>OY728148.1:340000-2840000 GCA_963277665.1 Viscum album | reverse complement strand
GGGGTTCTATTGATGTAGGAATTTTTTGTTCTGGCATATGGGGGATGATATTTGAGGCCTCATGAAATATGTTACCCAACAAATTATCTTTAATTAGATGTGGTGGTTCATGCCATTTAATATTGGTTTCATTACTTGTTAGGAGAGAACATCATTGTTAATATCAATTATAAATTCCAAAAGTACATCGTCTATCAACATGGTTTGAATCATCAGTAGTGTTAATGGGTTGAATACATGAAGTACATTGATTTTGCGATTGTTTACAATCAGGAAATGGAAATAGTGTTGTAGATGCACTGTCATAGAAGACTAAAAATCGGATAGTTCAGGAATAAAGTACAATGTGAAATGTGATGGTGTTGTTTGTTGATATGCATCTTGAGGTGCATGACGACTAAGGGTAGATAAACCTTACATAATTGGAAGTTTATTTCATGCTTCTAAGTCAGATTCAATAAATTATTTAGGAGGATTCCAAATGATTTTATTTAAGGTAATTTCCTAAATGTGGGGAATCACCTTCCTATTATACCCTTGGGATGATGGGGTCATTTATGTTCATGGTCATGTGGTTCTTCCAACATGTATAAGAGAAATGTTGATGCATGTTTTTTGATGTATCATTGTGGGGAAATCATCTTGGTTTTAAAAAATGTTTCATGATCTTGTACGCAGTATTTGTTTCCAGGTATGAGGAAATAAGTTGCAAGTTTGAGGTGTGATTCCTTTTTTTGGCAGGCACATGCCGAGTATGGAGTCCTTGTGGAGTTTTTTTAGGAATTTTATATTCCAGAATGAAAGTGGTATGGCGTGATGATGTATTTTTCCATAGGTATTCTAAGGACACCTTAGAATAATTATGTGGTCTGTGTGGTTTATGACCAATTGACTAAGGTGTCACATTTTATTCTAATTTGAGAGACTTTCACCATGGAATATTTAGGGGAGTAATATGTTTGAGGGGTTGTGTAGTCTCCATGAGTGTGATGGACTATAGTTTTTGATCATGATCCACATTTCACATCATGCTTCTGTTAGGGATTGTAAAAGGCATTGGTTACCCATGTGTTTTTTGAGTATATCTTTTCACATTCATACATAAAGGAAGTTAGTGAGTACTATTTAGGTACTAGAGGGAATGGTGAGGGATTATTTCATAAACGTTTTTGGATAATTGGAGAAGAATATAGTGCTGGTTGAGTTTTCCTACAACAATAGATACTAGGATACAATTCTGATGGAACTATATGAGGTTCTCTATGATAGGTTGTGTAGATCCCCATTGAATTGGTTAGAGGCTAGAGAATCATATCTATTGTGAGAAAGTATTTTTGTAAGAGAAATCATAATAGGTTCAATTGATTCAGAAATGTAATAAAATATATCAGCGTAGTATGAAGTCATATATATAATGGTGTCATCAACCTATTGAGTTTATGGCGGGTGATCATGTGTTTATTCAGGGGTCTCCATGGTTGGGTCACTGTCATATTCGAAAGCACGGTAAGTTGGAACCCAAGAATGTGGGGACATTTGAGATTGTGGGTAGGATTACAATAGTGTAGAAAGGATTGGATCTTCTACATTATTATAGGGGTATGCATGAAGTAATTATTATTTCATAGATCTGGTAGTATCACCAAATTCTCCCTTTTTTTGATGTAAAGGATGTCAAACTTTAGGTTTATGCATCCATTGTTGAAAATCTGATTTGTGTTGTGGACCATAGTGTTTAATTATTGTGGCGTAAGATGGTGCCTTTGGTTGGTATTTTTTGGATTCATGTTAACATTTAGGAAAACACATGGTTGAGAGAATATAATATCTAGGACCAGGGTCCCGATCTATTATATTTATAAGAATATTTATTTTCGGGAGTGTAACTAGAGGATGATCCATTATATGATGAGGAGGTTTGAAGATCCTTGATTTCATAGAGGTATGTACTAGATTAAATTGTTTTTATGTCTATTATTTGGTTCAATGGAATATTTACAAGGTTTGTGAGGATTCTAGGGGGGGTATATTTGTTTTTTTAAAGATTAATTAACGTAGAAAAAATCGGCATCATGTACATGTTACACAGTTGAAAAACTGTTAGTGTAAACCATGCAAGGGGGGATAGCCTAACCGTGAGACCATGGGAAATGGAGTTTCACATGGGTGGTGCATAGGTTTTCAAATGATATGATATTCTAAGGCAACTATGAGAAATTAACCCCTCTTTTATAGAGGCTCATGGGAATTTTGTGCACAACCTAGAAAATTGTGTGGCCAAACTGTAAACCGCATTAAAAAGTGAGAATATTCCATTATCTTATTCTGATTTTAAGAATCTAAAACTATTTCTCAACAATTCTCCCCACCCATAGACCTAATGAAGATCCAATAAAGAAAAATATTCCTCATTGTCACTATCTTTCATTTATAGACCATTTGGAATGTCATTGGTTATATGTTAATGCTTTGAGAAATTCTACAACACTACCTATTTATCTATTCCGAATTAGGGCATGTGGGTTCATTATTCTTCTTTGAAAGCCCTAAAATCATCTTTCTTCCTATGGATCATAGGTTTTGTCTTGATAGGGTGCTTTAATCTAGCCCATATTCTATGGTTAAGAGACAATTCTTCTTCATATTCAAGGTAGGTGGTCTAAAAGTTATACCCGATAGTTCTATTATCGACTTGTTCATGTTAGATTGTTATATTACTTCCCTATGGCTGTAAATTTGATTACATTAGTGTCATTTGGAAAAATTATTTACTAAATGATGAATTTAAGCCATCTGGATCCATGTGGGATGTGTTGGGGATGATTTTAATAGATTAGAGCCCTATATGGGGTGCATCAATGTTACAAAACATTTAAAATTGTGATGTTCAACCTAAAGCCCATTTTTGTGAAAATAGATCCCCTCATTATTGTGTTACCATGTTATGTTGTTTGAAAATGTAAAATTGGTAGAGTTTCTATTTGTTTATAATAGAATAAGAGATTATTTTCTTTGGTGTGAGACGGGGTAAATTCATTAATGTCAATGTGTCAATGGAATATGAATTTGTAATGGAAATGTGTAAATTGAATAAGGATTATGATTTTTTGAATGTGTTAAATGTGATAATGTATATAAACTGAAAAATTAATTAAACGGGTAAAGGTATTAGAAATATTGATTATGATAAATGAGTCAAGGTATGACAGAGTTAAATTCATTAAATATGATGTGCTAGATAAGTGATAAATGTGCTAATGGTTTAAGACTTGATGTTAAATTCACATATTCAATAATTATTAAATGTGAATGTTATTTTTACAATTTATGTATGTCTTGTGATTTAGTATATAAGGTAAATGGATAAATTATCATGTGCACATGACTTGCTTGTTATGGAGTATTGGGAATGAGGATCTATACCTATGGGTCAGGTTAGAATGTGGCTTTAAACCCTATGCCACAATGGATGTGTTAGGGTAGGGGACTAAGGCTCTATGCCCCTAAGGGATGCATTAAATGAGGCTACATGGACTTAGGTTCCATTGTAAGTGTTATGAATTTTTTTTTAAATTTTATTACCTGGAGAGATATGTAATTTGATTTATTCCCTTATTCTTAGTAATTGTCTGAAAAAATCCATTTTGGGAATGATGTAAATGCCTAAACCATGGAACAAGTGATTAAAATGGTTAATGTGAAGAAAATGGTAATTGTAAAAATTTTAATATAATGGATCCTAAATTTTATTTTGTTTTTATTGTAATTTATTTATTTATTGCTTGATCTATCAGTTTGGATTGGATATTTTTTAGACACCATTGATGGTGGCCTACTGTGTTTTACTCACACCCTACTCTGGTTGCCTTTGTGTTCCAGAGTAGATTACATTCTTATAGGCTATGGAAAGGGATAAATTCTTATGATATGTAGTTGATTTGGGTTTGTGATGTGCATGGATGAGGATATGAAGTTGGATTCAGAACCAATATTGGGGATTTATATGTTTCAATTTATTTTTTTCCTTCAATTTCGCACGATTAGTAGGACATGTCATATTAATTGTCAGTTGTGGTCTGTACCCTATTATATAAATGGTCGGTAATTAATGATTCTTGTTTATTATTAATAACTTCCTTTATTTCACAAGTCATATCTGATGGATACTCAGGTAAAAGAGGGTATATTATCCCCATGTGATTCATTATACCCTCACAGATAGTCATCATCTTTTGGCATACTAGGAGGAATGCTTGAGGCCATATGGCTACCCGGCTCATGGAACCAGTTTAGTGAATTTTGATTTGGCTATGTTACTAAATTCACCAAATTTTGGTAACTTAATTTGTTAAAATGGATTAAAAATCAAGAATATTAATTAAATGTGAAATTTAATATTTCAGAATAAATTTTTTCACAATGAATAATGAAAAATTAAATATCTTTTACCAAATTTATGGTGAAAACAAATTTAATGAGGGTCGGGATAAGAAGATAAAGAATCAAATAACTTATAAAATGTGATAAGATATATTTATAGACATATGTGCAACATAAATCATTTTATTATCTATAATTAAATATTTTGGATATTTGTTTCCTTTGAAAATCATGGGTTTCAATTTTCCTTTTCAAATATTACATGTATGACACTTATATAACTTATAAAAGGACACAACCTCCCTTATAATATTCACACATTCAATTATAATTGGATAAACCCAAAAATAAGAAAATAAATTACGTTACTCATTACCCATTACCTAGACCCCCTATTTTTATCATATATCCAACATATAAAGGCTTTTGTTAATAACCTTTGGAGTTTGTTTGCAGAAGACGTATCATGATAAACTGATCATATTTAATTAATTTTTTCATTCATATAATTCAAATATATTTTAAATTATTATTGTACAAAAAACTCAATATCACTTATATAGTGAGATTTTATTATGTTAATGGAACAACCTACATACATATCCTCTAATTTCAAATAAGAAATAAGTCCATTATGCATTTGTATAATGGACTACCACCTCAATAATTGATGTAATTATTTTCTCAACATCACCACCTATAAAATGTTATCATGATAAATTTAATATATATAAATATTTGATATATTTAATATATATAAAAAATTATGGATTTAGTATATCACATTTAACCTCATATATTCCATTTTGTGGGGGATACCATAATGCTACTCATGTGTACAACGGACTACGACCTTGGGAAGTGAGGGAATGTTTTTCACTAACAAACTACATAAAAGGTATTAACGATAATATTAATGGATATATCCGAAATTTTTGATATAATTATGATATTTATGAAATATTCATAATCTATAAATGAAAATATTTCATTTTATTTTATAAATTTACACTCGCAAAAAAATAAAATGTCGTTCATGCATAGGCACAGTCAACTGCTCCAACAAAGAGATACGATCAATTTAAATGACCAAATCACATGGTTGATATATATAAAAACATTTAAAGAATTAACATGTTAATTATGAATTTATTCTCATTATATAATGATAAATTCATACATATTATCTTTCTATAATTATGATTGAAAAACGTAAATGTTACTCATGCATCTATTTGATGTACCTTCTCCATGATTAAACATAGTTAAATTTTCATAACCATAATTAATGATTGGTTTTCAAAGAATATTTGACATATATATATGATAATTAATTATTTATTATTATTCTTTAAATGGTGGTAAAATTACCACTTTATAAATGGTCAACACAATGAAATCATTTTGAAACAAACTACTGATCTTCTTCAAAACATTAGTCCTAGAATTAATTAATTTATTATTTAAATTTCACTTTAATATATAGAAACTAAATTATTTATGAATATGTTCTTTAAATTGGAAAATGTTGTTATGGAAAAAATAATTTATATAATCTTGTAATACTAGAGTTCATATAAATACATCAAAATTCAAGACACATGGAAAGGCACATCATCTCAATTTTCCATCAATGAGGAATATTATAATGTTACATACATAATTTAATTTACACGACTTATATAATGCCACATTTATATTTAATATATTGAATCTAAATCACAACAAAAATTTTGATTCTTCATTTTAAATAATTAATATAAATTTATTTTAATGGAATGTTACCAAGTGTTAAAAAAGATCATACCAGAAAAGATCAGTCAGAGACAAAGTCCCTGACCGTTTATTAAAATAAAAGGAAAAGTTTAGTAGGTAAACATTGAAAACAAGAGAATAAAAATTGAAGTTAGAAACCATACCCGTCGTCATACCCATCACCAACTCCATGAACAAATGCCTCATCCATGTTTGTCGACTCCCATTCCGAACTTTCATATTGCTTCATAATCTTCACATACTTCCGTCTAAGATTTAACTTCTCCAGTTGCAAAAACTCCTCAGAAGAATTCATCCCTTTACCTTTGTTCAAAGAATATCTGATAGACATCGGCCTTGGTATAGATAAGTAGTCTTTCCTCTTCCTTATTTTTGGGGGGCGGTCATAATACCCACACTCCCTGCCATCTCCTTCTTCCCATGTTGAACAACATCAGTAAAAGAGGTTCGGTATCTTCCATCACTCTCCTTCTCACTGTCAGACAAGTCCCCCCCATTTCCCAAGTAAACACACCATCTGATGACCCTTATTCACACCTTGCTCCTGCACCACATGAATGTTAGGATCAAGCAGTGCTAAGCACTATGGTTGTACCACAGTCCCGAGATCACCAAGCACCTTGGCTTGTCAGAGGCCTTTACTAGATACAACATCCTGGGAGTGCAACTCAACCTGCATGTTTCCATTTTCAGTCCTTGAAGAATACTCACCAACATGACATATTTCCCCATGATCCTGGTCTTTAGAAAAATTAAGGGGTACCTGCCCATGTACTTGTCCATTGGTGCTACCATTCTGAGCACAAGTCAGACTCAGACCCATCTCCTCACTACCATGCGACTCAAGAGCTTCATCAGATAACCGGCCAGGAGCCAAATCCGGAGCAGTTTGATCCTAACCCACCTCCATTTCTTCATTCTCCAGACCAGAAAAGCAGTTGCGTACTTGAATACTATCCACCTGCCACACAGAAGGAGTCTTCAGCCCAAGAGAGGCCCTCATCCAACCATCAATGTCCTCCACAGCAGCCTCTTCCTGCACATACACAACAGGTTTATCCATTCCCTCCTTACCCCCTGCTGAAACCATCACTTGGTCACTGCCCACCCCAGCAGGCTGGACTGCCTGCCTCACATCACTGCTCAAACCTCCTATAGTGGGCATCCGCAGATCATTTCTAAGTCTTGAAAACACCTCATCAACCTTTGGGTTCAAAGACTCCTTCTGGTCCCCCCTGCGTGTTCCATCTAAAGTACTTGTACTCATAGGGCATGTCCTTGTGCAGACACTATTACCCAAATTCTACTCCCTTTGATGAGGTTGTAAAGCCACTATCTCTGCAACCTTTGGGGCCAAAGATACCTGCGAGACCACCTTCCTACCTCTACAATCCTCCCTCAAATGCCCGACTTTAAGACACCAAGAGTAGTAATCGAACCATGACCCAAAGACAACATTTTTCTTGCATCTAAATTCCTCACTTACAGCAATGAAGATCGACTCAATAGGTGGTTTCAAAAGGTCAACTTCAACATAATTTCTATGTGAAATCGGATGGAAAACAACCCTAGTTCTACTGTCTGAACATAAGTAACGACCAACAAGATTACCCAACATGCGGATGATGGAAGGATTTTGACATGGAAGCGGTAATTCATGAAATCTTACCCAGATTGCCATAGTAGAGGAATCTCGCTTCAGATAATGATCATATGACCAACAGAAGAGCAGGAAACGACATCCATCATAGGTACGTGGGGCAGCAGACCAGGCCAGGATCAAGTCATCCTCCGATGCAAAGCGAACCATTATATGTTTCGAATCCAGAAGACCCACAGTGACGCACTCCTGAAGCTTCCACAAACCAAATATGAATCGATCAAAATAATCCACAGACGGGCGACGCTGCTTGAAGCATGAAATCAGCATCAGATTCAGCAGGGACGAAGCATCATTAAACTCCCAAGTCATGACCGAGAGCAGCGTAATACCTTCATGTAACTCAGGAACTTTGGGGGAGAGAAAGATTTCAGGGAATGAAGGCAATAGGTCAGGTTTTAAGAACGGAAGAAATCTGCGATCACTAGAGGACTACGGAAATCCCTCCTCCACCAATGGAGGAGGGATCTGCTCGGAGGTCATCACTGCCTATGGCGGCCGTCGCCATTCCCGAACCCTAGCTCCTCGAATGCTCTCCATCTCACATCCATACCCAAACGTGTTATTGGGTAATGAGGTATTGAGCTAGCCTACCCACCTCCGCGCCGCACGTCCCCAGCTAGGACCAAGGTGGCCAACCCTTGGGCTTGGGCCAGTTCCACACGGAGTCGAGGGGATGAGAGGATCACTAGAGTATAGTGCACATTTCCTTTGTGAGGACTCGAACCCAAAACCTCGACGACAGGACGCCACCACCTTGAACCAACTCACCCAGCCCCTGCGGGCATAAAATGTATTGTTGGGTAATGACGTATTGAGCTGGCTTGCCCACCTGCACGTCACACGTCCCCAACTAGGCCCAAGGTGACCAACCCTTGGGCTTGGGCCAGTTCCACACGGAGGCAAGGGGACGATAGGATCGCTAGCGTATAGTGCGCATTTCCTTTGCGAGGACTCAAACCTGGAAAAATGTATTGTAATTATAGTGTCATATTCAGTGAGGTGTATCAAAATACCATTTGATAAGTGGTATAATTAATATCCTTATTAAAATGATATTTTTGACCCAACATATGTTAATATTTCATGAGTATTATGAATAAAGAGTCACCAATGATTCATATTCTTTACAATGCAATATCATTTTTGTTATATATTATTTATGTTGAAGGTTCCTTAGAATGAAATAATATTATATTATTTTTGTTAAAATATTTTATTCGAATTCAGAAATATTATTTATTAACTAAATATGTATGTGTTCCATTTTTCTCACATTGGTATATTATATGATAGAGAAAATGTTTTTAAATAAATAATAAATAATTACACTCATTGGTAAAAATACCATGTATTCTGAAAATAATTTCAAAAAACTATTAAGATAATAAATTAATTTCATTTTGAACCATATTATCATTTCATTTTTATATTAAAGGATTATTTATATTATTTTCAAATTTATGACCTTTTTACTATTATAGATAATGAAAAGATAATATTTTTTCAACATAGTCAGCTTGGATGAATTTTCAAACGACGTGACCAATAAATTTTAAAATACAAATTTTTTATGTTTTAAAGGTTACTTCCATTTAAAATAATTTCATTAATGTTGGAAATTTTTTTATATTTAGAATACATGTTTTCAAAATAGAAGTGATATTTTCTTCAAGAAATGTTCATTGTGGTCAATCAAAATCATTTTCCATATAACATGATGTAATTTCACGTTACTTGAATGGAAACTGTTAAATTCATCAATAATGTTTTTAATTATATATTTATTATAATTAAATTAATTATTATTAAAATACCATAATGTTGCATACATTCCACTATATATATGTGTTATTTAAATAATTATTATTATATTTGGATGGATGATGATATTTTCTGGGAAACCATTTCTTTTCCCTTATTTTATCAAGATTCAATAATAAAATCTATATTTATTATGATTATAATAATAAAAATTATAAATGTTTTATTTAAAAATGGTACTGGATCACTATTAATTAATAATAGTTGACTTGATATAGCTTATAATAATGATTAAGCCCATTTTATCTCATTGTTAATCCTAATATAACTTATACAATGGGTGCGTCCAATTAATTCCAGGTGAGACATGCATAAATTATACTATGAGAGAACATAGATAGAATCGGGTGAGCCTGATGTAACTTATATGATTGGTGATTCTTGATAAATTTATACTTATTTTGGTAATGTTAAATTCCTTTATAGGGAATAAGGATTGAGTTACTAGATGAATTATCATATGCATTTAACTAGGATCCATTTATTTTTAATGTGGTTTTATAATGGGATAGGAAGATAACATTAAAAAGTTAAAAACAATTTTCTGTTATGCTATATATTGGGTCTCAATGATATAATTGATCATGATTCAAATCAAATGGCTCATGATTATTGATTCTAATTAATCTTGTCCTTGATGAAACATTATTTAATAATTCATGATTGGTGATACATGTATTAGTGTTTATGAAAATTATTATTTAACTCCATGAAAATTGACTTTATCATCATAACATTATTCTATTATTATCATTACTGGTGATATATTGTAGTTAATTTTAATTTTTATCTTTACTGAAAATTTGATATCACCCTTGTTAGATTTCCTATTACCCCTTTCATAATGTTTTTTAAAATATTCTATGTCTAAAAAGGATTATAAATGGAGGTTTTTTTGGGAGATGTTGAATTCTAAAATATTGAATATGAAAATATGGGTACATTAGAAAAAAAACTCCCCCTTGAATTAATCAACATTATATATGATTGATATTATCCTAAATCTATAAAAAATTGAATCTTATAGTTAAATCGGTAAGTAAGTGATACAATATTTTGTTTTGATGATATATTTTTTCATGGAAAAAATTGGGTCTCAATCATCATTATCAAATCCTGAAATGTACAATTATATTTTTATCACATGATATGGGAGTTCATTTTTGTGGATATTAATGTTGGAATAAGAGAAGGTTTTAGATTAAATTATAAATTAGGATTCGTGCCTAAGTTATTTTCATAAGTAAAATAGATACAATCATTAGTTTATAATATTATGATTCATCAAAAATTGAAATTTAGGGAGAACCGTTTTGATGATTTATGAAATGATATCATAAAGTGATTAATGACATTTTTAGAGTCACTTTTCTGTGTTGAAGTGTATATAGTTTTTTAGTTGAATGTACTCTATTCCATTAAAATTTGTTTACATAGGTTTAAATTTGATGATAAATATTTTGGCTTACATGATTAGGGATATTAATGTAATTATAGTAACATATTTTTTATCCCATATATAAGCATGGGATTGAAAAGTTATTATGTGACTACGTGATTAATGTTATTTCAAAAAAGGTTCTCAATATTTTATGTCCTATATGATTAAAGGTATGAGATAACAATAGAGGATAAATTTTTTTAATGCATAGGTTATTGAGGTTATGTTAGATATAGAGTTATTTATTTATTGAATGATTTTGTTTGAAGTTTATGTATTATGTTTAATTTTACCAAATAATGTATTATCACTTCATATAATGACATATAGTTTTTGGGAATGGTTGTATCATATGGAAACCTTTTTGGTTTTTTAATATCTAATGACATGAGGAATATCTTATTATCTATTTATGGTCATCAGAACCTTTAATAGTTTTTTAGAGATTCAGGGATGAAAAAATCATCTCGAATGCTCTTTATTTGGAGAAAAACTTGGTACTGTACTCAAAATTGATTAAAGAATAATATTAAAAATATCATTTATATTTTATTAATTTCAAATTCATGATTGTAAGTAATTCCTAAACTCAAGGAAACTTATAATTAAAAATATTATGTAACCCAATGATGTTCATTTATATTGAAAAAATTATCATTAAACACCTTATGGTTTTTTGGTTGTTAACATTTTCACGATGATCCGATTTCTTATGATAAATTATCTTTGTAATTCTCTATAATGACATGAAAATTATAATTTTCTTTCATGACCTTAGATTCACATCCTATTAATGTTTTTTCATGGAATCATGTTATTTGTTTTTCTATATGTCCATTTTACTTCCCTACCATTCTTTTCACTTTAATGTTTATTAACCCTCCAAATTTTGTTTGTTTTTTAAAAAAAATTTAATCATTTTCGCGAAATTAATTTTTTTATATTGTTTTAAAATTGTGTGGATGAAATTATTTAATTGGTTTGACAATGTTATACCACAATATATTAAAATCATAACCTTATGTTCGATAGTGTATTCAGCACACAACACCTTCCTTAAATAACCCACGAATTATATGACCAATATAACATAGAAATTTTATTGGAATGTATGAATAATAATAACTAAATTGTATATATGTATAAATACTAATAAATATGAATTAATTGGATGAATTATTACCATACATTTACACATTTTTTAGTAATGTAATATTACTCAACAAAAAAATTCTCAGATTTTATTTATTGTTTTTCATTAAATATTATAATTATTGTTTTGAGATTTTGGAAAATTTAGTCAATAAATGTAATTTAATTTTGAAAATAAACATATCCAAAATATTTTAGGGTGATATTTTTCGATTTTCCATTAAATTTTGATTCTTCAATGAGTAGAGAAAGTTGTTATTTTTTTAAATGGTCATTTCATTTTTTCAGATAAGTTAATTAAGAAAACTTATTCTGATTTAAATTTTCATTCAAGTTACATGACTATTCAATATTTATTTTTAATTAAATTAATTATATTTAAATCATATTTATTACAAAATTATCTCTATATTTATTTTCGAGTTTATAGACATATTTATTTTAAAAAAGTTTTAATATTCCTAATCTTTATACTTTTCAATTATTTACAAACCCTTATTTAACAATAATTTAAATTATTTTTTTAGAATATATATATATATATTAGTTTAAATAAATATTATGATTGACATTACTCCTAGAGCTAATATAAAATTATAAAGTTATTGGAAAATAGGTTTCTTGAAAATAACATTTTCACTATGTCTGAGGGATTATTTTAAAATTAATTTTTTTCACAACTATAAATGTTATTTAGTAAAATGTATTCCATATTTTTAAATTGAATAATTTATATTTATAATAATGTCCAAATATTTAATTTCCATTATAACATCCCAACATTTTAATAAATATCTTTCTTAAAATTAATTTAAAATCATTGATAAAATGTCTTAAAAGAAATTCATAGTATTTCTAACATTCTAAAACCCTAAACATTTTTATCTTGTGTCTCATGTGATATTTATTCTATTCAGTAACTTAGGTTACAAGCGAGGCTGAGTCTTCCCAACTAACAATATACTATTAATATTACTTATTTTTAATAATATTTATCACCAAACAATTATAATGGTGAGAATGAATACGAGTAACTAAATTGTGAATATATTTTTTAAGCAGGTTTATATAATAAATCATTTAGTGAAAATTTTATTATAAAGAAAATCAAAAATCAATTTTATATAAATGATGTGTTTTAAAAACTGTTTTATGGAAAAAATGGAATTTTATCAAAAAAAATTAAATTATTCAACATTAAGGAATTATATTATTAAAATTTATAATTTATATATTTATCAATTTTTCTAATTTATCCAATAATTATTATATTCTTAATATAATATTAATTCCGTTTTAAGTATAAAAAAATATATAATCATAAAAAACAGTTTTAACGCCATAAAATGGAGAAAGTATTTTAAATAGAAACATTGAATCATTTATCAAATTAATTTGAAATAAAAAATAAATTTAAAAATAAAAATTTAAAAAAATATACTTTTTATGAATTTGTTTTATTTTTCCATGAACAATCATATTTTAATGAATTTTGAATGACAACAAAATATAATTGAAGACTCCTTTTTCATCTACATAATTTATTGTTTTAAGTTAAAATTTTAATTTAATTTAATTTATAATAAGATAAATTATATATAATTCAAACATAAATATGATCTCTAGGATCAATTTTACATATAATTTAAATATATAATAATAGAAGTCATTTGAAAAATTTCACATTAAAAATCCGATGGGTCACTCGGTCTGTGGGATTAATTTTAAATAAATATATACTAGTTATGTTATTGGTGTTTTAAATAGATTATTAAATTTTTTTAATTGGCCTAATTTATAATATCTAAAAATATAAACCTTGTCTTTGAAAAAAATATCAGTGAATATAATTAACTTTAGTTATATTAATTAAAATAAAAATGAGTTTACTTAGTGGTTAAATGTTAATTTTAATATGCCAAATGCCATAGAAACTTGTCCAAAAAACAATTTTAATGAAATTATTTTAATATAACTATACATATATCAATTTTTTTTTTGAATTTTTGTGTGAATAATATATATGAGAGACCTCCCAATAGTGTTGACCTTTTTTATATTTTCAAGAATGCACTCCCTCTCCATAGTATAAAGACCAAAACCTCCCTATCTCTCTAAACCTCTCAGTACATTTTGGATGATAAAAAAATTGAAAATAAATATCCCAAATTAAAAAATTTCTTCTTAGATTCCTCAATTTGTGAATAAATAAATCCTAAGACGTTCTTTGATGTAATCCAAAAAGAGTTACGTGAAAAGAGGTAATATTTTTAAAGATGATTTCGATTTTATTTGTTTCAAATAATATATAAATAATAATTATTAATTTATTATATAATGACCTATGTATATTATATATATATATATATATTTACATTTACATTTTACTGGTGCATCTTATACCTTCACACAATTCCATAAAATGGGATATGCAATCATCGTTCGTGTGTACGGAAAACTACAACCACATGAACTGATGTCATTCATTTTTCTATTTCCACCCATCAAGGATGGAAAAAATGAAGGAAATAGTATAAAAATATGATATATATGATATTTATGAAGTATTAATACTTCAAGAATTATTATATTAGACATACCTCCAAGCATTACATTTTTTGAAAATATGATAACATCGTTTTTGGGCAAGTGGACTACCACCTCCTCAAAGTGAAATGATATGTTCACACATTACATAGAATTAATTAATATTGTATTGAATAAATACATATGATGTAAACGAAATAATTATGATATTTATGAAATATCTATATATTGGTTCTTATTTCAGATCACTTTATTATATTCTTTTCAAACATTGAAAAAGTGAAAATTTCATTCACTGATGTGTGGAATACCACCCACTCAAAGGAATACGAATATTGGTTTGTCACAAAAGAAAATCAAAATAATGATACATATTAGTGTATAAAATTAAATTATATGGAATTATTTATATAATTTTCATTATTTAATTATAAAATTACTTATATTCTTTCCATAATGATCAATGAAAAATGGCAAGATTACTCATGCATATGTAGGACCTACAACATCCATGATCTTAATGTTTGTTCATTTTTATTATCCATATATCCTATTTTATTTTAAAAGTACAATGTATGTAAAAATATGATAATTATTTCATTATTATTATTCTTTATATTTTAAAATAATATCCTCATTGATCATACCTGACCAATCAATGTCAATTTCGACATATATGCTAAATTTTATCAAAAAATCCAACATAAACATTACTGATTATGTTATTGTATATAACGTTAATATAAGTGATATAAAATTATTGATAAATTTCTATAATTTTCTAAATAAACAGAAAAATTATCATATTTTTATTATTCATGATAGTAGAGAACAAGCCTGAAAAATCGAACTCATTGTATGGTTTTTCGTCTCAATTTACATTATAATGAGTCTATTTTTCTATAATGAACAATTTCACTCTTCTAGGGTGTATCTACGTCTATTTTGATATATTATATTATGGAATACTATTTCATCTTGTCTTTTTAAATGATTATCTTAATGATTAATAATTTTTTCATTTCTGATTTAGATGTTTCCATTATTGTAAGGGATTTTATAACTCAAGTTAAACTCATTTAGCTAAAATTCTATTTCATTGGTTATAATATTACATGAATATATGTTAAATGAACTATGAATTTATTATTATATATTTCCACATTTAATTTTTAGATTTAAAATTATCAAACATAAATATTTCATTACATTATTACCACTCCAATGATAAAATAATTGAATGTGGTTCATCTCAATTTAAATTCCATTAAGACTAATTTTTTATTATGAGAATTGTTACTTTTATATTTTTTATACAATTTTATATGACAAAATTAATCATTATTTTCATTTATTTAATTATAATATTTTTTTAATTTATGTCATTCTTTTAGGTGTCTCATTATTCGAAGGTTTCTCATGTAGTAATGGATTTCATAACTCTATTTAAATACATTGGGTTAAAATTCTATGTAATTATTTATGTTATACCAATAATATTTTTTAAATGAACTATGATTCTATTATCATAAATTTCACTTTTATTTTGTCTATTTACATTTTCCCACAAGATTATATCATGGATTTATTCTCAATCCAATGACATGATCTTTGTAAGGGTTTTCCTATCTCAATTTTAATTTTCTGATATATATTGCATATTCACCAATAATTTTTTTTGGGTGTATATACTACCCATGAATGAATTTATTGATTTTTATAAATTAATTAATGGGGTTTTACATAATGTTATTACTTCAATGGGGTTTATGGTTTCAATGTTACCATAGTGGAATTGGATTTTTGTCAAAATATTCTATCTTTGGGATGTATGTTATGTTATACACCTATCTTATTTTATGAGGTGTACATACATCTACATTGAGATGTTAGATCCCGATTCCCATTTTTATCATGAAATTATAAGTTTCTTTTAATTTCTTTAGTTCATATGGTTTATAATTCAATTCATTCAATGTGGTATTAGATACAAGATAATGTTTAAATATTATTTTCCTCAAGAAACTTTTTAATGATCTTTGAAGGTTATTTCCATTAATCAACATAAAGAACCCTTATTTTTTTATATACTCAACTAGGGATATTTTTTATTGACACCAAAATCATTCATCCTTAGTATGTATTTTGTTTTTTAATGACATGTTTATGATATTTCTAAAATATCTGAGGTTTTTTTAAATATAGTTTTTTAAAACCCATTTCTTTACCATGAGTTGACAATGACATGATGATATTTGTATGAAACCGATTTATTTTCAATGTATTGATTATGTAATAATGATATAGTCATGAAACCCATTTCCTATACATGGTTTCACTGTGTCTTAATGTAATTTTTATGAAACGGTTTCCTTTTCCATGGGTTTGTTTTTTCTATACAGTGATTGTTAGAAAACCCATTTATTTAACAAGGGTTCATTATGTCAAAAATGGATAGTTATGTAACCTGTTTATTTTTACGTGCATTTATTATTTCGTACATGGATTTTTATGAAACCCAATTATTTTCTATAGGTTGATTATGACCTAATAAGATGGTTAGGAAACACGTTTTGTTTCCACTTATTCATTATATGCTAAAGAGATTGTTGTAAAACCTGTTTATTTTCAATGGGTTCATTATTTCCAAAAGTGAGTGTTATAGAAATAACTTATTTTCCATGGGTCACTCATTTTTAAATGAGATTATTTTTAATCTATTTAATTACCATGAAATAATAATGTTTCATGTATATTTTTTTGGAATGGATTTCATTTCTATATGTTAGTCATGGTTTAAGAGAGATTATTTTCAAAAAAAAATCATTCGTAGGGGTTAATCATGTTTCAATGATAATTTTTCAACCTCTTTATCTTCCATAGTTTAATCATTATTCTTATATATTGTAGTGAATCCTATTTCTATTTCATGGGTTAACCATGATTGGAAAATATTAATGGTTTTTTCATTGAATTTTTATTTATTCTATAGGCATTCATTAAATGAAAATTATAACTGTTGTGTGTACCCATATGATGTCAAGTGATCCCATTATAGATTATATAATTGGTGAGCTAAGATAGTGCTCTAATAAAATTAATAAGGATAAAATTCCCCAAAAAATTATAATGGATGTTAACTAGGGGTTTTGTAAGGGTTAAATGAGATAATTGTCCAAGATAACTATATGCATTCCTTATTATTTCAATGTGATTATAATATTTATAATTATCAAGACTGATATCACATGTCTCATGATTATTGATTCTAATAACCATTTCCTTTTCATTGTTTTCATGCTTCATGATATAGGTATTGATGGGTATGAATATTTATATGTTCTACAAATGAATGTTTATTATTTAATCAAAAAATCATTCTCTTCTAATGTCCAATAATGAATTGAATTAGGTAATGCTTTGGGTTTCTCAAACTGAAAATCTGACCTCACACTAATTTTGTTTCATTTTTTTCAATTTTAATGATTGATGTTGAATGATTAATTTCTATAATGAATTTTACAACAATTCTTTTTATGACCTACTGTGAGATAATAAAATATTAGTATAATGGGAGATGACGTTTCACTATATAAACATGTGTTTTATGAGCCCATGTTGATGTGAATTGTTTATGTAGGATTTTTTTCCTAATTATCAAAAACTATAATACAAAAAGCCTAATGTAAGTGATCCAATTTTCCTTTTGATTTTTCAAGGTTGGGTGAAAAAAATTGGTTCATAATTATCAACATTATATCCAAAAATATAACGTTATGAAAATCAAATAAACATATTATAGTGAAATTTATCAGATGTTATAGTTGGTATCAAGTGTAGGCTTAGGTAAATTTCTAGATTAGGATGTTTTCATGTGAGGGAATATTTAGAGTTATAAATACAATCATATTTCTATAATACTAAGTATAGTGTAATGTGAAAATTATTAGAAACCCAATGTAGGTTTTATGAGATGATTTATTAATGTGATTTTTTGAGTTTTTTTGGGTTGAGTAATTATTTTGACCCCTATGACTAAGATTTGGGAGGAATTATTTTACATGATTAAAGATAAATATTTACAACTTTTAGTATCACTGAAAAATTATGGCATCTGTCAAGGCGTTGGGCCTTCAACTAATGAGAGAAGGACGATAAGAGTTTCATGCACTAAAACTTACCTATAAAACGTTCGAGTAAACATCAAATATTTTTATAGGTAATGATTATGTCAGGAAAACTAAGTATATTATTTTAGTAATATTTATTTATTTATATTTTAATAATATACAAAAAAATATGTCTATTATGTGGGTTTCAATCATAGCTAGGAAACGTTTGAATAATTTTAGGGATGGATATTTATGGAATATTATAGTTTCAACATTGGGTATTAATATTAAATTTTGATTATTATTATTATTATATCATTGGATTATTTAATATTTCTCAGAATTATCTTACAATGTTCTAATGATTTTCGTTTTGGTTATTTATTAAAGACAGAATGATAATCTAGTAATAAATTTTATAATAATACGGTCATTAAAATTTTACATTACTTATTTGGGTGTGAAAAAATTCCTCTTGAGTACTAATAATTTCAGTAAAAAAGAATATATTACATTGAATTATGAATGTAACATTTCATGTATGTATATACCCAAATTATCTAAGAATATATGGTTAAATGGTCCTTATACATTAGGAAAAAGATTTTAAAATAAAATATTATCCCATTTTAATCTTTTTAATGATATAAATGAACTTTAAACAATTATTTGGTTTGGGGATTTTTCTTCAATTACTTCACCATGACCACTGTCCCAGTCACCCACTCTTACTTTATGGAAATTTTTGTTTACTTCTAATATAATTTTTTAATATTACACTATATATATCCCAATATTGAATACTAGTTATATGAAACATCCCATAACATTGATGTCCCCCACTTTCCCACATTAATATAATTCCTCATTAATCATTTTTACATTGTAGGTTTCAAAAAAAATACTAAAAATGATAATCCTATGATAACCATGATGGATTTTTATGGAAACATTCATTTTACGGGTGTTAAGATATAAAATCCCAAGATTTTAAGAAGCATCTTCTAAAAAATTAATTTAAATTCATTGATATCTTATTTTACATACAATGATTAGTTCATTTTAATTGTACAAGACACCATGTTTTACTTGTGTTTAGTGTAACATTGTGTTTCTTTTATAACTTATGTAACATCGATGATTGTGTCCTAGTAGAAAACAATATAATATTAATATTATTTATTGAATATAATAATTTTGATAGTGCATTAGATTGTAGGGAATTAATACAATTAACAAGATTATGAATATATGGTTTAATGTTTTTTATAATGATTCTTTGGTGAACATTTAATTATAAATGAATATAAGAACCAATTTAATATAATTGATGAGTTTTAATGAAATGTTTTTTTACAACCAGAATGGGATTTTAAGTTCATAAATTAAAATAATCATTATTAGTGAAAGATAATAATGAAATTTAAATTTTACATATTTAATATTTTTTAATAAATCCAATATATTTTAATAGATTGGGATTAGAATTAATCTAACTTTAAGCATATAAAGAAGTATATTTTTAAGAGGCAATTTTATCTCTTTTTAATGGAAAATGTATTTTAAATTTAGTTTTTGATAACTTTATAAAAAAAATAAAAAAAAAATATTTTTTTTATTTCCTAAAATCAAAATCTATATACAGTGAATTATTGGTTTTTATGAGAAATTACATATTTTGATGAATAGTGAATGACAACGAATTTTAATTGAAAGCATCTTTTTCATCTAAAAAAATTAAACAATTAAATAAAAATTTTAATTAGATAGAAATTAACATTGAAAACTATTGAGCATATTGAACATAAATACTGTCTTTGTCATCATGCAAGGGAAATAACTTTCAATCAATTTATACCACTTATGTGATTGTAATTTTGAAAATTTAATTACACATTTTTAATCAACATAATTTATAATTTATAAAAGTTCTATTATGTTTTTTAAGAAAATAATTATTGAAAGTTATTTAAATTAATTACAACGATTAATGTAAAATTGTGTTTACATTGTTGTAAACCATTATTCTTAATGGGACAAATGACATAGAAAAATATAAAAACCCTATTTTTGGAAATCATTTGACTGTATCCCCAATTTTCTAGAATTTGGTTAATTATTAGGGAGCATTATGTAATTTTGAACCCCCAAAAGAGTTAATCTTTTTTATATTTACAAGAATTCCACTCCATATCCACCTTAAAAAGACACTTGCACTCCCCCTATCTTCACAAATTTCAAGCCCTTTGGGATCATCCATCCCAGAACCCAATAAGCTCAAAAATTTCATAATCCCTTCCTAGAATCCTCACATTTGGCAGAAAAAATCTCACGAAAGAACATTGTTGAAAACAAAAAGAAGTTACCTAAAAAGGAGGTAACATTCGTCATTGAAAAATTTTGTTTTCCTTATTTCTCAAAAAACATAATTTATGTTTATTACCTACTTTTATAATAAATAATGACTATTAATGTACATATATTTATTTGTTTATTGTTTTACTTACACCATCACACGCATCCATCAAATAGGTTATTGAATAATCGTTCATCTGTATGGGGAACTACCTCCTCGAGAACCTGTCTCATTTTTCATCCATTTCCACCCCTTATGATTGGTAATTCTGATAAAATTTATGTTTTTATATGATATATATGATTATTTTATTTCATCACACTTCATGAATTATTATAGAACACATAACTTCATGATTTTCAATTTTTGTCACTATAATAACGTCGTTTTTGGACTTATGGAGTACCGCCTCCTCAAAGCTACGTGACATATTCACACATTATATTGAATGTATTATTGATGAATTTTATAGAAATATATGATTTAATTATCATATATATGATATTCATGACATAATTAACAATCATTTCATATATCATATCCTTTTATTCTATCCATTTCACACATTGAATAAGTGAAAATGTTATCGGTGGACGTGTAGAGTATCCCCCTTTTGAAGCTATGTGATTATACCTTTCTCATAACAAAATAAAAAAATTATATATATTGGTATATAAAATTATGAAATTAGGTTTTTATTATATAATGGTCATTATTTGAAGACCAATTTTACTTAGATTCTTTCGATAAAGATCAATGAAATATGGGAACATTACTCATGATTATATATAGCCTACAATCAACAAGATCATATTGTGGTTCATTTTTTATAACCACACATCCTGTTTGATTATGAATGTATAAATGATTTAATAATTTAATAAATATTTCAATTTTTTATTTTTTAGATGGTTAAATAATAACCTCATTGACCATAGTCAACCCATCAAAGTCAGTTATGATAGAAAAGTCGTATATGGTCGAAACATATGACTTAAATGTTATTTATTTAAAAATTCTATATAACATTTTAATAAGTAAAATAAAATAATAATAAACTCATAAAAGGAACTGATCATGATAAAAAACTATCATATGTTTATTATTCAGGAAGGTAGAGAAAAATCAGGATAAATTAGAGTCAATGTAAGGGATTTTATCTCAATTTACATTTCATTGAGACTTCTATGTTATTATGTTGAATTTAAATATTGTTTTCTATATATAAATCTCTTTTTATATATTATATCATGGAATATTTAGACATCATAGTATTTAAATAATTTATTTTATCATTATTAGTATTGGGGTATACTAATTAAGATTTTAAAATTGTTTTAGGGGATTTCAAATTTAAATTTTCCTTCATTGGATTAAAATTTTGTGACATTGGTAGTACTATTCCGAGAATCTATGTGAAACGACCTCTATTTGAATTATTATATATTTTGAATTTTATTTTCTAATTTTTGAATTGTAACACACAATTATTTTATTGATTTATTCTTACTCCAATGATAATATCTTTATATGTGGTTTCATCTCAATTTAAATTCCATTAAGACATATTTGTTATTACGAACATGATTAATTTTATATATTGCATATACTACCGTATGAATTTTTATATTACGAGTTTAATTTATTTAAGGATATTTAATGTTTAAAATGGATGTTATTATGTAACTGTTTTCATGAATCTAATGATTAACATGCAGTATTGGATTTCATTACATCTCAAATATTATATTTTAATTTCAATAAAGATTTAAATTTTAATGGTAAAATAAGAACTTCAAGAGAACCCACAATTTATGTTATCAAAGAACCATTAAAATAAAATTTATTTGTATTGGAAGAATCATATATATATATATTATAGTATACGGCTTTTACCTTTTCTTAGGATCAACCTTGATGAGGTCTTCGAAGCATAATCTATATTGACCCACATTCGAAAAAATTCATCCACATATATTTTATTGTAATTCAAAACTATTATCAATATATGCTCTAGTTTTTTGAACCATTTTCACTTCTCATAATTTGTTTCCACTTAATGTAATCACTCAACAATCCTATCTGCATCAACATGGGTGGAATTAATTATTAAGTCCTCCTACACTATTTGTTCCCCATAGTTGATAATAATATCCCATGTATTTATATTATATTATGAGTCACCATCCATTTCCATGAGACTATATTTTGTAGACCATTTATCCATTGGTATGGAAAATTTGTAGTAATAATTCCTCCCATCATATTTTTTCACTTTGATCAAAATAAAATTCCATGAATATCGATTTCTTTTGTTCCCTTTATTACATAATGGTGGATGAATTTATCAAAAATTTATTCCCTCTACAATGTATCCTCAAATATAGGTCTTACTACTACCATTTTTTGATTCCCTTTAGGTTCTTTGCTCATCGTTGGAATACTCTACATGTTTTAAACCTATATTCTCCTATTTTAGGCCCTCAGTTTGAATCCCATGAAAGTAGTTTCCTAGTTTAATGGTTTCCAATGTTCTTAAGGACTTGACATGCTCACAGAATTCTTCCAACCCCACTATTCATCCAAATCAATCTACATTTCATACCTATTATAGATTTTGGACCGCCCACACCAATTGAATGGTCCATAGCCTCTATAGTGGGATTGTATACATATTTATCATCCTATGTATAAGAGAAATAATTTGCACTAGGGACAGAAAATACTTTTATTCCCCCCTCTCCCCTCCCCTAATTGAAAAACACCCTACATTTTTTTTAAACTCAAGACATGCCTTATAAAATCCTAGATGTATAATATATTTTCCAATAAGTTCATGGTACGTTCTCCTTTATGGATTCCAATAGAATTACATACCTCTTTAGTCCACAAGTTGTCTACCTCACGGGAATCTCCCATATCTCACCCCATCACTTTCGGATCCCACACCCCTTGGATGTTCCAATGTACATGTCGATAAGATGAGTCTAGATGTCCTATCAAACTATAGGAAGGAAAAAGTCATTCTATGATTCAAAAACGAATGCTTATGTACAATAGTATTATTCAAACACTATTATCCATACCCACTACACATTTTCAATAGAACCATACACCTCCATAAAAATAAGATAAAAAATTGGATGAATAAAAAAATATTTTCTACTATCATCGCACAATAATTTCCTTACCTGATTTCCAAGCATATAAAAATAGAGTGGTTTTGAAAGGGTAGTAAGATTTTAGGGAAACATATGCAAATCAATATGATAAAAGCATCACATTTAATAATAAACTCATAATACAACAAGATTATATAAAAAATAAAAACCATCGCATTTATAAGTAGATATAGAGAATACAATATTTAAATAATAAATCCAAGAAGACCATATCATGATGTTACTCTTGTCAAGAAACCCCACTATCTCACGTTCATATATTACATAAGAATCGAAGAAAAAATAGTCAATAGCATCAACCAAAGTTTGGTGATATTGAAATACATAAACCATTTACTGATATAGGGGACTAGAAGAATAATTATACTATGAGAATGATATTGTGTGTTTTTCAAAGCCTTTAAATAAATATTTTGCTTTAGGGATTATCAATATTGTCAGAATGATCGAAAGAAAACCACGATTAAATAAAGGGAGGAAGGAGTGAGGCCTAATCTAAGGGGAAGATAAGGCATTAACACCTCTCCCTACATTGGGAGTATGGAGATATTCCATTGACTCATAGGGAGTCACAGAGAATTTAATTGAGGGAAATTAGGTTCCCTTAAAGCTTAAGGTATTTCATAAATCAATTTCCATTAATTGGTTTAAACTTCAATGTCAATAGTTATGTTATACCAATAATATATGTTAAATTAACTCTCATTGTGTTATTCAATATTTAAATTTTTATGTTGTATTACATTTGTCACACACAATAATATTATTTATTTATTCTCACACCAATGATACATTCATTGTAAGTGTTTTCTTGTCTCAATTTCATTTTGGTGAGATATTGTCAGCATTTACCACTTAATATTATTGTGTGGTGAATATAATTCATAAAGATTAATTTTATGATTCTTATAAATAAATATATGGGGTTTTAAATATCCTTTTTATGATCTATCATTCATTAGGTTTATGGTTTCAATATTACCAAAGTGGTATGGGATTTTTTTCACATTCTTCTCTTTTCATAAATTTGTTCTGTTATAAAACTATTATATTTTATGAGGTATATATACTTCTACATTGAGATTTTATATCAAGAAACTTTTTATGATCATGATATTTAAGTGTTATTGTTACAACCCGTCCCCCGAGGCCCGTTCCTTGACTAACCCAAGCCCGCTATCCATAGGCCAGGGGCTGGAGACTTGCACTGGAAAGGCATATCTGTAAAACGGGAAGGCATTCCCTTTTAACCTGTACAAACAGACAGTCTAAGAACATAACTAGAAGAAACCATGATGTAAACTACTATAGTATTATATGTGCCGAATGTAAAAGGGACTGGAATATAAGACCAACTGAAATGTACAAGTACAACTGAAAAGAGAAAACAAATTATGTATTGTCCATTAAGGATCTTGCATGAAGGGTAGGTAGAGATCGTCTCCACATCACTCCACTTTAGCTCATCTCCTCTACATACCACCTTGTCCTGGCTTCCTCAACCTCAACCCAGTAGCTCATTTTATGCACAATACACAACAAGGTGTGGGTGAAACCTGTGCAGGGATGAGTATAACAATACTCAGTGGGGACCCTAAGACCCCCAAAGGTCTCTGAGAATTCATAGAAGGAAAACCAAAAATCAAGATCTCAATCAAAAATCACAAGCAATAGACATTTCTCAAACCTGGTATAAGTGAAGTATAGATGTACATATGATTATTCGTAAACTAGGTCATCTTATTCTGTCAATAGGAACAACTAATGACCATAAAGGGTCTAACCCACACAATATCGATGGGTACTAACCCACACAATGACCCACATAGGATCTGACCCGCCCGAAGTCGATAGGTAATAACCCCCGCAATGACAAACACAGGATCTGACCCACACAAGATTGGTAAGCTCTGACCAACATAGGATCGTTGAGCACTGACCCACATAGGATTTGAACCAAACATAATCTGACCCACAGAGGATAAGTATGTCACTCATCCACAACGATACTCTCTATGGCTGGTGCTCATTGGGTCGTGAAGTGTTGATCCACACAAGATCACTATGTGCTGGCCCACACAAGGACGTTTCGTACTAACTTCCGTATGATCTATCTCCAACCTGCGCCTCACAGACAGCCACTAGATTTGCACACATAGTACGCTTGATTCTAGGAGAACCGCTCCCCAAGCCATCAGTCGTATTTCAACTGGCACAAATCCCCAAAAAAACTAACTAGATAATCTATCAGGTCATAAGGGTTCCAACGCAACAAACGACTTGTCAATTGTATGCATTTTCTGTAAGTTATTGGAATTTTAGTGGTGAGGGCCCGGATGGATTCAGAGTTGATCCATCCTGGAAATACTCTAACATTATCCAAATCCCTAATGAAGTATTTCAAAATAACTGCTTTTTCACTGGGGTCATTATTCCACTGACGGCGCGTCCATCAAATGCTCGGTCTGTTAGTTACATCCCTTTCTGTGAAAGGGGGGTTATCACACCTTGGTCTGGCCCGACTAGGTCAGGCCTGCCGAAATATTCCAATGAAACCTCTTTCCAAAATGTGTCCCAACTCCACTAGTGACATGTGAAATAGATACCAGGTTTTTCAGTTAGGGGTGTTTATTTATTCGGGGACCAGTTCGGTTTGGACCCGGTCCGACTCGGTCAGATTGGCCCAATGCAACATGTCTCAAGGTCTACCTGGCCTCACCTGAGTCCGGCCTGACTAGGTGGCCTAGTTTGTTTCACGGGCCCATGCCACGTTTGGCTCGGCCCGTCGGGTGGAACTCGGCCCCCCGCGCTATCCTGCTTGACTGCGGGTCCAGCCCGACCCACTCGACCAGCCCGCACAAGCTCAGTCTGCCCGGAGACGGACCGTTTCACCCCGCTGGCCCCATGCTTCTGAGGTTATTCGCCCACCAGTGGGTCACATCCCCAACACAATTAACTATCAACCATTTGGCCGACAGGGAGTCGCCAACATGACATGGCATGGGCCGTGCCTCACCTTCCTTCCACGGCCTGCTGGCTGTGGCTGCTTTTTCCAGCGGTGCCTGTGGGCACCACCCATGTCCAGTGCGGCTGGCTCAGTCCGTCTGCCCCTGGCCACCGAGAGCATGACGCGCCAACGGTTTTTTCTGTGGGTCACCGTACATAATTTGGTGCACGTTCTTAGTCCCATTTGTGCCTACAGCTCTTCCGAAATTCCACATTCATAGTGTGACCGGCCATTTCGCATAGCCATAAAGTTGGAAATTGTTCCGCAAATTTCACATCAAGAAAAATCAGTAGAGGGCCAGGGCCTTGTTCGTTTGGCCAATTCCCACCACATTAAAGTTATATCAAGTGGGAGAGGATTTAATGTATCAATGAAAAACTCAAAATAAACTCTCTACCTCATGATCATTGGAGAACATCTGCCTTTGAGGAAGAGTCAACATTCGTCGTTCCCACAACAATCCTCCAACGATGTCACTCAATCATCATTCTTCTGTTCATGATTCGGTGTCACTCTTCACTGGCCGTTGGAACCATTTTTATCCTCCAAGTGATTGGGGTCGTGGTACATTATCAGAACTTCACCGCTTGGTGAAGTTGTGACAACCTCTCCCCAAGCTCCATATAAATAGGAGAGGGGGAGGGTGAATAATGCACATGGAATTAATGGGGTTTAATAAATTATGGAATCCTTTTAATTCCAATATCATTGTTACAAATGATTGAGGAGTCAAGACAATTAATGTCTTGACACGTCGTTTGA
Source organism: Viscum album (assembly GCA_963277665.1). Lineage (NCBI taxonomy): Eukaryota > Viridiplantae > Streptophyta > Magnoliopsida > Santalales > Viscaceae > Viscum > Viscum album. The sequence goes on along the minus strand of OY728148.1, from coordinate 2,811,801 downwards.
CCCGCCATCGCTGCTTGTCCATTGGAGGATAAAGGAGCGATGGAAAATATAAAATAGAATTACTTTGTTACATTATTATTCTCTTAAAATTCCCAAAAACTATCTTTTTTTCGAAACCTAGAGTGGTCAAATAGAATCCTCCCATAAGAGAATCATGGTGCTGCGGATTCAATGCTTCTCTCAGATTTTCGATCTGAGTGAAGAGTCAAAAGATAGAAAACACAGCCCACACATTCTTTACTATATCTTAAAAAAAGTTCAATAAATTATTAACATTCACCTGTGACCCATGCTAGTCGAGGTTAGGCTCTAACTAAGGGAATCAAGTCCCAATGAAATCAATGATACTCTTGGATGTTCAAACATAGATACCATTTAAGTGTTATGGATTTGAACAATACAATAATTGTTACTTAATTATTTTATTTACGGTAAAAAACTAACTTTCATAGTTAGCCTACACCAGCCAATGTTATTATCTTCCTAAAGAAATCATACAATCATGAGCTCAGTGGTGTTATTATATTTTAAATCCGAGTCATTATTCATGATTTATAAGCCTTTGAATTATAAAATAACATTATTTAGTTATTTTAGTTCTCATTATTCCGTTTTTGGTTTTTCTCACTAGAGGCCTGCTCTGACTAAACTTATGTCGCACCTAGGGTATATCTGCTCTCATGAATGCAACAGTGCCCTCAGATATCGTATATAGGCACATTTTTAAGAGGTACTCCACTTTTTCATGAAAACCACTCACCCACGCTAATTATAATCTTAATAATTTTCAACGAATCATTTTGGGCACTCCGGGCCTCAGAATCACGTGCCGTTATATTTTTCGGTCTCGAAATAATTCCATATAACTAAAAAAATTGTACAAAAATTCGGAGACATTACATTATCCCCACCATTGGGCTCTACATCCCCGAAAGACAAAACAGTGAAAAATCAAAAAAATGAGGGTATTGAACACGAATATGAGCCTCCCACTCTCATGTTCTCTCTTGGAGGATCCCACGCTGCCACCCAAATTTCAATATATGGATCAACCATCCATGAAGGACTCAGTCATATTGATCCCCTATCCCCACTGGGAACTCTATAAAATTCATCCCATTGTCAATTTCCAACTCGCTCTAGTCGATAAGATGTGATGGATCATGCACGCATCCCCTCTGCTACGACACATGGAAAACATTATACACTTGGTGAAACTGTGGGGGAAGAGATAAATAGTACGCCTCCTCGCCCACTCTACTGATAATCTAGAATGATATGATGATCCTCAGAATTAGCATGTTGCCCCATCCAAACCTCTGCAATCCTCATCATAGTGAGACCGGTAGGAAGACATGGTCTCCCTCATCTGACTCCGACAGTCTCTATCTCCCGTCGCTATGAGACCTTTGTTGGATCTGTGCAGTCTTCAATTACTGACATGTGAGGCATCATGATACAAACACAGCCACTACTTCCTTCATCCCTTCCCACCAGTACTGACACCGTAGGTCCTGGTACAACTTCTCCAATCCATGATGTACCATTTAATGGGATGTATAGAACTCCCTCAATACCTCCTCTCGTAGCACCATAAGGACCATGGTGCATCCTCTAAAAAATGACATGCTCCCTATGTTCATAAAATCCATCATGTTCTTATCGAGATGATATTTGGGCACATCATGCCTCGCAGTCAATGTCCCCAAGTTGTGCCTCCCAAACTCACTAAATAAGTGGAGTGACTGTCATAGACTAAAGGTAAGCTTCTCCATCTCTATTCTAAAGGATATCTATAATGTGGCTAGTTGCTCTGTCACCTCACTCCAAAAACTATAGACTGGACTTCTTGCTGAGTGTGTCAGTTACCATGTTCCCATTTCCAGGAGTATAGACTATATCAAAGTCATAGTCCTAAAGGAACTCTAGACATCGCTGCTGCCTCATGTTAAGTTCTTTCTGTGAGAAGATATAAATGAGACTCTTATGATCAGAGTAAACAGTAAATTTTTCACCAATAAATTTTTTTTACCACATATTCATGGCTAATACCACTTTTTTTAACTCTTGGTCATGGGTAGCATAGTTCTACTAATGTTGTCTCAACTATCGTGAGCCATAGGTGATCACTGGCCGCTCCTTCATCATGAAACAACCTATTATGTTCCTGAGTGTGTCATAGTAGACTACATACTCCACACCCTCTTCTGGAAGCCTCAAGATGGGGGCACTCGTCAGTCTCTGTCTCAATTCTTGAAAGTTGTACTGGCACTTCTTCATCCACAGGAAAGGCTCCCCATTCTTCGTCAAAGCTGAGAAGGGTGTTGCTACCATGGAGAAGTCAGGTAAAAATATCACATAGTACCCATCAAAAGAAAATTCCATCTCTCTTCGGGGAGGTAATCCTGGAAACATCTTTTGAAAATATTTCCCCACACTCTGCCACCACATTTGGGAACTCAAAACTCAAAACTCTTACTTCCATGACGGTAGGGCTGGCCGACTCAAGACTGATCGGTTTCACCCTCCTATGCATGAGTTTATTTTTTTCTACCTCGGTTTCCTTTTTCATTGAGCAAGGAAAACCCATTACAACTGAAACTCTCACCTCAAGGGTTAGATCACACCGTTGACATAAGTGTGATTATCGAGTATCCTCCCAAATTTATCTCCAGATGTAAGGGTCCGGTTAACATTTTAACCAGAAACTCTAAGTCTTGAACAAGATTCATGGTAAGAAAGAATGATTGGATTCTATGTCAATTAATATGTAAGCTAATAGTAGACTTCGACCGTACCGAAAATCATTCCTGGATCCCTTGGGTCTCACTCCTTGAACTCATACAACTACTCTCTCCCCTTTTCCTCTAGCTTCATAGGCCTAGTGGGGACCACATTGGGGTGGTGGTTGTAACATATCGAAATGTACACAACCGCATGCTGCTCTCCCAACTCCATTTCCATGTTTTCTACCCTGTAGATTCAACTTCCCTATCACTTCCTCTTCCCGAAACAGTTTATATTCCCAAGACTCTAAGACTAGCATCAATTTCCTACTTTCCCACTTCTAACATTCACTGGTTGTATTTCCTCATCCAAACATCAATCAAGTACAATGTCTCTATCTAGCACCCTAACATAAGTAGTAATTTATAGATGAATAGTGTTGGATCAGATGTGCCAAAACACACCTCACTCAAAGGTCTAAGCATGGAAGCACTAATCGTACTGTATTCATCGAGTACAAAGGATGGTCTTTACACCTCAAGGAATACTCAGGTACCAACAAGATATCTTTTTGAATCTATAGAAGCTTTTTGGAACACTCACCCCATATATTTTTATGGAAAGAGACCCTCTTCTATGAGATATGTTCTCATTCTTGTCCATAGAAAAGTCCCCTCATCTTATGATTAGGGTAATCCATACCCTGTCATCGCCCTGCTAAGCCACATAGAAGGATCACTACCAGGACTACCATATGATCGAATAGTTCTTTGGCTAGATGGAAACTCATTCACCACCTCAAGTCAGTCCTTAGCCGCCTGTAAGTCAGGATTTCCTTAGAAACATAGTGTTATCTGTTTCTAAAACATGTGTAAGGAATTAATCCAACATGTGTCCTCTACAGGAACCTCCAGTTGTAACTACTGACCAAAAAGCAGGTATATAGCTGGAACCCTACCTGAAGGTAAAATATCAAGAAACGGTCCATGTACCGAAGCCTCATCTCCATGCGGAACATCCTCATCATCACACACTGATAAAGATTAGCATCTATGATCACCATATGATCTTCTCATGTCCCAGCTAGGTAGAAAACTCTAGCAGCATCCTCCATCCAGTTCTCAGCTTATTGGGAATCTATCTCGCATCAAAACCTTGGAGGCCTCTTCCACTAGAACTCGTGGAACACGCTCAGTCAGCGTGCACCATTTGCTGGTGGGCCTGATGGAAACAGCTACCCAAGGGGTAGTGGTCCTGCTAGTACACCACCTGAAGGTGCTAATGTCGTAAGAGGGCCTTGCACTTAGGCCTCATCGCTCGGTGGGCCATCATCACATACTTCCTTGGGAATCCTAGATGGTTATCTATTCTATGACATTGTGATAGATATTCAAGATGAACCACAGTCAAAAGGTCATACCTGGTGAGATAACACAAAGAGATAAAAAGAGAAAAACTTCCAAAACACATGCAATTAGTGTTCTCATGCACCGAGTAGGAAATCTGAATTTAGGGTCCTGCTGTATGGCTACGTTGTCCACCACACCGACACTGGAATCCTCAAACATAAAACCACACTCAAAACACTTAACACTATTAAACTATTAAAAGATCAGAGTCTTAGTTCTTCAGTAGAATTGAATCCTCTAATACCAATTTGTTGTGGCCCGCCCCCTGGGGCCCGTGTTGTGGCTACCCTAATCCCGCCTTCTATAGGATAAGGGATGGAGACTAGCACCGAAAAGGCATATCCCCAAAATAGTAAGTCATTGAATTATAACCTGTACAAACACACATTCCTAGAACACAACAAGAATCAACCACAATGTAAACTTCTATTGTAAAAAGTGTGCTAAAAAAAAGGGGTAGAAATACAAGCCCCACTGAAATGTACAAGTACAACTGAAAAGATAAAACAAAACCTGGATCATCCATCGAGGATCCTACATGAAGGGTAGGTACATATCATCTCCACAACAATTTACGTCAGCCTGTCTCTTCTGCATACTACCTGGTCCTACCTCCTTCAACCTTAACCCAACTACTCATCATCTACACCAGACACAACAAGGTGTGGGAGAAGCCCGTGCATGGCTATGTATAACATTACTCAGTGGGGACCCTGAGACCCCTGAAGTTCTATCAGAATTCTACAAAGTAAAACCGCAAAGAATGATCTCAAACAAAAAGCACAATCAATAGACACATCTTAAACCATGTTTAAGTGATGTATAGAAGTAAAAATGATTAGTCACAAAGATAGATCATCTTATTCTGTCAGGAGGCACTAATCCTGACCATACGGAGTCTGACCCACACAGGATCAATTGGTTCTAACCCCTGTACTGACCTACATTAGATCTGACCTGCCCAAAGTCGGTAGGTACTAACCCCTAAAAAGATGCACACAGGATCTGACCCACACAGAATCAGTATGTCGTTGATCCTATATGGGCCGCTCTATGGATAGTATTCATCAGGTCATGAAGTGATGATCCACACAGGATCATTAGCTCTTGACCCACACAGGATCAATCGGTACTAACCTCTGTATGATCTGTCACCCACCTCTGCCTAACTTCCAGCCACTGGATTCCCACTCATAGTATGACTGATTCTGGAAGAACCGCTTCCCAAGATGTTGATAGTATTTAAACTTGCCCGATTTACCAGGAATATGTATCCTGATGATCTGTCACGTCATTAGTATTCCAATGCAACAAACAACGTGTCAACAGGACACGCGGTCTGTAAGTCATTGGAATTTTAGTGCCGAGGGCATGGTTGTATTCGAAGTCAATACAACCCGATCATACTCCAACATTATCCAAATCACTCATGGAGTATTTCAAAAGGACCGCCTTGTCACTGTGGTTCTTATTCCACAGACAGAAAATCAATCAGATGCCTGGTCTGTTAGTTATAACCCTTTCTGTGAAACAAGGTGGAGATCGCTCCCCGGTTCGGAATGGATCAGTCAGGCCCGCCAAAATATGACAAATAGACCACATTCCAAAAGGGGTCCTAACTCTAGTGACGACATGTCCAAAGAACACATGGTTTGACAGTTTTGGGCATTTATTTACTATGGGACAGGTTGGGCCAGGGCCCGGTCTAACTCAGTCAGACCGGTCCAATCCAACTCATCCCAAGGTCTACCTGGCCCCTCCCAGGTCTGGCCCTTTAAGGGTCATCCCGGTCCACTGGGTTTGGCCCGACAGGGTCGGCCCGGTTAGGTTTGAGGGCCAGGGCCACTGTTGGGCTGGCCTGCCAGGTGGGGCTCGCCCCACATACGCATTCTTGTTGGGTCGTAGGTCCGGCATAGCCTGCTCGGCTAGCGCATGCCTGCTCAGTACGGTCAGAGGAGGACCATTTTGTCACATTGGCCCCACGCTTGTAGTTCCATTCGCAAGATGGTGGGGCGCTGCCCAGCAACCATTAATGGTCGACCGTTTGAATTATAGGGGGTCACCAACGCAGTGCGGTGGAGGTTGTGCCTCTCCTTCCTGCCATGACCTGCTAGATGTGGCCACTTCCATCGGTGGTGCCCATGGAGACCGCACATTTCCTGCATGATGGACTCGGTCCATCCGCCCCTAGCTACCCCAGTGTATCATCACGGGTTGTCTTCCCCTGCCCGTAGCTGGTTACCGCATGTCTCCTCCGGACAATGCCAACCACCGCTGACGTGGCGTGCCAGCTGTTTCTTCTGTGGGTCACTGGATGTGCTTCGGTGCCTATTTTTTGTTACATCTGCGCCTACAACTCTTCCGTGATGTCGTCGTCATAGCATGACCCTCCATTTTGCGTTTCCATCATGTTGGAAATTGTTCCCCAAAGATCACATCAAGAACGAAGCATTTGAGGTTCCATGCCTTGTTTGTTTGGCCCACAATCTCCACGTTAAAGTGATTGCAAGTGGGAGAGGATTTTATTAATCAATGAAAAATTCAAAATAAATCCCCTACACCAAGATCATTGGAGTACGTCTACGTTTGAGGAAGGGTCGGCATTTATCATTCCCTCAACAAGCCCCCAACAACGCTGCTCAATCATCGTTCTTCAGTTCATGATTCAGTGTCACTTGTCCCCACCCTCTAGAATTGGTTTAATCCACTAAGTGATTTCCATCACTATAATTTATCAGAACTTCATCACTTGGTGAATTCGTGCCAAAACCAATCCCCATGCTCTATATAAATAGAATATGGGAGGGTGTGTAATGCACATGGAATTAATGGGGTTGAATAAACTAAGGTGCCATCCTAATTACAACGGCACTGTTACAAAATATTGAAGAGTCATACCAATTAATGGATTGACACATCGTTGGTCTTGCTATCACAGCTTGAATGTTGGAGGAAAAATGAAAGTGGGAAAAAATATAATTAAAAAACTTTTTAATTTTATTATACTCTTAAAAAGTCCCAAAAACTATATTTTTGTTCTGACCTACTACGATCGAAGTGAAGCCTCCCATAAGCGAATCCTTGCACTACAGATTCAACAGTGCTTTTAGATTTTTGATTTGAGAAATGAGTCAAAATATAGAAAATGATTCCTGCACGTTTAATGAAAGTACCTTAAAAAAGTTAAATAAATTGTTAACATCACCCTGTGATCCACACCAGTCGAGGTTAGGCTCTACCTATGGGAAACACCTCACAACTAACTCAATGGTACTCTCATATATTCAATTTTTGTTACGTAATAGAAGTTATGGATTCTAATAATAAAATCATTGTTACTTAATTATTTTATTTTTGGCCAAAAACTAACTTCCATAGTTGACCCATTCCGGAAAATGTTAGTATTTTTCTATATAAAGAATACCCTCATGAGCTTAGCGGTGGTCTGAGATTTTTAATCCTACTCACCTTTTGTGAGTTTTAAGCCTATGAAAAATAAAACAACTTTATTTAATTATTTTATTTATGGTTATTCCATTTTTTGGTTTTCACACTAGAGGACTACACTGAGTAAACTTAAGTTATGCCTATGGTAAACCCAATATCCAAAACGCAATGGTGCCCTTAGATTTTGGATTAGGGCACCCATTTAAGAGTTATTCCACTTTTTCAGGAAAACCATTCATGCATGCTATTTTTAAACTCAACAATTTTTGACGGATCATTCCGAGCACTCGAGGCCTTGTAATCACGCACCACTATATTTTTCAGTCTAAAAATATTTACATATCATTAGAAAAAATATACAAAAATTCTGGGGCATGACATTTATTTAATGATATTCCCTCATTGGGACTATAATTAAAATGTTTGAAAGAGGTATGTGACACATTGTAATGTTAAATGATTTTTTCTCAAGAATGATTTTAATGATATTTTAAGTTAATATCCACTCTTTAAACTAAACAAAATATGTTGTTAATTATACTTGACTGGGGATATTTTGAATCTATACCATTCTCATATGTTCATTTCATGTATTATCATTGTTTAAAACATGTTGTATGGAACAAGTTTCTTTTCCAAGGATTGATTATATCCTAAAGGGATTGTTATAAAATCCATTTATTTTCTACATGTTTATTACTTCATGAAGATATTTTAATGAAACCCATTACATTTTGATTGGTTGGTTATTTCCTAGATGATTTTTATAAAACTTGTTTACTTTTCAAATGTGGATTTTATTTTAAATAGATTGTTATGAAAACAATTTCATTTCCATAGATTGACTATGGCCTAATGTGATTATTATGAAACCCAATTCTTTTTTGTGGATTGATTATGTCCAAATAAGATTGTTATGAAATCCATGTATATTCCATAAGTTTATTTTTCCTAAATATATTGTTATGAAACCCATCTCATTTCTACTAGTTTATTTTGTCCTAAGTATATTTTTATGAAACCCATTTATCTTCCACAAGATGATTATGTACTAAAGATATTTTTATGAAAACCAGGTATTTTACATGGGTCAATACTATTTTTAAGATATTAATTTTTAACCCATTTCATTTCCGTTGGTTAATCACATTCCAAAGTGATTGCATTAGAACCAATTTCTTTTCCATGGTTTAATCATGTTTTCAATGATATATTTTTTTGAAACCCATTTAGTATCCAAGGGTTGATCATGTTTAAAATTGATCTGTTTGGAACATATTTATTTTCGAAATGATTGTAATTTTTAAAAGTTATTTTAGTAAAAAATATTTCATTTTTTGGTATAATCATTAATGAAAAATTTAAAGACTGATTCAATGAGGTTTATTAAATTATATATGTATTTGGTTCATGGAAATTAAAAATGATGGGTGAACCAAGATAGATCTCTGATGCATTCGATAATAATTATTTTATCTAGATAATTATATTGCAAGTAGATTGTATGGTTGTTACAAATTTTTAGGGTTCTATATGTGTTCTGTATGGGTTCAATGAGACGAAGTTACAAGATACCAATATATATTCCTTATTACATTTATGTGATTATAATGATACTAATTATCGACAATGATATCACATGTCTCAATATTTTTTATTCTAATGATTTAGGTTTTCCCCATGTTTTCTTGCTTCATGATCAATATATTGATGGGTATGTATATTCATTTGTTCTACTCAAGAAATTTTTTTGTATCTTAAAAAATGTATGCTCTTATTATGTTCAATGTCCTATTTAATTTGTTAATTATTTCCTTTTACCTTATTTAGTATTTGAGGTGACCCTTTTATTATTTTCCCATGTGTTAAAGAATTATTTTTAAAGAAGTATGTCAATACAGGATTCCACCATGGTTATGTTCATGAATAAATGTGAAAAAATAAAGCTCGGTATTGTGGGAGATAATGTAAAAATTTATGAATTAATTTTATATGATTCTATGTTGACGTGATTTTTTTATTTATTAGTTTTTTATAACTCTCAAAAACTCTAAACCTAAAATTTCCTACAGAATATATGTTATCTATGTTTTCTATTGGATGTTGTAATGATTGATGGAAAACATTGGGTTGAATGTATCAGAATGATATCCCAAAATATAATGTCATGTATTTCAACAGTTGATCTTAGAGTGTGGTTCCTTGGATATGATATTAATATTAAATAGTGATAATAATAATGATTTATTACTACAGTTATTATAAAAAAGGAATTAACATGGTTAAACTAAATGGGAAACTGTTAACATGACCATAGAAAATATATAAATTATATTATTTGGAAACATTTAATCCACATATAATATAAGTATCAATTATGGTCATTTTTGGAGGCTTGGGATGTGTAAAAATATGGGTTATCAGTTATTCTTTTAAAATATTAAAATTTCTCCACTCACCTCACTTATGAAAGGCCACATGCTCTCCTCTAACCTTAAAACCTAAAAATTCCCTTAGATCATCTAATCCAAGATAAAATACCTTACACAAAACATTACCCATTACCTAGATCCCATTTTGTAATTTTAAAGCATTTTTATTAAGGATTATGATAATAACATAATTAGGTTGTCTGAATAAGTGGAATCAGGCTTAAATAAGAGTCTTTAATTTATTTATTTTTCCTCCTATTTTAATTCATCATAAGTTATGAGGATATAAAATCACTAGTATATACCATATAATAATAATAAATTATTTTAGTTGAATAATATAAATCAATCTCCACTTCTATAAAAAGGATAATGAAACAATCGTTCATGTGTATAGAGGGATACTACATCATGAGATGATGTAATTTGTTTTTCATCATTGACTATCAATTAATGTTAAAATGATGCATCCAATTAATGTTAAGGATATTTGTAACATTATTATACTTATGTTTTTCTTATATCAATTATAACTAGTTACATTCAATTCCATGGACGACACGGCAACATCACTAATCTGTACAGTGGACTACCACCTCCCGAAGCGATGTGATTAGTTTTTTAGTAACAATTTATGTATAACTTAATAAGGAAATGATAATTAATATAGGTAATATATAAGAAAAAATTTTGATTATAATTATATTTTATTATTCTCAAAAGATAGTAAATCATTTTATTTCATCCCATTCCACTTAATGAGAAATTAAAACATCGTTCATCTATAAATGTAGACCACCACCTTTATAAAGGGATGTAATTAAGTTATTCAAAAATAAATAAAATTGATTATATGTATACATGTCTTTATAAAATATAATATGGTATTTTCTATATAATTATAATTTTATGAAGATAAATTATTCTAAAATTCTATCAATATTCATCATTGAAAAATTGAAATGTTTCTCATTTATACGTATGACTTACAATATCCATAATTTTACCATAGTTAATTTTTCATAAATATCAGTGATGATGGATTTCAATGGTGTAGTTGATATTAAAATATCATAAATTTATTATTATTATTTTTCATATGATTGAATAATTACCGCATTGTCCATTGGCAACACACTAAATCCATTTCAAAACAATGAAATGAATGTCCTTAAATCACCTAATGTGGACTTGTATGATTATGTATTTTTATATGTCAATGAAATAGAAAACATAAATGATTTATGTATAATTTATTATATCCTGGATATCATATTAGTAAATTAAATAATTTTTTATTATTATTTTATTGATGTTAATGGAGTAACATTGAGTGTCTGAACACTCTGTAAATAACCCTAACTCAATATTCCTTCACTGAGGCATATGTTAATGTTATATAACTAAATTATAATAATGGTTTTAAATATATCTCGTTATATATTTAATATCATTAATAAATACTAAATAATGGTATTTTTACTTTCAGTGTAAATTATTCCACCTTAGTCAATTTGACATGAATGTTACCATGTTGTAAAAAAATATAATCACAAAATTTCCTTTTCAAGGGTTATTTACTCATTCATTTTAATTGTTATTATAAAATTAAGTGAGTAATGATTTTATATTAACTTACTTATTATTGAACCATTTTTATTTGTAAATAAATTTTATTCAAATAATCAATTCATTAAATAATTCTCACATCAATGTTATGGAAATTGGAAGGGGTTCCCTTAAAAAATTTCTTTTATTGGGACATATTTCATACACCAATCTTCCATTAGGAGGAATATCTACTGACCCGTTGATTTTTTATTTTATGAATCTTCTTATTTAAATTAAATTTAACATTAATATGATTTTATTATTTATTGAGACTTATGACTGGGGAGTTACCAAATAGGAAAATGCTTTAGGATAAAATCTTATTTACTTTAATGTTTGCTTATGTTAAAGGTTCTTGAGAAGAAAATAATATGATATTATTTTTTTCAAATACATTTTTTCTTATACCCATATTATTAATGATATTTTCAAATAATATTATCATTTTATACTATTTTTAATTAAAATTTTAGAGAAAGTTTTTACGAAAATCTATCTTTATTTGTCTCTTTGGTTGAAAATACATTAATTTCGAAATCCATGTTTACTAAAAATATTTTCAAAGAAGTGTTATTATGATTTTATTGTAATGTTTACCCATAAATAGTTTTTTAGTTTTTTTAAATGAAATATACAAATAATTTTCTAAATGTGGAAATTTTTTTTAAATTGATGAGTAATCTGGAAGGAATATTTTGTTTTTTTGTATATGAATTTAACATTATTTTTCACAGTTATAACCAATAAATTATTTATTGATTTCTATTTATGTTGCAATAATTATTTTAAGGGATCTTATTTTCATTAATTTTGAAGAATGTATTATATTTTAAATATTTTTTTTCTTAATGGAATTATTATTATACTTAAATAAAAGTTCTAAGTAACATTTCTAATTTATTTTCTATATACGGTGACATCCTTTGATGTTAATCAAAGGGAATAGTTTATTTTCCAAATGTATGATATTGATAATATTTTAATGGTATATTGATTCATCAATATCAATGACCCTTGAGGATACATATAGTCCAATTTGTATATATTATATTGATACCATACATATTCATTCTTTCTAAGAATTATGTGATTTTCATGGAACCAGTTTCTTTTCCATGAGTTATTCAATCTATTAGATAAACTTGTTTATTATTATGATTGAAAAGTAAAAAAATACTCATTAATTTTAGTTGTATGTTATCACTGATGAATGAGTGAGACCATTTATCTTCTACAATTTGTTGAGCCCCATTATTTATCATAGTTGATCCCTATATAGAATATATGATTAGTGCGCCCTGATAGAACCCAGTGAGCCTAATATGGATTATATAATTGGAGTGTCTAGATAGAATTGGATGACCTTGATATAGATTATATGATGGGATATCTGGATATCAATATAATTCATTTGCTAATGTTCCATTAATAGAGAGGCATAAATGAGGATCTTACTATAGAGTATCTCTTATTAATTTATATGGGATCCAGTTATTTATAACATTAGGTTAAACTGGGTTATAAAGATATTGTTCCAAAGGTACCAATTTTTCTCATTATTGTTTCTAGTATTTTAATGAATCAATTGATTTGGATTGAAATTACATGGATCATGATTAAATATTATGGTGAATATTTTTATTTATAAAACATTATTCCAGGTTTCATGATTGAAGATCAAGGTATTCATGTGTATCAAAATTCATATATTATCATAATTCACTTTGATTAAGTCATAATACCCTTATTATATTTGGATGCTCAATAATTACATCTAATTGTAAATGATTATATTTACCCTCACAGATCATTTGATCACACATGGATTAGATTTTATTTCACCCACGTTATAATTGAATTTTATTAATTTTTTCTAAAAAATAGGTTTCTGAAATGGATATTTTTTTTCAAGATATTGAATACATAATATGGAATACATAATGTTGGGTTTAGTGGGAAGTATATTCCCTTTAATGCATTGTTTTTTTATGTTTTAATTTCCCTTAATTCTATATATATATATGAACATAAATGGTCTTTTTGGATGCTTGCGATCTATTTTTTCATTTTGATTTTATATGATTTGGATGTGGGTAATTGCTTCAATAACATTGGTATCAAATATAGATATTTAATATTTAGTTTTTTATCACCGAATCCATGAATGTCAGTTTTGGGCTACTATAATTACGCAGTCAAAACTAAATACAACTCATCAACACATATCATAAAAATATCTTTCATTGAATTTTTATTTAAATTAATTTCTAAAAATCATTAAAATACACATGGTAATGTTATATTTTATCAATGACAAATACTTATCATATATTTAGTTCATATTGTTTTTTATTAGTATCTATTGGAAATGGCTATGACTATAATCAGGAAAAAAATTCACAACTCCATTCATCTGATTGATATAGTCTATTCACATTAGTCTAATTTTTATGTAGAAATTCCATCAGTGGTAACCAAAATATTCCACTTTATAATTTGATTATATATTTTTTCTATCTGATTGAAACTCCATATGATCCAATATTTTGGAAACATACATCTTTTTCCTATCTTTGATCATCATTTTATAAATTTGTTTTGAAATACTATATACAATAACTTGGGTCTACTAGATTCTATAAGATCATATTCATTGTCTCCATCCATTCAGTTTCATAGTCTTATTAATTATAATACTTATTTAAACACTCTTTTTTGCCACATGGACTCATTATTAATGAAACATTACCCCCTTCATAAGGAATTTGTTTCATTTTATCTTAGATATACTCTTAAGGAAAATATTTATGGAATCATCATCAATAATGTCACATTGATAAAAAAAAACTTTCTCTATATAAAACATGATTAATACATTGAGAAAAGATATCCAATCATCATACATAAACTCAATGTCTTGAATAAAAACTTTTAATAATAAATTACATGATTATATTGGATACTTGTACATACATCCCATAAATATTATCTTTTTTTAACATTGGGTCCTTAGGCATTATCACTTGACATACTTTTCCATTATAACATCAACATAATATTTTAATCAATGTAATATATTTATTAAATTTCCTACTATTAAAAACCATGATATATTGAGAAATATTCAACACAAACACATAATGGCATGTTTAGTGAAATGAAATTCTTCGTTGTAGTTATGATATCATTCTTGGACATTTTTTTGAGGATAAGTGAGGCTTATAGTGCTCATAATGATATGTTAGAATGATATATCTCCCTACTTAATTATAATTTTAGATAGAGTTAACCAGTTATAGGATTCTCTAAAGGCATTATAATAATTTGACTATAGTTTCATCCATTTTTTGGAGTCATTATAAGATTCACTTGAAAATAACATTCAATGTTTCCAAAATGATTTATTTTGAATTGAATCATGTTATACTACAATCATTAATTAATTAGTTTTTCACAAGGATTAGTAATTTGGAAATAAAATAAACTTTCATTATTTTGATGTTTTATTCCATGTTTTGGGTTTAATGATCAAGTTTTTATTGATATGAATTCTCCTATATTATACGCGTGAAATTTTATCATTCCATCATACTATTATGCAAATATTATGCACATGAAATAAATATAGTGGTCAATACATATATTTATACTTGTAGATAATTTGATATCACATTTTAAAAAAAATTAATCTTTTTTTTAGGAATGGTTTTTATTATTTTATGAATAATAATATTACTATATGTGAATAACATAGAGGGATATTATGTAGATATTTTTAAACAATATGTTTTTGTTTCCAACTTTCAATGTATGTTTTTTTCATAATTCTATAAATATAAAATCTTTAAATTTTATTAGGTAGTAAAGTGACATAATATTTCATATTGATGTTATATTTTCTGAAGGGATAAATTTGGGTCATGCTTATCTGTATCAAATCTATAAATGTAAAAATTGTGTTTTAGAAATAGAATCGAGGGTGCAGGTTTATGGAAACCAAATATTTAATGATATAATGGTTTATATAAAATTTTATTTTAGGCCTTTTTCATTTAATATTAATATAATAATTATGGATACCATCAATTGTTTATGTATGTTTGGTTGATGATAAGATTAATCGAATGGATAATTTTTTTTGTTTTATATGATGGTTTTTTGAGGAAATTAATTACATGCTAGGGAAGGATTATTTGGTTAGGTTAAATATATACCTTAGGTTTAATATTATGTAATATTAAAGGATTATGAAAATACATATTTTTGATGTATATATTAACATGTATGACATAATTTGAGGAAAATAATTTTATTAATTTTGAGGTTATTGTATCAACCCATAGTATTAATTTCATATCCCTTTATTAATGAATTTTATTTCTATATAGTGCTTAACTGTTTTTGGATGTTTATTTGGTGATTATATTTTTTGGTTCAATTTCTAGAGGTTCAAGGTTTCTACAAGATTTGTAGAAAGAATTACACCCCATCTTGGAAAACGTTAATTGGAATATTGTGTGTACTGTTCAAGCGTACAATTGTTGCATGCTTTTTCCAAATCATGTGTGTTCCAAAGGGAAACCATGATTATTTAAATGGAAAATAAAATATTGTTATAACAATGTTTGTCTAACTACATGGTAAAACCATGTGAGGGGGTGCCTTAATATAGTATCATTTCATGGTTAGTGCATAGTTTTCTAAACCATGATGTCTAAACATGCAGTTTAAATTTACAACTAGAAAAAATTAATATATAATTGGATTTAAGACTCTAGACATCCCTCTATTATTATAATAACTCAATTACCCAAGTTCTATACTCTATTGTTTATTTTCATAATTTTAATTTTCATCAGTAAGTGATTATTTGGAAATTGAATATGCATTGGAGGCCCAGATTCATTAGTAAGTCCTGATTATTAATCATTTATCCTATATATAGAATTATTCTCTCTCTCAGAATCATTGACGTAAATATTAATGATCCATGACAGAAATATTTATGTTTTATCATTTGACTTATTGATGAAAATAATATCTAAACAGGAATCAAGAGTTTCATTTTTTTGTTCTTTGTTTTTTCTAAATGTTTTGATGTAGGTGGCTTCTCTATTATCTATGCAAGAAATAAAAAAATGAATGGTTTTAATTAAATTATTTTATATAAATTTTATTAAAATAATTATGAAATTATGGTTTTAAAATACTATTGTGGTTTTGTCTAGTAAATTTTTAAAATTGAATGTTTTTTTTAAAAATAATCTATTATAACATCAAAAATGATATTTTAAAATTATTTTATGCTATTAGTTTTTATAAAGTGGTCCTAAACTAATTTCAAATAATTAAATAGTTATATAGAAAGTGATTTTTGATTGGTAATATGTTTTTGTTAAAGGTATTATTATGATTTTGGATTATTCGGTTTTTATGTGTTTTGTGTGATAGATTGTGGTTGTGAAGAACCTTCATAAAATTGGGATGATGTATGGAAGTAATTTTCCACCATCAAATTTAGCACCAATATCGAGTGTGTTTGTGAGTGTGTGGACATGAGAAAGACTATTCCAAATCAAATAAGAAATTATAAGAAGTAATTTATTCTGATTGCATATAAAAATTTGTATGTACATGATATAAATAATTTTTACGTCATAAAATATCATTATAGGAATTGGGATGGAATGTTTTGTCCTAGTTGAATGAGTTGGTAAGTCCTTGGGGAAATACTATTGAGTGTTATACTCACCTCATGCATGGGAACATTGGTTCATTTTCATATGTTATCTATCATGAAATATTTATAGGGAAAGTATCAAATTTATCCCATAGTTAATCTAGATAACTTAGTTATGAATGGTTGTGTTGGGGTAGGGAACATTATTATGTGTTTAATTGGATCGTGTGTTCTGGTTGCCTTCAGGACTTTTTTTATTTTGGTCTTCGATGAATATCATCTTTCATTTCCATTTTAATCTGATTTGGTTATGTATTATTTGGAATGAAATTGGTTTTATTGTTATTTTTTCATCATACATATATTTTGATATTTTTTATATTGTTTTAGCTAATTGTTCATTTAATTGGAAAATCAATGTCCAATTTTTATATAGGGTAATGTAATTTATTTCCAGAATTTGGCACATTGGGTATATCATCCAATCCCTAGTTGAACAACCATTACGTATCATGACAATAGGGTGGGTAGGAATATTAAAAATTGAATAATATTATTTGGTCCTGATCATGGAGTTGATATGTGTCTCGGTTAGTAAAAATGCATTTTTGTTGAAAAATAGTTTCACTTATTGATTCATAATAGAATTGGAAATTGTATCTGGGTGTCCCATGGTTAGGTACCAAGGATATGTGATTTGTTGGACTTGAAATGTAGTGAATTAACATGTATAAAAAACATTTATATGCTGAACATTACATCATTAGGTAATTTTGCTACTCGAGTATTTTATAACACATAAATGTATATTTTCAACTCCTCATTATGAGTTTAGACTATGTGTTTTAAATTAAATGAGTTGATTGAAATACTTAAAATTTTGTTTTTATAATCAATGTTTTTGTACCTCTAGATATAGTTGCAATATTAATGATGGATGAATGTTGGAAATCTATATTTTTTATACAAGTTAATTTGGAAAATTAAAATTTCTAAGCCATTAGTTTCTATTTAGAGGGAAAATGGTGTTTTTTCTCTTTATAATGAATGGGAATATGTAGGAATTGTTGAAATCAACTGAAGGAGGCTCATGAAAATGTGGTTCCACCCAAGGCACATGTGAACCAAAATCTTGTCCAAATTATTTTCTGGTCTCCTCTTTCTATGCATAAGTATAATAGGAATGATGAACCATGGAATGTGGACCACTGTATTCAACTCCAAAATAAGAATCCATAAATCATTAGGGGTAATTCCAATTTTTAAATATAATATGTATAGTTGATTTAAATTATATTTTCCCTTGAATTACATGGGAAAACAAAAGATTTGAATGTGAAATTGTATATGTATATACTAGATTGTTTGTCGCATCAATTTTCTAAATTAGTAGTTCATTCTGAACAAGTCCAAGTCAAGACATAAAAGGATTTTTGAAAATTTATTTAACCAGAAATTATATCCACATAGAATTTAGATTACTATAGATGTATACATATTCAAACTAAAGAATGTGAACCCTACGGTAATAGATTATTGACATAAATATATAAATTTAGTTTTTTTTCTCATTATTTTTCTACAAGTTTATCTTTGATGTAATTTATATTTTAGCTTGGGTTGAGGCTAAATATTATACCAATGATTGATTCTATTTATATAACAGATTATATAGAAATGGTAAGTAGGGAAACATATATGGAAAGGGATATCTAAATAAGTAAAATTTTAAGTAGAATGATTATTTTTATAGGAATTGTTCGGAACTCTAATTATTGGTTCATTAAGAATAGCTAAACCTACATCCCGAACGGTTGGACACTATTGAGTTAAATAATGGGATCCATAAATCTCTATCATTCATCTAAAAGAATATTGAGTATTTTTTTTCTATAGTTCACAAGATAACATCAAGAGAGATTCTATTTGCAAACCAATATTAATTAGGAATTGAGAAATGTTTTGAAAATATCATTTTTATTTTCACAATTTTTTAAAGGTTGGGTACTAGATACATATATCATGTTTTTCAAGAATCCTATTCTATGACAGTTCAATTGTAGCTGAATAACTCTCATCATTAGAATAGAGTGATCCAATGTTATTATTGGTACACCATGATTCCTAAACTATTTATATCTAAATTCCGGAACAAATAACATTTTGTAGTGAGTAATAAATTATATCAATATGAGAAATTGATTGAATTCGATCAATAAGGTTCTTAATGGTGAGAGGTATGAATCTTTTGAATTCTAATTATATGTAAGATTTGTTTGATATGGGATCATACCTATCATTTATTACTTCTAATGTCAGTTATCATATGTTTTATCATGTTAAGATCAAAACTTTTCTATTGAAACATAAAAATACTCTTATTGAAAAGGGAATTTTGATCCTTTATGTGTACAGATTTCTCCATAACAATCTATAGGTTTGAGATTATTCGGTATTTCTCTGTGCTTGATATAGAGTTATATAACATAATTTTAGGTTTTATTTTATTAATTCATTATAGTCCCACATAAAATGTTTTTCTAGGATAGATAGATTTATATAACTCATTGGTGACATGAATCTCCGCAGAGAAGTTAGTGATGTAAAAGAAAGTAGATGAAGAAATTTTTCCTAGTTGGTTAGAATGAAAAATCATTAGTTTTCATCACATACCTTCACATATAACGATGACATTGAGATTAAATAATTTATAACTATTATTGAATAGTTTCATAATGTTTTCCCAAATACTTTTTTAGGGTTTCCATTGAAGAGAGAGGTGGAGTTTAGGATTGACCTCTTACCAGGGACTAGTCTAGCCTCACCTCTATATTATATGATGGATTTAATAGAATTGAGGGAATTTTTATTATAATTCAATGTGATGGATAGAAAACTATTCATTCAAAAACACATGTTTATGTTGTTAAAACAAGATATGTATGTGAATAAGGAAGAAGAAAATCTTAGAATTTTGGATGACTATCATAAACAGAACAAAGATAAGATAAATAATTCATATCACATTCCATCAATTGGTAATTGGTTTGATCAAATGAGGGTATCCTATTTGTTATATTAAATTTTATTACATTTAGGGTATACCCAAATATGATTTTAGAATGGGGATAGTCTATATACAACTGTCAAAAGTAGACATAGATATTTTTATTATGTTTTTATAGATTTTTTTCTTTCTAATGCACCAACCATCATTCTTTCATTACTGAATGAAATATTTATTAGGTTTGAGGATATAATTTTTTATGGGTTTTGATGATATATTGGTATATATTAGGAAAAAATAGGATCATGAGAAACAATTGGATATAATGATATATGTCATGTGTGATCTTCATTGGTATTCCATATCATCAATGTGTGATTTATGGATACAATTTGTACGTTTTGTGGTCATTTAATTCCCGAAAAAAGGGTTTATTTCGGTCCTAAATTTGTAACAGATATTATTTAGTGTCAAAAAATGATGAATATCATTATATTATATAGTTTCCTTTATATAACGGGATATGACATATGTTTTTTATGTGATTGGAAATGCTTTTCCACATCGATGATTGCTTTCATGAGAAATGTAATTTGAATTGAACAGAAAGAGTAATAACATAAATCTATTAAAAAATCTAATGTTATGGATACATTACCATATATAACCATGTTTCTAGAGTGTGGAAATGCTTATGTATTCTTTTGTGATGCATCGGGATGTTGGATGTGATGTGTTCACATGATAGGAAATCATGTTATTACTTATGGGTCTCATTAGTTACGTTTTCATGAGAAGAACATCCCAAAAATGATTTTTTATTCATAGTAGTACACGATTTTAAAACATAGTGTTTATGTCAATATGGTGATAAATTCATTGTGTTTATGGATCATAAGAGTTGGGAACAAATTTTCTAAAAAATTGAGTTTAATTTAATATTACAGAGGCAAATGTTGTATTTTTAATTGTTTTAATTTTACATAATTTATAAATTGAGTGAAGGGATCAATATAGAGGATTTATTGATCATGTATTCATATGAAAAGTCATTTTAAAAGGATTTGGAAAAAAATAGAAACATATGTCAGTAATATCATAAATGAATCTAGTTTGTGAGGAATTATATTATGTTTTAATATTCATTCCTATTTAGTTTTTTATTGATTGGTTGGGTATATTATAGTTTCTATGATTTTTTATTTTCAATGTATATATATGGTATTCATGAAATAATATTCACTATATAATTATATATATCATATATTTTCTTTACCTTCCATCCATTAAAAATGATAATTTTGTTCATGAAGAAATTTCGATTAACACCTCCATTAATCGATATGATTAATTTTATATAAAAACAACACATATATGTAATATATAATTTTATTGACTGAGACAACATTATATTTCTAACTTATTCATAATTATAAAAATTATATTAAATAATTTGCTTTATTCCATCTCATCTATTGAAAAATGTAAATGTTAATCATGAAAACATATGGGTTACTATATCCATGATTGTGATGAAATATTTTAAGATAATATATCATTTTTTGGTTTTAAAATTATAAATTATGTGAAGATATATTGATTATTTCATGATTATTATTAATGATATTACTGAAAAACTATATTTTTGACCACCATCAATGTATGGTATTTCACCAAAATTTCCAATCATTGAGTTATATTTTCATTTTGTAAAACCTATTTAATTTACATAATGTAGAGAATGTCATTTCACAATTATATCATGAATTATTTGTACATCATAGTAATATAAGTTACATTTCTTTTTATATAATTCATGGGGTTTCGAATTGAAGACACCATTACGATAGTAAGTTTCTTAACTGAATATCTATTAATTGAGTTATAATATTACTTTTTTGATTATTGTATTCAAATATTATCTGTAAAATAAAAAAAATTAATGTAACATTTACACATTATTTATGTAGAATTATATTTTTGAAAATAACCACATCCTTGATAAAATTATCACTTTGATAAAACAATCCATATATGGGTTGACCATTTTAATATTGTTTCATTGTGAAAAAATTCATGTAATGAACTTATTTATATTAAGAAATATTTTATTATATATATTGAGATTTTATATAATGAATAAATCATTTTCATGATATTTAATCTTCATTCCATGTGATATTAATCTACATATATTAAATGTTCCAGGTTTTTATGGGGTCAATTTAAATTCCATGTAGCATGATTCTTACTATAAACCATGTATTGTTTTATATTGAGTAATTACTACCACATAAAGGTGTTTTATCACATTAAATCATATATATTAGGATTTTTTAGAATCATGTTATCATCCTTCATTCAGTTAACTTTTTAATCAAGCATTAACTAAATTATATGTTTTTCTTTATCTCAAAATTATTTCTTGGATACATGATTTTATAGAGGAACATATATTGATTTATATGGTGTATATTATAGTTCGTGAAATATAATATCATGACAATATTGTATTTTTTTCATTATTTATTCCTTATGTTCTTTATTATGTTCATTCATTCAATTTTTTTTTTGGGAATAAATTTTACTAAAAGAGGTTTTCTTTAAAAAATTGTTAATATTTTTAAATTAATTTTTAAAATCACTTCGTACACATTCATATATATATATATAGTATTCAATAATATAAACATACATTATTTCGTAAATAAATTTTGCCTCATATTTGGACATCATCAAAATGTTTTTGAAATGATAATTTTAAATTCCTTCTCCATGTGTAACATTCTGAGTCACTTCATTAAAGTTTGAGAATAAATTTTTTTATTATTTAATACTAAAATGGGTTTCACATCCTTAAAACAATGTATGATTCAAGTATATAATAAAAATGTCTTCTCTAAAGATTAATTCCTCACCAAATTCATTTGTGCGTAGTTAAGTTTCACACATTAAATGTCTATCATTGTGTGTTATTTTATTTCATATCACATAAGAATATATTTCATCACATAAATACCCTGGATATGGAATTTCAGCTCCATACAAACATATAAAAATAAATTATTTAAATATATGTCTATGTTGATTAACATGAATGAATATAGGTTTGTGATTCACATTATTAATGTATGGTATAAAATATCATGGAGTGATTCGACCACATGATATCTATAAAAAAGTGACTATCTAAAGGGTATAGTGAGAGGGAATGTTATTATCTCATTAATAGGAAATGATATGGATAATAGAGGATAGATAATGTTAAAATGGAACTATAGTCATATAAAATTATATTATATTATCATGATGGATGTTAATGAATTAAAAAGTGGTGGGACAAAACCAAGGTGTTATTTCAATGTCATTAATATAATAAAAAAGGATTATGGATTGGGTTTAAACATATATATTGATAGTATCACACAAACATGGAATAATATTGGAAGTAAACTATTCATAATTAACACATGTGTGTATAAAATACAACGACACAAAATGTCTTATAACAAACAACATGCATGAGTTTAAAATTTAAGGGATAAATTCTTGTATGTTTGTTGGAATCTAGAAGGATATAGAAAATGATTATGAAATTGGTATAATAATTTATATGGGTAGTCTATCAATAATAAGGAATAATTTATTATTTAATCATTCATTATGAGAAAATATAACAAAAACCACATAGAGATAAAATTTCATAAAATAATATTAATAATTGAGTTGAATAGAATGAGAAAATCCCTTGATAATCTTGGTAGATTATTAACTCCTTAAAGGGGTTAATTCTAAACATAAATATTATAGTTGATGGATTTAGTGATATATTTTGAGATTAAATTTTTCCTCTAAGGGATTTTGAGTTGTGATAAAATTGGTTAGAGTTAGCATCCTTTTTACATTGATAGAATATAATTTTTATAAATTAATATTCTTAATAAAAATATATTACATGTTTCACATGTAATGTGAATCCAGAAAACAAAAATAATGTATATGGAAATAAAATAATGTCATGCATAAAATAACCAATTATTTTGAAACATGTTTTAAAATTGTGTTTAATAGTTTTATTTAATTGTTTTTACTTTTTTATTTTTCTAATTTTATCATATTGAAAAAAAATTTCTATGTAATTTACATTTAATAAATAAAAATAAAATATTATATTTTACATAATTTGACCTACTAATTAGCAGTACTATATTAATTTTATCATAAAAAATAACTCTTTACTAAAAATGTATTTTATTAATAACTCTGGATCGTATAGAAATTTTTTTAGAAATTTTTTTAATGGATAAAATTTATATATATTTTTAAATAACTAATTAAATTTTTATTTTTAAGATATTTAATTATTATTAAGAGAAAAATAATTTTTATATGTCTCTAAATAATCCAAAAAAATATAAATTACAACAAAATAAAAATTAATTTCAATAAATCAATGAATACACATTCTTTTATTGAAGTTTATAACTTTTGTTCAAATAATTTCGTACAAATGATTCCAAAATTTATAATTTCATTAAGAAATATATATTTCTTCTCATTAAATACAAATAATATCAGTAAAAATATTTTATAGGGGTTTGTTATATACCAAATTCTTCTTATAGTCATAAACTCTGCATTTGTTTTATAGAAATATTATTTTTTAACTATTCATCAAATAATAAAGTTTTCATAAAAATTACCAATACTCACAAATAATAATATTTAAATTATAAATCCAAAATATTTATTTATTTTATTTATTTTAAATTCTATAAAAAAAATTTCAAATGCAAATTGAAATAATAAAAACTTGATTTAGTTGAAAAAATGTATTTTTAGTACAATAACTATTATTAATATTCATTAAGAATATATAACAATCACATGGATGATGATTTATTTTAGTTTATGGTTAAATATAATATTAATGTTTTATTTTAAAATATATAAACTTAATTAATTTATAAATAAATTGCAAATCTCTTATAGAATATCTTCTCATTACCAAAAAATTTTATTTTTATTTTGGTAATTAATTTTTTACAATGGTAAATTAATGTTATTATAATAAATGAAAATTAACCTATTACATAATTTATGAATTATTAATATAAATAAGAAAACTAATTTTTCAAATTCAACTTTCAAAAAAGATAATAAAACTAATTTCATATTCACCGATTGAAAACATAAAACAATATTACAAAAAACCTCATTTATTTAGTAAATTAAATTATTAAATTTTATATAATAACTATAGGCTTGATTTTGAAATATATAATTGTATATATCATCAGTATATTTCATTGATATCATTATTTAACAATACTATATTAATATTAATAACGTATAATAATGAATCATTTTTTGGAAAATATATTTTCACGCATAAAATGAATATTTTTTCATTTGGCTAAACTTATAAAATTTATTCCGTGAATTAGTATTATAAGTTCCTTCTTTTTTCCTTTATATTTATATTTCCAAATATAGTTACCCTAATATAATCCTACTAAGAAAATGAAGACATAATAATTCGGTTTTTGAAGCATAATATTTTATCATAAATTTTAATGTGGTTTATTAGAGATTGGTTTTGTGTGTTAAAAAGTTCATCAAACATATTATTTATTTAGAGAAAATTGTTTTCCAAATTCCCATGATATCAAATATTCCCACATTTAATAAATTTCATTATCTAAATTTTTATTTATAATTTAATAATTATATTTTAAAGATATTTAGGTCTCCCGATTTTATAAATAATTATGGGTTATCAATAATACCATATGCATGAATAGTGAAATCCAAATATTCATTATAATATGAATTTCCATGATACCCAGTTTCCCACTATTAGATTAGGTTATTAACAACCAATGGTTCAGTGTTAAAACCAATATATTTTGTAGGGTTATTTCATAGGGAGATTATAATGATCCTTTTACGAGTAAGTGAATTTTGTTTGGTTTTGGATTTTATTAATGATTCACATATCCTAGAAATTATCATTGTATATTTATAGATGAAGACAATTTGTCTCTAATTCCATATAAAATTCAACTAAAATAAAATTAAATGTATTTTATTGGGAATACCTTGAAATAATAATATGCAAGAGATCAGTTATATATTTTGGATATAATAATTGTAAAAATATAATTGTATTTAATTAATATTTTGACATCATTAATCATTATAGGGTTTGATTAACATAAAAAACTCAAGGTATACAAGAATGGGTTTTATAAGACAAAAATTTGTCACTAGTTGTTATTGAGTTTATCATTACTATCCCTCAATCCACATTATTTTTTATCAATATTTCATAGTTACGATCTCATAGGATTTTCCCTTTAATAGAATTAATTTTCACCCATAATTCGAAATAAAATTTTATTTGGGTATTGACATGGAAAATTTTATATTTTTGGATTTTTATGAAGGATTACAATTATAGTTACTTTAGGATATATTTTTTCATTTCTACATATCAGATAAAATAAATATTTTCTTCAACTAATTGTTTATATGTGGTCTCATTTTATTCTCATAATAAGAATAAATTTATTTTCAGTAATTTTGCATGGTTATTATTCCCATGTTTTAACTTTAGTAAATTTAAGTATCTTTCTTCGCCATATTTTTTCACATGAAATATCATGAGACTCAATCCCTATATTATTTAGTGTTTCAGGGTTATCATCCATATTTTGGCAATTAATAATGATTCATGATATCTTTATAAAGGTTTATAAAAATATTTCTCACTTCAGATATTATCCAGTTAGGTTTCTCATTCAACAATCACCGAACTATCCATCATATCTATTATTAACGTGATTACCTAATGATCTATCAATTACTAATACCTAAATAGAATACATTAGTGATGAAATTTATAATAGAATTATCATAAACAAATACAATGTAATTTAACCCAACATATATCACTTTATAACGTTATCATTCTAGTTTTCGTCCTCTCGGTAAAATTGCATTCTCAAAATTTTAGTATATATCACAATTCAGTTGACTTTAGTCATTTCTCATTAAAAATATGGTACTTTTACTTGTGTTATATCATACATCTTATCTTATTCCCACAATAAATATCCAAAATTATTATGACTATTCATAAAATTATAAAAAATGAAAAATCATTGAAATTTTTTATCACAAAATCCAACATATTATTTATCTAGTAAAGAACATATCATATAAAAATTACCTTATCATATGAATATCATTGTTCTAATGAACATTATTTAAGTAAATTTTCCTATTAGGCAATGACAATTATATATATTAAAATCCTTCATAATGTTTCTTAATTGTCATATGATAAAACCTAAAAAATCACACTAGATTTTTAGCTTGGTTTTCCCTATTCATCCCCCTCATGATGCACTACAATTATGACTATTTATATTCTCAACTGGCCTACATATGGGTGATTACCCCTATGTGTATTCATCCCAAAAAATCCACCTGATATTATCAAGAGAGTGATATACTTCTTTAAAAACAATATGTCATATAATTATATAACATTTATGGAAGAAATATTATATTTATAACCATTACTTGGGTTTTAATAAGAAAATCTAGTACAAATGTCAATAAATAACTAATCTCATATCTAGTATGAATTTTACTGATCTAAAATTTAATCTATTTTTTAAAATTTGGTTCATAATTTTTTTTACACTAATCACTTACAAAATATTTTTTAACATTAATGTCTTTAATATTAGGTAAATTATATAATCAATACATGGGTCAAATAAGAAACAATAAAAAAAATTCAACACTTATGAATGTCTTCATTATTACCATATCCTATATCACCACACTATATAATATTTCATAGGAAAAATTTTTAAAATGTGGGGAAAGTAAGCCGTAGTAATTTATA
The DNA here is from genome assembly GCA_963277665.1 of Viscum album. Lineage (NCBI taxonomy): Eukaryota > Viridiplantae > Streptophyta > Magnoliopsida > Santalales > Viscaceae > Viscum > Viscum album. Next base: position 2,783,567 of record OY728148.1, on the reverse strand, counting down.
AATATTAAAAAGGGAGAAAAAATATTCATCACATGAAAAAATGATTAATAATATAAGAACAATAATATAGGGATAAGAGCCCACCATTATTATAAGGACATAGAAAATAACATGAAAATGTGGATACAAGTGGAAAAAAAATATTCATAAGAATATGAAAAAATGACATTGTTAATATATTTTAAAAGATAATTAACAAGGATTTTCAGAAAGGTATATTAAAAAATTATAATGGAATTCCTCCAATTTAATATAAACATGACATCTATAAAGGTTAATTATTTAAAAAGTTTATTCGATCACCATTAAGTGTAATCTTCCATATATATATATAATAATGTGTGCTATATTGATCATATAATATTGAAATATATTTCATCATTTATATCCTATTATTAAATTATATATGATCTAAACATGGAAATATAATATTTTATAATAATGCAAGTACACAAATTAAAAATTAGATGGAGAAAAATAATGAGTGATTTCAGTATCATATTGTCTATAAAAAAATTTTGTTGAATGGTTTTAATGACATTTTGGGATAGTCTCTCATAAATAAATAATCATTTGGGTATGAAATCATATGTTATAAAGAAATTGAAATAGAATAACATGGAAATCAAATGGATTATTTCTACTAAAGTGGTTGAATTGAAATTTAGAGGGAGAAAATTTCAATCAATTAATGGTAAATTCTTCAATATTTATAATATATACATTCATATTTTAAACTAAGCTGTATGTATTTATAAAGGGATAATGACATTAAAATAAAGCTCAATGGGTTTTTGAGTGGAGAGGAAATGTGGTGGAGGTGATAACTTTTATAGTTGGAGTAAATTCAAATCTTGTGAATATAATTACTTAAAATAAATAGAGTTATTGTTTCACATGTAATGTGAATCCAAAAATAAAAATAATGGAATGGGGAATGTGATATTGTTGAGCATACCCAAACCATTGATTTTAAGATATGTATAAAATACATTTTAATGAATATAACTCATTGTTTATTAATTTTTTTTCATATTTAATTTCATCATTGTAAATATTATTTAGCTACATAATTAAAAAAAATTATGGCCTATTAAATAATTTCTATCTGATTTTATAAATAGAAAATCTATTTTATGAGAAAAAATTATATGTTTACGAAAAATTATATTTAAGATTATATTATGTACCATTTAAAAATATTTTAATTATGAATATAATTTTATTGTATTAAATTAGATTATTTTCATAGTATTAAATGATTTATTATAAATAAAATAAATTGAAATTTTCATTCAGTGTCATAACAAGTCAATTTTTATCAAAATATTACAAAATTAAAATAAATGATGTAACCATTTTTTATTCCAAAATATTTCATATGTTCAAAAATTGAAAAATTAATTTTCTGAAATTTATAATTTTGCTTCATAATGTATATATTTACTCTTGGATACAAATTTTTTATTAGAATTGATTAATTTATTTTAAAGATATAACTAATTCTCTAGAGAACCATAAAACCTACTATTTTACTTAAAATTGATTGTTTCATTATATTTAAAATAATATTTATTTTAGAGAAATTAGATTAATTTATACTAAAAAATATCCAAAATTTTAATTATAAAAATGGATTTTTTTACATAATAAAAAAGTTAAAATTTTAAAATTTATTTTTTAATTAAAATAAAATACATTATGAAAAATTTAATTCGATGAAAAATTATATATTTAACATTAATTGTCTTTAGTCATATTTAACGTTAATTAATGGATAAATTTCTGATAGTTTATTTGAATGTTTGTTTGAGAATATTATTCGAGATATTTTGGAAAATATTTCATTATAATATATTTATTAAAAAATTAGAAAACTCTTATTACATATATTCTATTTACATAACGCATCTAATTTTTAGCATTGACATTAATTTTTTAACAATTGTGACATTATTTTATGATTAGATATGATATTTATATTTTTAATTAATTCATAATTTATTATTATAAATATGATTTTTTTACGAAATTCGATTAAAAAATGATTAAAATAATAATAATATAATCTCACAAAATAAATAAAACAATAATAGAAAAAATATATCATTTATGAATTAAATATGTTTTTGAATTGCCTTGTAAAAATGATTGGATGGTTATGGAATTATTTTATTTTATTTTTCAAATGAAATAATGGAATTAATTATTTTACTATAATATAATATAATTTTTATCATGTAAGAAACATTATTTTTTCAGGAAAATATATTCCTAAACAAAAAATGATTTTTACAGTAATTTTTCTAAACCAATTGAAATTATAAATACAGTGGTATTAAATTGGATTTTTTTAATTTCCTATATATATTTCATAATTTGGTTACATATAATTAATATTATAACATAACCCCTACATAATGGCCGTTATATTTAAAATATTTAATTTATTTATCAAAATGTTTCTTGGTTAACATTATTTTTTGTTTTCATGTGAAAATAGTCAAGAAAAATTATTAATTTTAAGAATATTATATTAAAAATTTTCAATATGTTATAATTATCATTTTCATTATCTATAGGAGTCTACATTAACATTTTTCATAAGATAAACAATGGTCCCCTATTTCGATTTTGATCATTTTTGGGGTTGATAACCAAAATAATATAATGAAAAAATGTTGATAATAAATAGTTAATTTGGGGAAGATACATATCTTTTGGGATATATGTTCATGTGGGTCCTCACAAAATATAAATTATAATTTAAGGACCAACAATCATTCCAATTAGTTTGATATCATAATAATGAATGTTATATGATCTAATGGAAACTCGTGTTTAGTGAACATAGTGTATATCATTTCTTTTTCACAATGTTTATAGAAAAATACTAAAATATTCTTCATATTTCCCCTCTATTTGGATATATGTCATAATATGTTTTATAAATACCAAAATAAATTTATCATTTTAATCATTAAATACTTTTTATTTGGTTTATGAAAATTTCTAGACAACTTTTCAATTTAAATGGAATCATTATAAATCCATTATGATAAATCTATAAATCCACGGTACTATTGAAAATATCATCCCAAAAATAATTAATTTATGATTTCATGGAAAATGGGTAACCTATAAATATTAATGGATCTAATATAGTTCATCAAATAATTTTTTTCATTTCACTATGTTAAGTTCTTTTTGTTTTTCATGATCATATTTAGTTCTTCATAATCATTATGGAGATTCAAAGACCCATATTTCTTTTTAAAGAAGAGAACTATTTAACATAGTGGTGAAGAACATAGTAACATGAATCCCTTTTCTATATACTATTTCATTCAAAAATTATGTTCTTCATATTCAACGAGGTTCATTGTTTAAGGACTTCTGGATATGGTAAGAGTTGTTAATATAAGTTGAACTAAGATAAAATCCTATTTATAAAGAGAAAGTCAATGAAACTATTAGAGGAATAGGTTTGAAAATTCCATTAGAATGGGAATTTGTTGAGTAGACATCTTTTTTATAGGGACACATTAATTTCAAACATATATATTACTTCTTTTAGATGAATATTAATTACTCTACATAGACACATCCACAAGGACTGTAATGGTTTAGTGCCTTTGGGGAATATGTAAACAATATTCTTATTTAGTAAAAAATATTCATAGTTTTCCACAATATATTCCCATGTTTTAACCATTATATACATACTATACAGAAAACATGTATTCATAACCTAGGGAAATGAAACATAAGAACATGGGAACTCTGATGATCACTAAGTTTAAACAAAAGAAGATATATAAATATAACGTCAAAATAATGGTATGAGATTGTGTGGATAACATATAAAATCAATACCCTCCACATAAAAGATAAAAATTTAGTTTCATGTCATAATTAATATCCCATAATAATATATGAATCATTATAAAGTCAAAGTACACGATCCAAGAGAGGATATCATTGGCATAATTGAGGGAATTTTTGAATACACATACACATAGAAAAAAATTTCTATTTTAGTTCATTTTCAATAGAAAAACAATTATTTTATGGTGGTTTAACTTTCTGAAACATCACATATGTCACGGTTCCCTCCCAATAGTAACATAGTGTATTGAGAACCTTACTAATCTTAGTTTAGTCTTTATTGTGGTACTGTTTATGTCATGGGATGTTAAATTGTACCAAAATCATATTAGAGTGATATAGGTCCACCCATATTTTGTTATGACATAACCAAAATCATTATTAATAACATAACCAATATCAAATATTGAAAATGACATATATGTGTGACACCATATCATAAAACATTCAACATATGTGAACAATTATGAAGTACTATATTTCATAAACATTTCATCATACCATTACATGTAGAAGATAAATAGATTCATAATCATTTATCATTTCAAAATAACATAACCCAAAAAAGTAGTATTCTTAATATGAATAATATCATGCCATTTCATCTTGAAGAGAAATGGGTTTTGTTAACATCTATTTATCATGAATATATACCTTCATGAGAAGAAATATAAATGTTATCATTATATCATATCTAAATTAAATCATATGTAACATAAAAGGATTCCATAATAGATGGGAAATGGTTCTTAATTATCACATGAAATATTCATGTAGGAAAATAAATTTCCATTAGAAATATTTTTTTTCAAAAAATGACTACAATATTTTGGAAACCAATTTCTACGATTATAACCATGGAAACTTAGAAAGGAATATTTAAAAATACCTTAAAATTTTTCTTCAGAAATGTTTCAAATATTCCTTAAAAAATTAATTCTAAAACACAAATTATTTTCAAAATTATTTTATTTCAGAATAAACATGAAAAATGATAAATGAATATTTAATAAAAATAATATTCCGGATGGTGTAAAATTCTGTTCATGTTGTACATCTTAAAATATATTCACATTTTTTGTAAAAGAAAAAATAGAATTACTTGGAAAATAAAATTAATACTATTTTAAAAATAATAATTCTAAAATGGGAAAATTTTTATTTAATAATTAAATTTATGAATGGTGAAAATATTTTTGTAACCATTTTTAGAAATCAATGTTTTGGAGGAATGGGTTTTCGGCCAAATATAGAAATAATAATAATTTTTATTGAAAACACTGTTTTGAAAATATTGACAAAATAATGAGAGTAAAATCAATTGAAAATATGTATTATACAAAAATAACCAGAGGATATGAAAATATATTATTTTTATGTGAGATAGATCATATGATTTCATCATTAGAAGTATAATAATGAGAAATCCTAATGAAGGAAGAGATTATGGCATAAAACCCATACCACTTTAGAAAATATGAACCCTAATCCAATTGAAAGGTATATAAATGATGGGTATGTAAATGCACATAATTTTATTTATAGTCACTATAAAATACATTCACATGAATTATATACACCACATAAATGAAACATGTTGTAAATTGTCATTTGTCTCAGGAAAAATAAAAGTTAGATGGAAATGACATACCTTAAGTCATGGATTTTTTTGTACACATTCAATAATACAATCTAATAAATATATTTTTATTATAATTCTATTAAATAAAGATAAATATTTATATATATCATTTTATATATGATTTTTTTAGACCTTTTATTACAATTTTAATAAAAATTCCATGTTAATGTCTTGTTTCAAGAAAACACTACATTGTATTTCATGAATGTTTCCAATTTTTTTATTCCTATTAAATTTTTCAGGGTTAAAAAATATCCATAACTTTATACATTATAAAAAACATATACTTTCAGTATTTATTTGTTTAGATCAATTCACAAAATTTAGAGACAAAATTGGAAATACACCTTTCTTTGAGATGGTAGGACTTATATAAAGATGAATGATATTTCTATTTAATTGATGCATAAAATAAACATATGTAAATAATATATTATCATTATATAATTGATAAAAACTATCTACCAACATTGAATACATAATCCATGATGAACCAATCATGAAGATTAAAACACTACAATGTGGATTATACCCGGTAATAAGTTCTAATGATTTATGGATTCTTTGCAACAACTATGTGAGTTTATTCTGTGTTAAATAACCTTGATAAATAATTTTAATTTTGTGGTTTCTCACCTATTTTCAAAAAATTGTTTTTATGCTAATAATTAATATTCAATCAAAGTAAAATTTTTGTGAAGAACGAATCCTTATGTTTGATGTGGCAGCAGTCCACTGTACAAACAAGCGATGTTATCATATTTATGAAGAATTAAATATAAGTAGTTATGTATATTATAATAATTGAAAAGGTATAATTATATTTACAATATCATATATATTTATCAATCATATCCTTGATACTATCCAATTACAATATAAATGAAACAATAATCACATCAGTTCGTGAGGCAGTAATCCATTGTACACAGGAGTGCCAATATTCATTTTAACCGGGTTCATCAGTTGGAATTTAGATGAATTATTATATATAAATTAGAAAAATTGTATCACAAATATAATATTTAAACATTAAATTTATTTTTATATACATTCATGAAATGTTGTAATGGAAAATTCATAACACAAGTTCGCAAGACGGTAGTCCCCCGTATACACATGTGATGAATACATATCAAATTTTGATGGATGTGGAGTGTGTTGTAGGTAATTACATAAAAAATAAAATATTATATTATATGGAACATAATGAGTCTATCATATCATAGTAGTTTTACAATAATTGAATGTGGAAGAAGAAGAAATAAAATTAAATGCTCACTTATGGATGCCAACACTTCTTTTTTCAACTTCACCTAGTTATCAAAAAAAATACTTTCTAGGTAGTATTTATGACAATAATATGGAATATCAGTTTATATTAGTTAATTAATTAATTTTTTTGGTTTTTTCTTCTCCACACCAATGTGTTTTTAATTTGTGAATATGAGAGGATAGAGGGTGGCCTTTTATATGTGAGGTTATAGGGACACTTGTAATTCTCAAAAAGAAACTAGTGACCATGTTTTTTTACAAGGAAAAAAGGATAAGAAATTGGCCATTACTAATCCTTAGAAGTTATTATTCTGATATATGTGTATAAAATGGTTATTGGATATGTTTATAAGTCATATTAGACTTTCTAATTTTAGTTTAACCGTAGGTAAACACATTTTCACGTCAAACATGGTAATAAATTTTAATCTTTATACACATAATTATGGAAAAAATAAAGTATAAATTATTACATGATATATATTATGAATTTAAGAACAAATTAATCCATTTATAAAAATTATATTCTTAGAATGTTAATATTTTGAATAAAAATTAATCACACATATGTGATGAAAGAGATGTTTTTCAATGAGATACATTTATAAATTTTAATACATTTTCATTTAAAAATTTGATATGAAATTGATTTCAAAAAACAAAATTAGATTCATAGATATATATTTTAAAAATATATTTTACAACCATATTAAATTATTTTTTATTTATTTAAATCATTTAATATTATTTATTTATTTTTGTTAAAAACCAATATTTTCATTATTCTTCAAATAATTTATATGCTTAGAAAATTCTCAAAAAATAAACCTATTATAATTTCTAAATTTTGATTTAAAATTTTAATTTTAATTCATAAAATAAATTAATATTATTTATTTATTTTTGTTAAAAACCAATACTTTCGTTATTCTTCTAATAATTTACATGCTTAGAAAATTCTCAAAAAATAAAACCTATTATAATTTCTAAATGTTGATTTAAAACTTTAATTTTAATTCATAAAATAAATTTTAAACATGTAAAAAAGTATTATAAAATAATTGTATAATATGTGAAAACTATTTTTTTTAAATGATATTTTTAAGAGTAAAATTGGATTCACAATTATATCTTGTAAAAAAACTCATATGTTTAATTTTAATAATTATTTAAATTTAAAATATATATATTTCATTAAAATCAGTCACCAAATGTGAATTTTTTATGTTTTTTTGTAAATTACCCATTATGTGCATAAAAAATAATTATTCAGAAATTCATATCCTAATTTTTAAATAGTTTTTATTTTCATATTGAATTAAATTTTATCTAAATAATTCATTTTCTATAAAATATTAAGACCCATATTTTCATAATTTAGTTTATATTAATCCTACTATACATTCCAATATCATAGTGACAACTATTATATTAAAAAAATATATTTTAATTATATGTCATGTTTTCTTTAGACTTGTTATTGCATAAAACTCAACATAAACATACCATTTCATTTAATTAAATATATATATTTCTTTATGATTATCTTAGAAAAAATATATCAAAAAGTGAAAAGGAGTTGTATTATACTCCCTTAATCATATTTTATCTTTTCAATTTGAACATGTTCTCGGTATAATTGGGTTTAACACTTTAAAATCCCTTTTTGGGAATCTCAGTACATAAAAAGGGTTTATAAAACATATTATTGAAATGATGGATAGAGATATGTGAATTTAATATAAAATAATACCCACAAGGTTTCCAAATAAGAGAAGATAGGTGAGATGTAATGATTTATACATGGAAGAATAGAATAATGTCTAAATAATGATGGAGGGTGATAAATCCCAGTATTCACATGAATGAGAATTATCATGTGAAAAAATTAAATCATAAAATCATAAACCAAAGATGATTGAAATAGATCTTTGATATCATCATATATTAAATAAATAGGAAAATGCATTATTTCAAAATCATTTCCCAAATATTTGGTACATTTCTTGAGAATATATACATACATTATTTTAATTCAATTTCAAAATAATAATTTCATCCTTACTCTATGATTTGAAAAATATCAAAATAATATCTAAACATGTGAAATGAAGTCTATTTTTTTTCAGGAAGTACTAGTGGATTTTAATATCCATAAACGTATTATATCTCAATTCATATTTTTCTAGTTGTTATAAAAAGAAAAAAAATTGGATAGGTTATTCAAAAACATACAATGTTCAAATTAATATATTTCAAGGGTTGTTATCATTAATATTTATCCATGTCTTACAATAATTGAAATCCAAATATTTAGAAATAAGTTTATTAAATTTCAAAAATTAAATTTTCACTATTTGTTTTTAAAAAAATGATGTATTTCTCGATTTTACATTCAAAATATGTGAATAAATTTATTTAAAACTTGGTAATATAATTTATTACCATAAATAAATAATTAAAACAAGCATTATATCTAAAATTTAACACCTTACACAATCATTAATTTAATAATAGATTAATGATTATATTCTATATGAATTAAAATGTTGTAAACACCAGCATTTATAAAAAAACCCCATAGTCAAAAAATCATTAATCTATTCCATTGTCATAAATAATATGAAAATTAATAAATTCATATCAATCAGCTCTTTATCCACAATAAAAACCATTATATAAACATTATGAACATATTAAGGATTCAATTTCCTTAATAATGTATTCTAAATAAAATATTTCATTTCCATTAAATCCATTTTTTAGGTTATCATTTTCATTTTCTATATTCTTGAAAATGCTAAATTTAACGCTACTGATAAACAATATTTTAGTGTTGAAATGTTATAACATCCAAAATACAAAAAATAAAAATTTAATTCATGGAACCATAATACAAAAACCCCAAAATAATTCCACATTCTTTGTACACTATTAACTAGGTTTTATTAACATATTCTTTAATAGACATTTCACTTTATATTTATTTGTAGTCTCTTGATCATTAGAAATATATCCATTACTCATAAAACCATTCTAATAACATTCATGTTAATTACCTTATAATTTTTTTCATAATTCCCATACAATCATCATTTTAGTATCCCAACAATCAATAATAATTGGAGACCATCATTATCATCCACTCTGTTAAACTAACCTTTCATTTTTCATCTGAAATTACATTCTTTGTGTCATTATTTTCAACACCCTAAAAATAATCATGTTACTATATTTCAATCTATATTAATCATGTTCTTTATGGTTCGCACTATTCACTAATAAAAAACACAGTGCAAGTAACAATATTCACGGTGGGAAACCATGTAATTATGGAAAATCACATATTGGATTCTGAATTATTGGAACCTTATTTTATATATATGGAACCATAATATTAACCTTTGACAGTCATGGTAATTATATATACCATTCATGATGGTTCATATATTTATATATTGAATTTCCAAATCAAATAAAATGGGAGTGTCAAACAAAATGTGTATCAAGGCCCATTATAAGGCACCTAGTGTTGATAAATTCTATCCAAATTATCCCTTTTATGAGTTATTATCCTATATACATAATATTTAGAGACACATACAGATATATTATTCATGTGAGATATTATTTTATTGAAACAACTCAATCAATATGTTATGGATATTATAATACATCCACATATACTTTAAAAAATCCTTAGATTTATCCTTATGAATATCATTACAAACATCCTTATAGAAACCACTTATTTTTTATGTGGCGGTTTTATTTATACAAGAATATATATGATTTGATACTACCTATAACAATAAAAACTTCTCATAAATATATTTTAAATATTTAATTTGAATATTCATTACATTTTACAACAATATGAATAAGGATCTTAATAGTTTAGTTCATTTGGTAAATAGGTACTCACTCATCTTATTCAATGAAAGTGTATTAATGTTTCCCATAATTATATTACCATTTATAATTATTCATATAAATCGTATAAATAAAACCGTTGTTTAAAGAACAGGGAAAGGATTCATAATCAAGGGTTATATTATATGTTTAGTAAGTGTAAAAGAAGGAAAATATGTAAACATAATGATAACATAAGGATATTTTAATGTTAGGATAACATATGGAAACCATAAAATTCATATCAAGGATCAAAATATAGATTCCTGACTTAATTATTTGTAGTAATAAGACTATAATCATATATAAATCAATAAATATGAACTAAAAAAGATAAAAATTGACATAAGAAATGGAACTGTGTTATACCCATAAGTATAGAAATTCATTTCCTTATTAACCAAATATCATTTTAAAAACTATCATTATGGAATGGGTTCACTCCCCAAACCCTCAGAATAGTAAATGTTGACTCCCAAGTCTATCATAGGGGAAAATCATACCTTACTGAACATGGTTTTGTTCAAATTCTAGTCCTATTTATATCATGAGATATCAAATAATCATAAAAAATCATCATATCAGAACCGATGAAATGAAATTTGTTTCCAAAATATTTAATCAGCAAGTAACATGCTAAAAATAAATAGGTTTCGTAATCATTTTATAATTTCATCAAAGTGTAACCCATGTAAGAATTATCAGGAAGCATATACATTTTTTCATGGTGTAATACATGGAATTGAAATGATTTATTTAAACATAACTTCAACACAAACATAAACATTATTGAAAAATAATAAAAAGGTACCATTGGATCTTATCGCTAGTAAATCTATGTAAAATAAATGTATTTTATCCTAGAATAAATATGAGATTGAATTATATAATAAATCATTTCTTAGGGAAATTACATTTACTATACAATATTTAAATATAAAATTCAAACAAAATTAGAAAATAATCTCACAAAAAACAATAATGAAAATTTTAATTTTATTCTTTAAAAACATGCAAAAAATTCCCCATGGATAGTATCCTTTCCATTTTAATATTTTTTTAAAACATAAATATTTTTCCAAAACTATTTCTCTGAAATTGAGCATGAAATATTTTACATGATGATTCAATTAGAGTAATTCATAGGTTGGTGGAAATTTTTATTTATGTGGAACACATTAAAATAAATAATCCTTTCATATTTTTTCGTAAAATATTAATAGGAATTGTCTCAAAATTGGAATGATCTATCCATTAAATTTATTTTTTTTAAATTTAAAACGCGTGTAAATAGTATTTAATAAATCCTTTTATGAATTTTTTAAAAAAATGAAATCATTTATTTACATCATTTATTTATAAGAAATTTTTTTTAGATAGAATAGAAAAACAATGATGATTTTTCATGAAAACATTCTTTTTCACTCTTGAGTACATAATGGAAAAAATGATGGGAAAATAAGTATTCTACAGAAAATTACAATGGATAAGAAAATAAATGAGTTTCATCAGACATACAACATTTTATTTCATTAATATAATCAAAATATTGAGAACTGTTAATAAATGATGAGTTTGTAACATAAAACCCTTACCACATTAACAACATGAATAGTAATACCCTTGAAGGAGAGATACTCAAATAAATATGTAAATAATTATAATTTTATGGATAATAATCCTAAATTTCATTCATTGGTATTATACAGACAACATAAATTAAATACATGGTTAATATGGAGTTTCTATCATAGAAAATAATTATTTGGATGAAATACTATACCTTAAGTCTCAACACCTGTCGTAATTGATCAAAACTATAACACAATATATGTACATTGATTGTACATATATTAGGTATATATATAGTGAAATCCATAAATATTAGAGATAGAAAATTAAATACATCATTCTCAGAGATGGTATGAAATATGTATGAATGAACGCTGTTTCTAGTTTCTAAATGGATTGAATCAAAGAAAGATAAATAATCCATTATCATTCAAGAATAATTTTTTTCATATATATATATATCACATATTTTTATTTAAACCTATATTTATGAACTTTCATGTACTGATTATTTAAAGAAAATATCACCTCACTACGTGATGTAGTTGTTCCTCATACACATGAGCGATGTTATCATATTATTTTAAAATGGAATGTTTGGTGGTAGATGTGATATCATTATTATGGATATATATATATATGGGTGTGTGTTTCCTAAATAATATATAATTACTTATTCAATCCTTATTTCTATCCATGTATAATATAAATGAAAAAACATCACATTAGTTCATGAGGCGGTAGTCCTCTATACACACAAGAAATGTTATTATTTTCCAATGGGTTATAAGTAAATAATGTATATTTAATAATATTATAGAATAGTTATAATAATATCTTAAATTTAATATATAAAAATTGAATCTATCAATATATCTGGACATGATAGGTGGAAACGGAAGACGAATAACATCATTTATCAAGAAGGTATATTGAACATTATGAGGCTATTGTATCATCAATGTTTAATAATAACTAGTCCTCACCCATGCGTACGCATGACATATCAAATTAATGGGGTTTTATTGAAAATATAATTGAATTTGTAAAAGTCGACTAGTAGTAGTAATGTTTATTAATTTGTAATCAGATAGTATTTCTACATATTAATGGAATAGAAGGGGAAAAAATCTTCATACAACAAAATAAAATTTGAACATAGAAAGGATATAGGAAAATCAATTTCTTTTCCATAGAGGATGTTTGTAAATCATTTCAAAATGTATACAAATCCTACTCTATTCTATTTCTGGAAGAAGATTAATTTCAGTAAAAAATGTCAAAACTGAATCAATAATTACACAATTGTCTATGAACTCTATGTTTGTAGAACATGTAATATTTATGTCACCTTTTTGTTACATCCTACAAATGAAACACATATTTGTTACATGTCAGTGTCCCAATATTGGATACATAATAACAATTGACCAAATTGTCGACCAAGAAGATGATAAATGCTGACAATGATTAGCATCTTTGTATGTCAATTAAAACCAAATGGTCTTGATTTTCTAAGTCCACCGAACATAGGATTAAAAGATAGGGTGTCCTATTTCATCAAATGATAAGTTTACAAACCATTAGCATTGAAACATTGTCTTCAAATAATTGCGAATAATATGGAATTTCTATACTACATACCAAGATGGTGTTTATGTATAGTATATAAATAGTAAATTGTGATGATAGGAGGAAAAAAACTTGTCATATTTGTAAAGTATAATAATTCAAGCAATATAAATTGATTACATAAGAAATAGGATAAATAAATGAAAAAAATGCTTTCTATGGAGCCACATAAATTTGAAATAATCTTTAAGTCATGTAGATAATGTAATTATTATTTTACTTCAAATAAGAATTTGAAAAACAGAAAAGAAAACAAATTTAACAGTGAACATGTATTTTTTCCATTGGTTTGCAGCATCATATTTTGGTCTGTGTTTTTTTTTTCTAGTTTACATTTCCCTTCATTCAGGTGTGTAATTCAATAGAATGTATCGGTGTAGCCTTGTTGTCTCGAAAAATGTGGTTAGTCTTGACGTTCATCCTCATTATAAAAAACATGTGACAATGTTTTCTACATAGAAATTTTTGTTAGATGATTTGATGATAGAATCTACAGAAATTCATAGTATTGAAACACATATCAGTGATTTAACAGTTAACTGTAATTTGACAGTATATAGGTAAAGATTGAAAGGAAAATGTTTTTTTTAAATAAAAAATATAATATAAATTATTTTATAGAAATTTCTATTGTAATAAAGGAAATAATTAAGAACATAGTAAAGAAAACATTTATATACCCTAGTAGAAGACATGATCAATGTTGACATATGAAATATTGTGCCAAAATTTAATATCCTAGGAGAAGAATGAACAGTTTGATCGAAATATCGTGAAATGTTAAAAAGAATGTTTGTCATGTGATATGAATTTTTTAGAGAATGAAATTGAAAAAATTGAATGATATGACACCTGGATATAATCAACACCACTACTTACTCTTAAACACACACTAGTTTGATCTTCTTATATAGTAATGACCAAAACTGTAATGTTTTGTGATTGTTTGCTTTCAATGAAAATCATTAATAAACCCAACATAAAATTACAAGATTTCATATCTAAAAATGGATTAATGAAAATAACCAGTATATTTAGAAATTTACAAAGATAAAAAATTTCATTAAAATGATTAAAATCTGGAAAAATTGGGCTTACCAAACATGTACAACAAGTTCACTATAACCCTTTATATAATTACTGCCATTAAAATCTAAAAATGATTTAAAAAATTACCAAGATATATAGAAATTTTCTAAGATAAGGAATTTCATTGATATGTTTAAAAATTGGGAAAACTGGGCTTATCAAAAATGTTCAGAATGTTCAATTTAATCCCATATAAGATTACTAGCTTTCAAATCAGAAAAATATTTAATTAAAATAACCAGCATAATTCAAAATTTTCCTATATAAGAAACTTCATTAAAATTACTAAAAAATATAAAACTGGGCGTACAAAACAAGTTCAGTGAGATTAATTTAAGACAAAATAAAATGAAATAAAATGAAATAAAATGTAAGGCAATGAGAGCATGAAATTTTGAAAATAAAAAAGACAACCATTCATGCTGAAAACATATATTAGATAATTAACATTTATTAATAGGAAAAAACAACCAAAATAACTCATACCTTCCCAAATAAGTCATATTCAAGTACAGTCTTGTCAAGCTGAAGAAGCGCATGACTATCACTGAATCATTATCTCATTGAGTTCTGAACAATATAAAATTGTTCAGTCCTTATCCATAATTCAAATCCATGTGAAGATTTAGTTGTTAAAAGTACATTCACCAGTTTGAAAGTTTTCATTTTAAAGTTAGGTGGTTCTGGTAATAAAGTCTATTTAAGGTGTAATAAGCATTTTTTAGTAATAATAGATAGTGACTAATTATTTAAATGCATTGAGTGTCTCCAATAACAGGAATCAACTTTCATCATTCTATATACATGTATCCATGAGGGCACTTATTTGAAATATATAATTTAAAAAATCTATATAAAAATAAGTTCAAATAGAAATGTACTTAATTTACCTATATTCAACATTAAAATAAATAGAGAAACAATATAATGCAGACAGATATAACTTTATTTGGAAAAGGTAAAAACCCAATTATATGTATATGCTTTTCTAGAATAGGTAAAGAAATCAATGTGATGGAATATGTAGATTAATCATTTAGAAAAGTACAAAGTGATAATAAAAAAGTGTTATACATATGAAAAAGGATGTGTTGAGCAGCGCTTGAGTTGAGGGGTTGTCTCCATAACATAATTGATTGTGGTGTTCGAGAAGATATTTCCCACAGTAGTAGTCCATGATCAGTGCTCCACCAAGGATATTCCAAATTACTCATGAAAGGTCAGATGTGCCCGTAAAGGGATCCTCCCGTCCTAGGGTTTCCTCTCCCCGCCACCATCTCTGTCGCTGTGGTTGGCGCGGCGTTTCCTTCTCATGCTCGGCGGGTTGGTGGTGGTTCTCTACTGCAGGTCTTCGTGGTCTTCTCGCAGGCTGTGGAGATGCTCTCCGGGCTTCTGTGGTTGTTGGTTCAGATCCAGGGGTGTAAGACCAGTTCTTGTTGACGGCACACTCTTCGGAGCGCTCGTGGTTCTGATCTCGGAAGCTCGCTATTGTCATGTGGTGAGTTTTATCATGTTTGGGGGTTGCGCTCATGAGCTGGTGGATTGTGGGGTTCTTCATCTTCTTAGGTGAGCACATTATGGTTTCGGGTGTCTGATGCGGTTATTTTTGTCTGGTGGGGGCTGGATCTTCTGTTCTTTTGTTTTTCTTTTCTTCCGTTGTGTTGTGGTGAATCTCTCGGCGAGAGTGCTGTCGAGATGGAGCGATGACGATGATTTGTTTCAGGAGACATCTCCATGGATGTTTTTTCTGTTGATTTTTGTTTTTCGTTTGATGTTTTGTTGTATCCTCTGTCATGGGGCGACGATGATGACGACGGATGCCGACGAAGCTCACCGGTAATCCGGTGATGGGAATGAGGAGAGGGAACGCATAGGCAACTCCATAGAAGATTTTTTTTGAACCCCTGGTGGTGTCATTGGGAGGCGATGTGACGACGGACACCGGTGACGCTCACTGGCGATCCGGTGATGTGGATATGGCTGAAGTTCGTGGCACATGGCGTGTCAGATCTGATGGCGGCTCGGTGCTCGAGGTAGTGCAGGCTCACGGCTCAAGCTGATTAGGCGGTGGTTTGAATTTTGAAATTTCAGTTTGAATTGTGATTTGGTGTCTGGGTTTCGGCTGTATGGGTACCGGAAACCCACAATCCGGCTTTCTATAAAATGAAAAAAAAAGATTTTTCATCCTTTGCTCCACCAAAACGATGCACAACCATCAGTGACGTGCTGGTGTGGTTGATTTTATACTACCTCAAAACATCAAAATGGTAGTTCTACAATAAAGATCAACTTCCTAATGTATCAGAACTAAAATAGAACATAATGTCAATCGGTTAAAATAAATCCAACCCAAATAACAGAAAAGAATAGAAGAGAGAAGAATAAATTAGTAATGTTGCATACAGAATGTGTTAAAAGGGTTTTATTCAGTCTTTTCCCCTTCCTTCATTCTATAACTTCCATAGCAGCCAATATCAACATTTCACTGATTGGGAAGTTCCCCATCTTGAAAACATTGTGGTTACCCCTCCCATATTAATGAAGAAGTAACTAATAGAGCAGTGAGTTGAATATGTACAAGTGATTCCATTCTTAGATCTAGGATAACCACATACAGATTTGGCTATCTGTGAGGTCACATAAAAAGTGTAGGAGTTTGAATCTTGTACCAAAGTATGTGAGCCCGGAGGACTGTCCATTAGGGGCTTCTTGTCACTTTGGGTTCCCAGTTCATCATTGCGAGATCGAGTCAAAGAAAACCTAGAAGCATCATACCCATAAATATGTCCCTTACTTTCTAATTGCATCTACTCCAGTGAAATCAGAAAATGATGTGGATGTTCTCAATAGAAAACCTGGAGAATTCATCCATGAAAAAATTTCTGTAAGAGGGCCATGGCACTTATAGTAAGGAAAAAAATCATGGATTCAAATACCATTGTTTGATTGCAACGATACTCGCCCGGGACCCCAATCTAGATAAATGATGTGGATATTATCGACAGACTATCCACACACAAATATAGGAATGAACAAGATGTATAAGGGAAATGGTATGAAAATTTCATAGCAAAGATAAACATTGAAATCGTTGTCGAATAATTTTAAAACATAAGTATTATGAAAGGGTATGGGAGAAGCTGGAAATATATGTGACGTAATCATGTGATGTTATCATACTAATATGTTGATGAATTTCTAATGTATTAGATGATTCTTAAATATGCATCTTCCATTGCGTGATCTCAGATCTCTTATGGGTGATGTTTTCATTGATTATTGGGTATGGTTTTTTAATAGATATGTATATCAGGCTATGAAAGTTGAGTAATTTTACTACAGTTGATGGTGGTGGCAAGCTAATTTGTATAGTGTAGAAACATTAAAAAACTATACAGCTCTTGTCAGCCTATTTTATTAGTAACAATATCAAATAATTAAACTTAATTATTCCTTATAACTCACCATTTCACAATCATATTGTACAGATCAACTCAAATTATGCACTACTGAGAAAAAATTGTCCAGTGTAGTAGAAGACAACCATCAGAATTGTAAAAGACAACATGCTTCATTGTCATCCGCAACACCAAACCATCCAAAAATGTTTAATAAGATTCAACTAAAACAGTTCACAATTAACATGTGCTATTAGTTACATACTCAAAAAATAGACACTAATATTTCAACATAGGTTCCATAAAACAAAATGTTGGTGGGGACACAATTGCAACAATGAATTACTACTCATGAATTCCCCTCATGAAAACAAAAATCACTACTTGAAAAGGCCCTGAACAATATACAGTGTATCTGCATGGTAAAACCTTCCTTTATAGTGCAAATCAGTTTCAATTATATAAGTGTCCAAATAATTGGTATGAAAATGGCTGGAAACTCATTAAAACCCTTACTGTATCAATGCCACCATCACTAAATTTTTTAACACCAATTCCATCACCCTAGAGCACAACCTCACTATAGTAAATATTTTTAATTTAAATAACAACATTTAAATGATACATAGAAAATAAATATGAAAGATTATTCATTCAAAATATAAATTTGAGCAGATAAATGAATAAAAAATTTGACATCTATGGAAGCTTAATGCATCAAAATATAGAAAGTATTAGTCACTCAACACAAAAAATAAAAGCACCGGTTTCACTTCAAACTTATTCATAGAAATTCACACAATGATCTATAAATTAGATTAAAATAATCCAAAACTTTTATGATGGTTTCCCCCAACAATTACAAAGTGTGTGGCCTCTATAACACGAGATCATACCTGATAAAAAACATGTCACGTAATAATTATCAGACATTTAATTTAAAAAAATCCATGTATCTGGAATGTAAACAATGATGAAGTATTTACCATTATTATTGGAGAATTTATGAGTCTATTAAAATCCATGTATCAGGAAACATGTGAAAAATCATAAAAAGTAACGAAAAATGTACTATTTACCTTGATTAATGGACCCATGGTTTGTAATTTTTCATTTAAATAAATGGAAACATAAGAGAATGGATAAAGAAAATTTTAAATAAATTGAATCAACCCAGTTAAAACACATCATTACATAATGGGAGTGAATTGAAATACATGTGAGTAGAAAATAAAATATCGTAATGAATTTAACAATAATATGTCTGTTGAAATTAAATAAAAGTTATTTTCAATTAGAATTTACTACCAATAAAACACCAAAATGAAGAAAATGTTTTTAAGAACCGACTGTTTTT
Source organism: Viscum album (assembly GCA_963277665.1). Taxonomy (NCBI): domain Eukaryota; kingdom Viridiplantae; phylum Streptophyta; class Magnoliopsida; order Santalales; family Viscaceae; genus Viscum; species Viscum album. The sequence goes on along the minus strand of OY728148.1, from coordinate 2,763,802 downwards.
TCCTCCTTGGGATTGAAATCTAAAGTGGAAAACCTAAATGAACAGTTGACATAAAATGAAATAGAAAAATGTCACCACGACAAAGTGGAAAGTAGACTATGAGTTGAATTCATATATGTGGTCTACGTGAAGAAATCAAGGCATCCTGTGTTACAAAATTTTGTCAGATGGATAGATGCCATAAAATGAAATAGGAAATGTCAGCAAAATGAAGGAAAATGTAGGACTATGAGATAATTCCGCACTGGCTAGGAAATGTGAGTGTCAAGAATGGAGAAAAGGAGAGGCTGATCAGGGGAAAAACAACCAGTAGAGTGATGGGACACCAATAAGAGGATGCGACATCAAGAGAGGGAGAGTAGGAGACGTTGATTCGACTCCAGGAAGTATAATGTGTGACAATAACGAATATAATATATCTGTAGTGAGTAATTCAAGGAGCAGTGAAAATGAAGGTAGGATTCTATTGATCCAAAGTTGTCTCGCAGAATTCTATTGATATAGTATGAGATCGGAAGTTTCTTAAGAGAATCATTAGTAGTAGACAGTGCAAGTTCAATTTCAATAGTAAATAGAGTCGTTGGTAACAACACAATGAACATCAAAGAATAGACCGTGAATCAATAAACAGTTCCTATTAAAGAAGTTTTTGGTAAATGCAGGGTTACCTCCAATATAGGCAACACAATTCTTGAGCTGAAGATATCTCGTGGGATTCTATTAATATCGTATGAGATCAGCTGTTGGTTAAGCGAATTGTTCGTAGTAGATGGTGCGAGCTCGAAGTCAACTGCAAATATAATTGATGGAAACAACAAAATAAACATCATTGAATGTATAATGAATCATTAAAAATTTATGATTAAAGAACATTCTAGTAAATTCATGGTTATCTATAAGGCCCCATCCTTAAACATTACTTAATCTTGAGTTATTTTAAGAATACACATTGAGGATCTTTTTAGGTTTAGAGTTTTAGAGAATTAGATCATAAATCATGCATTACATTCCACATTTAAACAAGGCGGTTACATAAAAGACATTATTCTTTTTTTCCAACAAAGGAGACATATTTAAAATAAAACATATATTTTTTTGTGACACTTCCTCGACACTATCAACACATCATGTACTTTTCCCTTGACCTGTGAAAAAATTTTCAAAAACATTGGATGAGCATAAAAAGCTCAGTAAAGGATATAAAAGTACGAAATGAAAACATTAGTCCATGTATACATAAGAATTAATTAAATCATACTTTACTCATAAAACATAAGCACATTAACATACCTCATAAAATCATGAATAAATCGTAGAAATCATAAGACATAAAGGTAACTTGAGGCATTCATAACATTCTTACGTAGAGAGTAACCCTCATGGTTACGTTTGGAATACCCATCATAGTATATTACCTAAATCTCTTCAGAGAAACCTTTGCATTTAACCCCATCGCGTTACCCAAAGAATTAGAGAGCTATATCGGGCTCACCCACCCTTAGTTTATTACAGAACCACCCGTCTTCATAAACAATTTCCAAGATCCATAACATAATCGTATCAAATAAAACATGCTTAAATGAAACATAAAATTTCCACATTTCAATAACAAGATATCAATAACACATTGATATAATAAAAACATTATCAAAACCATTTTCAATACCAAAATAAAAGAAAAGTAAAACATGGTATTTATTTTTCATTTAAAAAAATTTTATGGCTTGTAGAGGAAGCTGAAACTCAAATAATGGTCACAGCGGAGGAGAAGTCGTTGTCACCACATACGTACGAAAAAATCATTCCCTTTTGTCGTTTAGTAAAATTCATTGTATAAAAAATATTCCTTTTGAATAAACATAAAAGTAATAGGGGTTTATACACTATATAAAAGAATGTTGTGTATAAAACAAAATATGCCTCAATGAAAGGAGATTGAGACGAAGTCTCTTACCTTGTGTCCGACTTGACTCGATCGTTCTTTAATCTCATGAATAATAAAGTTGAGTTAATTTATACTTACTTAAGAACCTTTTTCAAGTTCATTATTCCTTTTATATCACTTGTTATCATGTTATGAACACTATGTAATTATTTAAGTTAATAATGGTTGTTTGTCGATCATTGGTGCTTGAGTCAAAAATAAACTCCTTATAATTACAAGTTGTTCATGTGGTAAAATATATATTATATCCAGAATTATAGTCATGATTTAGATATCTTATATATCATATATATCCAGTATATACATGAATTTATATTATTACATAACATTTAGAGGTAAGAAATGAAATGCACCGTTCATGGAGACAGTAAGCTATACGTACGCATGAACGCTACATTCATTTCTATTTCATATTTAATGGAATGAATTCATAATGATATAAAGGTATATTATAATTCTTTTATAATATCATATATAATATCATTATCTCCATCCTTTATACATCCCACATATGGCATTAACGAATCAAATCACTTTGAGGGGGCGGTAGGCAGCACTTCCTAAAATGAAGATATCACGTTTACCTATAATGGAAACCATAAAGGTATCCCATAAATGAAAAATACAGAAGCATAAGGAAAACATAAACACAATATATATCATATATAAATAGAGTGACATCTTAATGTCCATCATGAAAGGTGTTAAAAGAAGATTGAAAAATCATCGTTTCGTGAGGCAGAAATTCACCATCCACAGAAACAGTATGTTCTTTAACCATTAGAAGAAGGTGTGTGTAAGTGTAGCTAGAATCCATCACATAAAAACATCCTAGTATATTGAAGATATTGTTTTGGTTACAAAATAAAGTAATAAAAAGAGTTTATGGGGTTGGAGAAGAAAAATAAAACAAAAGAATATAAGTGAAGACATTACCTTTAAATCGGGTAACTCCTCTTGGTTTGAACCAAAAGGGTTTCTTGGAGAGCTTTATTCCTAAAGTAAGGCATCTATGATGAATATGTGGATGTGGAGAGACAAAATGAGTAGATCTTGGCTGATACAATTTCTTGAGAGGTGTGGGTAAGGAGGTAAAGGTTGGGTCCTTTTATAATAGGGAGGAGGGGCACTCTTGGAAAGTCAAGAAATGTCATTTTATATTAAAATGAGTTTCAGATTTTAAATGTCCAACATTGATATATTTCAAGGATAAGGTGCTAAGGGTTCTACATATACTCATCCAATAGGTTTCTGACAAGTTTAATTATTATATTTTACATTATCTTTTCATTTTATTTAAATCGTTCATTAATGAGGTAATCGCTGCATCATCATGGTGTCATAAAATATTTAGTTTTTTTAACATCTAAAAATTATAAAAAAAAATATGATGTAGGAAATAATTGTATATTTCCACCGATTATTTATAGTCCAATATATCATTTATGTAGACAAAATTAAAATTGTTTTACTTAGCTGTTACATACTTTTGTGATATTCTCCTTTCTTAAAAAATAAAATGATAAAGTGTCACTATCACCCAAAAGTGATTCCATGGGGTCCCAAATTTTGGCACAAGTCGTTCCATGGTCATCCATGACACAACCAGTAGCATTAGGACACATGTTGTGGTCATTTGTTATTATTATGATATTATTTTACTACCCTTAACTACCTGATTACTAATTAATCACGATAATTAAAGATAATTATCGTCGTTAGTATTCATAATGTCCAAAAACAAAAGAGTCTTAATTACATAATTTGGACCTTGTGATTCCAAATAATGAATCCATTTTACCAAATTCCAAACATAGAAACTGTAGTAATTAATTTAAAAATAAGTCCCGTTGTCAAAACAAACTGTGAGTTTTTTTAAAACAGTATCTATCAATACTTTGACAATTATTTATGTCCAATTTTAAAGTGAAATTAATACCAATGACCACAATTGGATTAAATGGTAAAAATATATTCTAATTAAACTTTTATACCAATTAAAAGGAAAATCTCTCTATATAATTAAATTAGATGAAAAAGCAGTTTTGAAGTAAAATGTTGTATTTTTCACTATTCATTAAAAAATGAACATTGTCAGAAAAATACCAAAAATTTATCCAAAGTATATTTCAATGTCCCAATTATAATTAATAAGTTTATTTTGACAAATAGAGCTTATAAAATTGTCAAAAGGTAGATTTAAAAATGGTCCTCCATCAAATGGCGGCAAAACAATCTTTTAAAAATATTAGAGAATTCTATGCTAAAGATTGGATTTATTCTAATTTTAAGCCTCTAAAACACTATCTAATTCATAAATAGACATATACAAGAAAATATATTATTTATTACTTACTTGGGATGTTACATCCTTCCCCCCTTTATAAAATTGTGCCCCCGCAATTTATTTACTTATCGAATAAGTGGGGGTATTTATCCATCAGTGCATTTTCAGATTCCCATGTTGCCTCTTCAATCATGTGGTTTTTTCACAAACCCTTTACTTGATGAATCACCTTATTCCATAACACTTGCTCCCTATGGTCAAGAATCTGGACTGTTTGTTCCTCATAAGATAGGTTCTCTTCCAACTGAACTACCTCTGGACTCAAAACATGAGATGGATCTGGCATGTACTTCCTTAACATTGAAATATGAAAGACATTGTGTACCTGAGATAAACTTGGAGGTAATTACAATTGGTATGAAACTGATCCAACTCTCTCTATAATTTCATATGGTCCAATGAACCTTGGACTCAGCTTTGCTTTCTTCCCAAATCGCATCACACTTTTCCATGGTGAAACTCTGAGGAAGACATGATCTCCAACCTAAAAAGAGAGAACCTTCCTCTTGTTGTCCGCATAAATTTTATGCTTGCTCTGAGCTGTTCTCATGTGTTTCTGTATCAACTGAAATTTTTTTGCCAACTCTTCTACCAATTCTGGTCCCATAAACTTCCTTTCACCCACACATCCCAAAAATCTAGAGTTCGACAGCGCATCCCATATAATTTCTCAAATGGTACCATATGTATACTAGAATGAAAACTGATATTATAAGAAAACTCAACCAAAGAAATATGTTGGTCCCAACATCCCTAATAATCTATCGAACAAGCACGTAGCATATCCTCCAATGTCTGAATTGTTCGTTCTGACTGCCCATCTGATTGAGGATGAAAATCTGTACTAAAATTTAATTCAGTAACCAATGACTTCTAAAGGCCTTTCCAAAAGTTAGAAGTCAACCTGGGATCACGATCAGATATAATGGATAGGGTAACTCCATGTAACCTGACTATCTCTTTAAGATATAAATGAGAAATTTGATCTAGGGAAAAAGTATCTCATATAACAAGGAAATGAGCAGATTTAGTCAAGCGATCAACAATAACCCATATTGCATTATTACCTCGAGCTGTCTTCGGCAATCCCACAATGAAGTCCATGGATATATTCTCCCATTTTCACTCTGGTACTGGTAAAGGCTAAAGCATCACCTTCAGTAACTGTCGCTCTACTTTGACCTATTGACAAGTCAAACACTTCACAGTAAAATCAGCAATATCTCTTTTCGTTCCATCCCACCAGTAATACTCTTGAAGATCTCTATACATCTTAGTACTTCCTGGATGAACTGAAAAAGGAGAACTATGAGCTCCACATAACAACTCTCTCTTCAACTGTGAATCACACGGCACACACAATCTCTTAACAAATTTCAAAACAAAATCATTATCAATGTTCAATTCAGACAACTTACCCTTCTGAACCAGCTCTACCTTTTTCTGCAACTCACTGTCTTGCTTATGTGCTTGCTTAATTCTGTCTGATAGAGAAGATTTCACTGATACATGAAACAAAACAGAATAACATCCTACACCAAAAAATTCTATGCCAAATTCCATCAAATCCTTAACCAAAGTATCACGTTCCAAACACAAAATTGTTAATGAAGCATTACTTTTTTGATTCAAAGCATCGGCCACTTTATTTTCTTTTCCCGGATGATAATGAATTGTAAAATCATAATTCTTGATTAAATTCTGCCATCTCCTTTATCTCATGTGCAGTTCTTTCTGAGTGAAAATATACTTTAATGTTTTGTGATCGGTATATATTTCACACTTTACTCCATAAAAATGATGCCTCCAATTTTTTAAAGCGAAAAAATAGCAGCTAATTCCGAATCTTGTGTAGGGTAATCTACCTCATGATTTTTCAACTGACGTAAAGCATAAGCACTTACCTGATCATTCTGCATTAGGATGCAACCAAGTCCTTTCAATGAAGCATCACTGTAGATAACAAACACACCATTCCTAGAAGGTAGTGCCAAAACTGGAGCATTCACCAATCTTCTTTTCAACTTCTGAAAACAATCGTCACATTCTTTTGTCGAGATAAACTTAACACCCTTCCGAGTTAGCTTAGTCATTGGACTAGATAACCGTGAAAAATTTCTAACAAACCTTCAGTAATATCCTTCCAAACCAAGAAAACTATGAATCTCAGTTATATTTTTGGGTCTCGGCCATTCTTCCACAACCTTTGTTTTTGTAGGATCAACAGTTATTCCATCTTTAGAAAAAATGTGACCAAGGAAAGAAATTTGTTGCAACCAAAACTCACACTTTCTCAATTTCCCGTACTATTTATTTTCTTTTATGGTTTGAAAAATAACCCTTAAATGACTTTCATGCTCCTCTTTACTTTTAGAAAACACCAAAATATCATCAATGAAAACAACCACAAACTTATCCAAGAACTCATGGAAAATTTTATTCATAAGGTCCATGAATACAGTAGGTGCATTGGTTATCCCAAAAGGAATTACAAAAAATTCATAATGGCCATATCTTATACGAAACGTTGTCTTTAGAACATCTTCTTCCTTTACCTTCAACTGATGGTACCCCGATCTCAGGTCAATCTTTGAAAAATACTGAGCTCCCGGGAGTTGATCAAACAAATCATCAATATGAGGAAAAGGATATTTGTTCTTAATAGTGATGTTATTCAAGGCTATATATCAATGAAAAGTTCCATATAACCATCTTTCTTTTTAACTAATAAGACAGGATCACCCCCATGGTGATGTGCTAGGTCGAATGAAACCTTTCCCTAATAAATCTTGAAATTTCTCCTTCAAATCTAAAAGATCAATTTGATCCATTCGATAAGGGGGTTTTGAAATTGGCCTAGAATCAGGAACTAAGTCAATAGTAAATTCATCTTCCCGATCTGGTATTATTTTAGGAAACTCGTCAAGAAAAACATCAGGATACTCATTTACTACTGGAACCTCATTAATATGAACGGTTCCTTTGTTTTCATCAATATGTGCAAGGTAACATTAATTTTTATCTTTTACAAGTTTCTCAGCCTCTTGATATGTTATCAACAGTAAGGGTTCATTCTTGTACAAAAACTGAATTTCTTTCTAAAATGAAATTTTTTTAGCTCTACAATCAATATTAGCATCGTAAACAGAGATCCAATCCATACCTAGGATAACATCAAACTTTACTAGAGGTAAAACAATAAGGTTTTCCTATAAGTTCTTTCCACAGATAAGGATAGGGAGATTCTTATAAATTCTTTTTTCCTCAACATTTCCCCCAGGTGTTTTTACCACAAGTTCATGAGTCATTTCTTGGGATGTAATTCCCAATTTACTAGAAAAGTTTTCAGAGATGAAAGAATGTGTAGACCCCGAATCAAAAAACACATTAGCATAATCTGAGAAAACAAACAAAGTAACTGATACCACTTCATTTGATGGACCAACAACTATTTAAGTAGTTGTAAAGGATTTCACCACACCTTTCTGCTTGTAGTCTGACTACTGCCCATCATTTGTGCTCTTTGTCGAACACTCGTTTGCATAATGACCCATCTCATTGCACATTAAACATTTCACTAACTGTAAATCAAATTTGGTCATACCATCACTGTGATCTTTTTCAGTGAAATCACGAGCCTTATGTCCCATCTTACCACATCAGTAGCACTTTACAGAATTCAGAAGACATTCCCCAGCATGCCTTTTGTATCATTTATCACAAACTGAAAACATAGTTTTCTTACCATCAGAACTCTTTGAAGGATTCTTCCCTTACTCCTTCCACCTCGGTCTCTTCTTCTGTTGGTTGTTATAGAACATTTGATCATCGGAAACTCCATTTACACCTTCTCAGAACATCGAACAAGCTTTTCATAACTCTTGAACTCACGAGAAGCTAAAGACCTTCGATATTTTGGCTTTAATACTGAGTAAAAACGATTGATATTACTATCAGGGCCTTGGATAAAATTTGGAGCATACCTTTCCAATTGAGTGAACCTTTCTTCATAAGAAGCCACTGAGTCATCCTCTTGCCTCAATTCCAAGAATTGTTTTTCCATTCTAAGTCAAACAGCCTTAGGAAAATACTTCTCAAGAAACATACCTTTGAAATCATCCCTGTCGAGAGCATCAATCTCATCAATGTCCCTAATATTTTTAACCATCGACCACCACTGATCTGCTTCACCCTCCAAACGGTAAATAGAAAGACTAACCTTTTGATTTTCTGAACACCCCATGACATCGAAAATCTTCTCTAGTGATTTAATCCACCCTTTAGCTAACACAGGGTCAGATGATCCTCTGAATGATGGGGGATGTTGCCTCATGAAATATTCCACCACTGGCATGTTCCTCTACGGTTGATCTGGCTGATCTCATGCATGGATACCACCACCACTTATCTCTTGAGTCAACTGCGCCATGACTGCAACAAACTGTTCAGTTCCAATTCCGACCATCTCTGGATGCTGATTCAGAAGGTCATTTCCTTCTGTATGCCTTCTTAGTAGTGCTTCCTTGTTTCCTCTATAGAAAATCATTCTAAACAAACATGTCTTAGATGAAGCAACATGGTAATCTTCAAATTCTATATCATTGCAATTTGAAAATAATAAAAATATTTTTGGATAATCATTTATTATAATTTTAACTCATAAAGTTATCTAAACCGACCTATGATTACAACTATAAGTCCCCAACCATAAACATTACTTAATCTTGACTAATTTCAAGAATACACATTGAAGATCTTTTCAGGTTTATAGTTTTAGAGAATTATATCATAAATCATGCATTACATTCCACATTTAAACAAGGCGGTTACATAAAAGACAATATTATTTTCTTCCGATCAAAGGAGACATATTTAAAATAAAACATAGATTTTTTCATGACACTTCCTAGACTCTATCAACATATCATGTACTTTTCCCTTGACCTGTAAAAAACATTTCAAAAACATGGGATGAGCATAAAAAGCTCAGTAAGTGATATAAAAATACGAAATTAAAACATTAGTCCATGTATACATAAGAATTAATGAAATCATACTTTATCATAAAACATAATAACATTAACATACCTCATCATATCATGAATAAATCATAGAAATCATAAGACATAATTGTATCTTGAGGCATTCATAACATTCTTATGTATGGAGTAACCCTCATGGGTACGTTTGGAATAACCATCACAGTATATTCCCTAAATCTCTTCGGAGAAACCTTAGCATTTAACCCCTTCACGTTACCCAATTCATTGGAGAGCTATATCGGGCTCACCCGCCCTTAGTTTATCACGGAACCACCCATCTTCATAAACAATTCCTAAGAACCATAACATAATCGTATCACATAAAACATGCATAAAGGAAACATAACATTTCCACATTTCAATCACAAGATATCAATAACAAATTGATATAATAAAAACATTATCAAAACCATATTCAATACCAAAATAAAAGAAAAGTAAAACATGGTATTTATTTTTCATTTAAAAAAAAGTTATGGCCTGTAGAGGAAGCTGAAACTCAAATAATGGTCACGGCGGCGGAGAAGTCATTGTCGCCGCATACGTATGACAAAAACATTCCCTTTTGTTGTTTAGTAAAACACTTCGTATAAAAAATATTCCTTTTGAATAAACGTAAAAGTCAAAGGTTTTTATACACCGTATAAAAGAAATTTGTGTATAAAACCAAATATGCCTCAATGAATGGAGATTGAGACGAAGTCCCTTACCTCGTGTCCGACATGACTCGATCATTATTTAATATCCTTAATAATAAAATTGAGTTAATTTATACCTGCATAAGAACCTTTTTCAAGTTCATTATTCCTTTATACAACTTATTACCATGTTATGAACACTATGTATTTATTTAAGTTAATAACGGTCGTTTGTCGATCATTGGTACTTGAGTCAAAAATAAACTACTTATAATAACAAGTTGTTCATGTGGTAAAATATCCATTATATCTAGAATTATATTAATGATGTAGATATCATATATATCATATATATCCAGTATATACATGCATTTATAATATTACATAACATTTAGAGGTAAGAAATGAAATGCACCTTTCATGGAGACGGTAAGTCGTACGTACGCATGAACGCTAGTTTCATTTCTATTTCGTATTTAATTGAATGAATTCATAATGATATAAAGGTATATTATAATTCCAGTATAATATCATATATAATATCATTAACTCCATCCTTTATACGCCCCATATATGGCATTAACGAATCAAATCACATTGAGGGGGCGGTAGTCCGCACATCCTAAAATGAAGATATCGAGTTACCCATAATGGAAACCATAAAGGTATGACATAAATGAAAAATACAGAAGCATAAAAAAGCATAAACATAATATATATCATATATAAATATAGTGACATCTTAATGGACACCATGAAAGGTGTTAAAAGAAGATTGAACAATCATCGTTTCGTGAGGCAGAAATTCATCATCCACGGAAATAGTATGTTCTTTAACCATTAGACGAAGGTGTGTGTAAGTTTTGCTCTAATCCTTCCCATAAAAAAATCCTAGTATATTGAAGACACTGGTGTTATTACAAAACAAAGGAATAAAAAGAGTTTAGGGGGTTGGAGAAGAAAAATAATACATAAGAACACAAGTGAAGACATTACCTTTAAATCGGGTTACTCCTCTTGGTTTGATACAAAAGGGTTTCTTGAAGAGATTTATACCTAATGTAAGGCTTATATAATGAAGAGATGGATGTTGAGAGACAAAATGATTAGATCTTGTCTGAGCCAATGGCTTGAGAGGTGTGGGTAAGGAGGTAGAGGTGGAGGCCTTTTATAAGAGGGAGGAGGGGTACTCTTGGAAAGTCAAGAAATGTTACTTTATATTAAAATGAGTTTCAGATTTTAAAGGTCTCACATTGATATATTTAGAGGATAAGGTGATAAGAGTTCTAAATATACTCATCCAATAGGTTTTTGGCAAGTGTAAGTCATAGATTTTACATTTTCTTTTCATTTTATTTAAATCGTTCATTAATGAGGTAATCGTTGCTTCATCATGGTGTCATAAAATATTTAATTTATTTAATGTCTAAAAATTATAAAAAAATACTATTATGTAAGAAATCTTTTTAGATTTCTAATTACTATTTATAGTTCAAGAGATCATTTATGTTGACAAAATTAAAAAAAATTTACTTAGGTGTTACATACTTTTGTGATATTCTCCTTTCTTTAAAAAAATGATAAAGTGTCACTATCACCCAAATGTGATTCCATGGGGTCCCAAAGTTTGGCACAAGGTATCTCATGGTTGGCCATGACACAGCCAGTAGTATTAGGACACATGTTGGGGTCATTTTTTATTATTATGATATTATTTTATTACCATTAACTACCCAATTATTAATTAATCACGATAATTAAAGATAATTACCGTCGTTACTATTCATAATGTCCAAAAACAAAAGAGTCTTAATTATATAATTTGGACCTTCTGATTCCAAATATGGAATCCATTTTACCAAATTCCAAACACATAAATTGTAGCAATTAATTTAAAAATAATTTCCGTTGTCAAAACAAATAGCAGGTTTTTTTGAAACAATATCTATCAAAATTTTGACAATTATTTATGTCCAATTTCAAAGTGAAATTAATCCCAATGACCACCATTGAATTAAATGTACGCTTCACTTTGAATAATAGAGTAGTGTGTGTTGTATGCAACCTCGAGTTCTAACACACCGCGACCAATCAAAGTAGTTGTTTTGAATAGTAATACCCACTTTTTGAAATTATATAAATCTTATATTTTAGAATGGACTTCATTTTTGGATTCAGAATATCGATGTTATCCTATGTTGAATTTTTAGTTTTTTTCGAGAAATTCTAATTTTTGATGAATAGTGAAAAATACTTAAAAACAACATTTTTAATCAAAATAATTTATAGTGATAAATTATACTATTAAGTGGATTTAATTTATAATTAGTATATAATTTTCCATTTTATCCAATGGTAGTCATTAGAATTAATTTCACGTTGAAATTGGATATAAACAAGTGTCAATATTTTGATTGATATTGTTTCCCAAAAACACACTATTTGTTTTCACAACGGGAATTAATTATAAAATTAATTAATGCAACTTATATGTTTGGAATTTTGTAAAATATACATAATTTTTGAATTCAGAATATCAATTATATATTAGGGTGAATTTTTGGTATTGTTCTGAGAAACATCAATTTTTGATAAATAGTGAAACCACTAAGTGGTAGTTAAAAAACTAATTTTTTGTTTAAATGAAACTTTACCACTTCTGTGAATTGAATTTCAAAAATCTTACATACATGGTTGTCATTAGTAAGTAAAATTTTGTTCAATGAGATGAAAATAATTTTTTGTGAATAGTAACTTTTATGTTTTATTAATCGCGATTAAAGGTAATTAGTGTAATTTAAGGTAAATATAATGTAATAATAATATGAAATTACCTTTACACTTGTCCTACCCTTATTGGATGAGTCATGGAAGACCAAGACAATCCATGGGTCAACTTGGGGACCCCATGGAGCCACTTGGGTAAGAAAATGACATTAATAACTTCTTATTTAAAGTAAAAATAAAATTGTCGCAAACATTTGTTGTTTGACTAAAACAATTATTACACGAGGTTATATAAGTTAACTTTTCGACTATAAATCATCATTGGAAAGATAAAAATATTTCATACATCATGTTAATTGTTTTATAATTTTTAGTTATTAAATAAATAAATTTTTTTATGACACCATGATGATGCAGCGATTACCTCATTAATAAACAATTTAAATAAAATGAAAAGATAAGGTAAAATGTAAGACTTAAACTAGTCTAAAACCTATTTTATTGGTATATTTCTAACCCTTATCACCTTATCCTAGAAATATATCATTTTGGGACCTTTAAAATCCGAAAATCATTTCATAATAAAGTAATATTTCATGACTTTTCAAGAGTGCCCCTCCTCTCCTCTTATAAAAGGCCCCCACCTCTACCACCTTATTCACACATTCAAATCCATTTGGCTCGGCCAAAATCTGACCGAATACTCTCTCAACTTCCATATCCTACTCCTAGAAGCCTCACTATGTGCAGAAGTCTTCCCAAGTAAGCCTTTGGCTCAAATCAAAAAGAGTTACCCGATTTTAAGGTAATGTCTTCTCTTATGTTCTTTTGTTTTATTTATCTTCTCCAACCCCTTAAACTCTTTTCATTCATTTATTTTGTAACAAAAACAGTATATAAAATATAATAGGATATTTTTATGAGAATTATTTGATTTACACTTACACACACCTTCGTCTAATGGTTAAAGAACATACGGTTTCTATGGGTGGTGAATTACTGCCTCACGAAATGATGATTGTTCAATCTTCTTTTAACACCTCTCATGGTGGCCATTAAGATGTCACTATATTTATATATGATATATATTATTTTTATGTTTTCATTATTCTTCTGTATTTTTTATTTATGGCATACCTTTATGATTTCCATTATGGGTAAATGCGATAATTTTATTTTAGGAAGTGCGGACTACTGCCCCCTCAAAGTGATTTGAATTGTTATTTCCATATATGGGATGTATAAAGGATGGAGTAAATGATATTATATATGATATTATACTTTAATTATAATACACATTTATATAATTATGTTTCCATTCCATTAAATATGAAATAGAAATGAATGTAGCGTCCATGCGTACGTACGGCTTACCGTCTCCATGAACGGTGCATTTCATTTCTTACCTCTAAATGTTATGTAATATTATAAATGAATGTATATACTGGATTTGTATTATATATATGATATCTACATAATGAATATAATTATGGATATAATGGATATTTTACCACATGAACAACTTGTAATTATAAGAATTTTATTTTTGACTCAAGTACCAAAGATCGAAAAAACGACCGTTATTAACTTAAATAATTACATAATGTTCATAACTTGGTAATATGTGATATAAAAGGAATAATGAACTTGAAAAAGGTTCTTAAGAAAGAATAAATTAACTCTAGTTTATTATCCAGGAGGTTAAAGAACGATCGAGTCAAGTTAGACATGAGGTAAGGTACTTCGTCTCAATCTCCTTCATTGAGGCATATTTTGTTTTATACACAACTTTCTTTTATATGGTTTATAAAACCTTTTAAATTTTACATTTATTCAAAAGGAATCATTTTTATACGAAGCATTTTAATAAAGAAAAAAAGGGAATGTTTTTTTGTACGTATGCAGCGACAACGACTTCTCCACCGCCGTGACCATTATTTGAGTTTCGGCTTCCTCTACAAGCCATAACTTTTTTTAAATAAATAATAAATACCATGTTTTACTTTTCTTTCATTTTGGTCTTGAAAATGGTTTTGATAATGTTTTTATTATATCCATGTGTTATTTATATATTTTGATTGAAATGTGGAAATTTTATGTTTCCTTTATGTATGTTTTATGTGATATGATTATGTTATGGTTCTTGGGCATTGAAATGATAATAAATCCAATCTTAAGAATAGAATTCTATAATATTTTTAAAAGACTGTTTTACCACCTTTTGATGGGAAACCATTTTTAAATCAAACTTTTGACAATTTTATAAGCTCAATTTTTTAAAATAAACTTATTCATTATAATTGGTACATTGAAATTTAATTTGGATAAATTTTTGGTATTTTTCTGACAATGTTCATTTTTTAAGGAATAGTTAAAAATAGTGCATTTTACTTCAAAACTGCTTTTTCATCTAATTTAATTATATGGATAGATTATCTTATTAATTAGTTTTAAAGTTTAATTAGAATATATTTTTTCCATTTAATCAAATGGTGGTCATTATAATTGGTTTCACATTGGAATTCGGCATAAACAAGTGCCAGTCTTTTCATAGATATTGTTTCAAAAAAACCCGCTATTTGTTTTGACAACGGGAATTATTTTTAAATTAATTATTGAAATTTCTCTGTCTGGAATTTCTTAAAATGGATTTCATATTTGGAATCATAAGGTCCGAATTATGTAATTAATACTCTTTTGTTTTTGGACATTATGAATAGTAACGATGATAATTATCTTTAATTATCATGATTAATTAGTTATCAGGTAGTTAAGGGTAATAAAATAATATCATAATAATAAAAAATGACCCCAACATGTGTCTTAATTCTACTCTTTGTTTTATGACCAACCATGGGATACCTTTTTCCAAACTTAGGGACCCCATGGAATCACTTTTGGGTGATAGTGATACTTTATCATTTTATTTTTAAAGAAAGGAGAATATCACAAAAGTATGTAACACCTGAGTAAAACAATTTTAAGTTTGTCTACATAAATTATCTCTTGGACTATAAATATTCATTGGAAAGATAAAAATATTTCCTACATCATAGTATTTGTTTTATAATTTTTATACATTAAATAAATTAAATTTTTTATGACACCATGATGATGAAGCGATTACCTCATTAATGAACGATTTAAATAAAATGAAAAGATAATGTAAAATATAAAACTTACACTAGTCAAAAACCTTTTGGATAAGTATATTTCGATCCTTTATCACCTTATCCTCGAAATATATCAATTTGGGACCTTTAAAATCCGAAACTCATTCTAATATAAAGTAACATTTCTTGACTTTCCAAGAGTGTCCCTCCTCCCTCTTATAAAAGGCCCCCATCTCTACCTCCTTAACCACACCTCTCAAGCCATTGTCTCGGCCAAAATCTGATCCTTTTATCTCTAAACATACCTATATTCATCCTAGAAGCCTTACCTTAGGTATAAATCTCTTCAAGACACCCTTTTAGTTCAAACCAAGAGGAGTTACCTGATTTAGAGGTAATGTCTTCACTTGTGTTCTTTTATTTTATTTTTCTTCTCTAGCCCCCTAAACTCGTTTTATTCCTTTATTTTGTAAAAACACCAGTATATTAAATATAATAGGATGTTTTTATGAGAAGTATTCGAGCTACAATTACACACATCTCTGTCTAATGGTTAAAGAACATACTATTTCTGTGAATGGAGAATTTCTGCCTCACGAAACGATGATTGTTCAATCTTCTTTTAACAACTTTCATGGTGGCCATTAAGATGTAACTATATTTATATATGATATATATTATCTTTATGTTTTCCTTATTCTTCTTTATTTTTCATTTATGCCATACCTTTATGGTTTCCATTATGGGTGAATGCGATATCTTCAATTTGGGAAGTGCGAACTATCGCCCCCTCAAAGTGATTTGATTCGTTGATGCCATATGTGGGACGTATAAAGGATGAAGTTAAAGGTATTACATATGATGTCACACTGGAATTATAATATACCTTTATATCATTATTATTTCATTCCATTAAATACGAAATAGAAATGAAAGTAGCGTTAATGTGTACGTACGACTTACCGTCTCCATGAACGGTGCATTTCATTTCTTAACTCTAAAAGTTATCTAATATTATAAATGCATGTATATACTGGATATATATGATATATATGATATCTACATAATGAATATGATTCTGCATATAATGGATATTTTACCACATGAACAACATGTAATTATAAGGAGTTTATTTTTTACTCAAGTACCAATGATCGACAAAATGACCGTTATTCACTTAAATAATTACATAGTGTTAATAACATGTTAATAAGTGATATAAAAGGAATAATGAACTTGAAAAATGTTCTTAAGCATATAGAAATTAACTCTAGTTTATTATTCAGTAGATTAAAGAACGATCAAGTAAAGTCAGACACGAGGTAAGGGACTTCATCTCAATCTCCTTTCATTGAGGTATATTTTGTTTTACACAGAACTTTCTTTTATACGGTGTATAAACCCCTTTGACTTTTACGTTTATTCAAAAGGAATCCTGTTTATACGAAGCCTTTTACTAAATGACAAAAGGGAATGTTTTTTTCGTACGTATGCGGCGACAACGACTTCTCCACCGCCGTGACCATTATTTGATTTTCGGCTTCCTCTACAATCCATAACTTTTTTTAAATGAAAAATAAATACCAAGTTTTAATTTTATATCATTTTGGTATTGAAAATGGTTTTGATAATGTTTTTATTATATCAAATTTTTATTGATATCTTGTGATTGAAATGTGGAAATGTTATGTTTCCTTTATGCATGTTTTGTGTGATATGATTATGTTATGGTTCTTAGGAATTGTTTATGAAGACGTGTGGTTACATGATAAACTAAGGGTTGGTGAGCCCGATAAATCTCTCCAAGGCATTGGGTAACATGAAGGGGTTAAACTCTAAGGTTTCTCCAAAGAGATTTAGCGAATATACATTGATGGATATTCCAAACGTAACCATGAGGGTTACTCTCTATGTAAGAATGTTATGAATGCCTCAAGTTACCATTATGCCTTATGATTTCTATGATTTATTCATGATTTGATGAGGTATGTTAAAGTGTTTATGTTTTATGAGTAAAGTACGATTTCATTGATTCTTATTTATACATGGACTAATGTTTTCATTCTGTATTTTTATATACCTTACTGAGATTTTTATGCTCATCCCATGTTTTTGAAATGTTTTTCATATGTCAAGGGAAATGTACATGATGTGATGATAGTGTCAAGGAAGTTTCATGAAAGAATCCATGTTTTGTTTTAAATATGTTTCCTTTGATTGGAAAAGTGAATACTGTCTTTAATGTAACCACTTTGTTTAAATGTGGAATGTAATGCATGATTTATGATATAATTCTCTAAAACTCTAAACCTGAAAAGATCCTCAATGTGTATTCTTGAAATAACTCAAGATTAAATAATGTTTATGGCTGGGGCCTTATAGTTGGTATTAAATGTCAGTTTAGATAACTTTAGGAGTTATAATTCTATTAAATGATTATCCAAAAATATTTTTTTATGGTTAAATTGAAATGATATAGCATTTGAAGATTACCATGTTGCTTCATCTAAGACATGTTTGTTCAGAATGGTTTTCCGCTGAGGAAACAGGGAAGTAGTGCTAGGAAGGCATACAGAAGGAAATTACCTTCCGAATCAGCATCCTGAGATTGTTGGAATTGGAACTGAACACTTTGTTGTAGTAATGGTGCAGTTTACTCAAGCTATAAATGGTGGTGGTATCCATGCACGAGATCAGCCTGATCAACCACATAGGAACATGTCAGTGGTGGATCATTTAATGAGGCAACATCCCCCATCATTCAGAGGATCATCTGACCCTATACTAGCTTAAGGGTGGATTAAAGCACTGGAGAAGATTTTAAATGTCATGTGGTGTTTAGACAATCAAAAGGTTAGTCTTGAAATTTACCGTTTGGCGGGTGAAGAAGATCATTGGTGGTCGATGGTTAAAAATATCAGGGATACTGATGAGATTGATGCTCTCGAATGGGATGGATTCAAAGGTATGTTTTTTGAAAAGTATTTTCCATAGGCTGTTTGACTTAGGATGGAAAAACAATTCTTGTAATTGA
This sequence comes from Viscum album, assembly GCA_963277665.1. Taxonomy (NCBI): domain Eukaryota; kingdom Viridiplantae; phylum Streptophyta; class Magnoliopsida; order Santalales; family Viscaceae; genus Viscum; species Viscum album. The sequence goes on along the minus strand of OY728148.1, from coordinate 2,744,956 downwards.
GGAAAGAGGATGACTCAGTGGCTGCTTATGAAGAAAGGTTCACTCGATTGGCATAGTATGCTCCAAATTTTATCTGAGACCTTGATAGTAAAATCAATCATTTTTACTCAGGATTAAAGACAAAATATCAAAGGGTTTTAGCTTATCACGAGTTCAAGAGTTATGAAAAGCTTGTTCGATGTGCTGAGAAGGTGGAAATGGAGTTTTCCAATGATCAAGTGTTTTATAACAACCAACAAAAGAAGAGACTGAGGTGGTAGGAGAAAGAGAATAATTCTTCAAAAAGGTATGATGGTAAGAAAACTAAGTTTCTAATTTGTGATAAATGTGGTAAAAGGTTTGCTGGGGAATATCTTCTAAATTCTGTAATGTTCTACCGATGTGGGAAGATGGGACATAAGGCTCATGATGGCACTGAAAAAGATCAGGGTGATGGTAAGACCAAATTTGATTTGCAGTTAGTGAAATGCTTCAAGGGTAATGAGATGGGTCATTATGAAAACGATAGTTCGACAGAGAGCTCAAATGATGGGAGGCAGTCAGACTAAAAGCAAAAAAGGAGTGGTGAAATCCTTTGCAACTACTTCAGCAGATGTTGGGCCAGAAAATGAAGTGGTATTAGGTACTTTGTTTATTTTCTCATATTATTCCAGTGTGTTGTTTGATTCGGGGTCTACACATTCTTTTATCTCTGAAAAAATTTCTAGTAAATTTTGAATTCCATCTCATGAAATTACTCCTGAACTTGCGGCAAAAACACCTCGGGGAAATGTTGAGGCAAAAGGAATTTATAAGAGTCTTCCTATCCTTATCCGTGGAAAAAACCTACTTGAAAACCTTATTTTTTTACCTCTAGTAGAGTTTGATGTTATCTTGGGTATGGATTGGCTCTCTGTTTACCATGCTAAGATTTATTATAGATCTAAAGAAGTTTTTTTTCAGAAGGACTTTCAGTTTGTGTACCAGAATGAACCCTTACTGTTGATAACATATCAAGAGGCTGAGAAACTTTTAAAAGATGGAAATGAATGTTACCTTGCACATATTGTTGATAACAAAGGAACTGTTCAGATTAATGATGTGCCAGTGGTAAATGAGTATCCTAATGTTTTTCCTGATGAGTTTCCTGGAAAAATACCAGAACGGGAAGTTGAATTTACTGTTGAATTAGTTCCAGATGCTAAGACAATTTCAAAACCCCATTATCGAATGGCTCAAATTGAACTTTTAGAGTTGAAGGAGAAATTGGAAGATTTATTATAGAAAAGGTTTCATTCGTCCTAGAACATCACCATGGGGTGCCCTATATTATTTGTTAAAAAGAAAGATGGTTCTATGATACTTTGAATTGATTATAGAGCCTTGAATAACATCACTATTAACAAATATCTTTTGCCTCATATTAATGATTTGTTTGATCAGCTCCAGGGAGCTCAGTATTTTTCAAAAATTTACCTGAGATCGGGGTACCATCAGTTGAAGGTAAAGGAAGTAGATGTTCTGAAGACTGTGTTTCGTACAAGATATGGCCATTATGAATTTGTAGTTATGCCTTTAGGGCTAACCATGCACCTTCTATATTCGTGGAGCTTATGAATAGAATTTTCCATGAGTTCTTGGATAAGTTTGTGGTTGTTTTGATTGATGGTATTTTGGTGTTTTCTAAAAGTAAAGAGGAGCATGAAAGTCATTTAAGGGTTATTTTTCAAACCTTAAAAAAATCATATGGGAAATTCAGAATGTTTGAGTTTTGGTTGCAATAAATATCTTTCCTTGGTCACATTGTTTCTAAAGATGGGATAAATGTTGATCCTGCAAAAACAAAGGTTGTTGAAGAATGGACAAGACACTAAAATGTAACTGAGATTCGTAGTTTTCTTGGTTTGGCATTCTATTACTGAAGGTTTTTTAGAAATTTTTCCTAGTTGTCTAGTCCAATGACTAAGCTAACTCAGAAGGGTGTTAAGTTTATCTAGACAAAATAATGTGATGATTTTTTTAGGAATTGAAAAGAATATTGGTGAATGCTCCAGTTTTGGGACTACCTTCCAGGAATGGTGAGTTTGTTATCTACAATGATGCTTCATTAAAAGTACTTGGTTGCGTCTTAATGCAGAATGACCAGGTAATTGCTTATGCTTCACGTCAGTTAAAAACTCATGAGGTAAATTACCCTACACATGATTTGGAATTAGCTGCAGTTTTTTTCGCTTTCAAAATATGGAGGCATCATTTGTATGGTGTAAAGTGTGAAATATATACTAATCACAAGAGTTTAAAGTATATATTCACTCAGAAAGAATTGAACATGAGAAAGAGAATATGGCTAGAAATAATCAAGGATTATTATTATACAATTCATTACCATCCTAGAAAAGCAAATAAAGTGGCTGATGCTTTGAGTCGAAAAAGTAATTTTTCATTATCAATGTTGCGTTTGGAGCATGATAATTTGGTTAAGGATTTGATGATATTTGGAATTAGAAGTAGTTGGTGTAGGATGTTCTTCTGTTTTGTTTCAGGTATCAGTGAAATCTTCTCTAACAGACATAATTAAGCAAGCACAGAAGCAAGACAGTGAGTTGCAAAAAAAGGTAGAGCTGGTTCAGAAGGGTAAGTTTCCTGAATTCTATATTGATAATGATTGTGTTTTGAGATTTTGTAAGAGATTGTGTGTGCCGTGTGAGTCACAGTTGAAGATAGAGTTGTTATGTGAAGCTCATAGTTCTCCATTTTCAGTTCATTCTGGCAGTACTAAGATGTATAGAGATCTTTGGGAGTATTACTGGTGGGATGGAATGAAAAGAGATATTTATGATTTTACTGTCAAATGATTGACTTGTCAACAGGTTAAAGCAGATCGGCAGTTACAGAAAGGGATGCTTCAACATTTACCAGTACCATAGTGGAAATTGGAGAATATATCCATGTACTTTGTTGTGGGATTTCTGAAAACACATCGAGGTAATAATGCAATCTGGGTTATTGTTGATCGTTTGACTAAATCTGATCATTTCCTTGCTATACGAGTTACTTTTTCCCTAGATCAACTTTCTCATTTGTATCTTAAAGATATATCCAGGTTACATAGAGTTACCCTCTCCATTGTATCTGATCATGATCCCAGGTTTACTTCTATCTTTTGGAAAGGCCATCAGAAGTCGTTGGGTACTGAATTAAATTTTAGTACAGCTTTTCTTCCCCAATCAGATGGGCAGTCAGAATGAACAATTCATACTTCGGAGGACATGATACTTGCTTGTTGAATGGATTATCAAGAAAGTTTGGACTAACATCTATCTTTGATTGAGTTTTCTTATAATATCAGTTTTCATTCTAGTATACAGATGGCATCATTTGAGTCATTATATGGGAAGCAGTGTCGAACTCCATATTTTTGGGATGAAGTGGGTGAAAGGAAGTTGATGGGACTAGAATTGGTAGAATATTTGGCAGAAAAAGTTCAGCTGATACAGAAACACATGTGAACAGCTCAGAGCAGGCAGAAAAGTTATGCGGACAATAAGAGGAAGGATCTCTCTTTTGAGGTAGGTGATCATGTCTTCCTCAAAGTTTCACCATGGAAAAGTGTGATGTGATTTGGTAAGAAAGGAAAGATGAGTCCAAGGTTCATTGGACCATATTAAATTCTGGAGAGAGTTGGATCAGTTTCATACCGAGTGGCTTTACCTCTGAGTTTATCTCAGGTACACAATGTTTTTCATGTTTCAGTGTTAAGGAAGTACATACCAAATCCATCTCATGTTTTGAGTCTAGAGGTAGTTCAACTGGAAGAGAACCTATCTTATGAGGAACAACCAATCTAGATTCTTGACCATAGGGAGAATTTATTGCGGAATAAGGTGATTCATCAAGTAAAGGTTTTGTGGAAAAACCACATGATTGAAGAGGAAAAATGGGAATCCGAAAATGCAATGAGGGATAAATACCCCCACTTATTCAATAAGTAAATAAGTTGTGGGGATGAAATTTTCTAATGGGGGGAAGGATGTAACATTCCAAGTAAGTAATTAATAATATATTTTCTTATCTATGACTATTTATGAATTAGATAGTGTTTAAAGAGTCTTAAAATGAGAATAAATCAAATCTCAAGCATAAAATTCTCTAATATTTTTAAAAGATTGTTTTACCACCTTTTGATGGAAAACCATTTTTAAATAAAACTTTTGCCATTTTTATAAGCTCTATTTTTCAAAATAAACTTATTCATTAGAATTGGGACATTGAAATTTACTTTGGATAAATTTTTGGTATTTTTCTGACAATGTTCATTTTTAATGAATGTTGAAAAATACTGCATTTTACTTCAAAACTGATTTTTCATCTAATTTAACTATATGGATAGATTATCTTTTTAATTGGTTTTAAAGTTTCATTAGAATATATTTTAACCATTTAATCCAATGGTGGTCATTATAATTTTTTTAACTTTGGAATTGGGCATAAACAAGTTCCAAACTTTTCATAGATATTGTTTCCAAAAAACCCGCTATTTGTTTTGACAAAGGGAATTATTTTTAAATTAATTAGTGAAATTTCTATGTTTGCAATTTGGTAAAATGGATTCCATATTTGGTATCAAATGGTCCAAATTATTTAATTAATACTCTTTTGTTTTTGGACATTATGAATAGTAACGATGGTAATTATCTTTAATTATCGTGATTAATTATTAATCGGGTAGTTAAGGGTAATAAAAAAATATCATAATAACACCAAATGACCCTAACATGTGTCATAATACTACTGGTTGTGTCATGGCTGACCATGGTATTCCTTGTGCCAAACTTAGGGACCCCATGGAATCAATTTTGGGTGATAGTGACACTTTATCATTTTATTTTTAAAGAAAGGAGAATATCACAAAAGTATGTAACACCTAAGTAAAACAATTTTAATTTTGTCTACATAAATGATATATTGGACTATAAATAGTCATTGTAAATCTAAAAATATTTTCTACATCATAGTATATTTATAAGTATTTTTAGACATTAAATAACTTAAATTTTTTATGATACCATGATGATGCAGCGATTACCTCATTAATGAACGATTTAAATAAAATGAAAAGATAATGTGAAATCTAAGACATACACTTGTCAAAAATCTATTGGATGAGTATATATTGAACCCTTATCACCTTATCCTCGAAATACATCAATGTTGGACCTTTTAAATGTGAAACACATTCTAATATAAAGTTACATTTCTTGACTTTCCAAGAGTGCCCATACTCCCCCTTATAAAAGGCCCCCACCTCTACCTCCTTACCCACACCTCTCAAGCCTTTGCCTCAGCCAAGATCTGCTTTTTTTGTCTCTCCAAATCCCTCTATTCATCCTAGAAGCCTTACCTTAGGCAGAAAGCTCTTCAAGAAACCCTTTTGGTTCAAACCAAGAGAAGTTACCCGATTTAATGGTCATGTCTTCACTTGTGTTCTTTTGTATTATTTTGCTTCTTTAACCCCCTAAACTCTTTTTATTCCTTTATTTTGTAACAACAAAAGTATCTGAAATATAATAGGATGTTTTTATGAGAAGTATTCGAGCTACAATTACACACAACTCTGTCTAATGGTTAAAGAACATACTGTTTCTGTGGATGGAGAATTTCTGCCTCACGAAACGATGATTGTTAAATCTTATTTTAACACCTTTCATGGTGGCCATTAAGATGTCACTATATTTATATATGATATATATTATTTTTATGTTTTCTTTATGCTTCTATATTTTTTATTTATGGCATACCTTTATGGTTTCCATTATGGGTAAATGCGATATCTTCAATTTAGGAAGTGCGGACTACCGCCACATCAAAGTGATTTGATTTGTTAATGTCATATGCGGGACGTATAAAGGATTAAGTTAATGGTATTACATATGAAATCATACTGTAATTCTAATATACCTTTATATCATTATTATTTCATTCCATTATATATGAAATAGAAATGAAAGTAGCGTTCATGCGTACATACGGCTTACCGTCTCCATGAACGGTGCATTTCATTTCTTACCTCTAAATGTTATGTAATATTATAAATGCATGTATATACTGGATATATATGATATATATGATATCTACATCGTGAATATAATTCTTGATATAATGGATATTTTACCACATGAAAAACTTGTAATTATAAGGAGTTTTTTTTTGACTCAAGTACCAATGATCGACAAAACGACCGTTATTAACTTAAATAATTACATAGTGTTAATAACATGGTAATAAGTGTTATAAAAGGAATAATAAACTTGAAAAAGGTTCTTAAGTAAGTATAAATTAACTCTAGTTTATTATTCAAGAGATTAAAGAACGATCAAGTCAAGTCGGACACGAGGTAAGGGACTTCGTTTCAATCTCCTTTCATTGAGCCATATTTTGTTTTATACACAACTTTCTTTTATACAGTGTATAAACCCCTTTGACTTTTAAATTTATTCAAAATGAATCTTTTTTATACGAATCATTTTACTAAACGACAAAAGGGAATGTTTTTGTCGTACGTATGCGGCGCCAACGACTTCTCCGCCGCCATGACCATTATTTGAGTTTCGGCTTCCTCTACAAGCCATAACTTTTTTTTAAATGAAAAATAAATACCATGTTTTACTTTTCTTTCATTTTGGTATTGAAAATGGTTTTGATAATGTTTTTATTATATCAATATGTTATTGATATCTTGTGATTGAAATGTGGAAATTTTATGTTTCCTTTATGCATGTTTTATGTGATACGATTATGTTATAGTTCTTGGGCATTGTTTATGAATATGGGTGGTTCTATGATAAACTAAGGGTGGGTGAGCCTGATATACCTCACCAATGCATTGGGTAACACGAAGGGGTTAAACTCTAAGGTTTCTCCGAAGTGATTTATGGAATATACTGTGATGGGTATTTCAAACGTAACTATGAGGGTCACTCCCTACGTCAGAAAGTTATGAATGCCTCAAGTTACCTTTATGTCTTATGATTTCTATGATTTATTCATGATTTTATAAGGTATGTTAAAGTGATTATGTTTTATGAGTAAATTATGATTTCATTGATTCTTATGTATACATGGACTAATGTTTTCATTCCATATTTTTATATACCATACTGAGCTTTTTATGATCATCCCATGTTTTTTGAAATTTTTTTCACAGGTCAAGGGAAAGGTAAATGATGTGATGATAGTTTCAAGGAAGTGTCATGAAAGAATCCATGTTTTGTTTTAAATATGTTTCCTTTGATGGGAAAAGTGAATATTGTCTTTAATGTAGCCACCTTGTTTAAATGTGGAATGTAATGCATGATTTATGATCTAATTCTCTAAAACTCTAAACCTGAAAATATCCTCAATGTGTATTCATGATATAACTCAAGATTAGGTAATGTTTAAGTCTGGGGCCTTATAGACTATAACGCCTTGACCCCAGTTACCGAGAGTCGGTGCATTATTACGTAACATTAGCATGATCACAAAATATCAAGTCTCTAAAGAATGATTAGTTTAGTAGCCTTGGAAACACTAGATACATTCATAAATGTTACATTACATCATAAAGTGAAAAACTACAATAACATGGTCTCCATAGTCCACACTCATATCCCCTTCAGACTATCCCTGTAGTTCAGTCATAATATATTTCTTCACATCCTGGGAAAAATAAAACATAGAAAGGGGTGAGCTCAGATGCTCAGTAAGGATAACAATATAGCAGAAACTTTCATAAATAAACATAATCATTTAAGGCAATGTATAACTAAAACAAAAGTTTTTAAACTTCAACTTCAGCATAATATGGAAAAAATAAAATAAAATAATTCCATTTACTTATTCACATGGATATTCTACTAGTCGAATAATCACATGCAATATCAATAACCACTTTCATAATGATGGAATGCATAATGCCAGACTATCATAACCACATAGTCAAGGCTTTGTTCTATGACTACAAATAAGATTTTGTCAAGGCCTTGTGCCAAGACACTAGTTTGTTTCATGAGACCTACCGATGCATCGAGGAGCTATAGCGCGCTCCACCCGTCACATACTAAGTCCAATGCATTCCTTATATTAATAGGTTTAAACATATCATAAACCATAACATAATCGCATCACATAAAACATGCATAATGGAAACATAACATTTCCACATTTCAATCAAAAGATATCAATACAACACATTGATATGATAATACCATTTTCAATAAAAAATTAAAAGAAAAGTAAAACTTGGTATTTATTTTTTATTTTAAAAAAAGTTATGGCTTGTAGAGGAAGCCGAAAATCAAATAATGGTCACGGCGGCGGAGAAGTCATTGTCGACGCATACGTATGAAAAAAAACATTCCTTTTTTTCATTTAGTAAAATGCTTCACATAAAAAGATTCCTTATGAATAAAAGTAAATTTCAAAGGGCTTTATACACTGTATAATGAAAAGTTGTGTATAAAACAAAATATGCCTCAATGAAAGGAGATTGAGACGAAGTCCCTTACCTCGTGTCCGACGTGACACGATCGTTCTTTAATCTCCTGAATAATAAACTATAGTTAATTTATACTTACTTAAGAACCTTTATATAGTTCATTATTCCTTTTATATCACTTATTACCATGTTATGAACATTATGTAATTATTTAAGTTAAGAACGGTCGTTTTTTCGATCTTTGGTACTTGAGTCAAAAATAAACTACTTATAATTATAAGTTGTTCATGTTGTAAAATATCCCTTATATCCAGAATTATATTCATGATTTAGATATCATATATATCATATATATCCAGTGTATACATTCATTTATAATTATACATAACATTTAGAGGTAAGAAATGAAATGCACTGTTCATGGAGACGGTAAGTCGTACGTACGCATGAACGCTACTTTCATTTCTATTTCATACTTAATGGAATAAAATCATAATGATATAAAGGTATATTATAATTCCAGTATAATATCAGATATAATATCATTTATTCCATCCATTATATGTCCCACGTATGGCATTAATGATTTAAATCACTTTGAGGGGGCGGTAGTCCGCACTTCCTAAAATGAAATTATCGCGTTTACCCATAATGGAAATCATAAAGGTATGCCATAAATGAAAAATATAGAAGCATAAGAAAAATATAAAGATAATATATATCATATATAAATATAGTGATATCTTAATGGACACCATGAGAGGTGTTAAAAGAAGATTGAACAATCATCGTTTCGTGAGGTAGTAATTCGCCACCCACAGAAACAGTATGTTCTTTAACCATTAAATGAAGGTGTGTTTAAGTTTAAATCAAATGATTCTCATAAAAAATCCTATTATATTTAAGATAATGGTTTTGTTACAAAATAAAGGAATAAAAAGATTTTAAGGGGATAGAGAAGTAAAATAAAACAAAAGAACATAAGAGAATACATTACCTTAAAATCGGGTAATTCTTTTTGATTTGAGCCAAAGGCTTTCTTGGGAAGACTTCTGCCCAAATTCAGGCATCTAGGAGTAAGAGAAGGAATTTGAGAGAGTATTTGGGTAGAGGTTGGCCGAGCCAAATGGCTTTGATGTTGTGAATAAGGTGGTAGAGGTGGGGGCCTTTTATAAGAAGAGAGGAGGGGCACTCTTGGAAAGTCGTGAAGTGTTACATTATTATGAAATGTTTTTCGGATTTTAAAGGTCCCAAAATGATAAATTTCACGGATACGATGATAAGGGTTATTAATATACCCATACAATAGGTTTTAGACAACTATACGTCTTAGAATTTACCTTATCTTTTCATTTTATTTAAATTGTTCATTAATGAGGTAACCGCTGCATCATCATGGTGTCATAAATAAATTTATTTATACAATGCCTAAAAATTATAATAAAATTACCATGATGTAGGAAATATTTTTATATTTCCAATGAATATTTATAGTTGAAAAGTTAACTTATATTACCCCATGTAATAATTGTTTTAGTAAAACAACACATGTTTGTGACAATTTTATTTTTACTTTAAATAAAAAGTTATTAATGTCATTTTCTTACCCAAGTGGCTCCATGTGGTCCCTAAGTTGACCCATGGATTGACTTTGTCAGAAATGAATCATCCAATAAGGTTAGGACAAGTTTAAAGGTAATTTCATATTATTATAACATTCAATTTACCTTAAATTACACTAATTACCTTTAATCGCGATTAATAAAACTTAAAAGTTACTATTCACCAAAAATTATTTTCATCTCATTGAACCACATTTTACCTACTAATGAAAACCATTTATGTAGGATTTTTGAAATTCAATTCACAGAAGTGGTAATGTTTCATTTAAAAGAAAAATTAGTTTTTTAACTACCACTTAGTGGTTTCACTATTCATCAAAAATTTAACTTTCTTAGAACAATACCAAAAATCCACCCTAAGCTATAATTGATATTTAGAATTCTAAAATGACATCTATTTTACAAAATTCCAAACATATAAGTTGCATTAATTAATTTTATAATTAATTCCCGTTGTCAAAACAAATATGGTGTTTTTAAGAATCAATATTAATCAAAAGATTGCCAATCGTTTATGTCCAATTTCAAAGTGAAATTAATTTTAATGACCACCATAAGATAAAATGGTAAAATTATATTATAATAATACTTTAAAACCAGTAAATAGTATAATTTATCACTATAAATTATTTTTATTGGAAATGTTGTTTTTATGTATTTTTCACTCTTCATCGAAAATTGGATGTTCTCGGAAAAATACCATAAATTCAATATAGGATAATTTTGATATTCTGAATCCAAAAATGAAGTCCATTCTGAAATATAAAATTTATATAATTTAAAAAAGTGGGTGTTACTATTAATAATAGATACTTTGATTTACCGCTGTCTCTTTACCCAATGCATTGGAGAGATATCTTGGGCTCACCCACCCAAGGTTTATCACGGAACCACCTGTATATGTAACAATGGACAAGAACCATAACATAATCATAACACATAACATAATCATAAATTAAATATAAAATTCCCATGATGAAATAATAATATAACATTTTAAGATATTTAAATAATGAATCCATTCTAAAAACCAATTTCAAAACCATTTAACACATTTAATAAAGAGATTTTTGAATCAAAGTTTCCCATACCACATTGAAGCTTTTTAAATTTTAAAACATTAATATCCACATAAATAAATCCTTAAAACAATTTTGAAAACAAGGATATTAAGCATAAATATTTATAATAATAAATTATTAAAACATTTAAAACGATATTTTAGTTAAAGTGTTTTTAACAAAAAGAGATACACTTGAATACAAATAATTGAGGAATAAAATTTAATCAGAACATTATAATATCATGATAATAAAGGGATTCATGATATAATATACCAAAGTACAGTATATACACCATATAAGAGTGAATTGGTGCATAACAACAACGAAGTCTCAATAGAAATGTAAAATGAGATGAAATCCCTTATAAAGAAGGTATCCTTAAATTAAAGATAAATAAATCTCCGAATTTATGTGTGAAAAATATAAATACACCCAATATAAGTGGATATTAAGTGTAAAACAATAAGATGTCATTCACACATATTCATAGGATGACATATTCAATAACTACATGTTGAACCCAAAGAAATCAAAATTGGGTTAAGAAGTTCCCTTGTAAAAATTCGACAACCTAACGGTGTCACTTTAAAATTCATAAAATGAGTTGATAAGACAAAAAGGGTATCTCACCACTTGGAAATAAATTTTACATCAATAAGGATATAGAAGAACATATCCCAACATAATAAGATGTAAATTAAAAGACATAACAAAATAAGTCTTTTAAAAAAAGGAGGGTGAAAGGTTCCCTTACCGATTTGGGTAACTTCCGAAACGTACACCCCTTGAAAGAAGGTTCATACATGGAAAATGTGAATACCCATAAATTAAATTATATTAAAAAAAGAATAAAATCATGGGAAGTACAACACCACACAAAAGTAAAAAGTGAAAAATGTAGCATGAATCTCACAGGAATAAAAGTGAGATGAAAAATCCCTTACGAAAATTAGGCAGCCTAACGACGCCACTTAAAACTTCCAAAAAATTGATTGATGAGATAAAATAGGCTCTGTAATCATATGAACATAAAATTTACAGTAATAGGAATATAAAATAACATCCCCCAACATAAGAAAAATGAGATTAAAATAAATGACATAAAAAAGAGTACTTAAAAAGAAAGAGAGAGGTAGGATCTCTTACTTCGTGTCCGACTAGACTCGATCATTCTTTAATCTCCTGAATAATAAAATATAGTTAATTTATAATTTTTTAAGAACCTTTTTTAACTTCATTATTCCTTTTATACCACTTATTACCATGTAATGAACATTATGTAATTATTTAAGTTAATAACGGTCGTTTTGTCGATCATTGGTACTTGAGTCAAAAATAAACTTCTTATAATTACAAGTTGTTCATGTGGTAAAATATCCATTATATATAGAATTATATTCATGGTTTAGATATCATATATTTCATATATATCATATATATCCAGTATATACATTCATTTATAATATTACATAACATTTATAGGTAAGAAATGAAATGCACTGTTCATGGAGACAGTAAGTCGTACGTACGCATGAACGCTACTTTTATTTCTATTACGTATTTAATGGAATGAAATCATAATTATAAAAAGGTATATTATAATTAAAATATAATTTCAAATATGAAATCATTAACTCCATCCTTTATACGTCCCACATATGGAATTATCGATTCAAATCACTTTGAGGGGGCGGTAGTCCGCACTTCCTAAAATGAAGATATTGTGTTTACCCATAATGGAAACCATAAAGTTAATGCATAAATAAAAAATAGAGAATAATATGGAAAACATAAACATAATATATATCATATATAAATATATTTACATCTTAATGGCCACCATGAAAGGTGTTAGAAGAATATTGAACAATCATCCTTTCGTGAGGCAAAAATTCTCTATCCACAGAAACAATATGTTATTTAACCATTAGAAGGAGGTGTGTGTAATTTTAGCTCAAATACGTCTCATAAAAAAATCCTAGTATATATAAGATACTGGTTTTGTTACAAAAGAAAGTAATAAAAAGAGTTTATGGGGTTGGAGAAGTAAAATAAAACAAAAGAACATAAGAGAAAGCATTACCTTTAAATCGGGTAACTCCTCTTGGATTGAACCAAAAGGGTTTATTGGAGAGATTTCTGCCTAAGGTAAGGCTTCTATGATGAATAGAGGGATGTAGAGAGATGAAATGAGCAGAGTTTGGATGACCCAATATCTTGAGAGGTATGGGTAAGGTGGTAGAGGTGGGGGCCTTTTATAAGAGGGAGGAGGGGCACTCTTGGAATTTCCTAAAAAGTTACATTATTATAAAATTCTTTTAGGATATTAAAGTCCCCACGATGATATATTTTGAGGATAAGGTGATAAGGGTTCGAAATCCACCCTTCCATTATCTTTTTGACAAGTGTATGTCTTATATTTTACATTATCTTTTCATTTTATTTAAATCGTTCATTAATGAGGTAATTGCTGCATCATCGTGGTGTCATAAATAAATTAATTTATTTATAAAAAAATATAATATAATGTAGGAAATCTTTTTAGAATTAAAATGACTATTTATAGTCTAATATATCATTTACACATACTAAACTAAAATTGTTTTACTTGTGTGATACGTACTTTGGTTATACTGTCCTTGAAAAAAAAAGGTCACTATCACAATAAAGTGATTCCATGGGGTCCCAAGGTTGGCACAAGACATCCCATGGTCGTCCATGACCCCACCAATAGCATTAGGACACATGTTGGGGTCATTTTATGTTTTTATGATATTATTTTATTACCCTTAACTACTAGATTACCAATTAAACATGAAAATTAAAGATAATTACTGTTGTTACTATTCATAATGTCCAAAAACAAAAGAGTAATAATTACATAATTTGGACCTTATGATTCTAAATATGAAATACAATTTATCAAATTCAAAACACAGAAATTGTTGTAATTAATTTAAAAGTAAATCTCGTTGTGAAAAAAAATACCAACTATAAGGCCCCATCCTTAAACATTACTTAATCATGAGTTATTACAAGAATACTCATTGAAGATCTTTTCAAGTTTAGAGTTCTAGAGAATTAGATCATAAATCTTGAATTACATTCCACATTTCAAAACGGTGGTTAGATAAAAGAAAATATTCATTTTTCCCATCAAAGAAGACATATTTAAAATACAAAATGGATTCTTTATTGACACTTCCTCGACACTATCATCACATCATGTATCTTTCCCTTGACCTGTGAAAAACATTTCAAAAATATGGGATTAGCATAAAAAGCTCAGTAAGGGATATAAAAGTATGGGATGAAAACATTAGTCCATGTATACATAAGAATTAATGAAATCATACTTTACTCATAAAACATAAGCACTTTAACATACCTCATCAAATCATGAATAAATCATAGAAATCATAAGACATAAAGGTAAATTGAGGCATTCATAACATTCATACGTTTGGAGTAACCCTCATGGTTATGTTTGGAATACCCATCACATTTTATTCCCTAAATCTCTTCAGAGAAACCTTATCTTTTTACCCCTTCGTGTTACCCAATGCATTGGAGAGCTATATCGGGCACACTCGCCCTTATTTTATCACAGAACCACCCGTCTTCATAAACAATGGCCAAGAACCATAACATATTCGTATCACATAAAACATGCATAAAGGAAACATAACATTTCCACATTTCAATCACAAGATATCAATAACACATTGATATATTAAAAACATTATCAAATCTATTTTCAATACAAAAATAATATAAAATTAAAACATGGTAATTATTTTTCATTTTAAAAAAAATGTTATGGCTTGTAGAGGAAGCTGAAACTCAAATAATGGTCACGGAGGCGGAGAAGTCGTTGTCGCCGCATACGTACGACAAAAACATTCCCTTTTGTCATTTAGTAAAACTTTTCATATAAAAAAGATTCCTTTTGAATAAACGTAAAAGTCAAAGGGTTTTATACACCGTATAAAAGAAAGTTGTGTATGAAACAAAATATGCTTCAATGAAAGGAGATTGAGATGAAGTCCCTTACCTCATGTCCGACTTGACTCGATCGTTCTTTAATCTCCTGAATAATAAACTTGAGTTAATTTATACTTCCTTAAGAACCCTTTTCAAGTTCATTATTACTTCTATATCACTTATTACCATGTTATGAACACAATGTAATTATTTAAGTTCATAACAGTCGTTTGTCGATCATTGGTACTTTAGTCAAAAATAAACTCCTTATAATTACAAGTTGTTCATGTGGTAAAATATCAATTCTATCCAGAATTATATTCATGATGTAGGTATCATATATATCATATATATCCAGTATATACATTCATTTATAATATTACATAACATTTAGAGGTAAGAAATGAAATTCACCGTTCATGGAGACGGTAAGCCGTACGTACGCATGAACGCTACTTTCATTTCTATTTCATACTTAATGGAATGAATTCATAATGATATAAAGGTATATTATAATTCCAGTATAATATATTATATAATATCATTAACTTCATCCTTTATACATCCCACATCTGGCATTAACGAATCAAATCACTATGAGGGGGCGGTAGTTCGCACTTCCTAAAATGAAGATATCGCGTTTACCCATAATGGAAACCACAAAGGTATTCTATAAATGAAAAATAAAGAAGCATAAGGAAAACATAAACATAATATATATCATATATAAATAGACTGGCATCTTAATGGCCACCATGAAAGGTTTTAAAATAATATTGAACAATCATCGTTTCGTGAGGCAGAAATTCGCGATCCACAGAAACAGTATGTTCTTTAACCATTAGACGAGGGTGTGTGTAACATCCCAGGTAATTAAAGAATAAATAATTTTCATATTTATTAATATTTACGAATTAAATATTAATTTTAATTAAAAGGGGTTTCTACGTTCGATAGCATACTCGATACGCAACGATGAGTTTCTTTGAAAACTTACGTTGCACAAAAGTAATAAAATAATATTATTTTAAAAGTTAGTTAACAAGTAGCCGTTGTACTAGCGGGAATGGATAGAAATAACTAAAATATGATTATATATGTTTTTAAATGTTTTTACATTTACCCAATAAAAGATAAAGGCTTAAAATACGGAAAGAGTTTAATTTTAGGCATTTATACCCTAATTTTCACTAAGGGTTCATTTATCACCTTTTGACGGCGAACCGTCATTAAATATAGTTTTGATCAATCTTATAAATTCTATTGGACCAAAAATAACTCTTCTTTAGAATTGGGACATCAAAATTTACTTTGTGTAAATTTTTGGTACCTTTCCGATAAAGTTCATTTTTTTAATGAATAGTGTAAAATGTTGTATTTTAATTCAAAACCTCTTTTTAATCCAATTTATTTATATGATTAGATTATCTTTTGAATTGGTTTTAAAGTGAAATTAGAAAATATTTTTACCATTAAATCCAATAGTGGTCATTGGAATTAATTTCACTTTGAAATCGGACTTAAACTAGTGTCAATCTTTTGATACTTATTGTTTCATAAAAACACGCTATTTGCTCTGACAGCGGGAATTAATTATTAAATTAATTAATTTGACTTATATGTTTTTAATTTTGTAAAATAGGCTTCATTTTTGAATTCGTAATATCAAATATAGCTTAAGGTGAATTTTTGGTAATTTTTTGAAAAACTTCAATTTTTGATGAATAGTGAAACCACTAAGTGGTACTTATAAAAACTGGTTTTCCGTTTAAATGAAATTTTGCCATCTTTGTGTTTTGATTTTCGAAAATCCAACATACATAGTTGTCATTAAGAAGTAAAATGTGGTTCAATGAGATTAAAATAATTTTTTTGGTGAATAGTAACTTATTAAGTTTTTAATCGCGATTAGTGGTAATTAGTGTAGTTTAAGGTAAAAATAATGTTTTAATAATATGATATGAGCTTGAAACATGTCCTACCCTCATTGGATGTGTCATGGCCGACCAAGACAAGTCATGGGTCAAATTGGGGACCCCATGGAGCCACTTTGGTTGGGAAATGACATAAATAACTTTTTATTTAATGTAAAAGTAAAAATGACACAAACATAATATGTTTTACAAAAACAATTTTTAGAAGGGGTTATAAATATCATATTTTTGATTATAAATATTAATTGGAAAGATAAAAAGATTTCCTACATCTTAGTATTTTTTTTATAATTTTTTGACATCAAATAAAGTAAATTATTTATGACATCATGATGATGCAGCGATGACCTCATTATTTAACGATTTAAATAAAATGGAATGATAATGTAATATCTAAGACCTACACATGTCCAAAACCTATTGGGTGGGTAGATTTAGAACCATTATCACCTTATCCTTGAATTATATCAATGTGGGACCTTAGAAATTCGAAACAATTTTGAAAATAAAATAATAGTTTCATGATTTCCAAAAGTGCCCCTCCTCTCCTCTTATAAAAGGCCCCCACCTCTACCTCATTTCACACACTCCTCAAGCCTTTGGCTCGGCCACCCCCTGCCCATTTTGTCTCTCCACATCCCTCTACTAATCCTAGAGGATTTCCTTTGAGCAGAATCCTTTCAAAGGAAGCCTTTAGGCTCAAATCAAAAGGAGTTACACTTTTAAAGGTAATTCATTCTCTCTTGTTCATTTGTTTTATTTTGCTTCTCCAACCCCCTAAACTCTTTTTATTTACTTCTTTTGTAACAACACCAGTATCTTCAATATACTAGGATGTTTTTATAAGATTTATTTGAGATACACTCTCACACAACTACATCAAATGGTTAAAGAACATACGGTTTCTGTGGATGGTGAAATTCTGCCTCCCGAAACGATGATTGTTCAATACTCATTTAACACCTTAAAAGGTTTCCATTATGGTGTCACTATTTTTATATATGATATATAATATGTTTATTCTTTCCTTAAGCTTCTGTATTTTTCATTTATGGCATACCATTATTTTTTCCATTATGGGTAAACACGATATCTTCATTTTAGGAAGTGCGGACTACCGCCCCCTGAAAGTGATTTGATTCGTTAATACCATATGTGGGATGTGTAAAGGATAAAGTTAATGATATTATATATGTTATTATACTGGAATTATAATATACTCTTATATCATTATGATTCCATCCTATAAAATACGAAATAGAAATGAAAGTAGCGTTCATGCGTACGTACGGCTTACCGTCTCCATGAACGGTGCATTTCATTTCTTACCTCTAAATGATTATGTAATATTATAAATACATGTATATGCTGGATATATATGATATATATGATATCCAAATCAGGAATTTCATTCTGGATATAAAGAACCTTTGACCACACAAACAACATGTAATTGTAAGAAGTCCACTTTCGACTTAAGAACCAAATATTGACAAAACAAACATTATTAACTTAAATGGTTACATAATGTTTATAACATGGAAATAAGTGATATAAAAGGAATAATGAACTTTAAAAAGGTTCTTAAGCAAGTATAAATTAACTCAAATTTATTATTCAGGACGTTAAAGAATGATCGAGTCAAGTCGGACCCGAGGTAAGGGACTTCGTCTCAATCTCCTTTCATTGAGGCATATTTCGTTTTATACACAACTTTCTTTTATACGGTGTATAAACCCCTTTGACTTTTACTTTTATACAAAAGGAATATTTTTCTACGAAGCGTTTTACTAAATGACAAAAAGGAATGTTTTTTTAACGTACGTGGTGACAACGACCTTTTCCGCCGCCGCGAGTATTATTTGGTCTTTGGCTTCCTCAACAAGCCGTTATGTTTTTTTAAAAATGAAATAAATACCATATACTCTTTTATGTATTTTGGTATTGAAAATGGTTTTGATAAAGGATTATATTATGATATATTGTGATTGAAATGTGGAAATGTTATCATTCCTTTATATTGGTTTTATGTTTTATGATTTTATATTGGTACTTGGACATTTGACGGGTGGTTACGTGATAAACCATATGACGGGTGGTGTCGTGAATACCAGGACGGGTGGTTACGTTATAACCTCCAATGCTTTGGGTATGGAAGTCGGCCATATGTCTATTCCATTAAGTATGTATGGAAATTGGTCGTATGGCTATTTCATTAAGTGATATGTGTGGAAGTCGACCGTATGGTTATTCCACTTAAGCATGTTTATGTCCCAAGTTACCTTTATATATGTTATGTATTATTTATATGGGTTTTATGGTAATCCTTTGGTTACAAAAAGATAAGTAATGATACTTTATTCAGTGAAGAGTTTTTACTACTTCATGAAGGTGAAGGTATTACTTTGATAGAGTATACATGGTTTACTTGATGTTTGAAAAACTAACAGTTTTCATTCTTTGTGTATCCCTTACTGAGCTTTTTATGCTCACCCCAAGTTTTTTTGAAATGTTTTTCACAGGACTTAATGTGGAATAAGGTCAAGGATGGGATCAAGGGAATGTCATGCTATATAAAACATGGAACTAGACATGTTTCTTTTAATAGTTTTTTTTATTATGGAAACTTAGTATAAGTGACTACTTTGTAATCTTTTGAGATGTAATAGTTATGTTCTAATTCTCTAAAACTCTAAACCTGAAAAGATCCTCAACGTGAATTATTCATTTAATTCAATATTAAGTAAGTTTTAAGTCCGGGGCCTTATAGTTGGTATCAAAGGTCGGTTTATACAACTTTAGGAGTTAGAAAAGTGTTAAATTATAATATGATTGAAATGATATAGCATTTACAGATTACCATGTTGCTTCACCTAAGATATTTCTGTGTTCAGAATGGTTTTCCACAGAGGAAACAAAGCAGCTATGTTGGGACGACATCAGGAGGAAGACAACCTTCAAAATCAGCAACCTGAGATGGTCGGAATCGGAACTAAACAGTTTGTTGCAGTGATGGAACAGTTGACTCAGGCTATAAATGGTGGTGGTATCCATGCATGAGATCAGCCAGATCAACCGCAGAGGAACATGTTAGTGGTGGAACATTTCATGAGGCAACATCCCCCATCATTCAGAGGATCATCTGACCCTGTGCAAGCTGAAGGGTGGATTAAAGAACTGGAGAAGATTTTTAATGTCATGGGGTGTTCAGAACATCAAAAGGTTAGTCTTGCTGTTTACCATTTTGAAGGTGAATCTGATCAGTGGTGGTCGATGGTGAAAAATATCAGAGATAGTGATGAGATTGAGGATCTTCACTGGGACGAATTCAAAGGTATGTTTCTTGAAAAATATTTCCCTAAGGTGGTTCGTCCTAGGATGGAAAAACAGTTCCTAGAATTGAGGCAGGAGGATGATTCAGTGGCTGCTTATGAAGCAAAGTTCACTCGATTGGCAAGGTATGCTCCAAACTTCATACGAGATCTTGATAGTAAAATAAACCGTTTTTACTCAGGGTTAAAGCCAAAGTATCGAAGGGCTTTAGCTTCTCGTGAGTTCAAAAGTTATGAAAAACTTGTTTGATGTGCGGAGAAGGTGGAAATGGAGTTTGTCGATGATCATGTGTTCTATGACAAACAACAGAATAAGAGGTCTAGTTGGCAGGCAAAGGGGAATAATTCATCAAATAAGCAAGGAGGTAAGAAAACCAAATATCCATCCTGTGAGAAGTGTGGTAAAATGCATCCTGGAGAATGTTTATCCAAGTCTGGTAAGTGCTTTCGGTGTGGTAAGTCTGGTCATATTGCTCGTAACTGTAAGGAAGATGATCAAGCAGGCAATGAAAAGCCAACGGTAAGATGTTTTAAGTGTAATGAAATGGGTCATTATGCAAACGAGTGTCCAACGAAGAACTCAACTGGGGGAATGTAGCCAGACAACAAGCAGAAAGGGGTGGTGAAATCCTTTGCAACAACTTCAGCAGATGTTGGTCCACCAAATGAAGTGGTATCAGGTACACTATTTGTTTGTTCAAATTATGCCAATGTGTTGTTTGATTCAGGGTCTACACACTCTTTCATTTCAGAGAAGCTTTCTAGTAAATTGGAAATTCCATATCAAGATATGAATCCTGAACTTATGGTAAAAACACCCGGAGGGAACGTTGAGACAAAAAGGAATTATAAGAACCTTCCTATCCTTGTGTGTGGAAAGAATCTACCATCAAACCTTATTGTTTTGCCTCTAGTAGATTTTGATGTTATTTTGGGAATGGATTGGCTTTCTGTTTATCATGCTAAGATTGACTGCAGAGCTAAAATGGTTTCTTTTCAGAAAGATTTTCAGTTTGTGTACAAGAATGAACCTTTGATTTTGATAACATATTAGGAAGTTGAGAAACTAGTAAAAGATGGAAATGAATGTTACCTTGCACATATTGTTGAAAATAAAGGAGTTGTTCAGATTAATGATGTGCCAGTGGTAAATGAGTATCTTGATGTTTTTCTTGATGAGTTGCCTGGTATTATTCATGATCGGGAAGTTGAATTTACTGTTGACTTAGTCCCTGATTCTAATCCAATTTCGAAACCCCCTTATCGAATGGCTCAAGTTGAACTTTTATAGTTAAAGAAACAATTGCAGGAGTTATTAGATAAAGGTTTCATTCGACCTAGCACATCACCATGGGGTGCTCCTGTCTTTTTTGTTAAAAAGAAAGATGGATCAATGAGACTTTGCATTGATTATAGAGCCTTGAATAATATTACTGTTAAGAACAAGTATCCTTTGCCTCATATCGATGATTTGTTTGATCAGCTCCAGGGAGCTCAGTATTTTTCGAAGATTGACTTGAGGTCGGGGTACCATCAGTTGAAAGTAAAAGAAGCAGATGTTTCGAAGACTGCGTTCCGTACTAGATATGGCCATTATGAATTTGTAGTTATGCCTTTTGGGTTAACCAATGCACCTGCTGTATTCATGGACCTTATGAATAGAATTTTCCATGAGTTCTTGGATAAGTTTGTGGTTGTTTTCATTGATGATATTTTGGTGTTTTCTAAAAGTAAAGAGGAGCATGAAAGTCATTTAAGGGTTATCTTGCAAACCTTAAAAGAAAAGAAACTATATAGAAAATTCAGCAAGTGTGAGTTTTGGTTACAACAAATTTCTTTTCTGGGTCACATTGTTTCAAAAGATGGCATAACTGTTGATCCTACTAAAACAAAAGTTGTTGAAGAATGGCCAAGACCCACAAATGTAACCGAGATCCGTAGTTTTATTGGTTTGGCAGGTTACTACCGAAGGTTTGTTGAAAATTTTTCACAGTTATCTAGTCCAATGACTAAGATAACTCGTAAGGGTGTTAAGTTCATCTGGACGAAAGAATGTGATGATTGTTTTCAGGAGTTGAAGAGAAGATTGGTGAATGCTCCAGTTTTGGAACTTCCTTCCAGGAATGGTGAGTTTGTTATATACAGTGATGCTTCGTTGAAGGGACTTGGCTGTGTCCTTATACAGATTGATCAGGTAATTGCTTATGCTTCACGACAGTTGAAAACTCATGAGGTAAATTGCCCTACACATGATTTGGAATTAGCTGCTGTTGTCTTTGCTTTAAAAATTTGGAGGCATCATTTGTATGGAGTAAAGTGTGAAATATATACTGATCACAAAAGTTTAATGTATATATTCACTAATAAAGAATTGAACATGAGACAGAGGAGATGGCTGGAATTGATCAAGGATTATGATTGTACAATTCATTACTATCTGGGAAAAGCAAATAAAGTGGCTGATGCTTTGAGTCGAAAAAGTAATGCTTCATTAGCAATATTGCGTTTGGAACGTGATCCTTTGGTTAAGGATTTGATGAACTTTGGCATAGAAGTTGTTGGTGCAGGAAGTTCTTCTATTTTGTTTCAGGTATCAGTGAAATCTTCTCTATCAGACAGAATCAAGCAAGCACAGAAGCGAGACAGTGAGTTGTAGAAAAAGCTAGAGCTGGTTCAGAAAGGTAAGTTGCATGAATTCAACATTGATAATGATTGTGTTTTGAGTTTTGGGAAGAGATTATGTGTGCCTTGTGATTCACAGTTGAAGAATGAGTTGTTATGTGAGGCTCATAGTTCCCCGTTTTTAGTTCATCCTGGCAGTACCAAGATGTATAGAGATCTGCGGGAGTATTACTGGTGGGATGGAATGAAAAGAGATATTGCTGATTTTACTGTGAAGTGTCTGACTTGTTAGCAGGTTAAAGCAGAGCGGCAGTTACCGAAAGGGATGCTTCAGCCTTTACCAGTGCCAGAGTGGAAATGGGAAAACATATCCATGGACTTTGTTGTGGGATTACCGAGGACATCTCGAGGTAATAATGAAATCTGGGTTATTGTTGATCGCTTGACTAAATCTGCTCATTTCCTTGCTATACGAGATACTTTTTCCCTAGATCATTTTTCCTGTTTGTATCTTAAAGAGATAGTCAGGTTACATGGAGTTCACCTCTTCATTATATCTGATCGTGATCCCAGGTTCACATCTAACTTTTGGAAAGGCCTTCAGAAGTCGTTGGGTACTGAATTAAATTTTAGTACAGATTTTCATCCTCAATCAGATGGGCAGTCAGAACGAACAATTCAGACCTTGGAGGATATGCTACGAGCTTGTTCGATGGATTATCAGGGATGTTGGGACCAACATCTTTCTTTGGTTGAGTTTTCTTATAATAACAGCTTTCATTCCAGTATACAGATGGAACCATTTGAGGCATTATATGGGAAGCGGTGTCGAACTCCAGCATTTTGGGATGAAGTGGGTGAAAGGAAGCTGATGGGACCAGAATTGGTAGAAGAGATGGTAAAAAAAGTTCAGTTGGTTCAGAAGCACATGAGAACAGGTCAGAGCAGTCAGAAGAGTTATGCGGATAACTGGAGGAAGGATCTATCTTTCGAGGTAGTTGATCATGTTTTTCTCAAGGTTTCTCCTTGGAAAAGTGTGATGAGATTTGGTAAGAAAGGAAAGCTGAGTCCAAGGTTTATTGGACCATATGAAATTCTGGAGAAAGTTGGATCAGTTTCTTACCGAGTGGCTTTACCTCCGAGTTTATCTCAGGTACACAATGTTTTTCATGTTTCGATGTTGAGGAAGTATATGCCAGATCCATCTCGTGTTTTGAGTCCAGAGGTAGTTCAGCTGGAGGAGAACCTATCTTATGAAGAACAACCAGTCCAGATTCTTGACCACAAAGAGCAGGTGTTACGGAATAAGTTGATTCATCAGGTAAAGGTTTTGTGGAAAAACCATGTGATTGAAGAGGCAACGTGGGAATCTGAAAATGCTATGAGGGATAAATACCCCCACTTATTTTGATAAGTGAATAAAATTGCGAGGACGCAATTCCCAAAAGGGGGGAAGGATGTAACATCCCATGTAATTAAAGAATAAATAATTTTCATATTTATTAATATTTACGAATTAAATATTAATTTTAATTAAAAGGGGTTTCTACGTTCAATAGCGTACTCGATATGCAACGATGAGTTTCTTTGAAAACTTATGTTGCACACAAGTAATAAAATAATATTATTTTAAAAGTTAGTTAACAAGTAGTCGTTGTACTGGAGGGAATGGATAGAAATAACTAAAATATGATTATATATGTTTTTAAATGTTTTTACATTTACCCAATAAAATATAAAGGCTTAAAATACGGAAAGAGTTCAATTTTAGGCATTTATACCGTAATTTTCACTAAGGGTTCACTTATCACCTTTTGACGGCGAACCGTCATTAAATATAGTTTTGATCAATCTTATAAATTCTATTGGACCAAAAATAACTCTTCTTTAGAATCGGGACATCAAAATTTACTTTGTGTAAATTTTTGGTACCTTTCTGATAAAGTTCATTTTTTAATGAATAGTGTAAAATGTTGTATTTTAATTCAAAACCTGTTTTTAATCTAATTTATTTATATGATTAGATTATCTTTTGAATTGGTTTTAAAGTGAAATTAGAAAATATTTTTACCATTAAATCCAATAGTGGTCGTTGGAATTAATTTCACTTTGAAATCGGACTTAAACTAGTGTCAATCTTTTGATACGTATTGTTTCATAAAAATACACTATTTGCTCTGACAGCGGGAATTATTTATTAAATTAATTAATGTGACTTATATGTTTTGAATTTTGTAAAATAGTCTTCATTTTTGAATTAGTAATATCAAATATAGCTTAGGGTGAATTTTTGGTAATTTTCTGAAAAACTTTAATTTTTGATGAATAGTGAAACCACTAAGTGGTACTTATAAAAACTGATTTTCCGTTTAAATGAAATTTTGCCATCTTTGTGTTTTGATTTTCAAAAATCCGACATACATGGTTGTCATTAAGAAGTAAAATGTGGTTCAATGAGATTAAAATAATTTTTTTGGTGAATAGTAACTTATTATGTTTTTAATCACGATTAGTGGTAATTAGTGTAGTTTAAGGTAAAAATAATGTTTTAATAATATGAGATGAGCTTGAAACATGTCCTACCCTCATTGGATGTGTCATGGCCGACCAAGACAAGCCATGGGTCAACTTGGGGACCCCATGGAGCCACTTTGGTTGGGAAATGACATAAATACTTTTTATTTAATGTAAAAGTAAAAATGACACAAACATAATATGTTTTACGAAAACAATTTTTAAAAGGGGTTATAAAGATCATATTTTTGATTATAAATATTCATTGGAAATATAAAAAGATTTCCTAAATATTAGTATTTTTTTTATAATTTTTTGACATCAAATAAATTATATTATTTATGACATCATGATGATGCAGCGATGAGCTCATTATTTAACGATTTAAATAAAATGGAATGATAATGTAATATCGAAGACCTACACATGTCCAAAACCTATTGGGTGGGTATCTTTCGAAAACTTATCACCTTATCCTCGAATTATATCAATGTGGGACCTTAGAAATTCGAAACACTTTTGAAAATAAAATAATAGTTTCATGATTTCCAAAAGTGCCCCTCCTCTCCTCTTATAAAAGGCCCCCACCTCTACCTCATTTCACACACTCCTCAAGCCTTTGTCTCGGCTATCCCCTGCCCATTTTGTCTCTCCACATCCCTCTCCTCATCCTAGAGGATTCCCTTTGGGCAGAATCCTTTCAAAGGAAGCCTTTAGGATCAAATCAAAAGGAGTTACACTTTTAAAGGTAATTCATTCTCTCTTGTTCATTTGTTTTATTTTGCTTCTCCAACCCCCTAAACTCTTTTTATTTACTTCTTTTGTAACAACACCAGTATCTTAAATATACTAGGATGTTGTTATAAGATTTATTCGAGCTACACTCTCACACAACTACATCAAATGGTTAAAGAACATACGGTTTCCGTGGATGGCGAAATTCTGCCTCCCGAAACGATGATTGTTCAATACTCATTTAACACCTTCAAAGGTGGCCATTATGATGACAATATTTTTATATATGATATATAATATGCTTATTCTTTCCTTAAGCTCTTGTATTTTTCATTTATGTCATACCATTATTGTTTCCATTATGGGTAAACACGATATCTTCATTTTAGGAAGTGCGGACTACCGCCCCCTGAAAGTGATTTGATTCGTTAATACCATATGTGGGATGTGTAAAGGATAAAGTTAATGATATTATATATTTTATTATACTGGAATTATAATATACTCTTATATCATTATGATTCCATCCTATAATATACGAAATAGAAATGAAAGTAGCGTTCATGCGTACGTACGGCTTACCGTCTCCATGAACGGTGCATTTCATTTCTTACCTATAAATGATTATGTAATATTATAAATACATGTATATGCTGGATATATATGATATATATGATATCTAAATAAGGAATGTCATTCTGGATATAAAGAACCTTTGACCACACAAACAACATGTAATTGTAAGAAGTCCACTTTCGACTTAAGAACCAAATATTGACAAAACAAACATTATTAACTTAAATGGTTACATAATGTTTATAACATGGAAATAAGTGATATAAAAGGAATAAATAACTTTAAAAAGGTTCTTAAGCAAGTATAAATTAACTCAAGTTTATTATTCAGGACGTTAAAGAATGATCCAGTCAAGTCGGACCCGAGGTAAGGGACTTCGTCTCAATCTCCTTTCATTGAGGCATATTTCGTTTTATACACAACTTTCCTTTATACGGTGTATAAACCCCTTTGACTTTTACTTTTATACAAAAGGAATCTTTTTCTACGAAGCATTTTACTAAATGACAAAAAAGGAATGTTTTTTTAACGTACGCGGTGACAACGACCTTTTCCGCCGCCGCGAGTATTATTTGGTCTTTGGCTTCCTCAGCAAGCCGTTATGTTTTTTTTAAAATGAAATAAATACCATATACTCTTTTATGTATTTTGGTATTGAAAATGGTTTTGATAAAGGATTCTATTATGATATATTGTGATTGAAATGTGGAAATGTTATCATTCCTTTATATTGGTTTTATGTTTTATGATTTTATATTGGTACTTGGACATTTGACGGGTGGTTACGTGACAAACCATATGACGGGTGGTGCCGTGAATACCAGGACGGGTGGTTACGTTATAACCTCCAATGCATTGGGTATGGAAGTCGGCCGTATGGCTATTCCATTAAGTATGTATGGAAATTGGCTGTATGGCTATTCCATTAAGTGATATGTGTGGAATTCGACCATATGGTTATTCCACTTAAGCATGTTTATGTCCCAAGTTACCTTTATATATGTTATGTTTTATTTATATGGGTTTTATGGTAATCCTTTGGTTACAAAAAGGTAAGTAATGATACTTTATTTAGTGAAGAGTTTTTACTACTTCATGAAGGTGAAGGTATTACTTTGATAGAGTATACATGGTTTACTTGATGTTTGAAAAACTAACAGTTTTCATTCTTTGTGTATCCCTTACTGAGCTTTTTATGCTCACCCCAAGTTTTTTGAAATGTTTTTCACAGGACTTAATGTGGAATAAGGTCAAGGATGGGATCAAGGGAATGTCATGCTATATAAAACATGGAACTAGACATGTTTCTTTTAAGAGTTTTTTTTATTATGGAAACTTAGTATAAGTGACTACTTTGTAATCTTTTGAGATGTAATAGTTATGTTCTAATTCTCTAAAACTCTAAACCTGAAAAGATCCTCAACGTGAATTATTCATTTAATTCAATATTAAGTAAGGTTTAAGGCCGGGGCCTTATAGTGTGTGTAAGTGTAGCTCGAATCCTTCACATAAAAACATCATATTATAATTAATATACTGGTTTTGTTACAAAATAAAGGAATAAAATGAGTTTAGGGGGTTGGAGAAGCAAAATAAAACAAAAGAACACAAGTGAAGACATTCTCTTTAAATCGGGTAACTCCTCTTGGTTTGAACCCAAAGGTTTTCTTGAAGAGATTTCTGCCTAAGGTAAGGCTTCTATGATGAATAGAGGTATGTGGAGAGACAAAATGAGAATATTTTGGCCGATCCAATGGCTTGAGAGGTGTTGGTAAGGAGGTAGAGGTGGGGGCCTTTTATAAGAGAGGGGATGGGCACTCTTGGAATGTCAAGAAATGTTACTTTATATTAAAATGAATTTCGAATTTTAAAGGTCCCACATTGATATATTTCAAGGATAAGTTGATAAGGGTTCGAAATATACTCATCCTATAAGTTTTTGACAAGTTTAAGTCTTAGATTTTACATTATCTTTTCATTTTATTTAAATCGTTCATTAATGAAGTAATCACTGCATCATCATGGTGTCATAAAATATTTAATTTATTTAGTTTATAAAAAATATTAAAAATACTATGATGTAGGAAATCTTTTTATCTTTCCAATTAATATTTATAGTCCAAGATATCATTTATATAGACAAAATTAAAATTGTTTTACTAAGGTGTTACATACTTTTGTGATATTCTCCATTCTTTAAAAATAAAATGATAAAGTATCACTATGACCCAAAAGTGATTCCATGGGGTCCCAATGTTTGTCCCATGGCATCCCATGGTCGTCCATGACACAACTAGTATCATTATGACACATTTTGGGGTCATCTGTTATTATTATGATATTATTTTATTACCCTTAACTACCCAATTACAAATTAATCACGATAATTAAAGATAATTACCGTCGTTACTATTCATAATGTCCAAAAAAAGAGTCTTAATTACATAATTTGGACCTTATGATTCAAAATATGGAATCCATTTTGCCAAATTATGAATACATAAATTGTAGTAATTAATTTAAAAATAAGTCCCGTTGTCAAAACAAATAGCGGGTTTTTTTGAAACAATATCTATCAAAAGATTGACAATTATTTATGTCCAATTTCAAAGTGAAATTAATCCCAATGACCACCATTGGATTAAATGGTAAAAATATATTCTAATTAAACTTTAAAACCAATTAAAAGAAAAATCTATCTATATAATTAAATTAGATGAAAAAGCAGTTTTGAAGTAAAATGCAGAATTTTTCACTATTCATTAAAAAAATGAACATTGACAGAAAAATACCAAAAATTTATCCAAATTAAATTCCAATGTCCCAATTATAATTAATAAGTTTATATTGGAAAATAGAACTTATAAAATTGTCAAAAGATAGATTTAAAAATTGTTTTCCATCAAAAGGCGGTAAAACAATATTTTAAAAATATTAGTGAATTCTATGCTTAAGATTGGATTTATTCTCATTTTAAGCATCTAAAACACTATCTAATTCATAAATAGACATATAAAAGATAATATATTATTCATTACTTAATTGGTATGTTACATTAGCTCCAATATTGGTAAAATATTTCACTGTATTAACTTCTGAAATGGACAATGAGAAATAACAAAGAACGAAATTTCCTATACAAAATAGAGCCATTGAAATCATAATCAAAAAGTGATCATCAGGATTAGAATTTGGCCCATGTTATTGGGTTAAATTTCATATTTAAGGATGCATTAGAGTAAAATTACAACATTTCATGAAGTAAAATAGGATGTGGTAAAACCATTCCTTTGGAAATGGTGGATAAGTCAACACTGGAATGGAGTGTGTGGAGCAGCTGGTCGGTCAAAAGTCGATTTACTAGAAAGAGATGGCTACTGCACATATCAGAAGAGGGTGTGGAGTTGTAGTAAAAATTTAGTGCATGTCATAGCAAGACCTGATAGAAATTGTGATTTAGAGAAGCCTAATTAAGTCATAGAGGATAAGGCTATAAAATACAGTTGGTACCTTAGCAATACCCAATGAAAATCACAAGTTGGTGGGGGTTCAACATGATGGAATGAGATTTGTTTGAAATGGACAATGGATTCTCTCGAATGAATTTGTGTGGAGAAACTGATGTCGAAGGGGATTGAAATATCAAGCAGGATGGTGGAGGTGTTTTGCGGGAACAGTAGGAAGAAGGGAGGGGAAGCAGGCGGAGGGAGATTGAGCTCATAGTGGGAGGAAGAAGATTGAATATGGTAACCCTAATCGCGAAGTTGGGGCGCAAATATGCGTTGGTCGGAGATGAAAATTGAGGGGTATTGCAGGTGTGTGAGCGGATAGTGGGGGGATTAATGGTAATTGGATAGGAGAAATGGGTGACGTGGTTTAAGGTGGTGGTGACACAAAAGCAGGGAGACACCCAGTTTTAGTAGATATAGTAGAGTAGTCCTCACCTGTGCGTACGCATGAAATATCACATTCATGGTTTTTCATTGAAAATATAATATTATTTGTAAAAGTCACCTAGTAATATTAATGTTTATTAATTTGTAATCAGATAGTGTTGGTACATATTAATGGAATAGAAGGGGGAAATTTGTGATACAACAAAATAAAATTTTAACATAGAAAGGATACAAGAAAAGAAATTTTTGTTCCATGGAGGATGTTTGTAAATCATTTCAAAAATGTATACAAGTCCTACTTCTCTTCTATTTCTGGAAGAAGATTAATTTCAGTAAAAAACATCTGAACTGAATCAATAATTACACAATTGTCTATGAACTCCATGTTTGTAGAACATGTAATATTTATGTCACCTTTTTGTTACATCCTACAAATGAAACACATATTTGTTACCTATTAGTGGCCCAATATTGGATACATAATAACAATTGACCAAATTGTCGGCCAAGAAGATGATAAATGCTGACAATGATTAGCATCTTTGTATGTCAAATAAAACTAAATGGTCTTGAGTTTCTAAGTCCACCAAACATAGGACTGGAAGATAGGGTATCATATTTCATCAAATGAGATGTTTAAAAACCGTTAGCATTGAAACACGGTCTTCAAATAATAGTGAATAATATAAAGTTTCTATACTACATAGCAATATGGTGTTTATGTATAGTATGCAAACAAAAAATTGTTCTGATAGGAGGTGAAAAACTTGTTGTATTTGTAATGTATAATAATTCAGGCAATGTAAATTGAACACATAGGAAATAGGATAAAGAAATGACAAAATTCTTTCTATGGAGCCACATAAATTTGAAATAATTTTTAAGTCCGGTAAAGAATGTAATTATTATTTCACTTCAAATAGGAATTTGAAAAACATCAAAGAAAACAAATTAAACAGTGAACATGTATTTTTCCCATTGGTTTGTAGCATCACATTTCAGTCTGTTTTTTTATTCTCCATATTACATTTCCCTTCATTCAAGTGTGTAATTCAATAGATTGTATCGTTGTAGACCTGTTGTCATGAAAAATGTGGATATTCTTTAAGTTTAGCCTCATTATAAAAATCATGTGACAAATTTTTCTACATAGAAACTTTTTTTAGATGATTTGATGATAGAATATATAGCAATTCAAAGTAGTGAAACAAGTATCAGTGATTTAACAGTTAGCTGTTATTTAACCGTATATAGATTAATATTGAAAAGAAAATGTTTTAAAAAAAATTTAAAATAGAATTTAAAATATTTTATAGAAATTTTTATTGTAATAACGGAAAAAATTAAGAACATAGTAAACAGAATAGTTATATACCCTAGTAGAAGATATGATCGATGTTGACATATGAAATATTGTGCCAAAATTTAATATACCATGAGAATAAATAACAGTTTGATGGACCTATCGTGAAATGTTAAAAATAATGTCATTAATATGATATGAATTTTTTAGAGAATGAAATTGAAAAAATTGAATGATATGATACCTGGATATAATCAACAACACTACTTACTCTTGAACACCCACAGGTTTGATCTTCTTATATAGTATTGAACAAAACTGTAATGTTTTGTTATTGTTTGGATTCAATGAAAATCAGTAATAACCCCAACATAAAATTACCACATTTCATATCTGAAAAATGATTAATGAAAATAACCAGTATATTTAGAAATTCAAAAAGATAAGCAATTTCATTAAAATGATTAAAATCTGGAAAAATTGGGCTTACCAAACATGTACAGCAAGTTCAATATGAGACTTTATATAATGAAAACCATTCAAATCTAAAAATGATTTAAAAAATGACCAATATATATAGAAAATTTCTAAGATAAGGAATTTCATTGATATCATTAAAAACTGGGAAAACTGGGCTTGCAAAAAATCTTCAGAATGTTCAATTTAATCCCACATAAGTTTACCAGCTTTCGAATCTCAAAAACATTTAATGAAAATAACCAGCATATTTCAAAATTTACGATGATAAGAAACATCATTAAAATTAATAAAAAATATAAAACAGGGCTTACAAAACATGTTTAGTGAGATTAATTTAAGCCAAAATAAAATAAAATAAAACATAAGGAAATGCGAGCATGGCATTTTGATAATAAAAAATACAACCATGCATGCTGAAATAATATATTAGATAATGAGCATTTATGAATAGGACAAAACAACCAAAATAACTCATACCTTCTCAAATAAGTCATATTCAAGTATTGTCTTATTAAACCGAAGAAGCTCATGACTATCGCTGAATCATTATCTCCTTGAGTTCTGAATAATATAAAATTTTCCAGTCCTTATCCATAATTCAAATCCATATGAAGAATGAGTCATTAAAAGTACATTCATCTGTTTGAATGTTTTCATTTTAAGGTTAGGTGGTTATGGTAATAAAGTATATTTAAGGTGCAATAAGTATTTTTTTAGTAATAGTGGCTAGTGATTAATTATTTAAATTCAATGAGTGTCTCCAATAATAGGAATCCACTTTCTTCATTCTATATATATGTATCCATGAGGGAATTTATTTGAAATATATAATTTAAAAATCTATATACAAATAATCCAAAACAAAAATGTACTTAATTTACCTATATGGAACATTAAAATAAATAGAGAAACAATATAATGCATACAGAAATAACTTTATATGGAAAATGTAGAAAATTGATTATATGTATAAGCTTTTATAGAATAGTTAACGAAATCAATGTGTTGGAATATGTAGATCAAACATTTAGAAAAGTACAAAGTGATAATAAAAAAACATTTATACATCTGAAAAAGGATGTGTTGAGCAGCGCTTGAGTTGAGGGGTTGTCTCCATAACATACATGATTGTGGTGTTTGAGAACAAATTTCCCATAGTAGTAGTCCATGTTTAGCACTGCACCAAAACGATGCACTACCATCATTGACGTGCTGGTTTGGTTGATTTTCTACTACCTCAAAACATCAAAATGGTAGTCCTATAGTAAAGATCAACTTCCTAATGTATCAGCACTAAAACAGAACAATATGTCAATCGGTTAAAATAAATCCAACTCAAATTACATAAAAGAATAGAAGAGAGCAGAATAAATTAGTAATGTGGCATGTAGAACGTGTTAAAATAGTTTTATTCAGTCTTTTCCCCTTCCTCCAAACTGTAACTTCCATTGCAGAAAATGTCAACATTTCACTGATTGGGAAGTTCCCCATCCTGAAAACATTTTGGTTACCCCTCCCATATTAATGAAGTAGTAACTAATAGAACAGTGAGTTGAATATGTACATGTGATTCCATTCTTAAATCTAGAATAACCACATACAGATTTGGTTATCTGTGAGTTCCCATAAAAAGAGCATGAGTTTGAATCTTGTACCAAAGTATGTGAACCTAGAGGACTATCCATTAGGGGCTTCTAGTCACTCTAGTTCCAAGTTCATCATTGCTAGATCGAGTCAAAGAAAACCTAGAAGCAACATACCCATCAATATGTCCCTTACTGGCTAGTTTCTTCTTCTCTAGTGAAATCAGAAAATGATGTGGATGTTTTCTATAGAAACCCTAGAGGATTCAGCCATGAAAAAATTTTAGTAAGAGGGCCATGGCACTTGTAGTAAGGGAAAAAAATGAGTATTCAAATACCATTGTTTGATTGCAACGATACTCGCTCGGGACCACAATCCAGATTAATGATATGGACGTTCTTGACAGACTTTCCACACACAAATATAGGCATGAACGGGATGTAAAAGGTAAATTGTATGCAAATATCACAACAAAGATTAACATTGAAATCATTGCCAAATAATTTAAAAATAGAAGGATTATGAAAGGGTAAGGGAGAAGCTGGAAATATATGTGACGTGATCATGTGATGTTATCATGATAATATGTTGATGTGTTTCCAATGTATCAGATGATTCCTAAATATGAAACTTCCATTGCGGGATCTCAGATCTCCTATGGGTGGAGTTATCATTGATTATTGGGTGCGGTGTGTTAATAGATATCTATAGCATGCTATGAAAGTTGAGTAATTTTACTATAGTTGATGGTGGTGGCGACCTAATTTGTATAGTGTAGAAACATTAATAAACTATACAGCTCACGTTAACCTATTTTGTTAGTAACAATCTCAGATAATTAATCTTTATTATGCCTTATAACTCAACATTTCACAATCATATTGTATAGATCAACTCAAATTCTGTACTATTGAGAAAAAATTGTCCATTATAGTGGAAGACAACCATCAGAATTGTAAAAGATAACATGATTCATTCTCATCTGCAACACCAAACCATCCAAAAATGTTTAAGAAGATTCTACTAAAATAGTTCACAATTAACATGTGTTATTAGTAACATACTCAAAAAATAGACAATAATATGTCATCATAGGTCCCATAAATCAAAATTTCACTAGGGACACAATTGCAACAATGAATTACTGCTCATTAATGACCCTCATGAAACCAGAAATCACTGCTTGAAAAGTCCCTAAACAATATATTGTGTATCTACATGCTAAAACCTTGCTTTATAGTTCAGATCATTTTCAATTACATAAGTGTCCAAATAATTTGTATGAAAATGACTAGAAATTTGTTGTAATCATTGCAGCATCAATGCCACCATCACTAAATTATTGAAGACCAATTCCATCACCCTAGACCACAACCTCACTATAGTAAATATTTTTAATTGAAATAACAGCATTTAAATGATACATAGAAAATATATATGAAAGAATAAGAATTCAAAATATAAATCATAACAGGTAAAGGAATAAATAATTTGACATCTATGGAAGCGTAATGCATCAAAATATAGAAATCACTATTCACTCAACACAACAAATAAGAGCACCAGTTTTACTTCAAAATTATTCAAAGAAATTCCCACAATGATCTATAAATGATATTGAAATAATCCATAAATTTTATGATGGTTGCACAAACAATTATAATGTGTATGGCCTCTAGTTAACAAGAGATCATACCTGATAAAAAACATGTCACATAATAATTCTCAGACATGTCCTTTATAAAAATCCATGTATCTAGAATGTAATGAATGATGAAGTATTTACCATGATTATTGGAAAATTTATGATTTGATTAAAATCCCTGTGTTAGGAAACATGTCAAAAATCATGAAATGTAAAGAAAAATGGACTATTCACCATGATTAATGGACCCATGGTTTGTTATTAGTCATTTAAACTCATGGAAACAAATGAGAATGGATAAAGAATAACTAAAATAAATTGAATCAACCCAGTTAAAACACATCATTACACAATGGGAGTGAATTGAAATACATGTGACTGGAAAATAAAATATCATAATGAATTTAACAATCAAATGTTTGTGGAAATTAAATAAAAGTTATTTTAAATTAGAATTCATTATCAGAAAAACTACAAAATATGGAAAACGTTTTCAAACACTGACTATTTTGGCCTCATTGGGATTGAAATCTAAAGTGGAAAACCTGAATGAATAGTTGGCATAAAATGCAACAGAAAAATGTCACCACGACTAAGTGGAACGTAGGCTACGAGTTCAGGTCATACCTATGGTCCGCGTGAAGAAATTGATGCATCATGTGTTACAAAATATTATTATATGGATAGATGGCATAAAATAAAACATGAAAATGTATGTAAAATGAAGGTAAATACAAGACTGTGAGATAATTCCGCACCGGCTAGGAAATGTGGGGGTCAAACATGGAGAAAAAGAGAGGCTGGTCGGGGAAACAACAACCAGTAGAGTAATGGGATGTCAATAAGAGGATGTGATGGTATGAGAGTGATAGTAGGAGACGCTGATTTGACGCCAGGGAGAATAATGTGTGGTAATAATGAATATACTATATCAGTAGCGAGTAATTCAAGGAGCGGTGCAAATGAAGGCATGCGAAGCTGTCTCGCAGGATTCTATTGATATCGTATGAGATCGACAGTTTCTTAAGCGAATCGTTAGTAGTAGGAAGTGTGAGGTCAATGTCAACTTTAAATAGAGTCAATGGTATCAAGATAATGAACATCAAAGAATAGATAGTGAATCAATAAACAATTCTCACTAAAGAAGGTTTTGGTAAGTGTAGGGATAGGGGACACAATTCATTAGCTGAAGCTATCTCGTTGGATTCTATTGATATCGAATGAGATCAACAATTGGTTAAGCGAATCATCGTAGTAGACAGTTCGAGCTTGAATTCAACTATAAATATAATTGATGGTAACAACACAATGAACATAATTGAATGTATAACGAATCAATCAATATTTAAAATTTAAGAACATTCTGGTAAATTCATGGTTACATCCAATATAGGTGAAACATTTCACTGCATTAAATTCTGATATGGACAAGGAGAAATAACCAAAACGGAATTTCCTATAAAAATAGATCCATTGATATCAAAATCAAAAAGTTATCATCAGGATTATAATTTTGCCCATGTTATGGGGTTAAATTGCATATTTTAGGATGCAGTAGAGTAAAATTACATCTTGTCATGAAGTAAAATAGGATGTAGTAAAACCATACCTTTGGTAATGGTGGATAAGTCAACACTAGTATAAAGTGTGTGGAGTAGCTGGTCGGTCGAAAGTCGATTTACCAGAAATATATGTCTACTGCACATGTCATAGGAGGGTGTGGAGTAGCAATAAAAATTCAATGTTTGTTGTAGCATGACCTGATAGAAATTACCATTCGGAGAAGCCAAATTAAGTCATAGAGGATAAGGCTGTAAAAAACAGTTGGTACCTTATCAATACCCGATGAAAATCATGAGTTGGTGGGGGTTCAACATGATGTAATGAGATTGGATTGAAATGGATGATGGATTCTATCGAAGTAATTAGCGGGGAGGAAATGATGTCGAAGGTGATTGAAATATCAAGCAGGACAGTGGAGTAGTTTTGCATGAACTGTAGGAAGAGGGAAGGGGAAGCAGGCGGAGTTAAAGGCTGAGTTGTAGGAGAGTACGCAATCGGTGGAGGGATATTGAGCTCATAGAGGGAGGAATAAGATAGAATATGGTAACCCTAATCGCGACGTTGGGGTGCAGATATTCATTTTTCGGAGACAAAAAGCAAGGGGTATTGCAGGTGTGTGAGCAGATAGTGGAGGGCTTAATGGTAAATGGATAGGAGAAATGGGTGATGTGGTTTAATGTGGTGGTGACACATAAGCAGGGAGACACCCAGGTTTATTAGATATACTAGATTGAATGAGAATGATTAATAAATAAAACAAAAATCTTTTTTGGGGTTTCTACCTCTTCTTCAAACAACTTCTTTTCTTTTAGACAAAAATCCTTCATTGATTGTATTTATGACACAAATAAGCTGTATAAGATGTATGGTTGGAATTAATGAAGTTATTTGGGAAAGGAATGGTTGTACCAATGGGTTTTTATTGTTCACAGATGAGAGGATAGTGGATGGATTTTATATGTGAGGTGACTGGGTGTCAAGTAATTTTTGAAATGAAAAATCATTTCTCATGTATTTACCATGAAAAGGCTTAAAAAGTGTCTATTTAAGTAATGTTGGGTTGAAAAGGTCAAAATATTTCTAAACAATGAGTTTTTAACACGTTAATATGTCATTTCATTCCTTATCACTTTGGTTTTACCACCAATAAACCCCTTTTCAACATAATGACGTAAATAAATTAACAAGTTTTTTTATTATGTTTGATGAATAATTATTATTAACTTATTAGAAATTGTAAAATTATATTGATTCAAAATATGGAATCCATTTCTCCAGATTCCCTTCACAGAATTGGTAATATATAATTCCTAATTTATCGCATATATGTGATGAAAAAGTACTTTTCAAAAGTGAAATTTCTAAATAGGTTATATATTTTGTTGCTAAAATGAAATATGAAATTTATTAAAATTAAATAATTTGGATTAAATGAGATAAAATATAACTAATATTAAATTTAAAACAATATTAATTTTTTTGATGATTTTATATATATATATATATATAATGAAAGGCCATAATAACTATTTATTTTAACAATTCATTGAAATGTTTATCTTCTCATAAAATTCCAAAAAAGTAACCATATGTTTTTGTTCATAATATTATTTAAAAAATTAATAGAATATTTTTAAATAATTTTCATCAATTGGAAGAGATTAATTATAAAATAAATCTGAAATGTGACAATTTTTTTTAGAAAAATAATGTTATTAAGTGTAATTTTGAATTTTTTTCTTATCACTTATCTAGAAAAAAAATAATATAAATTTAATTGATTATATTGTATTTCAATTTAACTAATATCATTCAATAAAACTGATTCTTTAAATTTATTTATGCGAAAACCCTTTTCCTGAATAAATATTATTTTTTTAGAAACCCATTCTTTTAGAATATTTTTTATTTTAATTTTACCTTAATTTACCAAATAATTCAATACATATTTTTGTTACAAAATTATATTTTTAGAATTAATATCAAATTATTTGTCCCCAAAAATCTAACTATTCAGTAATAAATATCATATTAAATAATTATATATTAATAGTATGCCATCTTTCTTTTAATCTTGATGATTCATTTAATTTAAGCTAAAACAAGTGTCATATTCAATGAATGAAGAAATAGTGTTACGTTTAATTAAAATTTCACAAAATATTAAATTAATTTAAAAACCATTATATATAAATAAATATTGGGGTGTTACACTCTGATTTCTATTAATCATTTTTGCTTGATATAGGTGATCACAAGACAACAATATCTATACTTTTTGAGGTAATTAAAAAGAAAAATAATCCTCATAATATTTATAATGAAATAGATCATAAATATATAATTATAAATCAATTTTATTCTCATAGAAGATGACCTTGGTTCTATATAAATACAATCAACTTATGTAAAATATAAAATTGATCTCCAATATATATTGTATGATAATGTGTACAATGATATTCATCCCCAAAATGCAACATTGTAATAGTTGTATACTTAAGATTAAAAAATTACACCAATTTTTTTATCAAAACTAAATCCAATACCATAAGATGATTTTGTTTTTTAATATTTCTATTAAACATTACATATATTATATAATTGAGTTAAATTTATTTATTTTGGAAAATTTAAGTTCATGAATGGATAATATATGTAAAATTACATTAAATTTTATGGATTAAATAATTTTCTATAAACTGCATAACTTTTGGAATATAATACCCAAATAAAAACTAATAAAAAGTGAAAATATGATTAAAGATAGCAAATTTCATTAATGAAAAGTTCTCCTAACTGAAGGAATTTTTAATTTTTAATTTTGGTAATTTAGAGTCTATTTTCAATTAGTTTATATAACAAAAACCCTGTTAATAAATACACATTATTTAGATGAATACTATAGTAGTAATAGTCTCATAAGAATATTTTTACCTTTTTTTAAACATAATTTTATGAAAAAAATACCCCTAAATATATATGTCTATTTTCTATGGGTGAATAGAAACATAATACATCTACATATTGAAAAAATTCAGGAAAATTATTTTGATCAGCACATGGTTCTACTAAGTCCAATTATAATTTTATTACTATATTGAACATATATAATGAAATGTTTAAGTAAAAAATCCTAACAATGTAAGAAACATGAAATGGAATCATTGCATATGAGTCAAGATGAATAACATCATTTCTTAAAATAGTATATTAAAATTGATTAATGGTATAGAAATATAGATTTTATAGGAATTTTTTTAATAAAAATATTTAAGTAGAATGAAATATTATTTGATAAGAACTACTAAAGTACCACTATCAATAAGATATAACATATTGTATTAAGAGTTATGCTTCTGAAATATACATGGTATCTCATGACTTGAAATCATTCCATAATTCATTTTTTGATATATAATTGTATGTAAACCAATCACATCGTAATATTTTCGTGAGAAAGTATTATGAAATAAAATTATAAGCGAGGTATAAGAATAAAAAACAATGCAAAGGGAATATGTTACATAATATTATCTCAAAACATTACCAAACGGTAGATCATAATGATTAACAAGAGATATGAAATTAATTTTTTTGGTATAATAATATTTGAATGAATTACATTATGAAATAAATATAATGTTTTAATCAAGGCAATTCAAAAGAAATGAACGGATAAATAGGAATTAAATTGGACATATGGAATGATGTTTTAATATATATGTAAAGAACCTCTGATTAATTTGATTACATGTTCATTTACATAAAAAACATAACTTTTATTAAATAAAAGTGTAAATTTATTAGATATCATTGAATGGAACAATATTTAGAAAAATGGTCCAAAAAATTGATTAATTTATTGGAAATATCCATTGAAACAAACTTGTATTAAAGAATTATTGAGAACAGAAGTCAATAAAATTTATTATAAAAATAAATTATGATAACAATATACAGTTTATATGTGTATGTCACACATTTTTA
The DNA here is from genome assembly GCA_963277665.1 of Viscum album. Lineage (NCBI taxonomy): Eukaryota > Viridiplantae > Streptophyta > Magnoliopsida > Santalales > Viscaceae > Viscum > Viscum album. The sequence goes on along the minus strand of OY728148.1, from coordinate 2,703,657 downwards.
TATACAATCTTGAATAAATAAATGAGTATAATATATAAATGAAGTGATTTAGGGGGATATGTTACATAAAAAAATTTTAAAGAGGGTTATTCTATATTTTCCATAAATATTGTTTCAGATCACTTGGAACATGAATATAACATCAATAATAAGAAAATTATTTTTAATTTAAAAATATTAGTAATATTTTTTATTTATATTTTATTATTTAGGCCCATATTTTATTATATTTAATTAATTTGTGATATTTTTTTTCTAATAATCCACATAGGGTTTTTTGGTCAATTTCCCATAGACAATATTTATTTATTGATCATGGTCAATCTGTTATCAATTTTTTACATAATATTCATAAAATTATGGATTTAAATAATTTAACCATCCTATATCATAAATGTTATACATATCAATAGATTGTAAAAAATATATTCAAATTATGAATTATATCTTAGTATTCTTGTTTTGTTGTTGTTAAATTCAATTTGATCATTCATTGTTAATATCAATGATATAAGGTCCAATTAATCCCCCCTAATAGTAATCATGGGGTATGTATTATATTTATTCATAAAATTAAATTTTTTTACCCTGGATGTAAGATAGTGAGGGAAAATGGAATATATATTCTTTAGTGGTGTTGAATTGATGAAAATATTGGAAAAGAATTCGATTTTAAGTGGATTGGAGGAAGGTAGATAATGGATGTTCTAGTTATATAATTAATTTTATTTGTATGAATAATAACAATTTGGTCATAGTATTTTTGGTGTAATAGATTTCATAGTGGAATATGGAAAACCATTAATTTCGTAGAAATGAGAATGTTAATGGGAGTTATTTTATTTAATTCTAGGATTAATCTATTTTTAATCATATTATTCAATAGATAATAGTTCATTTTATGAAAAAATAAAATATATGACACAGATATTATTGTTGGGGAGGAATTTTGGAATTTTTTTTGTTTCATTTATATATTTTAGTCAATATGGAAATATGAGGTATTGTATAGTTGTATTTATAATGTAAGTATAAGGGTATATTATAAAATAATGTTTATAATTTTATCATTGAACACAATGAATATTGAAAATATTGATTAACATAACATTTTTTTCTAAATTATTCAGTAAAGGTTGTTTATTATTCATTAAATTAAATAAAAAACCAAATAAAATCTTTGGAAAATTTTATTATAGGATAAGTACATTAAATTTTTTTTTACTAATTAAAAATAGATTAAATGTTACAAATTATCAGACAAAAGTTTCAAAATTCTAAATTTAATTTTTTTTGGAATTAATTTAATACTTTAATATATCATTAGTTAAGAAAAAATGTTCATAAATATAAATGTTCTTTATTAACATTATGATGACATAATATTTTTTTATTTATAAAATCATTAATTCTACAATTCATAAAAAATCTATATATATAGAAAAATCAAAAGATTTCATATTATGATAACATAAATATATGGAATCAAGAAAAAATTATAGTTGTCAAAATAAATTTTAATATATATAAAATATGTTTCAAAAAAAATCCTTTTCTACTGAAAAAATATATTGAAAGAATCAAATTTATGACTCTCTTAAAAATTACATATTGTTTGATTACATAATATATATAAATATAAGTTTTTCACTATGTGACCATCTAATGAATATAAATTTTATTCCAAAATTTTTAATTTAGAATTAAAACATATTATTACAAAAATACAATATATATGTTTTTTAATAAATAAATTTTTTTATTTTATGTGTTAGATAATTATTTTATCATAAATAAAATATAAATTTAATTATATTGATATTTTATTTTAAAATTGTAATTTTATAATGTCTTTGTTCTAAATTTTTATATTGAAGTGTTATTTATTATGTGGTGAATTTTTATCATTCAATAATACAATGATACATGGTAGAATTACAAATGATACAAGCTAGAGACCCTATAGCATAGGTTTGATGGACTTGAGAAATCACTACATTATCTGCATTAGCCACTACATCCATTGTAACATTATACATCCCGATTTCTCAAAAAAATCAATATTTTGTCAACAATTCAATGACTTGGTTATTTTAGTCTGATCTTAAATTTATTCAATATTATTATTGACTAGTTTCAAATATGAACATCTGGACTCTTTATTTATCAAAGACCATAATTTCTCAATCACATCAACCAGTAAATGTCGGGATATTACACACCTCCCCCATCAGGGAATTTTTTTCAAAATTAATTCCTTATCATTTTATTTCCATAAAAAGAGGATATATAATTTTATTTCTATGATTTATTTATGGTTGGTCTATTTTTTTAATTTAGTTAAATCTAATATTCATTATCTATCTATTTGTTATTTTTTTTATACTTATTCCATTCTATTCTAGAATGATATAAAATATACTGATATACCATATTTAATTATTATAATTGACTGAGGTTCAATAAATCATAGTTATTCAGTATAGAGGAATATATGATTATAATGTACATGGTCCCAAAACGTATCTTTTATTTTAAATTTTTTATGTTATATTTTATATATATGATTTGAGGTGTGTTAGTGGGTGCCACACAATTTAAATAAATCATGTTTTATTTTGTTTTGATATGTATGAAAGGATTTTTCAGACTATTTTAGGTCCTATAGGTCGAATGTTTGAATAAATATTTTTTGGTTGAACATGTAAATAAAAAAATGTCTCATGGGGCCTTGAAATATTTACACAATATTAAAATCTGTAAATGTATATGTGTTAATATATTGTATGTGGTACTCATGACTATCTCTTTATATTAGGGAGCATATGTGTGCCTTAGTATTAAAAGGGTATATCATCATGTTCATATTTTTAACATATCGAAGTGATAGTTATGTCTTATTATATATATAATATGAATTATACATAATTCACCTTATTATGGGAAGGAGTCAAGTGAGGTATAAAATTCATTTGGGAAGTAGAAATTTAGTCATATTTGTAGAATAATAGAGTACATGATGTGGTGATAGGTTGATTTATATAAGAATATGTGCTTGATATTTTTATGTGAATAGATACATTACCAATCCAATATTTTTAAAATATGTTTTATTAGGAATTAACCTAATCAATTTCTTAACATAGATGCTGGAATGGTACCAATGATTTTAAATTCGTTAATTTAGTGCTAGTTTGGGTGTTATTATGAAAGAAAATATAGTATTTTATGACAATAGTGAATCATATTAAATTAGCACTTAAAATTATATAAATCTTGTTCTTTATTTTTTATGATATATATATATACATAAATTATTGGTAAAAAAATTTATTGGGTTGTTGGTGGATGGTGTGTCGATAGAATACTATAATTTTTTGAATCAATACTAGTACTATAAGTAGTTTGTATGATGGTACCCTATGATGTAGTTCATACATAAATGAAGATATGTGTCTATGATTTTATTATTATAATTTGATTCAACATAAATTTTCATATTAACATATATTTTAACACCCTATGAATATAAAATGATGACTATGTTTGATAGCACATACTAAACACATAATTAAGCATTAACGAAGGATGAAATATTTTTATTTAAATATGAAATATAACCTATGCTATTTAATTATAATGTATGAATAGAAATAAATAAATTATGAATTATATTTTCTAGTAATACTCAATAAATTTTTTCTGATTATTTCTCTAGAAATAACCACACAATTTTAAATGAAGTTAATTAATGATAAAAAAATTATTTTAAAAATGAATTTTTTTAAAAAAAATAAATAATTATATAATTAATTTCTGCATCATTTTTTAATTATATTTTCTAATAAATATATCATTTTAAAACTCAACTTATCAAAATTATATTTGGGTTATTTTTTTAGAATTTCCAATGATGTTTGATTTTTTGATGAATAGTTGAAATACTAATTTTTATTTAAAACAAAAAATTCATTTCAAGTATATAAAATGATATATTATGTTTTAAAATTACTTCAGATAATTAATAGTTGAAATATATAATAAATATTTCAATTACTATCCTTTTGGTAAAATTATACTTTAATTTTGTAAAAATAAATTTGTTTTTTAAAAAACATTTTTCTGAAAAATAGTTTTTCACATGTTTTCAAGGATTAATTTTATATTCATGTTTTACTTTTATGAATTTATTTTTATAACATGAATTCCATTTTTTGAATCATAATGAATCATATTAGGATATAATATAAAAACATTTTTTTATCATATAAAGTAAAAACTACAAACAACTTTTACCACAATTGTTAAAATAGGTTTATATGGGGTAAAATTAATGTGATAATTGTTAAAAAGAAAAAATGTAATTATAAATTATTCTTAAAGACACAAATTTTGCATTATATAAACTAATATTAATATATGGTATGTTTTGAGCCATTTGGTGTTATCAATATTTTAATATATTTTATTCTTTTTTTAAAAATATATGTGTGTCCTCTACCCCACATAAAAATTAAAACCTCATATCATGTAATCTCCAATCATAAATACCATTATGGTTTATAAGTTTTCTTACAAAACCATTTTTAAAACCTTTCCCACCTTCTGTATGCTCTGTATTGAAAAAAAAAATTTGATGGCACCAAGTATAAACATGAAGAGGTTGTTCGAAAAAAGGTATAAGTTCTTATTACATATATTTCATTCTTTAATTCCTATTTAAAATAATTATAAAATATGATAAAATAATATAACCATAATCTACCATAAATTATGATGTTCTCATTTTAATTCCATAAACTATATCTTTCTCATCTTCCATCAAATGGAAAACAAAATCATCATTCTTATGTATGGTGGACTACTACCTTGTGAGGTGACATCAGCAACCCTCTTAGATAATTGTAATTATAGATATATGAATATATTCAAAATTAAATAAATATTACTCATTAATTAAATTTTTTATTTCATCGGTATTCATTCATTTAAATTAATCGGAATATTATAACATTCTTCATTCTTACGTTTTAATTACACCATCCCTATAGAGATTTGATTAGATTTTCATCACTACATCTAATGTATAGTATATATTTATTTACATTAATAAATAAAATTTTATTTTTAATATAGTACTAACTATTTAATGACAAATTAATACATACTATCATTCAATCATGGTCATTGTTAATGGGAAATGTTACTCTTAAAAATATATGACCTACAGTCGGCAAAAATGTAACAAAATATATTTTTCTTGTAAAAATTATTTCTTTGGGTTTATAATTACTATTAATTATTAAATAGAAAAATATATCTTTATCACTATAATTTATCATATTGAACACTTACCTCTTTGAAGATGGTCAACATACTAAATTAATTTTGAAATTACCAACAAAAATTCTTAAACATTTATCATCTAGACATAACTGACTAAGTAATTAAATATTTCACTAAAATAAATGGATCAAATGGTTTATTTATATATTTATAAACCTATTAAAATTTATTACTAAAGTAAATAATTGAATTATGTTAATTATACAAGATAAAAGGGACACACATGGAAATTATGGACTCGAGCAAAGGGATTTTTACCCAATTTATTTTCATTAAGGAATTTTTTAATGTTACAGATATAATTTATTATTTATTATCTATAACATTAATATATATACATGTTATATCCTGGATACATCATAACTAATAGAATTCTTATGCTTATATTGAAATTATTTCAACCATGGGTATTTCACAAGAATGTTACCAACGAGAAATGGATTTCATATCAATTTATATTATTTGAGGCTTGTTTTTGGGTTATATGCCAAATTTAATTTATATATTATATATACTGAGACCTTTTTCATGTTATATAATGAATAATTCTTAATTCTATTTCGTTACTAGTAAAAATTGAAATAATTTCTTCCAAGGTGCATTGATATAAATGTTACCTATAAATAAATTATTTCATCTTAATTTTCCTTTACTTAAGACGTGTTCTAATGTTTAATACATAATTAATTTTATATGTCGCATATCATTCCCTTTTAACATGTTATGTCAGGAATATTTAATAAATTATGTATTTTTGTGTTATAATTGTAATTATTTCTCTTTATGGGTTTTTACATGAATATTATTAAGTAGTCTGAGATTTCACCTCAATTTCCATTTCTTGTGGATTATTTTACTTTTATGAATGAGATTTAATTTTTATGGTGTATATACCAACATATTTGTATGTTATATAATGGGTAAAGACCCATAATTTCCATGTAATTTTTTAAAAATATATGGGAATTTTATGAGTCCATGAAATCTGACGGCGCGTGATTCTGAGGCCCGGAGTGCCCGAAATGATCTGTCGAAGTTTTGTTAAGCTTAAGTTAACACGCATAAGCAGTTTTCCTGAAAAAGTGGAATAACACTTAAACGGTTACTCGGATCAGAAATATGAGGGCACCGTTGCACCCTGGATGGTAGGTTTACAGTAGGTGTGACTTAAGATTAGATGGAATGGGCCTCCTGTGAGAAAACTGGAAAATGGCATAATCATAAACAAAATAATTAAATAAATTATTTTATTTTTCAAATGATTATAACTCACAAACGGTAATTCAGATTAAAAAAAAGAGACCACCAATGAACTCGTGAGGGTATGCTTTATTTAATAAGATACTAACTTTGGCTGGCACGGGCCACCAGATGAACTTATTTTTTGGCCGCAAATAAATTAATTAAGTGACAGTTATTTTATTGTAAAATTTATAACTTCTAAATGATAACTCGGATTGAAAATCCGAGAGTACCGTCAGGTTTTTTGGGCATGTTTTAGAAATGAAGAGACTATCCATGACTGGTGCAAGTCTAGGGTGACTGATAATAATTTTCCAAACTTTTTTTGGGTACATTCAACGAACGCACGAGCGGTGTTTTATAACTTTTGAACCGGTGCTTGGAATTGAAATCTAAGGGCATCGTTGAACTCACATCCCAAGTATTAACTTAAATAGACATTCACCTCAACATCGGATGGAAGTGGGGACCACTAGACCTTTACCTCCCATGAGTGGTTAAGGTATTGTGGACCACCCGAACCATAACCTCCCATGAGAGATAATGGTGGTGGGGACCACCTGGGATTAAACCCCCATGAAACCCCCCTTTAATTGGGAGGAACCTTCAAATCCCACAATTAATGAGGGAGAGCCTCTTGACCCCCTCCACCATAATTGTGCTAACGCACATACCATTGATCTTGCCAACAAACCGCATCGTTGTGCCAACGTAAATTAATTGGCTTTTCCCTTTTTAAATTAAGTAACATCGTTGTTTGAATTTAGGAAGGTTCCTAATAAATGAACCGTCATAAATTCCAATTATCCTTACCTACCTCCCCCATATTTTATATATATGGAGCTTGGGATAAGGATTTGGTATGGCTTCACCAAGCGAGGAAGCGGTGGTAAAGTGACGTGACACCCAACACTTGGATGATTACGCTCTCCAATGAAGAACGTGTTCTACCGACAAAAAACACTCTCCCAATGAAGAACGACCTCGACTTCGACCTTGTTCCTTGAGACTTCCCCCGATGTAGGGTTTCTTTGACTACGATGATCTGGCGCTAAAACCGATGATTGAAGAAAATGCCGAAAACACCGGCGTCCGTCTTTTCCCAACGATCCATCTTCTTCCCCATGACTCCGTCAACGAACAACGAAAAAATGTAGGGGTTTAATTTCATTTAAGTACAATTTAATTTCCATGTTATTAATTTCTTTCAAAATGAAGAATGAGAATATTTTCCTTTTGAGGTAAGGTTATTGTGGTTTGTTTTTATGAACCAATTTCTACAACCCTAAACGCGGAGGGTGCAGGCCAAACTAACATGGCCCGACTCCCTCCGCCGATCTCTTTTGTGATGTTCTTCGGCTTGGCGATGAAACGACGAGGCGACCGAGGTGACAATCAATGACCCTACTACTCACGATCTCCGCAACATGCACCACCCTCGTAGCACTCCAGCCGAACCACACCAGCATGCGCCTCCCCGCTCCTGGCCGCCACCGGCCTCCTGTGCACTCCGGCCGAACTGCGCCGGCCCATGCCTCCCAGCACCTGGCCGCCCGCCGGCCTTCCGAGCGCCCCGACCGAACCACTTTGGCCCCCACCGATCAGCTCCCAGCCGCCACCGGCCTACCGTGCACCCCAGCCGAACCACGCCAGCCCACACCTACTAGCCCCAGCCTCCCGAGCCGATCCCCCCGAATCAGACACGGCCTTCCGGGTCGAGCCATCCGAACCGCGACCCTCACGGCACTCTGGGTTGAACTGACTCTATGCCACCAGGTCGAGCAGCCTACATGGCCCTCTCCCCCTTCAGGCCGCACCGCCCTAGAGGTCGGCTGGGCTAGGCCCAGCAGGCCGGGCGGGTCCACCCAACAGGTCGGCTCAGAACCAACAGGTCATGTCGGGTCGGTCCGACCGCGTCGGACCGGACCTGGGCCTACTACCGACCCTTTACTTTCTTTTGGCCATATCTTTTGCACCATATGTTCGTTTGATGAACCATCAGTGGCACTGGTAATCTTGGAGCCTGATGGTCCCTTTGAGTATACCCCACAAGATTTTGGGGTATAGTTGAGATACGGTCAGGATGGATCGTGCACGAATCCAACTGGGCCCTCGGGACTAAAAGGCTAATAACTCTCAGACCGGGCGTCCGATTGACGCGATGTCTGTCGCGTTGGTTTTCTTATGAAAAGAAGAATTATCTAGTCACATCATCTTGGGTCATAGTGGAAGTTGATGTATCGACACCTTGCATAAGGAGCAGACACTCTCAGAATCAAGCATGCTTTATGCGGGAACCCAGAGGCTGGATGCTTTGTGATAAAGGGATACTATGAAGACTGAATACTATTCTAGAATCCTACGTGTGTTCGACAGCTCTAACTACTGTTCTATGATCCTACATGGTTTTGAGAGCTCTGACTAATGTTCCAGGATCCCACGTGGGTTCGACAGCTTTGACTACTATTCCAGGATCCTATGTGGTTTTGACAGCTCTGATTACTATTCCAGGAACCTACGTGGGTTCGATAGCCCTGACTACTATTCCAAGATCCTATGTGGGTTCGACAGCTCTGACTACTATTCCAGGATCCTACTTCAGTTTGACAGCTCTGACAACTGTTCTAGGATCCTACGTGGGTTCAACAGCTCTGACTACTGTTCCAGGATCCTACGTGGGTTCGAGAGCTCTGACTACTATTCCAGGATCCTACGTGGATTCGACATCTCTGACTATTGTTTTAGGATCCTACATGGGTTCAATATCTCTGATTACTATACCAGGATCCAACATGGGTTCAATAGAGTAGATGATTCAGTGGATACAACTAATCATCTTTATCTCTCTAAAAAAGTTGTGAACATGAGTGAGTTAAGCCTTGACTTTGTGTTGTTATCAACGATTCATCTTTCTTCCATCGTGGAACGGGTTGTGCTTTGTCTCAAGAGTTGGATCCGTTTTGTATTTCATTACTTAGGTATTTGTATGGGAATATATGTAAGTGGGTTGGATGATATTTTGTGATTGTATACATTCCTTGTGGTTTATCATTGTTTGATTTTGTGAGACCTTATCGGTTTTGGGGTCCCTATTTTGTATTGTTATACTCAGCCCTGCATGGGCTATGCCCGTACATTGTGGTGTTGGATGCAGACGACAGACATCACTGATCAAGGCTGAGAGTATCGGGACGGAACGGTACCCAGAGGTGGAACATACGAAGAGACGGTACACGGAGGAGACTGATGAACGTGGAGTGTTAAGGAGGCTATATTTACCTACCCTTCATGTAGTAATCTTGGAGGACCACCCATCAGCTGTTTTCCATTTCTTCAGTTGTTCTTGTACTTATAGTTCCTTGTTCTTTACTGTTGGGCTTGTATTTCCAGCCCCTTTAATTTTCAGCACTCTTTTGTTATATAGTTTAGTTAGTGTTTTGTATCTAGTTGTGTGCTCTGTTTTGTGCGTTTACAGGTTATAAAGGCAATGTCTTCCCTGTTTTAGGGAATTACTCCTTGGGTTCTAGTCGCCAGCCCCTGGCTTATGGATGGTGGGTTTGGGGTAGTCACGACATGAGACCCCAGGGACGGGTGGTGACAAATTGGTATGAGAAGAGTCAGTTCTACCATAGAACTTAGGACTCTGATATTTTCTATGAAGTAATACGGTTAAGTGCAGTGAGTGTGGTTTTCAGTTTAGGGAGTCTAGTGTTGGTTCAGTGACCGACGTATCCATACACCAAGACCCTAACTTCTGCTTTCCAACTCCATGCATGAAAACCCTAATTTCTTGTGTGTTTTCATTGTGATTTCATAAGTCATCCCACCAGGCCAGCTCACCAGGTATAATCTTTTGACTATTTCACATCTGATTCATTCAGGATGCCTCTATGAAGACAACCAGTTAGAGTTCTGAGAGTTGTATTCACTGACAGCCCACCGAGTGTTGAGGCTCTGGTGTAGGGCCCTCTTACCATGTTGGCACCTTCAGGTTGTGTACCAGCAGCACCAGCACCCATTGGGCAGTAGATACCCCCAGAAACATTGGATGACGGTGCACGCTGACTAACCACGTTACACGAGTTTCAGTAGCAGAGGCCTCTGAGGTTTCGAGGTGAGACAGATTCCCACGTAGTTGAGGGCTGGCTTGAGTCGATTTCTAGAGTTTCCCATCTAGGTGAGACACCATTAGAGAAGACAATGATCTTAGCTACTAGTATTTTTCAGTGAGTTACCATGAGGATGGTACTCTTAGTGATGAGCCTTTGTTATGTGGATCGTTGCCCGAGATAGTTCCTTCGGGTAGTGTGCCAGCTATATCACTACCCATTGGTCATCAGTTACAACCAGTGGTACCGGTAGAGGAAACATGATGGATTAGTGCCTTACACGTGTTTCAGCATCAGATACCCCTCAGTTTCTTAGGCGAGACTGACTCACAGGTGGATGAGGACTGGCTCGAGGAGGTGGCTGAGAGTTCTCTAGAACTTCTACAGCTTCAGCAGGACGACATGTCTATAGCTGAGTATTCATTGAGGTGTACCGATAATTCCTGGTACTCGATGAATATGATACGATTAGTGCTTCAGGGCTTGAACTTATGAGACAGGTCTGTTTAAAGGACATATGAGCCAGAAATATTCGTCTATGCATTCCTACTTATGTTATGGTTCTAGAGAGATGCTTTGTGGTTTAATGTTCTTTGGCTGAGCAGATATAGATAGTGAATGTTAGTAGTAGGAAACAGAAAACTGGCGCTAGTCTTAGATACTTGGGCTGTAAAATGTTTCAGGAAGAAGAAGTGTTAGGGACAAATGAGTCTGCAGGGCAGCAGACGTGGAAGCATATCTAAGAGAGCAGTATTAGTTGGTGTTCTTTTCGACATGTTACAACCACCCCCCGTTTTTTTGGACCCCTCCAGGCTCAGGGAGTAGGAGGACATGGGATGAGAGTAGTTGCATGCGGTCAAGGAATATGACCTATGGGCTCTATGAATGATTCGAGGTAAATTCTATATCTACTACTAGCTACCGTATAAATAGATATAGGTACCAATCATTCCTTCCTTCAACGAATCTTGTCTAGGACGTAGAGTTTCCGGTTAAACTGTTGACCTGACCTTCACGTTTGTAGATACCATTAGGAGGAGACTTGATAATCACACTTACGCCGATTGTGTGATCTGATCCTTGAGGCGATAGTTTCAGTTGGAACCTCTTGGTGGCAGCGTCGAGGCCTTACAACATTAGTTTGGGTTTAGACTTGACATCCACAATTCACACTCAGATTGATTGTATTAGTTAAAGAGGTTGTGGTTTATCTACAATGTTGGAATAGGGTTTTCCTTAGTCAGAGAAAAAGGAAACCCATGAAGCACAGGATAAAATCATGCATAGGAGGGTGCAACCAATCACTTGTGAGTCAGCCAAACACATCCCCATAGAAGTAGAAGTTGACTTTGAGATAGTTTATACTCCTAGAAAGGGGGACATGGTAACAGACTCACTCAGCAAGAGGTCTAGCCTGCATATGCTGAGTGAGGTGACAGAGCAGCTAGACACTTTGTAGATATCCTTTGTGGATCGAGGAGCAGCTTTTCTTCAGTCTCTTATAGTCACTCCCCCTCTTCTTCAATGAGTTAGGGAGGCGCAATGTGGGGACACTAACTGTGAGATGTTGCGTGGTCGGATATCCACAGGGCAGGCACCTGATATAATTTCTGAAGGTGGGGAGCACGTCATCCTCTTTAGAGGACGTACCATGGTACCCGTGTCACTTCAGGAGTAGGGGTTGAGGGAGTTCCACATATACCCTCTAGTGGTACATCCAGGAGTGGAGAAGATGTACTAGTATCTTCGATGACAGAACTGGTGGCCGTGAATGATGAATGCAGTTGCAGAGTTTGTCACTTGATGCCTCACTTATCAGCAAATGAAGGTGGAGCATCAGGTACCAGCAGACATGGTTCGGCCTTTAGAGGTCCCAGAGTGGAAGTGGTATGAGATATCCATGGACATCATGACATGTCTTCCAAATACATCCAGGGAACTTGACTTGATTTTGGTGATCATCGACGGACTCACGAAGTCGGACCACTTCCAACCGATCAGAGAGCAGGGTTCAGTCGAGAGCATGAGACGCCTCTACGTGTATGAGATTGTATGGATACATGGAGCACCATAGATGATTGTCTTTGATCATGAAACATGATTTACTTACCGGATATGGAAGGGGTGGTATGAAGCTTTCAGGACGCAGCTTCGTTTGAGCACCTCCTTCCATCCTCAGACGGATGGTCAGACTGAGTGGACCATTCATACCCTCGAGGACATTCTACATGTCTGTGTCCTCGACATCGTTCATAGCTGGGAGGACCACATACCTTTGGTGGAGTTTTTATACAACAACATCTATCACTCAACCATAGGGATGACACCATTTGAGGTATTATACGGGCGACCTTGCAGATTACCCTTGTGCTGGACAGACCTTGGGGTGTCTGCACTAGTGGGACCCGAGTTGGTATTGGCTACCACAGAGATGGTACAGATCATCCAGGAGTGGACAAAGACTGCACAGATCAGGCAGAAGTCTAATTCCGATAGGAGATGGAGACCCCTGGAGTTTGAGAATGGCGACCACATCTTTCTACGAGTCTCACCTCGAGAAGGTTTGCAGATATATGGATGAGGTGACAAGTTGTATTTGAGATTCATTGGACCTTTTCTGGTCCTCAACATCTTTGGAGAGGTGGCATACCTTTTAGCTCTTCCACCTCAGTTGCACTTGGTTCATGACGTCTTCCATGTATCCCAGCCATGAAGATACGTGCATGACCTTTTTCACATCATCGACCATGGAGAGTTGGAAGTCGACGATTGGGCGAATTTTACGGAGGTTCCAATTAAGATTGAGGATCGACAGGAGAGGGTCAATTGTGGACCGTCGATACCTCTGGTGCGAATTCTCTGGCAGCACGAGAACCTCCTGGAGAGCACATGAGAGCGGGAGTCTCAGATGTGTGCTCTGTACCCCTACTTTTTCCCTTAGTTATGAGTTTTGGATTATGGGGACGTAGATCCCTGAGGTGGGAAGAATGTAAAGACCCATAATTTCCATTTAATTTTTTTAAATATATGGGAATTTTACGAGCCCGATAAATCAGACGGTGTGCGATTATGAGGCCCGGAGTGCCCGAAATGATCCGTCGAAGTTTTATTATGCTTTAGTTAAAGCATGTAATCATTTTTCCTAAAAATGTGGAATAACACTTAAATAATTACTCGGATCTGATATCTGAGGGCACCGTTGCGCTCAGGATAGTGGGTTTACCCTTGGCACAATATAAGATTAGTCGGCGTGGGCCTCCTGTGAGAAAACCCAAAAATGGAATAATCGTAAATAAAATAAATAAATAAATTATTTTATATTTCAAATGATTATAACTCAATAATAGTAACTCAGATGAAAAACCCGAGACCACCACTGAAATTGTGAGCGTATTCTCTCTCTATGTGGATACTAACTTTGGCCGGCGCGGGCCACCAGAGGATGTTAGTTTTTGGCCGCAAATAAAATAATTAGGTGAAAATTATTTTATTGTAAAATTCATAACTTCTAAATGATAACCCAGATTGAACTTATGAGAGTACCATTAGGTTCTTTGTGGCATGTTTCACCTAGGAAGATCCTAACCTCTACCAGCGTAGGTCGAGGGTGACTGATAATATTTTCCGAACTTTTTTTCGGGTACGTTCAGTAAACGCACCAACGACCTTTTTTAACTTTTGAACCGATGCTTGGAATTGAAATATGAGGGCACCGTTGAAATTGTAGCTCCAGTATTCGCTTAAAGAGACCTTCATCTCGACTGTAGTTGGACTAGGGAGAAAGTTGGTTTTTGGGTTTTTTCGTGGAAATAATAAAATAAAATAAAATTCATTTTATTTTATTTTGTGCTTCCATGTGGATATTTCATGTGGGGTCCACCGGAACTAAACATCCATGTTGAAGTTGGAAGTGGGGACCACCGGACTATAACCTCCCATGAGGGGATAAGGTGGTGGGGACCACCCGAACCATAACCTCCCATGAGAGGTTATGGTGGTGGGGACCACCCGGGATTAAACCCCCTTGAAACCCCCTTTAATTGGGAGAAACCATTAAATACCACAATTAATGAGGGAGACCCTCTTGGCCCCCTCAACTTTAATTATGCCAGTGCACATACCATTAATCTTTCCAATGCACTTCATGGTTGCGCCAGTGTAAATTATTTAGCTTTCCCCTTTTTAAATTAAGTAACAACGTAGTTGGAATTTTTGAAGGTTCCTAATAAATGAACCGTCATAAATTCCAACTATTGTTACCTACCTCCCCCTTCTACTATATATATAGAGATTGGGAGGATGATTTGGGACAGCTACACAAAGCGACGATGCCCTGGTAATGTGACGCGACACCCAACACGTGGAGGATTACGCTCTCCAACAAAGAACATATTCTCCTGACGAAGAACGCTCTCATGGAGAAGAACGAACTGGACATACTTCTTCATTAGGACTTCCTCTGACATAAGACGTCTTCGACTATGACGAGTCGGCGCTCAAATCGATGGTTGAAGAAAACGCCGATGACCCCGGCGTCCGTCTTTTCCCAACGATCCGCCTTCTTCCTCGCGACTCCGTCAATGAAAAAAGAACAAAGGTAGGGGTTTAATTTCATTTATTTAAGATTTAATTTCCATGTTATTTCTTTATTTAAAAATGAAGAACGAGGATGTATTCTATTTTCAAAAAGGTTGTTGTTCTTCGTTCTTATGAACTGATTGCTACCACCCTAAACGCAGAGGCTGTGGGCCAAACTAACATGGCCCAAATCCCTCTGCAGATCTCTTTTGTGATGTTCTTCGACATGGCGATGAAATGACGAGGTGATAGAGGCGACATGCAATGATCGCGCTACTTGTGGTCTTCGCAACCCGCGCCGCCCTCACGGTGCTCCGGTCAACCCGCGCCGGCCCGCGCCTCCCGGCTCCCGGCCGCTGCCAACCTCCCATTCACCCCGGCCGAACCGTTCCGGCCTTTACCTCCAGGTACCCGGCAACCTGAAGGCCTCCCAAGTGCCGTGGTCGAACCGCGCTGGCCCCGGCACCCGGCTCCATGCCGCCACTGGACTCCCATGCGCCCTCGACGAACCATGTCGGCCCGTGCCTACCAGCCCTGGCCTCACTGGCCGAGCCGCCCAAATCGGCCCCGGCCTTCCAAGCCGAGCCGCCCGAACCGCACCCCTTGTGGCGCTCTAGGCCGAACCGGCTTCGCGCCACCGGATTGAGCCACCTACACCCCCCTCCAGGCCGAACCACCCTCGCGTCCTGATGGGATAGGCCCAGCAAGACAGGCTGAAACCAATGGGCTGGCCCACCCAACAGGTCGGGCCAGACCCAACGAGTCCGGCCGGGTCAACCCAGATTGGGTCAGTTTGGGTCAGTCCGACCAGGTCAGACCGGACAAAGGCCTACTATCGACCCTTTACTTTCTTTTGGCCATATCGTTGGCACCAGACGTCCGTTTGATTAATCGTCAGCGGCGCTGGTATTCTTGGAGCTTGGCAGTCCCTTTGAATATACCTCATTGGATTTTGGGGTAATGTTGAGATACGGTCAGGTTGGATCGTGCACGAATCCAACCGGGCCCCCAGGACTAAAAGGCTAATAACTCTCAGACCGGGCGTCTGATTGACACACCATCTGTCGTGTTCGTTTTCATATTACAAGACAGATGTTCTAGACACATCAACTTGGGACTTCATGGAAGTTGATCTATCAACACTTGGATTCAGTAGCGGACCCTCCCATAATCAAGTGTGCTTTGTGCGGGAACCCTAAGGATGGCTGCATTGTGACAAAAGGATCCTATGAGGAATGACTACTGTTCCAGGTTCCAATATGGGTTCGATAGCTCTGCCTACTATTCCAGGATCTTATGTGGGTTCGACAGCTATTCCAGGATCCTACGTGGGTTCGACAGCTCTGACTACTATTCTAGGATCCTATATGGGTTCGACAGCTCTGACTACTATTCCATGATCCTACGTGGGTTCGACAACTCTGAGTACTATTCCAGGATCCTATGTGGGTTGGACAGCCCTGACTACTGTTCCAGGATTCGGTGTGGATTCGACAGCTCTTACTACTATTCCAGGATCCTACATGTGTTCGATAGCTCTGACAACTGTTCTAGGATCCTATGTGGGTTCGAAATATCTGACTACTATTCGAGGATCCTACGTGGGTTCGACATCTCTGACTACGGTTCCAGGATCCTACGTGGGTTTGACAACTTTGACTACTACTTCAGGGTCCTACGTGGGTTCGATAGCTGTGATTATTGTACCAGGATCCTACGTGGGTTCGACAGAGTAGATGATTCAGTGGATACATCTAATCATATCTATCTCTCTACATAAGTTTTAAACCTGAGTGAGCTGAGCCTTGACTCCATGTTGTTTTCAACAAGTTATCTTTCCTTCTTTGTGTAGCGGGTTATGCTTGGGCTCAAGAGTTGGAGCCGGTTTGTATTTGATTACTTTGGTATTTGTATGGGCATATACCTAAGTGGGGTTGGATGATATTTTTTGATTGTATCCTTACCTTGTGGTTTATCCTTGTTGGATTTTTTGAGACCTTGAGGGTCCCGGGGTCCCTACTGAGTATTGTTATACTCACCCCTGCACATGCTATGTCTTCACCTCATTCTGTTGGATGTAGACGATGGACATCGCTGATCAAGTCTTAGAGTATGGGGACTGGATGGTACCCGAAGGTGGGCCTTACGAAGAGAGGGTACATGGAGGATACTGATAGGCGTGGAGTGTTGAGGAGGCTATCTTTACCTACCCTTTAGGTAGGAATCCCAGAACACGACTCATCAGTTGTTTTCCCTTTCTTCAGTTGTTCTTGTACTTTAAGTTCCTTGTAAATTACAGTTGGGATTGTATTTTCAACCCCTTTACATTTCAGCATTCTTTTGTTATACAATTTACTTAGTGTTTTGTATCCAGCTGTGTGATATGTTGTGTGTGTTTACTGGTTATAAAGGCAATGTCTTCCCAGTATTAGGGAATTACGCCATTGGTGCTAGTCGTCAGCCCCTAGTCTATGGAAGGCGAGCTTGGGGTAGTCATGGCACGAGCCCCGGGGGATGAGTCATGACATAATGAATCATTAGGAATTCATTTTATTATTTTTTCAAATTAATATTTTTTCATCCTTTGGGATTTTTCTTGGACGTTACTAAATAATTATGAGATTAATTACTCAACTTCCATTAACTCGATAGTAACTCTTATTCATTTATTCTTTATGAAATAATTATTTGTGAATTCTTCTATAATTATTTTTTTATTTACAATTAATAAAATTTTATTAACAAATTTTTACATAATCACTTCATGGATTAATTATCACTTCTATAGTTAATATCTTTTTATGGATTTTTCGTCTCTTTCTCACATTATAAAACAATGTCTTTTCTATGCCCTATGATTTATTTATATAGTCTAAATAAATCATCATCAGTGAATTTATAAATATTAATACATGAAATTGATGGTATTTTACGATCTTAATCATACTCTTTATTTCAATTAATTTTCACTAGAATATGACCAAAACTATAATGGTGATCTATTGTAATCTCCATTCTTTTTAAGATTATAAATATCAAAGGTTAATTTACAGAAATCATATTCTATTATAATATTAAACAAGAGATATTTTAATATCCTCTTGTTATGAATGTGGTTTACCTATTTTGTTTCCATAACATTCCTTATTGATACATCAAACTTCAATAGAGGGTTTTTTAACTGATATCGATCTTGTATCTTCATATGGATCATGAATTTTATATTTCATATCAATGGTTTTAGAAATCTTTTAAAGAAATATGTATTTTAAAAAAATAATTTTTTTCTAAATTTATTCAACGTGATCTCTTTCCTTTTCTAAAATTTTTATCAAATCAAATTTCATTCCATTTTCATCATAGGTAACTTTTGAATACCATTAAATTTTTTTGTAAATAATGTTTATTTTTATCATTGACTACATTATTGTATTTTCCATGAATCATTACCACTATTTGAGTTCTAATATCCATTATCTATTTCGAGTTTTATATTCATAGAAAATTAATTCTTTTATATTTTATGTCTTCAAATGTTTTTTCAATATGAAGGTGGTATTTTCAGTTTTTCAATGAAATTATTTAAATATTCTTTTAAATTGTTGTTAATCTATTCATCATCCATTATGATTCATCTAATTCACTGAGAATATGGTTTTCCTATACAATCCCTCTTATTTTTATAGTTTTATTACGGTTATTGTTTTCAAGCCACTACCATGAAACCCGTTTTTTAGAGGTTACGAAAGGAATTAAGGAATCCTTATTTATTATCAAGGGTTTTATGCTAAAAATTTGATAGAATGAAATTTTTTATTTATTATATGGTACATCATAAATATTGACAATTATGGAAGAGACAGTTAAAATATATACTATGGGTGAACCCAATACAGTATCAAGTACTTATGATCTAGATATAGCTTACACAACTCGCATGCCCCAGAATAGATCTTGAATGAATTGGGTTGTTAACCTTATCATAAAAGAAAATAATTATTTATTTGAAATGAAATATCTATCTTAATTATTTAATTTGTCTATAATTATAACTTTTGATGTTCATTAATATAATGTTATAATATAAATACATTTAATATTTAACCATTCATATTTTTTTAATGATTTCATTGACCGTGTTTGATATCACATGGATCATCAGTATTAATTCTCATGACTATTTAATTATGTAAAGATATATCCCATATGAAATATTCTACTGTATATGTTTTTTATAATTATGAATTCTCTTTTGTTATGATCATGCAATATGATTATGTCATCTAACCCTTATAATCATCATAAGATCAACGATAAAATTAAGTTGATAATGCTAATGTGTACCCTTATTAAACAATTGATCCCACCATTATTATGTTTCATTCTATAATGGTTATTATTAATGATATAATTTTCCCCTAAAAGGGTTTCCAAATTTGAAGAACATAGTGGGATATGAAAAATATTTTGTTAACCAATTTTTTATGAATTCAAGATGTTTTGTAATAGTTCATCATAATTCTATAAAACTATAAAAATAAAAATTCCATGACTGGGTTAGCAATCCAATATTTCATTTTGATATTTTCTGATTTATGTAGAAAATTGGGTTATCTTTATTGATATGAATATTGATATTTGACGATTATCTTTCTTTCACTAGATTTGTGAGCGCTCAATCACGACTGTTATAGTTTGTCTTAGAGGAGGGTTTAGTCAAATTTAGATATTTATATTCTTTAACATATTTTTAATTTAATAGTTATGGATATCATCATGGTATTTTACATTGGTTTTTTATCATTATATAATGGGTTAAAGACCCCTATAATATTTTTGATGATTAAATTTTGAGGAAATTAGTAATATTTTGGGAGACTTTTTATTATATTATGTTATAAGTTAACCTTTGGTGTGTCATTACATTTTTGGTGAATGGTTATTTCAGAATAATTAGACTAAATATTGTGTAAATTATGACTCATGGTATTTTAAATATTTTTATTTTGGAATTTTTTACAATGTGGTGGTCATTGATGTTAGTTTTTATAGAGGGTTATTTATTTTAAGAATAATTTATGTTCAAAATTCACTGTAATTGTGAAAATTTGTAGATTAATGTATTGTTTCTTCTTATGGATGTTTATTAATTTTGGTAAATATCCTTCATTATTATAACCATTTTTTATTGGTTGTTTTATCAGTAATATAAGAAGTGTTTACTATTTATTAAATAATATGTGTTTCATGGGAAGTTGATTTTAGTGATTCAGTCATGAAAAATTCATCTTGAATTCTCATTGTTTGGTGTATAATATTATATTTTTATGGAAATTGTATAAATGATAAAATGTTAATTTTATTTTAAATATATTGTTCTTATGTTCTTAGAAAAAATTGTACTATAATTCATCAAATCTCGGAACAGTACTTTTATTTATAAAATGTAATATTATTAAATCGATTTCTGATGAATCGATATCCTTTTTCAAATATGTTTGGATTATTATTTTTTGGTAATTGACGTAATCATTATCATTCACTTTCTTGTGATCAGTCATATTTATTAGTCTACATGGTTATTTTGAAATTAAAGTTTTACCCCACCTACATATTTTGAAATCCCACTAATGTACTCTTACATGGATACATAATTATGTGTAATTCCTAATGAAATTCAGACTTATCTTTTTTTAGAAGAGGATGGTTTGTTATCCCTTTTATGATGTTGGTTTTCAAAAATGGAAGTAGAAAATTTATTACAGATATCTAGTTCAAATGATGACTATAAATTCTATTAATGTATTGGATAATTTAACCCCTAATGATTAAAAAATAGTCTATATTCGATAGGATATATGTCATAGAACACAAAGAATAAATGAAAAATGAAATTTTATTAATAATATTTGATGTTATAACCTTGATGTTGAATTTGAGGGTACTGATATGAATAAGTAAATTATAATATATATATATATATATCATAATCAACAAAAATAAAATGATTTATTATTACAAACTAAACAATCAATTTTTATGTAATGTTATTTTATTTTTCAAAAATATGTTTTCTTTATAATTTTTTTATTAATTTTTGTTTCTTAATAGAATAATTAATTTATATAAAATTTTTCAAATTTGGATTTATCAAAAGTTTAAATATTTTCAAATAATAATTTTAATATTATATAAGTGTTTTTTTAATAATATATTTTGACAGTATTTAATTTTCACTGAATTTCCAAAAATAACAATTTTTATTGAAGATTGTGTTTTTATTTCAAATATTAAAAATGAATAATTATATAATAAAATAATTTCATAAAAAAATTTAGTGAAATTATATAGTAAAAAATAAAATTAATCAACAAGTAGTAATTTTTTTATTTAGTCTAAATACTTCTATATACGTACAATTTAATTTTTCTAAAAAATAGTTCTTTATCCTGTTTTGTAGGATTTATTTTAATGAAAATTCAGACCCTATTTAGAATTAATTTTATAAAAATACATTACATATTGGGAATAAAATTAAATAATAATGTATTAATTCATTTTTATTTTTTTGGTCCCAATGATTATTAAAAATTCTATAAATATTTTACCATATCTAAAAGTAAAATTAGTTTTCAAAGGGTTGAACATAAGTAAACAAGGTTGTAATAACATATAAACTAGTATAAATTAATTTTTTTCATATATAGATAAAAAATTATCTTATATTAAATAATTTTTCAATTTAGAGACATTATTAGTGATTAATACATTAATATATGTAATTATTTTTATAACTTCCATGTGTCCCATATCCCATATTAACTATATTAAACCAATATTCTAGTCATCCCCACTAATAGATTACCATTTGGTTCTACCTATCCAAGACAATTTACATTATCAAAAATCATACACATGACCTAGATTCCCTGGATTGATCATAAGACAAATCTATACAAGATTTTTTATAAACATAAATTTGTTTTTCTAAGAAGATGTATAATTATTATAAGATATTTTTCCTATTATTTATCTGTGTATCTCTATCAAAACTTCTAATAATATACTAAAATAATATTACCATATTCAACAATATACTTAAAATATTTATGTCATGACCTAACCCATATCGAGGCTTGATCCGCAACGACCCCAAGCCCACCTCCACAGGCCAGGGGCTGGTGACTAGCACCAATGGCACAACAAACTAGGAGAGGAATTTTCCAAAGAAACTGCACACACACATGAATCTAACTCAATAAAAAATTGAATAGTAAATAAAAAGAAAGACACAACACAGCTATATAAAGGAAACCAAACATATATGCATCAACCTCTAAATAGTACAATTACAAGAAAAGTAAAGCTGGAGTGGAAAGGGAAAAATACACATCCATCGAGAAAAGTGACACAACATAGAAACATGTGAAAAGTAAAACAGCTGGGAGAGTCCCACTCCTACATCCCAAGCCCTGACCACCACACAAGGTCCAAACACCGTAATTCTCTAAGATCCTCTGATATTTCAATTAACCTATCTGTCGTCTGTAAGGGAAAAACAAATTCTGAAAATGCTCAAGAAGTGGTGAATATAAGAATACTCAGTAGGATGCCCTGATGTCTTATGGGATATGTAAGAGTGGTACCGAAGAGGGGAGAAGTAAGACAGAAAAAGATTAATAAAGGGTGAACAGAAAGAGTTCTGCTCCACCCAATAATAGATATGATCACTCAAAGAAACAAAAAAAAAGTGAGTAAGGAGAACTCTGTTTCATAGTTTAGCTGAAGAATGTGAGTATCCAATACTTCAATGTAATTCCATATGCAATGCCCAGCACCACTTCACATCTGACTAGAATGCCGATGTCAAAGGGGCTCAAATCACTGCAGTCATACACTATCTTCTTTGGGCAGCACTGACTAGCCCACATAGTTTTAGGTCACGTCACAAGAACATGTCTCGATGGGGAAAGAGCCCCTCCTTCTCATTAGTCCATAGGTAAATCAAACCACGCCTCTACACTATCCCACACAGTCAAGGGTCATCTCTGAACTATTGAGGACTACGCTACCCAGCCCAGCAGGAGTGTCAATCCGATATCTCCGCGGGGACTACACTCTTGGTTAGCCCGATATCACCTCAGGGACTACGCTCTAGGTCAGCCTGGTATCTCCTTGGAGACTATGCTCTCGGCCAGCTCGATATCTCCTCAAGGAGTACACTACCTGTCTTGGCGATAGGATCAGCCCAGTATCTCTTTGGAGACTACTCTATGGGTATTCCCGGTACTACACTGGTCATCCCATCTCAGTGGTACTTATCGGAAAAGGTACCTCTCATAAAAACCCCGTTGTTGTCATCGGGTGTCGCCCCTAATAGGACTCACCCCTAGAACATCTCGCATCATGTCTCAAAATTATCTATAGTAGGAACCATTACATTCTACGTGAAAAAACACTCTGGGTAGGATACTCATATGCCAAATTCTAAGTCTAAAAGAATAATATACAAGAGATAGAAGATGAGTAAAGTGGTACAAAGTGTCTGTGGGCCGGCACGTTGTGTCTCCCTGCCAATTTACCTAGGCTTGTACCTATTCCTACATGGGTAATAAATGAAGAAACAAGTACCAAGGTGCATGCTATTCTATTCCCAGAGTACATGATATCTCTTTACAAGAAGCTGACAACCACGCATTGCTCTTTGTTAAACCAAAGGAAAAAACGTACTTTTTCTCACAGGCCTCCTCGAACGACACCAGATAACTAGAAAAATCACTCCTTTTAAATCCATGGAGAAAAACGTCCAAGATTTACTATTCATTCACCCTGAATGAACATTCGATGGAAAATACATATATCACCACATTGCGCTTGAATGGCATCAAATGGGGCCCACACCATAGGCACAAAAAAACTGTAAAAATCACGCTATTGCGATCCTTACGAAAGAAACACCTAAGACCGACTACCAATTTGTTGAAAATCGATACCGGGTTAAAAAGATGAATTTCATGGCAACACGCGCGAACCGGGACTTGTGGGGCCCACACATCGACCTTGAATTAAATATCCAAAATTGGTCTGAAAACATTCCTCTTAATTTCAAGGTCGCAGTTTCACAGATGGATCATCATTCTGACACAGTATTAGGGAGATTTCAAATAAAATATCTCGGAATAATGATAATAATTATATTAGGTGTTTCGTGGACCCGAGCCACATAACTAAACTTAATATTCAACATTGGACTTGAATCAACCATTTTAAAGACATGGTCTCGTTGTTGTTGACAGCAAGTAAATCAGATGTCTCGCATAGGAGTAAGGGCGGGTCAAATATTTAAAAATAATAATATATTATTATTATTTGAGAATTTTGGGTCCCCGATCCAAAAACCCAAATAAGACATCCAATATAAGACTCAGAATGTCCGTCTGGAATTCGAGGTCGCATTGCCAATGACGGTTCATGAAACCAAAGATGCATGAAGAAGTTACATTCAAAACACAAATTTTCCCAATGAAAATAATAATAAAATTATTATATATTTTTTAATTTTCATTTATGTCCTTAAATATTTATATGCAAAATCCCACGCACTATAAAAATTGGCTTTTTCCTTCGACTCTATGCCCGACACACCCCCACTCCTTCGTGATTTTATTATTATTATAATTATTATTAGTATTATTATAATTATTTATATCTCTTTATAATTCCTCCCTCCAATTAAATCCTTAACCAAATTTCACGCGGCCTCTCCCTATGAACCCTATAGGCCAACCTTCCGCACCCGCTGCATTTGCCGGAACCACCGCCACTACCTCCAGCCTACCGTGCTGCTATGTCTCTGATCCGCACTACCTCGTCGACGACCGAAGCTTCCTAGAAACCATTTGATGCACGTGCACCGATTCACCATTGGGAGAGGCTCCGATCACCATCTGGCCAGATCTCCGTCTCACACCGCCTTGCAGTCTCCGCACGACAGGCCTGGACCACCAGAGGCCGCTGCTTCAGATATCCAGACATCGACGTTTGATCCAATATTTGCTCTTGACTGTATAAGGGGGGTAGATCCATGATGATTGGATTTTTAGTGATATCCTGTACCAAGGACACAGATTTAAGAATATATACACCCGATCCAAATGAAAATCATGCTCAAAATTATGTAACACATTAGTAGGGTTTGACTTCACCCTTGATTGATCCAGAATCCGTGTCCACATAAATAAAACAACGTGTCAAGGATTAGTTTCACATCGATAAATTGTTAGGTATTTTTCAAACTATCGACCGTAATAAGAGAGGGAGATGAGCGAAGGGAAAAAAATAACAAAAACATGATTATCAAATCTGATGAAACACCTCATCTATTTTTCGGGTTAGCCTTGATTCATCTCCATTAGAATGTTGAACAAAGAACAAAATCAACAATTAATAAATTGATAAAAGCTCTTTAATTCAATTTCTGGAGTTGTTTAGTGGCACAAATTGAGAAGCATGAAATGAATATGCTCAAAGATTAATTTAGGGATTAAGAACAACAACAAAAAGTGTTACCTGGATTTGTTTGGTCTCCAATGATGAAGATCACACTTGCAAAACGATCGAGAGAAGTTTCTACCTTAGTCATTCTTTCTTCTTCCCTGATCGAAGATTTCCCATGTCATTCTTCTTTATTCTTCATTCATTATTAGGGAGAGGAGTAGAGGATAGGAAGAGACGGTTTTCCATCATTGGACAAAATGAATTATGAGGCCAAACCCCCCTAAAAATGAATTTATAACCATTCATTAGGTTAAAACAAATTAGTCAAATAATCAAATAAACAATTATTTAATTATTAAATTAATCATCCATACCGGCACATAAGCCAACCTCTTAATACTGACAAAGTTTATATCATTCCTAGGGTAACGCATACTTTTTGAACTCAACGATGGTCTTAGATTTCTCATCCGAGCACCCATCCCTGAGTTATTACAGTTTGAGCCATTAAATGAATAAATGAATAATTTAATTATTCTATTTAACATACCACACACAAGGGAGGGGCTGAACGTCCCACGCCGACTCATTTTATTTCACGCATCAGGGAAAAACTACATTCTAGACCCAACCATGGTCTCAGATTTCTGATCTGATCAAATTTTTAAGAGATATCTCATTCCCAACATGTGTGTAGTATAAAACCACATAATATTTTTATAAGAATAATTCTGGGCACACCAGGACTCGGAATTGAACTTCATCTCAGTGCGCAACATAGAAAATATTCTTAGAAATATTTCAAATTATTATTAGACTAAAACATGGTCTCAACACTATTACTTATTTCATGATTTGTGTCATTTAAATGAAAAACTAGTGAAAAACTCGGGATACCGAGCCATCACATAGCTCTCCCACTCCCAAAGAAACCTACACATTTCCATGCTGCCAAAGAAAGTGGACCAAAGGGATGGTGCAACATCATAATTCCTTCTTCATTTGATGACATGTGTTGGAACACAAACATATTTCATCAGTTGCGAATCGTGTAAGACATCGTGTACACACTCCAACTATTTGGGCTAAGTAAAGGATGTATGCAACCTCTCCATCTCCTTGCATAGTCTCGGATGAGCTTATAGAACATGAGGGATAGTTTTCCTCCCCAGTCGAACCTCTACATCCCATGTCACAACTGGAATCATTTTTTGTCACTGGAATAGGGTCTCGTGATTCCCTCCTTCAGATACTCATATGGTGAAATACTAGAGGATATATGGACATTCTAGATTTCACAGTCGATACATCACAACAGAGGCTCCCTTACGTTCTTGAGAAGGGAATGAACTACATTCCTCAATAGAAGAAAATTTATACCCAGCTGCTTCATAAGGTTCTGCCGCATGAAAGTAAACTACTCTAAAGCTACCCGAATTAGGTGAGCCTGGGACTTTCTATACATTCCAATAAGGGAAACTTCTACCAAACTATTCCCTGAGTGCAAAAGTCAGAGGAAATTTGTTACCGTGATTCTTCTATGCTATGTGGGCCTCAAAGGACAAGGTTCTAGAGACCGATCATAAGATGATCTCCTACGTTGATATCTTGTTGTCTGGCGACTGCTAGCTGCAACAAACATCTCAGATCTATTTCACTCAATGCCAAAACATTTTCTATGGTGTTCTTATGACAAAAATCAATATCTCAACAATTCCTAATCTAGAACCTCGACGTAGGTGGGGATGCACCATGGTACATTGATAGCATGAATATCTCTATGGAGTCCCTGATCGAACATCCACACATGGATGTAACCATTATATATCTTGTCCAGAGTGTAGTGCACAAGGTATGTGAGCCTAATCATGCACTTAGTCACTGTTATCCCAACATGCTATAACTAGATGAGATTTTGATATCGAACCTAGTGCATGGAAGGGCGTATAACTCCTCACAAAATATCTACTATAAGTCTTCCC
This sequence comes from Viscum album, assembly GCA_963277665.1. Classification (NCBI taxonomy): domain Eukaryota; kingdom Viridiplantae; phylum Streptophyta; class Magnoliopsida; order Santalales; family Viscaceae; genus Viscum; species Viscum album. The sequence goes on along the minus strand of OY728148.1, from coordinate 2,675,903 downwards.
ACAATGGTTCCAACTCATCATGTATCTAAGTAACCAAAATCCACCAACGCCCAGCTGATCCGGGGAAAAGGGCATATTCCAAAGCCACAATATGATCTGTAGGTGTCCATACATGCCTAAAGAGGTGGAAAAACGATTCAAGCCAACCTTTACTGTCTGATGGTTAGGCTCACCGCAGAACCTCATAGGTCTCTGGTGCAGGAACTCGCAATGTGTGCTTAGCCTGTGCACATCATGAACCTACTATGTTGGGGCGGTCTATTACTGAAGAGGTAGTGGCTCTGCAACCTACCCACCTGGAGTAAGGGGATCAGATGATGGGTCCTGAACTGAGACCTCATCGCTCATTGGGTTTTTTTAACGAACCGTTTCTCGTGTCATGGATGGCTATCATAGCGGAGACATCCATAATGTTTTCAAGTAGTACTATGGTCGGATGAGCATATATATATACACATCAAAAAAAGTGGGGAGCTTACTCAATAATGACATTCAAAGACTCAATCTTATATGATGCATGTACCATTGTTACCTACAAAAAGTGTCTCAGAGTGCGGAGATAACAAGAGGGTAATCAGGGTCCTGGTGAATGGATACGTCGGCCACTCATACCATCACTAGACTCCCTGGGCTGAGAGCCTCTCTTGAGACACTTAGACATGGTTTCCCTAAACCCAACCAAGACCGTTTTACGGAAATGTCCGAAAAACATCCTAAGTGTTGAAGCACCTATGACACAAATTTTTTCATAACTCGATCTGTACCAGGGCTTGGGCCGAAATTACCCCAAGCCTGCTTCCATAGGCCAGGGGCTGGTGGCTATCGCCCAAGGCACAAAAACAAGGGGAGGCCTTCACCTATGAAAATGTACACACACACACACAACCAAATCAATGAAAAAGTGCAGAGTAAGAGAAAATAAGAGAAAACATTGCTATTCAATGGAAACCAAACATATATTCATCGACCTCTAAATAGTGCAAGTACATGAAAAAGAATGATGAAAGGGTACGGGGGAAAATAAACATCCATCTTGGAAAGTACCATAACCCCACAACAGGTAAAAAGTAAAAGAGATGGGAGTCTCCCACTCTTGGATACCAAGCCCCGACCACTGCACGCGGTACAAACACCCTATATCCCTAATCTCCAATGATATCACGATCAACATGTTCGATGTGTATAGGGACACAACAGAGGTGGGAAATGCCCCAACATGGGTGAGTATAAGGATACTCAGTAGGATTCCATGAAGGATCGAGGGAGAAGCAAGAGAGGTACTGAAAAGAAGAGAAGTAAGAGAGAACAAGGTATATCAAGATTTATTGGAATGAGTACAACTCCAGCGAATAATAGATATGATTTTTCAAAGAAACCCAAACAAGAGAGTAAGGGGATCTCCATTTCAAATCTCTGCCCATGAAAGTGAGCACGAAATTATTCCTTGTAAAGTCATCTGCAATTCCCAAAACCTCTTCACATCTCCCCAAGATGCCCAAGTCAAAGGGGTTTAACTCACCACATATGGATACTGTCCATTTTGGGCGGCACTGAATCCCCCACGTGGTTTTACGTTGCATCAAAATAATGTGTCTCGGTGGGGTAAGTACCCATCATTATTGTTAGTTTTTAGGAAAATCAAACCATGACTCGACACTATGCCACACAGTCAAGGGTATTCTCTAAACCATTGGAGACTAAATTACCCAACCCAGTGGGATGGTTATTTCGGTATCTCCTCAGGGACTACACTATGGGTCAACCCGGTATCTCCTCGGGTACTACACTACCCGACCTAGAAAAAGGGTCAACCGAGTTTCTATTTGGGGACTATACTATGTGTCAGCCCGATATCTCCTCAGGTACTATACTTCCCAGCCTGGCAAGAGGGTCATCCTAGTATCCCATTGTGGACTACGCTCTCGGTCAGTCCGATATCTCCTTGGGAACTGCATTACCTCACCGGGCAGGAGGGTTAGCCCGATATCTCCTCTAAGACTGCACTTTGGGTTATGCCAATACTAAATTGGTCATCCTAATATCTTCTTTGGGACTACGATTTGGGTAGCACCCGATGACAATCTCACTTTGGGTTATCTGAGTACTTCTCAGAGGAGGTACCTCCCCTAGAAACACCGTTACAGTCATCGGGTGCTACCCCGAATAGGCATCACACCTGGAAAATTGCACATCATTTATCAATATCCACTATAGAGGGAACTAATACATTCTACATAAAAATAAATCAGGATAGGCTACTCATCTGCCAATTTCTGAGTACAAAATAAGGAGATACAACATATAGAATATTCGTAATTTTGGTACAGGATGTGTGGGGGATGCAGGCGCTGTGTCTCTCTACCTCTTTTCTTGGGGTGTGTAATTATGAATACATGGGTACTAAATAGAAAAAAAACTACCCATATGTGTGGTAGTGTCCTCCCAGAGTACATGATATCTCTTTACATGAAGCTGAAGAGTGCGCATTTATCATTTTTAAACCAAAGGGAGAAAATGTACTTTGACTCGCAGGCCTCCTTAAATGGCACTGGATAACCAGAAGGATCACATCGTTGCGACCCTTGGAAAAAAAACCTATGATCGACTAGTCATTTTCCCTGAACGGACATCTGATGGATAAGTCTTAAATCACTGCATTGCGCTTGAATGACATCACATGGGGCCCATGCCTTGGTCCCAAAAAAAAACAGTACGGATTATACCATAGCGATCATTATGAAAAAAACACCTGAGATGGACTGCTTATTTGTCCAAATGGGTACTCGATGAAAAAGTTTCATTTCACCGCAACATGAATGATCCAAGCCTCATTGGGCCCACACCTCGACCTCGACATAAATAAAAAAAATTGGTCTTCAAACATCATTCTTAATTTCAGGGTCGTAGCTTCACATAAAATTTATCATTCCGACACCTTAGGAGGGGAATGTTATATAAAAGATCCCACAATAATAATAATAATAATACTAGTATTAGTATTAGGTTAATTGTGGACCCGAGCCACATAACCGAATTTAATATTAAACGTTGGACTTCTATCGACTGTCTTAATGATTGGGCCACATCGCCGCTAACAGCAAGTCAATCGAAAGCTGCACATAAGAGTTAGGGTGGGTCAATGATTTAATAATAACAATGTATTATTATTATTTTAGCGTTTTAGGTACCCAATCCAAAATCCCAAAAAAGACATCCAATATCAGACTCAGAATCTCCTTCTTGATGTCAGGGCCTCACTACCACTGATGGTTTGTGAAACTTGGTCGCTTGAAGAAGTTATGGTCAAAAAACAATACTTCCTAATGAAAATAATAATAAAATTATTATGGTATTATTATTTATAATGTATATCCTTAAATATTCATATCCAAAATCCCACACACCACAAAAATAGGTTCCTCCCTTCGACTCCATGCCCATGACACCCCCAATCATCCATGTTTTTATTATATTTACTATTATTTCCTCTCTTTATAATTCCTCTCTCCAATTAAATGCTTCTCAAAATTTCATGTGGCCTCTCTCTATGAACCATAGAAGCAATCCTTGCACACCCGTTGCATCTGTTGGAACTGTCACTGCTGCCTTTGGCCTACAATGCCACTTTGTCTCCGGTCTGCTCTCCCTTATTATTGGATGAAGCCACCTGGACCCCACTTGATGCGTTCACACCACCTCACCGTTGGAAGTTTTACCAACAACCTTCTGGATGGGTCAACATCTCTTGTTACCTCACAGACTCTTCATAACCTTTCTAGACCACCGGAGGCTTCCGCCTTAGACCGCCACACACCGACGTCTAAACCATTGTGCGCTCTTGCTTGTGGAGGTAGGGTCAAACCATGCTGGAAGGGGTTTTAGTCATATCCTACAACAATAACCAGGATTAATAATTTCTACACCCAATCCATCATCAAGTCATGCTCATACATATGCCACACATCAATAGGGTTTGATTTCACCCTTGATTGATCCTGAATCTGTGTCCACATAAACGATCCGACATGTCATGGATCATTGTCACATCGATTTATTATCGGGTATTTGTCAAATCATCGACCATAATAAAATGTGGTGATGAGCGAAGGGATAATGAAAAAAACAAGATTCACAAATATGATGAAAGACCTCAACTATTGTTTGGGTTATCCTTGATTCATTGTCATTAGAACGATGAATGGAGAACAAAATCAATAATTAATAAATTGATAAAAGTAGTTTAATTCAATTTTTAGAGTTTTGCAAGGGCATATATTGAATAGAATGAAATTAATATGCTCAAAGATTAATTCAAGTAAAAATAAAATCAAGATCGAGTTCTACCTGGATTTTTTTGGTTGCTGTTGATAAAGATCACACATGTGCAATGATCGAGAGAAGCTAATGTGTTCGTCGCTCTTTTTTCTACCTTAGTCAATAATTTTCCTCATTGTTCTCTATTATTCGTCATTCATTATCAGGAAGAGGAGGAGAGGATATGAAGGGGGGTTTTCCAACGTTGAACAAACTGAATTATGAGGCCAACCCCTATAAATAATTAATATATAACCTCCCATTAGGTTAAAAATAATAATCAAATAATTAAAATAACAATTATTTAATTATTTAATTAATCATCCACGCTGGCACATCAGCCAACCTCCTGATGCCAACAATGGTTATACCCTAAATAGTGTAAAACATACATTTTGAACTCAACGGTGGTCTATGATTTATCAATCGAGTCGCTATCTGTGTGTTATTTAGGATAGATCCATTAAATGAATAAAATAATTATTTAATTCATCCATTAAACATACAGCCGATGAGTGATGGGTCCGAACATCCCATGCCTACTTATTTTAAGGCATTTCTAGGGGAAACACCACATTCCAGACCAACCATGGTGTTAGATTTCTGATCCAATTATCCATTTAAGAGATATCCCATACTCAACATGTGTGTTGTATAAAGACACATAAAATGATTATTAACATAATTCTGAGTACATTGTTCCTCGAAATTGCACGCTATCTCAGCTCCCAGCACTAGAAATATTTATAGAAATGTTTCAAAGTATTATTAAGAAAATATAGGTTCTCTACAATTTCATGTTTCTGTAATATATTATATCCATATCTTCCTCTATAATATTAGAAATTAAACCATCATTCATGTGTATGGAGTACTGCCACCTCATAAACTAATATAATTAATACTCTATACCTGTAACATCCCAAAAATTTTATGTAATTAATATTTGGATTATAGTTTAAATAAATAATGATATGAAATATATTTGATTAAATTTAATTTAAACAATTAATTTAATTTTATTTTATTTGGATTATATTTTAAATATGTCATTTTGTTTAAAAATAATACACAATTAATAAAAATTAATTTTTCTTATATGTAAAAATATATATTTAGATTTTCAATATTGTTAAATAAAATATTACAATAATATTTATGTTCTAATTAATACACTGAAATTTTAAATAATGTTTTTTTATATTATAATACTTTGTTACAAATTATTAATTAGTGTATAAAAAAATTATATTAATATATAGAAAATTGGGGTTTATTAAATTTAAAGTATTTTATTATATTAGTGTGTTTTGTTTTATTCATATTATATATATATGATTGATACATAATAATAATAAAAAAATGTTTTATATTTTTTATTTTGGGACATTGAATAATTTATTTTTATTAATTATTAATTTATTAAAATAAGATATTATTTTAAAAAATGAAATATATATAAATATATATTAAAAAACGAAATAGTGATATATGTATTTAAAAATTTGAATTTATACCTAATAAAAAAGGAGTTGCGTTTTATTATTTTAATACATGAAATTGTAATAATAATTTTTTTTAAAGAAAACACAATTATGGTTTGGAATCAAAGGAAAGGATAAACAGTGAGATTAAAAAATTGATATGTGATTGACTACTTGATTGAGGGAAAAATAATAATAAATAATATATTATAATGGAAACATGAGGGAGAGGTGTGGAATTAACAAAAAAGCCTTAATGATGATTTATTTTTAGGGTAGCAATAATGGTGCGTGTGAATTTTAGGAGGGTGTGAAACGATATGTTTTCTTTAGTTGAAAAAAGTCATTTAAATATATATAAAAAAATTACATGTTTTGGTTAATATATATATATATATTAATATAAAATAAAAACGAATATATATATATATATATATTTATATATTAGCAACACGATTTGTTTAAAAACATTGATGATATAAATATGTTAAATAAAGGGTTTGATATTTAAAAAATAATAATAATGAAAGAAATGAAATGAAGATAAGCATGGAGGTGATTTTTTTATATACAAATTTTCTCATTTAAAAGAATCCATTTCATACCATTCTTTAAAATATATATTTGAGAAATCCAACTTGATTTTTTATATATATTATTGACACCAAATCAACATAAAACAATTTATATATGTTTATTGATATCGTTATAATATGTGAAGATGGGGATGTCTATTGTTCTCTACACACTCCAATGGCGCGACATGCCTGTTTAAACACACAACCTCTGTTATTCAACTTGTCGAAGTCCCTTAAACACTACAGTGAGTCTTTCATACTCTACTCAATAATTTCACCATCTGTAGTGTAATCTGTACATGTTTATGATATGAGACAATATTATATTATCATAAAATTTATCCATCTCGAAATTTACAGGTAAGATATAGATAATTTATTTCAAAATCACAATTATCATTTCCTGATTATGCTTAATTTATTTCTTTCCTTTTGAAACTTATAGCAAGCTATATGTTAATTTTATTCTATTTTTTTGGTTATTCATTCTACTGAATACTAGAAAGGTGAAAATGCCATTTTAACATTATGATTTTATTCATATTGTTAAAATTATGTTATTTTACAAGTTTACACATGCGTGTGTATAAATGTATTTATAATCATATGTATATATATATACATGTTTCCTTATCTTACTATTTTTCCATAAATTGTTTTTGAAAGGGACATAGTATGAATTTTGTAGATTATCATGTCATACAATTTGCGTTTTATTTTAAGGGGTGTATATACCCATATAAGTATATTTATCCAAATATGAAAAAATAATTTTAAAACAATTAATCTATGGGTGTGTGTGTATTTAATCTATGATTTAATTTGATTACATAACTAATTCCCCAAATGGATATTTTTCATTTATCGACCTTTTGCGCAACCATGTACTTAATATGCGATGACAAGTTTTGTATATTCAATACCAACACACACACACACACAGATATATATATGTATATATATATATATGCATGTGGATGAAACTGTTATTACCATGATTATAATTTTATTGTAAATTTATCGTCATGTTTCTTGAAAATGAACATAAATTGTCATCTTGTTATCTAAAAATTACGATCTTCGCATCTTCATATGATCATGGCCATGTGTCTATGCATGTCATCGACATTCATTTCACGTGTAATAAACTCATACTTTTTTCAATTTAAATCTTAAGGTTTATTTTCAATATTATCATTCATATGAATTTATTCCATGAATTGAATGTTTTATTCAAAATATTTTATTTTCATTTTATGTCCGGGATTTCATTAATAATAATTTTTAATTTAATAAAATTGAACTGCTCATATGAGACATGGAGGTGATTAATAAAAGAAAGAACGATTACATAGATAGTCCATCCAATGTCTATGTGGTATAAGTTTTAGTAGTAACCAAACTTGCAAATGATGAAATGGAAGTTTATATATATTTAGATACATTCTTATATTTATATGTGTATGAATGTGTATTTTAATACATTGACATGTTTTAAAATACAAACTCCACTAGTAAGATCATATATATGTAAAGAAAGCTAAAAATGATTTAAAAAAATTCGGTGCTAGATCATTGTAAATTTGGAAGTTCACGGGGGAGTGAGTCCATCCTTAGATAAGTGGGTAGGCCAAGAAAACCTTTAGTGATTCAAGTGACCTCAAAGTAATGTTTTGTTTTCAGAATCATGTGTATTGTTTTTAGAAAAACACTAGATTATGTTTAAGAAATTTTGAATGTAAGTAGTTTCTAAAATCATCTAGTATTTTTAAACTGTAAGTAATTTCATATAGTATCTTAAAAAGGTTATTTCAAAATGTATTTAAATTTTTATTCTCAAAGGAAATTTTTTTAAGGATTTATCAAGGGTTTTTAAACCCCATATTGGGCATACATTATGCTCACATCTTGTTTTAAAATGATTTTCCCACAGGTCACTTTAAAGTCCAATGTTTAGCGTCAATGTTATATCGTGCATGAATGCGATGTTTGGATTTTTAATTTTTTTAATTTTGTTTCAACTCTGATATTTTGTAGGTTTGTATCTATTCTCCAGAACCTAGACAGGTAAAAGGTTCTCGGCTATGTAATGCTTAAGGATGTGTCCTTATAATACCTACATATAATTATGGGTAATAATAAATGATTTAATATATATATATATGAAATTAATTTCATTTTTTTTCATTTTTTGGGAATTAATATTTTATCATTTTATTTACGATTATATTCATTGACAATTGATAATTTCATTTATGCGTACATGAATATTACCACCAAGATGAAAAAAATATGATTCATTTTCCATCACAATATAACATAGTTGGTATATATATATGTGTGTATTTAAATATATAATATGTTTTTTGAGATTTTTTATCATTATATAAATATAATATAATATTTACAATTATTCCATCATTACCACTAAGGCATAGAAATCTAAATCGTTCGTATGTATGGCCAACCGTCTCCATTAATTTAACATAGTTAAAGTTTCATATATATAATTAAAAGATATTTGTAAAAGTATAATTATATTATAAAATTGATAAACACATATTTATTATTATTATATTTAAAATTTTAAATTACCACAATTTCTGTATTCACCATACAATATTCATTATGAAATTATAAACTGAATTCCTTCAAAATATATAACATATACACAATTTATTATGTAATTTAATATTTCAATTATGAAAATTAAATAAAAACTTTAATGATAAATTAATAAAACTATAAAAATTTATTATACAATTAAATAAACGATTTATTCTTTTTATTAATTAATTAATGGAAATACATAAATTTCTTATACTATAGGTGAGATATTTTTTCTCAATTTCTCATCATTGAGGCATGTTTTATTTTTATAGACATATTTTAGTTTATATGGGGTATATAATGATAATTAATTTATTTTATATAATTAATAATTCAGAGATAATGTATTGTTATCTTGAAATTGAAATTATTTCATCTAGGTGAATTTGAAAAGAATGTTACTTTGTGGTAATGGGTTTTGTATCAATTTTCCAACATTGATACATGTTTTGGTGTTATAAAATCATTTTCTTTTTGAATTTTTGTATAAAATTACCCTTTATAATTTTTTTCATCAATAAATTATAATTGATTATTGTATAATGTTTTAGTTGAAATGTTTTCATGCATGTGATTTGAATTGAATGTTATATAGTGGTAATGTATTACTACAAAATTTAATATTTTTGATGAATTTTTAATCAAATAAACATAGTTTCTTTTATAAATCCTCTATCATGCATATTTTTTCATATTCAATCATTTATAATTCATAAATCATTGTATTATTATGATATAATTAAAATTTCATCGTGTAAGATTCTTTGAATTTAATATTTCCTTGTGTAAAATGATTTGATCTCAATTTCAATTATTTTTGGAATAAATTATTGTTATACAAAAAAATAATTTATTTCAATATAATTCAATTATAACATGATATAGCATTATTCATTCAAAATTATTCTTATTTTATGTCTAAAATCAGATTTTTTCAAGGGGGTTTTATATAAATATTTATCGTCTAATTAGAATTATTCTAAATCATTTTCATTTTATTCATTTATAACTACTATTCATTAACATTGTATTGAAATGATTATGGTTGAATTAATCTATTAATTATTTTTATTTGCACATTATATATATGGATTTCCATATATATTTATAATCAATTGATGTTTTAATTTTTACTTGGAATTTTATAATAATTACAAGGGTTTAATTTTTTACAATATTAATTTATGGACACATGATTCCTATCAAGGAAAAAGATTTTTTATTGGTTGTAATTAATACCTCGTGAGAGACTTTTTAAATATTACTACATGAAATTCATGTGATTCATATATCTATATCATACACTTTTTTTCAATGTATATTGTTTCATGTGTCTATAAAATAGAAAAGACCTATGTTATAATTTCTCATTTCCATGATTTTATATGATCAATTTAAATTTTCTACAATTGTATTCCATTTTTTAAACAGATATCATTTATTTTCTTATGGGTATGCATGTGTTTTACATGTTTCGTTTCAATTTCCTCACATTTTTTTATTAAAATATCACAAATGATGATTTTAAGTTATATTAATGTTTTATATTCTTTTATATAATGAATCGTTCTCTATTGTACATGTTTTTTTAAAATTTTTAATGAATTTTATTTTCTAAAAAATTCATTCATAATGATATTTAAGAAGATAATTGTTTTTAATTTTCAATGTATTAAAATGAAATTTCATGTTATTTTCAACATGGTAACTTATTAATTGCTTTATTTTTTTAAAATATAATGTTTTTATAAAAATTATTATATGTACTTATCTTTTTAATATCATGACCAGTAGTTTCTTTAATGATTATTTTTCAAGCTTCCTCATTTATTTTTAAAGAATTCATTACAATATTATATTCTAATTCCATAGTTTTTAAATGTTATTTTGAATCTAATATGGATATTTTCCAATATGTTAAATGAAATGTTTTAAATGATAATTTCATGGTATTTTATAATATGTCAACATCCTTTAATTATTCATAAATTTAACCAAGAGTGTGATCAAATGATACCATCCATATTCCTTCTCAAGATGTATTATGATGAATTTTATGGTAATGTCATGAAAGCGTAATAATTTATATGTGTTAAAAAGATATATGGGAACGATGGTTGTTTTTCAAGGCTTTTAGGATTAAAAATTATAAGTAAGGATGGTTGTTCTTTGAGTGTATTCTGAGGAAAATATAGATTCTAGTTTTTTTAATATATCATACTTGAGATTTAAAGATGATGAATTTGAAATTGATGCATCTTTTATAATGGGAAATCCTAATACATAAAATATAGGGTGATCTCCATATAGATAATATGATAACTGATCCACGTTATAGATATAATATACATTGGTTAATGTTCTTTATATTTAAAGTAATTATGGTATAATTTATTTGGGGAGGATTTTTATATGGATTTAATAGGGATCTAATTATATCATAAAAGGGCTATGAAGATAATATTACAAGATAAAAACATTTTTTATGAATCATATTAGTTTTTTATGATTCATTTGATCAATATTGATATCATAACACCCATAATTATTGATTCATATTCTATATGAAATTGATAAATCTTTATTCTATGTCATATTTTTTAAAATTTAGGGTTTTAGGGGCATGATTTATATTTTTTTATTCTTATTCACTTTTATTATGTCATCATAAACCTATAGACATATTATTATAACTAATAAAATTGAATTTTAAATTTTTTTATTTTCCTTAATGAGCATATAAGCTCACCTTTCTTGTGTGTTCTTATCCCCAGGTTGTAAAGAATTGATTTAACCATGCTTTTGTTATGTGGTTTATTAGATGTGAATAACTTTGTGGTTGATTAAATATATTTTTATGAACTGAATATCTATATATGAATTTCATTATGAAAGTGTTTGTCTATATTAAATAGAACTATAAACATTGAAATTCCTTGGTATGGTAGGTTATCCAATATTTCTTCTTGATGAAGAGTATTTTATATGATTAACTATGGGTCATGTTTAACAATATAATTCCATATATATAATGATTATAATTGTAGCACTGAATCTGGGCATTTGGTTATAAGGAAGTAATATAGATATATATATATATATATATATATTGTACACAATTTGTGGTTACATATGGAGTAGTATTCTAAAACCCTAAACATTCCTCTTGGTGGAATTTTAGATTTCCTGGTCATGGATGAAGGTAGTTGAAATTTCATTGTAATAAAAAATTGTTTATAAGTATATTATTAGCATAGGAGATGATTTTTATCTTATATTCATGAATATATTTTATTATATGAATATATTATATTTTATACTGCATAGTATTCCTCAATATAAAATTGACTCGATAATTTATCTATCACATTAATTTTGTTATAACAGTTTCATAGTTTTTGTAGCTTATGATGTTGTTTTTGGTTGTATTATAATAATAAATTCCATAATATTCTCTTGATTGGGTATTTCATATTATTATTATATATATTTTTATTTTATTTTAATGTGAGTAATAGTTTACATATGTTATTCTTAAAACATGGATATTTTTATTAGCCTATATAATATATGATGGAGTACATGAGGTCATGTGACTATCTAAAATTTGTATATTGGAATAATTTAATAGGATAATGATTAATTAAATAAAAATATTATATCATAGATAATTATATAATACATAAAACCCTATTATAATTGAGGATCCATATTAAAAAATTATTTATGTTGTTAATTGTTTTATGATAAGAATTTTTTTTACATAATTCTATGAAAATACCATGTAGAAATGAAATATCATGAATAATTAATTAATGATTACAGGTAATTATATAGCATAAATATTTAATTCTTCACCATGAAAATATAAAAATGTTAATAATATGTCTTTTTGTAATGATTTTATTTGAATTAAAATGGATAATTGAAATGATTTTGATAAACCAAAATATAATTCATCTATAGTGACATATTTTCCCATAATGATTCAACTAAATTGGGTAATAATGAGAATTTAGGGATTATATAATGATTTTATCATGAAAATACATTTCCATTTGATTAATGTAATTAAGGAGGATACATGTAACAATGGATCATATAAAAAAAATTACGGTGTCAATATTTATCTTATTTTATTATTACGGATATATTAATGAATACCATTTGCAATAGAAGTTTCATTTACGATATTTTGTTGAATTTTTTTACAAAATAAGGGGGTGATATGATATATGTTATATCCATATAAAAAATGAACAATGTTAACAATGATATATCATTATGGATGAAACAGATTTTAGATTTATAGATATGAGCATATTATGAAAATGTAAATATAAGGGCCAGCCTTATTGATTACATTATCATGAATTAAATGAATAATTCACATTGAGGATCATTTCAGGTTTAGAGTTTTAGTGAATTATGCTACAACTATAACATCTTCAAAAATTACAATGGATAAACTTCCACTTAGTTTTCATTTTTTTCATAAAATAAAATCTATTGAAAAAAAGGTCATGACAAGTTCCTTGTTTTAGACAGCATGCCTTTACCTTGATCCCATCCTTGACCCTATTCATCTTTAAGTCCTGTGAAAAACATTTCAAAAAAACATGGGATGAGCATAAAAAGCTAAGCATGGGTTATAAGATAATGAATGAAATTGTTTTCAATAAATACATACCAAGAATTAGATCATACCTCCTGAAATAATATGATTTATGATTAACACATAGAAATCATCAATCATAAAGGGTAACTTGTGGAATCTATAACATACTTACATTGTAGCTTTCACATCTATATAGGGAGTTACATTGAGAATACCCATCACAGTATATTCCATAAATCTCATAGTAGAAACATTCACGTTTACCTTTGTCATGATACCCAATGCATTGGAGAGCTATCTCGAGATCACCCACCCTAGGTTTATCATGGAACCACCTGTAAACGTTACAATGCCACAGAACCCCAACATATTCACAACACATGAAACAAATATAAATAAAAGATAAAATTTCCAAATTTCTATCATAATACATAATTTAAATATATTAACATAACAAATCCATTATCAAAACCGTTTTCCATACCAAAATACTTAAAATAGTATATGATATGTATTTTCCTTTAAAAAACATTACGTATTCTTAAGGAATCCAAAGAGCAAATAATACTCACGGCGGTGGAAACGGTCATTGTTACCAATTAAGTTAAAAATACATTATTTTTTTCATGTATTAAAATGTTTCATAGAGAAAATATTTCCTTTTCATGAAATTAAAATTCAATGGGGGTTATACACCGTATAAAATAAAGCCGTGTATAAATAAAAGGATTCTACGATGAAAGGAGACCGAGACGATGTCCCTTACCTCATGTTCGAGTTGACCCGTTCATTAATTAATATCATGAATAATAAAATAATTTTAATTTATAATTTCTTAAGAACATTTTAAATTTTTATTATTCCTTTTATATGAATTATTAAATTGGTATAACAATTAGTTAATTATTGGAGTTCATATCGGAAATTTTGTCGATGATCAAAACTTGAGTTAAAAATGAATTTGTAATTATTATAAATTTTTCTTTTGGTAGAAATTTCATTATATCTAAAATTATATTAATGATTTATATAATATATATATATATATCATATATATATAGTATATATATATATATATATTTATAATAGTACAAAACATTTGGAGATAATAAATGAAATGCACCATTCATGGAGACGGTAAGCCGTATGTACTCATGAACTCTAGTTCCATTTCTATTTCATATTTAATAGAATAAAAACATAATGATAAATTGGTATATTATAATTCTAGTATAATATCATATATAATTTCATTAACTCCCTCCTTTGTATGTTTCACATATATCATGAATGAGTCATATCACTTTGAGGGGGCAATAGTCCGAATGTCCTCAAATGAAATTATCATATTTACCCACTATTGAAACCATAAAGGTATTATATAAATGAAAGTAACAAACCATAGAAACAATTTTAATATAATATATATCACTTATAAATATCGTTCCACATTAATGAATACCATAACAGGTGGTAGTAAAAGATTTAACAATCATCGTTTCGTGAGGCAGTAGTTCACTGTCCACAAAAACAATATGTTATTTACCCATGAGATGGAGTTATGTGTGAGTGTAGTTAGAATACATCTCATAACAACAACCTAGCATATCGAGGATACAAGTTTGTTTATAAAATAAAAGAATAAAAAGATTTTATGGGGTTGGAGAAGTAAAATTACACACACAAAAAACGTTAGAGAAGACGTTACCTTTAAATTGGGTATCTCCATTGGGTCGGAACAAAAAGGTTTAATGGGAATTTTTTTTCCTAGGGTAAGGCTTCTAGGATGAGTATAGGGATATAGGGAGATTAATTGGAAAGATTTTGGACGATCAAAGGTGCTTGAGAATTGTGAATAATGGGTTAGAAGTGTGGGATTGTTGTAAGGGGGAGGAGGGGCAATTTAAGAATGTTTAAAAATATTATTTTAATATACAATGATTTTTGGTTTATAATGTTCAAAAACATATTAAGGTGTAATATAAGATAACTCATTTTATAAATAAGATCATCCAATAAGAATTGGACAGGTTTTTGATATTGTTTTAAAATTTATAATCATATTTATTTAAATAAATCCTTAATGAGATAAATACTACATCATTATTATGTCATAAATAATTTAATTTATTTGATGTCTAAAAATTATAAAAAAATACTATGATTTTTTAAATATTATTTTATTTACAATTAATATTTATTTTCTAAGAGATAACTTATATAACCCTATATAAAAATTGATTTAATAAAAGATATATGTTTATGTCATTATTGCCTTTACTTTAAATTTATTAATATAAAGTTTCATTATCCCTTCCAAGTTGCTCCATGGGGTCCCAAAATAGACCCTCAAAAGACAATTATTGGAAATGTATCAAAATATTGGAGTATAACACATGTTAGGTTAATTTAATATTGTTATAATAATATTTTCTTACCATTATTTACTAGATTTAACCTTTTACCATGGAAAATAAATGTTTTACTCAAGTAAATATTCATAATTTATAAAAATAGTAGTTACATATTTACACAATTTTGACCTCATGATTCTAAGTATGGAATCCATTATTACTAATTCAAAACACCTAAGTGGCATAAATTAATTTAAAATTAATTTTCACCATCAAAATAAAAAGTTTGTTTTTAAAAATAATAAATATCCAAAGATTGACACTTATTTATGTCCAATTTCAATGTAAAATTACATCCAATGTACAACATTGAATTAAATTGTAAAAATAAAATCTAATTAAAATTTAAAACAATTTAGAAATAATATCTAACCATATAAATAAATTAGATTTAAAGGTAGTTAAGAATTAAAATACAGTATTTTTCATTATTCATAAAAAATGAACATTATTAGAAAAATACAAAAGTTTTATCCAAATTAAATTTTGATGTCCCAATTATAAATAAGAATATTATTTTGTCAAATAGAACATATAAATGTGACCAAAAATATATTTAAATAGGGTTCTCCATCACATGGTCATAAACAGACCTTTTAAGGAATATTAGAGTATTTATGCTAAAATTTAGATTCTTTCTTATATTAAGCCTCTAAAATTTATTGAAAAAATTAAAAACATTTAAGAAACATATTTAATCATAATATGGTATTTTTTATTTCTAAAAATACAACGGCTATGCGTGAACTACCATTTAAAATAATAATATTATATTAATATTTTTCATTATAACTCAACGTTGTGTGCAATGTATGTTTTTAATGAAACCTTTTGTTGCGTATCAGGTATTCCATCAAACATAGAATCCTATTTAATTTAAAATTAATATTTAATTCAATAATTTTAAAAAATATTAAAAAGTTATATTCTTTATTTACCTAGGATGTTACATCCTTCCCCACATTTGGGAATTACATCCTCGAAATTTTAAAATTGGGCATGGAAATATCATTGAAAGTTCCACATCGGAAAAAGAGTGAATAAAAATATCACTTTAAACGAATGAAAGAGCAATACAAAGGTCACCCGAGATAGCCCATACTAAGATTCCATGTATGAAAACATTGATATGGATGAGAAACAAACCATCAGGGTTTGATGAAGGTGGTAGAAAACATGATTAGGAGAAAGTTAACCATAAGAAAATTTCAAACTTGTGGTGGGTTAAAAGAGAATTGATTCCCTAGTAGGAAAAGTTAACATAAATTTTTTTAAGATACTTTTCATAACGTTGTGTAATTTCTTTATGAACATAACGAAAAACAAAAGGAAACATAATTACTTGTCATGTAGACTTTCATCCATTAATAAATTTCTACAACAAACTCATATTTTCTCCAAATGATGAGTATTCAAACTAACTTGGTCACATTAAAAGAGTTAGAATCAACTTCTATATTATCAAATAATTCTCAAAAGATCAACAATATATTTTCCCAATCATTAGACATAAAAAAAAACCAAAACATTTAGTAAAAGACCATATATCCCCAAGAAAGGATAATAATTTATAAAAAAACTACTCTTAATCTACAAAAAATTTCAAACAATACCGAATGTTCAACAAAGACCATTCAATAAACAAATGTCCATAGGATTTTGTAAAGAAATCTAAAGTATTATTGAATCCCAAATCTCATAAGGATTTACTCACATAATCTTACAAGATAAATTTTAACATTTATCTCAAAATAGCATCAATTATTATTAATGTCTCATACAATAAATTAATTTACCTAATCACTCATTATACCTGATAGTTTAATCATTTCCATAAATAAACCAAATTGTCACATGTCCACAATAAAAACATAGATTGTTCCAAAATAAAATTTCAATCATTAATCTACAAATTATATTCCATAGTATTCTATTTTCCTTAAGAATATAATATTTCCAACAGTGAAAAATTATTCTAAAATATCCTTTATCACTTAATCACTAAATCATTTTCCTATATTTTGGATATCCATTTGATAAAACATATATTCCCAAAATCTACTTATTCTCGATTCATAAAATCATTTAACATAAACGAATAACTCATACTAACCAGAAACATCATGTAGGATAGTGTTAAGCGATGCTCCCTTGTCACCCTTCTATTGTGGGTTCGATTTTTGTGGATTTTCCAAATGTGATGGGTTGTCACCCATCTTACGGGTTGTCCTTTTTATAAAAATCATGAACAAACCTAACATTTTTTAACCTCAATGGTTTTATTAAACCTTTAATTTTCATCCCAATACAATAAGACCTAAACATCTAATATAATGTCTTTTTTTCACCTCCATATGATAAAATTAAACTATACCCAATACAAAGAACATCATACATTGATCATGGTGTCTATATGGTTTCATCATCATCTTGTTCACATAGGTAGAAGGTCCATGCATTGCCACAATGATTTAGAGATCTTTTAAAATCATTTTCCTACTTCATCCAAATAAACCATGTACAACATGGGTTATGCGGGTGTTCACAGAAAAACATGTCCGAAAATAATCATTTATGACATATAATTTCAAAATATCAAAAAAAAATTATTTTTATAAAATAGTCGGACCGAGTGTGAGTGGAAAAGATCAGTCAATGGTCCTTCTAAAATACCAGAAGTATGTGATGGGAGACTATATTATAAAAGAAAATATAAATAGGTTGTTCAAGGGTCTCCTTCTTCAGCACATTTTTCAAAATCATAATATGCTTCAAAATCCTATTATAAGGTAAAATATTTATAAATTCCTTGATAATATTAACCATTCTTGAAAATATAAGAAAATTCATAAAAAAGAGTATTTGATTCAATACAGCCCATGATCCAAGATGATACAGAGGTATAATGGAGGTGTTTGATATCTCAAACAACTTTTTGCAAGTGAGTTGTATGCTAAAAAAAATATCACAATTATCATAACATGACTTCGCAAAAATTATTGCAAGCAAGTCATCAGGACAAGTTAAGAATGTTGTTTGAGATCCACATCCTTCCATTTGTAACCGACATTCCTTGATCTGAAAAATTTATAAAAAATGGATTTAACTTAAATAATAGACATAGGGACGAACCACGAGTTTAACTAAAACTCTTAATCCTTAATGTTGTCTAAACCGACATCTGATACCAACTATAAGGACTCGGCCTTAAACATTACATAATCTTGAATTAAATGAATAATTCTCATAGTGTATCTTTTCAGGATTGAAGTTTTTTAGAATAAGTCCATAACAATTGCCTCTCAAAAAATTACAAATAGACACTTCAACTCAATTTCCATTTTTCCGTGAAATAAAAACGCTTGAAAAAAAAGAGTCATGTCTAGTTCTATGTTTTAGACAACATGACTTTTACTTGATCCAATCCTTGACCCAATTCATCTTTAAGACATGTGAAAAATATTTCAAAAAAACATGGGATGAGCATAAAAATCTCAGTAAGGGTATTAAAATAAATAAAGATAACATTAGTCAATAAATGCATGCCTAGAATAACCTCATACCTCAGGAAATAAATATATTTATGAATAACACAAAGAAATCATAAATCATAAATGGTAACTTGCAGCATCGATAACATATATACATTGTTGCCTTTATATCTATGCAGGGATTTTCATTTGGAATAATCATCAGATTATATTCCCTAAAAATCTTAGGAGAATCATTCATGTTTACCTCCATCACATTACCCAATGGATTGAAGAGAAATCTCAGGCTCACTCACCCTAATATTATCACAGAACTACCCGTATACGAGAAAATTCCCTAGAAGCGTAACATATTAATAACACATAGAAAAATATAATGGAAAGATACAAATTCCAAATTTCTATAAAAATATATCATTTAAATATATTGACAAAAAAATCCATTATCAAAACAATTTTCAATTCCAAAATAGTTAACATAGTATATGGTATTTATTTTCCTCATAAAAACATTTCTTCTTCTTAAGGAATCCAAAGATCAAATAAGACATACGACGACGGAAAAGGTCATTGTCACCACTTATGTTAAAAATTCATTATTTTAGTCATTTAGTAAAATGATTCATAGAAAAAATATTTTCTTTGAATGAAATTAAAAGTCAATGGGGGTTTATAAACCGTATAAAATAAAGTCATGTATAAATTAAAGGATGCCTCAATTATAGAAGATTTAGACAAAGTCCCTTACCTCGTGTCTCCTTGAAACGTTCATTCTTTAATCTCATAAATAATAATCTAATTTAAATTTATACTTTATTAAGAACATTTTTCATATTTATTATTCCTTTTATATCAATTATTACCTTTCTATAACAATTATTTAATTATTTGAGTTCATATCAGACATTTTGTCGATGTTCGGAATGTGAGTTAAAAATGAACCTGTTATAATTATAAATTCTATTTTTGATAGAAATTTCTTTATCCCCTGAATGATATTAATGATTTAGATATCATATATATAAAGTATATATATGTATTTATAATAGTGCATACCATTTGGAGATAAGAAATGAAATGCACTGTTAATGGAGATGGTAGACCGTACGTACACATGAACGCTACATTCATTTATATTTCATATTTAATGGAATAAAAACATAATGATAAATAGTTATATTATAATTCTAGTATAATATCATATATAATATCATTAACTCTACCCTTTATATGTTCCACGTATGTCATGGACAAGACATATCACTTTGAGGGGGGCGGTAGTCCGCACTTCCTAAAATGAAATTATCATATTTAGCCACTATGGACACCATAATGGAAGTATATAAATAAAAAATAAATAATAATAGAAACAATATATATATATATATATATATATATATATATTATCACATATAAATACAGTTCCATCATAATGGCCACCATAAGAGATGGTAGGAGAAGATGGAACAATTAGCGTTACCTGAGTAAGTACTTCTCCGTCCACATGAATAGTAAGTTCTTTACCCATTAGATGGATGTGTGTGTATGTGTAGTTCGAATAAATCTCTTAAAAACAAAGTAGTATATTGATGATACTGGTTTTTTTTATAAAATTAAGTAATAAAAAGATTTTAGGGGCTTGCAGAATTAAAATAAATAAAAAGAACTTAAGAGAAGACATTACCTTTAAATCGGGTATCTCCCTTTGGTTTTAACCAAATATTTTAATTGAATTTCCTTATTCCTAGGGGAAGGATTCTAGATGGAGTATAGGAATGTAGGGATATTAATTGGGAAGAGTTTGGGAGATCCAATGAGCTTGAGAAGTGTGAATAATGGGTTAAATGTGAGAGCTTTTTATTAGGGGGGATGAGGGGGTCTTTCGTAAAGTTTAAAAATATTATCTTATTATATAATTATTTTCTATTCATAAATGTCCAAAACGAATTAAAGTAGAATATAAGATAACCCATTTTCAAAATAAAATCATCAAATAAGAATTGGACATGTTTTTATATTTTCTTAATCATTATAATCTTATTTATTTAAATCATTCATTAAAGAGGTAAATAAGAAATCATTATTGTGTCATAAATAAAATTTTTTATATGATGTCTAAAAATTATAAAAAAACTCCATGATTTAGGAAATATAATTATTTTTCTAATTAATATTTATATTCTAAGAGATAACCTATATAACTCAACATACAAATTGATTTAGTAAAACATATATGTTTATGTTATTTTTGCCTTTGCTTTAAATTGATTAATATAATGTGTATTTATCACTCCCATGTGGCCCCATGGGGTCCCATAATCATCCCAAGGATATCCAAGGTTAGAAATGTATCAAAACATAGGATTAGGACACATGTTAACATAATTTAATAATATTATAATAATATATTTTTACCCCTATTTACTAGATTTATTCTTTAACCATGGTAAATAAAATTTTGCTGAAGTAAATATTCAAAATGTCTAAAAATAAATGTTACATATTTAAATAATTTGTACCTAATGATTAATATTATGGAATCCATTTTTCCAAATTCAAAACACAGAAGTGGCATAAATTAATTTAAAATTAATTCCTACTGTCAAAATAAAAAAGTGTGTTTTTAAGAAATAATAACTATCCAAAGATTGACACTTATTTATGTCTATTTTCAAATTGAAATTACCTCCAATTTCACAAATTGGATTAAATGGTAAAAATATAATCTAAATACAAATTAAACCCATTTAAAAAGATAATATTTCCATATAAATAAATTAGATTAAAAATAAGTTATGAATTAAAATACAGTATTTTTCACTATTCATAAAAAATGAACTTTATCAAAAATATTCCAAGATTTTTTCCAATGTAAATTTTGATATCCCCATTCTAATTAAGAATATTTTTTATCAAATAGAACTTATAAAAGTGACCAAAACTATATTTTGTGAGGCTTCTCCATGAAAAGGAGGTAAATCGAGCTTTTAATGAATATTAGCATATTTATGCTTAAAATCAGATTCTTTCTTATTTTAAGCCTCTAAAATTTATCGGTTAAAAGTAAAAACATTTAATAAAAACATTTAATCATAATATGGTTAATTTTGATCATTCCTACCAATAGATTGGTTGTGCTTTAACTACCATTTAAAATAATAATATTATAATAATATTTTTCAGTATAACTCAACGTTGTGGCAATGAAAGATTTCAATGAAAGTTATTGTTGCGTATCAGGTATTCAATCGAACATATCATACCTTTTAAGGTAAAATTAATATTTAATTTACAAATATTAATAAATATAAAAAATTTATATTCATTATTTACCTAGGATGTTACAGTAAAGTATAAATTAAATTATATATAATTCGGTAAAATATATTTTAAAGAAGAAGTGTGATAAATATCAATGAATTTTTTATCTTTATTCTCACATATATCCATAAATCATTGGATCAATAATATGGTGATGAATGATCCAAGAATTTGAGGGTATATAATTTATGAATTTAAAAATATTTTTTATTTCAATTTGTATATCACAATAGTATTACTCGGTTGATTTAAAATGTATAATAATAAAAGATTGAATCAAATTAATCTCATGTGGTGGTTAACTTGGTTAAAATTAACTAGTAATTTGTATATAAAATATAACTGTAGAAATAAAATTTGTAAGTATTTTTATTTTAACAAGAATGTAGATAAAATCTGTTGATGTTGAGTAATTTTCATATTGTAATGAATATATAAAGTAAGAATTGCATATTTTTTTAAAATTAATGTAAATAATAAGAAACATTATAGTTATAAAAACCTTATACTAATAAGTGGAGTACAATATCATTTGTATTAATATGTATTAATATCAATCTCTCGAATCCATAATATTGTTTAAAATTTATATAGATAAATTAATGTTCTATAATAAGAATTATTGAGTCAATAAGAAGTGTTGTATGCAAAATATTCTTTTATAAACTGCTGTATAGTATTTACAATTAGATTTTGAATATAATGATTGTGAGATATTAATGAAGGAGAAAAAACACTATTGATTTTTATTGGAATTATAATTAACCTAGTATTTAATTATATAATAAATGATTAGAAAATTATAATATTGAATTATTTTCCAATGTGGGAGTTCAATTACCACATAGGTGGTATCCAATAACAAAATTATGTGAATATATTCATTGAAGTTTAACTCTCAAAAAATTATATGGTGTAGAATGAAAATATATATTAGTGTAGTTAATTTGATTTAATTTATATCCTTTTCTTGATATTGTGTCTTTATGAACTCATAAATGCTAATAATTGAGGATTATTGTAAACAAATATTTTATGTTGAATTTATTATTATTTTAAGGATAATATTAAGTAAAATATAGTTATAAATTATTTTTAACATTATTAAATATTTAATTTTAGTATTATATTTCAATTGTTCTGAAATTGATGGATTAGATGGTAGATATAATGAGCAGTTTTATGTATAATATCAAATAAATATTAGTGTCTTATATGTAGTGTAATTCTAAAATCTTTTAATAATATATATATAGTTTAGGAAAAAATATTTTTTTTGATTATAATATATGTGATATTTAAAACCTCAACCCTAAAAGCACAGAGTTGGTGCATTATTTCATTACATTAGCATGATACAAGGAAGTCTTTCCCCAAAGGACCAAATAATTTAGTAGTTTTGGAATCCATATACATACATAAGATCAACATTACAACTTGAAATAAAAAATAACATATAGGTTTTTTGGGAACTTCCACAACTCTATGTTTATCTCTACAATTCATTCATAATACGCCTCTTCACATATTGGGAAAAACTAAATCATTTGAAAAGGGGTGATCTCGGATTCTCAGTAAGGGTAAACAATACAACACAAGATATCATGAACATAAACCTTAATCATAGTGAATAACTAAAAACACATACCTTTAAAATTAAGACTGAACATAATATGACGGAATAAGAGCTAAATAAATAATTCCATTAAAATGTCATGGTTATTATACTTGTCGAATAACGACATGAACATTCAGTTACTAGCTTCATAATGACAGAATTCATAATGTTGGAAATCATAACCATGTCGTCAAGGACTCATGCCAAGACCATAAATAATCATATTGTCAAGGCCTTGTGCCAAGACTATAGTTTATCTCATTAGACCTATTGATTAACTGAGGGGCTATAGGGAGCCCCACCTAACAGTAACTATGTCCAATGAATTACTCATATGAATGCGAATTAGTATAAAAAACATAAAAATTAATATTGAAACTAATATATGAATTGTAAATAACTTTCCCTAATAATTTAACATAAACACTAACCATTTAGAATAATATGGTGAATGGTTTAAATATAACACAACCACAGTCAAAAAAATAATAAAACATTCAATAAAACATTGTGGATGATATCATAATAGATTAATCTAAATAAATTCCAAGATTCAATGAAGTATTTTTACATAGATAAAGATACTTTTAAATGATACTATTGAAAAATCCCTGATGAAATAATCCTTAAACTTTCCAAAGTGTCTCATAGCACATTTAATAATTCAAATAATAATGCCTTTGAATATAATGACAATACATATACTCATTATATGGCGCACCAACGGTTTTTACAAACACCACAATCAATAAATAAGTGATCAGTAGGACACATATCTCATATAAGATTATGTCAGATGAAAGAAATTATTTTTTACTTTGGAAAGAAGAGTTCTTTTGGGAAATCATTTGTATTTTCCATAAAATCATATTATAAACATGTATATCCCAAAAAATAAAATGCAACTTCATTGAAATTATATTTTAGTCATAAATTATGTCTTATATAGGTAAAATCATTTAATTGTTTTTATATATGCTTTAGAAATAAAACATTTTAGAGCAGTTTATGGGAAATATTTTAGGATTTTAAAGTGCACCGTAATGTATGAATTCATAAAACCATAAATGAACCAAAATAACATTTACATGTTAAAATTTTTGATCTTTTAAAGATAAATATGGATTAATACATATTATATAGGGGAATTCCCAATAGGTAAATTTTCTAGATGTTCATTGAATCAGGTTTTCATTTCAGAACATTTTTTAAGAATGATACTTTTTCAACATGTAACTCCCCATAAAATAAACATGGATTTTGATTGGTAAAAAATATAGACAATTGAAACAAAATTTATGAGGATTTAATAGGAATAAATAAAAAATTAATTATGTTGAGAAGAGAATAAGGGAAACAAAAATGGAAATGGAGGTTTGGGTAGAGAATACATAAAACATAGTAATAAATTTAATAGTATGTACCAAAATTAATATTCCTAAAATGATACATTAAATATCATGAAGTTAAATATATTTGTGATATGAAACATAAATAGTTAGTATTCATAACCCATAATTATGTAGTTGTAGTGAAGACAGAATATCTCAAAAAAGTGGAAATGCGATGAAGAAACCCTTACCTTATGTTCGAAGGTGTTCTCAAATTGATCTTAATGACCTTAATAAACAAATTTAAATTAATTAATTAATAATCAAATAAACTAATCTCTATGTAATTTATTTATTTTAACCCTATTATGTTCATTCATGACATTTTTGATGGGTTAAGAGGTTAAGTTTCATTGTTCAGGTCCATTTGTTTCATGATCAATATACTTATATACATTTACTGAGAATTGTGTAAAATGAGGATGGTTGTCTAGATTTGAAGTTATTTTTTATTAGTGAACATAAAAAAGGTTAAATGGTTGTAAATTTAATTTGGTTACATAGAGTGTGTATGAATCACTATATAAATTATTTAATGATAAACATTCAAGTTAATTAGAGGGCTTTGAACACCACAAACTCATTATGCTTTATAAATCGAAACCACGTGTAAAATAGATTCCAAAAACCAAATATGAGAAATGATAAATATATTATATTCTGGTTCATGAAAAAAATTGGTTAATGACCATAATTTTAGATGGTAATCGAATTTTACAACCCTTCGTCCTCGAATGTTGTAAATTAGAACACCTCATACTGTGTTTTTTTACTACTACCATAAAAGAATGGAAAATGAGAGATGATAATAACTTATTCCATAATCATAACAACAATACAGTTAATTTAATATAATATAGTTTTCCTAACAATTTGGTGAGGAGAGGTGAGGATTGGAATGAAAATAATGGAATTTGAAAAGAAAGTAAAAGAATTGAAAATATGAATTTACTTCTTGAACTAATCATCCTCGAGAGCCACTTTAGGGGAAAGGATATGGTCTTTTTATGAGACCAAGAGCTTATGGATGTGGGGTAGGATCATGGGAGGATATTTAGGCAGAATATAAAAAGGGCACAATGCTTGAGAGGAATGATGAGAAGAGGTATGGAGGGGTGGTATTTATTGTGGAGGAGGGTAGGTGTTTCTCATTATTTTAATCATTAGTTTCATATTTTTGTTCATGAATATGAATAACATTTATAAATGTGACCAAAAATAGTAATAAGTGCATGTGAGTTTGAACCAAGGGTTCATACATCTTTCTTACCTCAACTATGACTCAATCAACCATGTATTTAGCATTTATCATAAATTATAGTATTTTACTATTCATAAAAATTCATGTAATTTTTAAAAATCCCAAAAATTTATCATAACCATTTTTGGCATGTAGAATCTAAAATTGGATACCATTTTATGAAAATATTTTTATAAATATGTGATATTAAATTTCTAAATAAAATCATTATTTACTTGAAAAAAACAGATTTAATATTTAAATATTCTTTAATAACACGTTCAGAAGTTATGTATGGTCTCATAAAATTATCCTAAAATAATAGGAGAAAACCTATTTATTTTAGAATCCATTTTATGAAAATTATTTATTATATTATTTTAAAATTTTAATTACATATTTATCACTCCCAAAAATATGAATACCTGCTTAATAATTTATAAAATATTTTACATCATCAATATGGTGCATAAATTTTCTTTATATTTTAATGGGTGTGGTTTATATTCATAAGGGTCATATTACTATTCATAAGTGTATTGTTATTATTTTTAAGGGAATATTACTATTCATATGGGTATATTACTATTCTGAAAGGTACTATCACTATTCATAATGGTATATTTCTATTCATAAGGGCATGTTACTATTCATAAGGGTCTATTACTATTCATAACTATAAGGTACTAGTCATAACAGTAGGTAACTATTCAGGAAGAAGTAAGACTATTCTATCAGACTCCAAAAATCACCCTGAACGCAATGGTTTATATCATATTTTTGAATTCAAATCACTGAAGTGAAAAAAATATGTTTATTGGTTCGGTTATAAAAATGTTTTGTTTTTAGAGACCTAGTGTTTTATGAATTGAATGTAAAATTTATTTTTAAATCATTGGGGTGATACATTCTCCCATCCTTACAAAAACTTTCTCATCAAATTTTTGAAATTGAATTTCGAAAGTTAATGGTCGGAACTTGAAAATTCCTTTATAGGAAACCCACATCATACATATGGAAAAAGTATCCTCTTAATAAGTGGGATTGAGAAATTCATTGGTTAATACAAACCTATGCATTTTAATTGGATTAAATGGTCATGGAAAAATAATAAAACCATCGTGTTTTGATGGAATGTGATAGAGAAAATTCCCTAATAACATATTATTTCCACAAAACCATAATCTAACGTTATGAAAAAAATGATAATTGGACAAAATTTTTGTTTATGACTCATTTCCTAGAGTTGAATAATTATTCCACTAGATGGGAGTATAATTATTCGTTTATATTTCATAAAAAACTGTATCCTTTGTTTGTTCCTGGAACTATCTATACTTCATCTATTAGCACAAGTTGCATCATGTGGTGGCATCCAAATATAAATCCTCATAAAATTATCAAATTAAACTATTTCATTAATGTTTAGACATTCAAAAATATCCTAATCCAAAAAATTAGAATAATTCCTAAATCCAACCTCATTTGATCATTGTACATGAGATCCTTGGGAATCCATATTTTTTCTAGAACACCCTGATCTATAATGATCAGTGAAACTAATACCTTATTTTTCTTTAATAAACATAAATCTTACCTATATTTTCACATTATAAACATATGAATATCTTTATCATGTATCCTATTGAAGTACAATAATTACTCAAATTACTATAAAACCTTATTTTGAGCATTTAGTCATCCTTACACATGATATTGGATATATTGCTTATATCCATAATTTTTTTAAATTCCATCAATTATAGATAATCCCACATGTAGTCAAGTCAATAATGAATTTTGATGTAGTGTGTACTCCTCCAAATAAATCATTTTTTATCATTAACCTAATCATTAGAAATATATTTTAGGTTTCATTTTGTTTCTTACATATACTTTCCCAGGATATTAAATTTCTACTAAGTTACTTATCCTTGGTAAATTTCGTCATACGTACTCAAATTATTAATGAAATAGTACTTTTGTACAAACCTCAAATATTTTATAATTCATATAACCAATACATTGCTGATAGAATATTCAAATGAAATGATTCTTGATGAGTCATATAAATCATTCCACTTCATATACATTTTTTTTCACGACTTGATCATTATCCAGTAACATTATTTATGGAATATCCCATTGAGGTTTGGTACATTGATTCACATAGTGTCCCGTTTCATTGATGTTGAAGCACTGTACATTGAAACCCATTTTCTTACCCTTGAAATCATGACCTTTATGGACCTTTTATCCACACTTTTAACAGAATCCTTTCCCTATTAAGCATGATACAAGGTGTTTCCTTCCACATATACCACCTGTTGGAAAAATTCCCTTTTTAGTCTTCCCTATATTCATTCTATCCTCTTCCATCCTCCACTTCTGTTACATGACTTCGAATCCATAGGACATTGAAAATTCCTTATATACCTTGTTAACCCTTGATATTATCTCTTCGTATGATCGGGATAATTTGGAGACTATATTCCATCTAAATGATGGCTTAAGACCATAATAGATATAATCCTTAATACTCATTTCATAATTTCAATTGGTGATGTTTTCATTACTTCTACTAGGTTCCATTTCTAATTTCTTCCATATACTAAATTTGATCATAAAATTATAAACTCTATATAACCCTAAACATGGTATAGTACATTACTTAAATTTATGCATCAGAAATCATAGAACATTAAAATTTGGGTAATTTAGGTGAATAAATCCTTCATAATGGCTTGTAATGAAAATGTAAATTATCTTAAGCATGTCATATAGGTGTGTTAAAACACGTGCATAGCAAGGCCCATTGTCATGTACCTAGATACTCTGGTCAAACCAAAAACTCTTTGTCGGTGTTTTAACTCCTAGGTACATCTATTCTAGAACCACATCCACATGTTGTATCTATATAGGGATGTATTTTCTTGAAGGATACACATAATCTATTTCTTTACAAAATTCTAGGATTTTCTTGAATGTTTATCCTCAATTTTATATCGTATGGTTTTTTTCCATAATCTACATTTTATAAATATAGTTTAATAATTTTCTACAAAAAACCTCTAATATTAACTATAACGGCTCGGCCCCAGAAGACCAGAGTCGATGCATTAGTAGATATCATGAGACAAACTATATTCCTGGCATGAGGCCTTGATAGTATGATTATTTATGGTCATAGAATGAGGAATTAGTGGTATTGTTATGATGTCCCACATTATGAATCCTCTAATTATTAAGCTAGAAATTGAAATTTAATGTGGTTATTTGCATAGTAGAATACCCATGATTATGTTTTGTTATGGAATTATTTATTCAGCTCTGATTCTTTCCATATTATGTTGAAGATTATTTTTAAAGGCATGTGTTTTAGTTATTCACCACACATAATGTTTAATTTTATGATATACTCCACTGTATTATTTACCCTTACTATGAATATGAGCTCACCCATTTTCTTATGATTTAATTTTCCCCTGGATGTGAAGAGGTATATTATTAATGAGGTTTAGGGATAAACCTAGAGTTATGAATGTTCCCAATAAAACTTATCTATGGTTTTTTTATTTCATGTTATAATATTGAACCTATGTTAATATCTAAATTTCCCAAATTATTAAACGGTTCGGTTCTTCAGGAATGGAATTCCTTGTAATCATTCCAATGTAGTGAAATAATTCACTGACTCCAGTCTTCTAGGGTCAAGTCGTTACATGATCCAACTTAATAAAAAAAAGTAAAATTTAATTTCTAGGAGAAAATAGTAATAAATGGTATTTGTAGGTAAAATATTTATTCTATATTATTTATAATTTCCTATTTTATGAATAGTTTTTGAATATATTTTTTATAAAATTGATGGTAGGTAAGACTTTGAGTAAGAATGATTCTCAAGTAGGATATCTGAAACATTATAAAATGATTGGAAATATTTTATTTAATTAAAAAGTCATTGATCCTCTTAAAAATAAAGTGACATATATTAGGGGTTTTATGTATAGATACTCTAAATGAGTAGATTTAAATTTGAGATGTTTTTTGGAACTGGTAATGTACAAACAATTATTTCAATATGATGTCTTCTGAGGGTGAACTGAGTTTTTAAAACTAATACATAGTAGGATATATGGATTGTATGTTTTATAATAACAAAATAATTATATAAAATCTCATATAAGTTTTAGATAGATTTTATTAGTTTTCCAAAAAATTATATAAACCAAATCACAAGAAGGAACACATATTTCTGATAAGATTTTGTATTGGATAAATAAATTGAAAAAATTGTCATATATTTAAGGATATTTTTCTAGAGAATATACATTGATATATTTTTATCCAAATATGATATTTTATTGTACATGATATATAATAGAATCATAATTGTGATATAATTTATAATTTTGTTGTGATATTATTTCCATATCTATATATTTTTTGAATACAATCATATGGAATTTTTTTTAACGGTAGTAGTTTTTATTATGATTTTCAACATATTTATATCTTGAATGTTAAGATATGATAATATAGTGTGTAATGTTTCTATGTATAACATAAAGAATATGTGAGAACATATATCAGTCTGATTTACTGTAAAAATAAGAAAATAAATAAGACTGTTTAATTGATATGTATTACGATTGAATTGATTTCATGAATTTCTAAAAATAAAAAAACATATTAATGAAATATTTTAAATTTTATCTTACCAAGGAATGTGGATAATCATTATTGATTCAAATTTGTATTATATTCTATCTCGTAATATGTAGTCAATTATGTATTGATTTTGAAAAAGTATGTACATGGATGAAAAAAAGAATCTCATTCCTATGAGTTATTGAAATAAAAAACATGAGGACAGAAATAAAGTTATCATTCACAAGAAAAAGTTATTAGTAATTTTTTTAATAATAATAGTATATTTATACTAATATATATATGAATATTTTCTAAAAAAACTATTAATGAACCTCTTCAATGTAGTGAGTGAAAATAGAGGAATATTGGATTTCCAAAAGATATGTATATCAAATAAATGAATTCATATATAGTTAATAATACTTGGTATAATGTTTTTATTTCTTAAAATTTTTATCCAAATATTTTGTATTGGGTTTTAAAATATGAATGCAAATATTATTGTAAAATCCTTTCATTCCACCAATTTTGGTGAACCATGTAAAATATCTTCTGTCCATGTGGTTATTTATCTATATATTTTTTATATGATTGGGAATTGTAAATTTTTAATGAATAAAATTATTTCCCTACTAACATGGAAAAATTATTTATTTTAAAACAAGAAATGAATTGTGGATTTTAATATAAAGAAACCCTAATCACTCATCTTTCTAAGTCTTGCGGTGTCAATCAAACATTGAAATGAGTATTTTTTAATGTATATGAAGAAGATATATTTATAAAATAATATTAATATTTACTACAAAAGTGTAACACAATAAATAGACCCACGAGAGTTAATTTTAGGAATTCCCCTAGTCATAATGATTAATAGCGACTCATAATGTTATATGTTTGTGAATTATAAAATTTTCAATATCATTAGATCCTATAATAAATAATTTAAAAAAATAATACACATATAATATTAGATATACATTACTAGATATAAAAAAAGTATAATTGGGATGAAGAATTTCCAAAATTATTAATTATTAATGGAATTATGTTACAATATTATTATTTTAGCCTATAAAAATTCCATGAATATAAATGTCTTGCAAAATTTTCATTTATTTACTCATCATTAAACTCTATTTTAATAAAAATATTATTCATGTGAATAGAAGATAGATTATATATATATGTAATATCTAGACATGGATTAAATGTGTGATATAATAATAATCATTATATAATATTACATATTTTGATATCTCAAGTAATTTGTTTTGTTCACTGGGAGGGTTATAGAATCAATGTACATTATTCTATCTATAAATATTATGACATTTTAATATCAACCATCGACACATGTTATAGTTTAAGTTTAATATATCTCTACAAAAGATAAAAACACTGAATAAATCAATAATAAAAACAATGATGATGTATAATTTTTACTACCCAAAAAAATTAACTAAGAATTGAAAATATCCTTAATCAACTAATTCCAAATGATGATAATGTATCTTAATTATATATATAAATAGAAAAAATTTGAGTAAATTCATATTAAAATAATAAAACACATAGTTTCTAAAAAAATAAATCCCCCTTTATCATACATAATATTGATCTTATTCTCCATTTACCGAGGAGTGAAATATACAATTGGAATAAATAATTTTATATCACTAAATTTATACTTAGCCCACATGTTTTCAAAATATAGAATATGTGTCACATAAATCACACAAAATAATGTTTGCTTTCATATTTTGGTTTTATGAAATATTATATAAACTATTTACTTTATCTCTTATTGCATTCTAATTTATTATAAGACCCTTATTCAATTTTTTATATAATAATATAATATTCATTGAATTTGAGTTTAAATTTTAAATTTAAAAATATACTCACTTCAAACAACTTATTATCATAATAATATATAAGATAATTTAGTATATTATATCAATCAAGATATATTATGCATGGTTGTTATGGTTAGAGGCTTTAGTAATAATTTATTGAATGACCTAGAGTAATAAATTATTACTAGATATCATATTCAATCAAAAAATGAGACTCAAATCTTACAATAACTTGTTAATTCATCACTATTTTGGGTTTTATTACACTTTAATTGACCATATATTTCATCATTTTGTGCTATGAACTATTTTAAATACCATAATTTATTACATAACATTTATATTCCACTTATATGAACTTATTTGAAACATCACTCAACATAAAATTTTGGACATTGAGTTGTCCATTTTTTAGGAAAAGGATTATTTCTCTCAAATTAATAAATTTTAATTAAAAGGAAAACCCCGATTCATTCCTTATTCCAATTCAATTCTTATTTACTCTCATTGAAAAAAATATCATTGTTATTTTTATGGCTTCTCAAAAAGGGGACCAAAATAATTAGAAATAAAATTTGTTATCAATTTTGAGTCACTATAATTAAATTATTATTTATATTTCTCAATTAACTTTGATGTTTGAAATTTGATTCATACACAAAAAACCATAAAATTAAAATTCATACAAAATTGAAAAAATAAAACTAAAATCCATTTATGATAAGAATTAAAATATTTTATACCAATACACTATCCACCATTCAATCAGGAAATATAATAAATATGTCATCAATTCCAATTGGAAATCTTGTCTACTAAAATTCCTTATAAAAATTGTTTTTCATTAATCACATTTTCCCCTATAATAAAGGGTTCGTCATAATAAATTAACTCAATGAAAAATTCATTCATAGACATTATATTTTAATTATATAGTCTTTTATGTAGCTATTTTATTTTACCATTATATATAATTTATATAAATATTTTATGTATTACTATGATAAAACAATGTCCCGTGGAATTTAAAAAACTTCTAATACCCCTCTTTACACTATTCACTTATTCCATGTTCAACCAATTATTTTAAAACAACGAAACGAAATTTTTCTCAAAAAAAACATAATGAAAGAGGAAAGTGTTAACCTAACTTATAAATAGATTACACATTTAAACACAACATTAATATTTACTTCAAATATTATACTATCATTTCATTTATCTTCATTTTTCATCTAAAAAATATTCACTGTTCTAATTTTTTGTTAAACATATGACATAAATCACTCTGCAATTACATAACCTGTTAAACTAAATGATGTTTAAATATTTCTATGAAAATGTATGGGAAATATATTTAGGAAAAATAACATTTAATAATAAATAATTCATCCATTTAAATTGAAACACATCAACAATTCATATGTTTTGAAACCACTAGTGAAAAACTGTTTATATATTATTACTACTAAAAACTTCCCAAAACATTTGCTTAGACCATTGAATAACATGTTCTAATATATATTCTCATCAACCATTCTATAATATATCATTTCACAATATTCCCCATCACACATGCTCACAAAACATTTTAGCACAAGAAACCATTTCCAAAATCTATAGTTATATATTTGTGAAGTTTACAGAGAATTATTGTTGTTTTTTTATTTGGAAATTCATTATTGAAATTACAGGTGTTCAAAATTTATAGAAAGATAAAATAATATAAGGATTGATTATTCACCATATATAGGAGTTGAGTTATATTCTACATACTAGAAAATTATAAAAGTTTCTTTTCTTATCCTCGAATAGCTAGTTTGAAGAGATCTCATGGAATCTCATGAATTTTAATATTTGATTGACAATACTCATCTTTATGATATATAAAGAAATAGTTCAATTTTTATACAAATGTTTAGAATATTTGGAAGTGTTAGATATGTGAATATATTTAATAGAGATAATTATTTCATTTTTAAAATATATATGAATTAGATATTGATGTGATGAATCACATGGTGGACCATCCCAATTTTAATGATTATATAGAATAAAAATTTACTAAAGATTGGAAATTGGTAGATTAATAAATTGATGTTAATGTCATAGATACTTTAGATTATATTAAATAAATCATTGGAGTGTTTTTAAAATACTAACCCATATAATCTAAACTAAACACCCATGATGGCCTTTCATGGTGACATTTGATAATGAAAAAGGGAAAAAATCATCAATATATATTAAACAAGAGATTTAACCATCTTACAATAACAAAACACAAAATAAAACAAGATATGAAATCTAATCCAAATAGGATGAACAAAATATGTATGAATCATACAAGATTAAACAGTCTCTTTGTGACCAACCATCACTTCTAAATTATCCCATAAAAATGGTATCAATAACAAGGGAATCCAACATATAATGAGAATAGATTCTCCTTACCGGGATCATGTATTACAAAATACACAACCTCTCAAAGGAAAAAGTAGGATGGGAGCTCAATTACATTTAGGTTACAACCAAAGACGCTATAAAATGTCTCATATAAAAATTTTAACAATTATAAATTTTAAATTGGAGCTAGTTTACAAAGAATTTTCATAAACCCAAATTCATTTGTAAATCATTTTCAATTGTGTTTCTATAAAAGAAATTCATATCCACAATTCCTAGATTATGAAATGTATATGTTATAAAACCATGAAAAATTTAAATATATAATAAGTGATGTAAGTTCCCGCTATCCACAAAATAACCCTTCTTGAGAAACCATGTTATAAAACCTCATGAGAAAACCAGTGAGAAAACATTTATGAAAAAATATATCTTACAATAAAGTACCATAAATGAAAAATAAAACCATGTTTTGTCCCCATACTGTGGGAATATTTATGAGACATAAAATATTCAAAACCAAGAATAATATGGTACCATCTAACATCTAGTCCAACCATGATACATCTATATCATAATGTATCCTCGAGTGGTTCCACACACACAATGTTCACACATGCCCTTTTCCTTTTACACATATGGTCCTCGATGTTCTATTTTCTCGAAATCAATTTTAAAACAATTCGAGAAATTTATAAAACATTTTATAATCCAATAAAATCATCATTGGTTTATCAAAACTCAACTAAAAACAAAAAAAAATTAACCATTTTTTAAAACAATTGGTGTACAATAAAACTGGTTTCAAAGAAATAACCCTTTAGAAATTTTTAGTCTTCAAAGAAATCCCTTGAAACAAAATATCAATTCAATTCTGTAAATTTCCCAAATTAATTTTACAGTAAAGATAAAAAAATAAAATA
Organism: Viscum album; assembly: GCA_963277665.1. Lineage (NCBI taxonomy): Eukaryota > Viridiplantae > Streptophyta > Magnoliopsida > Santalales > Viscaceae > Viscum > Viscum album. The sequence goes on along the minus strand of OY728148.1, from coordinate 2,638,983 downwards.
ATTATTTAACATTATAGAAACGCCTACATAAAAATGATTGTAGAACAGTTCGCATTCGACATTGGTGATATTAGAAGTGGAGACCAGGTCCTATCCAACATTTATCCAAAGGAAACAAAATCAATAATCCATAAAACCCCATGGGATCAACATATACATCCCCTTAGGGTTCCATGATATTAGGGGATAATAGATCTAGCGAATATCTTCAGTGAATAAGAATAACTGGATAAAAAACACAACATTCCACGATGTGATCTATCATGATCCGTGTAATTACACATAGAATCAGATGGGAGAGACCAATAATTCTATTGGGAAGGTTTATGACAAAAAGAAAATTATTTTAAGGGTTTATTAGTATTTAAAAATCCAAGATAAGGGGTAGAATTTTAATTTTGATAATTTGGAAGGGGTATCAGTATTTCATTAGGTGGGTTTTATAGATAAACTAAATTTGATCCTTTACTGTGTTCCCCTAAAGTCTTTTCTAGGTGGGTATTATTTACCATCATTATGAGATTATATTTTGGAAAACATTGAAACCCCCACTGTTCAATGGGGAAATATTTTCACTAGTGGAAACATGTTTTGGGATAACCATACTTAAACCATGTGACACAATTGAACAACCACTACACATTCTAAATGTTTTATAGAGAACATTTGAAAATTTTCATAAACATAAACACACTATGAAAAATTCCACTACTACCTCAAAAATAAAAATCACACAATCACATCACCATCAATCAAATTTTGTGCCTCAATTGTATGCCTTTACAATATCTGCCAAGTTTACTTTTTTCAGACTCTAATCAACAAAATATTCAATGTCCCCAAAAGAGATAACCAATCCTCAAATAAGGTGTACCTACGACCTACATAGAATCAAAATTATACACATTATAATTCTTTATATATTAATAAATTCCACAATATTGTAGACCTGTAATGATTGAAGGCCAATTTAGCCTAATAAAATATTTCCACTCCAATATATCATGGTTGTACAGTACACGCTATCAAAATACTAAGACCATGGGAATCATTTTACAGTGTAATACCATCTACTAGTTATCCATAATATTATGCCATTGATAAAAAAATTATGGTATCATGTTCAATATCAAAATTTTCTTATTAAATAACATAGAAAGGATATGGGTGGTACATCATCATCTAGGAAACATAAAACACATTTTGGATCTATGTGAAATGAGATGGTATGGCAGACTACCATGAAATCTTTTCAAGTCACTCTATGATTTCAAAAGTGACAAAAAGCCTCAGTTCCAACATAAATTTCTTTAAAAATGGATGAAGTCCCTAGGGAGTTGATACACTGATAAAAACATAAATAAAAACCTCAGAAAATATTGTAAGACAATCATTGTATGTAAAAGATTTATTAAACATATATTTTATGATCAACCTCTTCAGTATTATCTGCTTCTTTTCTACCATCTCATGAATGAGACTCATTATAAATGAGGAATACTTTTCAAAATCTTCATTGTACAATAGAGAACTATGTGTATTCCCATTAAATTCCTTAAAGGGTGTCATATTTATCCAATAATGATAAGTATTGTTATATGAAAATTTTATGAGAGGAAAAATAATTTCCCAAGAACAACCAAATAAATCATGCAACCAGATTCATATCCTCAAGAACCACATTATCTCACTCATCTTATCCTTCTACCATTGGATGACAAGCCATGGTCAGTTTCACCTTGGAAATTATAATCTACTACAAACCATTCGAAAAGAAAAATGTAAACCTTATTTCCCTACTAGAAAACCCACATGGTGAACCCCATAATGTCTCACAAGATCTCAGACATACAAGCCCCCAATATGTTACTCCTTCGTCATCTCCTAGTTAAAATGGAATGTCCCAATTTTTAAAGTCAATCAATGATCACCCAAATTGAATCCATCATAGTGGGTATCCATTGAAAACTAGTCACAAAGTCCATGTAAATATGATAACATTTTTATATTGTAATGTGTAAATGATGTAATAATCCAATAATTATATAGAGTTCTGTCTTAATTTCAGGAATTGTGTAACACCATGATACAATAACTAAAACAGACAACCTTATCCCTATACAAAAAATATAGATGTCTAATGTACGGATGAATCATTGTATCTCTAGGATGTAAAAACTGACATAAATGGTGTATGATACCCAGAAATACCTTTAATAGGGAAAACAAAATAATCATCTATCTATATAACAAGAAAGCACTACTATGATACCTATAGCACATACCCATGGTCTCCCCACCATAAAATATTTTCCCTATGCATTGGACGTTTTTTATGTCTCAAGATCAAGCATTACATAGTTATCAAAAAAAATTTAGAATTTATCAATTCCATGAAAACATGTACTCTAACCTCATTCACAAAAAATCTCATCTCAAACTAAAAAAACATTGAAACCATTCATAAATTGATTCATATATATCATGTATCATTTATTTTTGAGTATATGAATCAAAAACCACTTTTCCATTCCTATAAGTCTATGATATATGAAAACCTAAAGTCTATATATAATATACATAATTTAAAAGTTGAAAGGTTCAAATATCTCCTTGTAAAAATATATTTCACACAATAATGACCAGAATACATTATAATCTATTCCCCAAAGTGTTTTTGAAACCATGTTTTGAGTGTATGCATATTTCCTTCCAAATCATGATCAGTGGTAGTATAGTTCACCTCATGATTGAACAATTTATATGACCCATAATACACCATATTTTGTCCTTACAATAAGACACATACCACCCCCATGATATATTCATATAAAGAAACATTATATAACAAACCATTATTTTGGAAGAATCATTACTGGTGATAAAGTAAACCTCACCTTCATATATTCAAAATATCTCGGAAACATTTCACTCCATTCCAATTTTTTCCCAATAAGGGTGAATGATTTCATTAATGATGTGATCATGGAGATATACTTGAAACTATCTATAGTAATTAGCGACACCCATGAATATATGGATTTCAAACACATTTAGGGGTTGTACACATAAAATAACTATCTATATCATAATAGGATCCACTAAGATTCCACACTCAGTTATCATATGCCCCAAATATTTCACATCACAGAACCATAATTAAATTTTCATATCATACCCTATATAAATATTTCCTTCAATGTGTGACTAATGATATCCAAATGTTCCTTATAATACTAATCTATCTTTGAGTACTCCAAAATATCATCCCTAATCTTAAAAAAGAACGAGTCCATGAACTGATGAATGATTATATTCATCCAATCCATTAACATCGAAGTATCTTTTATTGTACATTGACCAATGTTCAATCATTAAAAACCAATATTCCAATGTAATATTATAAAATATGTCATCAATCCTATGAGAATTAAATGTGTTCCCAAAAGTCAAAATATTAAACTTTTGATAATCAACGTGATATCTGAGACTCCCTTAATCATTCTTAGATAAAAACAGTTGAATTCTGTGGTGACATGCTATGAAAAATAAATTCTTTTTCTTCTAGAACATAAAGATATAATATATTTTCAACCAACTAAGTAGGTTCGATTCGATAATATTGAATAGAAATGGAGATAATAGTAGGGAGTAGACCAATAGTAAACTCAAATTTTCTCTATTGTGGTAAAATAATAAAATCATCCTGAAATAAATTTCCATACCCACACACAACCATTGGAAGTGGAATATCCAAATAAAATTCAACAATATCATGAAATATCTCTAAAAAATGAAAACATATTAACCTATAATAATGAAAAATAGACCCATCCATTAAGAATCTACAGTCCCACTCACCCTGAAGAACATGATTGAAACCATTCTAAGATAAAAATTTATTCTATGTATGATAATAGTATATATTTTACTTAATGATATTTATCCAATAAATGCCAAGTATCAGGTTGACCATATCAATATCTAGAACTAAAAAGTCTCATATTACCATTTAGTCGGCTATAATCACCCAACACGTTGGATACATTTTCAATTGTATCTCATGAAGGAGAGAAAATATTTAAAAATCACGGAGTATGTTTTGATCGTAATCCTATAACATCATCTAAAAGTTTTTGTATAGAAATGAGTAGCACCTGTATAAATCCAAACTTACACCATATAAGAAGAAATAAAAACCATAAAATAACACTATATGAAACTTATTTATATTACTCTAGGGAATAATCTCTCACATAATGTCATATTATCATAACCATATGAACATACCCTATGGGTTTATGATCAGACCCAACACTCTTGGAGGTTTACTATGAACCTATAAACCCCTGATGATGGTGTATCCTTCCTTTCATCCATGGGATATCCATTCTAAAAAACGTGCCAGATGGAAAAGTGATATAAAATGGTGGAAAGTATTAGGATATTATATATGGTGAGGAATTGTATGACCATTCCATAAACAATAATAGAAAACAAAATGATGTTGTCCTGATGAATCCATTGAAAGTAGTTATTAAGAAAACTCAACATGCTTTCAATTACATTTCTGACTAGATAATACACCCTATATAAAAACTATAGAAACCATATAACAAACCAAAAAATGAATTCTTCCTATTTTTACCATAGAAAAATAGTTTGTTTTTTAATACCTTTCCGATGTTTTTATGGAAAATGAGAATATTCATGAAATGAATATTCATTCTCAATACCAACTAAATCCATCAAGAATTTCGGTACTCATTTGTGACTAAATCCTATTCAAGATGATAAATTCTAAAAAATAGTTGGAATACACTTGAAAATTATAATAATCTTATTCCATAGTTAAAAAAATCATGGTATTATCCACACATAATTTCTTAGGGAAAAACTGTTAATTAAATACATTTTCTGAAAGATTCACCTGTATGGTCTTTATGCATCCTATATTAAATAGAAGATTAATACTATCTCCTTCCTCATCCCTCAAGAATATACACGTAGAAACCTACATTTTACCCTCATTATTTTTAATGAGGTTGAAGATATTCTCAATCAACACAAAACACTCATGGGTTACATGGGGTCCCTTTTAACCAAAGAAGATGGGAACATTTGCTTAGTGAATTCATTATCATGATCCACCACACATCATATTTTCTTGACAAAAACAAAACATATATTATTAATTTTTTACATTACTACTTCAACCAATGAAAGTTCAACTATCAGGTTCTCTAGTGGATAATAACTCAAAGCTTCTTCGGTTGGATTTGGATGAGATCTTCACAGAGGCATTATGTGTTAAAAAATAAAAATGACCAAGAATATTTATAGATTATTCCATAATATATAAATCAGCATATAGGATAAATGTATATTAATTCACATATAATTATGGTAACATACTATTGAAGTATTTTAAAAAAAATATATTTAAGAAGGACTGTTTCCATTTAAATAAACCCCCCAAGTAGTTCAATCAAATGATTTCGATCTCTAAGTCCCTAAATTGTTAAAAAATTTCTAACCACTAACGGTAATAGGATATCTGTCTGGGAATTAATATATCAATGAAACTTCTGACACATAATTCCAAAATTCCAACAGTCCTAACACCCATATACCATAGAAAAAGAACCAAAATCCAATATTGTTAAAACATATCTGGCAAAGAATCCCCCGGATAGCAAATTATAATAGATCCACCTAGGTTCTTTATACCATCCACCCAAACTAGACCATTACGACTACGTATAAATAAGATAAAAAAACTATTCTTGAATATAACTAAATGAATATGTTAAGATAGAGTACCAAACAAAAGATAAACCTAAAAAAATACATACAAATCAATCTAAAAAAGAAAAATGAGTACATTGTGAAATATAAAATACAAACAAGTCTCTACGTGTCTAACTATCACCTATAAATCATCCCGTGTTGATGGTAATAATAAAAAGATAAGCCAAAAAGCTATAATATACCCTTCAATTTACCTGGATTCTGATATACAAAATATTTATCCATCTAAGGGAAAATTGTTTTTTTAGCACAATGCCTTGTAGGATATCACCACAAAGTCAATATGAGGTCTAATTCCAAAAATAAAATTTTCTTGAATATAAAACTTTTTTGTATAAAAAAAATTCATTAACCCAAAAAAATTTATAAATCATTTTTTATTGGTTTATCATAAAATAATTTCATATCCACATATCCTGGAATTTGAAAACTATATGTGATGAAACTGGGATACATATCCATACTCTATATGGTAATCAAGTACACAAATATACATGAAAAATCCTTAATTCCAATATATGAAATAAAAACCATTGGTAAACAAGTGATAAATAATCTATTACAAAATATATTATGTGACATATAACAATAACATAAAAACCACAATATATATGGGACTTATACTATGAGAATGTATTATTCTATTAAAATATCTTAATCCAAGAATATGTTGGTACCATCCAATATCGAGTCCAACCACAACCCATCCATATCGCTAAGTAGCCCCTAGTTATTCCATAAACACTAAGGTCACCTATGTAACTTTCTTAACACAACCAAGGTTCCCAATGTACCATGTTTATCCAAACACATTTTATAACAATGATCACAATTTATAAAAAAATTCCACATCAAATAAATACTTCTTCAGTGTTTGAAAAACGAAGTAATAATATAAATCACCACTCAAGCATTTATTCAGACACTTGTCCTGAAAAAAATTCATTTGTAAAGAAAACCATCCTTGAAAATATGAATCATTCCATGAAATCCATTAATAACAATATAACTACATTTAAATGTATAACCCAATTTATTTTTTGATGAACAATAATAAATTCATATAATTGAAACATTTATGGAAACACCTACCTAAAAATAGAGGTAGAACATTTTTTCATTGACAATTAGAACCCAGGTAGAGTATATTGGGTATATATGAACATATATCCATATGAAAAAATAATAATCATCCTATAAAACACTAATATCCATCAAACACAACACTTATATACTCCATTTTATAGGAGGATGAGTCTTTTTTGCAGGGATCTACAATGAAGATGAGAAATAGGATAAAAATTAAACATACATCAATGAGATCCATCATGAATTAAACAATTAGACATAGAATCCATGGGGAGGGTCCTAGAAAGAACCCAGAAGGGAAAAATATAACCTAATATGAGATTTATGTGTTGTTAGGATATAAAATGACTGAGTTAATGGGGCTAAATTTCCACATTTTAATAGCATAGATGTGAGTCACATCATTTAATTGGGTATTCAACACATCTAATCTATTTTTTCCTTTAACCATGCATCCCTATTTTCTATTTTGGGATGGGTAATGGTTTTTCCAAGTCCTTAGTCTAACTAGATAATAAATATGAACTCCCCTATATCCAAAGGGTATATAACATGCACTAGGGGCCTCATTGTTTAGGAACACCTTATTCAGACCATGTGATGCCCCAAGAAAACTACCATAAATTCCACATAGTTCACATGACTTGTTTTTTATTTTTTTGACCATTTTAAAATAATTGATAATAATGTTGGAACTTCACGGTTACCACATGGATAATATAATAATTTACACAAACTGTGGGCCTTTCCCTTATCTCCCAAATTCATGTGGTTTCATCATTCGATCCCCCAAATCATTTCAGACCCCAAAAAGAAAACCCAATATTCAATTATGTTTTATATGAGACACATTGGTAATTAAAAATATTTTATACTACCACTATAACGACAATGAAACTAGAGGATATATTATATTTTTGATGACTTCCCAAAAGTTATTTGAAGTGTTTATAAGTTATTGAGTATGGTTTGAGATGGATTGGATGAACTATTTTTCTAAATTATGGAGATCATGAAAATAAAATCTTCTTGGGTTTCTCATATATAAATGTAAATATGTGAAAATATATGTGATGGAAAATATAACTTTCAAAATTCACCATGTATGAAAACATGTTCATAAATGATAATCATCGTATCTGAATTACTAAATGCATTTGATGAACCATACATGAATATTAAATATCCAAATTAAACAATATTAAAATATTTATGAACCATATACTAAGATGATTTTTCTAGTGGCTGAAAGATTCATTGATCATTTCTGAGACATTAAAAATTATGGAATTATATGTAATTTATAATTCACCTAATTAGTTCCCCATTTACAATATTTTCTCAATAAAAATTCATAATGAGAATCTAAAAAGGTAGTTATCATAATAATGGATGAAAATAAAAACCTTCGATAATTGTATACTCATGAGAGAATTCCATTTAAGAAAATGAAATAGATTTCCATTAATGTTATGAAAAAACCATTGTTAATATTAGGAGAATATATTTATTTATGTAAATCAAAGATCATTTCTAAATGAAAGAGTTTATTTCTATAATTTTTAAAATCCTTGGAAGATCAATGAAGTCAAATCATTTGATATGAACTTATGATAAAAACATCTTGAAGTGTATTTTGGACACAATTTGATCTTTTTCTGAGTAAGGGAATTAGAGAATAAATAGTAATCTTAGTTCAGGATGGATAAAAATTATTTATAATATTTTTAGAAATAATACAGATGAAAAACATCAAATCCCATCTATCCATTGATATTTAAAATCATTAATATTTTTTCTTGTTTTAGTAAGAAAAATGTAGTGATGAGTAGTTATTTTAGTTTACATATATAATTAGATACCTATATATATTCTCTTATGAAAAAAAACACTTTATTTTATAATGGTTCAACTATGAAAACTATAAGATTTATTGTACATTATCATGCATGTGACAAGATTTGAAGAACATAATTTTGGGATTAAACTAGCTACAAGGAAGTCCTGTGATATTAATATATTATCTAAATATAATATATATTGATTTTCAAAAACTATATGGAATCTAACGTGATATGAAATTCATTATTTATATTAGAATCCATCATCTGTGTAATTTTTTTGATAGCCTCAAGTGATACTGTAAAAGAAACTGATATGGTGTTCACATGAAAAAATTAAAAACAATGTGATTTAGTGAAAATTATTTCTAGGTATGAGTGAATTATTTATAGTATTTGAATTAATGAATGTCTAATAAGGCCCCAATAATAATTTTGTTCTACATTAATAACTATTAATTTATTAGATGATTAAATTTTCTATGAATTATGTGTTATACATGGAGAAAACATATTTATGAAGGATCTGTGTGTGTTGAGTTTCTTGAGTACTCTGTCAAATAAGAAAAAGAAGAGATATGTTGATACTATTATAACAAAAAATAATTAGAAAATGAATAAATATGATACTATTAAAATTCTAATGTTTACCTAGGTATCAATAGAGAAGGATGAAGAAATAGAGGACTATCATTTCAAGACAAGTTTTATAGATACCTGATCTAGTCAGAAGGACTTCAAAGACACATTAATGAGTTATAAAAGAAAAATATTATTAATAAATAAATTTATTTAAAAAATATGTTTTCATATAAAAAAGGGTAGAATTAAAATAAATAAATTCTTACATATACATAAACACCATTTATCTTGAGTTAATCAGGGTATATTGTGAGTAAAAAATGCAACATAGAGAATATAATATAAAAAATTGATAAATTCCAGTAAGGCACTAGGAAGTGAATACTTGAGAAACATTAGAAAATGGATGGGAAAAAACTAGTACAGAGAATGTTAGTGAGACTACAATATGGTATCTCTCCTTGATGAAAAATAAATATATAATTGGGGGAATTTTAATATAGTGGGGAATATATTACTGAAATTTATATCTAATGATAGAATTGAGTAGTTATTTATATCAAAACCTTTATATGAATGTGTGATCTTAAATTCCTTACTAAATTTAACAAACGAGTCAAATACATCATTAAAATTTAATGATATTCAACTTCACTAATAAGATATAGAAGTCCTTAAATTTAAAAGGGGTTATAGATCTGAATAATAATACACAATCTTCTACAAAGTAGACAATACACGATTAACACATCCCATCTCATGTGTACATCGATCGAAAGGGGAATTACAATTATTTTTAATGTCTATTCATACTAGATTGAAATATAACTTCTTTATTTTTTTTGTTATTATAACCACATGAAGTGTATATTTTAAATGTTCAAATTGGTGTGACATTAAAATATAATTTGGATTATATCACTTTTATGAAAGATATCGAACCTCATTACATGATACAATGAAAATTGATGAATAATAAGGAAAATAAATTGATTTCATAAATGGAGATAAATTCCCCCCAATATATCAATATATTCATGTTTTTTTATAATATATAAAAAATAGTGAGAATGTTTCATCAATGGATCATAGTTCAATCCATTTAGATCTTGAATAGCCTGTAAGTGATAAATCAATTGATGTTTTTTTAAATATATTTTATGTATATAAAATTATATATCCTAATAATTTTTTGAAAATATATTCTATCATGAAAATATACTATGTAATAAAACTTCATAGATAGAGGAAGAACAAGGGTTTATATAGAATTCATTTTCAGTGAATATTTGATGATCGAATATCCTCTCAAAACAGGTTAAATAAATTGATGAAACAAACTAACATTTTAATGATAAAAATTAATTGGTGTGGGAAAAATAAAAAATATAGGTTTTTGAAAGGGAAGTTTTTATACTTTTCACTAGTGAGGTACTCCATGCTCTATAGAATCTATATATGTTAACTATAAAAATCAAGGATTCAAAACTAGAACTGATATAAAAATTGTTAAATAACAAGTTCTTTTTCTATATAAAAAAATAATATTCACAAAGAAAAATTTAAATATATTTAGAGTGATTAGGATGTAATGTATATTTATTTTGAGTGTATAAATAAAAAACCTTAACCATAAGTATCTTGAGAATGAAATTAAAAGGTAAATTATGGAATATATTTATATTGTAGCTATGTAGTGATATAAAAGAAATGTACAAGAACATAGGTTATAGTGGGTATTTACCCCACAATTGTGACACATTTTATTAATAAATTATTTCTGGAAGTGTTTCAGAGTATTTTGTATTAGAATCATAGAAGTGGATCAAAAATAGTCTCAATGGAGAAGTATGCAAATAATCTATATTATCAAAAACTATTAGATTAAAAATTAATTATGTTGAAATGTGGCTTCGTTAAAATACTCTACAAACTACTACATAATAAAAAGTAGATTTGAGAATATTCATGAATATTAGTTCCCCAATCCATGAAAAAAAGAGTACATATATCTCAAAAATTGCAATGGTGTTATATAGAAAATTCATGAGAGATTTATTCAATAAGACAATGGAAGTGGTTTGATGAATAATGTTGGGGTTTATATTGGACCATTAAAATGTCTATAGACAATTGAAAAAGTTCAAAATATGGTAGAAAATGAATGAAAATATGTAAGGATATTATATATAATGATGATAGTATTCATGTTTAAAAAAAACTATTAACTAAATAAGAAGTATCTTCCAATGACTAAAATATATGTGTATCTCAAAATAATATATTAATTTTTAAACATTTATGAACCCTCTTTTAATGAATTATGGTTTTTACCAGTAGATATATCATTTATAATTATGAAATAGAGAGAAAAAATAGAGTAAAATGTAATATGAATATAATATAGCTCCCAATAAGGCCATAGAGGCTAAGAAGGATGTTCAATCGATTGGGGTAAAATAAAAAAATAAAGAATATTTAGATGATAAGAACAGGGATTAATGGGACATGATAAATTTTTTTTAATATTTTTCTATTATTGTATAAGATTCCACAACATTGATTCTTCGATATGTTCCCTAGAAAATAAAACTGAAAATAAAAAAAATATGGAAGAAAAATTATTTCAGCCAAAGAGATATAAAATGGAATTTTCACTACGGAGTAAATTATAGGTGATGATATTATCTACCTAATCTGAATGGTAATTTTAGTGTATAATGATGGTGTGATTGTAATGTTAAAAATGGTCAGGCGTTTATAGAATAATCTCATGACATTGATTCCAAGTCAAATGGAGCTATATAGTGTCAAATGGAAAATTACCATTGGATTTCATATCTAATTTGATGTGCAATAAGAAGATATTTACACCAATGGATATGGATTTACAAGATATAAGTGATATTTTTATCATATGGATCCATCATCAAGAATAAATAATCAGGTTATTGAAAGAACCATAGAGTGAATGTTATTTTTTAGATCATGAAACCAATATAATTTTTTCTAAATAAAACAAATAAAAATTGACAATTAAAGAATATCCTAAAGGTGAATAGGACTAGTAATTTAATTCTTCATGAATAAATAACTCTTGATTTAAATATAATGGGATTAATAATTATCCAAAATCATTCTAATTGAGATGTGGACCTATTAGGAGATCCAACTTATTTTATAGTAAATCTGAAGATTCTTGGATATTTGGGGATTGATAAAGAATATCTATTCGAAAAAACCCTTTTCATTTATCTAGTGAGTTAATCTAATGTTTTAAATATATATTAATTTATATTTTTTCAATAATGTTCATCTTTTATAAAAAAATGTTTGGGTTATGATTATATCATTTATATGATTTTCAACATTTATATTTTTATATCAAGTGATGTTATTATATAGAAATACAATAAAAACATACTTACACATGAAACCTTTTGATATGTTTAAAAAAAATGTGACGGATCTTAAATCATTATGATTAACTATTTTTAATTCCCCATATATTTGAAATTACGATTATGTATCACATAGTGGATATATTTTAGAGAACATTAATTTCTTAGATAATCAGCAATGTTTTTCATTCCATTTTTACTCATTTGAATGTTATTTTGGTTGATTGATAGCACGTTGTTGGAGATAATATGATACCAAACCAGTTTAGTGGTGCTATGATTTTATATTCTTAATATAGTCAATTAAATATATGTAGTAGTGACTATTACTGAAATCCTTTTCAAACAGGATATTTAAATCTATCTCTTAAAGGGAGTGATAAATCATATGGGGAGATGTTGTTTGTTAAAATAAATTAAGTTTAAAATCATAACAGAGAGTGAAATTGAAGAAGATTATTCCATTACATTAAAATTTTATTTCATGTAGTATCAAACAATGTCCAGATATAATATGATGAAACATGAAACAATTATGTTAATAAAGAGGAGTGTATCTTCGACATTATAATACTAATCAATTTGTGGAGTAAAACACATTAACAAATGAAGAATGTTGAAATTCAATAAAATATAATGGGGTATGTTTAATTTCACATGGATTTAATAGGGAACATATTTTTTTATTACATTTATTACAAATATAGTGGATTTCTATGAATACGTGGAAAATTGTTGTGGTGGATTGAGTATCCACCCATAAAAACGAAATGGTGCATCCCATGTATTAGGGATGGGAAACATTTTCATTGAATTCCCTTGAAACTTTTACAAGATATTTAAACTAGAATCCACAACTTGTTATGAATGATGTGTTGTTACTCACGTTGGAAAAATGTACATATAGTATTTTATTGTTTTCTTTAACTAATTTTCAATGGTGGAAGTGTGGGAAAAATAACGACATTGAAGAAGTTAGGGTTATTATTTTCAAAAGACAGTTGGATGGGATATTGAATTCATAGAGATGTTGAAAATCAGTATTTCATTTCAAGACTATGAATATGAGAAAAACAATGAAACACGAATGAAAAAAATTCAAAATTAATGATAATGTGATAGATATGTTACATGATAGGGAATAACTCAATGATATGTTCATATACTTATATTTTTATTTGTACAATTACTAAAGTGATTGTGATTTCAGATGAATTAAAAAAATATGAACAAATGTTTTTATGAGTGATTGTTCGTTGTTAAAGATATACTTGATGATCCGAGTATCAAAATATTGGAAATCTAAAGAGTCACCAAATTTGGGTTCCACATATGTGAATGGTGATGTATATGAATTATGTAATTGCATAAAACATAATATATCTTAAGTAAAAATTTATGAATATGTTTCAATAAGTGAATATAAATTAATGTGAATTCTATGATTGAGCTTAATGATCAAAGTATACATATTGTGTATGCAATTTTTTTTTGAATTTGAATTCAAGTGTAGCATGCTCGAATAAATATTAATATATTCCAATATTTTAAATCACATTTTAGAAACATAATCAAATTTATAAAATTTATGTGATTTCAAAACAACACAAACAATTCCCCACATTCAAAAATATTCACATATATTCATTCCACAAATGTGTTCATTTATGTGAATTTGTATACATACCGGTTGAAAATTACATATTTCTAGAAATGTTTATTATCAAAATACAATTATTTAATATATTGTTTTTTTGTTCATGATATTAAATTATCAAACTTATATTAGAAAATTTCATTACTTAATTGAAAAACATAGGATCATATTATCATCCATTGAAAAAGAATATCAATAATAAATAATAAATTTAGATTTCATATTTTATATATTCAGATTAAATTAAAATCAGTTAGTTCGTATGTTCTATATTCAATATCATAACATAATGAAATGTATTTATTCTATTGTGAATAACCATGTTTTAGGGTGAAATAAGGAGATTTTTTTTCTCAATTATCATTATGGATAAATTATATATATCATGATATAATAAATGATATAGATGAATATACATTAAATACCCATTATACATGAATGTATTAAATCATTGTGATCTGGTATAGTTTCATTTAGAATGAAGATGTTTCGAGTTCTTATAATTCTATATGGATCCCAGATGAGATATATATATGCTATCTTATTAAATACACCTACTTCAAAATACATTTTACATGAACAAAAATAATGTTTGGAAATTTTATATATAGATCTCACGATTTCATGTACATATTTTTTATAAGATATTTTGAAAATCTTAGTTGATCATAAAAATATTTTTTTGTAAGTTACAATTTATGGGTTTTAAAATATTATAAATAAAAAAATGAGGGTATCTTTTTATTTCTATTTAAAATTGGTACTTATGGAAAATTAGAGACATTCTCATGTGATGCTCAAAAATATTACTGATTTTAGTATCTTGGGAAAATAATAAAGGAATGTATTTTACATATAAATCTCCTTATCCTAAATGAATTACATAATGTATTTCTAATCATGGAATTCTAAGATAACACCAAATGTATTGAAAATACATTTATTCCATTTTGAATTAAATTTTCATAGAAATAAAATATTTTTTATTTTCAAACATGGTAAGTGAATTTGGGGAGAGGAACTAAGATTTCTATGATTTAGTACATATAATGAAAGAGAATAAGTAGAAAGAGTTATAAGATGATGGAACGAGTAGAATTGAAGAAATAGAAATATGGTGCTATATTTAAAATAAATATCACCATGGTATGAAATTTACTGAACAAAGAACATTACAAACATAATTCAGAGATTTATTTTCTGGTGAGACAATGTGGTGAGAGAAAAATAGAGGATAAAGTTATTCTATTATGGTGGATAAATCTAGTGTAGATTCAATTAGTGTTTTTATTGTTTGAATTAATGGTTCGGGTTTTTTTAAGAACTATGAATGTGAGGTGTAGTGTACTACATGTTTCATATATTATATCATAAAAACATGAAGGTAATCAATGACTTTAATATGAATTAAGTAAGATCAATATTATTGATGTAGAAGAATCGTCCATGATGTTGACGTTCTCATTTTCATGAAAATATTAATTGAAAAATTTAATATATATATATATATTCCACATAACCTATGAGACATTTGTTATGCATGCAGATTATATTGATTCTTTATGACTATAGTGTGAGGATGTTGAGGTAGTGCATAGAGACAAGGGAGAGTGATGTCCTATGAGGCATTAAAAATGTTCCTTGTGAGTCTGTATCATATATAATATAAATTATAATTTGATATGGTATTTTTTTTATCAAAAACCCTTGACATTCATGGAATCTTATTATATATAGAATCTTTAATTGGATAGCATAACCAATAAACACAAGGACTGGTCCCACGTGCCAATCCTTGTGAATGATATTTTCATTAAATAACATACATTATATTTTATTGGTGATTGATTATTGTTTAAAAGTAAATGAGATCCAACATCACAAACTCAAAACAAATGTTTCAAAATTATAAAGAGGGTTGACGATTTAATGTTGATTTTGGAAATTTGTTTTTAATCAGACAATACATAATTCAATCAACCTCTTAGGGGTCCACACAAATCCTAAGGGGTATCACAATTCTCACCCATCAAATAAGAGACATTTTCCCTAATAAGTAAATCATTTGTTTTCGGATGTCCGAAAATATTGATGTTGTCCTAATTTATAAAAATATTATTGGATAAATAATAAGAGATATTATGTTTTCTCCCCCAATAGAAAAATAATAAATTAAAAATATGAGGGAAGAGACGAATATCCAAATCATACACTTTAGTGTAGAGGTGTTAAACATCCATAATTGATCTTAAATTCTTATAAGAATCTTTCTGTAATGATATTTTAACACAAATCCAATTTTATCTATTTTTTTTAACAAAATCAAGCATCAAAATTTATTCAACCATCATGACTAAGATAAACTAATATTATTTACATTTTTAATTGATAAATAACACTGAACTAGATTCCTTGATATACTTATAAAACTATGATTATCATATCCCCTAATAAGTGAAAAGTCCTCATTAACATAATGATCTTTTAATTGAATATTGCTCAATATAATTTTGGATTTATCATGAGTTTAAAAATTATACCCACCATAATTAAAAACAATATATAATAATATTAATTTTTTTGAAATATCAAAAAAAATTCATAGATAAATATTACTAAACGTGTTTTATATCAATTTTCATCAATAATACCACTTGATTATAAATCAGTATATCAAAATATATGATTTCGTCATTTTTTTGTAGGATTTACTCTCAAAATTAACTATGTCATTCACATAATAATTTCTGTTGTTTGAAGTGATAATATTTATCATATTTTTTAAAATTTGAAATTATATATAAAGACTTAGTACATATACATTCTCTAATAATTCGTATTCAAGTAAATTAAACTCTTTATAATTATTGGAAAATCACATGAAGAAACATTATTTCCCTCTTTGTCATTGATTTCTTTGTTCCTTCTAAAATTAGTCTATAAACCGGATACAAATCATATATCAGAAAAATATTACATATTTAATGAGTATATATTACTTTAGATATGACAATATGATATTATTATTAATAAATTGGAAAACCTTAGATATACCATAACTCACTAATCCTAGATATCTCAAATATACTCTTCACTTATAAATAAAAACAACCATATATATATGAATTATTCAATGATGAAATGAAATCATAAATAATTATGTTAATAATAAATGATAAATATTTAAATATATTTAATTTATAGGTGTTTTTTATGTTTTCCATTCTCGTGCTATATTTCCAATAAGGGTGAATCCATCAGTGATTGTTTACTCTATCGATTACTTCGTTATCGAATATTGTTCCCAATTTTAATTAAAATTTATCCTTTATTATAAAAATTAATTTTTTATTCATTTTTATCAATTTACTATGCCTAATTATTGTATCAAATTAGTAAATAAAACATGAAATCCATTAGAAATATCAAAAGGAGACACACATTAAAATTTCATTTTAGACTGAACTCTACTTATGTTTCTTTAACACTCAACACATTTCATCATTAATGTCTAGTTAATTTTACATTTTTTTCTTTAATAACACTAATTTTTTCTTCATTTTCACATGAGTACTCATCTACATCTTTATTATCATTACAATAATCTTCTTCAATAATAGATATGTAATTTATCATCTAGAATTTTATGAAACTTATACCTTTCTAATTTGGAGAACATTTTTAATACATTATTCATCTCAGAACAATAATCATTAAAATATTTATCAGTTTCATATTTTAAATATATTTATATTAAATATAATATATATATATATACATAAAGAGAATTTATATAGAAATATTCTTTAAAACATTTATTTTACTCTTTCAACAATTCATGAATTAAATTACATTGGTTTTTTTAATTTTTTTTTAATTTATATTTATCAAAAAACCTATTCCTCATTTTCATAAAAATCATTTATGATCTCTTATAAACACTAATTTATTTGTGAAAATTTCCATAATATCCTTGGCATTAATCTTAATGTTTATATCCAACCACATTTAAGATGAAATCAAAAATCTATATATTTAATTTGTTGGTATGTATGTAGATTGTGTTATTCAAGTGATGATATTTTATCATCAAACCAATATAAAAAAATGTATAATATTATTCATATATATATAATAATATATATTATCACCTATCAAATTTATTGATATCATAAATTTTTTTACATTAGTTGAGACTCAATACAATATTGCAAAATGAGGTTTCTTGAATTCTTTATACTTATACCTCTAAACATGTCACATATTTTTCCACATATTTTCATTACCTTATAAATTATTCCAATATAATGATAATTCAGATTACTATATTGATCCCATTGACCTTATAAAATATTAATTCTTATAATTTTAATAGTTTCCTATTTCTATCATAAAAATCATTATCTAAATTTAATTATTCACCAACAATTGTTGTAGTACAATAAATATGTTGAGAAAAACTAATTATTTTAAAATAAAATACATATAAACTAACAAATTAATTATTTTAAAGAATATTATGTTTAAAAATATAATACATAACCTCATTTATTGTTCTAACCCCTTAATATTCATTAAATTATGGTTTTACATGTTCACATTGGAGATCAAATATGAAAACTACAATAATTCCATTCTCATAAAAACATAAAATAATAGATAATAATTAAAGGATTCATGGATAGATCTGAAACCAATTTTGATTCTCTAGAGTCATCATGTAGGCTCACAATGACTGGGTTAAATTAGTTAATAATTACACATTTTCTCTTTTATGATTTTGATTGAATTAATCCTTTATCAATCAATTGAGTGAGAGATTTCAAGGAAAAATTCCATCATATTGTGGAAATAAATTATCAATGAAAAAACAAAAAAAAAAACTAATAATAAAATGTGTATAATCCATTAGATGATATAAAATAATCAAATATTTTTTATCCAATAAAATAAACATTTTGGATAATGAAATAAGGTTTCATCCATGAACACCTATTAAAATCCAATAAAAATGTGTCTCATAGAACAAGACGAAATCATTATTCCTCAATAAATGTTTTTGTTGATATTGTATTTTATTTTATGAGGTATGTAATATCATTTAACACTAAATTAGTGTCTCTCGATAATTGTATAGTCATGTCATAATTTTTGATGACATAGAAAAAATTTTAGGTCAATTATGTTACACTATATGTGTATTCATATTCTACTTATTTTCACCTTCCTCTATCAAATATTCATCTTCTATTTATAAAAGATAATTAAATATTGGATCCATTTTTATTCTTTGTGTCTTTAATATATTATAAATAAGACGTATTTTTTTATTTTATTTAGTTATAATCGATCACAAGTTTTTAATATTTGATTCTGTAAAATATAATTTTCCATGACCAAGGATGTTTTAAAAAGGTTAATAAATTCTAATTAAAATCAATAACATATAATCTGACTCATATATCCAAAATAACGAAAAAAATACAATCATATTACAATTATTTTTCCTTTTTAGAGGCATATATTTCAATGACCTATATTTTAAAATTATTAAACAATTTCTCCACATTTTCATTAAATGCCCAAAAATTTAACCATTTCCATTCACTCCAAAATCAATCCTATAAAGATTTATGGTCACTGTTTCTCCCAAATCTTCCTTGTAATGTTTCACTGACCCCCATATTTCAATTCTCATTATTTAGATTCAACTCAACAATGTAAGTGAATTGGAATCATCTAATATTCCATTAAAGTATTTCATTTGGTCTATGTATTCTAAATGTTATATTTCATTAATTTGTAATTATTTTGATCATACCATTAATAATAATATTATTTGTATCAATGGGATACCTTCCTCATATCTCATTTTACTATTATCAAAATCAATATTTTATACTCATCATGATGTAGAATTTACTTCCAAAATTGGCTATTTTATATAAAACATTCTTATATTATAAACACCCAAAAAATTTATTTACTAATGTTTATTCACCTATATATTAATATAATTCATTGTTTTGGGGATTTAAATTTACAAAATCCACATTAACCTTCAATGGGATAACATGTTGTTATGGTAAAGTCATTAATCACTTATGTAATCAATGATTTAATATGAAACCCATACATTATTCTCCCTGGGTTATTAAAAAATTATTTATTATGATTAATATAGCTCAAATTAAATTAAGATACATGAATGGTGATCTATGATAATGAATCAATTACATGGTTAACGAATTTAGTTTCTGGAGATTACATGTTTTATCATAACATTATTAATATTCTTAGGAATTTACATTTATAATTTCTTGGTGATAATCGATGGTAATATTTTTATGAATGCCTCATTTTTATATTTTATCTACATTTACATGTTATGATTATTTTTTTTTTGTTATTATACAGCTCATTTCATCTTGATCAAGTTATATTTTTATACCTCGTTTTATTATTGACATGCCTCATAAACATATAACAATCCTCTCTCTATCATATTCCTATCATGGGCCCATGATCAACCATTTCATTTTAAGTATGTCCCCATAATATGAGATGATATAAAAGAAACTTATTGTGAACCCAGAAAGTATCCATTCATGTGGATTATAAGAAATCATAATGTTTTTATTCATTAGGTTCAAAATTTCAAAAAAAACTACACTTGATACGATCCTATGGTTTTATCCATGTAATGAAAAGTTTATGTAATAAAAAGGAAAAATTCCATAGATTGTTTCAGAGATTGGTTTATTTATTTTGGAAATTAGAAATTGATGACTTTAGTAAAGACCTTAGAGATAAATATAAATATAGGTAAAATCCATGAATTTTTGTGATGTAATAAGAAAGTGGTTTACAAAAATGAAATCCATGTATGGCTACTAAATGTCATGTCGTCTCTAGAAGAGATGTACCTCGGGGTAACAACCATAAAAATGTCATATTTAAATAGACTCAATTGGTAATTGGTGTATGACAATGGTCCCTGTCACACACCTAGGATGACACTATATGAGAGATAATTAGATAACCCTACAATGTTTATGAACATTTGTTAATTGTATTTAGAAAATATAATTTTTATTATATGGGAATAATGAATAACATATTTAATATTGATGTTTTATGGAATCAAATCAATTTTTAAAGATAAGACAACTAAATGTAACACGTTTCCCGTAATGGATTTGTTTATGATAAAAATTTATGAAATTAGGGAAAACCGCTAAAAACATAATGTGACAACATCATTTCGATGATTAATGAACAATATCCTATTATAAAGGACAACATGAATCATATTGAGAAACTAGATACACCTTGAATGGAACTAATCTTTGTTTATTTCTTCATTCATCAATAAAAACCTTCTTTTAGTGGTGATACCAACACATTGATTATTGAAAAATGGGTTTCCTCTATAGAAAATATATTTTCTATTACCCTCTATTTATAACTATAGAAAGTCACCATTGAATTGTACCTCTTAAAACAAGATGTTAATCAGTTGGGGAAAATGATTAAAAAACAAATCCAATAATGGATATTGATGATATGGAGTGGGAAGGGTTCAGGGGAATCATTTTCATTAAATATTGTTCATACCCGATCTAAAATAAATTTGTATTTGTAACTTCTAGATATAATGTAGTTTAAATATGAATTAGTGGGAAGCTATTAAATTAAACATACAAGACATTATCGATACACCTATATATTTAATATTGATTATATGGAATGGATGATATGTTATTCAATTTAATGATACCATATATTAAGAATAATTTGGAATATCATGTATATAAATGATTATAGGAGATTTTTCTTAGTTCAGTGATGGTTGAGTTGGGATTTTGAATGATATAATGGTCATATTGGCCAAATGAAAAGAAGTGTGAAATATAGCCAAAAAAATGATGAATTTTGATCTTTAAAGTGTAGTAAATAATGTATAATATAACACATGCCATAAATTTGTTAATAATATTTCATGAAAATTAATTCTTTAGAGTGTAATTTTATATTAGAGATGAAGATACAGAAATATATATCCAAACTATAAAAGTGAGGTAAAGAATAAACTTCTCCATTGTAAGGGAAAAAAGTGAAGTTAGTGTATTACAATCCGAATGTTTAATGATTAAATTGTGGTTAACATGGGAACATTTCCAATAATTGTACAAATATGATGTTATGAATAAAAACCACCAAAAACCTCAACATAGTCCAAGGTAGAATGGTTGTTCATTTTCTATCATGACGGATGGAGTGTACGTGCCAAATGATATTGTTATATGTACACCCATTATTATATCAAAGTCATAAATTGAAAATTTTGATTATTCGTCAACACCTTCCTTTATTAAATCCATTTTTATATTGAATATAGAATCAGTCTCTGATATAATACAATTATATCTATTAGTCAAGACATGTGGAGGGATTACCCTCACATCGAAAGTGTACATAAACTCCAGTTTAAATTTCTTGTGTATAATCTAATCCTAAATCTGGTAGTCATTCCCATTGTGGAATTGGAAAATGTACTATAGATATACATGATAATAAGTATAAATCTGTTATCAACATTATGAGAAACCAAATACTAGTTCTCTTTAATATATGACCTATAATTATTTTCAAAGTAAAGATACCCTGGCCAGATCATTGTCTAAATGATAAAACCAAGTCCATATTTATGGATATTATAGGTTAAGGGGAGAAGGAAATGAATATAGAAGAATAGAATATGTCACCATAATTCATGAATAAATCTATTTATTTGTTGAAGTGTTACATGGACCATCCCTAAAAAAGTGAAAGAGTTATCCATCAAAATCATTTCGGTAAATACATCAAATATCAAAGAATATATTTCATATATAAAAACTAGAGTTATAGTAATAAGTGAAATAACATCAAGATCATTTGGAGAATTGATATATTTTACTATTTTCATCTCCTTAGGGTTATCATTTCCACTTTGTAAAGAAGAACTATCAATCAATGTAGATATTCATTCTTGATAGATAATGTAATTGGAATATAGTAATTAATAAGTAAAATCTCCCATGGTATAGTTATTAATTTGGATAGCATCATGGGGTGAAATTATTCTCCATGATTAACCTTTGATCTCAGTATCATCAATTGAGGGTGAATCAATGTAATATTCCAAAGACTACCTTCTAAATAATTAAAGGAAATTATGATTTTCCTATTATGAATGTTCCTATTGTAAAATAATCCTACTATATAAATTAATTTAATTATTAAAGTCCTCATGAAATAATGTGAAAAATTTGTTTTAGTTTTGGTTACTCATAAAATGGCATATTCAAGAACTCACAAGTATCATGAGGATTATATAAGAGTTATATCTATTTTTTTGGTCAAGGAGATTCTAATTTTTAAAATATAAAAAATGTGAATTCTACATATAAAAATATTCATTCATAAGGAACATTTTAGAATTGAAGGAATATCAGTTGAACCTAGAGTGAAAATGGCTATAGAGGAGTGGTCATATCCTATAAAATTATCTGAATTTCTTTGTTTCCATGATTTAGAAGGATTATATTGCATTATAATTATCTATACATGTTAACTTGAGAAGGATATAATTTTATATTGGAAAAGGAGTGTCAAAAAAATTTCTAAGAATTGAAGAAGATAATTGTCACAAAACATGTATTAATTTTACCCTCTAAGAGAGATTTTTTTTAATTATCTTGATGTATATCGGAATGGTCCTTGGTTCATGAAATGAAAGTCCCACTTTTGATGGAAATCTTGTGGATTCAAATAAATTCAGTAACCAAGGACACGGTAAATTTGGAAATAGTAATCATCAAGAAAGGTAAATCAACCATCTCATCCAAAATTCTTTGTCAACTAAAATTACTAGAGAATATCAAGAGTGGTAAAACGGAAAATCCATTTATACAAAAAAAGGTAGCAGATTTTCAAAATGAGAGTTTTCCTATTTATAATATTCATTAAGATCATTCACCAATTTGTTTCACAAGGATCTGTTTCCTATATATACTAGAGATTTATAAGGTTCTAATGGAAAAGATCATAGATAAAAATTATCTATAAATTATAGGGTCTAAAAAATATATAGGGATCCTCATGATCATTACCTATGGTCACATTTAATAGGGTGATTTCCAACTATAATTAAAGGTGTTTGGTGTTTCCACAAGTTAATGCATAGTGACAACATCTTAAAGAGATTCTATAACTACAATGAATACCAACATGGATGTGGGATAATATAAGTATTGAAATTTTCATTGGTCTCCCATAAATTTTCAAAGGAATCAATGTGGTATGGGGTATACTAAATCAAATCATCATGTCATCCCCTACTAGCATGTAATGCATCAAGAAATGAACTCGGCCACTGCCTTCTTCATGCATTACAACCAGTACTATCACCAGAGATCTTGGTCCATCTTCCCCACACCAGGGTGTACCTCCATGGGTTGTTTATGAAACTCCCTTAGTACCTCCTCCCACAATGCCACTGGTACAATAATGTGTCCTCTGAAATGAACTACATTTTCCCCACCTTGCGAGTATCCATCAAAATCATGTCCTGTGGTTAACTGAGCATATAAATCCTCACAGTCGACATCGTTTAGTTTTGCCACCCTAACTCAATTTAAGAGTGGAGGGTTGAAAAACATTGACTGAAGGTAATCTACATCCTCTCTGTCCATGAAAGATAACTATAACAAGGAAAACTATTCCATTACCTCACTCATCAACTATGAGCTAAATCTCCTACCACGAGAATCTACCACCTTGTTCGCCTTCACAAGAGAATAGATGATCTCAAAATCGTAGTCTTGTGTGAACTCTAACAAACTATTATGTCTCATATTCAGGACCTTCTATGAGAATATGTATTTGAGGCTCTTGTGGTTAGAGTATATGATAAACCACTCACCTATAAGGTAGTGTTGGCACATCTTCAACACGAATACTACCGCCACCATCTCAAGATCATGGGTCACATTGTTCTTCTCATCGGGACATAGCTGGCACAAACCATAAGAAATTACCTCCTTTCTTTGCATTAGTACGCAACCAAGCCCGATCCCAGGTGCGTCAAATAAAACTATGTAATCAACACCCTCCACTAGCTATCTAATGATCGGGGAACCCATTAAACCCCTTTTTAATTGCTCGAAATATTGCTCGAACATCTCCATCCACATGAAATGTTTCCACCCCCTTGGTCAAGGAAATCATCTTTGCTTATGACCGGGAGAAATCCGGATTGAATCTCTGGTAATATCCTACCAACCCAAGGAATCTTCATACCTCTTTCATGCTCCGAGGTGGCTCCCATGAAAACATTTCCTCCACCTTGGCTGGGTCCACTACAACTCCATCTGTTGAGATGACATGTCCTAGAATGTGGATCACATGAATCCAAAACTAAAACATTGAGAGCTTCCCATATAGATGGTGCTATCAGAGTACTTTTAGAACCATCCATAGATGTCTCACATGCTCCTTCTCTAACGCCAAGTACAAAAGGATTTCATTGATAAAGAACAAAACTAATCGGTACAGGTATGGCTAGAATAGCTAGTTAAAAAGTACCAAGAACACTAAAGGGGAATTATTCTTGCCGAAAGGAATCACTATCTACTCATAGTGATCGTAGAGAAATCTAAAATCCATCTTTGATATATCCACATCCTAAAATCGTAACTGATGGTAACCTAATTGAAGTTCAACCATCAAGAACCACTATGCACCTATTATCTAATCAAAGAGTTAACTGATCCTCGGTAGTGGATAATTTTACCTTACCATCTCTTAGTTAATGCAACGATAATCCATGCACAACCTCAAACCCCCATCTCCCTTCATGGAAAAAAACTGGGGCTACCCAAGGAGAAACACTGGGTCTTACGAAACCCTTTATATGGAAATCCTCCAACTGCTCCCTCATATCGAGAAGCTCTGTAGGAGCCATCTGATATGCTGGTGAGGATATTAGTGCCATACTGGGGTGTAATTAAATGTCTAGTGAAATATCTCAGCTGGTAGGTAGTCCTTGAACATCTTCCTGAAATATTTCCTTTTACTGCACCACTGCTGCTGGGAACAGGAAGCTCACAACTAATACTACTTTGAGGGAAATGCTAGACAACTAATGGGTGATCAGATGCACCCTCCTATGCATGAGTCCATTCTATGCTCTTTGGGTCTCCCTTTCACCAACCAAGGATAACCTCGTCCCATTGTTGTGGACACACTGCACTCTTAGCCAAAAGCAGCCAATATTGGCATGGACCGAAGATAAACAATCCACACTGGAAATAACATCATATGTTCTTGATGCTTTCACCAAGAGGTCCCAACTAAAACTCTCACCAATAAGGGTAAGATCACACTATCTGCAATGGTTCATGATCATCAAGTCTCCTCCCGTGGGTGTCTCCAAGCATAAGGGTTGAGTCAAGAAATCTACCAGAATCTCAAGGTCTCAAACAAGACATGTGGCGAGGAAGGAATGACTAGAACATGGGTCTATAAGTACGACACCTAAGGTACACAAGAAAAATATCATACCTTATATCATCAATTGAGTCCCTTGGTCAAATGCCTCGACCTTATGTAGCTATCCCCACCCATATACCCAACTACCTGAGACTTTTGTGGACTTATCAGGGGTTGTGGTGGATGTATATCAAAGCATCTTCCATCACATGTAGCTCTCCCTACTCCTCTTCCACATCCAACACATATAGGTTCTGTCAGCTGCACTCTATGCCTCTTCCTTGGTGGTCCATCTACCACCTCCCTATGAGAATCTCGATAGGTCGGAAAGTCAAAGAGAGATGCCACTTTCCTTTGCAAGAGTATCATCACCACTCCCTAGGCTGATTGTGTCCATACTAAGAGACTGAGACTGTTTAACCCCTATACTGGGTTCTTCTGTGATGTATCCCACATCTTGATCCCTGATCTAGACGTCAACTCCCTACTACCATGGTCTCCACACTTGTCTTCCTACTGCTGACTGACATCAGTTGTATCTACTCCACCAAGAAGCTCTTGATCACAAAGTCCCACTCAAGCACTCCCACATAAGTCAAAATGTATAGAGATATGACACTAGCTCAGATGTCCCATCGTAAACCTCACTCAATATTCCAAGCTCTGAAGTACTGATCCCAAACCATATTCATCGAGTACTTAGAGAGGTTGGTGAACCTTGATGAATAGTAAGACACTGTCCAACTACCCTACTAGAGATGAAGAAGAACCTAGATGTTCCCTTCTCTCAGCATAAATGTATAAAACTCCTCTCTATAAAATCAAACTAATTCCATCCATGAAAGAGCCTCCAAGTCACGAGTCTTTGTGGTCATACTCCACCATATTCCATGCTGAAACCTAAAGAAGGCTCGCTCCAAGGATCACCATCTGGTCCCCTGGTGTCCTCACTTGACAGAAAAATATAGTCACTGCCTCTAGACAGTCCTCATCCACCTGAGGGTCAGGCTCACCTCAGAACATGAGGGGTCTCTGTCTATGGAACTCATAGTGTGTGGTCCACCTTCGCTTCACATCGTTCAGTATTGCAGGTACCATAGGATGTTCCACTAGTGGTGGTATATCAGGTGATCCACCTAGAGGTAACTCCTGGGGAACTTGTCCCTATATCGATGACTCATCATTGAGGGGGTCATCTTCGTGATCGCGCTGCTAAATCCAAGATGGTATGCGTCGTGGGGGAATCCTATAAGAAAACAAGATGTACAATGGTCAATGAGTATATTTGGATAGATGAAACAAAGGACATAGAAAACACAACTCATTCCTATATGATGCATTTACCATTATTTTACTTCCCCACAATGATTGTTTTCATGTACTGAGTCGACAATCATGTTATCAGAGTCTGGGTGTATGGGCATGTCGGCCTCCCACACCAAAAATTGAGTCTCTAGCCTAAAATTCAAGCAATAAGCACTTAACACTATTTCCCCAAACCAATCTCACAGGCACTTGTTCCTAAGGTAGAACCAACCACCTCTAATAGCACTCTGTCACAACCCATCCTACGGGTGTCTACGCTGCAACACCCCAAGCCCACCTCCAATAGGGCATGGGCTGGTGACTAGAATTGAGTAGGAATATCACTAACATGGGAAGAATTTCCAAAGTACCTACACACACACACACAAACACACATATGGAAGCCCACAAATACTGAAATGTAGGAAAAATCCACTCTGGAACAAAATGATTTCATACAACTAAACCCAAGAAACAGAGTACCACATAAAGTAATGTAGTGAATGTAAATGGGGTCGGAATACATTCCCACCCCAAACAAGAGTATTGAAACTAAAAAGACCTAAATTTAAGAACAAAGAGGTATTGTGACTGATACTCTTAGCCATAACAACACCTCATCCTATAGGGAACTCACAAATCTCAGTCCAGTACCGGTCCGCCCTGGATTCCATCAAAATGCCTCTCTACTGCCCAAGACACAACACATGTGGGAAAATCCCATGCATATGTGAGTATAACAATACCATGTAGGGGACCCCAAAAACCACAAAGCAACACACAAGGTAAAGGTACTGTCAGCTATACACAATATAAATCTATCAAACATATAACAAGAGAATCACATCTAGATATTCTCAAAACCAAGACCCATAGTCTAGAGACAAGACCCACAACCACATACCCCTGCTAGAGATTCAGTTATGATATTCCATGAAGTACTCATTTAAGATAACTCACTCTATAAGTTTGATAGCTCTAATGTATTTTGTCCATGAAATAATGTCATTCGGGAAAAGACATGAGAGATAGATACACTCATTCTAGGATAACACACTCTATAGTGGGGAAAGATCACGATACACAAATGAGGATCACTGCCAGGGCTTTGGTAGATACCGCAACTCATCCTGATTCACCTGTTAAGTAGAGGATCAATGTCTTATAAATATATTCACGTCAATAACTGACTCTACTTAGGGTCAATAATTGATATAGGATCTCACTTCGGGCCTCTCGGAGGTCTACCTAACTCTATATCATAAATTCCTACAGAAAGGAGTATACTCTTGTAAATGGAAATGATACCTGACCTTCAAGGGAAGAGAAAAAGGTGCACTAACCCAAATGGAACATGTCCAGGGTATGGTTGACAAGAGGATCAAGCCAAGTTCTATTATATACAGGGAGTGTATATAGATCACATGATATTTATCTCAACTCTGGGTAAAATTCGTGTGAACTAGAAAAAGATCACCCCTATGGAATCAAGCCCCTTGGATGTTTGTGGAAATCCTATCATGAATTCCATCGATATTCCATCCCACTTCCACTCGGGCACTTCCAGGGGTTGAGATAAACCCACTAAGACCTGGTGCTCAGCCTTCCCCTACTAGCATGTAAGGAATCAGGAAATGAACTCTGATACTGCCTTCTTCATGACTTACCACCAGTACTATCACTAAAGATCTTGGGACATATTCCCCACCCCAGGGTGTAACTCCATGGGTTGTGTATGAAACTCCCTCAGTACCTCCTCCTACAATGCCACTGTTACAAATATGTGTCCTCTGAAATGAACTAGATTTTACCACCTTTAGAGTATCCATCAAAAGCATGTCCTATGGTTAACTGATCATGTAAATCCTCATAGTCGACATCCCTTAGTTTTTCCTCCCTAACTCACTTGATGAGTGGAGGGTTGAAAAGCATTGAATGAAGGTAAGCTACATCCTCTATATCTATGAAGGATAACTGTAACAAGGAAAATTGTTCCATCACCTCACTCATCAACTCTGAGCTCAATCTCCTACCAAGAGAATCTACCACCTAGTTCGCCTTCACAAGAGAATAGATGATCTCAAAATCGTAGTCCTGTGTGAACTCTATCAAACTCGTATGTATCATATTAAGGACCTTCTATGAGAATATGTATTTGAGGCACTTGTGGTTAGAGTAGACAATAAACCGCTCACCCATAAGGTAGTGTCGCCACATGTTCAACAAGAATACTACCGCCACCATCTCAAGATCATGGGTCACATAGTTATTCTCGTGTGGTGATAGCTGGAATGAACCATAAGCACATACCTCCTGTCATTGCATTAGTACACAACCAAGCCCGATCCCAGGTGCGTCAGATAAAACTATGTAATCAACACTCTCCACCAGCTATCTAATGATCGGGGAACCCATTAAACTCTTTTTCAATTGCTTGAAATCTTTCTCGAACATATCCATCCACATAAAATTTTTCCACCCCCTTGGTCAAGGTAATCATCGGTGTTGATGACCATGAGAAATCTGGATTGGATCTCCAGTAATATCCTACCAACCCAAGGATGATTCGTACCTCCTTCACGCTCCGAGGTGGCTCCCATGAAAACATTTCCTCCACCTTGGCTGGGTCTACTACAACTCCATCTACTGAGATGACATGTCTCATAATGTGGACCACATGAATCCAAAACTGGCACTTTGAGAGATTCCTATATGGATGGTGCTCTCGGAGTACGTCTAGAACCATCCATATATGTCTCTCATGCTCCTCCTCTAACTCTGAGTACACAAGGATTTCATTGATGAAGAACACTACGAATTGGACCAGGTATGTCTAGAAGAGCCGGTTCATAAGTCCCAAGAACACTAAAAGATAATTTTTCATGCTGAAAGGCATCACTATCTACTCAAACTGACCGTAGTGACATCTAAAATCCGTCTTCGATATATCCACATCCTTAAATCGTAACTGCTGGTAACCTGATTGAAGATCAACCATCGAGAACCACTATGAACCTATTATTTAATCGAAGAGTTCACTGATCCTTGATATTGGATAAAAATACTTTACCATCACCTAGTTCATGCAACGATAATCCATACACAACCTCAAACCCCCATCTGCCTTCATGGAAAAAAACTGGGGCCTCCCAAAGCGAAATAATGGGTATTACAAAAACCATTCTATGGAAATCCTCCAACTGCTCCCTCATATCGAGAAGCTCTCTGGGAGCCATCTGATATGTTGTTGAGGATATCGGTGCAATCCCGAGGTATAATTCAATGTCTAGGGAAATCTCTCGGTGGGGAGGTAGTCCTTGAACATCTTCTTGAAATATGTCCTCGTACTGCACCATTTATGCTGGGAACAAGAATCTCACAACTAATACTTCTTCTAGGGTGACGCTAGACACCTCATGGGTGATTGGATGTACCTTCCTATGCATGAGTCCATTTTATGCTCCTTGGGTCTCCCTTTCACCAACCAAGGATAACCTCATCCCATTGCTGTAGACACACTTCACTCTGAGCCTAATGTAGCCAATATTGGCATGGACCAAAGATAAACAATCCAGCCTGAAAATAAGATTATAATTCCTTGATGCTTCCACTAAGAGGTTCAAACTGAATCTCTCACCTCTAAGGGTCAGATCACACTGTCTGTAATGGTTCATGATCATCGTGTCTCCTCCCGTAGGTGTCTCCAAGCATAAGGGTTGTGTCAAAAAATCTACTAGAATATCAAGGTCTCAAACACGACTTGTGGTGAGGAAGGAATGACTAGAACACGTGTCTATAAGTACGACACCTAAGGTAGAGAAGACACATATCATACCTCATATCATCCATGGAGACCCTAGGTCAAACGCATCGACCACATGCAGTTATCCCCACCCATACCCTCAAACTCCCTGAGACTTGTGTGGACCTCCTCGGGGTGGTGGTGGACGTAGATCAAAGAATCTTCCACCACTTATAGCTCTCCCTACTCCTCTTCCACATCCACCACATGGAGGGTCTGTCTACTACACTCTATGCCTCTTCCTTGGTGGTACATCCCCCACCTCCCTATCAGAATCACAACAAGTCGAATAGTCAATGTGAGATTTCACCTGCCTTTGCAAGAGTATCATCGCCTCTCCCTAGGCTGATTGTATCCATCCTGAGAGACCTGGACTGTCGATCCCCTATACTGGGTCCTTCTGTGAGGTCTCCCACATCTTGATCCATGTTTCTGACGTCAACGCCCTACATCCATGGTCTCCACACTTGTCTTCCTACTATTGACTGTCGTCAGTTGTATCTACTCTGCCAAGAAGCTCTTGATCACAAAGGCCCACTCGACACTCCGACATAAGTCAAATTGTATAGATGTATGACACTAGCTCAGATGTCCCATCATAAACCTCGTTCAATGGTTTGAGCTCTAAATTACTGATCCCTAACCATATCCATCGAGTACCTGGAGAGGTTGGTGAACCTCGATGAATAGTAATACATTGTCCAAATGCCATACTAGAGAGGAATTAGAACCAAGATGTTCCCTTCTCTCAGTGTAACTGTATATAACTCCTCCTTATAGAGTCACTCAAATTCCTTCCATGATAGATCCTCCAAGTCATGAGTCATTTTGGTCATACTCCACCATCTTTCTTACTGAAACCTAAAGAAGGCTCGCTCCTAGGATCCCCATCTGGTCCGCTGGTGTACCCACATGACAGAAAACTATAGTCACTACCTCTAAATAGTCCTCAGGCTCCTGAGAGTTAGGCTCTCCTCGAAACATGAGGGGTCTCTGTCTCTTGAACTCATGGTGCATTGTCTACATTCTCTTCACTTCGGTCAGTATTGCAGGTACCACGGGATGCTCCACTAGTGGTGGTATAGCAGGTGCACCACCTGGAGGTAACGCCTGAGGAACTTGTCCCTATATCAATGCCTCATCATTGAGGGGGTCATTATCGTGATCGCGCTGCTGAATCCAAGCTGGTATGCATCGAGGGGGCATCTTATAAGAAAACAAGATGTACAATGGTCAATGAGTATATTTGGATAGATGACACAAAGGACATGGAAAACACAACTCATTCTTATATGATACATTTTCCATTATTTTACTTCCCTGCAACAATTGTTTTCATGTACTACGTCGAAAATAATGTTATCATAGGCCTGGCTTATGGGCACGTCGGCCGCCCACACCAAAAATTGAGTCTCTAGCATATAAGCCAAGCTTGATACACTTAACACTGTTTCCCCAAACCAATATCATAGGCACTTTTTCTTAAGTTAGAACCAAACACCTTTGATACCACTTTTTCACAACCCGTCCTAGTGGTGCCTGCGCGACAACACCCCAAGATCACCTCCAATAGGGCATGGGCTGGTGACTAGCACCGAATAGGCATATCACTAACATGGGAGGAATTTCCAATGTACCTAGACACACACACACACTCACACACACATATTGAAGCCCACAAATGCTGAAATGCAGAAAAAAACCACTAAGGAACAAAATTCTTGCATATAACTAAACCCAGTTAACAGAGTACCACATAAAGTAATGTAGTGAATGTAAATTGGGCCAGAATACAAGCCCACCAAAAACAAGAGTATGAAAACTTAAAAGACCAACATGTAAGAACAAGGAGGTACTATTACTGCTACTTTTAGCTGTAAGAACACCCTAGCCTATAGGTAACTCACAAATCTTGGTCCAGTACTGGTCCACCCTGGAGTCTATCAAAATGCATCTCTAATGCACAAGACACAACACATGTGTGAAAATCTCGTGTATATGTGAGTATAACAATACCAAGTTGGGGAACCCAAAAACCACAAAGCAACACACATGGTAAAGGTACTTTTAGCTATAAAAAATATATATCTACCAAAAATATAACAAGAGAATCACATCCAGATATTCTCCAAACCAACACCCATAGTCTATAGACAAGTCCCACAACCACATACCCCCGCTAGGGATTCAATTATGATTTTCCATGAAGAACTCATTTAAGAGAACTCAATCTACAAGTTTGATATCTCTAATGTCGACTGTTCGAGAAATAATGTCAGTCGGGAAAATACATGAGAGACAGATACACTCATTCTGTGAGAACACACACTTGAGTAGAGAAAGATCACGATACAAAAATGGGGATCATTTCCAGGGCCTTGGAGGATACTGCAACTCATCATGGTTCACCTATTATTAAGAGGATCAATGTATTGTAAAAATAGTCACATCCACACCTCACTCTACCTAGGGTAAATAATTGTTATAGGATCTCACTCCGGGCCTCTCGGAGGTCTACCTAACTCTATCTTAGAAATTCCCGCAGAAGGGAACATACTCTTGTAAATGGAAATGATTCCTAACCTTCAATGGAAGAGAAAAATGTGCACTGACCCCAACGGAACCTGTACAAGGTATGGTGGACAAGAGGATCAAGCCATGTTCTAGTTTATATAAGGTGTGTATATGGATCACATGATATGTCTCTTGACTCTGGGTACAATTCGTGTGAACTAGAAAAAGATCACCCCGATGGAATCAAGCCCCTTGGACGTTTGTGGAAATCCTATCATAAAGTCCATCGATATTCCATCCCACTTCCACTCGGGTACTTACAGGGGTTGAGATAAACCCACTGGAACCTGGTGCTCAGCCTTCCTCTACTAGCATGTAAGGCATCGAGAAATGAACATGGCTACTGCCTTCTTCATGCCTTACAACCAGTACTGTCACCAGAGATCCTGTTACATCTTCCCCACACCAGGGTGTACCTCCATGGGTTGTGTATGAAACTACCTTAGTACCTCCTCCCATAATTCCACTGGTACAATAATGTGTCCTCTGAAATGAAATACATTTCCCCCACCTTGCGAGTATCCATCAAAATCATGTCATGTGGTTAACAGAGCATGTAAATCCTCACAGTCGACATCGCTTAGTTTTGCCTCCCTAACTCACTTTAAGAGTGGAGGGTTGAAAACCATTGACTGAAGGTAAGATACATCCTCTCTATCCAATAAGGATAACTGTAACAAGGAAAATTGTTCCATAACCTCACTCATCAACTGTGAGCTCAATCTTCTGCCAAGAGAATCTACCACCTTGTTCGCCTTCACAAGAGAATATATGATCTCAAAATTGTAGTCCTGTGTGAACTCTATCAAACTCATATGTATCATATTCAGGACCTTCTATGAGAATATGTATGTGAGGCTCTTATGGTTAGAGTAGATGATAAACCGTTCACCCATAAGGTAGTGTCGCCACATCTTCAACACGAATACTACCTCCACCATCTCAAGATCATGGGTCACATAGTTCTTCTCGTGTGGTCATAGCTGGCACGAACCATAAGCAATTACCTCATGTCTTTGCATTAGTACACAACCAAGCCTGATCCCAGGTGCGTTGGATCAAACTATGTAATCAAAACCCTCCACCAGCTATCTTATGATCAGGGAACCCATTAAACTCCTTTTAAATTTCTCGAAATCTTTCTAGAACATCTTCATACACATAAACTGTTTCCACTCCCTTGGTCAAGGAAATAATCGGTGCGGATGACCAGGAGAAATCTGGATTGAATCTCTGGTAATATCCTACCATCCCAAGGAAGCTTCGTACCTCCTTCACGCTCCGAGGTGGGTCCCATGAAAACATTTCCTCCACATTGGCTGGGTCCTCTACAACTCCATCTACTAAGATGACATGTCCCAGAATGTGGACCACATGAATCCAAAACTGGTACTTTGAGAGCTTCCCATATAGATGGTGCTCTCGGAGTATGTCTAGAACCATCCATAGATTTCTCACATGCTCCTACTCTAACGCTGAGTACACAAGGATTTCATTGATGAAGAACAATACGAATCGGTCTAGTTATGGCTATAAGAGCTAGTCCATAAGTCCCAAGAACACTACAGGGGAATTTTTCATGCAGAAAGGCATCACTATCTACTAATAGTGACCGTAGCGACATCTAAAATCCATCTTTGATATATCCACTTCCTGAAAGTGTAACTACCGATAACCAGATTGAAATTAAACCATTGAGAACCACTATAAACCTATTATCCAATTGAAGAGTTTGCTGATCCTCAGTATTGGATAATTTTACATTACCATCACCTAGTTCATGCAACGATCATCCACACACAACCTCAAACTGCCTTCATGGAAAAAACTCAGGCCGCCCAAGGCAAAACACTGGGTCTTACGAAACCCTTTCTATGGAAATCCTCCAACTGCTCCCTCATATCAAGATCCTCTGTGGGAGACATCTGATACGCTGGTGAGGATATCGGTGACATCTCGGGGTATAATTCAATGTCTAGGGCAATCTCTTAGTGAGGAGGTTGTCCTTGAACATCTTCTTGAGAGATGTCCTCATACTAATCCACTGGTGCTAGGAACAGGAAGCTCATAACTAATACTACTTCGAGGGTAATGCTAGACAACTCTTGGGTGATCAGCTACACCCTCCTATGAATGATTCCATTCTATGCTCCTTGGGTATCCCTTTCACCAATCAAGGATAACCTCATCCCATCGCATCAGACACACTGCACTCTTAGCCTAATGGTATGGTCACACTATCTGCAATGGTTCATGATCATCGAGTCTCCTCCCGTAGGTGTCTCCAAGCGTAAGTGTCGAGTCAATAAATCTACCAGAATCTCAAGGTCTCAAACAAGACATGTGGTGAGGAAGGAATGACTAGAAAATGTTTCTATAAGTACAACACCTAAGTTAGAGAAGACACATATCGTACCTCATATCATCCATGGAGTCCCTAGGTCAAACGCCTCGACCGCATGCAGCTATCCCCAACCAAATCCCCAACTATCGGAGACTTGTGTGGACCTCCTGGGGGTGGTGGTGGATGTAGATCAAAGCATCTTCCACCACTTTTATCTCTCCCTGATCCTCTTCCACATCCACCACTTGGAGGGTATATCTGCTACACTCTGTGCCTCTTCTATGGTGGTCCATTTACCACCTCCCTATCAGAATCTCAATAGGTCAGACAGTCAAAGTGAGATGTCACCTGCCTTTGCAAGGGTATCATCTTCTCTCCCTAGGCTGATTGTATCCATTCTGAGGGGCATGGACTATAAATCCCATATATTGGGTCCTTCTGTGATGTATCCCACATCTTGATCCATGTTCTTGACGTCAAATCCCTAATGTCATGGTCTCCACACTTGTCTTCCTACTGATGACAGTCGCCAGTTGTATCTACTCTACCAAGAATCTCTTGATCACAAAGGCCCAATAGATCACTCCGAAATAAGTTAAAATGTATAGAGGTATGCCACATGCTCAGATGTCCCATCTTAAACCTCTCTCCAAGGTCCGATCTCTGAAGTACTTATCCCTAACCATATCCATCGTGTACCTGGAGAGGTTGGTGAAACTCGATGAATAGTAAGACACTACCCAACTACCCTACTAGAGATGAAGAAGAACCAAGATGTTCCCTTATCTCAGCGTAACTGTATATAACTCCTCCCTATAGAGTCACTCAAATTCCGTCCATGAAATACCCTCCATGTAACGAGTCATTGTGGTCATACTCCACCATATTCCCAGATGAAACCTAAAGAATGCTCGCTCCCAGGATCACTATCTGGTCCGCAGGTGTCCCCACTTGACAGAAAACTATACTCACTACCTCTAGATAGTCCTTATCCACCTAAGGGTCAGGCTTGCCTCAGAACATGAGGGGTCTCTATTTCTGGAACTCATGGTGTGTGGTCTACCTTCACTTCACTTCATTCGGTATTGCAGGTACCACGAGATGCTCCTCTAGTGGAGGTATAGTAGGTGCCGCACCTGGAGGTAATGAATGATGAACTTGTCCCTGTATCGATGCCTCATCATTGAGGGGGTCATATTTGTGATCGCGCTACTGAATCCAAGCTGGTATGCATCACGGGGGAATCCTATAAGAAAACAAGATGTACAATGGTCAATGAGTATATTTGGATATATTACACAAAGGACACGAAAAACACAACTCATTCCTATATTATGCATTTACCATTATTTTACTTCCCCACAACGAGTGTTTTCATGTACTGAGTCGAAAAACATGTTATCAGAGTCCTGTTGTATGGGCAAGTCGGCCGCCCACACCAAAAATTGAGTCTCTAGCCTAAAATCCAAGCTTGAAAAACATAACACTGTTTCCCCAAACCAATCTCACAGGCACCTGTTCCTAAGGTAGAACCAACCACCTCTGATACCACTCTATCACAACCCGTCCTAGGGGTGCCTGCACCACAACACCCCATGCCCGACTCCAATAGTGCATGGGCTGGTGACTAGCACCGAGTAGTCATATCACTATCATGTGAGGCATTTCCAATGTACCTACACACACACACACACACATCAAAGCCCACAAATGCTGAAATGTAGAAAAAACATCTAAGGAACAAAATGCTTGCATAAAACTAAACCCAGAAAATAGAGTAACACATAAAGTAATGTAGTGAATGTAAATTGATCCAGAATACAAGCCCACCAAAAATAAAAGTATGAAAACTAAAAAGACCAACATGTAAGAAAAAATAGGTACTGTGACTACTACTCTTAGCCATAATAACACCTTAGCCTGTAGGGAACTCACAAATCTCGGTCCATTACTGGACCGCCCTGGACTCCATCAAAATGCCTCTCTACTGCAAAAGACACAACAGATGTGGAAAAATCCTAAGCATATGTGAGTATAACAATACCAAGTAGGGGACCCCAAAAACCACAAAGCAACACAAAAGGTAAAGTTACAGCCATATATACAAAATATATGTCTACCAAACATAGAACAAGATAATTACATCCAGATATTCTCAAAACCAAGACCCATAGCCTTGAGACAAGTCCCACAACCACATACCCCTGCTAGAGATTCAGTTATGATATTCCATGAAGCACTCATTTAAGAGAACTCACTCTACAAGTTTGATTGTTATAATGTTGTCTGTTTGAGAAATAATGTCAGTCGGGAAAAGATATGAGAGATAGATACACTCATTCTGGGAGAACACACTCTTGAGTGGGGAAAGATCACAATACACAAATGAGGATCATTGTCTAGGCCTTGGCAGATACAGCAACTCATCCTGATTCACCTGTTAAGTTGAGGATCAATGTCCTGTAAAAATAATCATGTCGATACCTGACTCTACCTGGGGTCAAGTATTGATATAGGATCTCACATCAGGCCTCTCGGAGGTCTACCTAACTCTATCTCAGAAATCCATGCAGAAGGGATCATACTATTGTAAATGGAAATGATATCTGACCTTAGAGGTAAGAGAAAAAGGGGCACTAACCCAAACGAAGCCTGTCCAGGGTATGGAGAACAAGAGGATCAAGCCATGTTCTAGTATATACAAGGTGTGTATATGAATCACATGATATGTATCTCAACTCTGGGTACAATCTGTGTGAACTAGAAAAATTCAGAATAAAATGCTGTGTAGAAAAGTAAGTACACAACAAGTAGTACAGAACACATGTCGTGTCTGAGTAATCAGGTTTCCCTCCATGTAAGCGGATGTGTGCCTATACACATTTTCAAACTGTGTTATTCATCCTGCGTAACTGGTACACGCAGTAACCCGCGTAGCCAGCCTGGTTTGGATCTGTGGTGGAGTACATGACTGTGTACCCACCGCATGTCTGTGTATCATATGAGATATACCCAGATTCCGTGTAAGGACCTACACACCATGTGATAATGGTCACACTTCGTGTTATTACTTCCCATCACCAAGAACTCCAGCCACCACTGGGTGGGGGACCACACTCCATATCTCCCTGGAGGCACGTCGTGTTCTTCATCACATGTAGCGCAAAAACCATAGTCCCCACCTTCGGTACCACACAGTGTGTTCTTTGTAATACACGCTGTATGTTCTAGAAACTTCTACGAATCGAAGGTTCTTCATCTGGTGCTTTGGGGATTCAGAATTCCATTCATCCAACCACTCTATCATCGTGAAACTCGATGGTTGAGGTCACCCCAACATTCCGATGTATTTTTTGTTGTTTTTTGGCCTTCGATTGGCCCCGAAAGGTCTATTGATTCACCCTCACGGTGAACTCTTGAAGAATTTTCTCTCCCGATCTGAGCTGATTCATAAGCTTCCATCATTGTCACACCTCTACTCGGTCGTTGAGATGTCAAATATCCAATTGGGGATCGTTGCGTTGCGAAATGGACTTGAAACAATTCGTTGATCATCACCCCGTGAAGAATGCGAAAAACATGAAGAAAATAGGAAGAAATCCAATAAACTAAATTGAGGAACCAACATCCACCATCATTCAACACAATATTAATCCACTGTCGTTAGAAGGATTAAACAAGGAGAATCAAAAAATTGATTTTAACAAAATAGATCAATCCCCAAAATCAAAAAAATAATAAAAAATCCCTCCTACATGAACCCATGATCCGAAGATCAACCTGCTCGTGGGTTGATCAGCGTTGGTTATTTTGTTCAATAATGAGGGAAAAAATTAAAACACAACCCCTAACTCGATTCATTTAATGAATGATTGTTGTGTCATGTTCGTTGGTGAGGTTCATTGAATCTGAGATGCATCGATCAATCACATCATTGTTGTTTGTTATCGAGAGTTATCTCCAAGGATCCAAGAATATTCCAGAGTTCCTCTAAATTTTTCTTCCTACAACAAACATTTGATAAACCCATTAAAAGGAGAGAACGTGTTTCAGTATTCTGTCACGATGCGATATTAATGAGTTAGCATTTCTGTTTCTGAGTCATTATGGCATGGCATTAAATATCGAAACCGCATCCCCATTGTTGTGCCGCAGCGAATGTATCCAAATAAAATAAAATAATATTTTCGATTTATTTTATTTTATTTTATTTTACAAAAAAACAAATCGAAAAATTAACATTTTCCCTCGACCCATGCCATTCGGGGTTAGGTCTGTTCTTAGGTAAATGCATCATTTCAGACGGAACAGTTCCCTTATATTATAAATTCAGGCATCCATTTGGAAACTACAATAACCATGAACACCCTCCAACTCACATAACATAAAACAGTTTAAACTACCATTCCAAGCTCACCGAGCCTCGGAATGACATGTTGTCTCCGCACTTGGTCTCGTAATAATTCTGTATAATATTTTAAAATAATACGTTGAAAAATCCATGGCATTACAAAAATAAATTGATTATAATGATTCATTTAATTAAAATTACATTTAACATTTTAAGTATCATTGACTTGATTTTACAATTTATTAAGAAATTAATTTTTTGGAATTGATTAAGAATGTAATGTATTTATTTAATTAAAAAAAATTAAAAAAATTTCCAGTGATATTAATATAATTATTCAAAAAATTAAAATCAATATTAATTCCTATTTTTCATTTATCCTCATCTGAACTAGTAATTGATATATAAAATCAAGAGTGTGACATTTTGTCTCTTTCTTTATATTTATTATTTTAGTCATCAATTTCATGAAATAGTGTCCCAAAATAACATAAGTATTGATCATAAAGTAATAATGGTTAAAATATGACCTTAATGTATTATTTTCACGAACATGTTTTTATCATTTTCTCCCTTATCATTTTTAACCCCATGTAGAACTATATTAACCTTCACAACAATAGAGTATTTTTCACTTTACACTATTCATTATAATCATCAATATTTTGAACATAGTATATAATATATTTTATTTTTAATACATATATTAAATCAATTTAATTTTATTAAATTCCAAATAGTTCATAATTTAATTTGAAATTATTCTTGTAGATGTAATAATACAGTCGGCTTTATAGAAACCTATATTTTCCAGCATAAGTTGTTTTTATATATAATCAATGACTAGTAATCATAATTTCTAAATTTAAATTATTTTTATTTATAAATTAATAACAAATTATTCATAATTATGTGTTTTTTAATTAATTAAATTGATAAACGATATGAACTCTAATATAGTTTTCAGTGAAAATCCATTTTTAATCCCATAAAATAATTTTAAACAAAATTCTTGTATAAAATATACTTAACAGCATTGAATATAATAAAATATAATTAATTAATTATTATTTTACACAGAACATATTTTTAATCATTTTTGTACTTTTACTATTATTAATTTATTGAAAACAAATAAATATTTTAAACAAAAATACGAATTATTCAATATTTGTGGAAATTCCATTTTATTTTTAATATTAGTAAATATAATCCTATATTAATTTTGATATTCTTATTTGAAAAATTAAGTACATTTTATAAAATATTATTTTAGAAATGCCTAAAATTAATTATAATATTTTCTCACACAAAATCAGTAAAATTCATTTTTGAAGAAAAATTATTTTTAATGAATAAATTTTTTAATCAAATTAGAATTATTTATTTCTAATAATTTAACATTAAATTTATATTGTGTAGAAAAATTATATATATTTCATGTACTACTGACACTATTGATACTTTAAATTTAATGAATATTTTATAATAGAAATATAAATTAGGGCTCATTTAATATTAATGTTCTATTTCGAATATGAAATAAAACATTATGTTACTAATTTAGAATACATTGGTGATACATCCTCCCCACATTAAGAAATTTCATCCAAGATATATTATCATTATATCAATAATAAAATGCTCTAAATATTATTTTTTTTATAACCCCTATCATATAATGAGTCAATAAAACATCCACTTAAAAGGATACTTAAGGAAGAATGATGATCATATGGAATATCTAATAACAGTGTTTTCACATTGTAAAAACTTACTGCAATGTGATTATATTGGAGTGGAATAAAAATTTAATATTCAAATAAATATGGATTTGGAAACAGGGAAATGATCATAAGAAACATTATGATCATAAAAATGTCAGCAACCAAGAGATTATAAACCAATGAGGTGTGGTAAATGATAAATTTTTCATCAAAAACTATCATAAGAAGATAAAATATTCATTTTATGTATTTCTTTAGTAGAGTTGACAAATTATGTTACTATAAAAAATAAGAACAATATTAAATATAAATACCTGACAATTATTATTTCAACAATTAATCAATTCACCTCACATTCTCATTTTTCACTAAAAAATGATTATTCCAAATAATGTTTCATTACTAATAAATAAAATCAGCTAATAAAGGAAAAAATAATTCAAAAAGGATAACCAAATATTACTCCTGTATTTAGATATTAACTAAAACCAATATAGTTAGTACATGGTAAGATAATTACCAAAATAAAAAATTATTATTTTCAATAAACTTTTAAATTTAGTTCTAAGTCCAATATAACAAACTAAATTCTTCAATAAATAATCCTCACACAATTAATCAAAATATTTATAACTCTAATTTAAACCCACATACCAAAAGTGTCTGATCAGATATACATCCCTGGATGATTTAAAATTTATCTCCAAATAAAACCCATCAATTTTAATAACTCGTACCAACAATATATGTGCCTTAATAACATAATTTTTCCAAAAAGGTAATATACCTAATTACCTCAATGTCTATGATATGATAATACCAAATGGTCACCAAAAGCATAAAACTTATGTCCAAAAAATCCATGGAACTCTCCCTTTACTAATTCATCATGTTGAAAATAATGGTTACATACACCATAACCTAATAAAATAGAGAATAAAATACTTATAATCATCATACACAACAATCAATTAACTCCTCAAAAGTGGTTCTATGACATTGAAATGAGTATTATCCATAACCATGAAAATCCCTGATCAAATCCAGAACTCAAATGATAGATCAAATGAAAACATGATAATATAAAAATTTATCTTTTCCAAATTTTGATAATAACTATAATATCCATGGTCCCACATTCTTAAATCTAGTGATAAAATCCTTATATTTACATTTTTGTCTCCGATATTGATTAATGTCACCAAATTGTTTTCATCCATTCCATAAAAACATAAAAGAAAATATTTGAAAGCTTACATACCAAATTTACTTTAATGATTATTGAATTAGTAGATTATGAAAAAACCATTCATGAAAAATACATCATTATTCTAGTGAATCGCCTCTCCACTAAACCCATATTTTATCATTTCACGGTAATTCATCATCACCATCATCCATGTGTAACTGTTTTATAAATAATTAACCTAAAATTATTATCAACAATTAGGGGAAATGGAACCCAAATAAGCATGAGGAAAAATTATCTATAGGGTTAATCCTGAATATTAAAAACTGAATGTTTTAATGATTATCCTAACCATTATATTTGGATGTTTTAATCCTACTTACTATTTTTTCAAATATATATAAATATTATAATCAATAGAAAATTATTAGTCAATTCTTAGGGAATAAGAATAAACAATTTGTAAAACAATTTTATTATTCAATGTTATTTTTTCATAAAAATAGTTTAATTTATTTTATGGGTGAGTAATATAATTAATTTAGGAAAATTTAATAAATTTTATTTGATATAATAAATATTATGATGTCCCATCCTCAGTCCCACACACCAATTCCCCGACCTGGTTCACAATGTGACCTAATTCATGCCTCCCAGTATGCCAGATCTTATCAACTGCTAGTGAGGGTCTAATTCTAATCATGGGGATATTGTACCATCATTCTCA
This sequence comes from Viscum album, assembly GCA_963277665.1. NCBI lineage: Eukaryota > Viridiplantae > Streptophyta > Magnoliopsida > Santalales > Viscaceae > Viscum > Viscum album. Next base: position 2,594,046 of record OY728148.1, on the reverse strand, counting down.
ATATATAAATATAGTGTAATGAATAAAAATTAACAAAATGATATAACATATAACCAATCAATTCTAGTATCAGATGATTACTAAAACATGAAATAAAATATCCTAAACTAAAGAGTAGATATGTCTTTCTAAACACACAACAATTTTCAATATCAAAAACTAAAACTGAATAAGTACAATGAAAACTCTAGAGAGGGTCATGAATCATGTATTTTTCCCTCATCCATTATGCACTAGGAGTCAACCATCTATAATATGGCTATTTCTCTTATGCTATCATCAATCCACAAATCTTTTTGCCTACCGATTAGGCAGCCCATGTGGTGTGTGATTACAACTCAATAGGCCAAAAATAATGATGTCTATAATAATATCTAGTAGAAACTATGTATATATATGAATAACAAATAATGGACAGTGCACAAGTAAACAATAAACAGATTACAATATTCATTAATTAACCACATAAACCCCTATGTTCTTAGGGATACAAGAACTCACATTACATACTTCATCCACTTTCAGATTCTAAACCATACCACATATTAAATTCATAATTCGTTCTAATTAATTGGATTTTATTATCCGTTTCACTTCAATTCATATTATATAAAATTTGAGATATATTCCAATGCCCACATTTTGGGTATATGACTCCTTTTCTAGGAACTCATGTGTATTTCAAGAAGTAGTATGTGACGTAAAACTCATTTATAAAGAAACCAAAAAAGTGGTATTTTAAAGAAGTAATCTATGTCCCACAATCATTTATCACTATGGGATTTTGACATATCATACAACTTTCCGAACAGTCATTTCAATCGATTAACCACTATGTAATTTTGACGCAATATAACATTTCCCACACATGTATATCATTCAATTTATGACTATGTTATCTTGATGCATCCAACTATGTCCAACACCTATAAAAATATATTTATCACTATGGGGTTTTTTAGAGCAGGCCAAGTCCCACACAAAAATGTCATAGTCTCATATAAATCACCTATAGCAGATCATTAAATGTTAATCCACAATTACCTTCTTTATCAAATTCCATAATCATAACATCTATTAATTAATTCATCAACTCAATAATCCAATCCAATCAATTGAAAAATAAAAAAATTATAATTATCCTTAGTATCCCTATAATCAATTGAACAATTAATAATTATAACTCACAAACCCTCAATTTATTAATTTAATAAACTAATTAATTCAATTTAGGAAATTATATTAATACTCATGATATATAAATTATATAGTAACATACATGTAATTGAAATCAAGACATTGGTATTTGAATAATAGACCACCTACCACTTGTCCAAAGATGAAAACCCACCAATGAAAATCCCCAATTTTAAGTGGAATAATATAAATGATGATAATGAACATAATCTAGATATAAATACTCGATCCAATATTCAAGTGATTAGATCTATTTGAACATAGATCAGGAACCACAAATTTTTTGGAAAACATCCCTTTAAAGAATGAAAGAACGATTGGAGGGTAGGTGGAAACCACATAGGATGATATTATCTTACCATGAGAGGTGTAGATCCATCAATAGATCATCAATTATCAAATTAAAAAGGTCTTAAGTGCATTAAATTCATTTTAAGGCCTTAAAAATTGATATAATATGTTAATGGATTATTTTAGGGTGTTTATGGGTACAGGACGGGGGTTTTCAATTTTTTTAAATATTTTTCATGGTATTGTATCTTTTACACATGGATTCCTACATTGGGCATATGGTTTCGCCTAACCATATTACCAAACCCTGTATCTTATCTAAGGGTGTCTCTTGATTAACCCAACTATAGAGATCAATTTTTTAAAGAATATACCATTCATGAGAAACCACTCTTTATGGGTTCAAACGGTTTTCAGGACTTAAAATGCGGTATGGGAAAATAGTTCACCACCTGTGCAAAGCCCTACCTTCATGAAATTTATCGAATTATTCACACAATCTCTCCAAGGGAAAACCCATACAAAAAACTAGTGAAAATAATTCAATATAGAACTTGTAAATAAGCCTAGAAAATTTCTAGAAAATACCAGGATTTCAAAATCTTTCCATCTTATAATAGATCATACCATAGCTATACTGCTGAGAATCTCTATGTGTCTGACTAAAAATTTCCAGGCCACTCTGCCCTTATATCCTCTTATCTCTCCCATGTTTCATCATCAACTCGGCTATGATTCCACATTATAAGATCTATCAACGGTGTATTTACCTGCAACATATTCTCCCTGTGATCCACCACACATATCAAATGGTCAAAAAAGAAATCATCATTTACTAGCTCAACATCATAGAAATCGATCCAATGGGAAGGGAAAATTTGATACCCTTGAATAATTTTCACAATAAAAAATCACCGCATAGAACTATACATATGTGGGATGTCCAATTTATATGCCACAAGTCTGATTCTCTCCACAACCTCAAACAATAAAGCAAACCTAGGTGCCAACATTACATATCTCTATATCATGTGGTGACCCTGTCTATGTGACATATGAAGGAATAAATGATCACTATCTGCAATATCTAGTGGTTATCAACATCTATCGACATATGAATTATATTTACTCTAAGATGTATCTATATCTTTTTATTCAACTAGACATACATAAATGTCTCATTCCTAATACTATGTCCCAAAAACATTGACTCCCCATACACTATCCAACATAGATTTCATATGTACATCTTTCCATAAATAGAATAATATGGTTCCATATGAGTACAATAATGATAATACTTTTTGAAAGTGAATTCCACCATAGATAGGTGCTTCTCTTAAGACCAACCAAATTCAAGAACAAATTCCCAAAGTGTATCCCAAAGAACATGTATATTAAATACCAAATTCACAAATATTTTTGAGTAGAAATACATACTCAGAAAAAACTATGTGCCACAAAACTTCAACTAGACCTTCTATAATCTTGAAGAAAAGCACGAGTTGTGTTTTGAAATAACACATCCTAACCGACCACATGGAAGGACTATCTCAAGAATGTAAAAATCTCCCAAATGCACCATTGAGAAAGTATATGGTATAGGAAAGAGATGTGCTACTTTAGTATGTTTTTACATAACCGAACATATTACATAATTTATTTTAGGTTTCCTCATGATACCCATAAGAAAATACTAGGAAATGTTTTACCACTTCCATCATGGAATTGGAAGTGGTTGTTGTAAACCATGATATAATTAATGAACAAACTTCACCTATTTTAAGTGGAAATATCATTTCACGAACCCCGCTATATACTTTTTCATGCTCGTCCAACAAAAAAATTGTCACGGGTTAAGAAACTTTTCAGTCAAAACTTGATGAATCGACCACTTCAAGGAAAAAAGTAACACATCAACTCTTCCATCATACACATAGGAACAATATCTAAATTCCATACACTGATTATCTCATCTCCATCTATGGTATTATCTAAAGATGACTCCCCAACTTCAAGCCTTTTCTTAAAGGATAAACACTTTAGATATTCATACTTTTTATCTTTAATATGGATTAATAGTGTAGACTCCACTAAAAAAACACAAGATTCACTACCTCCCGAATTGGTTAAACCAAAACATGAATTTCAGCCAGTAATGTTATCATCTTCTACTCAACACTAGACTCCTGAATAGACTGATTCATAGTTTTCCTACTTAATCCTTCTTCATCACTATTTTCCTTACCAAATTTTTATGTTATGTCCAAATTGAATAAATGCATATACTAAACCAACTCCTATTTTAGGATGATCACATATCACTGTGAAGAGAAATACATTATGCTTATTTGATCTGTATACAATGTAATCTTTATAACCAATAGTTATGTTTTCTAACACATTAATAAATAAATATTTTTAGCTATGTTCTGGTCATCCATATGGTTGTTTAATTCATCCGGAATCATCTTATGACACCCCTATTCCATAACATGATCTATCTAAATCAACACTAGTCCAAGATCAATCATATAAGTGTCACAGAAAATTGTATACTCCTCACATGGCTCAGTTAGGACTGAGACTACTGTTATCCCCATGATCATAATTTAATCTTAGAAGGCATTCTTAGATGATATTTAAAATTATATCCTTACCGATTTCTTTTAAAATCTAACAAATGGTTCTTCCAAATGTGAAATTTCATGTAATAATCCCCAGTAAGATCCCACAAAACCCATATAAATATGGATATTGAAATATTTCTTTGGATTCTCCCAAGAAACAACTAACTAAACCTTCTCTAGGTCATGTAACACACCTTAATCCAAGATGTTTTGACACATGATATATATGTGATCAATCAAAAATTAACACTTATATAGGATGGTGTCTATATGATGCTCTCACAATGTATTTAGGAAAATGTGATTTTTTGGGAATGATTTTAATGATTCTATATGTACACTAAGATGTTATCTGTAATGACCGCACCATACTGATCTAGGAATTGGTCGCTGATTATATTCAGAATTATCACAAACACTATTGTTGAATTCATAGGCCAAACAACATCAAAATAAACTCATAATGTTCCTACCATCTATTAAAAAAAATCTACATTATATTAGATGGTTAAAATCTCTACTTATAAAACCATGATCTCATGTCAATCATGGAAAAAAATTAAGCTCTTCTCCACTTGTCAATAATATCATCGATATGAGGAAGGGAGTAACGGTTCTTTAAATCCTTTTATTTAAAATTATTGTATTCGAAAGTTTAATACAGAGTCCTATAAGACTTATTTGTAAATAATTTTGGAGAAACCCGGGGCGATGTACTTGGATGTATAACATCCTTATCCAACTACTATTCCAGTTGAGTCTTAAGCTATTGAAGCATAGATGGTTCCATTATGTATGTTGTGATATCCCCCGGTTGCTGATGAATCATCCCTAATTTTCCACCTATATATCCCACAATATACAATAAATATAGTTGTCTCCCTACGGGGACATAAAATTCACTCATATTTTGTAATAATCAATGTGGTCTTCGTGTGATATTAAATATTACATACCAATAGTTAGATTCAATCTTAACATGTATAAAATAATCCACCACTAGTATCAAAACATTCACATGTTTTGAGAAAATAATTGAAGGGTAGGAGCATGTATCATGTAATTCACTAGAAACTATTGAAGATACTAGAATAGTACCTCAAACATTTTATTGTATATTCTAGCTATCTGCATGAGTAGACTAAAAATATTGATACTATCCTTCCCCTATTCTATAAGATACTTCCCAAGCCACTTGACCTACATGACTATACCAATATGGGGGTTCCTTTCCTAGAAGTATTGTGTTCACTATCTCAACCTCCAAAACTCATAGAACTCCAAATTTCAAATTTTAAAGTTTATAATAATCACATACAACACTTGGGTTCTGTCTGGCTCTTCTACTACAAACCATATATCATGGATTACTGTATAACCACTTTAGATGACCAATCAAGCTACATCCTCATAACTTTATCAGTGGTTGGGGGTAAGTATTTATTGAATTTTCTTTACCTAGAATATTAGTAGAAAATAAATTTCGTACGATCCTTTGTAAATGATCCTTCCCCCTAGAAACTCTATTTTCCACTTCTCTGGATAACATTATCAAGAATATGATTCCTTTTCTTGGATTTTATACGTACTAAATATCTAGAATAAACCAAATACCCTCCAATAGAATCCCCCATTAGTTTCTAATCATATTCTAATGACTGAATCCAAAATTCTAAAAACATCTTCATCATGAAGATATTCACCTTTGAATTAAATTCACATATAAGACCATCATAAAACTCTTTTTAACGGTATCATTATCTACTACCACTATCAGGAAATGCACTGAATGTCAGTAAATCATCCATTATTATCTGTCAAAAACATACTTCCCCATGTCAACAACACGAACTCAGCTACTCTCTCTTGTCTCAGTGTCTCGAGATAAATTTTTTCCAATAACATTCACTAAATGTTCTTTCACTCCATATTCACTAACATTCAATTTGATGTGTGGATGAGACACCAATTCTTCACCTGACTGTGAAATATATTGGTAGATAATTTGAATATCTCCTCTGCAAGAGCATACATGTGTTCAAGTAAAATATGGATGTACTCAATCTATAACTCAGCAACCATAGTTCCATCCTCTCTAGTGAAAGTTATTGGGTGATGAAATTGGGCCACCCATATCATATTAGACATTCTATTCACAATATAACCTAAGTCTCTTTCCATGAACTTCATGAAGTGTGGAAATTTATCTTTGAACTATTCTCTGACTTCTTCACTCGAAACAATCAGTTCCTCTGGTTACAATACTTGTAGATAACTTCGAGCCATGACCTCATGTCATCCTCTCATAAACTTTCATCATGGAGATATATCTATATACTGTATAATACACTTGTTCTGACACATAACACATCATTATTATATTTATGAGGAATCACAAAAGGCCATACAAATTTATTCCCTCTTTTACGACACATGATATAAACCGAGGATCTATCACTACCCTTGAAAATACTATATCTAGGTTATGGTTAATAAAGGATAAAATCTTTTTAATTACCTATTTTTCACACTAGACAGCAATTTATTAACATTTATTCATCATTTTTTAGTTCAATTACTCGAACAAGGAAAATATTACTATTTTTAGCAATATATGGAAATCCTGTTTTCTTGTGCATGCCTAAAATGATTCAAATCAAAAAATAATTCTGAGTTCCTAGAAGGAGATTTCATATTAAACTCTCATTCCATACCAAGATACGAGTCAAATATAAAAGAATAAGAAATAATAATCATGCCACCCAATAAGTGAATCAATTTAGGTTTAGTAACCTAAACCCTAATAATACATATCAATAGAAACATTACAACATTGTGAACATGGATTTTACCATCATACAATGGTTGGATATTCCCAGGAATGATATCAAAACAATGGAATGAATCTTCCTATTTTCATGCTACCTTTCTCATATAGAAGAACAAATGAAATGTAAAGAACTCTCCCATAGATTTTTTTTGTAATATCAAGACATAAGTTCAACACACAAGTTCCCTGAGTCTATTTACTACATACCTCAGGTGGAACTCAATGTGAATAGTAGTGAGGGTCTAATATCATACATGATGAGACTAAAAACACATTATTAAAGTACCCCAATAGTGTAATTAACAAACAGTAACCAACTGATATTACCAAAAACCAATCCAAACCAATATCAAATGATAACTAAAATAGGAAATACAATAACCAACACTAAATAGTAGATATATCATTCCAAATATGTCTCATGTTTCAACCCGAGAAACCCAAAATAAATAATGACACTAAAAACTACCTAGTGGGTCACGAATCACTTTTCCTTCCCTCATTAATGATCCTCCCCGACACATCTATCTAACATATTTTTTATTCCCTTATCATTAACTAAAACCATGAAATATATTTGGGTACCGATCAGGCCGCCTGAGTAGTGTTTGAGTTCAATTCATTAGGGAACCACCAATGACTTTTAAAAGATATCCTTTCTATATTGTTTATATATTTTTATAAATAATAATGTAAAATTCATTTTAAAAAATGTTATCAAATTTTAATATTAATTAATTGACCATATAATCTCATAGGTTCCCAATGACACCCAAAATACAAATACCTAATTTGTAACATGCCAGGGTCTAAACCATATCACGTATTCTATTGAATATTCATTATTACAATTGGGATTTGATTTTTCATTTCATTTGAAATCTTATTATACCAAATTGTAACCATAGTCCAATGCCATAGTTTGGGGTTTAGGACATCATAACCAGGACCCCATGGGTATTTGAAGTAGCAGTCCATAACACACAACTCCTTTAACAAATAATCACAGAAGTGGTACATTGAAGAACTAGACAATGTTCCTTAACAATTTGTCACTATGATATTTTGATGGAGTAAAACACATCCCACATATGTCAATCAATAAATTTATAACTATTGTATCCTAATATGATAAACCATGGGAAACATAAATATATCAATCAATTTATCACTATGTGATGTTGATTCAGTATACGATATTCCACACATGTATATCAATACCCTTATTGGCTTGTAATTTTCAGGCACCAGACCATGTACAACACATGAATTTCACAATCAAATATATATCTCATATATGACATAATTCATGGTTAGTAAACATTATCCTTATCATAACATACCATAACCATATAATTTATAAGACAATTCAATAATCAATTATTCTAATTGAACCTCTTTTATTATCACAACAATTCTCTTTAATTAATTCAAAAATCAATTAATCAAACTCAAAAATCTCAATATCCCCATAATTAATACAACAATAAATTATTTCAATTCACAATCCCTTAAGTTGTTAATTTACAAAATTAATTAATTCAATTTTATAAATTCAAATGCTATTAATATATTATAAATTAAAAAATTAAATGCATGTAATTGAAATCAAGACATTGGAATTTGAATAATATACCACTTACCTCAAGTTTGATGATGAACATATGCTAACAGAAATCCCCACATTCAAGGGAAATAACTACAGTCATGATAAGGAACAAAGCCTTGATTAAAAAATAAGATACATGATTAAAAATACAAGATCTATCTAACCCAAGATCTATATCCATAACAAACTGAAGAAAAAACAACATTAATGAATGAACTAAGGATGAAATAGAATAAGAAACCCAATAGGGGGTGAGGTTTTCTTACCAAGAGAAGTGAATATATTGTGGATCAATGATTCATAATGAATAGTGGTCATAATGTAATAGAATCCTTATATGAGCCACCAAAATAAGGGAAAATTATTATGGGTTGAGATAGTGAATTTTGTGGTAAATAGGGGTTTTTAGATTTTTTTAATAACAGGTAATGGGTTAATATCCAGTATGTATGATTTTCTGTAATTGTGTTCCTCACATTGGGGTGTCACACAGGTATCCCTATAAGGTTTCATGTGCTTTCCAAATGTGTTCCATTCATTCAAATATGATTAACATGGTTTCTCAGTGTCTTATGGACATGTCGTATGGATTGAGAAAACTGTGCACCAATAGTGCACTACCCCCTTTTCTTCCAAATTTATTCACATCCACCCAAAAATCACCATGGTAAAATAAATAAAAAAGTAATCAAAATAAGGGAAAATAGTACTATAAACAACCCTAAGAAATCTCTATATGTTATCTAGCTCATTACATTATCATTTTTGAAATCAGTATATAAAAATAATACAATATTTAATTATTTTAAGGATAAATTTTTAATGAAATGTGAAATTTGTATTTTAAAAAATATTTATTATTTTAAAGTATCTATAATGTAAATTGTTATTTTTTTTGTAATTTTTAATTTGTTAATTTCTATTTTAAATTATACAAATATCAGTTTTAAAATGAATATTATTCTTTAATTTACTAATATATCATTTTATTTTCAAAAATTCAATTTAAAAAAAATATATCATTGAATTTTATATGTTTTATATTAAATTATACTCTACCAAATCCATTTTTTTAATTTTCAAAACATATGTTTTATATTTTTAATCAGTGGGTGAATTGTTTTGAAATATGGCCCTTTCATTTTTTTCCAATATGAACAGAAACGTTCGTAATTTTTGTTACCATGGTAAAAGGTATAACAAATAATTTAAATTAAAATAAATTTTAAGGACTATTAAATGTCCAAAACAACTAATTATGTTATATAATATGTTACCATTTCATCCATAATAACCTAAAATTTATTTATGTTGATTTTTTTGTTTATTTTGAAGACATTATGACATTTTTAATATTTTACATAATGAATAGTTAAAAAATCAACCTCTAATTTCAATTAATATTATATTTTTGATATTGGAATTACCTTACGATATGTTAATTTATATATATCTATTATTATGTAAAAATAGGTATCTTAATCACATTAATTTAATTAGAGTTTTTTATTAAACAATATCCTAAAATATTTAGACAATGATGATGTTGTAATTATTAAATTAATAGAAAAATAATATATATAATATTATAAAATTACTAAATAAATATAATTTAGATTATTAATTATATATAATAATTATATAGATAATCATAACATGACAGAGAAATAATAATGTTTCATTGAATTATAATTTTTCATGATTTCATTAATATCAATGTAAAGAATAGTTTCAAAAAAATACATTAATGATAAATTATAATTAATCAAATATTCTTACATGATATGAAATGTAAAAAAAGATTATATTCACCGAGTTTATTAGAAAATATTTTTTGATATCATCCATGATCCATTTATTGTCCTTTTATTAATTTTTAATAACTATATTGACCCCTAAAGAGTGAAGATCCTTATTGTCCATTCATGTGTGAAAGGGGTTAACAAGGGCTTAGAAACAAAAGTTAATCATTAAATAATATGAAATACTAGTATATTTTACATTTTATGAGAATATTAATAATGTGTACGTTTGGCCTACTAACTCCATGATTATATGGTTGTTAATTTTTTATATCTCTAATAAATTATTTGATTTAAATGTATTATTAATGTATAAAATTGATAATTTCTTCATGATTAATATTCTACAGATAGAGAATTAATGAACACATATACCATTGTCATGAAACATACGTAATTTTGGAAATATGATACGAATATCATCAATGCATCTGATGTGATTTTAAATGATTAAGTAATATAAAACATTGTTTAGAGTTAAATAATTGTAATAATAAAAATAAAAAATATACTTACAAATTTAATTAATAAAGAAATATTATTATTATTGAAGATACATAATGTATGTGAAAATTTTGATTCAAGGTAATTAACATTTTTTAAATGTTAGATTGTAAAATTTCTTGTTAAACACCCCTTTTATTCAATATAAATATTTTATAATAATGTTTTAATGAAAGTTATTAATATAACCAAATTATTTTAAATTTAATTTATTTCCATTTTATAATTACTGATAAACTTATCAAAAGAATCATTTTCTAATTTTCCTAATGTATTACATTGACACTTTTTAATGTAAAAACGTGGAATGATTTTTTTATCATATATGAAATAAGAGGTCTTTACCACTATTATGAATGATATTTTATTTTAACAATCCTTTAAATTTTTACAAATCTATTTTTTAAGATTATATTTTCCATAATAATTTCAAAAGTTTTTAATAAGTGACTTCAAAAGGGAAAATTGATTTTCGTAATAAATGTTATTATGATGTGAGATTTATGTATCATGTTACATTTCAAGGAAATTTTATTTCATGACGTATGGTTCTAGAGTAATCTAAATATTGAGTGGTATATTTTAGAACTCCAATGAATTTGGAATGGAATAAGAATGTATAGTTATTCCAAATATGGGATAATATTATCTGATTAAGTTTATAATAAGGCATAATAACAGTAGACTATTTTCATTATTTTTTGATTAACTGAGATATTGAATCTATAAATAGCTGTAATTGTTCTGATAAGGAAATTTTTAAACGTTAATTTCTATGTTCATACATGATTTTCTATAATTGCCACAAAAAATTATCCATGATAGTAATTCCATATGTTTGAGTGAATAAAATATATTTATAAAATAGTTTTCATGTGATTTTAAAATTTTCAAGTAAAACATTATGAGTTTAGTGTTTCTTGAATATTTTATTTTTTTTGTCATATGAAATGTTTTTGATAGAGGTGGTGATTTATTTGTAATAAAAGTGTATATTTTGAAGGTGGATATTTTATTATGTATTCATGGAATTTTAGTTTATGTATTTATCATATTACCATTTATAAAAAAATTTGGACATCCAATGGTTTAAAAAAATTCTCATGGGGTTCAATGATGGGTAAGAGAGAAAAATTAATAATCATACCTAATAGTTGTGAAATTTTTTATAAAAATAAAAGTTTTTTATTTTAGTGTTTTTATATAGTGGAAAAAATGGATACCTTTTTGAGTTGTTCACCTTATAATTTAAGAGATTGATAAGTAAAAATAATGACATAATTCAAAAAAACTATTAACCTAAAATATCAGGGGAATTAAAAGAAGTCAATTCCACTCTATAATAAAAATATTATGTAATGATTAAGGTCGTGTCCTTCATGTTGGTATAAAAGAAGGATTTAATATAATTTGGATATTAATATATTTTCATGAGTTTTTATCTTAACAGTTATAGTTACCATCATGGGGTTATATGTTTAATATTAACTATATGTTCAAAGGTGTTGAAACTCCATTTTTAGGTTTTATATGATGAATGTTTTAGGTGATTATAGAGAATTTCACAAAATTTTTATTATGATTAAGTATAACTAAGTCATTGGTTTATTGTGAAGTATTGATTCATCATAATGAATTTAAATTTTGGAGTATGTAAATGGGAAAAATTAATGATAGATAATTATATAATCGTGATGTTATTAAAGGTAGTTTTTATGTTTAAAGGTTTTTAGAAATTATTTTCTATTGAATTTATATTATCCATGATCAGTTTAATATTCTTTTCATGTTTTAATAATTTTCATATCTATAGATTAGATATTCATTGTTAATATAGAATGAAAATGATGTCTTATAACCAATATATCACTTATAGAATATTTAATCATCACTATGACCGAAAATATTTTCAATATGATCTTGAATGCATTTTGATTATACAAATCACATGTGAGTAACTATTTTATATATACATCACCTAATAATTCTCAATAATTTATCTATATCATTTTACCTCTCTTATTTTTATTTCGATGTATCAATTCATCCACCATATTTGACAAGATGTATAAAACCAAGGACATGACTATTTATTTATAAGAGATGTGGAGTGAAAGATGGAAGATAAATGGGACATCAACAACATAAAGGAATTCCATGATGTCATTACTTAAGTTTTTAATTATCCATTAATTCTAAATGTATGAATTGGGATTGAATTGTTTAATGAATCATATCATCGTAGTTCATATCTATGAATAAGATGGAAATTAACTGTTGAGGTTTTATGAAGGGTGTTTAATGATGTGTTTATCATTTCCATTCTGGTATTGAAACATTTTATTGTAAATTGTGCATTCCAAATTTTAAAACATAAGTATTGGAAATTAATACCTTTGAATTGTGATGTTTCAAAAAGAAGATAGTTTTGGAGACAATTATTTACGTACAAAGGATAAAGGGACAATTAATACTTTTGGATTATGTTACTAATGTTATTTTATTTTATTTTTTAGAAACAAAAGCCATTTAAAAAAACCATGATGATAAAAAGTGATATTATTTGGTGTTTCAATATATATTTTTTATTTTTTTATAACTTATAGATAAATATGATATTTAAAAGTGATTTGATGATTAGGTTATTATTGTAATTTCAAATGATTCTCTCTATTTTTGAAACATTAAATGATGAAGGTATACATAAAATTATGCGATTTTATTTTAGTATTAATGGTTATATTTTATTTAGGATGTAAATATGATTTTAATGTGGATTTAATGTTATTCTGTTTTTTTATTAATATGATTAGAATATATCTAAAAATAGGTTATTAGGTGGTATAAATTTTTGGAATGAGGCATTAAAAGTGATTGCTTTTATTTGGAGATAAATATTCCATATATCATGGAAGAATATCTAATAAAATTCTTTTGATTTATGGATTCAATATTAGTCTAGAATATATTAATGTATATAAAAGGTAGATATTTAATGAATTATTCACATTGTTCATTTATTATTACTATTTATCTTTTTAAGAATAACCTATATTTCATCACATCGAGTTTTATTATTTTTTGAATTATCTTAAAATACCTTAAACATTTATTTTGTTTGTGTCCGAATGCATGAGAAATCGAATGTTTTTTAGGGTTTTATTAATGAATCTTTAGTTCATTCGAGTGATTCATGCATGAAAAAATCATCATAAATTATTATATTTCAAGAAAATAAAAGATGAAATTTTTTGGAAATTGATTAAAAAGTAAATCATACTTGCAACGTAAGGATATTTCATTATTTTCCTATTTTAGATAATAAAATAATTCCTTAACATTAGAAAAATGATTTTGAAAATAAAATGTTATACTTTTTATTTTTATACAAAGAGATCAATGAAATTTTAACCAATCAATTATTTATTGGCATGTGATAGATAAAATTGTCATGAAAATATTCTTAATCAGTCTATTTCATTATTTAAAGGATAGCTTTCTCTCCCTTATCCAGGTTATCACATCCAACCAATGTTTTCCTATATTAAAACATAGTAATTTTTATTCAGACATTTATAATACATCCCTTAATATCATTTTATAATAATGTTTTAATGACTATTTTTGTGATGTGGTTTTCAATAAAGGTAAAATAAGGTTTCTAAAATAGAGCTACAATTATGTGAAATAAAATTTTGGAAGTGTGGGGGATGTTAAATCACCCCTTTCTAAAAGAGTGAATTTGTTTGATAGGATATATGATACAAATCATGGAGCTTAAATAAAAAAAATATTATTATTAAAATATTAACATTATAACCATTAAATAATATTGGAATGTACAAAGTGTATTATCTACTAATTGGAATATATGAAAAGACAATAATCAATAAAATTTTATTGATTAATTCTTATCAAACAAGAAAACTAGTGCTATTAAAATGATTTAATTATTCAACGTTATGTTTTTTTTTCAATTTTTGGAATTCTATTTATGTGTGATTAGTATAAATAATTTCTTTTTTAATTTTTAAAATTTTCTTTTATTATATAAATTTAAATTTTGAAATCATTATATAAATTCTCTCATATGGTGAATTTTTTATTTGTCTAAAAATAATTATTTTTCAATTAATATTGAAAAATGATGATTTTCTAAAATAGTATATTAAATTAAATTATTTATAAAGTAAAAATATATTTTTCATTTCTAATAAAATTAATTTTTTTCGATTTTTATATAAATTATTTAATTATTTTTTTTAAACTGGATTTTCAATACGAATTTACAATAAAATTTTTTTATATTCAATCATGAAATAATTCGATAAAACCATTTTTCATTGTGTTTTTCTAGTATAATATTAAATTATAATTTCCAACCAAAGTGTTTTTAATTATTAATTATGTGTTTAATATTTTAAATTTATGGGTCATAATTTGGTAAATATAACCCATTTATTTTTATCAATTTGAATAGTAAATATATTAATTTTTGTTACCAGGAAAAAACATAAAAAGGGTAATGATTGTTATATATAAAATGATATAGACAATAAAATTAAAAAAAATATGTCTTATTTTTCTTTTATGAGTTCATTTTGTCCATAATTATCCATAATTTTGTTATATGAATTTTTTATGATTTTCATAACATTATGACCTTTATATCATTTTATTTAATGAATGTTTAAAAATGTAAAAATCTTATTTAAAAAATATATAAAATTATTAACACTGATAGTTAGTAAGGAAATGTTTATGAATAAATAAATTTTTGAAATCAAAAAGATTTATCTTTATCAAGGAAATTTATTTTTATTCCTAATGATGTAAAATTTATCATGAACAGTTCTACAGTGATGATATAGTTGCTACACCATTAATTGAAATAACAAAAAAAATGTAATAAAAATAAATATTGAAATATAAATTAATAAAATTAATGTGATCCCACATTTTCTATAAAACAAGAATAATTTAGGGATAACATATAATATTACTTTTTTATTTTTTCTTTTTATTGACATGATCAAAATCAGTGTCATGATTTGATCTAAAAATTGACCTTGATGATATATTGTAATAAATTATGTTTTTTAAAATGATATAAAATTACTAAAAATATTATATTAATCTATGTTATTTATAAATGGATTATGACATCAACAATTATCTATTTATTATCCATTTAACCATTTGTAATCAATATATTGACCCTTATATTAAAAATTTGTGTTGTCATAGTAAATGTTAAATGGCTTGCTGGGTGGTTAAAACAAAAATCTATGGATAAATTTTTTTAAAAAAAATTATAATTTTTATTTTATATGATTATTTCAATCTATCAACATCCTATATTTTAAATAAATTTATTTTTAGGCATTTTTATTTAAAATTTAATTTATATTAATTTAATATTTTGAGAAAATTCATGAGTTACCCTCCCCTATATTATAAATGGGAACCTCTTATTCTAAACCAATCAAACTGAAAACGTATTTTAGTTTAAATAATCTAAACCCATATACCTTAATAGAATTAATCCACTCATTATAGATGTATTTTTAGGTAGATAACTAAACATAATGGGCCTAATTTCATGAACAGAACCATGCCAAATATTTATTTTCAACTACGCAAAGGCCACCTCCATAGGCTAGGGGTGGAGACAGGTGAAAAACGCATAACTATCTCTGAGGGGCCTTTTCCAATGGACATATATTCACAGAAATACAACCAAATCAATGAAAATGTATAGAGGGAATGAAACAAATAATACAATATTATTATAAATAATCCATACATGGATGAACTTCTAATCAGTACAAATGTCCTTTAGGGTAAAGGGAAAGAAAAGGGAAAATTACACACCCAAACCAAAATGTTTCCAAACATCACCAAAACATGGATAAGTAAACCAGATGAGAGATATCAACTATTTAATCCCAAGCTATGACAACCAAAAATGGTCAACGAACCTAGTACCCCTATACTCATCTGTAGTCACAGTTAACCTATCCATAATCTGCACAAGACATGACACATGCGGGAAAATACCACATAGGTGTGGGTATGAAAATACCAAGAAGGACTCCCAAAAAGGTTAGGTGGGAGAAGTATGAGATAAAATATACATATATTTACCCAGCCTTAAACATTATATGACCTTGATTGAAGACAACAATTCACATTGAGGATTTTTTTATGTTTATAGCTTTAGAATATTTGGCCATAACTATTACATGACAATGACATAAAAATACAAAGTGGACAATTTCAACAGTTCGCATTTCTTCATTAAAAATAAATTTTTTAAAAAGAAACATTGTTTCTTTTCATTTTTAATCATCATAAAGTTTCCATGACACCATCTGTGACTCTATTATCCCTTAAATCCTGTGATAAAATTTATAACATGGGAGAAGAAAAAAACCCTCAGTAAGGGACATAAAAATAAAAAAACCCATTAGTCTAGTTAAGACTATATTACCCATTCAAAGTTTTTTGAGTGGATGAAACAAATCATCATCAAATGAATATCACTCATACTATTTTCACATTGAAAAACACTAAAACAAATAGTAAGTAATTAAAACTTTTTTAGGTGAATTAGAGCATCATATAAATAAAACCAATTCAAACATCTTCCAATTAGAATATCTATATGGTATACTTCAAAATTTTATATCTATAATGGGGATCACCCTTAGTATAATCTATATTGGTATCACCTGTGAGCAATAATGGGGCTCAACCCTTCGAATAAGTTGTTTTAGGCTCACTGGTGAGTTATAATGGGGCCCAACCCTTTGTATAAGGTATATCATGCTCATTTATGAACTATAATAGGGATAAACCCTGTTTATAATCTATATTGGGATCACACACCTCATATAAAAATCATCTACCATTTTTTTAATAAAAACATTCATTAGAGAAGCCCTTTTTGAAACATTCTTCTAGTCACATTTGAAAAACATTTCTATATAAAAATACCATTTGAATTTAAGAACCCATTTTCAATACCAAGATACCCAAATAATGGAATAAAATATTTTTTTTTATTTTTAATGAAATTAATGTTTATAGAATAAGGCAAATATCAAATATTGATCACATCAGTGGAAAAGTCTCTATCATCGTAGAAGTTAAAACAAATAACATTTCTTTTTTTATTTTATAAAGAATGTAAAATGATTTGTACAAAATGATTCATTTTGAAAACATTGGATGAAATTATATGTAGAAAAAATATTTTACTTATCACCCTTTTATATCTATATAAATAAATAAATAATTTAATATCATGAAGACAACCATTGGATAATTAAATATTTCAATATTAAAGGTGTCCCATAACACATTAAACATTTAAATCGTAATCTCCATGAATTAATAAATAACATTATTATAGATAATATATTAATATAAAATGACATAGTGGTTTGAAAATAAATATTATAAAATAATATTGGGGATATTATCAACAAATGCCTCAATAAAAGGAGATTTAGACGAATTCTGTTACCTTGATCCGACTCGTCCCGTAAAATCATTATGTTTCTATAAATCAGTTAATATCTTTTGATTTGATCCAATAGTTTTTCTTGGATTTCCTTATGCCAAATTTAAGGCTTCTATAAAGAAGGGGGAGATGTTGGGAGATTATTTGAGTAGAAGTTGGATGTGCCAAGGGGATTTAGAGATGTGAGTAAGTGGGTAGAGGTGGTGGGATTATTATAAATGGGAGGAGGGCACATTATGAAAGTCTTGAAATGTTAATTTTTTATAAAATAAATTTTAACTAACAAATGTTCGTAACTCAATTAATTATAATATAAGAAGATGTTGGTTAAGAAAACCCTTCATCAAATAATTTTTAGATATGTTTTGAATATTTTGTTATCTTAATCCTTGTAGGTTGACATAAATTTTAGCCTTTTTAATCATAGAGTGATATCATGTTATTTACACATTGTGGTTTAATTTAATTACAATATCATGTCAAAAGACCCACAAAAAGTCATTAATGACACAATTGGACTTATCTTAACAATTTTTCCAAATCTTTGTTTTTTTGTAATTTAATATCATTTAATAAACTATTATGTAGTTTAAGTTATGGATTATGTCAATTTTGGACAGTATTCATACATGAATTTTTTTAAAAAATTAATAACACGATTCCTTAAACAAAAAGGCATTATCTCAAATATTATATTTCAATATCAATCAGAAAATTCTTGGATGGCAAAAAAAATTTTATGTTATATTGATTTTAATATTTATAATATAATTTTTTTGAATCTTAATTAATAATGTAAGCATTACATCATCATTATGCCTTAAATAAATTTATTTAATTAATGTCTAAAAATTAAAAAAACACCATGATTAATTAAATATTTTTTTATAGATATAATGACTATTATAGTCTAATGAAATATTTTTATAAAGAATTTTTTTTAAAATAAACATGTTTATATTAGATTTCCATTTACATTAAATTAATTCTTATAACATGTCATTATCACACCCAAGAGGTCCATGAGGACCCATAATTGGACCAAGTATTCCAATGGAATCAAATATCTTATACAATAGTATTGTTACATGGGTTAAGAATGTTTAATATTATTATTATATAATTGGTTACCCTTATTTACTAGATTTTCCCTTTAACTATGTAAAATAATAAAATAATTACTAAAGATACTATTCCTAATGTCAAAAAATAAAAGGTATATATTTACACATTTTAAGAATTATGATTCAAAATATGGAAACCATTTATTGAAATTCAAAACACCAAATTGGAATAAGTTAATTTAAAATTAGTTCCCATAGTCAAAACCAGAAAACATGTTTTTAAGAAGTAGAATATATGAAAATTTTGACGTGTTTTTATGTCTAATTAAATTGTAAAATTAAATAAAATTACCATAATTTGATTAATTGATAAAGATATAATTAAATTACAATATAAAACAAATTAAATGGACAATTTAACTATATAAATAATTTATAATAAAGGATAGTGTCGAATTAAAATGCAGTATTTTTCATTATTCATTTTAATATGAATTTCTTCAGAAAAATACATAAAATTCAAAAAAGGTAAATTCTTATGTCCCTCTTATAAAGAAGAAATATATTTTTCAAAATATAACATATAAAAGTGGAAAAAATAATTTTAAAAATGGTTCTTTGTCAAAATGTGGTAAACCGACCTTTTAAAAATATTAGAGTAGTTTCTACATAAAGTTCGATTCATTCTCATTTTAAACATCTAAAATGTATTGGATAAATTTAAAATTATTAAAAAACATGTCTAATAATATTTTATTTAGTTCTATTCATTCTCCCCAATAAAAATTCTAGTATTTAACTATCATTTAATATTATAATAATTTTATATTATTTTTTGGTATAACTCAAAGTTGTGTGAAAAGTATGATTTCAATGAAACCCGTTGTTCCATATAGAGTATGCTATTAGAAAAAGAAACGAATTTCATGTGAGAATAATATATTATTTATAAATATTAATAGATATGAAAATTTATTATTCTTTAAATACATTGGTCATTACACCATTCCCCCTTTTTGAAATTGTATCCTTGCAATTTCAAAATTGGCCTAAAAAACATCATTTAAAATCCCAAATCGAAAAACAGAGTCAATAAAAATATCACTTCAAATGAAATAAATTGAAGTAAAAATATTACATGAGATTACAAATACTATGATTCCATATATTATATCATTGATATGGAAGAAAAAACTAACCATAAAGTTCTAAGGGAGAGTGATAGAAAACATGGTTAAGAGAAAGTTAACAACCAGAATACCATAAAATCAAGATGGGTTATATGATATTTAATTTCCTTGTTGGAAATGTAAATAGAATAAATTTTATTAAGGTCCTATTCATAATTTTGAGGAATTTATTTATGTTCCTGATTACAATCATAAAAATGTAACTACATGAACTATTTGTATTTTATAAGCACAATTTCATCCTCATAATATTCCTGGAGTATGATGTATAACCCTAAGAATAACCTTAAGTATAAAAGATCACAAGAAACCATAAAATATATTAATATATTAAAAATGAGGTCCAAATGTAATTTCATACTTATATATTAATAAACATACATAATAATATCCCTACAGAACATCTCCCCATAAAAGTCCTTAATAACTTATTATCATGTCACATAAAACCTCAGAAGGTGTGTCTAAAACCATGAATTTATGGCTATCCTTCAAAAAATACCAGTATCTCGTGGTCTTGCATGACGTCACTAGATGACTCAACATAAAATAAGTTGTTGAAAAATATTTTCCCAAACATATCCATTTCTGATCGTACTAATATCCTCCTTGGGTTATTAACTTCAGACAAATATTTGCAAAATGTCTCAATTAATTACACCTAAAGCATCTTACAATAGACTGGATATCTATTATCTCATTATTGGACTATTCTGGACCCTTTTCTAGATAGTCACAAACCATATGTCCACACTTACCACATTGGAATCACCTTCCATATACTTACATACATTCCCCAAAATGTATTTTACCACACCTAGAACTTGTTTTGGGATTACCTAGAGAATTATTGACTTGTTGCTTCTCAATTACTAAGTACCATGACCATTTTTTACTCTTATAATTTTGTGAAACATAAGTATTTTAAAACAATATTTAAACATTTTCAACAAAATGAAACAATTCTTCATAAATTTTAAATTATTTGGAGGCCAATGCTCTTCATAACCCCTATTTGAATCCTATGTAAAATCTTTGAATTTTACTGTCAATGTATTATATAAAATCTAGAATAGACCTAGCCAATCTTGGTAAGATCACTTCATATGCGGCTACTGAATCATCATCCTTTTTCTTTTATTCCAATAATTGTTTCTCCATACTAAGATAAACAACTATATGGAAATATTTCTCCAGGAAAATATCCTTAAATTCTACCCATTCCGTGTAATTAAGATCATTTTTCTCTATGATATTCATAACTAATGACCACCATCAATCAGATAAAACTATATAAAAATGGATGGAAAGAGTTGCATTTTGACACACTGAACATCCCATGACTTCAAATATCTCTTCTGGGGTATTGATCCATCATTATGCTGCCACTTGGTCTAACGATCCATTGAATGATGGGGGATTCATCCTCATAAAATGTTCCAATACTGACATATTCTTATATTGTTTATTGGGATGATCTTATTCATGGATAACACTACCATTTATATCCTAAGTCAACTACTCTATCACAACAAAAAGTATTATTTTCCAAATCTCACCACCTCAAGTAGTTGACTTGAATGATTGTTTTCCTCTAGATTCCTTCCCATTAAAGCTTTCTTATTTCCTATATGGAAAACCATTCTGAACAGACAATGTTTAGATGAAGAATTAATGTAATCTAAAAAATCAACATCATTTGAACATATCAATAAAGTAAAATTATCTAAAATAACGAAATTAACACCAACATAACCACTAAAGCTATATAATGCGGCCTCTGATGCCAACTATATGGACCTATCCTAAAAGGTTACATAATCTCGAGTTATGTCATGAATTCACATTGCAGATATTATCATGATTTGATATTTAGAGAATTAGGCCATAACTATTATATAACAAAAACATAGAAATACAATGTGGACAATTCCAAAAGATTCCATTTCTTCCATAACAATAAAACTTCTAAAAAGAAACATGGTTTATTTTCATGCTTAATCATCATAACATTTCCATGACTCTATCATTGACTATCTTCATCCTTAAATCCTATGAAAACTTTTAAAACTTGGGATGAGCACAAAAAGCTCAGCAAGGGACATAAATATAATTAAAAATCGTTAGTCTAGTTAAAACCTGATGAACCAATAAATGTTCATTGAGTGGATTAAATAATGATTTTTCACATGATTAAAACATATAATTTTTGATAAATGAAAAACACTGAAAAAAATTTCCAGTAATTAAAGCACTTTTAGGTGACTTAGTGCATCATATAAATAAAACCCATTCAAAAATATTATAATTGTAATAAAGAAATGGTTTAATTCCAAATTGGATTTCTATAATGGGGATCACCTTTTGTATAAGCTATATCAGGCTCACCTGTGAGCTATAGTGGTGCTAAACCCTAGGTATAAGATGTGTTGGGCTCACCCATGAACTATAATAGGGATAAATCCTTCGTATAAGCTATATCGGGTTCACTAGTTAGCTGTAATGGGGCTCAAAATTTTGTATTAGCTATATCAAGATCATCTATCTCAAATAAAACTCATGTAACATTTTATGAATAACACATATTCCTCAAAAAACCCATTTTGGAAAGCTTCATCAAATCACATATGAAAACAATTTCTATATAAAAAATACCATTTTAATTTAAGAACCCAATTTCTATACCAAGATACCCATACAACAGAATAAGGGATTTATTTTCATTTTATAAGACATTAAGTCTTATATAGGAAATAATATATGAAGTAATGGTTATGGCAGCAGAGAAGTTTTTATCACCGTAAACATTAATTCAAATTATATTCCTTTTGTCACTTTGTAAATAATGTAAAATTCTATGAATAAAATGATTTATTGTGGAAACATTTAATGAAATTATAGATAGATCTAAAATGTTCTTATAGTCATTTTATATTCATATAAATAAATATAAAAATTAATATCATAAAGAAAAATATTGGATAATTAAATCTTTAATCATTTAAGGTGTATAGTACCACTGTGAAAATTTAAATAGTAATCTACAGTAATTAATAAATAACATTATTATAGGAAATATATGGATATTAAATTTCATATTTTCTATAACTACATATTATAAAATAATATGGGTTGATATTATAAAAAAATGTATCAACTAATTTAGATTGATACGAAGTCCCTTTTCTTGATCTAACTCATCACGTACAATCTTTATGTTCCTATAAATCGGGTAACATCTTTCGATATGATCCAAAAATATTTCTTTAATTGTCTTCTACCCAAGTTAAGGATTTTCAGAGGAAGGGAGGGATATTAAGAGTTTATTTGAGATGAAGTTGGATGATCCAAGGGGCTAGAGAGGTGTGAGTAAGAGGGTAGTGGTGGTAGTCTTTTATAAGATGGAGGAGGGCACATTATGAATGTAATGAAATGTTAATTTATTATAAATTCAATTAAGATTCAAAAAGATCCAAACTCATTTAATTATATGATATGATAATATTTTTTCGGAAACCCATCATAAAATAATTTTTTTCAAGTAATGAATATTTCTTTCTCCTTATCTTTTTAGATAAACCCATATTTAACCCATTATAATCTTATAGTGATATCATGATATTTACATATTGTGGGTTAATGTAATTAGCGTATCATGTCAAAAGACCCAAAAAAAGACATTTAGGACATATATTAATTATATAAACCATTTCTATGAATCTTGTATTTTTTGGAATATAATTTCATTTTAGAAACTATATTATATTTCATGTTATGAATTATGTCAATTTTGGACACTATTCATACAATACTTTTTAAAAAATTCATAAAAAAATGATTATTTAAAAAAAGGAATTATCTCAAAGGTAATATGTCAATATCATCCAGATAATTCATGTATGGAATCAAAATGAACAAATTGTTTTTATTTTAAAACTTATAATATCATTTAT
Organism: Viscum album; assembly: GCA_963277665.1. NCBI lineage: Eukaryota > Viridiplantae > Streptophyta > Magnoliopsida > Santalales > Viscaceae > Viscum > Viscum album. The sequence goes on along the minus strand of OY728148.1, from coordinate 2,569,448 downwards.
TTGAATGATTCATTTTTAAGGTAATCACCCCATCATCATTGTGTCATTAATAAATTTATATAAATACAGTCTAAAAATTATAAATAATATACAATCAATAATTAAATCATTTTATCTTTCTAATGAAAATTTATAGTTCAAGTGATCATTTATATAAACCTAAATAAAACTATTTTAGATAAGGATACAAGTTTTTGTTATATTTGTCATTATTTTAAATTAATTCTTATAAAATGTCATTATCACACCCATGTGTCTTCTTGTGGTCCCAAAATCAACCCAATGATGCCCATGGTTAGACATATCTTGTCCAATATGATTAGGACATGTGTTAGGTCAGTTTAATATTATCTTTTACCCTTATTTACCAGATTTACCCTTTAACTTTGGTAAATAAAAAAATAATTACTGACGTTACTATTCATAATGTACAAAAAATAAAAGGTTCAGATTTATAGAATTACAAACTCCTGATTCAAAATATGGAATCTATTTTTCAAATTTCAAAACACAAAATTTTCAGAAATTAATTTAAAGTTAATTTCCGTTGTCAAAACCCAATAAATGGTTTTTAAGAAGTAAAATATATCAAAATATTGACATGTGTTTATGTTCAATTAAAATGTGAAATTACTTTTAATGACCACAAATGTATTAAATGATAAAAAATTACCCAATTACACTATAAATACAATTAAAAGAGAAATCTATCTATATAAAAAAATTATATGGAAAGAAAGGTTTGAATTAAAATGCATTATTATTTACTATTTATTAAAATATGAATTTCATCATAAAAACAACAAAATTTAAACCAATATTATATTTTACGTCCCTCTTATAAAGAAGAAGGATATTTCGTAAAATAGAATATATAAAAGTGACAAAAACTATATTTTAAAAGGGTTCACTATCATATGGTGGTAAACCAAACTTTTAAAAATAGTGGATTATTAATTTCTTAAAATTAGATTCATTCTCATTTTGAGACTCTAAAATTTATTAGATAAATGTAAAAAAATAAAAAACATGTATAATAATATTTTAGTTAGTAATATTCATTCTTGTTAATAAAATGGATAGGCTTTAACTTCCATTCAAAATAAAAATAATGTTATATTATTTTTCAGTGAAATCAAAGTTGTGTGAAATGTAAGATTTTCAAAGAAACCCATTATTTCGTGTGGCGTATGCTTCAGAAAAAGATTCCACTTTAATGTGAAAATAATATCATATTCTTAAATATTAATAGATATGAAAATGTACTATTTTTTATATAAATGTATCATTACAATAAGGGAAAGAATGCTGAAGAACAATATACAGTGAAAGAATACAACTCAAACCAACAATGATTGAAACTAATATTATCTAAGAACAATGGGATGACACGATGTGTTGATGTACTACTCATCAGGTCTTCACCACCTATAGCTAGATAGGTGACTTAGCTAACCATGTGAAGCTATAAATGGAAATCATGTGTCATACCCCACTTGTCTTCCCCCATCTATGTAGTAGAGCGTCAAAATCCAAGAATTAGATAGCAAATATATATATATATATATATAATCGATTAAATAAGTTCAAAAGTGAGTGTAAGGTGGTCTCCATCTCACTTCTCTACCCCTGATGAAGAGTAGACAACAGAATCAAAATTCTTTCAACGATGCCCATTATCCTACACATCTTCCATGAACACACACGTCTATTGTACTAAAACATCACATCAGGATACAGTATCCTTTGGGATGCATTGGATCACCCACATAGTTTTTGGTCATGTCATAAAAAAGTGTCTTGTTGGGGAAAGCATCCCTTTTCTTCATGATTCCCAAGATACCTTAATCTACGAATCATCATTATAAAAAACAATCAAGGGTAAAAATGTATGGATAGAGGACCCATTCCTTGATACAATAGGGGTTGATACCCTGATAGTCATTAAGAAACTCCATTTTGTAGTCGCGCTAGGGATAATTCATAAGAAATTCATCAAGGAAGTCCACTACTAAACCCTATATGAGGGTTATTCCTAGAAGTGTTCATTAGGGAACTCCACAGTACAACCATCCTGGAAGGTATCACCTAGAAAATTCTTTGGGGAACTCCACTAGCCATCCATTCTAGAGTGTAATGCCTAGAAGAGGTCATTGGGGAACTCTACATCCCATCCCTATTGGAGGGTCTTGATGGGAAGAGTGGTCAGGTAACTTCATTACCCAAAACTGTTGTAGGGTAACACCCTAAATATTCTTTATGGAACCCCACTATCCACCTCTAATGGAGGGTAATGCCTAGAAGAGGTGATTGGGGAACCCTATTTCCCAACCCTACTTATGGGTAGAACCTTGAAGAACTCACATCATATCTATAAATCTCCAACCAATGGAACTATCATGTTCTAAATGAAAAAACACCCACGATAAAATACTATTGGGACAAAATATGAGTTCAAATAATTGAGATAGAAAACATGAAAATTTCATCGAAGGAAAAAAATAGGTATATGGAATTTGAGGAGAACACATGGTTTTTGGTCCCACTTTATATCTTGGACATATCACTAGTCGACAAATATCTCCCCTCCGTGTAGTGGTAGATAATATGTAGGTCGAAGACATGGCATATTCATCCTATCCGAGGACTAGTTTATTTGTTTCTAGATGTGTCTCTATACACAGCCCCCATGCTAATGTACTATAATACATGTCATGTAATTCAACACAAGATTCACCACTATTGGTTTGGTCGTGTCTGTGTACTCAACACATGGATTGTTACCGACCTTGTTATCTATCGCATGGATCTCTCAGACAGAATAGACGGTACACGAAGTGTCACGAGAAGTACACATCAAGTTATCCTTATTGATTTCAAAAATCCATGAGCTACTACTAGAAGGGACTATATCTTGTCTGTTCTTCATTAAAAAGAGCATGTAGTTGGGTTTCCACCAGTTTTCTAAAAATAAAATATGTGTCTTGAATCATTCCACACCACCATTGTTTCAATCGTGACTAGTTCAAAAATCTTGAATTTAGTTGTGGATTTCATATCTCAGCCTTTTCGTGTTGTGAATGGGCTACGATCATCATATAGGGTTCAATCGCAAGTTCTATGCACACTATAAGAATGAAAGCATGATGATCTATCCTCAAATCATCGAATCAAACATACCTACACTGTAAAGATTCCAAATCGTGACTTTTCTATCAAAATTGTTCTCGATTCATTGATCTCTATTGAATCTAATGCCCTAATTGAGCATTCCACCACCCATCAATGTCAAACCTGTAATGTGGGGATCCAACCAGTGAATAAAACAATGAAATTTTGGATAAAAGGATTAATCTATAAGGTCAATTGGTTGGGTCTAAGAGTTATAGTCCAATCGATTAGGAACATGCCATTTAGTTTATAAATTAATTTATACAATGAAATATTTTAATTCATGGGTGCATATGATGGTTTTCAGAATTTTCATATATCGAATAATAGATATCGATCCACATGTTAATTAAATCAAATGAATAAAAAAATAATCAATCCTACATCAGGTTTGGATCAAATGCTTATGAAGAAAACGCATGCACAATTATTGGAAGGACATGCTTCGTTCATTTTATATAGATCCGATATAATTTAGACATCCATCATCATTGGATTGAGTTATCCAAAGGAGAATATGGTAGATCTCAATTGATATTCCAAGGATATGAGACAGACGGAGGCCAAAATTTCCTCACGATATATTTATACCAAATTTAGTTTAAGATAAACTAATTATTTTGTTAATTAAATAAATTAATAAATAAAAGTAATGCACTTCCAATGGGCTAGGGGTATGAATGTCCCACACTAGATAATTTTATGTTGAACCTATGGTAAACACCTTGTTACAGACACAAAAATTGTCTTGGAATTATGATCTAATCAACCATTTAAGAATATCCAATTTTCATTTAGTTATTTTTCATGAAACATATAAAATATATTTATAATTTTTATAATATTAATTTTTGACACAACAAGCCTTAGAATCACAAGTTTTATCCTCTACTTACTCTATAAATATATATAAAAATATATTAATCACCTACATGGAAACAAATGGGCCTCTACATCATTCCCACCATCGTGATTTTATCCATAAAAAATGGAAAAGGAACTAGAGATAATGAACTTGCACTTGGATCTCATACTCTTAGTGACTCTCCTACATGTTTCAGTGATGCCATAGCCCACGAACAAAATAAAATGAATGTTCACACAAATTCTAAGCAATTATTTCCTCGATCACCACCAGGTGCTTCAGAATGGTGCCTCTATATTCGATACCCATCTATCCCGGGTCAATGTTTTGCATAGTTACATGCACATATCTCATCATTTGTAACACATGGAAGACGTATTGCACTCGATCAAGTTCCAGGGGTTGGGAAAGGGGGTAATAAATCTTTTCATCTGATTTCATGATCCTGAATGTCCTAATAAACAATGGGGATAACTTATGTTTTCTGAATTACCTCTGAAATCCTCATCACGGGGAGACTCACAAGAAGGTGTGGCCTCCCTGCTCAAACTCCAAGGGAATATGAAGAATACATGCATAATATTTATGAATTCTTTAGGTCATCCTAATCTGATCACTAATGTCCTATACAATATCTATTACTTCCATCACCAACTAAGGCCCCTCCATAGATGACTTTTCAATACCTCTCCAGCATTAGGGTGACCTGTTGGGTCTCCCATACATGTCCTCAGATGGTTCCATATAGATGGAAGAGTAGTAGTTGTTTAATTTTTTCAATCTCTAACTTATGTAGGTGATCCTACCTACTATAGATGAAGTCTATCATGAAATCCATCATAATATATTCTATAGTATAGATAGTGTGCTCATTCTTCCCATCTGTATGGATGTGAATTGTTGTACTCCTACGTAATTGGGTCATGAATTCCTCCAGGAGGCCTCTCCACAGTGTTTAGGTAAAAAACACATAATGAATGGAGGTAATTTTCAAGGATACCCCATGAAAGGGAACATTATATCATACATATAATAGTATCAAGAACTCCACCAAACTCTTGTCCTTTTTGGCATGGAAGTGAACCAATATTGTGATTTGGTCAAATATCACCTATATGGTTTCATGGACTCTCACTATGTACAGATTACCTATGAACAATTCCATCGATATGTCATCCCAATGGAAACCTGGGATCTCAAGATAGTGCCAAAAACATGCGGGAACACAATGATCTACCTTTACCTGCTTATAAGTGAAGCACTGGGAGACGAACACAACTACGCTTCATCTCATGATGAACAACCAAAACTACCACTGAAGCTATCTAAAATTTTTACCCAAAATGGGATGTATATATTGGGTTGATGTGACTAACTCTCAAATCACATCATCCCATAACGTTCCTAGAAACATTGTATTCCCTAGGAAAAGGATGACATGATTCCCTCCTTCAGAGTATCCATCTAGTGACTCTCATGTGGATATATTATCCTATATGTCCTATCAGTTCATTTCTACCAGTTTCAACTCTCTTAAATGATTTTGAAGAGGAGTGAATAACATCAACTCAAGAAAAGAAAAACTATTATACTTCAATAGGGTCATTTGTAAGGATTCCAACTACTCTAAATCATCCTAAAATATGAGTGTCTTGGAATTCCATTTATTAGAATCTATAACAACATTTCCATTCCCTAGAATATAGACTATCATGAAGTTTTAGTTCATCAAAAATTTCAACCAAAGACACTATCTCAGGATCAGGTCTCTATGATTGAATACATACATGAGACTATGGTGGTTTGAGTAAACAAAAAAGTTCTCTCCAAAAATATTTTGTTATTAAATCCATAGAGAAAGGAATATAGTTTCCATCTATAGGATGTGATTCTCATTGGTCGGTTCATGGGGTATCAACATCCTCGACCCATATGTGATGAATGCATGTGGCAGTATCAACATAAAAACAAGACATTATCATGAGACATCACAATACACCACAGTATCCACACCCTCCTAGGGTAGAATCAACATTATAAAACTCATCAACTATTTAATTGACTCATCAAAGGCCCTCTAGCACTTCCTTGACCAGGTAAATGGATGCCCCTTCTGCATCAGGGTGGTTAAAGGGGCTATGATTCCAGATATGTATTCCCCAAATATCATGTTGTACCTTCCCAACTCATGGATTCTCATCACCCCTGACATTCTATTAGGTGTATCCCAAGAAATAACTTCTTTGGTCTTAACAAGGTACATGGATGATAATTACTAAAAAATTACATTCCTTAGAAAGTGATCATCGTGAGTATATAACTGACACTTCAAAATGTTTTCATAATGCTAGTTTTCTTGAAGAAAATGAAGAACCATTATCATTTTATTTTCATACTCCTCCTCTGATATAGATTATATAATTTTTCCATTGAAGAAGAAAATAAGAAACTCATCTAATTATGACTAGAAGATGTGGTTCATCAAATCAATTAACACAACATGGGCGTTCATCAAACCAAAGGAAATCAGTAGGAACTCAAAGTGTCAATAGTGACATCAAAATGTGGAATTTGGTATATCGACCTCACAAACCAATAACTAGATTTTTTACATGATTTAGATATTCTAAAACATTCTTGTGAATCAAAACTTGTCAAGGATGCCATAAATCCTATGAAAGCGGTACTTATTCTTTATATTTGTATGGTTTAAGCGATGATAATCCATGAAATTCTATATTTTCTCATCTGAATTTTTCATGAACATGACTGGGGATGTCTAGGGGGACACAATTAGTCGGATGAAACTATTCTCACACGGTTCAACCAAATTCAACTATATCTCCCATAGCACGGTAGGTTCTATCCATTACGGTTAGAGGATATTTGGTTAGTCCCTAGATGTAAGTCAATAAAAAAATGTTATCTTATGCATTTTAGGTAGTCTCAGAACATCTTCAGGATATACATATTTATTAGCTTCTGTAATTTATGGAACCCTGATGCAAGAATATCCTACATCACCAAGGGATATACATTCTAACTGATTGGTGATATGATTCAAAAAACTTCTTCCAACTTCCACCGGACCTTCCATGAGATCTCTCTTGCATGAAAATTAAAATCTCATCCCATTAGTGTGTAGGAAACTGAATAATTTGCATTGATAATAAATTTTTATCTTGGACCATGAAAATAAAATAAATATGCATGGGTGATGTCTTAGGGTTACAACGTGAAGAAAAAAAATTTCCAATGGGAAATTCTCTCCCCAAAGTAGTAGATAACAATCTCGGTAGATAAATGATGTAGGAGAAGTGTTCCCTATTGGATTCCTAATACAAAGGTGTTTTTTTAGTGCCTTAACTGTGATCTCTAGATCTCTCACAATGATTTGATAAACAATGTGATTACAAGAATTAGTGTATACTTATACCGATTCACTATTAGAATTAATATAAATCATACATTGATTTATCTCGTGCGTTGTAGGATCATATTCATCCAAGGAATGCAGTTCTATGTGGCGTTGAACAACATTTAATTTAGCATGACGTAGGAAAGATGGTGGTAGTAGTGGAAGGGCCTCATATTGGGTTCCACCACCCAAAGCTCCTCATACTCCCCTTGTAGCTACTCACTATTTTGGACCATAGTGTCGATTCATTGGGAGATCTCAGGTCACATTATTTCCTTTTCTATGGTGTTTCGTCAACTATCTTCCTAGGATGCTCTGCATTCCTTCTCGAGAATTGACACACCATGTGACTATTCCTATCATGACCTGTCCCCCGAGGCCCGTGCCATGACTACCCCAAGCCCGTCTTCCATATGCCAGGGGCAGGAGACTAGCACCAATGGTGTAATTCCCTAAATCTGGGAAGGAATTGCCTTTATAACAGTAAACACTTACAACAGAGCACACATCTCGATACAAAACACTATGTAACACTGTATAACAAGAGGTGGCTGAAAAGTAAAAGGGCTAGAAATACAAGCCCAACTTTAAAGTACAAGGAAATGAAAGTACAACTGAAGAATGAAAAACAACTATAGGGTCATACACCAGGATTCGTACCTAAAAGGTAGGTACAGATAGCCTCCACAACACTCCGCGTCTGTCAGTATCCTCTAGGGACCAAATCATCGTGAGGTCCACCTCCGGGTACCGTCTAGTCCTAATACTCTTAGCCTTAGTTAGCACTGTCCATCATCTGCAACCCACATAGCGAGGTGCGGGAAATGCCTGTGTAGGGGTGAGTATAAAAATACTCAATAGGGACCCCAAGACTCTCAAGGTCTCTCAAAATACAACAAGGATAACCACAAAGTATGAAATCAATAGATAACCCAACATAGGTATATTCCTATACATATACCTAAGTTATCAAGTAATCCATCTCATTCATGAGGTAAACACAAAAGTTGCCGAGTTATCTCACACAGGTATACAACTTTTGTAGAGAGTTAGAGATGATTAGATATAGCCACCAAATCATCTATTCATTCAAACCCACGTAGGATCCTGGTACAGAAATCAGAGCTGTGAAACCGACACAAGATCTAGGAACAGTATCCACAACTGTCGAACCCACACAGGATCCAGGAATAGTATTCAGAGCTATCGAACCAAAATAGGATCTAGGAATAGTAGTCAGAGCTGTCGAACCCACACATGATCCGGGAACAGTAGTGAGAGCTGTCGAACTCACAGAGGATCCTGGAACAGTATTCAGAGTAGTCTAACCCAAATAGGATCCAAGAACAGTAGTCAGAGATGTCAAACCCACACAGGATCCATGAACAATAGTTAGAGTTGTTGAAACCACACAGGATCCAGGAACAATAGTTAGATCTTACGAACCCACCCATGATATAGGAAGATTAGTGATATCTATCGAAACCACATAGGATCTAGGAAAAGTAGTGAGAGCTCTCAAACTCAAAAAGGATCGAGGAACAGCAGTCAGAGTTGTCGAACCCACACATGATCCCAGAACTGTAGTTAGAGTGTAGCCAGCCAAAGAGTTTCATACAAAGCACGCTTGATTCCAGGAGGGTCCGCTCCTCAAGCCAAGTGTCGATATATAAACTACCATGAAATCTCGATAAAGAGTATCTCAAAGGTCCGCCTCGTCATAGAGGTCTCAATGCAATAGAAGGCATGTCAATCGGACGCCCGGTCTATGAGTTATTAGTTTTTTAGTCCCAAGGGCCCGGTTGGATTCATGCACGATCCAACCTGACCATATGAAATCTATACCCCAAACTCTAGTGGGGTATACTCTAAGGGGAAATCAAGCTCCATGATCACCAGTGCCACAGATGGCTCGTCAAACGAACATCTGGTTCCAAAGATATGACCAAAAGAGAGTAAAGGGTCGGTAGTGGGCCCGGGTTATGTCCGACTCGGTCGGGCCCACCCCGTCCATCCCGGTTGGACCAACCCAGATTGACCTAGTCTGGGCCGAACCGTTCGAGGTTGAATCGGTCTGACCTATTGGGTCTGGACCAACACATTGGGTGGGCCAACCTTTTAGGTTCGGCTCAGCCCACTGGGCCCAGCCCAGCTGGCCACGTGCGTGGTTTGGCCCGGAGGGTGGTGCGAGGGCGGTTCTGCCCGGAGTGCCACGAGCACGTGACCATTTCATCCAGGGTGCCATAAGGGGTGTGGTGTGGGCAGTTCAGCCTGGGAGGCCAAGAGGTCGACGGGCAGGGCGGGAGGTCGACCGGTGGCCGGGAGGCGGTTGGGCAGGCCGGGAGGCAACCAAGCATGATGTGAGGCCAGTGGCGGTCAGAAGGTAGCTGAGAAGGCTGGCGGGGCACAGGCCGGTGGGCGACTAGAAGGCTGGCGGTCGACCGGAAGGCCGCCAAGCAGGCCGGCGGGGAACGGGTAGGCCGGCTGGTGGCCGGGTGGCGGCCAGGAAGGCTGGCAGTGGTGCGGGACACCGCAGGGGTGACACGGGTCATGGAGGTCGTGGGAAGCGTGACCTTTGTCTTCGCCGCATTCGTCACCTCATCGTTTCGTCGACATGCCAATGAACATCACAAAAGAGATCGATGGAGGGTGTCAGGCCAAGTTAGTTTGGCCCGCCCCATCCATATTTACCGTGATAGTAATCAGCCATCTAGAACGAACAACAACAATCCACCTTTAAAAAGAAAGCATCCTCAATAATCTTTTTGAAAGAAAGGAAGAACATGGATCTTAAATGAAATTAACCCCCTACCTTGATCACTGGTCGTCAACGGAGTTACGGGGACAATGACGAAGTTGACGTTGTACGTTGCATCTGCCACACACTTCATACCCCAAGCTCACGCGTCGGTTCATTGACGATGATAAAGAGGGAATTTCGGTCATCGTAGATGTCTGACGTCAGTAGAAGCTCTAAGGAAAAAGTAGAAGAAGGTCGGAGTTCTTCATAGTTTAAGACGTTCCTCGTCGACGTTCTTCGTTGGTGGATCGTTCTTCGTTGGGATATTTCTCCCAATAATCCTCTTCTCAAATCACCCAAGTGAAAAGTTCTTCCAAATAATAGATTATAATATCTATTATTTCATTGGAAAGAATTAATAAAGAAAAAATAAACACTTGGTTGGAACATTAAAATTAAAGGGGAGGATTTGGCACAATTAATTTGGTGTGTCGGAAACATTGATGTGAAGGAAGCTCAAGAGGCTCCTCCATAGTAAAGAGAGGGGGTTGAGAGGTTTTCCTCTCTTCCCATTTAATAGGGGTCGGGTGGTCCCCACCCCTAATATTCAAATTGGGAGGTTATGTGGTCTCGGGTGCTACCCACCACATTAACCTCCCATGGGAGGTTGAGGTGTGGTGGTCCCCACCACCATAACCTCTCATGGGTGCTTATGACCTGGTGGTCCCCACTTCCAACCTCCACCTGGAGGTAATAGTTCCAATGGGTCCTACGTCCTAACATCCACAACGCAGCTCAAATAAAAATAAAGTGTACTTTATTTTATTTTATTAATTTCAATGAAAAACCCAAAAAATATCTTTTATTTTCGACCCACTACCGTCAAGGTGAATGTCTCCTTATGCGAATACTGACACAACAAGTTCAACGGTGCCCTCATATTTCAATTCTGAGCATTGGTTCAAAAGTTATAAAAACCCTCTCATACGTTTATTGAACGTACCCGAACAAAACATCAGAAATTGATTTCAGGCACAGCTAGCCTTAGAATCACGCACCGTTAATTTTCACAGACTTATAAAATTCCCATGTTTTTAGGAAAAAAATTTCCACGTAAATTCCATGTCTTTACATTCTCCCCACCTCAGGGATCTACATCTTCATATTCCACAACTCATAACTAATGGAACAAGTGGGGGTACTGAGCATGCATATGAACTTCCTAATCCCAGGTGCTCTCCTAGAGGTTCCCATGCTGCAAGAGAACGCGCACCAGAGGTATCGACCGTCCACTTAGGACCCGCTCTTATCACTCCTAAATCTCCACTGGAAACTTAGTAAAAGTATCCCCATCATTGACGGCCAACTCTACATGGTCGATTTTTTGGGAAGTGTCATGCACGTATCTCCTCAGTTGGGATACGTGGAAGACGTCATGAACCCGATGCAACTGAGGTGGAAGAGCTAAGAGATAAGCCACATCACCAACTCTTCTCAAGAACTGAAAAGGTCCGATGAATCTTAGAGATAACATGCAGCCTCTACCCAATCTCCGTAAACCTCTTTGAGGTGAGACCCGTAGAAAGATATGGTCCCCATCCTCTAACTCCATAGGTCTCCATCTCCTATCGGCATAATACTCATTCCTGCTCTGTGCATTATTCATCTACTCCTGGATGATCTGAACCTTCTTCGTGGTAGGTCGTACCATCTCTGGTCTCACTAGTGCTGACTCCCCTGAGTCAGTCTAGCAAAAAGGTGATCAGAAAGGTCGCCCGTATAACACCTCAAATGGTGTGATTCCAATGGTGGAGTGATAGCAGTTGTTATATGCAAACTCCACCAAAGTTATGTGATCCTACCAACTCTGACCACAGTTGCAGACACAAGCACCCATCATTTTTTCGAGGGTCTGAATGGTCTGCTCAGTCTGACCATCCATCTAAGGATGAAAGGTGATGTTCAAATGAAGCTGCATCTCGAAAACCAAAAGAAACCCCTTCCATAACCAGGAAGTAAAATGTGCGTCAAGATAAGAGACAATTATGAAAGGTACTCCATGTATCCACACAATCTCCTGCACTTAGAGGCATCCCAAGATCTCTATTTAACCCTAATCTCTGATCAGTAGGAAGTGGGCGGACTTGGTGAGTCGGTGGATGATCACCCAAATCGAGTCGTGACCCCTAGATGTATGTGGAATTCCTATCACAAATTCCACGGATATCCCATCCCACTACTAGTCTCGAACCTCTAATAACTGAACCAAGCCTATTGGTACCTGAAGCTCTGCCTTCACTTACTAACAAGTGAGGCACCAAGAGAGAAACTCTGCATCTACCATCTTCATATCCAACCAAAAATGTTGTCGTTGGAGATCCGGGTGCATATTCACCACTCTTGGATGTACCTCTATAGGGGACGTGTGAAACTCCCTCAACAATTCCTTTTGAAGTGACACTGGTACCATAGTACATCCTTTGAAGAGGATGACATGCTCCCCACCTTCAAAAAATCTATCAGGTGCCTGCACTGTGGATATCTAAGCACATAGTGTCTCGCAGTTAGCATTCCCTAGATGTGCTTTCCTGACTCGCTGAAAAAGTGGGGGAGTGACTGTAAGAGACTGAAGGAAGGTCGTTCCATCTCTATCCACAAAGTATATCAGTAAAGCATCCAGCTACTCTATCGCCTCACCTAGCAGCTATATACTAGATCTCATGTTGAGTACATCTACAACAACATCCCCGTTCTTAGGAGTATATAATATCTCGAAGTCATAGTCCTAGAGGAACTCAAGACAACATCATTGTCTCAGGTTCAGGTCCTTCTAAGAGAAGATATACCTGAGACACTTGTGATTAGAGTACACAGTAAAATTCTTCCCCATTAGATTGTGTCACCACATCATCAAGGTGAAGACCACTACTACTAACTCCTGGTCATGGGTTGTGTAGTTCTTCTCATGTTGTACCAGCCGTTGAGAACCATATGTGATCACTGCTCTCTCCTGTAGTAGGATACACTTGAGTCCGGTCATTGATGCATCAAATAAGAATACGTACCCTACGCCGTCCTCTAGAAGCCTCAAAATAATGGAACTAGTCAGCCTCTACCTCAGCTCTTGAAATCCCATTTGGAATCTCTCCAACCAAAAAATGGTTTTCTCCTACTTCGTCAAGGCTGATAGTTGTGCTGCAACTCTAGAGGAGTCTGGTACGAACATCCGGTAATAAAGATCCAAACCTATGAAACCCCATACATCCATCACACTTTTGGGTGTCTCCCAAGAAAGTACTGCATCAATCATCGCTCGATCCACTAAAACTCCAGCCTATGAGATGACATGTCTCAGAATGTAAACCTCTCAGATCCAAAACTGGCACTTTGAGAGCTTACCATAAAGACGGTGCTCTTAGAATGTGTGTAGTACTACCCGCAAATGGTAGGCATGCACTTCATTAGTAGTTGAGTAGATCTGAATGTATTCAATGAAGACTACGAAAAATAGATCAAGGTAAGGCCGGAAAATCCGGTTCATGAGTCTCGTGAACACTGCAGGATTGTTGGTTTCACTGAAAGGCATAACCAAGAACTCGTAGTGGTTGTACAGACATTTGAAGGTCATCTTCATCACATCCTCGTCTCAAACTCTATGCTGCAAAGACTCCCTTCACACCTGTGAAGGTAAAACTAGTCCCATCCTTGTGGACACACCAAAATGAGCGCCTAATACATTAAATATAAGCATGGACTGTAGATAACCAGCCCAGACCTATGATGACATCATAAGGCCTCGAAGCCACTACTAGGAGATCCTTGTCGAAGCTCTCACCTCTTCGAGTAAGCTCACAATGCCAGCACCAGTGCGTAGTCGTCAAATCTGCTCTCGTAGAAGTCTCTAACTATAAGGATCAAGCCAATGGCTCCGTCGGAATATCCGTGCTCTGAACGAGGGAGGTGTCAAGGAAATAGTGACTGGCACTGGTGTCTATAGGAATAGTAGATAAGGTGGAGTAGACACATATCGTACCTCGAATCATCTCCGGAGCCCCATGATGGTAGTCCTTAGCTTCCTGGAGCTGAGCTCTCCCATGTACACCATCTCCCTGCGGTGTTGGTGGAACTCTTGGTGGTGGTGGCGGTAACACCTCGAAACATCGCCCACCACCAGCTGTACGACCAACTCCTCTGCCACATTTGCCTGCTCCCTACAGACCACCTCGATCGAATCTATGTCTCTTTCTGGGCAGTCCTCCGACCATCTGCTTATCATCCGAATAGAGGGTCAGACAGTCACGAGCCATGTGACCCTACCTAAAACATGTGAAACTGTTCATGTTCCTCATATGAGTGGCTCTGTCACATGTGTCTCACACAACTAAACTCGTTTCCTAAGGTTGTTCACCGAATGTCCTGGTCCGCATGGATCTCTATGACATTTGGGTACTGCCAGCTATAGAAGACTGTACTACATGAAGCCTGATAACGAGTCTCACTACTGGTGACTACTCAGTAAGGAAACTCTCTTCTAAGAGGGTTTTCTCAAACACCCCCACCTACGTTGAGATGCTGAGGGAGATCATCGAAGCCCTAATCTCTCGTCTGAGCCCCTGCTGAAAGGTCCAGGCCCTGAAAAATGGTTCCCATCCCATATTGGTGGAGTAGCACAAGAGGTCAGTGAATTTTGGTGAGTACAGTGCCACCGTATTGATACCATGATACAGATTAAGTAGCTCTTGTATCTGCACTACACGTAGGGTGGTAGGGAAAAACTCTGGCCGAAATAGGCTCTCGAAGTCTGCCCAGAGTAGTGTCGCCTCGTCATGCACCTAGAGCATCAGGCTCCACCATCTTGCAGCTGCTTCCTAAAAGAGACTCGAGGAAAGGATCACCATAAGTTCAGCTGGTATCCCTACCAGTCTAAAGACTCTCACCACAGCATCAAGCCAATCCTCAGCTACCAGCGGGTTCGTCTCACCCCTAAACCTTAGCGGCCTATGGCACTGGAAATCATTCAATGCGCTCAGGCGGTGTGCACTCTCGTCTTTTGGGGATAGTGGCATCGGTGGCCCAACGGGTAGTGGTACCGCTGGTGCCTCCGTAGTGATATGGCCCTACATCGGGGCCTTGACACTTGGTGGGATTCCATCTCATACAAAGCCATGAACCCTGTCTAGATGTCTGTGTGGGGAAATCCTGAAAAGAAACAGGTGTGCCACAGTCAATATGTTATACCTGGTTAACTGAATCAAAGAGGTCACAAAGAAAACTCTTGATAAACACACACAATCATTGTTTTCGTAAATTGAGTCTGAAATCAAAAGTCAGGGTCCTGGTTTATGGATACGTTGGTGGCCGCACCAACACTGGACACCCTGAATTGAATACAACACTCATCACCCTAAATACTATTTATTCATAGAAAAGATCAGAGTCCTATGTTCTACGATAGAGCCGACCCCATTGATACCAATTTTTCATGACTCATCCCCAGGGGCCGGTGTCGTGACTACCCCAAGCCCACCTTCTATAGGCCAGGGGCTGGTGACTAGCACCAAAGGCATAAATCCTTTAATCTAGTAAGGAATTTCCTTTATAACTGTAAACACACAAAACAGAGCACACAGCTGGATACAAAAAACTAAGAAAAATTGTATAACAATATAGTGTTGAAAAGTAAATGGGCCAGAAATACAAGCCCAATAGTAAATTAAAAGGAACTGGAAGTACAACTGAAAAAAGAAAAACTGTTGTTGGGTTGTCCACCGGGATTCCTACCTGAAATGAATATACAGATAGCCTCCTCAGCACTCTACATCCGTCAGTCTCCTCGGGGTACTGACTCATCATGTGTCCACCTCCAGGTACCATCCATTCTTAATACTCTCAGCCTCGGTCAGCATTGTCTGTCGTCTGCAACCAATACAGTGAGGTATGGGCATAGCCCGTGCAGGGGTGGGTATAACAATACTTAGTAGGGACCCTGAGACCCTCATGATCTGTCAAAATCCTACAAGGATAACCACAATGTATGTAATCAATAGACAACCCCACATTGGTATATTCCCATACATATACCTAGGTTATCAAGTAATCCATCCCAATCATGAGGTAATCACAAAAGTTACTGACTCAGCTCACATAGGTATACCACTTTTTTAGATTATTAGAGATGATTAGATGTAGCCACTAAATCATCTATTTAGTCGAACACACATAGGATCCTGGTACAGAAATCAGAGCTATCGAACCCACATTGGATCCAGTAAGAGTATTTAGAGCTATCAAACCCACATAAAATCAAGGAACAGTATTCCGAGCTGTCGACCCCACATAGGATCTAGGAAAAGTAGTCACAGCTGTCAAACCAACATAGGATCTAGGAACAGTAGTTAGAGCTATCAAACCCCCAAAGGATCGAGGAAGAGTATTTAGAGCTGTCGAACCCTCAAAATATCTGGGATCAGTATTCAGAGCTGTCAAACCCACACAGGATCCACAAACAGTAGTCAGGGCTGTCAAACCCACACAGGATCCAAGAACAGTAGTTAGAGCTGTCGAACCCACACAGGATCCCGGAATAGTATTTAGAGCTTTCGAACCCACAAAACATACAGGAACAGTAGTTAGAGCTGTCGAACCCACATAGGATTCAAGAACTGTAGTGAGAGCGGTTCAACACACAGAGGGTCTAGGTAATGTAGTCAGAGTTGTCGAACCCACAAAGGATCTAGGAATAGTAGTTTGAGTGCAGCCATACACAGGGTTTCTTACAAAGCACGCTTAATTCTAGGAGGGTCCGCTCCTCAAGCCAAGTTTTTATATATCATCTCCCACAAAGTCCCAATAAGGAGTATCTCAATGGTCTTCCATGTTATAGAGGTCTCAACACAAAAGACAACACATAAATTGGACGCCCGGTCTGTGAGTTATTAGCTTTTTAGTCCTGGGGGCCCTGTAGGTTTCCTGCATGATCCAAACTACCGTATCTCAAATATACCCCAAACTATAGTGGGGTTTAATATGAGGGATCTTCAAGCTCCCAGATTAGTAGCATCGCTGACGGTTCGCCAAACAGACATCTGGTGCCAAAGATATGACCAAAATAGAGTAAAGGGATGGTTGTGTGCCCGGGTCCGGTCAGACATGGTTGGACGGACCCGGTCCGACCATGTCTAGGACGACCCTGTCTGGGTTGACCCTGTTAGACATGTTGGATTTGGCCCAACCCATTGGGCGGGCCAGCCTATTAGGTTCGGCACAGCCCACTGGCCCCAGCCCAGCCGGCCGCGTGGGCGGTTCGGCCTAGAGGGTTCTGCGATGGTCATTCATCCCGGAGCATTGCGAGGGAGCAGTTAGTTTGGCCTGAGTGTCGTGAGGTCCGCGGCTTGGGAAGTTCGGCCTGGGAGACCGGGAGGTCAACGAGCAGGCTGTGAGGCTAGTGGGTGGCAGGGAGGCGGCCGGGCAGGCTGAGAGGCATCCGTGCATGCCGAGAGGCGGCCGGGCAGGTGGTGAGGTCGGCGGGAGTCCATGAGGCGGTCGGGCAGGCCGGGAGACCGCCAGGCAGACAGACGGGGTGCGGGCAGGCCGGCAGGCGGCCGGACGGTGGGCCGGACGGCGGGCGACTGAGAAGGCTGACGGGGCATGGGGAGGCCGGCATGAGGCAGGGGTGGACGGGCGGGCCAGCGGGCATGCCGGTGGGGCGCGGGCAGGCTGGCGGGTGGCCTGGCAGCGGCCAAAAAGGCCGGCAGCGGTGTGGGACGTCGCAGGGGCAGCACGGGTCACAGAGGCCGCGGAAAGTGTGAACTTTGTCTTCACCACCATCGTTGCCTCGTTGTGTCATCGCCACGCTGAAGGACATCACAAAACAGATCGACGGAGGGTGTCAGGCCATGTTAGTTTGTCCCGCACCCTCCGCGTTTAGGGTGATAGCAATCAGACCTCTAGAACAAACCACTAAAATTCACCTGTAAAAAGAAAGCATCATCATTCTTCATTTTGAAAAAAAGTAAGAACATGGAACTTAAATTAAATTAACCCCCTACCTTGATCGTTAGTCATCGACGGAGTCACGGGGAAGATGGCAGAGTTGTCTTAGTTCGTCACGTCCGCTGCACACTTCTTAACCCGAGCTCGTGCATCGGTTCATTGACAATGACGAGGAGGGAAGGTTGTTTGTCTAAGATGACCCACGTTAGTAGAATCTATGTGGAAGAAGTCGAATAACATCAGTGTTCTTCGTAGTCGAAGGCGTTCCTCGTCGGCGTTCTTCATCGGTGGAGCGTTCTTCATTTGGATATTTCTCCCAATAATCCTCCTCTCAAATCACCCAAGTGAAAAGTTGTGCCAAATAATATATTATAATATCTATTATTTCATTAGCATGAATTCAAAAAGAAAAACTAAAGACTTTCTTGGAACATTATAATTAAAGGGGAGGATTTGGCAGTATTAATTTAGTGTATTGGCAACATTAATGTGGAGGAAGCTCAAGAGGCTCCTCCACATTAAAGAGGGGGGATTGAGAGGTTTTCCTCTCCTCAAATTTAATAGTGGTTGGGTATTCCCTTCCCCTAATATTCAATTCGGGAGGTTATGTTGTTTCGGATGGTCCCTACCACATTAACATCTCATGGGAAGTTGAGGTGTAGCGGTCCCCGCCACCATAACCTCTCATGGGAGGTTACTGCCTGGTGGTCCCCACATCGAACTTCCACATAGAGGTTATAATTCTAGTGGGTATTACCTCCAAGCATCCACATGGTGGCTCAAAAATAAAATAAATTGTAGTTCATTTTATTTTATTAATTACAAGAAAAACCGAAAAACTACGCTTTATTCTCGACCCACTGTCATTGAGGTGAAAGTATCCTTAAACAAATACCGGTACTGTGAGTTCAACGGTTCCCTCAGATTTCAATTCTGATCATCGTTTCAAGAGTTATAAAAACCTTCTAGTACGTTTACTGAACGTACCTGAAAAAAATTCAGAAATTGATTCCGAGCACACCGGGCCTCGGAATCATGTGCCATCAATTTTCACAGACTCATAATATTCCCTTGTATTTAGGAAAAAAATTTCCACAAAAATTATGGGTCTTTACAATTCCCATGAAATGTAGAGAAATACCCCACTCTGAAATTCCTTTGTTCTCTATGATGCCTCATCACTATACACCTATGTGTCTGATCCTGCTCACAGAAGGTTCTCCTACTGCGAGATCTAATCGCCTGATTCCTATTATCCACTACAAATAAATAAACCCTTGGAAAACAACTACTAGATCCATAAATTATGTGTTCCTATGAAGGAAATGTCTCTTTCACCAGTTTCTACTTCAGCATATTGGCATAGGTGGAGATGCAAAATGTCACAATAGTGGCTCAAATCTCTCTAAAAATTCCATAATCAAATATCCATGATTGTAATTATCTATTCTAAATCAATTGAATTTAGTGGTACGTATGTTTTGGAAACCTTGTATTGTACCAAACCACTATCATCCATCTATACTGAAGCTCATGAAGATACTTAATATAGAATTAGTGTGAGTAGGAGGGGTAGAACTACTCCCAAAATAGACAGTAGATTTCTTCCCATGAGTGTATCAACTCATAAAGTATCTTTGTAATGAGGTTCCACCGATGCCCAGCTGCTTAGTGGAAATCGTTGTATTCCAGGTCTACCAACTAACCTATCAGGGTCCAAACATGCATCATGATACAGACAACAAACACTATACAATCCTCTAATTTTGGATATTATTTCTTACTGTGTAACCTCATCGGTCTGTAAATAAAGGTGATTATACCTATCCATAGAATGTAAGGGGTTACAGGTTCAACCCTAAAATGATTCCACCTCGATCATAGGGTCGTCATCAAGAACATGAGTAGTTTTCTTGGATGGCTATAATCGAGGAGGCATCCTGAATTTTATCAAGGAGTATAGTGGTATGATGATCATATATATATATATATCAAATATAATGAGGATGTGACTCAAAAATTCCTTAAAAGACATAGTATTATCTGACTCAGGTGACAATAACTCTGAAACAAATGTCCTAGAATGATGAGTTTACAAGAAGGTAGTCAAGGCCCGGGTGAATGGCTATATCGGTCACCACCCCATCACTGGATTCCCTGGCCAAAGGGAAGAACTCATGAAACATTGAAATTATTTCTTAAAAAACCCACCAAATACTTTTTTAGGAATCTTCCAAAAAATTTACTATGGATCAAAACACCTCTAATAAAAATCTATCATTACCTAAACCCTTCCGGGCCTCGATTCGCAACAACTCCAAGACAACCTCCAAAGGACAGAGAGTGGAAACAAGCACCAAATGAAAAAATATATCAGGATGGACTTTTTATATGTACAATTATTAACATGATCAAAAAAATAAAAAGGAAATTGGAGAGGGTATGGGTTAAATGATGAATCATTTCTATAAATAATCCAAACATGCATGGAACTCGAAAGAGTAAAAAAAAATGGTCGTGTAAAATGAAAAATAAAGGGGGAAGATACACGCCCAACTAGAAATATGTGACAATATGATAAAAAGAAAGTGAAGTAACACATATTAGAGATCCCATCTCATGAATTTGAAGCTAAGACCATCACAAATGGTCATAGAACAGAATATCTATATGCTCCTCTGTTGTCATGGTCCACCTGTCTGTCATCTGCATAAGACATGAAAGATGTGAGAAAATCCCAACCATGTGTGAGTATAAACATACCTAGTAGGACATCCATAATGCTGAAGGAGGAGATGCAAGAGACAAAATACAAGTGAATGATGGTATATTAACAATTTTTAGTGAACGAGTACAACTTATCCCAAAAAATAGTTAATGTAAGCTCATCCAAGATCAATTTTCTAGACATGGTGATTCGAAGACCTACAAATCATGTATTTTTAACCTATTGTAGGACATTGGACTAATCCACAAATGGTAAGATAAACATAGAATGCATGAGTTATACCCTGTGCATCATTGCCTCTCTTGAAAAAAGAGCAGACAAATACAATAATAAAATATAGAATAAGGATATATATATATATGATTAATAATAGAATACTAAATAAAGGATTAAGGGGATCTCCATCTCACATCTCATCCCAAGAAGATGTGTATACAATTGTTTAAATATTCCATCAATGATGTCTAGATTCCCATGAATATACCTTGAACACATAGTTCTATGGAACTCAATCACAAATCTTTCATAATATCCACATTGTGTAGAACTGACCCTCCAACATAGTATTATGTTGCATCAAAAAAATGTGCCCAGTTAGGGAAAGAATCTACCAATCTCAGAGTTTAATTCTATATCAAATAATGACTCGTCACCATTCTACACTATAAAGGGGTATCAATTTATAGATACAAGTCCCATGCTAGGGTACAACGGTAGGTTACTACTCTAGTAGTCACAGAGGAATTCCACTCCCCAGACCCGATGGAGGGTAACACTCAGGAAATTTTTCAGGGAACTCCACTTATCGTCCCTATAAGAAGAAAATCCCCATAAGAGGACATCATCAAACTCCACTACCCAACCTTGACTTAGGGTAACACCCAGAAGAGTCTTCAAGGAAATATTGGGCTCGTCCGTATTGGAGGGTAAATCTCATAATGGGTTACCAGATAACTCGACTGTCCAAACCTTCTGGAGGGTATTGCTCATAAGAATCATAATTCAACTCCACTAACCAGAGTTTATCTATGGTAATTCCCAGAAGAGTCATCATGGAACTCCACTACATAGCCCATCTAGAGGTTAATGATCGAATAATGTCAGTGGGGAACTTCACATCCTAACCCAGTTAGAGGGTATCACCAAAAATATTTCACATCACGTATTGAAATCTAAAACTGATAGAACCATCATGTTCTATGTGGAACACAGTAAGGATATGATATATGGGGGCCGAAATCCTATTCCAAATGAAGGGAATATGTAATTTGGATGTTTCCATAAATGAACTCCATGGTGTGTGACGGTTATCACATGGATTGTGGTTCTACTAAAAATCATGGTTGTATCTCTGGCCAACAAACAACTCCCACCCATGTAGGGGTACACATATTATAGGTTGACTACATTTAATGTCTAACCAATATGTGGAATGGGTCATGTGTTGTTGGTCATGTTAGTGTACTCAAACACCATGTCTATGTACTACATTACACATCTTATTGGGCCACACAAGATGATATTTATGTGGTATGTCCATGTCCATATACTAGGTACATGGAATGTTCTTGGGTGTTTGATTGGTCACTTGCCTTACACACATTGAATATACGTAACATGGTGTGTTGAGAGAAGTACATTCCATTCAATCCTTATGTGTTTTCAAAACACTAACACCACTGCTCGATGGGGATATACACTGTGTGTTCTTCATTGATCATGTTTTGTAGTTGGGGGTTCACTGATTTTCCACATCAGATCTCTGGGGGTTAAATCTATCCAATCCAAATTTGATTCCAACAAGAGTAAGTCTGAAACTGTTGGATCTAGCTGTTGATTTGGGATCTCAGTCGTCACTCTATGGGAATCATCTCTCGTCATCAATGAGGGTTATATTAAACATTCTACCTGAACTCAATGCATATATACATGAGGATATTATCCAAAATATTCAAATCAATAATCCATATACCGCGAATATTCTTGATCAATTCTTCACTTTCCAATCTTTTCATTTTATGTTGATTGGTCGTGAATCCGAAGACCTGATCAGGCTTTGGGATTCCTGGGAATATCGAACCTGGACCATGGGAATCCAACCTATAAATATCAAAATTAAATGAGGGAAAAAGGCATAAGAATAAAGGCCAATTTATTGAAGCCATGTGTTCTAGTTAAATCGATCATGAATAGATAGTTTAGTTTATAACTCAATTGATACTATGTAATATTTGTGTTCATGTGAACATGTGATAGTTTGAAATAGGGGTGAATATCAATGAATAACTATCGATCCTCCCAATCACTTAATAAAGGGAGTAAAAACACCAATTCATGATTCCAAACATAGATTTGTATAAATTGGTGATTATGAATCCACTCGAACACTAATTAGAAACTGTTTTAGAATTAATTGCATCCAGATTCGATCATATTCAGAGTTCTGACATCATTTGATTTTTTTTTGTAATAGAATTGAGGATGGGAGATCTCACCTATTATTCTATGGTTATGAGACGAACCCTTTAAAAAAAGAATAATGATATATTTATAACTATTTTAGTATAAGTTATTTGAATTATTTAATTAATAAAATAATTAAATAAATCTAGATAATTTACCGCCAATGAGTGAGGGGTCTGAATGTCTCACACTGACTCATTCTATGTCGTACAGTGGGTAAAAACATGTTCTGGACACAATAGCGGTCTTTGATTTATGATCTTATCTACCATTTAAGTGTATTACCTTTTTTAGGTATCATGCTTGAAAAATATTAAATATATTAAATATTATTATAAAATTAATTTGAAGGAAACCTGGCCATATAATCACATGCCGTCTCAACACATTAATCTAGAAATATATAGAGAAATATTTAAAATTAATTCAAGGAAAAAATGGTTTTATACACATAACATGTTTATTAATGGGGATTTTTCATTAAAAAAGTATAGTTTTTAACCACATGTTATACCTTAATTTCTTTATAATCATCCTTTAAATATATATTTTAACATTAATATATAATAAAACTAGAATATTATATATTATTATATGTTATAATGTTAAATTACCAAACGATATTCATCTCCTCATCCAACAAATGGTATAAAAACTATAGTTTTTCGTGTATGATGGACTACCGCCTCACAAACAGAATTAATTAAATTTATATTTACTTCTCTCAAGGATGGATTAAAATAATTTATTTAATGTTTATATATTAAATTTATGACATATATATCATTTTAAAAATATAAAATATCATTTCACTTCATACTTGTACATTAATTGAAAAATGATAACATAGTTCAGGTGTACATGAGGACTACTACAACCATGAGGCGATGTGAACACAAACAATCAAACTAATCATTTAAATATAAAAACTATGGTCATGAGTACACACAACATACCAACACCCAGATTGTAACATAGTTTTTTTTATTAACCACATTTAATGGTTTAATTTTGAGGTATAATGTATTTATAAAAGTGATAATTATTTCTGAAGTATTATTCTATATATTTTAAATTAATTAAAACTTTTTTCATATAATAAATACCAATGTCTTTTTGGACTTATGAACTTCCTGTCATCAAAATGTCTGATGGTAACACAAATGAATAAATAATTCTATAT
Organism: Viscum album; assembly: GCA_963277665.1. Classification (NCBI taxonomy): domain Eukaryota; kingdom Viridiplantae; phylum Streptophyta; class Magnoliopsida; order Santalales; family Viscaceae; genus Viscum; species Viscum album. The sequence continues at coordinate 2,544,888 of OY728148.1, read as the reverse complement.
CACTTTCCATGAGTTATATTAAGGAAACAGTAAAATGAAAAATATTATAAATAAAGTTAATATTTTAACTGTATTTCTTATTGATGATGAAAAATAATGTACAAGATGATTTAGTCTCAAGGTAAGGGACATTATTTTAGAAATTATATTTTTAAGTTTACCATAAAATGATCTTTAACATCCATGTCCCCATATTATTAAAATGTTTTTAAAAAGTTTTCTAATATTCACATATGATTTTTTAATTTCATTTTTCTAATTTTTTAATTTATACAAAATTGAATTAATATAATAATTATTTAAATTTATTAATGAGGCAATTTTTGGATTTTCCAAAAGAAGTATGAAATGAATGTTTTTAACATATAATTCATGGTGGGATTTGAACCCCACATGTAAAAACCATTGTTTTAATGAATAATTTTCATTTTTATTAAGATCTATTCCTATAATTGTTTTTAATTTCAAATTCAATATATTTTTAAATAATTCAATTAAAAACAGAGAAGATATTTTCCCTTGAATTTTTTTTATGATGAAATATTTTATATATCATGTTAATGTTCTAGGAAATTATTTGTTACTATGGGTGGTTTTGTTATAAACTAAATAATGGTGGGTATATTATATTAATACAATGGATTGGATATCGATGTCAATTGTATGGTTATACCAAAAGTGGGATGGAATTAGTTTATTAGTTTTCTCTAAAGTGATAATGGGATTATACATAGATGGAAATTAAAAGATTAAATATGATGGTTAACCCATGAGTTGATATTATAATTACTCTACAGTAATGATAGCATGTTAATTATGATGTCCACCCTTGAGTAGCTGTTATTGTTACTATAAATCTATCCTTGATTGTGACTCCATATTAAATAGACCCAATTATAACATTGTGAAAATAATTTGATGGGATTTTCAAATATTCATAGAATACATTGATAGTAAATATTTCCATAATTATTTAAAATTAAATGAATTTTTGAAATTTATTAATAGTAATATTATTTCATAAATAATAAATGCTTTTATATTTATATCAATGTTTATTTGGAAAAAATATATTCAACAGTTATTCATGGTCTAAATGTTTCTTTATTTTATTTCCTTTACTAAGATTTTTTCTCCATTTGAGGTCTTTAAAGTTTATTTCAATTGGTTTAATTATGGATAAGTGAATATAATAATCCATGTTTAAAATAATAAATACATTCCATAAAAAAATGTTTTTTTATATAATTGGATAATAGACACTAAGTATAATTGTCCAACTCATACTTTATTGTATATTAATGAAATAATTATGACACAATTCTCTAGAAAACTAAACCGAAATGATCATTGGAAATTATCGGAAGTGAATTACAATCTATATACAGCAGATTATGTAATTTTATAGATAAGATCTATCCAATCAGTGAGAATAATATTTATAGATGGTAATACTCTCAAAATAAATGTGAATGATCATAACATAAGAGAACTAATAACAATAAAAAATAGATCACTAATCATGTGGAGTGTAATATAAATTTACCAAAGGAAATAATCGTGGTAATAAATAATGACGAGCATTGTGAATTTAGTCTACATCAATGAAAGTTTTTAAAACCTATGTCAACCTATAAAGAAAACATATTTGAATCTCTGGAATATTATTTGCATAACTATATTAAAACACCAATTTGAAATAACAAGATCCTAGTTAAATTTATAGGATAAATCCTCCATCAACACCATCATTCTAGTCATTTAACATTACCTAATGAATTTTATATCAATAATTGCTATCACCCATCATATAATATATATAAATATTTAGTAGAGATATTTAGGTGTATCCATCATATATCATATATCAGGATCACCAGGATATGTCTGCACACACCCATTATGGATGTATACCATGCTCACCTTTGATCCATAATGGAACTCAACACTTTGTATAAGTTTTATCAAGATCAACCATGACCTATAGTTGTGATCAAACCTTAGTGTATGTTTAATTGTGCCAAACTATTCATAATAAATTATATATTCGTACATTTAAAAATTTAAATTATTAAAATCCTTATCTTTTCAATATTAATAATAGTAAATGTTATTTCATAGATTGATTTACTAGTAGAATAGAAAAGGGTCCCATGATAGTCTCATATTCTATACAGAGAAACAATAATGAAAGTAGAAATAAACTATATCCCCAATGTTTTGAAAGAAACATAATGAATTTTTTATATTGATTAATGGATTGATAATTAAATATCATTAAAAATATTCCAATATAAAATATCCCTTTTCACTTGGAGTAATATTAGTGAATTTATCCTTAGATGAAAAAATGATTCTTATATATCACCAAGAATATTTCATGATGAAAATATCATTTCAATTTTGAATAAAATGTATTTATATTCTAAACTATTCTTAATGTTGACATTTTTTTAAATAAACAATTAAACTAAAAAAATGAATATTTAAAACATTGACTTCTTATGATGGAAGAGTCTTTCATTCATTTTGGTACTAGAATAATAATGTTTCCTATCACACTATTTATTAAATTCAAACAATTCCATATTCGTAAATTTATTAGAATATTCATTTTAAATAATTTAAAAAAATCCATTTATGGGAAATATTTAACTTAAAAAATAATATTAAAACAATTTTAGAAAAATAGTAGAAGACATTCATTTTAAAAAATAAATACTATTGAACAAATATGGTAATATATTTGGGTTTACATAAAAATATTTTCTATATCTATTTGTTTTCTAATGAGAGTAAAATTGTACTATCACATGAAAATTTCATGAAGAACCTATGTTCATGAAAATATATATCATTCCAAAAAATTACCGCATATTATTTCCTTCAAAATTGCCTTCTAGATAAACTATAAAAAAATGGAAATAGAATGTATCATAGTTCCTTTTCCATTATGGTAACTCTTCAATCATAATATTCATCAAAGAAGAACATTAGAAAAAATTTATATATCATGGACATAAATATATAAATTATATAAAATATTACTTGGTAATTATATTCAACTCATATAATATTATATTTTAATAAAATAACATATTTCCCATAGAAGATAATTTATGTTGAGAAGCCCTTAAAAGTATAACAACATTGAAGTGGGAAATAGTTAAGGAACAAATTTTTTTTATCAAATATAAATCCACATAAATAAATTATAAATATAGTATGATATAATAATATTTCATTACAAAAACAATTATATAGTATCAAATACCTTTATTAATAAGTATTACAAAATTAAAATGAAATGAGTAATGTAATTTTTGTACATCACGGTAACATTCATGGAAAATCACCATATATTAAATAATTAAAATTATAAAAACATGATATATTTATTTTTAATTATACTACATTTAAAATGTAAAGTATATAGACCATATAAATTAAATTAGGTGCATAATAAAAAATTATCCCCCACCAAAAGTATATTGAGATGAAATCACTTACCTCGATTTCATATATTCAGTATATGACCTTTAACTCATATAAAAAAATATAAATTATTTTATGTATTAATAATTTTTTCCACTAGTAAAAACATAAAAAGAATTAATAATATATTTATTTTGAATGGAGTATCAAAATAATCAATCTATTATGGCCACATTGGTTTCTTTTGTGGATTTTTAGTTTTTTTTAAAAGGTTTTTTACATGTTAACTAGGGACAAAGTGGTCATTTTTTCAATATATCATGAATAATATATATTAAATATTTTTCATATTTATTAATATAAAAGTTAATACCAACCATGTAATATTTTTAGAAAAAATGAACTTTGTTAAACTCATGGGCATGATAGGTCGTACGAATGCTTGAGTAACATTTCCATTTTTTAACCATCATTAGGGAAATAAGTTATGTATTATTTTATAAATATATATTGATAATATTATAATTTATACACTATTATATCAATTTATATACTTATATATATAATCCATTTGATGATGTTATTAAAAATTATTCACATTGTATCATGGAGGTTGTAATCCTCACGTAGAATGAAAGATGTATTTATTTTTCTGTGATTGGGAAGTTGAGAAAGAAAATTATATATTATATTTATATAAATATAAACTTCTATTAAATTTCTTACTTAATTCATCTATAACTTAAAATTTTATAAAAATTATTTGTATTGCCATGATATAATGTGTTAATGAACAAGGAATCACATCTCTTCAAGAGTCTGTAGTCTTCCATAAACACAAGCATTATTTTTATATCCCCAAAGTAATTAAAATAAATAAATAATATCTTTTACTAGAATTAAAAAGTATAAACATTCCAAAAATATCATAAATAAAATTTAAATCCCTCATTACAAAAATAAATGAGTTATGGTGATGGAAAACAAATTATATCAGTTGAAGGGGTGGTAGTCCATCATAGACATGATTGTCAGTTTTATTTTCCATTTGATCGAATTGGATAGGGTTATAAGACATTTTATAAAAATAATAAAATCCTGTTATATGGAATAAGATTTTGTAGTTATATTGGGATTATTAATACCTGAATGGTGTTGGTTAGAGGAGGAATAAAATGAAAGATCTTAGTGCGGATATATACCTTCACCTAAAAAATCCTTCTTTGGTAATATCATTAAGGAACACGGGGATGTCCTTTTTGGAAAACCAGAATATCTAGAAAATTGGTATGTATGTTGGGGATGGATTTTTATAATTATTGGTAGATACAAATGGCTTAGGTGCTGTTAATAATTAAGGTTAATTGATTTTTTTTATAGTGGTTTAGGAGTGTCATTTTTGTAAATACCTTAGACTATTCAATAATGGGATGCCACTCTCTCCCCTAGTGACTTAAAACATGATAATTAATGGAGTGGGAGGATGATATGTTCAATACAAACCATCCTCCAAAAGGGATTTTAAATATATTATTACTATGCATTATGTTTACTTAAATTTAACATTTTATCTTTTACCATGATAAAATGTTTATTATTTATTTACAAGGATAATATATACCATATCCCGAAACATAATATTATACATGTTAGATAAGTTGAACCAATTGTTTCTAAATAATATATTCATTATATAATATATTGTCATATGTGTGTGGAGAATAAACGTTATCCCAAGACCATGTAACATACAAAACCCCATTTTACCCTTTAACATAGTAAAATATTTTTATTATTTAGAGGTAAATATAATTATTATAAAAGGAACATTGGTTAATGAATATAATGATTTTGAAATTTAAAATTATATAAAAATAAATTAGCAGTAGATATGATTATTATGATTTTTTTTATTTTAATTAAGTACTATTTATTATTATATACAATTAATGATTATTTTGACACAATTCATTTAATTGTTCATTAAAAACATCAATACAATGGTTGAATTGGAATATTGTTTTTGAAACCAATATTTAACGTGTTATATTCATAAAAATAAATGAAGTATAACAATTCATTCAATTTATATTACCTTTTACATATTTAATATCATTTATTTTATTTTTCGATGAATTAAATTATTTATATGTTAGTGTTGCTTATGAATTTAAATAAATTATATAATTAAATAAATTAGAAATAATTAACCATAATTAATTAAAATTAATATGTTAATAATGAACATCAATGTTCATTCACATCAATATTTCTCAATATGTGAAAACATAATTTAAATATAAAATAAATAAGGTGAAATTTTTTATTTTTGTCTAATTAAATTATTATATTGCTATAACTATTATAAATAATTACCAAGATCACATTATAATTGAGAATATAGTAATATGTGTCTATATATTTCTATTAAATTAAACTTAAAAATGTAATATGAGTGATTTTAACTGTAATCAATTTTGTTCAACCTCTTAGTAAAAATGTTTTAACTATGACCATAGTAAAATATTTACAAAATATTCATTACTCATTATTATAAAAAAATAAATTGGCCTTATTAGATTAAAATATTATTAGGATTCAAAATATACAATCCATATTATAAAATTATATTGACATAATTAGATTAATTAAGTTAAATAATAACTTCATGATTAAAAAGATTTGTTTCTATAAAACTTTTTTCAAGCTTAAGATGATTTTATATTAATTTTATGAATATTAGTTATCGTTGTATTAATTTCAATTATAATTTATGGATATATAATATATATTTAATTTTATCAATTCAACATTATTGGTTATATTATTTAAATAATATCAAGAAAAAATATTAACTTTAAAAATATTTTCTCAAAAAACCCAATTTTGAACCCAAAAACTAATCATATACTAATATTAAGTATAAAGATTTTTAAATTTAATTACATGTATTAAATATGAATAAATAATTTATTTGTTACATTAAATAAAATTTCATGAATATTAGGAATTATAAATTTATTTATTTAGGGAAATAAAATAATTGTTTTTATAAAAATATTATCTTTCAGTATTCACTAAAAACAGAATTTTTTCCATTAAAATATAAAAATGTCACACTATTTAATTTATATATTATTACATAAAAAATAATCTTAATTTTATCAAAAATATTTTTCTTGTTTTCTATAGAATAATTTTAAATATTTTCTATCAAAATAGAAATAATTTTTTTTTTGATGACAATATTGTTTTAATTAATATATCAAAATTATAAAAAATTTATAAATTATTCAATACTAATTTATAGATATACTTTTTTGAGTAAAAAAATTTGGATATATTAATAAAAATATTTAATACGATTTAGGCATTCTAATTTAACAGATAGGTTATAACAATCATATAATTTTCATGTCATTTAAGCTTGGTGTTGCATGTCAAATACACAATCGACGAAAATGTAAGACTTTTAAAGTAGCGAGGTGTTATTTTTTGAATATAAAAATTTATATGAGATTTATTTGGGTAAAATATTTAAATAAACCACCAATTATAAATCATTTTTTTTTTCATTTTTTAGATTATACCATACCCCATTTGTCTATTTATATAATAATATCATATATATTTTTAATATAATTTGAGACTCATTTTAATAGTTTATCATACTAAATATTTTTGGTTAAAGAAATACATTTTATAAGAAATGATTCAACATTCATATATTTATATGTGTGACCATTCGTGGCTTTATATCATTATATAATAATGAATTAAAAATTTAAATGTTAAACAAATAATATTATATAGAAAATCATCAATGATACTCATTAAAAAGGAATTTTCTATTATCTCCCTTAAAAACACCATAGACCCATACATAGATGATAAAAAAAATTATTTATATGTATATGCATATGTCATATGTATTCCTATATAATCTCTAAATCATGTTAATAATATATAATATATTTTTCGAAATTTTTGTAGTGATTATCCATATATAAATAATTATACCTTGGAAAACAGAAATCAAAATACATATGATATATAGAATTATTATTTTTCTAACACCCTATATCAGAAATAGCCCATGAGAATCCTCAAACTACTGTATCATGTTGGCATCAATCCCTAAATAACAAAATTTCCTACCTATCATGGGACCTCTACATCCACCATAAATTCCACTCTTGGGGTCTCATCACTAGGGTTGAAAAGCCCTACAAATTTCATTCCACTAATCAGCCAAGCCCTAAAGGTAAATAAATCCATTCATAATTCCTTATATTTTCCAATTTCATTATCAAAATAAAAGGATATGGAACAATCCAATATAATGCAGTTATAGATAGATATTATATTGATCCTTCATCAGTGGAGGTCACAATATAGTTTTTCATTTCTTCATGGGGTCTATAATCTGCTGATGTTATAGGGTCCTTTGACCATTAACACGTACATATTACATTATTATTGTAAATAGGTTTTATCATTTTTAGTAAAATTTTCAACAGAATTGTTATACAAGTATATTATTTGTCTCATTGTATACACTCACTTTCATTGATTAACATTATAAGAGCTTTGATTTGCTTTCGATTAGAAAATCATGAAGCCCATATATTTAATGACATTATTTTTTCAACTGGGATTTGTAATCAACATTAGTGATTCCTTGACATAATTCATACCAGTTGTTTTTAAAGGATCCCCTATTAGGATTTCATTATGATCACAAGGATTACATATCACATGTATTTAATTGTATGTTCTTTTCTATTAGTGAATAAGTTGAATGAATGTGAATTATACAATATAATTGGATTATAATTTTCCAATCCATCTATCATAAAGACATTAGATAACATAATATTTTCTATGTGTATATATAGGATGATATATAATGGATAACAATGATTGAATGTTGATATCACTAATCACACATGTTTGTGGACCCTCTATTTTTATTTGATAATGTTATGGTCAACCCTAATAGAGATTATATTTGATAAATATTCCAGGCACGATGAATTATTTTTATGGTGAATTTCCTCTATTTATTTAGGGAATAGTAACTAAATCTCACATGAATGAAGTGATTCCTATTAAAACATGGATTTTCTTTCCCCAAGTTGAAATTTCTCGAAATTGTTTTATTGAATTTTCAATTCAAATAATAATATATGTAATACATAGTGTGGTTGTATAGACTAAATCCGAGGAAAATTTTTAATTAACACACAAAAATACATTTATATATTTAAATTTAACATTTATAAATTAATCATGAAAAATAATATTGAATTAAGAGCTATGAGCACAAAATAAGGATAAATAATACAATCCGTGAATTATAAATATTAAATGATATAGAAATGATAAGTATTTTTTAGAGTATATAATCAAAATATTATATATAATGTGTAAATAAGTCCATTAGATTAGTAACCTATCAAATTAATTTATTAAAATATTATTTATGTATCATAATATATAAATATATAATGAATATATGTTGTAATGAATGTTTTATATACAATAAAATTGTTTTTTGATATAATGAAACCATAATAATTATTTTGGTAGAAGTATATATGATAAATATATAATTATAAAATAATTTTTTTCTTAATAAAAATTCATTAAACATCAATATTTATTAGTTTAAATTCGACTAAATAATATTATCTAATGAAAATAAGTTTTCTTATGGATTACAATTTGATCGATGGAAAAAGTTATCAGTTTTGACCAAATAAATATTTTACTTTATAATAAAATTAATCATATTATGAAAATGATCTTGATATTTTTATTTTCTTTTTTGGAATCAATGCATTAATTGATTATTAGTTTGGTAATGATTTATGTAATGACCCACGTTTCGAACCAAGTTAAAAAGTGGGGGAAATTGAACTTTTTCAAATTTTGAACCACTCTAGTTTATGACCAGGCTTCAGAATCGAATTCCAAAGGTCGAAAACTTTCCTTTTAATGTTTTTGTACATGGTCGAAATCCCGTTAAGTTTTTTGAGTGTCTCTAGGTGTTTTAGGTGCGTTGTACCTAAAGACGGCTGATTTTTAAGCTACAACAAAAGGTGCATGATTGGCGAATTGTTTCCCAAACCGTGTGGCCCAAACCGTTTAGCTTAAAATAGGGAGGATGGGGAGTCCGCACGGCCTACGCATGGTTTCCCCAAATCGAGTGACTAGCCCATGCGGGGTGCCTGGGGTGTATAGTAGAGGCCGCACCACTTGGGCACGGTTTGGAAAACTGTGCGGGACAAATCGTGTGCGGCCCTCCTGTTTGGGTTTTTTGTGATATTTTAAATGGGTTAAAAATTAAAAGGAAAATGGAATCCTAAACTAAAATAAATAATATCACCTCTCCTCTTAGCCAGACCCACACGAACCCCCTCCCATGGATTCGTGGCCTCACATGAGCCCTCCCTCGGCCAGACCTCCTCTCCTCTGTTTCTAGCCGATTCTTCTTCTGAATCTTCATGGTAGGTCACCCCCCTCCTTCCCTCTCCCTCCTTGGACGATTTTCAGCCTCCCCTTTGCCCTAATCTATTTTGACTGAACCCCCATGTTTAGGGGTTTTGTTTAATTATTTTTCATTCATGTTTCTTTTGATGTAAAGGGGTGTGAAAGGTCCATCGTGACCTTGTTGGTGTGTGTACAACATCTACCATCGAAGGCGAGGCGGATTGCGGTGATTTCGATCCTCCGGTTTGATTCCGAGGTAAGGGTTTTACACGTTCTTTGTTTATGTAGCTCCCAATTTTTTCTCTTTTGTTGGTTCTAAGGTTCATAGTGTGTTTTTCTTAGTACTATGGCGGGTTTGGGTTTATTTCTCTTTTTCGGAGCTTAGGCGGCTCTTATTTACAAAGAGTCAAGAGACGGAGTGTACGGATGGATCCACCTTGAGGTAGGGTCCCTCTCCTTTCCCTTTAATTAAAGTGAATCCTTTAAAGAGTTTAATACTACATTTCTTTAGAACGTTAATTATGCAAGTTTAGTCTATTAAATGCTTTTGTGCAATTCGTGTGAATTGCAGGAATAAGATAAAATTGTTTCCTAGTCACTAAACCAACAATTTAATAATAAAACACCTCGATCATAGGTGCATTGTCTTGAAGATAAAAGTAGTAAGTAGATTCTTATGCATGCCTGTTAATCTCTTTTTATGCTTTGGTGAAACATGAATGAAATTGATTAGGGTGGTAAGAACATGCCTTAGGATAATGGAATAAGTACGACTTATGATAAGGGAATGGATCTTGTGAAAGGGACTTACCTAGGAGGGGTAGCCCATATCACCTCTTTATGCTTTATAAATCCCTATATGTCTTTGAAATTATATAAAAGGAATTAAGAATGAATTGGGGGATAACCAATACCGTGCATGAGTGGGTTGCCTCATGTAACTTTTATAAATGTGATGAAAATGTTAATGTTTTGAAATGGATACTTAAGTGGAGTTGTCTTAAGTGTAAGTGTGATAATGATAATTGAGATGGTTTGCCATAAGTATATTTGTATGAATGTTATTATAACTATTTTTGTGGATATGTGATATATGTTTATTGTGACTGTGATATGATTCTTTGAATGCTTATGATGTAATTCCATAAGCAGTATCCTATAGACATGCTTGATTTGAGAGTGAACACATGTTGATGCCACATAAATGAATGATAATAAAGGTGAGTGCATGTTGAGGCCACCTAGTGACAGATACGTGTATGGATGGATGGAAGTTATACCCCACGCCAGTGTGACAGTACATGTCTGGAAGGGAGGCATTCATACCCCATGCCAGTTGACTTCTAGTGTGACAGTATATGTCTGGAAAGGAGGCATTATTACCCCTTACCAGTTGACTTCTGATGATGATTACATTTTTGGGTGGGAGGCAGTTATACCCCATGAGAGTATATGAATTTGATAGATGGGAGGTAGTTATAACCCATGCCAGTATATGAATGTGACAGATGGGAGGCAGTTATACCCCATCACGGTTGAATGAACATGATGTAAAGGAGGCATTCTTACCCCTTTCCAGTATCTTTTAGGGATGAGAGGAATTCTTACCTCGTTCCCTCTATCATTAGATGATGAGTGGGAGGCATGCTTACCCCACGAAATCTTTTATAAATATTTACATATGTAACTGTAGTGGCATGAACAGACTGATATCTCGACAATGAGCTGAAGCTGGTATAGCCGTCAGGTTTCCTTTGGGAAGCTTGAACGGGTGTTGTTATTCTATGTTGTTCTTCTTATCGAATCTTGTTATATCTTCTTACTACTTTAATTAATATTACACTGTCTGGATTGGGTTAGACATCAGTGGTGTTGGCCTACTGAGATTTGTATCTCACACCCTACTCAGGCCGCCATTGCACCGGGGTACCCGAGTAGAACATTCTTGTTTCCAGGCCCTAGGTTGTTTGTTCTGTTGCTTGTACCTGGGGATATGAGGAAACGACCGAGAGGGAGCTCATGATTCTCAGGAGAACGCCCGTAGGGCCTTGCTATCTTTTCTTTATTTTTTTAAATTGTATTGTAAGCATGCTGTATTGATTCATGTTTTCACATTGTATCATTCATCATCCATGTATCATGTAAACTGGCTTTGGACACCTTTTATAAAAGAAGATCACTATTTTTCATCAGATTCTGTTTGTTCATTGTTAATAATTACATCTTCCACTATTGAATGTCATTTACTCTGATATTCTACTATTCAACTCTGATAAGATGGTATAGTCTCCCCACTATCACCTCCCAAGACCCTCGCTGCTAGTCAGTAGCCTCTGGCATAGTGGCAGACATGCTTGAGGCCATGTGGCGACCGATCTGGCCATCAGTTTGATGGTGAGCCGGGCCGGGGCATTACAAAGTGGTATCAGAGGAGTTTTTTCTTTTGATTTGTTTTACTGTTTGGTGACATTAAACAAGGATAAGAAAGAATTGGAATTTGGTAATGAGAGGTGTCTGGGATTGGCCACCCCGTACACTAGGAAAAGCCAAATTGCCACGAACGCAATTATTATTTTAATGATTTTGATTATTACCGTTGATTTGATTTCACCGTTGGGTGAAGCACATGTTTTCTGTTGATACTGTTGATGCAATTTTGGGCTCTATTTCTATTGCAACCTGATGATATGAGGGTATGCCACCTCATGACTCATATATGTACATTGTTAGAAATCACATGGCATGCCATCTAGGATTCATTAGTAATGCCTAATGTTGTGATAGGTAAAATGGTAGTTATTCTATGATTCTGTGATATAGCATGTTCGGTGTTACTTTTTACGATAACCTGCTGTTTTTCATCAAAAATGAAATTGGTTGCTTTTGCTAAAATAAGTGATTACGGTTACAACAGGAGCCAATTTTCAGTTGTAATGTGTATGGGTGCCCTATAGCTGGTAAAGGGTAACCTGTGTAATCAGATTTCCGAAAAAGGGCTGCTAAAGTTTTAATTGTAAAATGGAATTGGTTTTGATTAAAAGAATCCAAATTCCAAACTGTAAGGTGTATGACCGCTTTGAAGATTGGTAGGTGTCCACCCTTATGATTGGATCATTGTATTTTATCATTTTTATTTCTGAAATGTGATCTATTTTAATTAATGGGAGCCAATATTCAATTTATGGAGTGCGTGGGCGCTTCATGGGTTGGAAACATAAACCTATATAAAATGTAATGGCAGGATGATTTGTGTGATGTTTATATGTGTAAAAGCTGTTTGATAAATTGATGAAGTGTGTAGTGAATTATTTGTTTGGAAAAGGGTACTTGATGTGTTGAATTTAATCATTTAAAGTGATTAAAAGAATGATTGTGATTATATATAAAGGGCTTGGAAATGGAACCTGTAGTGGTGTCCTATGTTTGAAACCCTGTGTGAGGGTAGCTGAGTTTCTCTTTGAGTTCCTTGGAATGAAACCTTAGGCATTTTTTCCATAGGCTACTTTAGTTTTAGCAAGGATGTTAAATGTTTGGCTTTTGAGCTGGTGACTTTTGATGGGCATGACCAAATGCTTGGGTAGATGTTTTTTTTCATAAGGGGCTAGCCCGGGGTAGGTAACACCCTTATAGCATTGGGGCCTTGTTTGTACGGTGATATTTCTGATGTTGGGTGCCGTTTGGGTGTCGTAATCCCACATAAGACTTTTGGATTACAATGACACCAGTGTTCAGATGGGTGGTCATTGTTCTCTTGATCTTGTTATGGGTTTGAGCATCGAGTGATTTTCTATAGACATGCCTTGGGTGTGGTTGGTTGGTTGTTGGTTGTTTGACTCATTAAGTAATGGACGACTGGTAAGTCTTCGTCCATGTGAACGGTCGTATAAGGTGAAACGACGTTTGGATAAATCTCTTATGCTGCTGTGTACGGTCTTGGTTCATCTCCGCGGTAGAGTGACCAGAGTGTTTGATAATCAACTTGTCCCAATGCTCGGGATAATGTTCAGAAGACTCGGGTGGTTGACACGCCGGTCTTGTTGCTTTGGGTTTTGTGTGCGTTTCGACGTGGTGATCGGGGCTCGGAGGAGAGACACACGTCAGCTTAATCATTATGAACTAGTTCGCTTATTAGTAGCTGGTCTTTTCTTCTTTTGGAGACACCGATGCTTCTAAGGTGGGAAGTGTCATGTCGGTATAGTGAAGTGTGTTCTTTTGGGTAGAAGGAGAACATCAAGAAGGACCATTTGGGAATGGTCGGTCTTGTTTGAATGTCATTGAGGCTTGTAGGCGTCGTTATGCATCGATTATTTCTAGGTAGAAGGACTTTGATCTAGTTCGCTATAAATGTAACCTCCCCCCTTGAAAAACACCGTTGGTCAGGGAAGACTTTGTTGGTAATTCGTGAACGATCACGGAATGCCTTGTATGGGAAACGACATTGTGATCGGTTTAGAAATCTTGATGTGTCGGTAGGTAAAGTGGAGTTTCTCCTTTAAAGTAGACCAGTGGTGGTGCGACCCTTCTTCCTTCCAATAGTCGAGTATGAATGAGTGGAATCCGTTTTAATCCTCTTTTTGTACTCTGCTACGTGACGAGCATGTCCTTGACATCGTCTTGGATGCACTAAGAGAGTATCGGTCTTACACCGTGCTAATGTTTTTAAAATATATTGATCAATTTGGTTGTTCTCTTTCGGTGTTTCATGAGGGATGCATGGTTACCTTTGTGGTCTAATCTTTGAGACTTCACCGGGTGTTGGGTATGATCTTCGATGAGTGTCCTCGTGGTAAGTGCAAGATGCCTTCGGAGAAGGTGTCGTGGCTCAGCTTATAAAACACCAACTGTCTAAGACGTGCGTCTTCTTGAATAGTCATCCGATGTGGCTTGACTCTTTTCAGCCTGGGCATTGAGGTCGATGGGGAAACTTACTTCTAGATCATTTCAAAATCAATCAAGGTGCATCTTTGGAACGCTTGTGGTGTGCTTTTGAAAGTCCCTTTGAAAGGTGGTGGAGCTGTGCTCTGATTTTTGACGGCTTAATGTAAAAGTTATAAGGAGGTATGTACCTTTTATTGGTTTCTTGGAGAGATGACAATGTGAGCATGTCTCTGGTATGACGGGATCAGGTCAGAGTCGTCTGGGTGTTTCGGTTGGAAAACAAGCGTTGACTCGGGTGTTGACGACGTAAGTGTCGTGTTCTTATGTGGATGATCATGTAGCGTTGAACTTTTGGAAGCGTAACGTGGTAGCTGGAACAGAGCTTCATGAACCTTGTTGGTCGAGTTAGGTATGTTTTTTCCGAAGGCTTCGCAGGGACAAGAAGTTCTAATGTGGGAAGGTTGTAATGTCCCACGTTTTGAAACAGGTAAAAAAGTGGGGGAAATTGAACTTTTTTAATTTTTGAACCTGTCGTGTTTAAGACCGGGCTTTGGAACCGAATTCAAAAGGTTGAAACCTTTATTTTTAATGTTTTTAGACATGGGTGAATGCCTGTTAAGTTTCCTATGTGTCTCGGGGTGTTTTGGGTAAGTTGTACCCGAAGACGGCTGGGTTTTAAGCAACAACAGAAGGTGAATGGTTGGAACACGGTTTCCCAAACCGTGTGACCAAAACTGTGCGGCTTAAAATATAGAGGCAGAGGAGTCCGCACGGCCTACGCACGGTTTCCTCATACCCTGCGACTAGCCTGTGTGGGGTTCCTAGGGTGTCCAGTAGAGGCCGCACGTCTTGCACACGGTTTGGTAAACCGTGCGGGTCAAACTGTGAGCGACCCTCCAGTTTGGGGTTTTTTGGGATATTTTAAATGGGATTTTGTAACGCCCCAACTCTAGTTACCTAGAGTCGGTGCTTTATTTTAATACATTTTCATGATTACAAGGAATCAAGTCTCGAAAGACCGATTAGTTTAGCAGTCTTGGAAAATATATTACATACATGAATGTTACATTACACTTCATAACATACAAAACAACAAAAATAATCCTTTATGAATACCATTATTCCCTTGTCTTAACCCTTCTTATCAATCACAATATACTTCTTGGAATCCTGGGAAAAATAAAACATAGAAAGGGGTGAGCTCAAATGCTCCGTAAGGGTAAGCAATACATCAGAAACATTCATAAATAAGCATAAACATTTAAGGAAATTTATAACTAAACCAAAACCTTTTAAACTTGAACTTCAACATAGTATGAAAAAAAATGAAATAATGAAATTTACTTATTCACATGGATATTCTTCTAATCAAATAATCACATGCAATATCAATAACCACTTTCATAATGATGGAATGAATAATGCCATACTATCATAACCACATAGCCAAGGCTTCGTGCCAAGACTACAAATAATATTTTTGCCAAGGCCTTGTGCCAAGACACTAGTTTGTCTCATGAGACCTACCGATGCATCGAGGAGCTATAGCGGGCTCCACCCATCACTTACTAAGTCCAATGCATTCCCATATGAAAAGGTTTAAACATAACATAAACATTCGTATTAAAACTAGCATACGAAATGTCAATACTTTCTCCATAAACCATGAATGGTATAAAAATAACACATCCACAGTAAAACATATCACAAAACCTTAAATAAAATAAAAAAGTTTTCTATCATAATAAATCAACTTCATATAAGCTTAAAATCCATCAAAGGATGTTGACATAGATGCAAATCAAATCTATTTGAGATAAATATCTCTTTTCTCGAAATCATTGAAAAGTCACACATTTATAAAGGAAGTAATTTAAAAGAGATTTTTGAATCAAAGTGTCCCATACCACTTTGAAAATTTTGAAACGAAATATCATTTCAAAACATTCATGTCCATATAAATAAATCCTTAAAATCATTTTGAAAACATGGACATTAATTAAAATGATTTAGAAAGATAAATCTTTAAAACATTTAAAGTTATGATCTTGATAAAGAGTACCTTTCACAAATTCATAAAATATTCATTTTGAAATCACTTAAAAGTCACATAATTATAAAATAAAACATTTACTTTGAAAATATTCTTATAATCTTCTAAGGGAAGCTTTGACGATTTATAACGGCCGTAAATAGCCGTACCCTCCGTATAAGTTAAAAAAAAGACATTCTTACCTTAAATTTGACGAAAAGGATAAAAGTGCCTTGTTTGGAAAATGACGGAAAGATTCCTTTAAAAACAAATAAGGGTATAAATGACTTTAACCCATTGTCTAGTAAATAGTAAAAATGTTTTTAAATACATTTTTAAGCAACATGGATGTGGATGATAAAGAGATCCCAGTAGATAATTGCGTATTAACAACCTTAGATAATGAAGAGGATGTGAAATAAACCCTTACCTTGTAATTTTCCTTGGTTGGGGATAGGTTAACCTCCTGTATAATGGTGAAATAATTGTTATTAAATTATACAAGAATCATATACATTAATATGATATCATATATGATCTTTTAACATTGATTTGTTAATATTATCTTAGTATTATCGTTGTTTCGGGTGTTAACTTACTCGTTTTCTTTTATATGTTTTGTTACGCAAGCCATGTTTGTCATGGATAGGTTGTATATTATTAATATCCAGATTTATATCAAGTCCTTAGATACTATTATAAATCATTAAATGAGATTTAGACTTGAATGGATACGATGGAGAATGAATCTCATCGCGTTCGTGGAGACGGTAGTCCGTACGTACGCACGAGCGACAATATCATTCTTTTGATATTAAAATAATATATAAATGGATGGTATATCATATATACAGAATAATTAACATGTTATATTTATTATTTACATCAGTTACACATCATTATTATACCCATCAAAATAATAATTTATTGAATAACAATTACACCACGACGTGGAGACACTAAGCCGTACATACGCACGTATAGTGACATGTTATTCAAAGGATGGATAGAATACAGAATATGGTTGTACCATTTTTATAATAACATAACATTATATATATGATATTGGAGTTATTATTTTAGAATGTTAATAACAAAGTAAGAAGAAGTGGAAGAAGAAAGGAACTTGGAAAAGGGTGGTGAAAACATTACCTCTTCTTCGGGTTCTTCCTTTTGATTTGATCAAAAGGGCTCCTTAGGCTGGCTTTCTGATCAAACTAAGGCCTCTAGGTTGTAGTTAGGGAAGTTGAGAGAGTACTTGGGCAGAGTTTGGCCAAACAAAAGGCTTTGAAGTTGTGAAGTAATGAGAAGGGGGATTGCCCTTTTATAAGAGGGGTGAGGGGAACCTTTGGAAAAGCTAGAAATATTAATTTATAATAAATTAATATTCGGTTTATAATGGCTCCAATGTTGATTATTCAAAGTTTAAGGTGGGGATAGGTCGAAAACCATTCAACCAATATAATTTAGATAGGTTTGGGTTACTATATTAACCTTATCTTTTAGTTTTAACTCTTAGTTAATTAGTTTGACATTTACCATGTCACTTTGTATTTTTATATTATATAGTTAATAAACATACTATATACATCCAAGAGACCCCCCAAGTGGTCCATCAATGACAAAAATATCATGATATAAGTCCCTTGTCCGATAATTAGATTTTTAGGAATTTAATATCAATTAATAATATAATATTTGTTTTAAAAACTCTTTTATGTCAATTTTGACACTATTCAATAGTTGATTTTTTTTGAAACTCATAATAGAATTATTACTTCATAAAAAGTGAATTACATCAATCCTAATATGTCATATTATCCTATAAATGTTTTTTAATTCATTAAAAGTCTCAAATTATATTTATTTGGGTATTTATAATATCAATTATTTTAATTTTTCACTATTATGGTAATTACTGCATCATAATTGTGTCATAAATAAATTAAATTATTTAAAGTCTGAAAATTATAAATAAAATATCATTCTGTAGGAAATCGTTTGAGATTTCTAATGAATATTTATAGTTGAAAATCCAACATATACAACCCTATGTAAAAATTGTTTTTCTAAAAGATATATGCTTATGTAATTTTTGTACTTATTTTAACTTAATTAAAATTAAGTGTCCCTATCACCTACAAGTGGCTCCATGGGGTCCCAAAATCGACCCAAAGATTCCCATGGTCGGATATGTATCCAAAAATAAGGTTAGGACACATTTTAGGGTAATTTAGTATTATTATAATATTATTATTTTAACCCTTATTTACCGGATTTACCCTTAACCATGGTAAATAAAATTTTTACCGCAGTAATTATTCAAAATGTCTAAAAATAAAAATTAATTATTTACACAATATGAGCATCTTGATTCCAAATATGGAATCCATTTTTCCAAATTCAAAACACATAAGTGGATGAAATTAATTTAAAATTAATTCCCGTTGTCACAAATAGCGTGTTTTTAAGAAACAATATATATCAAAAGATTGACAATTGTTTAGGTCCAATTTCAAAGTGAAATTAATTATAATGAACACCATTGGATAAAATGGTAAAAATATATTCTAATTATACATTAAAACCACTCAAATCCATAATTTGTCAATATTAATTATTTGGATTAAAAACGTTGTTTTTAATTAAAATTTAGTAATTTTTACTATTCATCAAAATATGAAAGTTATCTGAAAATTACACAAATATCACCCTAGGCTAATTTCGATATTCCAAATCCAAAAATGAAGCCCATTTTGGGAGATAGAATTTATAAAATTTCAAAAATTAGGTATTAATATTCATAATAGCTAGTTTGATTGGTTGTGGTGTGTGTTAGAACTCAAAGTTGCGTACAACACACGCTACTGTATTATTCAAAGAGAAGCGTACCGCAGAAGCTTGGGGTGTTACATTGTAGATTTTTTATGTCCCGATTCTAAATAAATTTATTTAGTCAAATCGAATATATAAAAGTTTAAAATATTGGATTTAAAAATGGTTCACTATTAAAGTTGGTAAAAGTGCATTTTTTAAAAATACTTCTTTTATCTGAAAAAATAATTTTTTCTTAAATTATGTCTAAGAAACTAATAATATGGATTATAAAATTATAAGTATTATATAAGGTTCTAAATTTATTTAATACTATTCATAACCTCTTTTGAACGGCTTGTTTGGTTAGTCATAATGCGCTTGAACTCGGTGTTGCGTGTAGTGAAAGTTATTGAATTATTTTGAACAAATAACACACTATGAAATCATGGGGTGTTACATTCTCCACTCCTTCAATAAATTGCGTTCTCGCAATTTGAAATTGTTTTTCTAAAATAAAAGGTTGAAAATAGAAAATATCTTTGTGGGAAAACCCACATCGGAAATTGGGTTACTAAAATTTAGTCTTAATATGAGGAAAAGAGAAATGAAAGGGTCACCACCAAATTATGATATTGATTAGGAGAACAATAGTGGAAATTAGAGACATATAATTGGAGGAAAAACGTAAATATTTATAGGTAGTTATTGAGGTCATCTGTCACAAACAAGTGTAAAATTGAGGTCCTTAAATTCATTAATCTATGATGATTTGAAATACCATCGGTTCAACAAAACATAGGGTATTAGGATAACACATTTTTGGTTTTAGGATTCCTTTAATAAAGTATAATAATTAATTTTTTTCATAGAATAAGAGAAGAAGAAACATATATTCTTGATAAGTATAGTTCCGTCCTTTAACTAATTTCTACCACAAACTCATCTTTCACTCTAAAAGATAATAGAACTTAAAAATAATATTCTATTTATCCTATTCGTATAGGGTTAAAAAATTAATTTATAATTCATCTAGAAGAACCATAAAAAACGACATTATTCAATCCACGACATCATGTGGGCTAGTGGTAGGTGATACACCCTTGTCGCCCTTCGGTTGTGGGTTCAAGTCTCGCGGCCTTGCCGGACGCGACGGGTTGCCGCCCGACCTTCGGGTTGTCCATTTATAGCAATCCAAAATAATCAAAACTAGAACTATTCAAAATACTTCAGTCCAAAATTTATAAGGAAGTTAAACACAGTAAAGATCCTTTTTTCCGCGTAATAGCATGTGAACACCTTCATCATGTATTCTTTTAAAACACTACAACATCCTGAATTACCACAAAACCTTATTGATTACATACATGATCCCTTATTCCTTAAAGAATAGTAGATATAATCCATCAATACAAAAATGTTTTAAAACCCAAAAATGATGGAATATACAAATCATTAATCTGTTTCAAGGTAGTCAAGAATATCCAATATAATTTATCCAAATCAATCATGTATTATTCCAAAATCACTACCTCGGTATCAGAACTATATTATGGTTTATCATTATCTCAACCATATATTTTCCAAAACTTTATCCTGCCATTGAGTCACTTTTCTTTGTTCCAAACAATCTCAAGTCCTTAATGAAATAGTACTGCAGTACAATCCTTATATACTCCATAATTATTATAACAAGTACATTGTTGATACAACACTCAAATGAAATAATCAACATAAAAACTCTAATCATTCCTCTTCATCTGTGGTAGTATCACAACTTGATTATTATCCAATAGCATCATTTGTGGCATAGTCTGATGACTGGGACATAGGTTCGCGTAGTGTCCAAACTCCTTGAAAATGAAGCATTGTACATTTGAAACCATTTCTTACCCTTGCAGTCATGTACTTTGTGCCCTTTTCCTCCACACTTATAACAAACTACCATTCCTTTCAGGCAAGTTCCAGGGTGTTTCTTCCCAGAGTTATTACATATAGGAAAATTCTTCTTTTCCCTCTTCCCTTTATCCATCTTTCTCTCTTCCATCCTTTTCTTCTCTTGCTTTCCTTCAAAGCCATAGGACTTAGTAAACTCTTTACTTATCTTATCAACACATGATATTATTTCTTCATATGATGATAATACATGGGAGACTATTTCCCTTCTAAATGATGTCTTAGTACCATGAAATATACGATCCTTCTTACTCTTTGGATCATACGTATTACTGGAGTTCACATTCCTTCTACTGGGCACTATTTCTATATAATAGCATAAACTAGGTCAGTTTATGAATTGAAATAAATGATTCCTAATTCAAAATCAACAGTTTATGGATATAATCCATAATCATAAAAACGTTTTCTTTGAGGAATTATATACTCATAAACCCTTCATAATGATTCGTAAATAAAATGAGAGTTATCCTAAGCATATCCCCCGGGAGTGTCGTAACCAAGAGTGCAGCAAGGCCCGTTGTCGTGCACTAGTTCCCGTTCGAGTCTAGCTCAAAGCGGTGTTTTCAGGTTTTACCCCTAGGTACATCTGTGCCAGAGCCGCCTCTAACTGCCCTTATCCAGATAAGGATGTATTGCTCGGAAAACTCACAAAATCTCTACAATACCAAAATTCTAGGAAGTTCTTCTATACTAATCCTCAAAGATCATCTTAGGTCAACATGCTCTAATCAGAGTTTATCTAAATCTAGATTCCAAGGTTTGTACTAAACTTCCTCTGATACCAACTGTAACGTTCCGACCCTAGTTACCTAGAGTCGGTGCATTATTTTAATACATTGGCATGATTACAAGGAATCATGTCTCGAAAGACCTATTAGTTTAGCAGTCTTGGAAAATAGATTACATACATGAATGTTACATTACACTTCATAACATACAAAACAACATAAATAACCCTTTATGAATGCCATTATTCCCTTGTCTTAACCCTTCTTATCAATCACAATATACTTCTTGGAATCCTGGGGAAAATAAAACATAGAAAGGGGTGAGCTAAAATGCTCCGTAAGGGTAAGCAATACAGTGGAAACATTCATAAATAAGCATAAACATTTAAGGAAATGTATAACTAAAACAAAATACTTTTAAACATGAACTTCAACATAGTATGAATAAAATTAAATAATGCCATTTACTTATTCACATGGATATTCTACTAATTGAATAATCACATGAAATATAAATAACCACATTCATAATGATGGAATGCATAATTCCAGACTATCAAAACCACATAGCCAAGGCCTCATGCCAAGACTACACATAAGATTTTTGACAAGGCCTTGTTCCAAGACACTAGTTTGTCTCATGATACCTACCGATGCATCAAGGAGCTATATCTGGCTCCACCCATCACTTACTAAGTCCAATGAATTCCCATATGAAAATGTTTAAACATAACATAAACATTCGTATTAAAACTAGTATATGAAATGTCAATACTTTCTCCATAAACCATGAATGGTATAAAAATAACACATCCATAGTAAAATATATCACAAAACCTTCAATACAATAAAAAAGTTTTGTATCATAATAAATCAACTTCATATAAGCTTAAAATCCATCAAAGGATGTTGACATAGATTCAAATCAAAACTATTTGGGAGAAATATCTCTTTTCACGAAATCATTGAAAAGTCACACATTTATAAAGGAAGTAATTTAAAAGAGATTTTTGAATCAAAGTGTCCCATACCACTTTGAAACTTTTGAAAAGAAATATCATTTCAAAACATTCATATCCATATAAATAAATCCTTAAAATCATTTTGAAAACATGGACATTAATTAAAAATATTTATAAAGATAAATCTTTAATACATTTAAAATTATGATCTTGATAAAGAGTACCTTTCACAAATTCTTAAAATATTCATTTTGAAATAATTTAAAAGTCACATAATTATAAAATAAAACATTTACTTTTAAAATATTCTTATAAGCTTCTAAGGTAAGCTTTGACGATTTTATAACGGTGGTAAACAGCTCTACCCGCCGTATAAGTTAAAAAAAGACATTCTTACCTTAAATTTGACGAAAAGGTTAAAAGTGCCTTGTTTGGAAAAAGACGGAAAGATTCCTTTCAAAAAACATAAGGGTATAAATGACTTTAACCCATTTTCTATTAAATAGTAAAAATGTTTTTAAATACATTTTTAAGGAACATGGATGTGGATGATAAAGAGATCCCAGTAGATAATTGCTTATAAACAACCTCGGATAATGAAGAGATTGTGAAATACACCCTTACCTTGTACTTTTCCTTGGTTAGGGGTAGGTTAAACTCATGTATAAGGGTGAAATAATTGTTATTAAATTATACAAGAATCATATACATTAATATGATATCATATATGATCTTTTAACATTGATTTGTTAATATTATCTTAGTATTATCGTTGTTTCGGGTGTTAACTTACTCATTTTCTTTTATATGTTTTGTTACGCAAGACATGTTTTTCATGGATAGGTTGTATCTTATTCATATTCAGAATGATATCAAGTCCTTTGATACTATTATAAATCATTAAATGAGATTTATACTTGAATGGATACGATGGAGAATGAATCTCATCGCGTTCGTGGAGACGGTAGTCCGTACGTACGCACGAGCGACACTATCATTCTTTTGATATTAAAATAATATATAAATGGATGGTATATCATATATACAGAATAATTTACATTTTATATTTATTATTTACATGAGTTACATATCATTATTATAGCCATCCAAATAATAATTTATTGAATAACAATTACACCACGACGTGGAGACGGTAAGCCGTACGTACGCACGTATGGTGACATGTTATTCAAAGGATGGATAGAATACTTAATATGGTTGTACCGTTTTTATAATAACATCACAGTATATATATGATACTGGAGTTATTATTTTATAATGGTAATAACAAAGGAAGGAGAAGTGGAAGAAGAAAGGAACTTGGAAAAGGGTGGTGAAAACATTACCTCTTCTTCGGGTTATTCCTTTTGATTTGATCAAAAGGGATCCTTTGGTTGGATTTATGATCAAAATAAGGCCTCTAAGTTGTAGTGAGGGAAGTTTAGAGAGTACTTGGGCAGAGTTTGGCCGAACAAAAAGGCTCTGAAGGTGTGAAGTAATGAGAAGGGTGAGTTCCCTTCTATAAGAGGGGTGAGGGGCACCTTTGGAAAAGCTAGAAATATTAATTTATAATAAATTCATATTCGGTTTCTAATGGCTCAAAAGTTGATTATTAAGAGTTTAAGGTGGGTATAGGTCGAAAAAAATTAAACTAATAGAATTTAGATAGGTTTGTGTTACTATATTAACCTTATCTTAAAGTTTTAACTCTTAGTTAATTAGTTTGACATTTACCATGTCACTTTGTATTTTTATATTATATAGTTAATAAACATACTATATACATCCAATCGACCACCAAGTGGTCCATTAATGATACACCTATAATGATATAAGTCTCTTGGCCTAATCTTAGTTTTTTAGGAATTTAATATCAATTAATAATATAATATTTGTTTTAGAAACTCTTTTAGGTCAATTTTGACACTATTCAATAGTTGGTTATTGTGAAACTCATAACAGAATGATTACTTAGAAAAAAGTCAATTAAATCAATCATAATATGTCATATTATCCTATAAAATTATTTTCATTCATTAAAAGTCTCAAATTATATTTATTTGGGTATTTATAATATCAATTATTTTAATTTTTCACTATTATGGTAATTACTGCATCATAATTGCGTCATAAATAAATTAAATTATTTAAAGTCTAAAAATTATAAATAAACTTTCATTATGTAGGAAATCGTTTTATCTTTCTACTGAATATTTATAGTCGAAAATCCAAAATATATAACCCTATGTAATTTTTTTTCTAAAAGATATATGCTTATGTCATTTTTGTACTTATTTTAACTTAATTAAAATTAAGTGTCCCTATCACCTACAAGTGGCTCCATGGGGTACCAAAATAGACCCAAAGATTCCCATGGTCGGATATGTATCCAACGATAAGGTTAGGACACGTTTTAGGGTAATTTAGTATTTTTATAATATTATTTTTTAACCCTTATTTACCGGATTTACCCTTAACCATGGTAAATAAAATATTTACCGCAGTAATTATTCAATATGTCTAAAAATAAAAATTACCTATTTACACAATATGAACATCCTGATTCCAAATATTGAATTTATTTTTCCAAATTCAAAACACAGAAGTGGCAAAAATTAATTTAAAATTAATTCCCATTGTCACAAATAGCGTGTTTTTAAGAAACAATATATATCTAAAGATTGACAATTGTTTAGGTCCAATTTCAAAGTGAAATTAATTCTAATTAACACCATTGGATAAAATGGTAAAAATATATTCTAATTATACTTTAAAACCACTCAAATTCATAATTTAACAATATTAGTTATTTTGATTAAAAAAGTTGTTTTTAATTAAAATTTAGTAGTTTTCACTATTCATCAAAATATGAAAGTTATCCGAAAAGTACCAAAATTTCACCCTAGGATAATTTTGATATTCTAAATCCAAAAATGAAGTCCACTTTGGTAGATAGAATTTATAAAATTTCAAAAATTAGGTATCACTATTCATAACAGCTAGTTTTATTGGTTGTGGTGTGTGTTAGAACTCGAAGTTGCGTACAACACACGCTACTGTATTATTCAAAGAGAAGCGTACCGTGGAAGCTTGGGGTGTTAAATTGTAGATTGTTTTATGTCCCCATTCTAAATAAATTTATTTAGTCAAATCAAATATATAAAAGTTTAAAATATTGGATTTAAAAAGGGTTCACTATTAAAGTTGGTAAAAGTGCATTTTTGAAAAATACTTCTTTTATCTGAAAAAAAGAATTTGTTCTTACATTATGTCTAAGAAACTAATAATATGGACTCTAAAATTATAATTATTATATAAGGTTCAAAATTTAGTTAATACTATTCATAACCTCTTTTGAACGGCTTGTTTGGTAAGTCATAGTATGCTTGAACTCGGTATTGCGTGTAGTGCAAGTTATTGAATTATTTTGAAGAAATAACACACTATACAATCTTGGGGTGTTACAGTTTGAAATTAAAATAAAAATGGTAACATAAACAAAAATAAAGACTCTCCCCTCTCATCTTGGCCATACCTGCATGAACCCCCTCCCATTGCGTCACGGCCCCGCACTAGCCCACCCTCGGTTGGACCTCCTATCCTCAGTTTCTTGGAAATTCTTCTTCCGAATCGTCATGGTAGGTCACTCCCCTCTTTCCCTCTCCTTCCTTGGCCAATTTTCATCCTCCCCTTTGCCCTAATCTATTTCGTTCTAACCCACATGTTTAGTGGTTTTGTTTAATTCTTTTTAATTATTTTTTCTCTTATTGTAAAGGGGTGCGAAAGGTCTCTCGGGATCTTGTGGGTGTGCGTATGACATCTACCGCCAAAGGCGAGGCAGATTACGGTGATTTAGATCCACTGGTTTGATTTAGAGGTATGGTTTTTACCCGTTCTTTTTTTACACAGCTCCCAATTTATTATCTTTAGTTGGTTTAAGGTTTGAAGTGTGTTTTTCTTAGTGTGTTGGCGGGTTCGGGTTGGTTTCGCTTTGCCGGAGCTTAGGCGGGTCTTAGTTAGAAAGCGTCAAGAGCCAGAGTGGACAGATGGATCCACCTTGAGGTATGGTCCCTCCCCTTGACCTTTAATTAATGTGAAGCCTTTAAAGAGTTTAATACTGCATTGCTTTAGTACGTTAATTAGGCATGTTTAGTCGATTAAATGCTTCTGTGCAAATCGTGTGAATTTCAGGAACAAGATAAAATGGATTCTTGGTCACTAAAGCAACAATTTATTAATAAAACCCCTCGATCAGAGGTGCGCTGTCTTCAAGGTAAAATGAGGAAGTATATTATTATTCTCTCATGCTAAATTCTTGTTATGATTTGGTGAAACATGAATGAAAGGGATTAGGCTGCTAAGGCCATGCCTTAGGATAATGGAATAAGCGAAGATTATGTTAATGGAATAAATCTAGTGAATGCGACTTACCTACGAGGGGTAGTCCATAGCACCTCCTTATGCTTTATAAATCCCTTTATGTCTTTGAAATGATATAAAAGGAATGGAGAATGAATTGGGGGTTAACCAATACCGCACATGAGCAGGTTCCCTCATATACGTTTTATAAATGTGAAGAATATGTTAAGGTTTGGAAATGGATACTTAAGATGAGTTTCCTTAAGTGTATGTGTGATAATGATACATGGGATTGTTTTCCTTAAGTATATTTGTATGAATGTGATTATAACCATATACGTGGATATGAGCTATATGATTGATTGTGATTGTGATATGATTCTTTGAATTCTTATGAGGTAATTCCATAAGTAGTATCCTATAGACATGCTTGTTTTTTGAGTGCGCACATGTTGATGCCACATAAATGAATGATAATAAAGGTGAGTGCATGCTGAGTCCACCTAGTGACAGATACATGATTGGATGGGAGGCATTTATACCCCATGCCAGTGTGACAGTACATGTCTGGAAGGGGGGTATTCTTACCCCTTGCTAGTTGACTTCTAGTGTGACAGTACATGTCTGGAAGGGAGGCATTCTTACCCCTTTCCAGTTGACTTCTGATGATGATTACATGTTTGGGTGGGAGGCAGTTATACCCCATGCCAGTATATGAATGTGACATATGGGAGGCAGTTATACCGCATTCCAGTATATGAATGTAACAGATGAGAGGCAGTTATTCCCCTTGAAAGATGAATGAACATGATGGAAGGGAGGCATTCTTACCGCTTGGAAGTATCTTTTTGGGATGAGAGGCATTCTTACCTCATGCCCTCTATCTTCAGATGATGGGTGGTATGCATTCTTACACCACACCATCTTTTATAATGATTTACATATATAACTGTAGTGGCATGAACAGACTGATATCCCGACAATGAGCTGAAGCTGGTATAGCCGTCAGGTATCCTTTGAGAAGACTGGACGAGTGTTGTTATTATATGTTGTTCTACTTATCTAATCTAGTTATATCTGTTTAATACATTAATTAATATTACAGTATCTGGATTAGGTTAGACACTGGTGGTGCCGGCCTACTGAGATTTGTATCTCACACCCTACTCGGGCCGCCATTACACTGGGTTACCCGAGTAGATCTTTCTTGTTTGCAGGACCTAGGTTGGTTATTGTGTTGCTTGTTCCTGGGGATAGGAGAAAAGGACCGAGCGGGAGCTTATGATGCTCAGGAGAATGCCCGTTAGGCCTTCAATCTTTTCTTTATTATTTTACATTGTATTGTAAGCATGTTTTATTGTTTCCTATTTTCACATTTTATCATTCATCATCTCTGTATCATGTAAACTGGCTTTGGCCACCTTTTATAAAAAAAGATCAGTATTTTTCTTCCACTGCTGTTTTCTCATTGTTATCTATTACTGCTTCTGCTATTGAATGTTATTTACAATGAGATACCGCTGTTCAACTCTGATAAGAGGGTATAGTCTCCCTAATATCACCTCCCAATACCCTTGATGCTAGTTGGAAGCCTCTAGCATATGGGGAGACGCGCTTGAGGCCATGTGGTTACCGGTCCAGCCATGGTTTGATGGTGAGATGGGCTGGGACGTTACAATTTATTTTAATAAAAAATATAACATTGAAGTGAATAATCCAAAAACGTATTAGTACCTTATTTTTTATTAATATAATGAAAGATTATTTGAGGATTTTAGACATTATTTTAGTTTGTTTTTCATTCATTCTATGTTTATTCACAAATCAATTAACATTGAATCAAGACATGGTCACTATTTTAATATATAATATTTTAGTCCAATGGTGTATTATAATACAGCCTTATTTTCCATTATAAATACAATCATTCACCACCCCACTTATCCACACTCAAAATAAATATAGATCTAACCAAATGAAACCATAAAATTCCCTAACTCTCTTATTCATGTCATAGTGGTCTCAAAAGATAAAAATTTTACCCAATAATGGCCTAAAACAATTAGCAATGGAGTTTTCACAAGGATTAATATAAGAGGTCTTAATCACACAATTTCATTTCAATTTTTTTTTTATTTTTATACCTACTTTATATCTATTTTATACATTATAATATGATGACATTAGTATCATTTATTTACTAAAATGTCACTATTTCAACGGAATAACCATGTTCCAGCATTAGGGAATCTAATATAGAATAAAAGCATTACCTATATTGGAGTGCATTCAATACCTCCATTGATAATATAACTTCCATAATTGATGTATTATATGATCAATTGAATTACAAAAATGAAATATTTATTTCATGATTAATATAATTTAATTTTATATTGGACATTATATTTATGATTTTATTTAATATAATACTTTTTTATAATTTCACTGAAAACGTGCATACCATTATATCTTCTATAATTTGAATAATTTTTTAAAAGAACTGTTTGTTTCAATATGTTTATAGATTCTATGAATATAATGACCCTATATATACTATTCCTCATAATATAAATGAAATTAAATACACCATTGACCTGTTCATTATATTTTTCTAGTTTTATAGAAATTAACAAACACACCTTTGTTTTTGGTGTGAAGAAAATACTATATAATATATTCTTGAAATATGATAAATAAAAATCCTTATCAAATAGAATATAAAAGAACAATGAATATCCATCTGAATTAATTTTTTACCATGTTTTTTATCTGTCGTTAACATGTATATTTTTTCAAACTTTCATATCTCACATAATAATGGATTAATAAAGTTGTTGTTAATTTTTTTTCCTGATGTTCTGATAGAGGTTAAAAATGTTTCCTTAAGAAATTTATGAATCATTTCACAAGTGAGGGAAAGATATTATGATATTCAACTTCTTAACAACTTCAAGAACCTCAAGCTAATTTATGATTTTGTATGAAGTGTACAAAGTTGGAGGTTTCACTTTTCTAATAAATAAACATTAACAAGATGTTGGTTCTATTAAGTATCTATATATCAGTACAATGTGTCAGATGCCGATATTCCCGAATCATTTCGATGAGTATGATGAAGATGTCAGACTTAATGGTTTTATACATTTAATATTGTTATATATATATATATATATATATTTATCCATGAATGACGTTTTTTCATTAATGGTGTTATCTCAAGCACATCAGATGTTGAGGTATATGCTTTTTCGTTAAAATTTGTTGGAAGAATAATGGAAAGGGTTTTATCAGAAATAATTAAATAATGTTACAAGACAAATAGTTAATCTGAAGTTAAAGGTGATGACATT
The DNA here is from genome assembly GCA_963277665.1 of Viscum album. Classification (NCBI taxonomy): domain Eukaryota; kingdom Viridiplantae; phylum Streptophyta; class Magnoliopsida; order Santalales; family Viscaceae; genus Viscum; species Viscum album. The sequence continues at coordinate 2,513,873 of OY728148.1, read as the reverse complement.
ATGATTTATCTTTTATATAGTTCGATTTGATTAATTTATAGATAGTGATATTATAAGAATAACATCAAATCCAATCCATTAGTATATGATTAAATTGATGAAGTTTCATTGGTCATTGGTTTCATGTGAATAACACTACATGGAATGGTGTTGTACGCATCCATGATAAATATGAGCTACTGTATAATCCTTTGAACTATACTATGTCTACCAAACCATAATTCCTAATATACATTTGATAGAGCACATGTATTATGATCAGGATACAATGTATTTATAGATCACTATACATGGAAGGCATCATTGAGAGATCTATTAAAATATATAGATAATTCACTGGACCATTTCAATAGGTTGAATGAAATACTATGTCCATCGAATTGATATGTTCATGTCCCTAAATGGTGAAGTTTCTAAAGGATTCATTAGAAAAACACTTAATTTTTAGATTTCATATAATATTTTAAATACAATGAGTTTTTATTTCATAATGATGATTTAGAAGTTGTTCATTCATTATTTATTATCCTATTATGGTTAAGGATTTTTGATGATGTAACATAACATCCACTTTAATGTTGTTAAAATAGGTGAAACTGGAACTGAATTTGAGATAATCTTTACTAATTTTCGGTATTATATTAGTTGCATCTATAAAAGTTGAATATGGGAGGATGGTCATTTTTTTAGTTTTGTAATGGAGGGAATATGTGTTCAATTTAACACATTATCAAATAAAATAATACCTATAAATGGGTGTTCATGTATAGAATGAGATGTGCACCATTATTTTTGCATGTGTGTTAGAGGAGACATGTTGATGATTTTTTATTTGAGTAAGGTTCCAATAAATGAAATTATTATATGAAAAATATGTACATAAAACATAGGTATTGAGTGATAATTTACAAAAATAAAGATTTATCTTAGAGGCATGAGTTATTGTTTAGCTGGATAGAGATACCAGATATAGTCAAATGTGATGTGTTCTTTCATTAGACAGATAATTGTTAAAAATTTAATATTTTTTGGTGAATCAGAAAAATCAATGTGGAATGATGGTAAAAGAACACTTTGAAGAATATATCAAATTAAGACATTTCATGGTGGAATTTTTGAGAGTTATTTCCAATGTTTCTCATTCATTTTTTGATAAAAAGTTCAGAAAACATTTAAACTGAAAAGATTTAGTAAAATTATGTATAAGGAGATAAATATTGTATAAATGATTATTGATCAAATAATATTCACATTATATTATATTATATGTTAATGGACCAATTCAAGTAACCATGGAATAGATGTAGTCATACACATTGGGGGTGAACATTGTAAATCTTATGTTATATTTGATATTTTCCGTATATTTCACACAATAGGTTTTTTTTCATTAATTAAATTTTAAGGGATAAATTCTCATAAAAAATTCAAGGGTTAAATTAAATGGAGAAGAAATTATAAATGGTCATAACTTATTAACCCTGAACTTTTCAATGTTTCTCATGACCCTAAGGAACACATATTGTAATTAGAGGAGTTTTACACAATTATATCCTTCCCATGATTAATCTCAGCTCAGTTAAAATATAAAGTATTAATACCATAATTGGAAACAATTATCATGGGTGAAAAAATATAATTACACCCTACCTTCCATTTCATTGTTTATAATTAATTTATTCTTGAATAGTTGTTTTTTCACCCATGTATAATGGTTCTCTTATAAATATTGTTGAAATAATAAATCAAAGGGTGTATGGGAAATCTCTAAAAACAATTCATACCATTATGAAAAAACTATTATATGATGGTTATGAGACTCAAAAAAATAATTGAACATTTGAATGGATGATGATGAAATTATAGATCAGTACTTCTCGATGGTCAGTAAAATTTTAAATAACATCAAATAATTTAACGATATATTTTATCCTTTTTATTTTTTTAAGAAACTCATGAGAATTAATTTCAATACATTTAATTCTAAAATTTATTCCTTGGAAGATAAATATGATGCATCACTTGCTGAATTTCATAAAATCACTATACCATATAATATGGGGATAAACATAACATTTAAAAAATAAATATAATAATGATATGGGTTATTAATGTAGGAATAATATGAAATTTGTTGAATGAGGGATATAGTTATTGGGATTTAATGAGTCTGGATACAAGGAAGTCAATGCATAACTAAATAATAGAATCTTTTATTTTATCTTGATTTATTATATAAATTGAAGAGGAAATTTCCATGTGAGAATATAACTAATATGTTTTGATTATGAAAGAATTATAAATATTTAATTAATTTAACAATGAGTTAATTGCTAGAATGTGATGATAATCAAGTAGACAAACCTAAATATTACCAGTAGTGTAAACCTTAGAAGGAATAGAATAAATCTAATAGATGTAATAATAAGATATAATGGAAAAGTGGAATAAGTATATTTAGAATGAAATATCCGTTTGACTCAACAAACAATAGTTCCCTACAGTACAAAAAATTTGAGATATCCAAAAATCTAATTATTAATGTTTACATAAAAGAAGATATATAAAATATTGATGAAGATGATGATATAGAAGACTATAAGAAATTTTAGCTAATATTAGAACTCATGTAGTGTATTGTCCAAAAAACTGATGAAAGAGATCAATTTTATGAACAAATTAAATGACAAGAAAAATAAAGGAAAGAATTATCTCTTTAAAAGAGAAAGTTAAGGCATTGAGGATATAATGATCCTCTAGATACCAGATAATGAATAATTAATGAGGGTGTAATATCAATATATAATCATTATATTAAGTATGTTATGGTTTGAATTAATAAAATCATGTATGCTAGAGATTGATAGAACCTTAATTGTGTAATGTGAGAATTAAAACAAATATTTATTGGTAATGGCTGAAACATCACAAGCTATATAAAGACATCATCATAAAATTTTGGTTAAATATACTTGAAATAAACATTATATTTCATTTATTTATTATAATCATATTGATATTAGAAACAATATTATTAAATCATGTGTCTATAAATGAAGTGATAAAAAAATAACATATACAGATGTAGTAAAAAACCTCAAATAAAATGGTCCCCATGCCTCTGGAAAATAGGTAATGGGTTTTTTTTAATATCAACAAACACAACATTGGAAATTATATTTTTTTATTTAAGTCCATAGTCCATTATAGTTTATTGGTGTTATGGAATGTACATGAACTAATTGACTAATTGTTGGGTGAAAATTGCACTCATTAAAATATAGACATAATCTTTGAGGATGTAACATTGGATTAATATAATGTAACTTTAATATGTTAAAGGACTAAATAAAGACAATATTATCAATATCATTAGATTTTCTAAAGGAAAATATATTTTAATATTTTGAGATTTTTTTGGAAGGTGTGAAAATATATGTCACTATACTGATGAATCCATGACAATACTTATGGTGTATATACCCTGTAATGAACAAACCACAATACCCTCTCAATATGGTACCTAAACGAACCTATCACATACCTAATGGTATATTCCGATCCTCATGGGCTCATGATTAGCACACAAGAATCGAATAGTAACCATAGGGAATGATTTCTCCCATCTAGATGTAACAAGATGGAACATATATAGAACAGAAACAATAGTTTAAATGATAAATATATTTCATAACTGAAATAAAACCATAGAAAAAAAATAACTCATGTGTATAAAAAATCATTAAGTACAGGTCCAATCATAATAGACTACCCAAAATAGGAATGAACAAAACGACTCCTTGTTATAGTGTGGGAAGAATGCAACCATCTAACCACCTGATACTCAAATCACAAGTTAGAAATCCACATCGTATCACTGCATGAACCTTAAATTCCCTATATTATAATACATAACTAGGTATACACACTATCTAAGGGGTATCGAGGGTGAGAGAAACAAGTATAATTAGGGTCCCACCTAGTAGTTCCATAAAAATTACCATAATAAAATATTTTTTATTCGTATTTTAAACAATATATTACATGACAATCAGTAATTCATATTTATGAAAAATGTTGTAAATATTTTCCTTTTTCATGAATTCAAAAAAGGAAGGTTTATCAATTTCAGGAATAAATATCCATCATCATTTATTAATATCAATATCAATATCATTCATATAAAAACAAAAATAGTATATATATATATGATCGTATGTAAATAATGAAAAAGAACATATCCCATCAGGGTACCAGGCAACTCGAACCATAACCAATGACAAGTTCACAATATGTTTATATAACACATGCATAAGGAGTATACAAACACCCCAAGACTGAACCCCCCAATAATGCCATGAATATGTTTGTATAACAACAGACCAGGTGATCAAATGAAAGGAACATTAGGAAACATATACTAGTAATATGTAAGATGGACCTGCGATAAACCTCCCACATATTTACCAAAGGACTTCCATGTGATTTATTTCTTAAATCATTTCAATTATATGAAGATTAACTTTTAAACATTTATAAAAACCTAGGGGAATGAAAACATTAATTAAAAAACCATTTACAAAATTAAGAAATAATACCTAATATATTTATACATAAATTTATAAAAAAGAGTAATAAAATTCATCATCACCTACTAGAGAATGTATCACCTACCTCAACGCATGGGGTCATACATGCCTATAAAAGATCTTCTAATTAGAAGAACACAATGAAATCAACAGAGACCCTAGAATCATTATACACACCTTATATTTGATAAAATTATACAAAAATTATAAATAGAGAAGAAAAAACAACATACCTCAATAATGAACACCCTCCAAAACATATCCAAAAAAGGAAACATACCCTATAAGTAGATCACATATGGATCTAAAAGGAAATAAGAAGAAATGTCACCATGGTTCATTGATTCTAATAATGCACTGTAGATGTTCTGAAATAATCAAAGAAAAAAATAAGAATAAATGATTAATAACATAGAGACACTACAATGAACTACTATTTTGATCAATAATTAATCAAATCAATTTTTATTAAATGAATACTCCCAAAAATACCATAGATTCCATATCACCCAAGAGAAAAAGGACCTATAGGTGAATTAATAAAATATCACATGTAAGAAACCCTAAAATACATTTCTATTAAATTATAGGGCATGTAATACCATAACATGTCGGGTAATCCTCATGACTCATATAATAAAAAACCACCCATCACCTTTTTATTAATAATGAACCTTTTGACATTACATAGAGTGTACACTATTCACGGAGTGCACTACCTTCACGTTGTATACCATGTTCACAGCCTCATCCCTGATTATAACAGACACCATGTACTCCCATTAAATGATATGAATTTTTCATTTAGAATAAAAATATGATAGATTCTTCCACGAAAACACAAAAAAACTCAAAATTTATTTGAACATTGTGAGAAACCTTTAATTCCATTATGAAATTTATACCCAGAATCCATTATGTCAATAAAAAATTCATCCTACAAAGTTAATTTGTTTTACTCAATAAATAATCATCATCCTAGGAAGTCCATACATGTATCCAATTTGATAAGAAAACCATGTACATTAATTGGAATTACCATAAAGCATGTACCAAGATGTTACAAAATCCCTACCATAATAATTTTAGTCACAAGGCTGTAATATATAAGAATAAAGTCTTGTATAGTGGTGAGGAAATTTTACCATTATTAACAAGTCATGATCCCATGTTTCATGAGAATCATATTTCATACACCTTAAATCTTTGAATAAAAAAATAGAAATTCCATAAAAGACTATCACTTCAGATCCCATGAACTCTACTGGGAACTTTGCAACAAAAACATCTAGATCTAACACAATATCCTCTAAATTAAAACCATGATAGTGGTCAGGGTGATATTTCCTGAGTTGGTATAGATGGAACATGCCATGTATAACTATAAAATGAAACATAAATGAAAACTAATAAAAACATTTGGAAGCATCTTAGTGACCTCAAATGTTCGAACATATCTCAGAGACAACATTACCAATTTTCTAAGCCTATGGCTAATGAATAGAGGGGGAAAATTAAAAAAACCTAGTCACCTATGTAAAACATGAAAATAGGATCTTTTCGATCCACATAAAACTTCTAATGACTATATGTTGTAACTAGGTGCTGATGTATATAATTAATCCTCATTGATGTCACCTGAAACAAACTATGTACTACCTAAAAGATACACCAAAAGCATCCCAAAAATGATGTTATCATCATGGGAGACCATTATATTCCTAAAAATATTGTTTTTTAAATAACTAATTTTAATTTTTATTCTATGAAAATTCAACAAGTCCATGAAAGATATCCCAAGGTCAATCAAAATCCAAGAAATATAGATGGATTATATCCTCTAGAATCAAAATAGTGTGCTCATTCTGGAAGTATGTGTGTGGATGAAAAGATGTAATCAGCCTATAATGATTCTCCATAAACTATGGGATACTCCTACCTTGAACAACCAAGTAAACATGTGATCACTATCTAACATAGAATTACATGGAATCCCATCTATCCTCGTAATTTTATGTGCATATAGCTTACTCAGATCTTCAACTATTGTAGTTCAAATGATTTGAATAAAATGAGAGAAAATTTCCATCCAATCAATCAGCATCTAGATAGAATTTCTCAATCTATAAGTCCAAGATAATATGACTACAAAGCATGTGGTTCCCTTTTCCCATTTCCAAACTAGATCTACAAGAGGTTGGAGGAAACCAAAAGGTTTAAAATGAAACACCATAATTTCTTGATAGGTGTAATAGTGGGAAACATAATTATCAACGTCACACTTTAAACCTACAAAATAAATTCCCCTTATCATTTAATAACACAAAAATCATTTTTCTTAGATGAACTGATTATAAAGATATATGGAAATCAAATCAAACTGATCTCATAATAGATTGAAGGATAAAAAACTAATCCCCAAAACTTTGAATACAATATAATGAGAGATACCAAAACAAAATAGGTCCCCCACCGTATAGGTTTGCATGAAGTCCTATTAACACAACATCAAGCTATTGAAACTACATAATATAATTAAGAGAAGTAGGAGATAATTGAAAATTGGTAAAAAACAATTTCTAAAACATTATCTTGAGAAAACGGTTTCAACTAAGAAAAATTTTCATATGGTTCCACACATCATTTAATTCAATACAATACTATGATGGATCATTGATATTAAGTTTTTCATGAATGGAATTCCCCTATCCCAGGTTATAGGTGATAAAAAATTCAAATGTAAAGTGGTTTTACACCAACCACCTCAGTTTATGATTCATGGTTTTTTTGATAAAATATATCGCTCAAACACTTTTGGATAGAAATGACTATGAACATTTCCCCAATTATACAATTCCTCCAAATAAAAATCACATTCATGAAGGAGGAATACACTAAATTATTAGTGGGGTAATTATTTTCATGCAGTCTAAAATAATGAGAATAATAGGCCACCACATGATATCCTCTACCTGAGCTCAAAAGAAAATTAGTGCGATATTCAACACATAAAACCACATACCCTTCATAAGGTTTAGGTGATATCAAAATAGGAGCTGATGTTCTAATTATTTTCAACTCATTGAAAGAAGATATTCACAGTGCAATCGATATGAATTTAATCACAATCATGTCATTTACAATAAAAAGTGATTCAAATGGTGAAAAAAATGTTGGAGAACCATCAATATTATCAATAAAGATTGAGGATTATCCAAATGTTAAGGAAATTACATGGTTCTTCTAATTAGAAAATAACAATTACCATTTTAGGGTAAATTTTTATGATGTTCTTCAATATATTATTCCCCAATTACATTACATAATGTATTTAGAAAGATCATTATGAAAGATACCCATAAAGAATGTGTCATGTTTGTATTTCCAAAAAAAATCAAATGGTGCTCATGATCATGCTTAGAACTTATGTAAAACATAATATCATCAACTAACACTACCATAAATGTGTCGATATACTAATGAAATATCTAATTCATTAATTTCATGAATACATAAATGAGAATTATTATGACTGAAATACATCATAAGATATTAGAAATACTCATACCTTCTATTATATCCATCTTTGGTGTATCACACTCTCGAACTCTAAGCCGATGAAAACCCAATTAATGAATTTTTTTTAAAAAAAATAGTATTTTCCATTTTAACTTATCGAATTAATCATCCACATGAGGAAAAGAATGGTTTTACTTACTATTATTTGATTCAACATATTATAGTAAATGTAAAATTGGATTGAATGATGTGTATTCATGGAAAAGAACACTAGAGATGCAATAGTTCAGACTATACAGTGAACAAAACCTTTTTTCATCAGGTCATCCAAAAAAATATTGAGATTTGTCAGATATAATTGTGACATATTCTAAGAAGGTATCAATATCAAATATGTCCCCAAAACAAGATCAACCCCAAATTGTACCTCTATCTGAAGGAATCTATGATAAATCACCTGGAGATAATTTATGAAAACCAATTAGAATAGTAGGACGATTAATAATATATCAAACAACATTGGGCACAACAAAAATAGTATAAAAAATCATGTAAGCTCTAGAAGGAAGGTCTGAAACCCTTAGACCTCAGATCTGAGTCTTCCTAATACACCTATGAGTTACAATAAGACATAATAAATGAGAATTGATGATAAAAACAATAAACCATAACATGATAAGAAAAAATATAGTCCTTCTCAATGATGATGTCAAATAAATATATATTGTGAATAAGAAAATCCAAGACCTACTCTAATTCATCTATTGATAGTGAAAAATGATGCTGAAACTGGTTCTATTTCTCCTTCACAATAGGTCTCTCTACTTATAAAACAAAGGACTTATAATCCATCAAAATGTTATGAATTTAAAAAAAATCACATATTAATGAGTGGAAATAACCAATATCAATAAATAAATATATATTGTCCATCCAATAAAGATTTTTCCTCTAAAATTCATTGGACCAACTTCTACCTCCACTAGAATCACATCGACTTCATGAAGGTTCATCACTATTAAGACATATTCCTACATTCCTATAGACATTGTAGAATCAGACTGCACCACAGCAGCCTTGGGTCCACTGATCCCTAACCATATTGAAGAGTATGCATGTCCTGAAAGAAAAACTACATATGAACATAATATCACAAAATATTACACATATTTCATTATGAAGGACATGAACACAATATCTACCTAAAAATGCAACATTGATAGAATGTTAGAGGAAAAATACTAGCTATAGCTGGTGTTGTTGAAGATGTATACTTCTGAGAACAACCTCCAAAATTTCCGGGATGATCCAATCACTTTACTTTTTTCCTAGATCACCAATAAAGTAGCCACTAGATTGAATCAAAGGGGTTGGATATTGAATCATTCCTACCTTATTCATCTCTTCCATCAAAGCACTATCAATAGTCTCAACATTTATTGAAATCCCCTTCATAAATAATAATTACATGATTCCTAGTCACAATCCATAAAGTCACAATAGATATTTTGTCTCTTCATTCTTCAAAACATTCATTGAAAAATGAACTATACCATCTCTCCAATTAGTATATGTTGTCATTCCATTATCTCCATGATGTTAATAGATGATCTCCATAGTCTTTGTCATCATCATTGAATCAATAAAAACCTATTATAAGAAAAGAGTCTTGAAACCCTTCCAGTCCAGTCAACACTTCTTATTGTCCAATATAATGAAATCCCACCAATGCTTTCTAGGGCCCTAAATTATGATCTTTTCCCAATTTAATCAGATTTCATTAGTTTTAGCTACGATATTAAAGAACTAATCAATCTTTTTATGACTATTCTTCAACTCTTGAGGAATATTTTTAACCTTATTGTATAATGGGTTTTTACACATGAACTCCCACGATAGATCCTTTTCTCTTCCGGCTCCACATTAGGCTAAGAAGAATTCATTCTCAACTTGTGGAACATTCTGATCATCAAAACGAACATCCCACATAATATACATTCTAATGTTATGATCTATTAGAGGGATTCCTTGAGGTGCATCAGCTTCACCCACAAGTGGAACTCAGTAAAAACATTATAGAGCATACTGTTGAAATCCCAAACAAATGAAAATATATATAAAAGAACAATCTTATTTCAAACTAGAAAATAAAAAACAAATTCACATCAGGAACTCAAAACAAGAGAGACACATCCCAAATTCCTATTGATTCATTATCTTCATCATGAAAAGAGATGTTCCGACACTTTCCATGATATACTTCTCAAGTCCCAATAATCGTATCTAAAATGTAATAAACATCCCAAAACATGGGATCTTTAGGATATACTATATCTTTAATAAATCTATAATGAGATAAAATGAATACCATCTTAAATTGGTACATAACATGACCCGTCACAATCCAAAAGGGAATTCTCAATCCCCATAGGATGGTGACTAACACTCTATCATCACATAAGATAAAAAGGGAAAAGTTTCTTTACACCTAATCAAACAAAATGAAAAATATTCATTATAGAAACATTAGTGATTATGAAAAAAAAATTCTATAATTGAAAAGATAGTTGAAACCAAACAACTAATGGGTAGAATAAATCTCCATGTATAGGTCACACAACAATGGACTATCAAAAATAAGAAAGAAGGAAACTACTCACTATGATATCATGGGTATATTCCAACATTCCCACCATCGAAAACATAAATAAGATGATAGAAAAATATCTCTACCCCACTATGGAACTTTATATTTCCCTACATTAAATGATATAACAAGTTATATGCACCATCAAAGGGGTATATAGGGTGTGAGATAACAAGCCCATAAAGGTTCCAACAAGGTGTTTTATAAAAAATCTCTGTACAATAAAAAATCACGTATTATCATTTTAAATTAAGCATGTAATGATAATATGTAATGAAATTTTATCAAATGCGTGGGAAATATTTCCATTTTCCTCAATTGAAAAATAATTATAGGTATATAAATTTAAGAAATAAATTTCCATCATCATTTATAAAAATCCATAGAATGTATATCAACAAATAAATACAAATCAATGAATATCCAAATCTTTCTAAGGATATTAATAGTTCATGTGAGATAACTCCACATACTATAATAAATAAATTTTTCACAAAAATTCATTGGAAAAAGGACTATGGAGTACATAAACATCACGAGATTGAACTAACCAACAATTTCAAGAACATGTCCCTAGAACAAAAGGGATACGAAGTATAGTAAATCCCCATGATCAAAATTTTTTATGGGAATATAGATTATGGGATAAAGCTAATACTCCCACCAACATACACAAGTGCTTCCATTTGATTCATTTCTTAAACCATTTAAATTCAATGAAAATACCATTTTTCTCTTAATTAAAACCCAAGGAGAAAACAAACACAAAGAATCCACGAATAAGAATAACATAAAAAATTAATAGATGACATAGAATTGAACCAAAAATAATTTAATTTATTAAAATCAACAAGATTTGTTATAACAGAAGAGGAAACAACATACCTCAAAAAAGGATAGTCAATACACTACAAACAATAAAGGAAATGACCCTTTGATTAAGATCACAGAAAGATCTATAAGGATACAAGTAGAAACATCATCATTGATTAGTATATCTGAAAATGACATGAAAAAGATGATCCAAGATAGAAGAAATTAATAAGAAGAAGAAGGGATTACTCACCTAGAGAGATTCAGGCCATTTGAAATGGCGACCAAACGTCGAATGAATCATCCTAGATCAAACAGATATTTCCAAAATCATCATAGAAGACTTCAAGGTTGAGGAAAACAAGTACTGTGGGGTAATTGATAAATATATCTCTTATATCATACTAAAATCCATGTACACAACATTTATACATCATTTAATCTCATTACACATCTGGTGACCCTCAAGACTCAGATACAAAAAAGTTTAATATTTATTAAAAATTCACCTTTTAACATTACATGATGTGTAATATATATATGTTGTGTACTCCCTTAATGATATGTACCATGTTCACACAATCCACCGTACAAAACATACATGTTATATACTCCCAATAAATGACCTGTATTCTTACTACATACTAAATGAACTGTATATTCTTATGATAAAACCCCAAACAAACACAAGTGTTATATAAACTTGGGGAGATCTTCAAAATGATATTAATAAATCTATACCCATTATAATTTAATTAAGAAAAATATACATACCTGTTCATTATTTATTTTTCTCCCAAAAAATGATTTACATCATCATGAGTCCCAAGACCCATCCATGTCAAAGAGGAAAACAAGCACTGAGAATACAATTACCTAAAATCGTATAACAGTATGTAACATTACATGAAATATTAATGTAATGATTGATAATCTAAGAAGATTATGGGAAAATAATTTCATTCCATGAGTGGTCTAAATGAAATAAAAATGTCTATCCCTAAGATTTATGACAGTGTTTCTTCCTCTAATTTGATAGGTGATATAAATATCTTGATATATGATTATTAACAATAAATTAAACAAGTTACATTTTGAAAACATTCTTATTTGAGAATAAAATGTATTATAATATCCATGATTAAATCCTTGAAACTGAAATTTTCCATAGTGTGATGACAATAAATTCCAAAAATGATACTCTATAAAATAAAAAACTAATTAAAATTAATGAATGTGATGTTTTTACAAATTTACTAAAAGGAAGGTTCTAAATAAGAAAACATAATAAACATAAAATCTAATACAGTTGACCTATTTTTATTATAACTCTAATTTTTTTTCTCTAATGAGACATAATGAAATGGAATGTGAATGTTTTATTTATTAATTTCATTATTAATTGTTTTAACAAAATAATGTTTATGAAATATAAATAAGGGGCCACTGAGATATTAAAATTTCATTGAAAGTATTTTGTGAATGATAGGGTATTTTAAATACTAAATCATTATATATGAAATTGTAAAGAGTTCGCATGTAAAACTTTTTATTCTATCTCAATGGAACATTGAATCAATTAAAAAAATTGTTCTCCTTATATTCGATGAAAAAATGGAGTACCTGAAATTAAAAACAGATGTTTCGATGAGACGGGAATGATCATTCTTATTTATTACAAATATTTTGAACTCATCAAGAGAAAATTTATATGTACATCTATCCATATTAAAAATATATTTTTATTTTTACTATAATCTAATATGTATTCTTATATTATAAGTTATAAGATATTTCCAAATGTAGAATACATAAATTTTTTTGGATACAATTATTTATTATATAAATAAATATGGATACTATGAATTTTGTTGAAAAATATGAATAAGGAATTTTCAATGGTTATTGATATAATAGAAGAAGTTACAAGTGTAAGGATAAATTTTTAAAAATTTATATGATTCATTTGATATGAACATTATTGAAAAATACATTTCCTTAAAAAAAATCAATGATGATTTTTGAGGTAATTCATAAGAAAATTGGATAACTTCTAATAAAGAAAATAAAAAATAATATGAATGGAAACCAAAACATGTAAAAAATTATTTACAATAGTATTTTGAGGGAGGAAGTCAATCAATTAACGATCACTAGAGATTCATAATTTAAGAAATGTGGTTGAATTAATAAAATTTCATTGGAAAACAGAATGATATAGCTCATATCGAAAGAAAAATATATTAATAAATCTAATTTCCATTATCTAATATGTGGAATAATCTTTAGATTCAAAGGATGGAAAAAATAAATATTGGAAAAAAGTGGAATGTATTTTTGGATCATATTTTGGAAAATTTGACGCTGGATCATATTAAAAAACATAAAATATATAATTTTATTGATTTTTTGGTTTCTAGAAACAAGCTAACTGAACACGGATAAATTACATGAAATAAATAATGTCTTTTCTTAATGGTTTATACACAGATAAATGTTACATATTTTGGAGAAATTTTTTACGTGTTTTCAATATGTGAAACAATTAGAATGAAAATTGTACTGAATTCACATAATTTTTACAATGTGTTTCATATTGAAGATAAGAAATATTTATTAAAATGATAAATTGAATGATATGTTTATATAGTAATTTTTAGTGTGTCCATACATGATAATGAAGAAACCATGGTGTGTATTTTGATTAAACATTTTTATGGGATGAAATAAGATGAGTGTGTGTTGTGGAATGAACATGATATTATGTTATATATGTTGAAAGTTTCTATGGGAAACATTAATATAAAATTTTATTTTATATATATTAGCACATATACAATAATATTCATTTTCAAAATTGATGAAATTATTTTAAAACTTATATGGATAAAACATTTGATGAATTAATTGAGTAAATAGTTAATATCATTGAGTTATCTATGATTTGGGTGTGAAAATACTTTATGGGACAATAAGTTTTACAAAATTGGTTTTTCATCATCCCATATTAGGAAAAGTATTCCTCTGAGTTACTAAAAATATTTATTTCATAACGTTCCATTGAAGTATCTACTCTTACCTATGTGGTCATAAAGTTTAGTAAAAATGATATTAGACTCATCCAAATAAATCACATATGATAAAATTATTGATATGTATTTAGTATGTTAAACTAAAATCATATAATATAAATTTCTAAAGAATATGTTGTGATATAAACAATCTTTGATACACGAACTCTGATTTGAATGAAAATTACAGTGATATAAAATCAACACTGGGGTGATCTTTCTTCATTGTAATATTTTCTTTGAGATATTATAATGGGAAAAAATATTCGATAACTTTATACCCAGAGGAAGAAGAATATATAATTTTCACCTTAAAAGTTACAAAAATGTTGTGGATGAAAGTTCAATTTGATGTTTTTATATTGATTGTTTATTCACCATTAAAGATTTCTTGTGAAAATTGAAGTTTCATTGATCTTTCCAAATCCCTTATACAACATTCCATATCAATGAAAATAATATTAAGTATTAATTTTTAGAAGATAATCTGGTTAGTGTATATTTTATGCTTGAGTATATTATAACATGTTAACAAGTGTTTATATTTTCGGTAATGTTATTCCAAGTGAAATATTTGAAGAATTGAGGCTATAAATATAAGTTCATCCTCGACCAATGGAATTATAATGTCCATATGAAATACGCCACCATTTATTAGATTATATTTTTATTGGGTTACATATTTTAAAACTCTGTATGATTATTTAAAGCTATTTCATTGTTGAATCTTAATTTGTTGTAATCAGAAAATGGGGGAGAATAAATGTTTAAGGGGGATATCAACCTGACATGTAAAAAACAATTTTTCACGATGAGGTAGAAATCCTTGAAAAATAATTCAATATATTAGTGTGGTGTTATGAAATTATATTTGAAAAATTATTTGGTTTCATTAAATATTGATAAAAGAGGAATTTTAGAGAAAAGTAAATATTATTGTGAATTAAGAAAACAATGTGGTGAATAATGAAACATTAGGTTGTTTTTCTAACATGTTTTTAATTTGTTTACATAAATATTGTGGTCATTTTTCATATCAGGTAATTAATAATTTTTGGAGTTGTTAAGAATAATTTATCATGTAGTATTAAAGGAGTATAATAATTTTTTCATAAACTGTGTTATGAATATTCATTTATAACAGACTGTTTATTTTTTATTTCTGTCTCTATAATCATGATAAAACTATGATTCAAACTAAGTTTCTATGATGTGTAGAAAGCATATTTTTTTATATTATCACTATATGGTGATTTTCAAGAATTAAAAGAAATCAACATTTTATATATTAATTGATTGATTGAGATTAAAATGTTCAAGCGAGCATGAAAAGTTCATGATGGGTTTTTAGAAGGTATAGTTTTAGAATGTTTAATAATTTTTTCCGGCGCTTTCGCTGGGGCATGCGCATCAGTCTATGGGGACGCGCTGCTGTTGCCCCGCATTCCCGCTTTCAAAAGGTGGGTGGAATTTGCTCCTTCTTCAGGGACGTTTTCTCCTTGATCGAAATGGGATGATGGGATGTCGGTTTTTCCTTCTGTGGATTCCTTCTCGGAACTCATTACCTAGTCTGGGTCTCCCTCTTAGATTTAATACGTTGATCATGAATCTTGTTCTTGGTACCATATCTTTATGGATGTTGGTTAATTACACTACTTCCGTTAAGACATTCCATGGGGTCTTGACATGGTAGCGACCTTCGGTCGGAGTAGACGACAACATCTGGCATGTTGGGGCATCTCTGGGTGCGTGGACATTGGGGAACCTGTGTTCTTCCTCATAAGAGGGCATCTTAGGGGTGTATAACCCGAGGCATCCCGCGTCGAATGCAGGGAATCATCTGCCATAGGCATGTCCCTGAGGTTTTCCTCAGCTTACCATGTTTAACATGGGGTATGCCATGAGTTTAACATCTTGCGGAGACGGTTATGCCAATGGAGTGTCATATGTGGTTTCCCTCAGGCATCTCATGTTTATCACGAGGTAGGCTGCGAGTTTAACGTCTTGCGGTGATGGTATGAGAGTGATCAGAACATCCCACAGATACATATCAGATTGGTATATCCCAAGGAGACAACACCTAGAAGATGGATGGATCAGAACACCCAATGAGGACGGATCCGAGGTGGTGCGCTCCCTGGAGGGGAGACGTCCCACCGTAATGGATGATTTGAACACCATCGAGGGCAGATCAGGGAGTGTGAAACCCAGGATGGTGGACACCATGGCTTACCATTGGCAGGGATTGATCCTAATTGAGGTTTCTCACATACCCCTTGTAGAAAAGAGGGATCAAAACCCACGTAGTTCAAAGAGTTGATGAATCGGGGTGTACACAGAGGACAACGACCCAGAGACATGTTGGGGCTTACGCATGGATATCGGCCCATGTACTGCTAGGAGTAGCGAGGAGGTGGATGGAATGATTCCACCGGGTTGTGGTGGCCTGGGTGAGAATCAGGATGGATGATGGAGAGATGAAAGAAGTGGAGGGGGAATGAAATGAGACTATCGCAAGGGCGACGATGAAGTTGGGATTGAGCCTCGAAGAGACATTCTATGTATCCCCGTAGTAGGGAATCAAAGTCCGCGTAATTTGGTGGGAGGATGGGATACCTGAGGAGGCAGCCCATGAGAATGGATGCATGGATAGGTGTTGGGTTTGAGCCTCATAGAGGCTTCCTACATATCCCCATGGAAGAGAATCAAAGACCACATAGTTCAGGATGGTGTCGTCAGCGAACCGATGTGAAGATGGAACTGGGTCTGATGGGTGATGGGCTTGAACCTCATGAGGCTTCCTACGTACCATGCCTTGACATTGATCAAAGGTCACGTAGTTCAGATGGATAAAGTTTAATGTCATGCGGGATGAGGGTGAACCGACATGAAGGGGGTCGAAAAGACCGAGTGATGGGCTTGAACCTCGTTGAGGCTACCTACGTACCATGCCTTGACATGGATCAAAGGCCACATAGTTTGGTATGGGGGGCCGGTGAACCGATGAGAAGATGAACCCGTGGATACACTGGTGGTGGGCTTGAACCTCACGAGGCTTCCTATGTACCATGCCTTGACATGGATCAAAGTCCACGTAGTTTGGGATGGGGGGCCGGTGAATCGATGTAATGGTGAACTCGTGGGTCCACATGTGGTGGCCTTTAACCTCATGAGGACTCCTACGTACCATTCCTTGACATGGATCAAAGTCCACGTAGTTCGGGATAGTCACAATAGCTAACTGCTGGACTGGAATGGAGTTTAACGTCATGCGGGAAGAGGGTTAACCCTAACGTGAATAAATGACGGGTAGTGGGCTTGAACCTCGTGGAGGCTTCCTACGTACCATGGTTTGACATGGATCAAAGACCTCTTAGTTCAAAAGGGATGTACAATTTAATTTCATGCGGGACAACATACAGTTTAACGTCATGCTGGATGGGGGCATACAATTTAACATCATGTTGGACAAGGGCATACAGTTTAACATCATGCTGGACGGGGGTGGGTGTCATATTCGATTCTTACTCTATGACCATGTGATTCGTGCTCGGTGTGAGAAACAATAGGCAGAAAAGACCTAATGATCATGTCATGAAGGGTGCGTCTGTGAGAAGCGAATATGGGCTTATACGTTAGGCAACCCATGGTGCTGGGACTTACTTCAGGATGGAGGCCTGAGGAAAAGTATGACGATAGTTTTGAGGCTGAGCCTTGAAGAGGCTTCCTACGTATCCTCATGGCAGGGAATCAAAGTCCATGTAGTTCTTTTGATGATGGCTTACTGCCGATTGGGGGTTTCAATGGCTTACCGCTGGATTGGGTCACAACAACTTACCGTTGTATTGGGTCACATCCGCTTACCGCTGGATAAAAATGTGAATGACTTACCGCTAAATGGGGTCGCAACGGCTTACCGATTGATGAGGATGTCAATGGATTTCCGCTAAATGGGATCGCAACGGCTTACCACTGGATGAGGATGTCAATGGCTTACCACTAAATGGGGTCACAACGGCTTACTTCTAGATTGTGTCACAACGGCTTATCGCTAGATAAGGATCACAACGGCATACCACTAGATAAGGATATCAATGGCTTACCGCTGCATAGGATCACAATAGTGTATGGGGCTTAATCGAGGAAGCTTCCCAGGTGCCGCTATGAAGTGACACTGGTGAACGGGGCTTACGCTTGGAAGCTGCCCGAGTGCCACAATGGAGAGGCACTGGTGAATGGGGATTACGCTAGGAAGCTGACAGTGTGCCTCTATGGAGCGGCAATGGTGAATGGGGCATAGGCAAGGAAGCTGCTCGGGTGATGCTATGGAGCGGCACTGGTGAATGGGGATTACGCTTGGAAGCTTCCTGTAATGTCTTCCTC
Source organism: Viscum album (assembly GCA_963277665.1). NCBI lineage: Eukaryota > Viridiplantae > Streptophyta > Magnoliopsida > Santalales > Viscaceae > Viscum > Viscum album. The sequence continues at coordinate 2,494,851 of OY728148.1, read as the reverse complement.
ATGTCTGGCCATGAGGGCATCCCAACTTACTGGTGGATTGAGGCCTTCGCCTATGCGCTAGTGCACAAGCGGGATAAAGCCAAGGGGTGTTGGAATCATGCCACTGTTATCATGGAATTAGGAATGTTATTCTTGGATCATAAGGCATCTCTTGTTTAGTGAAAGAGGAATCCTATGATTGGCACATAGGGTGTACTACAGTTTATAGTCTTGTAGATAATAATATTGGCATCTCATGCTTTGAGAACAAGGCATCTCTTATTTGGAGCTAGAGGCATCCTATGTTGGGAACATAGGGATTACTAAAGTTTAAAGGCTTGTAGATAGGACTATTGGAATCTCATGCTAGGATCATGAGGAATCACTTGTATTAAGCAAGAGGCATCCTATGTTTGGAAAATAGAGATTACTAAAGTTTAAAGTCGTGTAGACAGGACTATTATCATATCATGCTAGGAGCATGAGGTATCTCTTGTATTAAGCAAGAGTAATCCTATGATTTGAATATAGGGATTTCTACAGTTTAATTATATATAGATAGGACTATTAGAATCTCTTGATATGAGAATGAGTCATCTCTTATATTAAGCAAGAGGCATCCTATGATTTGAACATAGGGATTACTATAGTTTAAAGTCATGTAGATAGGACTATTAACATCTCATGCTAGGAGAATGAGGCATCTCTTTTATTAAGCAAGAGGCATCCTATGGTTTGAACATAGGGATTACTACAGTTTAAAGTCATGTTGATAAGACTATTAGGAATAAGGTTCCTAGAAATTGATGGTGTAGGGACTTATGTAAGGGTGTCCCTTTATGGTTCAACCTGGAATAGGATCCAGGTGATAGGGTTTGGAGGAGTTACCTGAGGAATGGTTCGACTCGAAGTACTCGGGGAATCGATGATGAGAATCTCAACTCACGACACGGAAATGAAACCAAGAGGAATATGTCGACTCAAAGTGTTTCATGATGTGTGGAGGAGTATCTCAAATCATGTTATTCCATAGGTGGAAGGTGGGTGTGCATAAGGGTGCAATGGAAAATGCTGAAGTGCCAACCCGAAATGATCAGGGGCGCAGCTCAAGTGGTATGGACTGGTGGGTGCGAAGGTAGGAGCCTCGCGAAGGACAGTTCTTCACGAAATAGCTTCGCGGAGCAAAGGTCTCGCGAAGCAGAGGGATCTCATGGAGCATGGGCCTCTTGCGGAGTAAGGTCGGCTCGCAGAGCAGAGGGATCTCACGGAGCATGGGCCTCTTGCGCAGTATGGGCGGCTCGCGGAGCAGAGGGATCTCGTGGAGCATGGGACTCTTGCAGAGCAGGGGCAGCTCACGGAGCAAAGTCTCACTGAGAAGCAATGCGAAGGAAGCTGCTCGCAGAGCAGGGATTCGCGGAGCAGCAACACGAAGGAAGCTGCTCGCAGAGCATGGCCTCGCGGAGCTGCAAAGCGGAGCTCCGCAGACTGGGAGATCGGCTGACCAAGGGGCGAAGTGGCTGTGGCCGTCCAGAGAATGGGGGTCAAGCTGAGTATTTATAGGCAAGGGGCGCCACAAATCAGAGCTCTCTCGGTGTGAAGACTGAGCTTGCTCCGCGGCGGATCGCAAACATCAAAGGCGGTCACAGAGCGTCCCGCCTCCTTCGCTTCGCAGTGGGTTCACGGACATCAAATTTGTTCGTAGAGCATCCCGCCTCCTATGGTTTGCGGTGGGTCTTCATGGCACGTCATGAACATCAAATAGATTCACAGAGCTTCCGGCCTCATTGCTTCGCGGCGGCGCTCCACGATCGTAGACAGGGCTTCGTATCTTTGTGAACCAGTTTTCCATCCCAACTTCGAATGTCCATAACTCCTAATCTGTAAATCCATTCGGGCCCTATGACCTACCAAATTGAAACTTGCGAAATGGTCTACGATCTTGGATTGTGTATGGAAGCATTTGGAAAATCATGGGGATGCGTTTTCTTTGGTCTACATAAATATTATTTTGTATAAAAGAAATTATAGGGACATGAATGAATATTTTGTACTAAGGGTATCTACTAGATCTCTTTAAATGAATTATTATTAGTTTGATCAGATAGAGAAGAAAAAGGATAAAAGATGGGGTTCTATCAGATATAATTATAATAAGTTGTGATACATACAATTTTGGATGAATTGAAACATACTTATATTGAATTATAATTTTCCAAGAGATAAATGTCAGGAATTCAAGGATATTACTCTGATTTTAATTATATTGGATTTAATAATTTGATCAATGATTTGATAGATTTAATTTCATTATTTGGATGTTTTAGTTATATTCCCCTAGTAAAAAGAGGGTATATGACTACTTGATGAAGTTGACTAGCTGTAGAATGGGATTTGAGTAAAAATTACACAAAATGATCCGTTACATAGTCCATTAGAATAATTATGAAAAAAATATATTCAAATAAAATAATGAGAGACCACTAGATGGGATTTTCTTATGAAGAACCCTAGTTAAAAATGTTTTCAGGTAATCACACCATGTCCGGTGATCAGAGAATTTTTCAGGCCATTGGATAGAGATTTCTAAAGTCAACGAATGGTGGTTTTATTAATTATTAATTTGGGAAAGAAACAGTACATACATTTTTCAAAAAAAATTACATATGTTTGTTATAATTTTAAAAATGAAAAGTCATATTTTTTTTCATCCGTCTTTTATTATATTACATTTGTATATGTTGTTTGAACAAGTTCCATGATATATATTTTATGGATATTTGGAATTAATAAGGTAGTGTGGATTTTGTAAGAAACATCGTGAATGTTATATATGATTTTTTAGGCACCCAATGATTTTGGAAATGGGTGGGGATCCAAATTTTGGGTTTTGGATGACCAGGAAAGTGTTTTTACATTGTCACCATGGGCTTCGAAAGAACACCTATAAAATGGGGTGAAATTGTACTTTAGGTTTTGAGTTACTATTAATACAATAATGACAGATGAAATTATTTGAGTAATTCCTAGAATAATATATTACCATTCATAGAAACACTTTATTGAATATTAAGTTCATATGATTGATGTTTAGGGTGAAGAGGTATCAGTAATAGATTCTCGTTAGAGTCCACTGACTATGCCATACTATATATTTTTACTAGAGAAAGTTATAGGTTTAATATTTTATTCCCTAAAAATATATTGGTTCAGTGATCTAGAGTTGTTAGGTGTGTAGTATGGGGTTATATCAGATGATTTTGTAGGCCCAATGGATGGATTATTACAAACAATACTTATCAGATAGAGAAAATTCTAGAAGAAAATGTTTTATGTTTTTTTAAAGATTCTCAGTTTCAATTAGAATTAAAGGATTAATACATATTGTAATTAATAAGAATTCTTATAATTTCCAATCATGGGATCAAAGTATTCTAATTATAGTTTTATCAAGTGGAACTAATTTCAAATTATTTATATTTGTCAATGACCAATGGATGTTTCAAGGGAAAGGATTTATCCAGCCACATATGAGGATAAAATAACAGATGGTGTATTATCTTTTTTACTCTCATATCATTTAATACAATGTATTGCTGAGTTTGATTATATAAAAAATAATATATAGACTACCATGTCAATAGAGTTAATTTCTATACAGATGAAATTGTAAAAGATAACCATTGATTCAACCCCACCCTTGTTCATTGTTTTTATTTTATTAAGAATCATAATATATGGTTCTTAAAAATATATATATTAAACATTATTTATTTATTGATTTCATTAGAAATAGATATTATGGGATTTGAGAGCTATGGTAAGGAACTACCAAACTTCTATAATTTATTTTGGGATATGCATTCTCAATCATTATCTCACATAACATTTTTTTCATTTAATTTTATTTTAATAATGTATGAATATATGTACATTCCACATATATCTTATTTTTACCATTATTTTCAAGGGTTATTAGTGTTTTCTTATGATCTCAAATCAATAATATCTCTATTGAAAGCCTGATTAATGGTAATTTTATGTATCATTATTCCTTCTCATGTACTGATCTTTTAAAATTAATATCCATTATACGATTACTAAAAACAATGAATACATTTTAGAAATAATCCTGGTTTAATTATAGTTTATAGAAAATAATGTGTTCTTATCTTCATTCATGCTTCCTTACTAAATTCGTAAAAAATTTATGGGTTCATATATATTTATTTTTCTCCAGAAATTTCACGTGAATTATTATTTTCATGAATTTTTTATTTGGGAAATCAGAATCATTATTGGAATATTATCCACATAAATGATTTTATTCCTTATTCTACTATAAATAAATGTTGATACATCAATTGGTAATGTGTTGGATAATGATTATGTAACCAATTTCATTTTCTTATGTTTTTATTGTGATTTTGATTTATATAAAAATTATTTTTGTGGTAAACATATACACACATATATATTTTTATGTAATGAATTTTCCTAAAATTATATGTCCTATAGTGAAATGGGTATGAATTTCATCTCATGAGATATTGTATAAGGGGGAAGGGTTGTTAGGCTAGAAAATTATGACATGTTTCATTGGAAGTTTGACAAGTAAAATGTTTATGATTTAGTGTTTTATATTGTTTCCTCCCTATTAAAATTACACATTATTATGTTATTTTATTCATTATGTTTTTATTGAACTTTAATATATATGATTCTCTAATTTCATGATATCGTGTCATTCATTTTTTTTCTGACATGTTATACTTCTTCTTTATATCTCATTCCCATAAAGGGATTTATTGAACAAACATTCCCTTATATATGTAAAAAGGGTATCATATATTTTAAAATAAAATAATTGGTATTGAACAGTTATTTATGGAGATAAATATAATGATGATGAATTTTGTGGGATGTATTCTCTATTAAATACTCTATAAATCTTGTTGATTTTGATTCTCACCAATAACCTTGATATTTTTACGCATGAAATTACTCAAAATAATCTATAGGATATAATTACTTGAAAATGATTACTCTTTTTGTTTTATATTTTTTTCTCAAATATTTTCTACATATGTTTTCTAAGATGTATCAACACAATATTCATACACTATATTTTTAAGTGAAACTCCATGTTTTAAAACATTATTTTTGTAGTAAACGTATGTATCACATACCATAACCCATTGTTAAATTATAAATAATGAATAATATTTTTCTGAAGAAACCCTATAGTTGTGAGAATGAAATGTGGTTCAAAAACCCAACATTTCTTAATAAACAATTTGTTTTCAATCAGACTCTTGGTGTTAACATATTTTTTATATTTTCTTCTATGATGTTTAAATTAATTATATTTTTTGAGATTGCTACAATGACCATGTCAGAATTAAATCACATTTTATATATCATCAAGGACTAATTGAATGTATTTTTGACAACATATAAAATCATTCCTATTTATTAGTAAAGTTATAACTCCCATTAAATGTTTTAAATTTAATAACTCGTGATTTTTTAAGTGGGAATTTTTAATTTTTGACTGAAAGAAACAAATGTTTCTATTTATAAAAAAATGACATATTTCATTCACAGATGAAGTAACACAAAAAGACAAAAATTTATCTATTTCTAAGAGCTACATATTATGGACATACAAGTTATCATCATGGTCTATTATATTGTAGCTCTATTTTTATACTGTCATTATTCTATTTTTGTATTTATTATTGATTATTTGAATCTAGGATCTCTGTGATGTTTTTCTATTTTGAATAGTGTTATAAATGATGAATTAGATCCATTTCATATTAGTTTCTACTTTTAGTATGAAATAATTTTTTTTCATAATCAAATAAAAAAATCCTTATTTCATAGAATATTAGATTCTTATACATTGTTTTAGTGGAGTGTTAGCTTATCAGTTTAATCTATGGATATTTTTTTGGTAAAAAAACCTTAAGTCCATATATAATCATTTATTTAATGTGTCCACCTCCTACACATTGTTGTGGATGTTTTACTATAAGAAGAAATATCTAGTGAAAATCACTAATCATACTAAAAGAGTGATGGAATAATGGACTTGGGATTTAAGTTCCCTAAACTAGAATAAATATTATTAGGTTCTTCTTCAATTTTTTTCAATAGATAACATTATTAAAAAAGAGAACATTATATATCATCATAATATACAAATAGAAATAAAATTTGAATAGATCATTTATTTGAAATGAACACTCCCACAACCCTCTTTTGTGCCTTCTTATTATTCTAACATAACAATTTGTTTCATAGGAGTTATATTTTAATAATTTTGATAATCTTTTCAAATATGGATTAAAATTTCCCATAAAGATTTATATTGATGAATAACATAATGATAGAATCCCATGGATATGGAATCGTTCTTTTAATGGTGATAATTATATATTATGGGAATAAAACATGATTCTTTATTTAAAGGATCTTGGATTCTATATTTCAATTAATTTTGTAAAATATTTTGAACACTTTGATGAACTTGAAAAATGGGACACTACAATAGAAGCTTTGTATGAGGTCAATTGAAGAGATGTGAATGATATTATATGTTGAATTCATATATATGAATTTTATTGTCTATCTTAATGCAATACCACCTATGATAAATGGAACTCGGTAAATGTTTCATATAATGTAACAAAAAATTTCATGAAATTATGAAAAAACACTGAGAAGATAATATTTGAAATTTTTTAATACATGATGGGGAATGAATAACTAATATGAATGGAATATTTATCGAAATATTCAATGGTATTACTTCCATTTCATATCCAATTAAACAAAAATATCACAATTTAAAACTACAAAGAGTCTTCAAATCAAGATGGAATTGGATATCATCTATAACTAGATAGTCTTATGCAGTTTGAGAATTATAAAAGAAAGAGTTGATTGGAAAAGTAATTATTTATGAATCAAAAATAAAATTAAATCTAAATATCAGAGTCTTATAAAAATGGAGAATAAATCTCTTAAAGTTGGTACTAAAAAATATGAAAAGAAATAAAACGTGGATTCTATTTTCTTAAATTGCGGAGGAGGTTTAGATTATGGAATGGAATTGGCTCATCTAACCAATAGTTTTATTAATTTTTATAATAAAAAGAAATTATTTTAAAATTATTTTCAAGGAATCAATATTGATGTATGAGGATTTCACAAAGTACATGGAATGAATGAATTGGAATTGTATATATCATACCTGAATTACCATAGAAAAAATAAAATAAGATAAAAATTCAAAAGAAATAAAGTAAGTACAATATGATAAATAACCATGAGCACAAATATAAAAAACATATAAAGGCTACTTGGAGTGACTCTAAAGACACTATAAGTGATTATAAACTGATTCAAAAAAATTCCAACCAATTAAAATTAAAATAAGTGATTTATAAAAAATATTAAGAATATATAAATTCATTCTATTTTTCTTATTCTGAATCTTAAATTCTATCTCACAATAAATTATTTCATTACCATTCAATTTTTGAAGAATAGTATGAATCAATAACAACCAAAAATATAAACTAAAAAATTTCATAATTTTTATTTAAATTAAAATGGATATATAAGAAAATAACATATTTAATTAAAATAGAAATTTATAAAATGACCTACAAACTACAATGTTCATGAAATCATAATTATCTTGTTACATGTGGAAGTAGTGTCATTCAAAATTTTAGTTAGAATAATAACTAATGTGGAAGAATATTCTTATAATTTTATTGTAAAATATTTTATAAAATGATAAATATTGAATATGAAACAATGAAAAAATTCAAAACAATATAGATATGTTTTGGTACCATGTTTTAATATTAACAATATATGAAGTGTCACATTTTTCATTATAGAATTAATGTTCTATTATTAAACCAAATATTTTTTTATTAACCCAAAAAAAATTGGAATAAATTTGGATTTTATTTATAGAAATATTTTTTAAGCTAGTCAATTTATTTTTTTAAAAATCAATTAAATCATGATACCCAATCATGTATTGATAGCACATATGGAAACAATAAATATAGGGAACAAAAAAAATGAATTTATTTAAATTTTTTTTCTAAAAAATGACACAGGGGAAAAATATAGTATGTTATATTGATAGTGGCTAATGAAAATTTCATGATAGGATACTATTATAATATTTCTAACCTAGAAAAATTAAATGGTGCCTTGGATACCTTCGATGATAACGACAAAAAATATTAGGAGTTGTATCAGTTGATGATCCAAAAATCGGTTTTGATCAACAGAATTTTAATATGATAAAGGGATGATTCTATGTATGATAAGAATATATCAACACTCTGATGATGGATTTTACATTGACTTATCTAATCATGAATTATCTATTTTAAATTATAAAATGATTATGTTGGGATCACATAGAATATGAAATTATTAAACATTGTTCATAGTTCATTGTGTGAGAAAAGTGAATTGTTTATCAACTGAGAAATATGAATCATATATTTTGAATATGATACTTTGAGTATAATATATTTTTGTTGTATAAATTATATAATAAACATTTAATTTTGTATTTACTAAGTAACAAATATAAGAAATATATATATTTTTTATGAATTATAAATAGTAAATCAACACAAGTCATCCTTCTGATAAATAAATAATTATTCTTTCCTTAAAACACTAGAACACATATACCATTATTTTTGGACCATCATGAATATTATGATTAGTTCAAAGACCATATTTTTTTTCATTTTCTTGATTTTTTTCAAGATATACATAGCTTCCTTTCCTAAAATATAAATGTTTCATTTTTTAAATTTTTATAATATTTTGTAATATTGATGAAAATGATAAAAAAACTAAAACAAGTTTATTGGGAAGTGGTAAATATATAGTATTAATGAATAGATAATTTAATTCTTTCTTTTTGTACCAAAGTATTAAACACAACGTTTCTACAATGAGAACACTTGAGAAAGATTAAATTTTTGAAATTTAAAATAATAATATTATCAATGAACTATGTTGATTGAATATAGTCTTCCGAATAATTTTTTTAGAATACATTAACACAACATGTAATATCTTTAATAGAGTTTTTATAAGATCAGTTTTTAAAGGTAAACCATATTAATTATGGAATAATAAAAAACCTATGTTTTGATACATTAATGTGTTTTGATACAAGGTGTATATACTTAATTCTAAGGAAACAATGGGAGAAATTAATCCTAAGGATAGTTAAGGAATATTTATATGATAATGTTTCTATTTTAGTTCTTATAGAGTGTACTGTAAAAAGAGAATAATAGATGAGGAATCTATTCACTGGATTATTGATAAATTTTATCCTTTTTATCCCAACAATAATTAAACAATTATGTAACACAATTATTTGTAACACCCCATGATTTCATAGTACGTTATTTCTTCAATGTAATTCAATAACTTACACTTCACGCAACACAATGATCAAGCACACCACGACTTACCAAACTAGCCGTTAAAAAGCATTTATGAATAGTATTAACTGAATTTTGAACATTATACAATACTTATAATATTAGAATCCATATTATGAGTTTCTTATACATAATGAAAAAAAACAATTCATTTTTTTAGATAAAAGAAGTATTTTTCTAAAAATGAAATTTTACTGCCTTTTAATGGTGAACGCTTTTTAAATCCAATATTTGAAACTTTTTTATATTCAATTTTAAAAAATAAAATTCTTCTTTTGAATTGGGACATAATATTTAAGTTTAAATAAATTTTTGGTGTTTTTCTGATAACTTTTATATTTGGGTGAATAGTGAAAAATACTATATTTTAACTGAAAACTACTTTTCTAATCAAAATAATTTGCAGTGTTAAATTATACATTTTAATGGGTTGGAAGTATAAATAGATTATATTTTTATCACTTAATCCAATGTTATTCATTTGAAATAATTTTAGTTTGATATTGGACATAAACAAGTATCAATCGTCTATTAGTTATTATTTTTTAAATACACGCTTTTTGGTTTTGACAATAGGAATTAATTTTAAATTAATAAATTCAACATCTATGTTGTGAATTTGGTAAAATATAATTAATTTTTGAATTCATAATATCAAAATTATCTTAGGGTGAAATTTTGGTATTTTTCCGAAAACGTTAAATTTTTTATGAATAGTGAAAATTGCTGAGTTATTGGTTAAAACCAAATGTTTATTTAATTAATTATTTATTTTATTTAAATTTATTTTATGTAAAAATAGATACATAATACCAAAATAATTTCAATATTATTCATTGGATTCATTTTATAAAAATTTAAGATATATAAATATTTTATTGAACTTTTTACCATCTTTAACCCACATCCTAGGAGAATTTGCAAATTTGCATAAAAATTAATTTTTCCATTTCTGTGAGTTGAATTTCTAAAATCCGAGAGACACGGTTAACCTCTGTATGTAAAATGTGGTTCAATAAGATGAAAATAATTTTTTGGTGAATATTAACTTTTGACTTTTATTTACTGCGGTTAAAGGTAAATAGGGTAATTCAAGGTAAAAAAATATTATAATAAAACAAAATTACCTTAACACTTGTCCTGACATTATTTGATGAGTCATGGAAGATCGTGGACATCCTAGGGTAGATTTTTAGACCCCATGGAGCCACTTATGAATGATAATAACACTTTTTTTAATTAACTTAAAGTAAAGGCAAAAATGACATAAACAAATATCTTTTAGTAACTCAATTTTTAAATGAGGTAATGTGAGACATATTTTAAACTATAAATATTCATTGGAAAGATAAAACTATTTCCTATATAATGGAATTTTATTTATAATTTTTATACATTATATAATTTAATTTATTTATGACACAATGATGATGCAGTAATTACCTTATAAATGAAATATTAAAATAATTGATATTATAAATTTCCAAATAAATGTCATTTGAGACTTTTTATGAATTACACTAATTTTCTAGGTTATTATGTAATGTTAGGGTTGATTAAATGAAATTTTTTCAGAGTAGTAATGTTGTTATAAATTTGAAAAAAACAAAATAGCAAATAGTGTCAAAATTGACATAAAAGTGTTTTTAAGAAAAATATTATATTATTAATTGATATTCTATTCCTAAAAATATAAGGCTGTTCTAAGTTCATAAATAAAACTATATATGTGTTTACTGAACCACTTGAGGTTCTCTTGGAAGTTTATAGTAATTTTATTAACCATATAATATAAAAATACCAAAAGACATGGTAAATGTCAAACTAATTAACTAAGAGTTAAATATAAAATATGAGGTTAATATACTGACCCATACCCACCATATCCTTGAAATAAATTATTTTTGATCCATTAGAAATAGAAAATGATTTTATTATAAAATAATATTTCAATCTTTTCCTAAGGTGCCCCACACCCCTCTTAAAAAAGGGCACTCCCCCTTCTCTCAAATTCAAACATTAAAAACCATTTGCCTTAGCAAAAACCTGATCAAATGTACTTTCAACTATCCTTAAATCATCCAAGAGGCCTTCCTTATGTCGTAAAGCAAACCTAAAGTGCCATTTTGATCAAATCAAAAGGAAGAACCCATAGAAGAGGTAAATATGTCATCACCTCTTTCAAGTTGTGTTCTTCTTCCACTTCTTCTTTCCATGTTGTATCCTTTGCAAAAAAATAACTCCAGTATCTTATATATAATGTGATTTTATTATAAATATGGTACAACCATATTCATTATACTATCCATCCTATGAATGAAATGTCACCATACGTGTGTGCGTATGGATTGTCGTCTTCTGGTCATGGTGTAGTTGTTATTCAATACATTATTATTTTGGATGGGTATAATAATGATGTATAATTGATGTAAATAATAAATATAACATGTTAATTATTATATATATATAATATAAAATCCAATTATATACGATTTTAATATCAAAAAAATGATATTATCACTCGTGCGTACGTACGGATTTCCATCTCCATGACGCGATGAGATTCATTTCCATGTTTATCATTCAACGATGATTATAAAAATATATATTATTAATAAGTATGTAATATATGACATAATAATTATACTGGAGACATATATATATGTGTGTGTGTGTATGATTGTATTTACTTACATATATCTTACTCACTTACTTCCGTTAAATACGATGTGAAAACAGAAACAACGTTTAGGCGTATGTACGACCTACCGTCTCCATAAACGGTTCGTTGCATTTCATATATACATATATTATAAATATTTATATTATAAATATATATAATATATAAATGATGTTTTATATTCTCTAATAATTTAAATCATTATCTAAATCATACGATCAAGAATAACCAGTTAAAACACATATGATAAATAAAGCGATTATTACCCAAAATGATAATTTAACATAGGAATCATTATTAAATCGGTAGTATAAAGTCATAAATGAATCATGCATGATATAATAAATATTAATATGGTTCTTTTATAATTTAATAAATACTATGGTCATTATAGAGGAGGTTAAATGCACCCTCGACCAAAGGAATGTGCAAGGTAATGGTTAATTTCACAATATCGTTATTATATGAGATTGTTTTTATGTAAGTATCCACTGGGAAATATTTTTTATCAATGTCCTAATTTCATGAAATAGTTTTCAAATGGATTTTTTCATGGGATTTTTTACTAGAACATAATTTTAAATGTTATAAATATTTATTCTTCTAAATCATTCTCATTAATTTCCATGTTTTTAAAATGGGTTTTTAGGATATATTTATATGAAAATGAATGTTTTAAAAATGAAATTTCCATTAAAAAGTTTCAAATTGGCATATGACACTTTGATTTAAAAATTTCTTTAAATTTTTTTCCTTTCCTAATTGTGTGACTTTTAAATGTTTTCATGAAAACAGGATATTTCTCTCAAAGAGTTTTATATATCATTTTCATCTATATAGACATCCTTTGATGGATTTTAAACTTGTTTGATGATGATTTATTATGATAAAAATCTTCCCTATTGTATTGAAGGTTTTGTGATATGTTTTACTGTGGATGTGTTATTTTTATACCATTCATGGATTTTGATTAAATTATTGACATTTCGTATGATAGTTTTAATACAAATGTTTATGTTATGTTTCAACCTTTTCATATGAGAAATGTATTGGACTTAGTATGTGATAGGTGGAGCCTACTATAGATCCTCGATGCATCGTTTGGTCACATAATACAATTAGACATGAAATTGGCTGAGGCATTTCCCATTTTGATATATGGTTTTGGCCGAGGCCTTAATCATTTTTAGATGTCTTGGACGAGGCCTTGAAAAAATGTTTCAGGATGTATGGAAATATAAATTCCCTCATTATGAAATTAGTATTCATGGTTCATGTGGTTATTTGACTAGTAGATTACCCATGACTATGTTTTATTATGGAATTATATACTCAACTCATATTTGTTCCATAAAATGTTCTTGTTTATTATTTGTAAAGGCGCGTGTTTTCAATTATTCACCATTCCTAATTTTTAGGTTATCTTCCACTAAATTTATTACCCTTACTGATCATTTGAGATCACCAGTTTATTATGTTTCATTTTCCCAGGATCCCAAGAAGTGTTTTATGTTTAAGATGGAGGGTTAATCTAAGAGAACAATGACATTCTCAAAGATTTTTTTTGTGTTGTATGTTGGAAAGTGTAATGTAACGTTCATTTATGTAATCTATTTTCCAAGCATGCTAAACAGATCGGTCTTTTGGAACTTGATTCCTTGTAATCATACCAATTTATGAATATAATGCACTAACTCTGGGAATCTAGGGTCGGGGCGTTACAATTGGTATCAGAGGATGTTTCACAAAAACTTTGGAAACTATATTTACATAAACCCTGATTAGAGCATATTACCCTAAGATATACATTGAGATTAGTATAGAAGAACATCCTATAATTTTGGTACTATAGTTATTTTGGGAGTTTTCCAAGAAAATAAATCCATGTCTGGATATGAGAAGTTAGAGGCGGCTCTAGCACAGATGTACCTAGGGGTAAAACCCGAAAACACTACTTTGAGCTATACTCTAACGAGAACTAGTGCATGATAAGGGTCCTTGCTATACTCTTGGTTATGAAACTTCTGAGGGATATGCTTAGGATAATTCTCACATTCTTTACCTATCATTATGAATGATTTACGAGTATATACCTCTTTAAGGAAAACAATTTTATGAATATGGATTATATCTATAAACTGTTCAATTTACATTAGGTATTTTACAAGTTTGGAATTATTCATTGCAATTCATAAACTGGACTAGTGTATTCCATTGTATAAAAATGGCACCCAGTAGACGGAATGTGAACTCATGCAATATGCATGATACAAAGAGTAAGAAGGATCATATCTTTCACGGTATTAAGCCAACATTTAGAAGGGAAATATTCTCACATGTATTCTCAACATATGAAGAAATAATATCATGTGTTAATAAGATATATAAATAATTCTATCAGTCATATGTATTTGAAGGGAATCAAGAGAAGAAAAAGATGAAAGGGAGAAAGATGGGTAAAGGGAACAGGGAAAAGAATGGTTTTCCCATATGTGATAACTGTGGAATGAATAACCTTGGTAAATGCTTGAATGAAATAGGGGTTTGTTATTAGTGTGGAGAAAAAGGACACCAAGTATGTCATTAAAAGGGTAATAAAAAATATTCAAATGTACAATTTTCAACTACAAGGAGTTTGGGCACTAAGTGAATCAATGTCCAACTAATTAGAGTATACCCCAAATGCTGGTATTGGATAATAATAAAGTTATGATACTACCGAATATTAAGAGGAATGATTAGATTTCTTATGTTGTTATTAAATTATTGTGTCATTTGAGTATTGTATTAATGATGTACATGTTATAAGAATTATAGTGTATATAAATATTGTACTACAGTACTATTTCATTAAGGGATTGTGATTGTGTGGAACCAAGAAAAGTTACTCAATAATAGGTTAAATTTTTGGAAAATACATGGTTGAAGGAAGTGAAATCCTTAATATGGTCTTAATAATTAGGTAGTGATTTTGGAATAATAGAAGGTTGATTTGGATAAATTATATTGGATATTTAAGACTTCCTTAGAACTGATTAATAGTTTGTTTATTTCATCATTGTTGGAATATTCAATATTTTTTGATATAAGGAATATATCCAGTATTATATAATGAATAAAGAAGCATGAATGTAATCAATAAGGTTTTATGGTAATTTAGGGTGTTACAATGTTTTAAAATAATACATGATGAAGGTGTTCACATGTTATTATGTGGAAAAAAAGATATTCACTGTGTTTAACATCCTTATAAATTTTGGACTGTGAGTATGGATAAAGTATTTTGGATAAGTCTAAAGGTTGGAATGGATTATGTTTCAAATTGGAAACTATTTCTAAGGTTATTTTTGGATTTTTATAAAAAATAACAACACGCAGACCGTGTGACAACCCATCGCGTCGGACAGAGCTGCGGGAATCAACCCCACAACCATAGTGTGATTGGGATTTATCGCCTAGCACTGGACTACGTGAAGACCCTGGACTATATAATGTAGTTTTTTTAAAGTGATTGATAGGTGAATAATAAATTCATTTTATTGGGACCCTATATGAATAGGTTAAATAGAATTTTTTGAAGTTCTATTATCTTTTAGAGTGAAAGATGACTTTTTGGTAGAAATTAGTTAAATGATGGAAATCTACTAGTCACATATTTTTTTTTTATTCTATTATTCTATGAAGAAATTAATTCTTAAACATTAGGTAAGGGATCTTAAAACTAAAAATGTGTTATACTAATACCTTATGTTTTTTAGAACTGATGATATTTTAAATCATCGTAGATTGATGGATTTGAGGCCCTCAATTATACAATTGTTTGTAACTGATGACCTCAATAACTCCATATAAATATTTATGTTTCTCCTCCAATTATCTGTTTCTAATTTCAACTAATGTTCTCCTAATAGAGATCATAATTTGTTGGTGACTTTTTCATTCCCCTATTTCTCTTATTAAAACTAAATTTTATTAAACCAATCTCTGAGGTGGGGTTTCCTTCAAAGGTATTTTCTATTTTCAACCATTTATTTTAGAAGAACTATTTAAAATTACGACGACACAATTTATTGAAAGAGGGAAGAATTTAACACCCAAAGATTTCATAATACGTTATTTCTTCAAAGTAATTCAATAACTTGCACTACACGCAACAATGAGTTCAGCGCACCACAACATACCAAACTAGCCGTTCAAAAGCGGTTATGAATAGTAATAACTGAATTTTGAACTTTATATAATAATTATAATTTAATAATCCACATTATCAGTTTCTTAGACATAATTAAAAAAATTCATATTTTTTCAAATAAAAGAAGTATTTAAAAAAATGCAATTTTACCGACTTTTAATGGCGAACCCTTTTTAAATCCAATATTTGAAACTTTTATATATTCAATTTGACAAAATATATTTCTTATTTAGTATCGAGAAATATTAATTTAGTTTCAATATATTTTTTTTTGTTTTTATGATAAATTTAATATTTGGGTGAATAAGGAAAAATACAATTTTTAAACTAAAAACAACTTTTCTAAACAAAATAATTTTTAGTGTTTAATTATACAATTTAATGGTTTTTAAGTATAAATAGATTATATTTTTACCATCAAATTCAATTTTATTCATTGGAAATAATTTCACTTCGATATTGAACATAAGCAGGTATCAATCTTTTGGTAGTTATTATTTCTTAAAAACGTATTTTTTGGTTTTGACTACGGGAATTAATTTTTTATTAATAAATAAAACATAAATGATTTGAATTATATAAAATATAATTTATTTTTGAATTAATAATATCAAAATTATCTTAGGGTGAAATTTTGGATTTTTTCTGAAAACATTCAATTTTGTATGAATAGTGAAAAACACTGACTTATTAGTTAAAACCAAATTTTTAATTAATTAATTAATTATTTTATTTAAATTTATTTTATATCAAAATAGGTATGTAATACCTATACAATTTCAATATAATTTATTTGATTCATTTCATAATAAGTTTAGATATATAAATATTTTATTGAACTTTTTACCGTCTTTTACCCACCTCCTGGGAGAATTTTCAAATTTGCATAAATAATAATTTTACCATTTTTATGAGTTGAATTTCAAAAATCCAAGAGACATGGTTCAACTTAGTAAGTAAAATGTGGTTCAATAATATGAAAATTAATTTTGGTGAATAGTAAGTTTTGACATTCATTTAATGTTGTTAAAGGTAAGTAGGGTAGTTTTAGGTAAAAAGAATATTATTATAATAAACAATTACATTAACACCTCTCTTAAACTTATTGAATTATTCATAGCCAACCATGGGAATCCATGGGTTGGTTTTGGGACACCATGGAGCCACTTATGAGTGATAATGACATTTATTTTAATTAACTTAAAGTAAAGGAAAAAATCACATAAAAAAATATCATTTATTAAATCAATTATTAAATAGGGTTATATAAGCCATAATTTCAACTATATATATTCAATGAAAATATAAAAATTCTTCCTACATAATGGTATTTTATTTATATTTTTTAAACATTAAAATACGTTAATTTATTTATGACACAATGATAAAGCAGTAATTAACTTATTAATGAAATATTAAAATAATTGATATTATAAATATCGCAATAAATGTAATTTGAGACTATTTATTAGTTCCAAATTTTTTTTAGGTTAATATGACATGTTAGGGTTGATTTAATGAATTATCTTTGAAGTAATAATGCTGTAATGAATTTAACCAAAAAAATAGAAAATATTGTCAAAATTGACCTAAAAGAGTTTTTAAAACCAATATTATATTATTAATTGATATTCTATTCCTAAAAATATAATTTTTTTTCCAAAGGTCTTATATAATGTTATATATATCATTAATTAACCATTTGATATTCTATTGGTAGTTTTTATTAAGTTTACTAACCATATAATATAAAAATACAAAGAGACATGGTGAATGTCAAACAAATTAACTAGGGGTTAAATCTAAATGATGAGGTTAATATATTAACTAAATCTTATCTAAAACCTATTGTTTGAGTAGTTTTTGAGCCATCCTCACCTTAGCCTCGAAATAAATCATTTTAGAGCCATTAGAAACCGAAAATGATTTTATTATAAAAGAATATTTCAATCTTTTCCTAAGGTTCCCCCACCCCTCTTATAAAAGGGCACTCCCCCCTCTCTCAAATTCACACCATCAAAACCATTTGGATCGGCTAAACTCTATAAAAATATCTTATCAACTATCATCCCTTCATCCTAGAGGCCTTACTTTGGTCCTAAAGTTATCTTATGGTTCCATTTTGATCATATCAAAATTAAGAACCCGAAGAAGAGGTAAATATTTCATCACCTCTTTAAAGTTCTTTTCTTCATCCACTTATTCTCTCCTTGGTGTATCCATTTTTAAACAATAAATCCAATATATTATGTATACGGTGATGTTATTATAAATATTTTGCAACCATATTCATTATTCTATCCATACTATGAATGACATGTCACCATACGCGTGTGCGTACGACTTACCATCTTCGCGCCGTGGTGTAGTTGTTATTCAATACATTATTATTTTAGATGGGAATAATAATGATGTATATTTGATGTAAATAATAAATATAAAATATTAACTATTATGTATATATAATATAACATCCATTTATATATTATTTTAATATCAAAATAATGATATTGTCTCTCGTGCGTATGTACGGATTACTGTCTGCACGACGCGATGAGATTCATTTCCATGATCACCATTCAACGATGATTATAAAAATAAATATTATTAATATGTATATAAAATAAGAAATAAAAGTTATACTAGATATATATATGTCTTATTTACTTACATATATCTTATTCACTTACTTCTGTTCAATACGCTGTGAAAACGAAAAGAACGTTTATGCGTACATACGGCCTACCGTTTTCATAAACGGTGGCTTCCATTTCATATATACATCTATTATAAATATTTATATTCAAAATATATATGATATATAAATCATGTTTTATATTCTGGAATCATTTAAATCATGATCTAAATGACATGATCATGAATAACAAGTTAAAACACCTACAATAAAAAAAAACGAGTATTACCCAAATTGATAATTTAACATTGAAATCATTATTAAATGGGTAGTATAAAGTCATAAATGAATCATGTATGATATAATAAATATGAATATGGTACTGGAATAATTTTATAACATACTATGGTCATTATACATGAGGTTAAACATACCCTTAACCAAAGGGAAGTGCAAAGTAAGGGTTAATTTCACAATCTCTTTATTATCTGAGGTTGTTTTTATGTAAGTACGTACTAGGATATTTTTATTATCCATGTCCATGTTTCATGAAAGAGTTTTCAAAGGGATTATTTTAAGAGACTTTTTTTTTACTAACGATCGTTTTAAATGTTTTAAATATTTATTCTTCTAAATCATTCTCATTAATGTCCATGTTTTCAAAATGGTTTTTAAGGATTTATGTATATGGGCATGAATTTATTAAAAATGTTAATTCATTTCAAATGTATCAAAGTGGTTTGGGACACTTTGATTCAAAACATTCCTTAAATGTATTATTTTCTAAATTATATGACTTTTAAATGATTTCATGAAAAAGGGATATTTCCCTTAAAGTGTTTTAAAACTCATTTTCATCTATGTCAACATCCTTTGATAGATTTCAAACTTGTTTGAAGTTGATTTATTATTATACAAATCTTGTCTATTGTATCAAAGTTTTTGTGATATGTTTGTCTGTGAATGTGTTATTTTTATACCATTCATGTTTTATTGTTAATGTATTGACATTTCGTATGCTAGTTTTAATACGAATGTTTATCTTATGTTTAGACGTTTTCATATGAAGAATGTATTGGACTTAGTATGTGAAAGGGTTGAGCCCGCTATAGCTCCTCGATGAATCAGTAGGTCTCATGAGACAATTAGACGTGGAATTGGACGAGGCCATTCCCATTGTGATATATTGTTTTGGCCGAGGCCTTAATCTTTTTTAGACTTCTTGGCCGAGGCCTTGACAAAATGTTTTAGAAAGTCTGGCATTATACATTCCATCATTATGAAAATAATATTGATGGTTCATGTGGTTATTCGACTAGTAGATTACCCATGACTATGTTTTATTATGGAATTATATACTCATCTGGTATTTTTTCAATAAAATGTTTATTTTATTATTTGTAAAGGTGTGTCTTTTCAATTATTCACCATGCCTATTTTTTATGTTATCTTCTTCCAAATTGTTTACCCTTACTCTGTGTTTGAGCTCACCCCATTCTTATATTTTATTTCCCAGGATCCCATGAAGTGTTTTATGTTTAAGATACAGGGTTATGAAAAGAGAACAATGGAATTCTCAAATGATTTTTTTCGGTGGTTTTTGTTGGAAAGTGTAATGTAACGTTCAAGTATGAAATATATTTTCCAAGACTGCTAAACTAATCAGTCTATTGGGACTTGATTCCTTGTAATCATGCCAATTTATTAAAATAATGCATAGACTCTCTGAATCTAGGGTTGAGCCGTTATAGTTGGTATCAGATGATGTTTAGCAATAACCTAGGAAACTAGATTTAGATAAACCCGGATTAGAGCACATTACCATAAGATAGACATTGGGGATTTGTATAGAAAAACATTCTATAATTTTGGTACTGTAGAGATTTTGTCAGTTTTTCTAAAAAATGCATCCATGTATAGATACGAGCAGGTATAGGCGGCTCTAGCATAGACGTACCTAAGGGTAAAACACGAAAACACTGCTTGGAGGTAGACATGAATGGGAACTGGTGCAAGGCAAGGGGTCCTGCTGTATCCTTGGTTACGACACTCCCAAGGGATATACTTAGGATAATTCTCATTTTCTTTACCAATCATTATGAAGGATTTATGATTATATACCTCCTCAAAGAAAACATTTTCATGATTATGGATCATATCCATGAACTGTTCAATTTATATTAAGAATTTCACATGTTTGGAATAGTTCATTACAATTTTTAAATTGAACTAGTGTATTCCACTGTATATAAATGGCACCCAGTAGAAGGAATGTGAACTCCTACAATATTTATGATCCAAATTGTAAGAAGGATCATATATTTCACGATTTTAAGCAAACATTTAGAAGGGAAATAGTCTCCCATATATTCTTAACATATAAAGAAATAGTATCATGTGTTAATAATATTAGTAAAGAATTTTATGAGTCATACGGCTTTGAAGGGAAGAATGAGAAGAAAAGGATGTAAGAGAGGAAGATGGATAAAGGGAAGAGGGAAAAAAAGGATGTTCCCTTATATGATAACTGTGGAAATAGTAACCTTGGTAAATGCTCGAAGGCAATGGGATTTTTTTATAATTGTGGAGAAAAATGACACCAAGTACGTGATTTAAAGGGTAAGAAAAACATTTCATATGTACAATGCTTTACCTGCAAGGAATTGGGACACTACGCAAATCAATGTTCAAATCATTAGAGTATACCCCAAATGTTGTTATAGGATAATAATAATGTTACGATACTACCAAAGATGAAGCGGAACATTTATATTTCTTTTGTTTTTATTAATGTATTGTGTCATTTGAGTATCGTATCAATGATGTACATGTTATAAGAATTATAGAGTATATAAGGATTGTACTTCAGTACTATTTCATTAAGGATTTGAGATTGTGTGGAACCAAGAAAAGTGACTCAATATTAGGTTAAATTTTTGTAAAATACGTGGTTGAAGGAAATTTAATCATTAATATGGTTTTGATAATGAGGTAGTGATTTTGGAATAAGATAAGGTTGATTTGGATAAATTATATTGGATATTCTCGATTTCCTTGGAACTGATTAATAGTTTGTTTATTTCATCATTGTTGGAATATTCAATTTTTTTGGATATAAGGAATATATACAGTATTATATAAATAATATGAAAGCATGAATGTAATCAATATGGTTTTATGGTTATTTATGGTGTTACCATGTTTTAAAATAATTCGTGATGAAGGTGTTCCCATGTTATTATGAGGCAAAAAGGATATTCATTGTGTTTAACTTCCTTATAAATTTTGGACTATGAGTTTGGATTGAAGTATTTTGGATAAGTCTAAAGGATGGAATGGATTATTTTTGAAATTGTATACTATTTTTAAGGTTATTTTTGGAATTTGATAAAAAGGACAACATGAAGACCGTGTGACAACCCGTCGCGTCAGACAAAGCTATGAGAATCGAACCCACAACCATAGTGTGATTGGGATTTAGCGCCTACCACTGAACTACGTGAAGTCCCTGGAATTTATAATGTTGTTTTTTAAAGGTTTTGATAGGTGAATAATAAATTAATTTTTTTGGAACCCTATACGAATAGGGTTAATAGAATATTTTCTTTATGTTCTATTATCTTTTAAAGTGAAAGATGATTTTGTGGAAGAAATTAGTTAAAGGATGGAACTCTACTTGTCAAGTATAATTTTTTTTATTGTCTTATTCTACGAAGAATTTAATTCTTAAACTTTAGGTAAGGGATCTTAAAACTAAAAATGTGTTATCCTAAGACCTTATGTTTGGTTGAACTGATGATATTTTAAATCATCATTTATTGATGGCTTTGATGCCTCAAATTTAAAATTGTTTGTGACTGATTACCTCTATCACTCCCTATGAATATTTATGTTTTCCCTCTAATTATGTGTCTCTAATTTCCACCAATGTTCTCATAATTGAGATCATAATTTTATGGCGACTTTTCATTCCCCTTTTCCTCTTATTAAGAATAAATTTTATTAACCAAATTTCTGATGTGGGTTTTCCCACAAAAGTATTTTCTTTTTTCAACCTTTTATTATCAAAGAACAATTTCATATTATAAGGACACAATTTATTTAAGGAGGAAAAAATTTAACACCCTAAGATTTCATATTACGTTATTTCTTCAAAGTAATTCAATAACTTTCACTGCATGCAACACAATGTTCAAGCGCACCACAACTTACCAAACTAGCCGTTCAAAAGCGGTTATGAATAATATTAATTGAATTTTGAACTTTATATAATACATATAATTTTAGAATCTATATTATGAGTTTCTTATTCATAATGAAAAAAATTCATTTTTTTCAGATAAAAGAAGTATTTTTAAAAAAATGTAATATTAAGGCCTTTTAATGGCGAACCCTTTTTAAATCCAATATATGAAACTTTTATATATACAGTTTAAAAAAATTAACATCTTCTTTAGAATAGATACATAATAATTTAGTTTCAATAATTTTTTTATTTTTTCTTTGATAAATTTCATATTTTGGTGAATAGTGAAAAACACTATATTTTAACAGAAAACAACTTTTCTAATAAAAATAATTATTACTATACAATTAGGCATTTTAATGGATTGGAAGTATAAATAGATTATATTTTTAACATTTAATCAAATTTGATTCATTGGAAATAATTTCACATTGAAATTGAACATAAACAAGTATCAATCTTTTGTTAATATTATTTCTTATAAACACACTTTTTGGATTTGACAAAGAGAATTAATTATTAATTAATAAATTCTACATCTAGGTTTTTAATTTCATAATATAGACTTATTTTTTGAACTCATAATATCAAAATTATATTGGGGTGGAATTTTGGTATTTTTCTGAAAACTTTTAATTTTTGATGAATAGTGAAAAACACTGAGTTATTAGTTAAAACCAACTTTTTATTAAATTAATTATTTAATTTATTTAAATTTATTTTAGGTCAAAATATAAATTTAATACCTATATATGTTCAATATAATTTATTAGAGTCATTTTATAATATGTTTAGATAAATAAAAATTTTATCGAACTTTTTATCATCTTTTACCCAACTCCTAGGAGAATTTGAAAATTTTCATAAAACATAATTTTACCTTTTCTCTGAGTTGAATTTCAAAAATCTGAGAGACAAGGTTCACCTTATTTTGTAAAATGTGGTTGAATAGGATGAAAATGATTTTTAGTGAATAGTATCTTTTGATATTCATTTACTGCGGTTAAAGGTAAATAGGGTAGTTCAAAGAAAAAAAATACTATAATAATACAAAATTAGCATAACACTTGTCCTAACCATATTGGATGAGTCATGGCCGACCATGGTCTTTTTTTGGTCGATTTTAGGACCCCATGGAGCCACTTATGAATGACAATGACACCTTATTTTAATTAACTTAATGTAAAGCCAAAAATGACATAAACAAATATCATTTAGTAAATCAATTTTTACATGAGGGTATTTTATGGGATTTTTTCGAATATAAATATTCATTGGAAATATAAAAAATTTTCCTACATATTGGTCTTTTATTTATATTGTTTAACATTAAAATACATTAATTTATTTATGACACAATCATGATGCAATAATTACCCTAGTAAATAAATATTAAAATAATTGATATTATAAATATCCAAATAAATGTAATTTGAGACTTATAATGAATTAAAATAATTTTATAGGTTAATATGACATGTTGGGGTTGATTAAATGATTTTTTTGGAAGTAATAATGCTGTTATAAATTTAACAAAAACGAAATAGCAAATTGTGTCAAAATTGACATAAAAGGGGGTTTAAAACAAATATTATATTATTAATTGATATTATACTCTTAAAAATATAATATTATTCAAAACGTCATAAATAATATTATATATATCATTAATTAACCACTTGAGGTTTTATTGGAATTTTATAGTATGTTTATTAACCATATAATATATAAATACAAAGAGACATGGTAAATGTCAAACTAATTATCTAGGAGTTAAATTTAAAAGCTGAGGATAATATAGTGACTCAAACCTATCTAAACCCTATTGTTTATATATTTTTAGACCCATCTACACCTTATCCTCTAAAAAAATAATTTTTGGGCAATTAAAAACCGAAAATGATTTTATTATAAAATAATATTTCAATATTTTCCTAAGGTCCCCTCACCCCTCATATAAAAGGGCAGTCCCCATTCATTGAAATTAACACTATAAAAACCATTTTTCCCAGCCAAATCCTACCCAAATATCCTATCAACTATCCTACGTTTATCCTAGTTGCCTTACTTTGGTCAGAATGAATATCTATGGAGCCCTTTTGATCAAATCAATAGAAAGAACCCGAAGAAAATGTAAATATTTCATCACCCCTTTGAAGTTCATTTTTTCTTCGACATCTTATTTCCTTATTATATCCATTGTTAAAAAATAACTCCAGTATATTATATATATTGTGATTTTATTATAAATATTGTACAACCATATTCATTATTCTATCAATCCTATGAATGACGTGTCCCCATACGTGTGTGCGTACGACATACCGTCTCCGCGCCGTGGTGTAGTTGTTATTCAATACATTATTATTATGTATGGGTATAATAATGATGTATAATTGATGTAAATAATAAATATAACATGTTAATTATTCTGTATATATATTATAACATCCAATTACATAAGATTTTAAATTCAAAATATTGATATTGTCGCTCTTGCGTACGTACGGATTACCGTCTCCACGACGCGATGAGATTCATTTCCATGTTCACCATTCAATGATGATTATAAAAATATATATTATTAATATGTATGTAATATATGAAATAATAATTCTACTTGAGATATATATATATATATATATTTATGTACTTACATATATCTTATTCACTTAATTCTGTTCAGTACGATGTGAAAACGGAAACAGTGTTTAGGCGTACGTACGACCAATCGTCTCCATAAACGGTGACTTCTATTTATTATATACATATATTATAAATATTTATATTCTAAATATTTATGATATATAAATAAAGGATTATATTCTGGAATCATTCAAATCATGATCTAAATGATACGATCCAGAATAACAAAGTTAAAACACATACGATAAAGAAAGTGAGTATTACCCAAAATGATAATTTAACATGGAAAACATTATTAAATGGGTAGTGTAAAGTCATAAATGATTAATTTATGATATAACAAATAATAATATGGTTATGGTATAATTTAATAACACACTATGGTCATTATACATGAGGTTAAACGTACCCTCGACCAAAGGAAAGTGCAAGGTAAGGGTTAATTTCACAATCTCTTTATTATCCGAGGTTGTTATTATGTATGTATCTACTGGGACATATTTATTATCCATGACCATGTATCATGAAAGAGTTTTCAAAGGGATTATTTTAGGGTACATTTCTTTAATAAAGCATCATTTTAAATGTTTTAAATATTTATTCTTCTAAATCATTCTCATTAATCTCCATGTTTTCAAAATGGTTTTTAAGGATTTATCTATATGGACATGAATGTTTTAAAAATGTTAATTCCTTTCAAAAGTTTCAAAGTTGTATGGGACACTTTGATTCAACAATATCCTTAAATGTATTCCTTTCCAAATTGTGTGACTTTTAAATGTTTTCATGTAAATAGGATATTTCCCTCAAAGAGTTTTATAAATCATTTTCATCTATGTCAACATCCTTTGATTGATTTTAAACTTGTTTGAAGTTGATTTATTATGATACAAATATTCCCTATTGTATTCAAGTTTTTGCGATATGTTTGACTGTGGATTTATTTTTTTATACCATTCATGGTTTATGCTTAAAGTATTGACGTTTCATTTGCTAGTTTTAATATGAATGTTTATGCTGTGTTTTTACCTTTTCATATGAGGAATGTATTGGACTTAGTATGTGATGGGTGGACCTCCCTATAGCTCCTCGATGCATCGGTAGGTCTCATGAGACAATTAGACACGGAATTTGTTGAGGCTTTTCCCATTTTGATATATGGTTTTGGCCGAGGCCTTTATCATTTTTAGACGTCTTGGTCAAGGCCCTGAAAAAATGTATCCAAATGTCTGGCATTATACATTCCATCATTATGAAAATAATATTGAAGGTTAATGTTGTTATTAGACTAGTAGATTACCCATCACTATGTTATATTATGTAATTATTTACTCATCTCATATTTGTTCCATAAAGTGTTAATGTTTATTATTTATAAAGGAATGTGTTTTCAATTATTCACCGTGCCTATTGTTTATGTTATCTTTTGTTAAATTACTTACCGTTACTGAGCGTTTGAGCTCACCCCTTTCTTATGTGTCATTTTCCCAGGATCCCAATAGGTGTTTTATATTTAAGATGCATGGTTAAGCTAAGAGAACTATTGAATTTTGGAAAGACTTTTTTGTTGTATGTCGGAAACTGTAATGTAATGTTCATGTATGTAATCTATTTTCCAAGACTGCTAAACTGATTAGTCTTTCACGACTTTATTCCTTGTAATCATGCCAATGTATTAAAATAATACACCGACTTTTGGAATCTACTGTCAGGGTGTTAAATTATTTCTATAATGTTATTTTGAATTTACATAAATTTCGTTTGAAATTAAACTATAATATGATGAAATTTTGTGTAGGTTACAATAATATGCAACCAGTGATCCCAAAATTTACTTTCCTAGAAAACCATATATTTTAATGGGTTTTTTTTTGGAAAAAATATTATAAAATCCATATATAAGAGTTTTGAAAATAAGGACAGTAAAAAATCTAGTCGACAGATATTACTTCATAACTAGATTTTAACCAAAAATTTTAGAGGAATCTTTAGAAGATAAATGATGGATAATATTGGTAAGACCCTGATGTTTTCGAGATTTTTCTCATTAATAATTAAAGGTAATTTTTTATTTTGTTTTTAAGTACCTTTTCTTTGTGTTATAACATGGTGTGAATTTGGGTGGTTTTTTTAGAAAAATTTATGAATAAGGGTTTTTTCATGGTTGGTGCAAGGCTAGAGAAAAACATGCTCTTTATCCCAAGTAACCGTGACACCCTTGATAGTTAGGTTCACATGTTTGGCGCATGGTTTACCTAACCATGTACCCCTGCCCAATCAATTTTTGTGTAGTTATTTACCACAAAAAAATTTATATTAAAATCTATTGGACCATAAAAAAACCTATTATTTGATGTTGAATAAGTACTAGATGTTTTTGGATGATTTTAGAGCATTCTAGAGGTGTTCCATGGACATCTGACCTATCTTATTCAGGATACAATACATAAATAGAATACCCAATCTTCTCTCGGTAATTGGATCTCACCCTGATTCCTATCTCATTCATTCTTCTCTATTTCCTTGATCTTTTTGTGAATTTATCCCCTATTTCTTTAGATCTACTCATTTTTTGTCAAATCTAGATCAATGATTTTTTAGATCATGATATCCATGATCTTGATTTATGTATTTTGATCTGAAACTCAGATATAAGTCTTGTAGTAATAAAATTTTTGGAGTTTTATGTTCAATTAACGGATGTCCATGAAATGATCATGGTTGTAAAAAACCTAATTCCCATAGTCTTGGATTTCATTTGAGTGTGAAATTATTTATAATTTCTATATTTCAATTTCAATTGAATTCCAACATTGGGTTAACTAGGTTGACCAATTGATTTATCGAATAACAGTTTTAATGGATGATTAATTAAAGAAGTAATCTTGAGACTAAGGGGTTGTCCTATTATATAATTAATTTTGTGGAAATTGATTATGATAATATTGTGTAGTAATCAAGACAATTAATCATGGTTTTAATTAAGAGATATTTAATTGGTTATATTGAGATAATTAATCATGAATTAATTATGTTCCTTGATATTAGGATCAAAATCATTAGTTAAGGAATTAGTTTTGAAGAGTTTGGATTTACAATGAGATAATTATGTCTAGAAAAAAATTAATAATAGGAAATAATAATATTTGATTAATTAATGGATTAGGGTACATAAATAATTATGTTTTTAATTATGTATATTGATGTATTTAACTAATTTTTGAATTAGTATTTGAGTTGAGGTCAATAAATAATTATTTTTTAATTATTTGTGAAATAAAGGGAAAATGTTCATTCTAAATTGAGAATTATAAATGGTGAAATGTTCACGTACCTATGAATAATGAATAGGTACGTGGTTATTCAAATGAGATGTTTAAATAGAAACGTCGTCCCTGAATTGATGGGTAATGTAATGATAATATGGTCATTATATTGAGATGTAAGAATGGTAATACGAGCATCTTACTCATGGACTTGTTATTGGTAACATTGGAATTTATGTATGAATTTAAATAATGTTAACAAATAAACTATGAGATGTGTACTCACATGATAATACTTCGAACTCTGACATGAGTCGAATGAGATACTGAGATATTATATCACCATTGAATAATTAGAGCTTTGGTGTGAGTTGATGTAGGTATTTATATATGATATTACGCTCGGAACACTTCGGGCTCTGGAATGAGATGAAGCTCATATAAAGGTATGGGTAACCCCGAGAACCCTTGAGTTAATTTTATTAAATAAAGAATAATACATAATGTGATAACTATTTTTTAATGCATGTCATATTTTCTTTATAAAATTACATACACAATCTTTTTACTTGAATTGTTTTAGACATATTTGGTTGTGGCCTTCTATTTTTTACTCACACCCTACATGGGATTCATAATTGGTAACTGAATATACATTATTTTCATCAGACAAGAAAATGGAAAAGACCTTGGATTAGATTAATAATTCAGGGATGGAGCATATATTGGGGATCCTGACATGGTTCACGACCCACAATGGGGTTGTTAGTGTCCTTATTTTCAGTTTCATTACAGACACTTTTCCATTTACTTGGGCATATCATGGTTTCCCTTTCAGTTGAATATTGTTTTTACTATTTTGGATATATTATGGAATTGGTGTCTCTCTAGATATATATGCATTGGATATTTCATATGTACTTCTGCAGCTGTGTTACTCCAATAAAAGAGGAGATAATATCCCGATGACAGACTTACCATACCCTCACTGCAAGTTGGAAACCTCTAGTGTATTGGGAGGTGTGCCTAAGGTCTTGTGACTGACTGACTTGGAGAACCATCACACCACTTTAGGGTAACCAAGTAGACTTTTTTGTTGC
The DNA here is from genome assembly GCA_963277665.1 of Viscum album. Classification (NCBI taxonomy): domain Eukaryota; kingdom Viridiplantae; phylum Streptophyta; class Magnoliopsida; order Santalales; family Viscaceae; genus Viscum; species Viscum album. Next base: position 2,464,601 of record OY728148.1, on the reverse strand, counting down.
AGTACATGTTAAGGGAAAGTTCCGTAGATTTAGATTTCCAATTTGAGGATAGAGCATGTACGAGGGAGCTAGACAAGGTTCAAAACATGCTTGGGGTCATTATTGTCTTTATTTTCAGTTTCATTTTTGACTTATTGTCATTTACTAAGTCATAGCATGTTTTACCTATTAGTTGAATATTGTATTTTTTGTTTTTGTTATCTTATGAAATTGGTGTTGTTTTGGTTATATATGATTCTAATATTGCTAATGAACATGTTCATGTGTTTTAATATGATAAAATAGGGTATATAATCCCCATGAATAACTTACCAGACCCTCTATGTAAGTTAGCTTCCAAAATTATATGGGGAGGCATGTCTGAGGTCATTTGACTGATCATCTTGGGGAATTGATAGTCGGCTCTCAGCCTGGGATGTGACAAAGTGGTATAAAAGTATTTTTCATTCTTTTTGTTTTGTTTTACTAATTAGGGAATGGTATTTAGGTTATTATGAAGTGTCATGGCTTGGTAATGAGTTCCAATATAGTGTTTTCAAACCCATGTGTGGGGGGAAACTAATACATGGGGGTGGGATTGTGGTAATTGTTTTTTTGTTACAGTTGAATATTATTTCACCTTAGGAGATGCACTTGTGGTGTGAAGTTATTTTTGTTTATGAATTATTTTTAGTATTTATTAATAGATCATGGAGTCGCGAGACTTGGGTATCCATGCACCAATATAAGAACTCAGGGTTATTGCGACATGCATAATTTTCATCACATACAAGAAAAATGGGTTATGGGCATCTCATTGAACATGAACAGTGTTCCATTTCTGTAAGATTAAAATGAAAAAATTTTTCTAATATGAATTGAAAAAGTTTGTAAAAAATTATTAAAAATGCGCATAATTATGTGTCTATGTGAAAAAATTTATTATGGTAGTGTGTATACCCCTATAAAAAAAATCCTAGGAGTAGGAGGGTTAAGTGTCATGATAGCGCCTCAATTTTGATCAGGTGGAGAGATTTGGGACACAATTATATGACCTATTATGATTATTACACTTATTTAAATGTTAAATTATTGTTTTATGAGAAATAAGATGTGTTTTTTTAATTTTAAAGAATATTCCTCCACAATGCATGTTGAGGGGGCGAATGAGAAGAAAGTCTAGGAATGATCATCCATTCATGGAAATTGAGACACAAATGATGTCAGCTGAAGATGAAGGATAGGATTTTTGGGAGAACAATGAATGTTTCATTCAATTCATGGAAAGATACCCATGTTGGTTGTGAAAATCATGTCTAACTTTACAAGGGATTTTCAATTGCAAGACCCTCCGTCATATACTAGAGAGGGTGGGCTTGAGGGTGCTGAATTTTAGCATGAGTCCATTAGGACAAATCAAGACCATTTGGAGACTCTGGATGAGAGGATGGTCAACTTTTCTACTTATATGATAAAAGGATCAGTGAATCACTAGTGGAATGTTCAAGAATGATTTGAATTAACTAACAGTACCTTATGGAATGAACTCTTAGATAAGTTCTTCGATCACTTCAATCCAATGACACTGAGAGAAGAAAAAGACATATATTTCATTCATCTAACCTAGGGGAACATTTCCCAAATAGATTATACTAAAATCTTCATAGATATAAAATTATTCTCCTCCAGTATTATAATGAGATGAGGCATCTATGGAGAGATGTTTTCAGGACGAACATACAAGTGTGAGATTATGTATCATGTCAGTCTTTAATGATTAAACAAGTTTGTTGAGGTTGTGAATCTGGATATCATAGCTGATGAGAACCGAAGGGGGGATTCCAGTAAAATATGGGTAGTTTTTACTAGAGGTTTAGGGGGTGAGAAATCCACTATAAAAATATTCGTTATGACAACTTTAGCATGGGAAGTGGGAAGTATAATAGACAGACATGAGGTTCTATTAGACCAAACATTACTGGGATGATCTATCATCAGTGTGGTAGGTTGGGACACTATCATCAATACTGTCACTAACCACTATTAGATATTTGGTAATGCATCAAACTGGGTCACCTAAAAGAATTTCCACAGGTTCCAATAACAAACTAGTTTTTAGGGAGCTACTGGGTAGAGTCAAAGTGTGCTAAGGTGGTCTTCTACACCATATCTCTTAGGAATTTATTTTTCTACTGGCTGATGATTTAGAGGTATAAGATGTGTTCTTATATAGATAGAGTGACCTAATCAGTAGAATGGTGATACTCAGTGGAGTTAGACAACAACACAGGGAAGAGAGGCATGACATTTAGATGCAGGGCAACCAACACATATAGAGAGCAAGACTGGTCCATCAAAAGTGATATGTAATATTCTATTAGATTGTACTTTATCTAGTTACTTATTTGATATTGGTGCCTCTCATTCTTTTATATCTGTAAAACAAGTTAAAGGATTGACTGTGGAGGTGGATATCCTGAGTGGAGTAATGGGAATTGATACACTATTGGTAACATGGTATAGGGACATATTTTGATGCACATGATGCTCAGTAGAGGTAATGGAATATCATTTTCTATGAGATCTCTATATTATTAATTTGATAGGAATTGAACTAATTATGGGTATCGTTTGGCTAATCTCATACTGATCCCACATCGACTGTTACCATATGAGAGTTAGGTTTATATCTCTTATTGATAACCTCTACTTACACCATGGAGAGTGGGATATCCAACCGGGCTGATTAGGGACAATTAATCAGCAACTGCTAGAGATCACATCCCATGTTTCTAGTACATTTCTAGATGAGGGGGATGATAGGCACAATTTCATTCCACCAGCAGTGGAAATTTTTCTGGATTAATTTCCTCACTATTTTTTAGGGTTACCACCTAAATGAGATGTGGAAGTCACTATTTCAATCATGATGGGGATGAGATAGTATATATTCCAACATAACAAATGGAACGGACTATGCATCAAGAGATCAAGACTTAGTTGGAGGAGTTGGTGGATAATGTATTTATCCATCCCTGTATGGCGTGTTGGGGGTCAACTATATTGTTTTTAAAAAGGATGGATGGATTTTATGTTTGGGAGTTGATTATCATAAGTTGAAAAAAATGAATGTGATGAAAAAATGTCCTCATCCACATTACTATGATCTATTTTAATAGTATAAGGGATATTTGGTGTACTCAATGAATGATTTTAGATCAGGGTATCATTATTTTTTAGAGGTTAGAATTCATATATATTTAAAACTACATTCAAGAGTTGGTATGACCATTATGAGTTTTTCGTAATTCTATTATGGTAGAGAAATCCTCTTTTATCATTTATGAATTTTATGAACGTGATCTTTCACCCATATCTAGATTAGTTTGTGGGGTTGTTTGTGGATGAAATCTTGTTGTACTCAAAGAATCATGAAGATAATTCCCAACATCTTGACATCATCTTCAGTATAATGAGAGAGAATCAGATATACGCCGACTATCTAATTTTCAATTTTGGATTGATTAGGTATAGTTCCTGGGAAACAACACATCAGAGGAAATAATTTCACTAGACCCATAGAATGTCCATGAAGTGGTATCTTGAGTGCGGCCCATGAATGTTTCTATGTCCAAGTCATTATAGAATTAGCTTGATATTTTATGATATTCATCCAAGAATATTATCATTTGGTAGTGCCATATTTAGGTTTAACCATGAAGTGGATAATTTTTGATTGGATAGAAACATGTGACAATGCCTTCAAGATGTTGTATGAAAATTGGATAATAGAACCAGTTCTGATATTACATGATTCATGTGAATAATATATTTTTTTAATATGATGATTTTTGGATCGAACATTAAGTAGTGATGATGTTGGGAGATTCACTCATAGCATATGGTTCACAGAGGATGAGACCAAATGAATGGAACAACCCTACGTATGACCTCAAGTAGGAGGTATTGGAATATACTATTATGTCTTAGAAACACTGAGATTTGGGAGACAAGTTTATAGTTTATACTGATCACAATACATCATGTATATCATTTCAAAATGTGATTTGAATCTTAAGTAGAAGAGATGGAAAGATTATATGTTGTTATTTTATTTGGAATTGGCACATACATCCTAGTAATGAAATAGTGTAGATGATTCATTGAGTAGGAAAACTCAAACACATATGGTTCCATAGATGAGTGTAGAGTAGTAGATGATGACTTTTATGGCTGAAATTCATGTTGTGGTTCAAGAGATTCAGGAGCATATGACGCTTTTTTTAGTTGTAGGGGTGTCTATGTTTTTTAGATAGATTAGGGATAGAAAATATGGGTATTCCGAGTGCTTATCCACGAGAGAAATATTTAATGTTTGGGAGACACCTTTGGATTGGAAGATAGTTAGGTATGCAATCATCTTTGTGAAGAATCAAGTTATTGTGCTTATGAGCATACGAGATGATATCATTCGATAGTTTCATGCCTCCAGGTGGGTAGGTAATCTTAGTGTGAAAAATATGTACCATGTCTTATGATGAATGTTTTGGAGGCCATGCATGAAAAAATAGATTTAATGGTTTGTAATAAGATGCTTCACATCTTAGTAGATAAAGGTAAATCATCATCAAATTGGAGGTTTAACACAACCGATGCCTATTCTGAAATGGAAGTGGGATGAGGAGAAAATTGATTTTGTGGTGGGTATTCCAAAGATTCCTAGGAAGAGTGAACCTATTTGGGTCATTGAGGATCAACTAAAAAATGTAAGACATTTTTCCTATAAGAGAAACCATTACAGTAAAAAAGTTTGGAGAACTATAGGTTTGAGAGATATTCTATCTACAAGGAATACCAATGAAAATTGTTTTAGATTGTTATTCACACATTAATTCACACCTTCAGCATTTCATGAATAAAACACTAGGTAAAGATCTTTTATTGAGTATAGATTTCCACCAATAGGAATATGGGTAGTAGGAGCGTTCCATATAGGTGCTTAAAGATATATTGTAGGCATGTATTTCTTACTTAAGAGGGTCCGAGGGGAATCACATGGATTTAGTGGAGTTATTAAATAAAAATAGTTTTCAAAAAACAATACAGATGGAACCATACAATCACTTTATAGAGGCTAGGTAGATCACCACTATGTTGGATGAAAGATGGGGAGTCCGAGTTGTTGGGACTGAGTATCTTGTAGGATTCATCGGAGCATGTACAGTTGATTCGAAATTGTACGTATAGTGCACAATATGTATAATTAATAAGCTGATAGGTGAAGATAACCCTTATTGTTTAAATAGGGTGACCATGTGTTTCATATGGTAACACCTCAGTTCTCTCACCATAGGATATGGAGGTAGGGAAAGTTGGATCCCAGGTATTTTGGACCGTTTCAGGTAGTGAAGAGAATAAGGATGTTGGGGACCAATTGCATCTTCCCATGAAATAAAATGCTATGTATGATGTCTTCCATGTGTGACAACCACGATGGCATCACCCCGACCCATCTCATGACATTTATGTATATGAGGTTGACCTAGAGATAGATGTAACCTTTGAGGAGAATCTGATATGTGTATTCGACCGTAGTGGGAATGTGTTACGTGAAAGGACCATTCTAATAGTTCGTGTGTTATGTAAACATGGACGCATCCATGAGGGAACATGGGAAACGATGAAAGAATCAGGGCTCAATGGATTGATTTTTTTGGCTCCACATATTAGAATGGAATGGAAGAAGGACATGAGGAATAGTTGTTATAATGTTGGGATATTGATAGATCATAACCTATTATAGAGTTTTCTTGAAAGAAATTTCAGCTACATTATGATTTACTATTACCATTGGACGGAGTTATGACTTTGGGTGCATATGGGGGGAATTTTGAGAAAAAGTTAATAAAAAGGGGTTGTGCATGGTTGGTGTGGTTAGAGAAAACCATCCGTCCAAACCCGGTTAACAGTATGTCCAGGGATAGTGAGGTCCACAGGGTTGGAACACTCTTTACCTAACCATGTGCTCCTACACATTTTTTTTTGCAAGTTGTCGTTAATCACATGAATTATTTTTAACATCCCCAACCCTTGAAACAACTCCTATTCGACATTGGCTCAAAAATAGGCCTTTAGGAATGATTTCAAAGCTTCCCAGAGGGGTTCCAAGGTCATCTGACAATTTTTGTTCAAGATTTAAAGCCCGAATGGAAGATCTTCTCTTCTCCCCAAAAGTGGATCTCATTTCGATGCCTATCCTGATCATTATTTTATCGTTTCCTGATCTTTGGGTGGATTTTATTCCCTATTTATTTAGGTGTTATCATTTTTCATGAGATCAGAATCTAGGATTGTAGATATAGATCTATAATGATTATATCTTGATATCCTGGATCATAATTTTGGGATTTAGATACATAACTCAGATCTACATCATTGTGCTTCATGGATTTTGGGGTTTTTCATTGAATTACCTTTCATAAACTAATTGATATAGGTGGTCTAAAATATATTTCCTATAGTCATGGATTTGATGAATTTATGATTTTTTTTACTATTTCTATCATTTTTTAGCTATTTAATTCCTAAATTGGATTAATTAGGTTGACCAATTGATTTATCAATGCATTGTGGGAATATATGATTAATTGAAGAATTAATAATGATACTAAGGGGCTGTCCTATTAGATAATTAATTTCAGGGAAATTGATTATTATAATTAGGCATAGTCATTTTAACAATTAATCATGGGTTTAATTATGAGATTTTTAATTTGAAAGATTAAGATTTTTACTCTTAAATTAATTATGCACCTTGATATTAAGATCTAGATAATTAATTGTGTAACTAAATATTTATAGTTGATATTTAGATAGAGATAATTAATTAAATAAAATAATTAATTATGGGATATGAATTGTGTAATTTAATAATTAATTGAATAACTAATTAATTGATCGGTGTACCTAATTAATTGGGGAGTTAATTAAATATATTCATGTATTTATCTAATTGTATAATTACTAATGGAATTGTGGTGAATTATAAGTTATAAATTAATTATGTGTGAAAGAATGAGAACTTGGTCATTCTAAATTGAGAAGTATAATTGGTAACATGGTCATTTTAGTTTTGAGTAAATGACTGGGGACATGGTAATTCAAATGAGAAGTATAAATGGTAACATAATCATTGTACTTATGGGTAATGGAATAGGAACATGATCAATAAATAGAGATGTAATAGTTGTAACATGTTCATCTAACTTATGAACTTTTTATTGGTATCATTAGAATTTATGTGTGAGTTTAAAATATTATTATAACGGCCCTTTGAGATGCGAAATCACAAGATAATATGTTGAACTCATGTGTGAGTCAGATAAGATACTGGGATATCATATCACCTTTGAATACATTGATCTCTTGCATGTGTAAATGAAGGTATTATGATATCATATTACACAGAGAAAACTCTAGGCAATGGAATGAGTCCAAGATAGTATAAAGCTATGGGTATCCCTAGGAATCCTAGAGCAAATGTGTTTAAATAAATTTTATCTAATAATGGGATAATTTTTTATATAGGCATTGTCTTATTTTTATTATAGACATGCTTACACTATCGTTTGACTAGAATTGTTTTATACACCATTTGCTGTGTCACACTAAGTTTTACTCAATCTCTACATCTGTTTATTGATGATTACCCGAATAGACTTAATTTTTAGAGGATAAGATAAGGGCAATATACATGGAATAGATTTATGTCTTGGGGATTGAGAATGAATTAGGGATCCCGACATGGTTTAGGAAAATCTTTGGAGTTGCTAGATTCTTTAATTTTAGTTGTATTTTAATCAGTTTGGAATTTCCATGGACATAGATTGTTTTCCATTTTAGTTGAATAATTTTTTTATTTTTTTGTTGTAATATGACATTGGTATTGTTCTAGTTATATATGGTTCTTCTATTGCATGTGTACTTCCATTGGTGTTTTTCTCTAACATAAGTGGGCATAGTGTTTAACACCCCATGATTCATCACATAAATTTAATATTGAATTCATGAAACATTAAGTCTTTACAAGACACCACATTGTTTTAACCTAGCCAGTTATCATAATTTTACCACCTATATGATTGGAATTTCGAGAAACTGACATACACAATTGCATTCAGTAGGATATTTAGAGTCTGATAAGACAAAAATAATTTTCAATGAATAGTAACATCCCTTATTAATAGTAACATTCCCATATGAATAGTAATGTTACTCTTATGAATATTTGTTAATAGTAAAACAACTAAAAATATATAATCTTTACCCATGAGTGTATAAATAATGTTTATACATCTTATAAGTTAAAAATGGTTATAGTATGAGTATTTGTATTCTTTTATGTCATGAATATATTAATTAAAATTGTATGATTAATATAATAATTTAAAATGGGAATTTATTTTCATAAAATGTAATCATAAGTTTTTAATTAATTTTATTATGGTAATAAGATTATTTTATGGGACATTGAATAATTTCTCATTGTGTAATAAAATGTGTTACAGTTTTAATGTAATTTTTTTGAACTAAATTATGATTTTATTATAAAATTTATTAAAATTTATTTATAAAATTAGTTTCAAAAAATTTATTCTATTTTTTAATTCTACACGTCTAAAAATGATTGGGGTTAATTATAGGTATGTTTTTAAAATACTATAATTTTTGGTGAATTGTATAACATTTTTCTGTTTTCAGTATATTTAATGACATTATAATGATGTAATAGTTAATATTAAATTATGGTCAACCAATGTAAAGTAAAATATGATATTCTGTGTACCATGTTTCTAATACCATGGGAAATCCCATGTTTTTTCAATAACCACTAAAGAGGTGTCTTTAGAAATTAATAATAAACTCCCTCTCTTTTACTATAAATAACCAGGCATTCTTTCATTTTCATTCATTTCAAACTCAAAATCCTCAATCATTTGGTTGTTTTAAAGCCCTAGTAGTCATCACAATATTTCTTCAATCCCCCAAGGTCCCTACCCTCATGTTTTAGGAGTTACTCTACAAGGAAAGGGTATCCACCACCCTTTTCTTTTTCAAGAATTAGTTTTATGTTATTATTTTTAATTTCAATTGTATTATGAAATTTTAGGCCATTACTTATCCCCTTGCTGTCCTTATTATATAATAATGATGTTAAACACTTATTCTCTTATCAAAATATTTTATTCAATTTTGAGAGACGCAGTTAGGATAGAAAATTTTTGTAAGGGATTTCTCAACTTTTCTATTTTATTTTCAGGTACATTTATTTTCATTTTCAATCCTCACATCCTTTCATCCAATTATTGTGATTAATCCAGTACCTTAATTTTAATATAATTTTTTATTAAAAAGGAATAATTATTCATTATCTATCCATACCCTTTCTTTTATACTCTTAATGGATACCCTTATAAACATGTGTTGATTTATCAAATTCAAGGACGACATGTTTTCAATTTATATTACCATATTCTATTATGGTCATGAAATATTTTTTATTAATGAACCATAATATAACATTTGTATTATAACTTATGAAATGTTCTGGAATCCTTTTTTACATAAGACATAAATTTATTAATCAAAATGAGTTGTTTGTGTGAAAAACCGCCAATTAACCAAAACAATTATCATTAATATCTTATATAATGATTCACAATCACATATTATAATGAAAAAAATTTAAAACCTTGTAATATTTTGGTTGCTCTCTAATGGCATAAAAATTATATTTTAGGAAACAATTATCATTCTACATGTTTATCCATACATGAATATAAGTAATCTAATCATGAATCCCAAGGAAGAAAATACTCCCAAACAATGGAATTGAGTATCTTATCCAATCAAAAGGACATGAATGAACCCAATAAGGTTAGAATAAATCAATTAAAAATAGGGGATGTTATGAAGTCATTAATTTAAGAACCTACATTTTTTTTATTCAGGTCATTAAGATCAAGGGAGGAACACCTTCAGACTTAAGATATGGGTTTTCTACCCGAACCTCCATTTTCATTCAGGTTACATTAATTATATACATAATGAAATTAAATTCTTATTTATTCATATGTAATACTCATGTATTATCTGATATTGTTCTATGTATATGTACCAACCATATTCCTACTTCATTTATTGATAGATATATGTTATAAGTATATTTTAAAAAATTCTTCCCGAAATAGAAGCCCAACTAAAGGAAGTTTCTCAAATTCATACCTATTATCAGGGGAACTATATAATATGTTTTTATGAGTAATTATATTTATAAAATTAATCATTTTATTATGAAAATAATATCCGAGTTCAGTTCTTGTTTTATCCAAAGAGGTTTCCTAAGGACAATTATTTTCCAAATAAAAGAGTATTTAGCTCAAGAATTACTTGATGATTTTGTAAGAGTGTGTTCATTTGTATCAAAACTAATGTTTATTATTATGTATTATTGTAATTAATATTTTATGATATCATATAATATATTTAATTTCATTTATTATTATTATTTTGACTATGGATGTGTTATCTTAAAACCATTCACCATTTTACTTGGAATGGTTTGTGTTTATAATTACTGTTCGAGGAAAGTTTTTTACATGTCATATGTTACTTCAAATATGATTGTAAATGTTGTTTATGTTTATCCCCATTCATGTGAGGAATGCATTGGACTTATTATGTGATGGGTGGGTGCCGCTATAACCACTTGAATCATTAATTGGTCTTATGAGACAAATAGATATGGATTTGGATGATACCTTTCCAAATTTTAGATATGGGTTTGCTCGAGGCCTTAATCATTTTTAGATGTATTGGATGAGGCCTTGATAGTATGTTTCAAAATTATTGAAATATGCATTTCATTCGTTATGATGCTCTAAAGTCATAGTTCATGTAGTTATTTGGTTAGTAGAATGCCCATGATTAGGTTTTATTATAGAAATATGTACTCAGCTCATCTTCTTGCCATAATCTATTCATCAAGTTTAATATTTTTTAAGGAACATATTTTCAATTATTCACCATGATTAATGTTTTTGTTTATGATATCTTCTATTGTACTACTTACCCTTACTGGGCATCTGAGCTCAACCCTTCTAACGTTTCATTTTTCCCAGAACAGGAAGAGGTTTATTATGATTGACTTTTAGGGATAATCATAGAGTGGTGGATGTTCCCAGTGGAAATTTTATGTTGTTTTTCATTTCATTTAGTAATGTTAAAATTATGTATATATCGAGATTTCCAAATACACTAAATTATTTGGTCCTTCATGAAGTATATTCCTTATTTATATTCTAATGAATTAAAAAAAGGCAGCAGCTCCAGCCAACTGGGTTCATGTCCTTACAGTTGATATTAGAGGAAGTTCATTAGAAAATATGGAAATTAAATTTAGAAAACATAGACTATGGAACAAAACCCTAAGATAGTCCTTTTGTATAAATATACAAGAACATCCTAGAATTTCCACTGTGGAATCTGTGGAGCTAACGAAAGAACCAAAGGAATTGAGTGATAAAGGATTTATTTTCTCGGGTGTTTTTCCATGCGGACCCACAATTATTTTAATTAAGAATAAATATAGATATGTGGGGTTTTAAATTGACTATTGGGAGATAGATGTTATAACAATAAATAAAACAAATCCCATACATTTCATTGATGATTTATTTGATCAACTTCATGAAGCCCAATATTTTTTAAATGTTTACCTTTGATCTGGATATCATCAGTTTCACTTGTGGAAGAAAAATATTCCAAGGACAACATTTAGAACCATGTATGGTCATTACAAGTTTATAGTAATGCCTTTTAGACTAACTAATTATCCATCTATTTTCATGGATCTAATGAATATAGTATTCAAGGAAATTCTTGATGACATTATGGTTGTATTTATTGATGATATCTTGGTATACTCCAAAATCATTAAAGATAATAGAAATTAAGTTTAACACTATTCTAATGACTCTTAGAATAAATGAATTATACAAGAAGATTAGTAATTGCAAATTTTGGATTCAATCATTTTCCATTCTTGGCCACATTATTACTAAGGATGGAATATATGTTAATCTAATGAAGACAAATTTTTTTAGAGAATGGCCAACTCCAACAAACATAAATGAGGTACATAGTTTTATTAAATTATTAGGTTATTATCGTTATTTAATTCAGAACAATTCTTTTTTATCCATCCTAATCACCATAATTACATGTAAAGTTGATATGTTCATACAGACCAGATAATGTCGGGTCTGTTTTGAATAATTTAAGAGGAGATTAGTAAATGCTCCGATCATAAATCTACCATCTAGGAATAATGGGTTTGTGATCTTTTGAGATGCATAAAATAAAGTAATGGGTTGAGTTCTTATGAAAAATGAGAGAGTTATTGCCCATGCATCAAGGTTGTTAAAAATTATAGAACAAAATAATCCTACACATGATCTAGAGTTAGTAGAAATAATCATTTCTATGAAGATATGGATACATTATCACTATGGTGAAAAATGCGAGATATATACAGATAATAAGATTTTAAAAAAATATCTTATCACAGAAAAAAATGAACATGAGGAAAAGTCAATGGTTCAATCTACTCAAGGATTATTATTTTCCAAACACTACCTCTCAAGAAAGGAAATCAAAGTAGTTGATGCATTGAGAATGAAGGATCATGGAGTTCTCAAAAAATGAGGATTGACAAGGGTCCTTTCTAAAATGATCTAGTAAAGATGGGTATTAGAATTATCAAATAAGGTAAAACATCACTACATTTTTAAATGGTTATCCTACCTTATTTATTGGTAGGAATTAAATGTTCATAGTTGGATGATGATAATCATCAGAGGAAAATTAATGCTGTGAAAGATGTGAAGTTGGTTGACATCATGTGTGAATATGGAATTATAAAATTTTGGAAGAGGTTATGTGTTACCTATCTACCCGAGCTGAAAAGGAAGCTATTGGAAGATTCTCAATGATAACATTTCTCTATACATTATGGAAGCACTACGATGTATACAGATTTGAAGGAACATTTATGATGGGACAATATGTTGAGGGAATTTTCTAATTATGCATCATGATGTTTAGTTTGTTAATAAATAATTGTTGAACAACAACATCCCAGAGGACTCATGATACCTCTACCTATCCCTATAAGTAAATGGGATGATATATTCTAGGATTTGGTCCCTAGATTATCCAAAACACTATGAAATAATGATTCAATATGGGTAATTGTTTATTAACGTACTATATCTGCACATTTCCTCGCTATAAGAGACGATTTTACACTGGAGCAGCTAGCACAACTCTATATCTATGATGTTATGAGACATCACGACACACCAATTTGAATTGTATATGATCATGATGAAAATTTTACATCTAAATTATGGAAAATCATTCATATTTAAATACTGAGCATCGATTGAGTATGTATTATCACCAAAAAACGGATGGGAAATCTAAAATGATGATCCAAACTTTATAGGACATGTTGAGATCATGCTCGCATTACATTCTAGGTATGTGAGATCAGTAGTTTCCTTTAGTGATGTTTTCCTACAATAATAGTTCCCATTAATTTATTCAAATGGCACCATATGAAGCTTTGTACAGAAAGAGATGTCTTACACCATCTTGTTGAGATGAAGTTGGAGAGAGGAGGCATGTGGGCTTTGAGCTTGTGGAAGAAAAAATAGTGAAGTAATGGTTATTCAAGGCCTTATCAAAGCAGTACAACATAGAAAAACTAATATATACTGATAATCTAATGAAGGATTTGGAATTTCATGTCTTAGATATTGTTTTCATAAAATTTTCTCCATGGAAGCGTGTTATATGATTTAGTAATAATGGGAAATTGAACCCTAGGTACATGGGACCTTTGGAAATTCTAGAGAGAATTCAAGATATTGAATATTGTTTGGCTATTTAACGTATAATGTCTGATGTACACAATGTGTTCCATGTATCATTGATGAGAAAGTACATGCAAGACCTAATGCATATCCTCACTTCTGACGGTATAAAATTGGAACCAGGCCTATCTTACTGTGAAGAGCCTATCCGGATTCCAGACACTAAAGAAATTTTTTTGAGGAATCAAAAGATTCATCTCGTAAGATACGTTATAAAAATCATTAAATCGATGTGTAAACATGGGATCTTGAGAAGATTATGATGAAGAACTACCCAAATCTTTTTCTGAGGTACCATTTTAATTATTTTTAGGACGAATATTTTGTAAAGATGGGATAATGTAACACCCCATGATTTTTCACAGAAATTTAATATTTAATGAATGAAACACCAAGTCCTTAAAAAATACTTTTTATAACCTATAAATGTAACATAATTGTACCACCTATGTGATTTGAATTTTGAGAAACTGACATACACAGTTGTGTTCAGTAGGATACTTATATTCTTATAAGAGAAACATAAATTTTTATTAATAATAAAAAACCCTTATGAAGAGTTACATACCCTTATTAATAGTTATGTTACACTTATGAATAGTAATGAGTATTAAAGCATCCTAAAATATATAAACTTCACCCAATAGTGAATAAATACAATTTACACATCATATAAGTGGAAAAACGATTATAGTATATGTATATGTATTATTGTATGTCATAAATATTTTAATTACCATTTTAATTAATTTAATAATTTTAATTGTAAATTTACATTAATAAAATTTCATCATAAATTGTTACTGAATTTTCTTATGGGTATATGATAATTTTTGGGGACCTTGATTAATTTCTCAAGGTGTTTCAAAATGATTTATTGTTTTTCTGTTGTTTTTTTGAAATAAATAATGATTCTATTTAAAATTCAAATAAAAAATACATAGAAAATAATTTTCAATAACACGACTTCGTTTTCAAATTCTATACATTGAGATATGGTTAGGGTGAATATTTGGTATTTTTCTAACATACTTGAATTTTCATTGAGTAGTAAAAACATAGAATTTTGAGTTTTCGATATATTAAATTGCATCATCATTATTTAGTAATTAATATAAATTTCTAGATGAATTTTTGATTTTTAAATATGATACTAGTTGTCCCATGTGACTAATACCCCGGGATAATACCACAGGAAAGCCCATGATTTTTCAAAAACCACAAATGTGGTGTCCTGAAAGATTAATAAAAACCTCCTTCTCATTTTAAAAAATACAAACTCATTAATTCATTTTAATTCATTAAAATGTCATCATCCTCCATGATTTGGAATTTTTTGCACACTATGAGTCGTCCCATGGTTACCTCCTGCCCTCATTGTCCCAACGATCATGTTTTAGGAGTTACTATACAATGTAAGGGAATCTTCCACCCCACTCTTTTCCAAGATTTAATTTTATGTTATTATTTTAAATTTTAATTAGATTATGTTGGGATATAAAATTCCACATAACCCTTACTTTACATACTATGTATGAATGATGAGATTCCCCTTTTTTATCTCATCATATTATTTTATGATATTTTAAGCAACGGTGTTATGCTTCTGAATTTTCATAACAGATCTCTCAACTTTTTTTTAATTTTTTAGTTCCCTTCTTTTCCTTTTCTCTACTCACCTACTTTCATAAAAATATTGTGATGACTCCATTACGTTACATGTACTTTAATTTTTTCATGATTATGGAATAATTATTCATCATCTCTCATTTCCCATTATTTTATACCAAAAATGAAAACACCATCTAAGATGTGTTGATTTATCACATTCAAGGACGAAGGGTTTTCAATCTCTATTAGAATATTGGATTCGTGTCATGAAATCTTTTAAATTGTTTAAAAAGACTATAAAATATTAATTATTACTTATTTGATTTTCTGGAATACTTTTTCACATATGATATAAAATTATAAATCAAAATGAGGTCATTGTGATAAAAAACTCCCAATTTACCCAAACAATTATCATCAATGTTTTATATAAAGATTCATCATCACATCCTATGACCATACAATTATTTTAACAATGTGATCTTCTAGTTGTTCACTAATAACATATAACTTATATTATATAAATCCATTCTCATTCAACATGATTATCCTTACATGAATAAAAGTAAACTGATCATGAAAACCAAGGAAGAAAACGCTCCCAAACAATATAATTGAGTCTCTTAACCCATAAAAAAGATAATTAATGAACTTAATAAGGTTATAAAAAATAATTTAAATTTTTTTAAGATATATATTCAATAATTTATTTACCTAAATTTTATTATTCATGTCATTAAGATCTCATATTTAACACCTTCAGACTTATGGTATGGGGTTTACACCCAAACCTCCATTACCATTTCAGTTACATTTATTATATACTTACTTCAATTAAATTATTATTTATTCATATGTAGTCATAATATATTCTGTGATAATGTTCTATGTATGTGTACCAACCATAATACTTCACTATTTTATCAGGATGTATATGTTATTATAATATCTTTAAAATTTTCTTCACTAAATACATGTCTGACTGATGGGAATTTCTCAAATTCTTATCTATTTCCAAGGCCCACATATAATATGTTTTTTTTTCAACCATTATAATTCAAAAATATCTCATTTTATTATGAAAATACAATCTTACTTCATTTGTGGTTTTATAAAATTATTTTTCCTAATGAACTCTTCTTTCCAAAATAAAAGAGTACTATCTCTAGAACTACTCGATGATTTTATCAAAGTCTCTTCAACTCTTTCAACACTCTTGTTGATTATTATGTATTATTTGATTAATATTTTATGATATCATATAAAAAATTAAATTCAACGGTTTTTGATTATTTATATTTTGGACGTTCAATCTTAAATCCATTCACCAATCTACATTGAATGTTTCAACTTTATTTTTAATGTTTAGGGAAAGTTAATCACATTTCATTTATTAGTTTTAATTGGAATGTATATGTTGTTTATATGTATCCCCATTCATATTAGAAATGAATTGTACTTTTTTTGTGATGGGTGGGTCCCTTTATATCCCCACTATGCATCAGTAGGTCTAATGAGACAAATATATATGGACTTGGTCGGTGCCTTTCCCATTTTAAGATATGGTTCTGGCCATGAGCATACTCTTTTTTAGATGTCTTGGCCAAGGCCTTGAAGGTATGTCTCAAAATATACATCATATGCATTTACCTCATTATAAAACTATATATTCATATATCATGTTGTTGTTTGGGTAGTTGAATACCCATGATAATGTTTTATTATGGAAATATTTACTCAACAAATATTTCTTCCATAATGTGTTCAAGTTTATTTTTTTAAAGGCATGTATTTTGAATTATTCACCATGCCTAATGTTTATGTTTAAGATATCTTTCAATACATTGTGTACCCTTTTGAGAATATGAGCTCACCCCATGTTATGTTTCATTTTTACCAGGACTTGAAGTGGTATATTATGATTGACTTGTAGGTATAATCTTTCAGTGGTGGATGTTCCCAATGGAACTTTTATGTCCGTTTTCATTTCAAGTTGTAATTTTGAACTTATATATGTATCTTACATTCCAAATTTACTAATACATTCTGTCATTCAGGATGCATATTCTATGTTTATATTCCAATTTAATAAAATAATGCACCATATATGGGCTTCTTCGTTTGGGTCCTTAGATATTCTATCCATGATTGAATTACCAGTCCATCCCTCCTAGTCGGTAGACTCTAGGGCATGGGGAGATATGCTTGAGGTAATGTTACTGACCAACATGTGGTGTCGTCACACAACTCCCTGTTCAAGATTTTACACTAGCTATGACTGAAGATCATCACTAGATTATTAGAAAAATGTTTCGGAATTGGTTAACATTTCAAACAATCATATAGAAATATGAACATAATGAGATTATAGAAATAAGAATGCTAACCAAGGGATAATTACGAGAAATAAATAATGAGTATCATCTAATGTATAAAATCATGAATATAGAGTAGATTATTATTAAACCCTTTCACCATTTTCTATATTATAACCTATTAGAACACATCAATCTTATGCATTATATATGAATTTAAAATTATATCATATGGATATAAATTCATATTTTCTAAATGTACATTTAGTGGATGATGTCTTTATTGATCATTAATCATTTACTGAACATCCCCATATTCCAAAATCGATTTTAAAAAATCTAATTCTTTTATGGCCTTAAACCTATACCATGATCATTGTATAAAAGATAATGTTATTTTAATCTATAAAATGGTTTTACTTTCAGAATTTACAAACCTAATATCTATAATATTTTTTTTTATATTATAAGTAAATATGTACATATATGATGTTATTTTTTGGTTCAAATAATAAAAATTGTAGTAATTATTTTTCATAACATATGATAAATTAATTAAAAATTTGAATGATAGGAGAATTAAATTTATTTCTTGGGTTTAATATTTATCAAAAAATATTATGGGAATGTTTTAAATAAATATTAATATATAAATTATTTATTTAATTTTTTACATGAATATAGTAAATCTTATACATCTCCCATGGGTTTTAATATAAATTTGATTTAGATAATGCTGGAAAATAGTTTGGAACCATTTATATAGAGATATGATCGTATATTTTCTATGTCATACTTCTATAAGACCATAAATTAGGATTTATTTATATCTTTTTGGTATATTTCAATAAAATCAAAATGAAAAACATCTTATAGTTTTTTAAATAATTTATGGATATTTATAAGAAACCATTTTTTAAATATTTACTTCACCCAAAACATATTATTTTAATTTAATATCACTTTTAAATGTTGACTTTAGAAGATTTATGATAGGTATAATGAGTATATCAGTAAAGTATCACATTTCTGGTAATTCCTTATATTCATTGTAATGATAAAAAACGTTGTTTTTCTTCTTTATCAATAGATGAGACAAAATATTTCTCTGAAGGTATTTGTTGTGCAAAAGTGTACTAGATGAAGCACAAACTAATGAAATTTAGTCTCAATTTCAATAATATTACTATTTAATTGTAAAAAAAGGAAATTAATATCTCAAAAAATAATTCTAGTCATTAAAAATATAAGGATATTTATATAAGGAAACATTTTCTAAGATATAATGTTCTAATACATATATATCACTGTAATTTGTTAAAAATGAATACCAAATTCCTAAAATATTAATTACAAAAATACTAATAAATGTTTGGAAATTTTAAGGGAAATTTTGATATATTTATTTTTTATTTGAATTTGGATTCCTTTTTAATATAATTTATTTTTAGTTATTTATCATAATCTATGTTTAATTTACTTATTATTCATTTTAGATTTAATGAATTATTGATTTATTATCGATTTACAATTCACATCATTTGAAATTGAAAATCTATAAATATTACATATATTTTTTATCTTCGATAATCCAAACCAAAATAAATAAATATTTTAGAAAACAATCTCATTCTATTTATATCTCCCACTAATCATCAATACTATACCAATTGTAATTTTATTTCCCTCGATTTCATGTTGAATTAAATGGGGAATTGGGAATAAGGGATATTGTCGAGGCCACTAATAATGTACCTAGGTTTGATATTGTTAAGACACCTACAATATGAGATATCTATAATTATTCAAATCATCCTGTAGAAAAATAAAAATCTTAGGCCCCAAAAACAAGGACTTGGAAAAGGTAAAATCAGACGTTCAGGCACAATAATCTAATTTTTTTTGAAATTAAAAATCTAATGTTTATATGTATAAAAAATTATTATGTTAAAACAAAATTTAGAATTCAAATGATAATTAGGATACTGAAGATGATCATGTTAAAAATCCTTTCATTAAGGTGAACATGAGAAAAAATATTTGGTTGAAATGGCTAAAATAATTTATAATTATAATGGTTTTTTTTAAAGAACCTATTGAAAAGCCAACTAGTGAATATAGATAGAAAATAAAAGGAATTGGATTATTTTCCTAATAAAAATTTAGAACATAGAATTTTAATCCAAATCTATTGTTTAACAAGGAAAACCATATATATTTGGATAATATTAATCCTTTGATTCTCTTAGTTCTAAAATTGAGGAGTTGGTTTGAAATCATAATCATATGAAAGAAAATAATTCAAACACGAAATTTGATTAGTATGTTAAAATAACATTAATTAAATATTTGAAATGTTAATTTGTTCTACAAGAAATTATTGAATTAGTTCATGCTCAATAGAAAAACCTTCACCAAAATTCAATCTACATAAGATATTTTGAGGAATTTCGATGGGAAGTGTTAGTCCATCATGCGATGCTCAATGCAGAATTAGTTTCACAGAATATATTTGGAGAACTAAAGACATATCAGGAAGTCAATTTGAATTAATATGAAGTGGATCATTTAATGTATGGTATTATATTTCTTTAGGGTAATATTATTCTACTTCACATTTCAATGGATAATCATAAATATTTTGTTTCATGGTTAATATCTATTGACCTGGATTATAGAATCCTACTAAATTTGTTAAGTGAGAAGGTGAAGGTGTTTTTATAGTTGACCTAGAATGTAAATGAGTTTTTACATATTAATTTAGGAGAAAATATGAAAATAGGATACGACTTATATATTTTAATGAAATAATGGGAATATATGTTTAATCATAATTTTAATTGAATGATATAATAGCTCAAGAATGATCATTATGTTGTTCAATATCTATTCATATCCGAATCCTCTTCAAAATTAGAACCTGCACCCTCATCTGACCTTTCTTCTTAACTTTTTGAGTGAAATATTTCTTATAAAATAAAAATAAATTGTGAAATAATTTTAATCAACATAATTGTGTTTAATTATTTACTTCTATCCTTCCACCTCTATTGACCAAAATATAGTCAATTTTTATATTAAAAAAATAACTGCACTTCTAGTTTTTAATTATCTATGGTATATACCATTTTGTGATAATATAATTCTGATATCAAAAAAAATTGTCAAAAGTTTGTGTAATCATAGTAATATTTTTTATTATAATATAAAACATAATGGGAATAATGTAACTTTATTAATTAAAATATTTAAAATTAATATAATTTGTTTGGTAAAAATAAAAATTTTAAAATAATTTTTGTCTATCCATGGTTTATAAAACATTAAATTATATTTAAAATTTCTCTTATTTCTCTTTGTGACTATATTTTATTTTTAATTAATTTCCAATATTTGCTATATGTTTTTTAAATATGCGGTTTGTGATCACCAAAAGGGGAGATATTTGGGAATGTATTTCTTTAATAATACTATATTGGACTTCTTGTTTTTTATTGTGATAAATACTATTGATTATTTTAAATGAAATTATATTATGTGTTTATCAGTGTGACATTTTTGGGGAATATATCTTAATAACAAGTTAATTATTTTTCTAATTTTTTTGGATAAGTTTTTTTAAGTATAGAAACACTATTCATACTCTATGTTGATAAGTGGGACATATGGTTTGTAAACCCCCTCTTTGTATTAAATGTATGGATATAATAACCTATGTTATTTTATATGTATGTATCAGGAACAATAATTTTAAGATGAAACCCTATTTTATTGGAAACAAATTTATGGGTCATCAACCAGACATTATAATGATACCCATGTATTGTGAACCATACATTAGGAGTTATCCATATGTTTGACTTGGTTAAGAATAATGATTAAATTCATGGAATTTTAGGAGATTGTTTAAATAGTGTTTCCATAATTAAATATATTTTTATATATACTTAAAGAAAAATTTAAAATAACATGGTCAATATATTAACACATTATTATTTCATAGAGTATTTATGACTATATATCAATGTTTTAAATTCCAATAACTATGATTTTTCGGTCAATATTTTTTTGGATAGGATTGTATAATAAATAATTGAGTTTCTCGTGGTAAATAAAAAGATTTATCACATTCAAATATAATGTAACATTTAAAATAACTATACACATTTATTATATAATGAAGAAAAACACTTGTGGAATTTAAAAATAAGGATCTAATACTGTTTTATTATTATTCTATTCTTGTATCTTCTATTATTGTATTGTTGTACTTCACAAAGATAATTTCTAACTAGTATCATTCTGAACATATTATTTCTTGAATAATATTATCTGTAAAGAATATGATCCATTTTTTTTCAGTTTCTATGACAACTATGATCTAAATATATTTAATTATAGAATAAAATAATTCTGATTTGTTAGATTATTCGCTTTATATACTAATTCACGTTGTGGTGTCATCTTATCATTTTATTATTTGGATATTTTAGTTCATTATAAAATCATTATAAATCTTTGTAAAATCCATTTTTCAACCGTTCAAACTACGTGCACTCATTTTTTGATATCTTTTCACAATTGGACTTATTTAGTGAAAAAAATAAGATCACTGGGAGACAATTGATTGATTATAATGGGGGATATTTATTCCCAAATCCACTATTAAATTTTTTTGTTCTCTTTATCCATTTATCCACTAGATAATTTTTTTATTTTTGTAGTTATATATATATATATTGATAATATATGAAGATGAATAAAATTTTTCTCTATAATTTTTTCAAATAAACAAAAATAACCCCCACTATTTTCTATCATTATATTATTATGTGTTAATTTTGTTTACATTTATATTGAGGTATTCTGTATCTAATCTTCTAGATACAGCAGATATCTATATTTATGTGTTGTGTTTTAGGGTATTATATTTTCAAACCCATTGAAAATTTTATTTATGAATATCTAGATTTAATATTTTGGAATCCATGAAGAGTCTTCAAATTTTTTAGGAATATGTATGAGAACCCAATATTAAATTGAACAATAATGTCAAATATTTGAACACAAAAATTTTTTAGATAGAGGACACATAAAATTTATGATGTATCTCTTTTAATGATCAAAGTATTAATTTTTATTAATTTTTGAATTTTTTCATTATAATATATAATTCTATAATGGTTTATTAATTTCATAGAAACTAAATCTACTAGAGAGTTGTATTCATATGATATATTGACAAAAATTAAATATTTTATATTATTATAGTCCAATTCATTACTTTATATATTATATGTTTCCGCAAAAAGTTTAATATCCTATATGATTCAATTAATTACACATACCTGTTAAAAAGGACAGTGGAATAATAATTGTAAACCAACATTATGACTATTTTATAGTAATTTTTTTGGAAATATCCTATGAGAAAATATCAATATCATTTCACTAGTGGAATTTTATTCTATAATTGGAATGGTTACATTTAGTTATTTTTTATTTATTTTTCATGATTTCCAATCCAATTATATAGGTTAACTCCAATGTGTGTAATGTTTATACCATCTAATGAATGTGTAGTTAGTTTCAATGAGTTTGACAATAGGATAATCACTACCATTTTCCCAAAATACCTATATGTTGTGAGATAATAATGATTTTAAAATTATAATCAATTAATAGAATGGTATTTTATCATTTGAAAAAAAACTGTATATTCCATAAGGCAATCGAAGTTTCATGGTTTAAATTTTCTAAACCTTTTTTATTCAATTATAGTAATCCTTACAGTGAATATTTTGAGAAATGTTCTACACATATAGAGGTTTGATATATATATATATATCAAAGAATATTATATTATATATTTACACATAATAAATTAATGAAACAATCATATATATTTTTAGACTTGAAGAAGGATTATGACATCAAAATCCATTTTCATCACAAGAAAAAAGATGATGTTTCAAAATCATTAATTATAAAAATTCTTAAAACAACAGACATTTTAGGGATTTAAAATTATCTAATGTTCATAAACATTAAAAATATTTACATGGGAAATCATAAAGGATGGAATAAAATAATTCCACTACCATATTATTTAATATCCATCCCTCTAAACAAGAAATATCAATTCTATGTGAGTTGATATAAAGTAAAAAATAATGTTAAATTTCTATGAAGATCTAATTCCAAAAAATTCACATTGATAACAAAGGTAAAAATAGATTTATGACATGAATATATATACCACCACTCCATGAGGTAATCATAGAGCTATTGAATGATATTTACATCTCATTATTTTCAATCCATCTAAAGGTGAAAAAAATGTATATGTATTTATGATAGCTGATGATTGTTTTGTTAGAATATGGGGATGTTTAATATACACCACTTTTTTTCAAATCCCAAAAGGTTATGTATAAATTTATAAATAAAAACATTATGTTGTAACTAGTAAAAAATATAAATTTTTATGTAAGGACATTGCGATAGTTATTTTTACTTATCTTGAAATGACATCTGAATGAAATAATATCATATGGATTGTAGAATAAAATATTATAATATTAATATCATAATTATTATCTAGTAATAAATATCACTCATTCAAGATTCAATGTTACACATATAAAAAGTTTTGAGCATGTTTGCAACACAACTACATCTTGTATTTGATTAGAATTTCATTTTGACATCAGTGGTTTCAAAAAAATAGTTAATATGACTTGAAAATAGAATTAAAATTATGTATGACTACTCACCCCAAGAATGATGTCAAATAAAAAAGGACTATCTAAATACATGAGGATGTGATGATCTCTAGGTTTATACGATTTAATGTGAAGTACATTCAATATCTACAGCATGTAATGTTCTCATACAATAATAACATCCATTGGAGTATTAAGATGAACATTTAAGAAACCATATATTGGAATAATTTTATAAATCTAACAAGATTGGATGAATATAAAGAAACTAATATAATGGTATCCAAATAGAATTATTAAATTAAAGAGAAGGAAAATTCTATTAATTAATAAAAAAGAGCAATGCCTAGATGGTAGAAGAGTCATGCTAACAATCATTGATGAGACTTGTATTTTGTGGATGTAGATAATCTATTCAAAAATATATATATTTTTAATAAGTTCATGAGTATTGGGATCCTGATTATTCAAATATATAGATACATTATTTCCTCTTATATTCATTATTATAATATATTTATCATTTATCAACTATCACCCCCACCAAACCTATATCATGTTTAGGATGTGTCATATGTATCCCTCATGATGAAGTAAATAAAAGACCCCACACCTATCATAAATTAATTTGTTTCACATTTGCATAGATTCCTATATTTTTAAAACATTCTGATGTAGATCATGGACCTTAGTGATAATGTTATATTCAAAAAATGATAGTATACTTCTATAATTACATTTGAGAAATAATTTGTATGATGAGGGATCATGGGAACCTAATAGTGTAATGAAATTCAATTAAAATAATCATTTTTCATTTTATAATGAGTAGTAATATTGTGAAGATTTTTTTTGAAAAGGTCTAATAGAGTAATGACCTAGACTTTTAAATATCTAATTTATAAAATTAATTAGAATACTATTCAAATTTAAAAATGTATTATAAAAAAAAGACATTCAATATAAAAAAATTATTTATATATATAAAATTTAATTTAATGGATAAATTGACGTAATAAAAATGAATATTGTATATTGGTAAAATAAATAGAGAGAATTAAAACAATCCATGACATTGAAATAGTAAAAAAACAAAACTGAATAATTATTATTTAGGGTGTTTTTTAGAATGAATTCAGATGAAGTGTATATTTAACCATAATAGGAAGATTTGAATTATATCTTAACCATGTCAAATAGTAAAATTAGTTATTATTTTCATAAAATATAAAAATATAAGTAATATATATAATATTAAATTTTATAATATGATAAAATTAATTTTTTATACAATGTTACCATTTTCATGTATTTTGGGAAATATATATCAACAATAATATTTTTAAGAAAATAAATGATTATTTATAAAAAAAATTGAATAAATTTTATTGTTATTTCATCTATATAACAATTGAAATATTCCGAAGTAAATTTTTTATGGTTTTGAATTTTTTTGGAGACAATGAAATTCATATTTTTAAACTAAATGAGTTTTATTTCAACAAATTAAAATCATATGTAATTAATTTTATTAAAAAAATGATAGTTTATGTAATTATTATTTTAATGTCTGTTTATGGTGATATTTATTCATTTTTTCCTAAATTATAGAATATGAATGACAATAGAAAAAATATGGTATTGATACTATAATTTTAAATATTATATTGGAATGAATTATTTAGTTTTCAAAAATTTAGATGAATATTTAAATTTCACATTTAATATATATTCACAATAGCATGCACTTGAATCAGAAATTTTTTCTGAAAATGAAAAAAAAAAAATTATTCTAAAATTTTGTTCTAGTACAACCCCATAGTCCCATTATAATTACCATCCTTCATCACCCACATTTCATTAAAAATAAGACTCTTAACTCAACCAAATTATTATTAAATCTCTCATTAAAACTCAATGATATAACCTTCATGTTATTTCCACATCAAAAGGATACACCTTTAAGGCCCGATCCAATTAAGAAATGAAATTCCCCAATTAGTGATGTTAGAACACCAAATCACTCTTATTCACTACGGTTCTATTTATTCTTCTTCTAGATCATGAAAATATATTATATGAATCCTTATTTTATTACATTTGTTTCACGAATATAATAATTTTATTTCTATTAATTGAACATCCAATATATAAACTCATATCATATATTTAATAATTATATTGTCAGTCATAGTATATTTGTTTCTGTTCATCGATATGCGATGTATTTCACATTTCAACATGTTAATAAAAGATGTTATTAATGATGGATTCACTGAAAAAATTAAATAGTTGTTAAATAATAAATATATTTGAATAGTATATGTTCATTATAGTGATGATATTATCGAATAAATGATCATATTAATTTATCAAATAAATGATCATAATGATTTTATCAAACTAAATGAGAATGAAAAGAAATGTTTTTTAATTGGAATCCATTTTGAAAAATATAATATAAATTATAAAATTTTAACATATAAGATTAAAAAGAATACATAAATATATTTATTTATAATAAAAATAACTAATAACACATATTACAATAAATGAAATTAAAATGATGTTTTTTGAAACCTTCCAAACAAACCTACGTAGTCATTGTGATAATAATCATACGATAAATGAATTACATATTAAAAAAATTGGACATAAATATTAGGAATAATTATGAACAATTCCACTAATCATGTTTTTAATTAACATAATTTTATTATTAATTGTGTTAGACAAATATACAATGACAATTTGGGATGTATGTTAAGTTAATATAGAATAATTCAAATTTCCATTTGGTTATTAATTCTTTCTCTTTACCTTGTTTCACCTCCAAATTCTTCTCATGTAATTATTCCATTTTTTATATATTTAAAATTCATATATACCAATTATTTTTGTATTTTCTCAATCAATATAACTTTTCATAATTTTATGTATTAATAATCCTTCTAAATCAATCTATGTTAAATTTAACACTTATATTATATATTACTTTTCATGATTCACTTATATAAATGTTTTTTTACCTTGCATGATTTCTAAAAATAATAACTATTTTATAGAAAACTAAACTTTTTCCATTCTGAGGTCACATGTAAAACCATTTTAATACCATCCTTAAATCATATTTATACAATATTTAAATAATGTATGTTGTTAATTTTTTATCTAATTCTCTATACAATTATTATGAAATTTTAATTTTATGAACTCTATATTAATTAAATAAGCTTCTTTACTCAAATATAAACCTAAAAATTGTTTATTTTTTTCTTCACTGGAGAATCTTTGTGGAACATCATTTTGGTTTTCATTAAATAAATATAACATAACCTCTTTAATTATTCATGGTTTTCAATTATCATTATTATTTATGAATTACTTACTTTTATTTAAACTATATGAATGTATATATTAAAATTATATGATTTTTATTAAAAATTATAGAGCCCCAAAATGATTTAGTTATTTTTTTTCTTGTAAGTAATTATAATGAACGGTGAATGGGTATTTATCCTATAAAACGATGTTATGTTGCCTTTATAGTGAGACATATCTTTTTCTTTTGATGTCCTATTTTATTTCATTGCATTATTGATGCGATATCATATTATAATATTATATTAATCATTATAACATATCACCATGTGATTATATATGATGCTTCCATTTTATGATATGATATATTGAATTTTTGAGTCTCATGTTATACAATTTTATCATGTTTTCTTCCATTAATGGGATTTATGCCTCACACAACCCCTTAGGTAGGAACATAAGCTATATTGTATGGTAAAATTTGACCAATGTTATTCAAAACACAATATGATGATAAAACATTTATGTTGAAGGCTATTTTTATGTTAATTTAAAATATGTACAATCGCTAAAAACTCACTATACATATACATGTATGGGGTTTTCATTGTAAAATTTAACATCATAAATTATGTAAAAATAATTATATGATACATGGGTTACTATATTGTTTCCATTAGATGATTCTCTACAGTTTTATTTTTCATCAACCCTTGTTTTTCCTTTTATTGTTGTTGATGGTTTAACCGAGGTAAAGTTTACCACTTCTAATAGAGGATGGATCTTGGAATGATAGAGAGTTATTTTAGTAAATCATTTAGATCTTAGAGTGTGTATTTTTATTTCAACATCTAGGATGACCTTCAATATACCCAAATTGATTCGACATATAACTCATGTGAAACTCACAATATTCAAGTGGATTCTGACTAGTAATTAGGGTCTAATAATATTTTTTGGGAAACTATAAACACTCTATAATATAATATAAATAACATCAAATATAATTTGAGTAAAAATAATCCATATAATCAAGTTAAAATAAACAACACCACTAACAACAAATAAAAAATAAATTCACCGACACTATATAAATAAGAATACCATATGTTTCATATAGGATCACATGAACAATGTGGAAAACCTATATTTGAGTCACATAAATCATGATCCTATAAAATATAAAAATTAAACAATACTAATATGACATTGATAAGTTTTCGATGTTAAATATAAGTCTCATATCTCATCAAGGATTGACCAACCATGATGCACTATTAAGAATGGGTCCCTGTACCTTTTATTTTATTCAAAATATTAAGTCTTATATTATTTTGAAAAAAAAACATATTAATTTTTTAATATAAATTGGAAGGTCACCACCAATGGTGACTAAATAATCTTTTCTAAATAGTCTATATAATTATGTTCGGTAAAACCATATGGTTTTAATATATATTTCTGAATGAACAAAATTCCATGGGTTTGATGGATTTCGATGAAACCAATAATGAAATCAAGATAATAATGATTTATTCAATAGAAAAAAACATTAAAGTATATTAACAAAATAGAAAACTAAATGGTTACTTTATAATTAATATAGTCCAATTCACTAAGGAAATAAAAATTATTTCAGACATAGTGATTTTTTATTATGAGGGTTTATTAATATAAATATTTTATGAAATTATAGTAATAAAAAATATTGGAAAAATTCTTGGAATGATTAGAAAAATAAGTAAGTAACCTCTATGAAGATAATTTAGTGATAGTAAAGATTACAAATCATTATATTAAAGACCAAGAAAAAAGATTAAATAATTTTTTTAGATAAATATCTTCTCATTTGGAGTATTAAATTTAGTTAAAATAAATTCTTGTACATATTTTTAAATTAATATACATTAATACAAATTTTATCTACTACATGTAAATTAAAAAAATCTCATTTCACTATATAAAATGATTTTTTACAAACCATTCTTTATGTGTGATATGTACTTATATAACAATAAGTTAACATAATAAATTTGGGTGAATTATTTTAATTAATTTGATTGATAATATATACCATAAAATAAATCTGAAGATATTTAGTTGTAATTTGGTGAAATAATGTAAGATAAAAATCATTTTTATGAATAACGAATCATTTATATGAAATTGATTTTATGCATTACATGAAATAATTTTCAAATTAGATTCTAATAAACTATGTTAAATTTATTTTCTAAAATCATTCTCATATTTATTATCATTATATTCAATTTTTTAAATAAGCTCAGTTTCATAATTTTTCATAATAATACGTTTCCTATGTAAAAATTAGTTTCCACCGTGAAGGTGGAAATAAGATAAAATTGATAAAACTGTGTCATAATGAATAAGATATCCAAAAAATATCATCTATAATATATTGGTTTACTAGAATCTCTATTCGACTATCATATGAAAAAATAGAAAAAAAATTATCACATCCCATTGATAATGAAATTTATTATATTTTTTGTGAATAATAATTTCAAAAGTAACACCCAACCAGCATATAAAAAGACCACTAATTCCTACAATTCAAATCCCTAAATTCTCTAAGCATTATACAAAATCCCTACCCAAATAATTTCCCCCAAAATCATTTATAACATTAAGTAACCATAGGTTCCCTGATGAGGCCAAGACCCCTCATTTATATAAGTTCCTCGAAGAGGAGATTTATTCTCTCAACATAAGAGATATGTTCTCCTTGATTTTTCTTATATATCCTCTTGATATACCCAATCATAGGTAATTTTTATCAATTATATAAAATTAAATTTTAAAAAAATTATTCTATAAAATTTATATTATTTCTAGGTTGTATAATGTTTTAACTCTTTTAGTTATTAGAAGATGCAATTGTTTATTTTTTTCATCCACATAATGTAATAGAATTATAACATCTATTTCATGTAATATTAATGAAAATTAGATAAAGTTATTATATTATATAAAAATTTAATATAATATTTTGAAATATTTTTCAATTCATTAATTTAAAATTTTAATTACTAATAAAAACATAATTTTTTTAGAATCTTATTATCTATATAAAGATATTGTTATTATTTACATGAAAATGATCAGCATATGTTCCATGTACTGAAATTTTGAATATAAAAATATATAAAAAATAGATTTTAACAATTCAAAAAAAATATATTTAAGTGAAAATCATTGGCATGTTATAGGTACCAGATCCACCGAATCGAATAATTCTTGTAAAACAAATTTGATTATATAAGAAGACTATTTTTAATGAATAATTATTAAATAATGGGAAATATAGTGTTTATGTTGATAGATTATATAAATTAAAATATAATTGAAATTATAATATAGATGTAAAATATAAGCCCCCAGCCTTAAACCTTACTTAATCTTGAGTTATTAAAAGATTACACATTGAGGATCTTTTCAGGTTTAGATTTTTAGAGAATTAGATCATAAAACTTGCATTACATTCCACGTTTAAACAAAGTGGTTACATAAAAGATAGTATTCATTTTTCCCATCAACGAAAACATATTTAAAATAAAACATGGATTCTTTCTTGAAACTTCCTTGACACTATCATCATATCATGTACCCTTCCCTTGACCTGTGAAAAACATTTCAAAAACATGGGATGAGCATAAAAAGCTTAGTAAGGGATATAAAAATATAGAAAGGAAACATGAGTACATGTATACATAAGAATGAAATCATACTTTACCCATAAAACATAAGCACTTCAACATACCTCATAAAATCATGAATAAATCATAGAAATCATAAGACATAAAAGGTAACTTGAGGCATTCATAACATTCTTACATAGGGAGTAACCCTCTTGGTTACGTTTGGAATACCCACCACAGTATATTCCCTAAATCTCTTCGGAGAAACCTTAACGTTTCCCTCATTCGCATTGCCCAATGCATTGGAGAGCTATATCAGGCTCACCCGCCCTTAGTTTATCATGGAACCACCCGTCTTCATAACAATGCCCAAGTACCATAGCATAATCTTATCACATAAAACATGCATAAAGGAATCATAAATTTCCACCTTTCAATAACAAGATATCAATACAACACATTGATATAAAAAAATTATGAAAACCATTTTCAATACCAAAATAAAAGAAATGTAAAACATAGTATTTATTTTTCTTTTAAAAAGAATGTATGGCTTGTAGAGGAAGCCGAAACTCAAATAATGGTCACGGTGGCGGAGAAGTCGTTGTCACCGCATACGTACGACAAAAACATTCCCTTTTTAATTTAGTAAAATGATTTGTATAAAAAAGATTTCTTTCTGATAAATTTATAAGTCAAAGGGGTTTATACACCGTATAAAATAAGGTTGTGTATAAAAAAATATGCCTCAATGAAAGGAGATTGAGACGAAGTCCCATAAAAAGATGGTATCCTTGGATTAAGGATAAATCAATTACATAATTATGTGTGACAAAATAATACCCCAAATATAAGTGGATATTAAGTGTAAAACAATCAGAGTTTATTCACACATATTCATATAATGACATATTCAAGTATTACAAGCTTATCCCAAAGAATCAAAATTGGGTTAAGAAGTTCCATTGCAAAAAATTGACAGCCTGACGACATCACTACAAAATTCAGAAAATGAGTTGATGAGAGAGTGAATGGTATCTCATCACTTGGACATAAACTTTAAATCAATAAGGATATAGAAGAACATATCCCAATATAATAAGATGTAAATTAAAAGACATAACAAAAGAAGTCTTTTAAAAAGAGGATGGTGAAAGGTTCCCTTACCGATTTGGGCAACTTTCGAAACGTACACCAATGAAAGAAGGGTCATACAACATTGATGTAAATACTCATAAACAAAAGTATATTACACAAAGAGTAGAATAATGGATAGTAAATACACCACTCAAAGGAAATTGTGGCAAATGTAGCATAAATCTCACGAGAATAAAAGTGAGATGAAAAACCCCTTACGAAAACTCGGCAGCCTAACGGCGCCACATAAAACATCCAAAAATGGATTGATGAGATCAAATAGGTTCTCTCATCATATTACAATAAAATGTACAGAAATAGGAATATAAAATAACATCCCCCATCATAACAAAGAGGAGAATAAAATAAGTGACATAAAGGAGAGTACTTAAAAAGAAAGAGAGAGGTTAGATCTCTTACGAAAATTCAGCAGCCTAACGGCGCCACTCAAAACTTCCAAAATGGATTGATGAGAGAGAATAGGGTCTCTCATCATATGAACATAAAAATTACAGTAATATTAATATAAAAGAACATCCCAATCACAATAAATATGAGATTAAAAGGAATGACATAAAAGAGTGTACTTAAAAAGAAAGAGAGGAGTAGGATCCCTTACCTCGGGTCCGACTTGACTCGATCGTTTTTTAACGTCCTGAATAATAAACTTGAGTTAATTTCTACTTGTTTAAGAACCTTTTTCAAGTTCATTATTCCTTTTATATCACTTATTTCCATGTTATAAACATTATGTAATCTTTTATGTTAATAATGTTTGTTTTGTCAATATTTGGTTCTTAAGTCGAAAGTGGACTTCTTACAATTACATGTTGTTCGTGTGGTCAAAGGTTCATTATATACAGAATGATATTCATGATTTGGATATCATATATATCATATATATCCATAATATACATGTATTTATAATATTACATAATCATTTAGAGGTAAGAAATGAAATGCACCATTCATGGAGACGGTAAGCCGTACGTACGCATGAACGCTACTTTCATTTCTTTGTCATATTAATGGAATTAAAACTAAATGAGAGGTATGTATATTTTAATTCCAGAATTATATTCATCATTTATATGTAACATAAATCATACATATAAATTTAAACACATCCTTTATACATCCTACATATGGCATTAACGAATCAAATCACTTTGAGGGGGCGGTAGTCCGCACTTCCTAAAATGAAATTATCTTGTTTACCCACAATGGAAACTATAAAGGTATGCCAAAAAAGAAAAATAAAGAAGCTTAAGTAAAATATAAACATATTATATATCATATATAAATATAGTGACATCTTAATGGCCACCTTTTGAGGTGTTATATGAGTGTTGAACAATCATCATTTCGTGAGGCAGAAATTCGCCATCCACAGAAACAATATGTTTTTTAACCATTTGATGTAGGTGTGTGTAAGTGTAGCTCGAATGATTCTTATAAAAATATACTAGTATATTGAAGATACTGTAGTTGTTACAAAATAAATTAATAAAAAGAGTTTAGGGGGTTGGAGAAGCAAAATAAAACAAAAGAACACAAGTGAAGACATTACCTTAAAATCGGGTAACTCCCTTTGGTTTGATCTCAAAGGCTTCCTTGGGAAGACTTATTCCCAAAGTGAGGCTTCAAGAAGTAAGAGAGGGATGTGTAGAGACAAAATGGGTAGGGGTTGTCCGAGGCAAAGGCTTTGGATGTGTGGGTAAGGGGGTATAGGTGGGGGCCTTTTATAAGAGGAGGGGAGGGGCACTATTGGAAAGTAAATAATTGTTACTTTATTTTAGAATGAGTTTCGGATTTTAATGGTCCCAAATTGATGTGTTTAGAGGATAAGGTGATTAGGGTTATAAATCTACCCATCCAATAGGTTTTGGACATGTGTAGGTCTTAGATATTACATTATCTTTCCATTTTATTTAAATCGTTAAATAATGAGGTCATCGCTGCATCATCATGATGTCATAAATAATTTAATTTATTTAATGTATAAAAATTATAAAAATAATATCATGATGTAGGAAATCGTTTTATCTTTATAATTAATATTTATAGTCAAAAATCGGAATTGTATAATCCCATGTAACAATTGTTTTAGTAAAACATGTCATGTTTGTGTTATTTTTACTTTATCATTAAATAAAAAGTTATTTATGTCATTTCCCAACCAAAGTGTCTCTATGGGGTCCCCAAGTTGACCCATGGATTTTCTTGGTCGGCCATGACTAATTCAATGAGGGTAGGACATGTGTCTAGGTCATTTCATATTATTAAAACATTATTTTTACCTTAAACTACACTAATTACCTCTAATCGCGATTAAAAACTTAATAAGTTACTATTCACAAAAAAATTATTTTAATCTCATTGAACCATATTTTACTTCTTAATGAAAACCTTGTATTATGGATTTTTTAAATTCAAAACACAAAGGTGGCAAAATTTCATTTAAACAGAAAATCAGTTTTTATAAGAGCCACTTAGTGGTTTCACTATTCATCAAAAATTGAAGTTTTTTAGAAAATTACCAAAAATTCAACCTAAGATATATTTGATATTCTGA
Source organism: Viscum album (assembly GCA_963277665.1). Taxonomy (NCBI): domain Eukaryota; kingdom Viridiplantae; phylum Streptophyta; class Magnoliopsida; order Santalales; family Viscaceae; genus Viscum; species Viscum album. The sequence goes on along the minus strand of OY728148.1, from coordinate 2,429,282 downwards.
ATTAAAAAATGATTTCTATTTTACAAAATTCATAACATATAAGTTACATTAATTAATTTAATAATTAATTCCCGCTGTCAGACCGAATAGCGTGTTTTTATGAAACAATATATATATGAAAAGATTGACACTAGTTTAAGTCAAATTTCAAAGTGAAATTAATTCCAATGACCACTATTGGATTAAATGGTAAAAATATATTCTAATTTAACATTAAAACCAATTCAAAGGATAATCTAATCATATAAATAAATTATATTAAAAAGAGGTTTTGAATTAAAATACAACATTTTTCACTATTCATTAAAAATTGAACTTTTTCGGAAAAATACCAAAAAATTTCACAAAGTAAATTTTGATGTCCCGATTCTAAAAAATTATTTTATTTTGTCATATATAACACATAAAATTATCAAAAAGTGAATTTAAAAGAGGTTCACCATCAAAAGGTGGTTAATCGACCTTTTAAAAAATATTAGAATGTTTACACTTAAAATTGGATTCATTCTCATTTTTAATCCTTTAAAATTTATTGTAAAAAGTAAAAATATTTGACAAACATATATAATCATTTTGTAGTTAGTTCTATTCATTCCCTCCATCACAACATCTAGGCGTTAACTACCATTTAAAATAATATTATTTTATTATTAGAGTGCAACGTAAGATTCCCAAGAAACTCGTTGTTGCGTATTGGGTACGCCATCGAGCATAGCGTCCCCTTTAAAGTAATATTAATATTTTATTCACAAATATGGATAAATTTGAAAATGTCATACACTTTATTTACCTGGGATGTTACAAATAATGTATTGAAAAAGAATTACACCACGACGTGGAGATGGTAAGTCGTACGTAGGAACGTATGGTGACATGTCATTCAGAGGATGGATAAAATAAGGAATATGGTTTTACCATATTTATAATAACATACTAGTATATATAATTTACAGGATTTATTATTTTAAAATGGAAAAAATAACGAAAAAGGAAGTGGAAGAAGAAGGGAACATGAAAGAGGTGATAAAATATTTTACTCTTCTTCGGGTTCTTCCTTTTGATTTGATCAAAAGGGCACCATAGGATGGATTTAAGACTAAAGTAAGGCCTCTAGGATGAAGGTAGGATATTTGAGAGGGTATATGGGACGATTTTTGCCAATAAAAAAAGGCTTTGATGGTGGGAATTAGAGAGAAGGTTTAGTGCCCTTTTATTAGTGGGGTGAGGGGCACCTTAGGAAAAGCTGGAAATATTATTTTATAATCAAATAATTTTCGGGTTTAATGGATCCAAAATGTATTTTTTTGAAGTATAAGGTGGTTATGGGTCGAAAAAGACACAAACAATAGGTTTTAGATAGGTTTGGGTCACTATATTAACATTATCTTTTATATTTAACTTTTAGTTAAATAGTTTGTCATTTACTATGTCTGTTTTCATTTTTATATTATATGGTTAATAAACTTCTATATACTACCAAGAGAACCCCAATTGGTTCATTAATGATACACCTATCATTATATAAGTCTTTTTCCTGATCCATATATTTTTTTGAATATAATGTCAATTAATAATATAATATTTGTTTTAAAAACTCTTTTATGACAATTTTGATACTATTTGGTATATTGTTTTTTCCAAATCCATAACAGCATTATTACTTAAAAAAAAACTCATCTATTCAACCCTAATATGTCATATTAACCTATAAAATTAGTGGAATTCATAAAATGTCTCAAATTACTTTTATTTGGATATTTATAATATCAATTATTTTAACATTTCATTAATTATGTAATTATTGCATCATCATTGTGTAATAAATAAATTAAATTATTTAATGTCTAAAAAATTTAAATAAAATACCCTTATGTAGGAAATATTTTTATATTTTCTATGAATATTTATAGTTGAATTTAACTTCTGTGTAACCCTTATATTAAAAATGTTTTAGTTATTAAACTTTGATTTTAACTCTTTTAACTCTACTTTGAATTAAATAATAATAAATGTACTAATCTAATCCAAGTTGACCAAAGAGGATCATATTTTATTCCAGAGTTTGTTTTTGGTTGAATTAGACTTATCCAATAGAATTAGGACATGTCTTAGGGTAATAATAATATCGTTTTTACCCTTAATTACCCTATTATCTTTTAACTGTGGCAAATAAAAGTAAAATGTTAATATTCACCAAAAAGTACTTTTAAAATATTGAATCACATTTTACATACTAATATAAACTATGCATCTTGGATTTTTTATATTCCACTCATAGAACCGGTAAAATTATGTTTTATGTGAATTTACAAATTCTCCTTGGAGGTGGGTAAATGATAGTGAAAAGTTCAATAAAATTATATATATATAAAATTATTATAAACTGAATCCAATTAATTACATTAAACTTATATCGGTATTATGTATCTATTTTGACTAAAATAAATTTAAATAACCTAAAAAATTATTTAAATAAAAATTCAGTTTTAAACAATAACTCAGTGTTTTCACTATTCATCAAAAATTGAATGTTTTCAGAAACATACCAAAAATTCACACTAAGATAATTTCAATATTCCAAATCCAAAAATGAATTCCATTTTGAAGGATAAAATATATAAAATTTCAAAAAGTGGGAATTACTATTCAAAATGGCTAGTTTGATTGGTTTAGGTGTGTTAGAACTTAAATTTGCGTACAATAAACGCTGCTATTTTATTCAAAGAGAAGCATACTGTGGAATCTTGGGGTGTTACATTATCCCCTCCCTCAAATAATATCATCCTCGAAATTTCTAGAGTATTACAGTGTAAAAAGACTTGGGTGGTTCTTCATCATAAGTTCCATGGGTTCCCACATTGCCTCTTCCATCTTATCATTTCTCCATACAACTTTTACTAGACGAGTAGTCATGTTTCTCAGAACTTGTTCTCTTGTATCAAGTACCATGCCATGCTCATTGCAATAAGACAGATCAGGTTGCAGTTATAATTCCTCATAGGTGAGTACATGCGTTGGGTCATGCATGTATTTTCTCAACAGTGATAGGTGGAAGACATCATGAACTTTGGAAGGACTTGGTGGCATTTCCAAATGGTAAGCTATAGCCCCAATTCATTCTAGAATTTAGAATGGTCTGACGTACATGGGAATCAATTTTCTATTCTTATCGAAACATATAACACCCTTCCATGGGGATACCTTCAACAAAACATGATCTCCACCCAAAAATTCCAAATTCTTCCTTCGGTTATTAGCATAGCTCTTCTGCCTAATTTGAGATTCATTGATGTCGTTTTGGATTACCTTCACCTTTTCCGTGGTTTCCTCCACCGGTTCTGGGCCTATGATTTTCCTTTCGCCAACATCATCCCAACAGGTTGGTGTGCGACATCTCTTTCCGTATAACGCTTCATATAGTGCCATCTGAATACTTGAATGAAAGCTATTGTTATAAGAAAGTTCATCCAGAGGTAAATATTGACCCCAAATACCTTGAAAGTCATGTGAGCATGATCTCAACATGTCTTCTATGGTTTGAATAGTTCGTTATTATTGTCCATCAGTTTGGGGGTGGTAGGCAGTGCTCAAACAAAGCTCAATATCTCGAGCTTTCTGAAGACTTTTCAAGAATCTTGATGTAAAACGGTGATCACGACTAGAAATAATTGATAGGGGTACTCCATGAAGTCTCACAACTTCATTAATATATTGTCTTGGAAGACGTTCAAGTGGTAAAGCTTCTCTTATAACAATAAAATTTGCTGACTTGGTAAGACAATCAGTAATGACCCATATTACATCATTCCTTCTAAGAGTCTTTGGTATTCTCATGAAAAAGTCCATCACAATATTATCTCATTTCCACTCAGGTAGAGGAAGATGTTTCAAGACTCCTCCAGACAATTTCCTTCTATCTTTCACTTGATGACAAACCATACATCTTGAAACAAAATCATAAATATTCCTCTTCATATTGTACCACCAAAAATGTTCCTTCAAACCTCTATATATTTTGGTTCTCCCATGGTGTATAGAGAAAATGGAGTTATGAGCATCATCCAACAATTCTTTTGTTAGATCAGGTATATCGAGAACACAAAGTCTCTTCCCATATTTCAAAATTCCATCTTCATACACAAAGTCACTCAATCTCCCATCATTCAAAAATTTAATCTTATTTTGAAACTCTTCATCCCTGGTATTAGAACTCTTTATCCTTTCTGGTAAATATGGTTTGGCAACCATTTGAAAATGTATAGATGTTTCACCATCCATGGTGATTCCCATTTCCATCTTCACTAGATCCATGTATATAGGATCTTTTTCAACTCTCATCTTTATAAAAACTCCATGATCCTTTATACTCAAAGCATCGTCCACCTTATTTTCCTTCCCCGGGTGGTAGGGTATAGTTCAATAATAATCCTTGAGTAGTTCAAGCCATTTCCTTTTCCTCATGTTGAGTTATTTCTATGAGAAAATATACTTCAAAATCTTGTGATCAGTATAAATATCACATTTTTCATCATAGAGATAGTGTATCCAGATATTCAAACAAAATATTACAGCTCCTTACTCAAGATCATGAGTATGATTGTTTTGCTCATTAATTTTCAGCTGTCATGATGCATAGGCAATCACTCTATCATTCTTCATAAATACACAACCAAGTCCTTTATTTGATGCATCACTTTAAATAACAGACCCATCATTCCCCGATGGTAGAGTCAAGATATGATCATTGACTAATATTATCTTCAATTCATCATAACATTCTTCAAACTCTTTTGTACAAACAAATTTTACCCCTTTACATGTGGGATTGGTTAATGGGTTAGCCAATTTGGAAAAATTATAGACGAAACGCTGATAATAACCTACTAAACCAATAAAACTACATACCACAGTTATAGTTGTCGGCGCTGGACATTCATGGATTACCTTTGTCCTAGAAGGATCAACATATATTCCATCCATATAGACAATATGGCCATGAAAATAAATCTCTTAATGCTAGAATTCACACTTGATAAACTTCCCAAACAATTCATGTAGTCTAAGAGTCTTCAGGATAATACACAAGTGATTTTCATGATCTTAGTTGCTTTTGGAGTATACCAAGATATCATCATGTAATACAATGACAGAGTCATCAAGATATTCCTTGAAAACCCTATTCATTAGATCTAGTAATAGATAGGGTGAATTAGTCAAAACAAAAGGAATTACAGAAAACTCGTAATGCATGTAACTGGTTTGAAATGTTGTTTTCAGAATGTCTTCCTTCTTCACGCAAAACTGATGGTATCCAGATCAAAGTTCAATCATTGAAATTTATTGAGCACCATGTTGTTGGTCAAATAAATCATCAATTCAAGGTAGGGGTACTTGTTCATTGTTGTTATATCATTGATCTCCCTGTAGTCAATGCACAACCTCATATATCTATCATTCTTCTTTACAAAAGGGATATGGGCTCCCCATAGAGAAACACTAGGGTGAATAAATCTCTTATTAATCAATTCCTCTAGTTGTTTATTTAGTTCTACTAATTTCATTGTGGCAATTATATAAGGGGTCTTCTATATGAGCCTTTAACTAGGAATTAAATCAATGGAAAACTCTATTTCTATTTCTAGAGGATGTCCAGGTAAATCCTCTGGAAATAAATCAACATAATCTTGTAAAATAGGTAAAAAATCTATTTGAACATTCTTTTATACACCCAAAAGTGTTTCATTCTCTTCCTCCCCAATAATTGAATTTAGTTGAGCTACTGGGGGTGGATCTAGATAAGAATTAGGTGGTGATGATTCTACACTAAAGATAAGGTGTTCTTTATCATCATCATGAAAAATCATAACCTCCTTATTCATACAATAAATTTTCACATTATGGTATGAAAGCCAATCCATACTGAGGATTATATCAAATTCGATCATGGGTTTGACGATGAGATCAGCAGATAAATAACATTTATATTCCCTAATGGGGACCGAGTCACAAAACATTGTTGCAATGATAATTCTCTTAAGATTTTTTCCTGAAAACTCACTTGTTAAATCAAATTAGAAATATCTGATTTTCATAGTAAACAGGGAAGATATGAAAAAATGCGATGATCCATAATCAAATAAATAATTTTCTAAACTTGAGAAAACCATTAAATTACATGCCACCATGTCTTTTGGAGCTTCAACCTCAGCAGTAGTGATAGCATAAGCTTGGCCTTGATCCCTTGGAATTTTCTGAGGTTAGTTATCCTGACGCTTAGGACATTAATTCTCATAATTACCCAATTCTCTACAATTTTATCATTCAACATCAACATCCTCTTTCTTCCCCGTCCAGTCATGAGATTGGTGGCATTATTCACCACACTTGTAACAGACTCCCATTCCCTTCAGGAATGTACCGGGGTGTTTCTTCCCACATTTAATACAGGATGGATATTAAACTTTTCCCTTCTTCCCCTTATTTCCATTTCCAGAGTGTTTAGAAGATCTCTTCTTCTCTTGATTTTCTCTAAAGTTGTAAGACTTAGAGAATTATTTTTCTATCTTAATAGGGCATGTGATAGTATTTGGTACGATGAGAAGGATTGTGAGACTAATGCTTGATGGAGAAATGGTTTTAACCCATCAAAGAAACAATCAATATTACTTCTTGGGTTACGTATATAATCTATATCATGCTTTTCTAGACTTGTAAAGTTAGCTTTATACTTTGCGACATTCTCATCCTCCTTTTACCTCAGACTCAGAAATTTCCTTTCCATATCTGCTCGATGGTCATGAGGAATGTATTTTTCTATGAAAATTTCTTTAAAATCTTTTCATTCTATATTTGAAACTTCATCATCTTCCATTTTGTTTTGAATAAATGACCACCATTGATCAACATCTTCAGTGAGGTGGTAAACTGTCATAACCACTTTTTCCCTTTCACTACTCCCCAAGGCATTAAATATTTTCTCTACGGAATTTATCCATTGCTCAAATACTAATGTATTTGTTCTCCAATTTAATATTGGTGGTTGTTGCCTCATGAAGAGATCTAACATTGATCCTCCATGTTCTGGATCATGGTGCTCTGTATGGGTAATGTTATTATTCATAACCTGAGTGAGTTGTCCCAGTATGGTGACAAGATGATTAGCACCAGCTGTATCACTCGCTCCACTATAATTATCTTGACCAGGAGGGAAATCCCTACATGGAGTGCGCGCATTGATACAGTTTCCATTACTTCCACTATGTTCCATTTATTCCACTATATTCCATTTCTATACAATGGCATACACTAGATTAGTTTATGAATCACAATACATAATTCCAAACCTGTAAAACACTTAACATAAACTGAATAGTTTAAGGATATAATCCATAATCATTAAAATGTTTTATTTGAGGATGTGTATAATCATAAACCCTTGATAATGTTTTTAAGGAAAATTAGGTTTATCTAAAGCATATCCCCCATGAGTGTCGCAACTTGGACTCCAGTAAGGTCTGTTTTCATGAACCAGTTCCCATTCGAGTCTATCTTAATGTAGTGTTTTTGGGTATTACCCCTAGGTACATCTGTGTCAGAGCCGCCTCTACCTAATCATATCCATATAGGGATGTATTTCTTGGAAAACTCAAAAATCTCTACAAATACAAAAATTCTAGGAAGTTCTTTTATACTAATCCTCAATGTCTATGTTGGGGTTATGTGGTCTAATAAGAGTTTATCTAAATCTAGTTTCCAAGGATTATACTAAATATCCTCTGATAACAACTGTAACACCCTGACCCTAGAATCCCAGAGTTGGTGCATTATCACATATCATTGTAATGATCACAAAAGATCAAGTATCGAACTATCGATTACATTAGTAGCCTTAGAAGTTCTAGATACATTCATAAGGTTTACATTACATCTCAAAATGGAAAACTACAACAACATTGTTTCCATAGAAAACACTGAGATACCATAGACTGTCCCTGTATGCCAGTCATAATATTCATTTTTTCATCCTAGGAAAAAGAAAACATAGAAAGGGGTGATCTCAGATTCTTATTACGGATAACAATATAGCAGAAACTTTCATAAATAATTATAAAGATTTAAGGCAATGTATAAGACTAAAACAGAAGCCTTTTAAAAATGATATTCATAATAAAATGGAAAAGATAAAATCAAATAATTATATTTACTTATCCACATAGATATTATACTAGTCGAATAATAACATTCAATTTCAATATCCCCATTCATAATGATAGAATGCATAATGGCAGACTTTCATAACCACATAGTCAAGGCCTTCTGTGAAGACTACAAATATGATTTTGTCAAGGCTTTGTGCCAAGACACTAGTTTGTCTCATGAGACTTACCGATGCATCTAGGAGCTATAGTAGGCTCCACCCATCACTTACTTTATCCAATGCATTCCTCTTATGAAAAGGTGTAAACATAACATAATCATTCATATTAAAAGTAGCATACAAAATGTCAATACTTTATCCATTAACCATGAATGGTTGAAAAATAACACATCCATATTAAAACATAACACAAAACCTTCAACACAAAATTTATTTTTTTTATCATAATAAATCAACTTCCAAAAAGCTTAAAATTCATCAAAGTATATTGACATAGATGAAATCAAATCCTTTTTTAGAGAAATATCTCTTTCTATTTGGAAATAATATAGAATTCATATAATTGTAAAAGAAAAAATTTATTTTGGAAATATTCTTATAAGCTTGTAAGGAATTCTTTTATGATGTTATAACGGCATAAAATAGCCGCACCCACCATATAAGTTAAAAAACATTCTTACTTTAAATTTTTCAAAAAGGTCCAAAAGTACCTTGTTTAGAAAATGATAGAAAGATTCCTTTAAAAATGTATAAGGTCAAATATAAGTATAAATTACATTAACCCATTGTCCAGTAAATAGTAAAAAAAAATTGAAATACATTTTTAAGAAACAATGATGTGGATGAGAAAGAGGTCCCAGTATATAATTACGTATAAACAACCTGAGACAATGTAAAATTGACGAATTAACTCTTACATTGTACTTTTCCTTGGTCGAGTGTAGGTTAACATCCTTTATAATGGTGAAATAATTGTTATTAAATTATACATAAATCATATATATTAATATGATATCATATATGATCTTTTAAAATTGCCTTGTTAATAATATCTTAGTATTATCATCGTTTCGAGTGTTAATAGATTCTTTTTCCTTTATATTCATTGTTATGTGAGTCATATTTGTAATGGATGGGATGTATCGTATTCATATCCAGAATGATATCAAGTATTCAAACATTATTTTTAATCATCAAATGAATATTAGTCTTGAATGGATACGACGGGAATGAATCTCATCGCGTTCGTGGAGACGATAATCCGTACGTACGCACGAGCTACAAAATAATTATTTTGATATTAAAATAATATATAATTGGATGTTATATCATATATAAAAAATCATTATCATGTTATATTTATTATTTACATCAATTACACATCATTATTATACCCATCCAAATAATAATGTATTGAATAACAATTACACCACGACGTGGAGACGGTAAGCCGTACATATGCACGCATGGTGACATGTCATTCAAATGATGGATAGAATAATGAATATGGTTGTACCATATTTGTAATAACATCACAATATATGAATGTTATATGAGTTATTATTTTATAATTGAAACAACAATGAAAGTCGAAGTGGAAGAAGAAATGAACTTGAAACAGGTGATGAAATATTAACCTCTTCTTCGTGATTTTCCTTTTGATTTGATCAAAAGGGCTCCTCAGGTTAGATTTATGACTAAAGGAAGGCCTATTTAATGAAGGGAGTATGGTTTATTTTGTATTTGGGTAGTGTTTGTCCGAGACAAATATCATTGAAGGTTTGAATTAGAGAGAAGGGGGAGTGCCCTTTTATAAGAGGGGTGAAGGGTACCTTAGGAAAAGCTAAAATATTATTCTATAATATAATCATTTTCAGTTTATAATGGATCCAAAATAAATTATTTAAAGTATAAGGTGGGTATGGGTCAAAAAACATTCATCCAATAGCTTTTAGATAGCTTTGGGTCACTATATTAACCTTATCTTTTAGATTTAACTCTTAGTTAAATAGTTTGACATTTACAATATCTCTTTGTATTTTTATATTACTTGGTTAATAAACATAATAAATACATCTAAGAGAACCCCAAGTGGTTCATTAATGATAAAAATATCATTACATATGACTCTTGGTTGAACCTTATATTTTTAGAAATAGAATATCAATTAATGATGTAATATTTTTTTAAAAACTCTTATATGTCAATTTTGACACTGTTTGGTATTTTGTTTTTTCTAAATTCATAACAGAATTATTACTTTGAAAAAAATTCATCTAACCAACCATAATATTTTATATTACCCTCAAAAATTAGTGGAATTTATAGAAAGACTCAAATTACATTTATTTGTATATTTATAATATCAATTATTTTAATATTTCAGTAATTAGGTAATTACTCCATCATTATTGTTTCTTAAATATGTTAAATTATTTAATGTCTAAAAAATTATAAACAAAGCACCATTATGTCAAAAATCTTTTTATATTTCGAATGATTATTTATAGTCGAATATATATTTTGTGTATCCCTATATTAAAAATGTTTTAGTTATTAAACTTTGATTTTAACTCTTTTAACTCTTCTTTGAAATAAATAATAATAAATGTCCTAATCTAATCAAAGTGGACCAAAGAGGTTCATGTTTTATTTTTAAGGTTGTTTTTTGTCGAATTATAGTTATCTAATTGATTTAGGATATCTGTTAGTGTAATAATAATTTCAATTTTCCATTAATTTCCCTATTTACTTTTAACCCTGGTAAATAAGTGTAAAAAGTTACTATTCACCAAAAATTATTTTCATCTTATTGAACAGAATTTTACATACTGATATCAACCTTTTCTCTTATATTTCTGAAATTTCACTCACAGAAGAGGTAAAATTATGTTTTATGTGAATTTTCAAATTCTCCTAGGAGGTTAATAAAAGACGGTGAAAAGTTCAATAAATTTTTTAAATATCTAAAATTATTATAAACTCACACCAATGAATTACATTGAACATGTATAGGTATTATGTCCCTATTTTGACGAAAAATAAATATAATTAAAATAAATAATTATTTAAATCAAAATTATATTTTAAACAAGAACTCAGTGTTTTTCACTATTCATCAAAAATTGAATGTTTTCAGAAAAATACAAAAAATACACCCTAAGAAAATTTCGATACTCCAAATCCAAAAATGAAGTCTATTTTGAAATATAAAATTTTGAAAATTTTATAAAGTGGGTATTCTTATTCATAACAGCTAGTTTGATGTGTTGGGGTGTGTTAGAACTTAAATTTGTGTACAACACATGCTACTGTATTATTCAAAGAGAAGAGTACCATGGAAGCATGGGGTGTTACACTAAACGTTGAATGTTATATTTTCATTCCCTCTACTCCTGGTGGAAATTATGATGAAATATATGTTTTTTTTAAGGGAATTCCCCTCAGTGGCATTTTCGAACCCTCCAAACATGGAAACCCCCCTCCCCCACGAAGAGGTCACACCCTTAAGGTAGCGCCACAGCAAGGGAAGGAGTCGTAGCTAGCCGAGATGGAAGAGCATCCGAGAGGGTGAAAACCCGGTAGTGATGGTCCGTCAAGAGATCCATCAGTGATTGGTTCACACCTCATTTTTCCCACCCAGATAAGACCTGGGGACCCGTCAAGGTGGGTGGATCTCGAGTGTGAGGCTCACCCAAAAAGTGGACCCTCAGGATTTGAAACCTGAACCTCCCAAAGAACGGCGTGGATGTGCCACTCTCCATCACCACTACACTAGCACCGATGTAAAAATATATATATTTATATATATTATATGTATTATATATTTTATATTTTTTATTTATTTTACATAACATATATTTTATACTTTCCCTTCAGTGTAGCTATGATAATTCGGTTTGAGGTACAGTGGACTTCCACCCCTCATAGTGATGTGATTCGTTCACAAAATACATTGAATATATTAAATATGGGTATAGTGAACTTATATGACACATTTGATCTAATTATTATAATGTAATAATTATATGTATATATATGTCATTTACTTTATTTTATTCAATACAGACATAAAAATAGAAACAACATTCTTGCGTGGGTACAGCTTTCTGTCTCCATGAATGGTGTCTTATATTTCATATACTTATATTTTATAAGTTATTATAATAAAATTATAATGGATATAGATGATATTTTTATCATGGTTTACATTCTATAATCATTATATAATTATAATGACAACAATATGACAAATTGCGTCGCATATAAAGAACAAAGAAAATATTACCCAAACTGAAACCTTAACATATGATGGTTAACAATAGGATAATATAAGCTAATAATAAAACCATATATGGTGTTATATATAATAATATTGTTCTAAAGAAGTTTTATAATATATTTATATTTTTTATATAGTTTTTTTGAATCAGTACAATGAAATTCAAGAAACAATATAAGGGGATGTCTTCTCATTTTTTGTTTCTGTGAGATACATGCTTTATTCACCACCCCATCATTTAATGTGGTTTTCATACTATCCATGGATTTATTAAATTGTTCTTATAAATAAATTTATGGGTATTTAAATATTAATTTAATGAACATTATTTTATTTTTTATGTTATGAAAACTACCAACATGGTAAAATAAGTTTGTCTCGATTTTCCTTCCTTGAGAATCATGTTTAGTTATGACCCTAAATTCATTTTTTGGTGTATATACATCAACATGAAATTATTTATCATGAATTTACTTATGTTAATTATATTTTAAGCTTCATTTATGTTACTTTAATTACATTGATATTATCATCCCATGTTACCAAGTTATTATGATGTTATTGAGACAATCTAATAATTTTCTGAAATTGTCTATTTCTATGCTTCATTTGATAAAATATTATGATCCATCTATCAATAAGACAAATGAGTTTCATTTTACTCTGTATATTCAGGTTATTCTCATGTACTAGTACCATTTTCCCATTCTTTGGTACTTAATAAACTTTTTTGTGAAAAATCTTACCACCTCTCTCCGGCCAAAAATTTATAGTATACATAAACAATGATTTCAAAAATTCGTTCAAAAATATTTTTAAAATTGTTTCCCAAAAATTTTTCAAGATATATTTTAAGTACATTTTCATGGAAATAAAATTTAAAAATAAATTGTGGTTTTTTTGTTTCATTTATAAATTGTCAAATATATTTTCTAGGGAAATATGTTTTCAAAAGGATTAATGTTTTAAAAAGAGTTTATCAATCCAAATGATATTTTACTCAAATAAATTATCTAACAGTTATTTTAAAATTATTTCCCATCAATGATAAACTCGATTGATATTTCACATTCCTTTCTATGAAAAATATTCAACAATTCCATTTATATTCTTTCTATAAATAGATTATGTTTTAATAGTACGATGTTAATGAAAACTATTTCTCTTTCATAGGATATATGCTTTTGAAACTCGATTCATTTCATGCTTTATGTTTATAGTGAAATGATTATGAATCATATCTTTTCACAAGTTATGATAGGATTACATTTTTATAATACCCATTTCCTTTAATGGGTTATGATAGGATTATTTATAATCTTGTGGAAAAACTATGTATGATTTCATTATGAGATGGATGGGACCTATATATCACTCCAATGCATTGGTTAATGTTATATATATCAAGAGATTTACTATGATTGTATTGGGAAAGAACCTTGACTTATAAGATAGCCATGGGAGTGAAACATTCCTACCATGACGGTGTGAGGAGTGAACTCATGCTACAATAATGGCTATGGGAGTGAACCATGACTACCAAGATGGTGTGAGGAGTAAATCTAAAATAATAAGATGGACTTGGATGTGATTCCTTGGCTACTATTGAAAAAAATTATATACCTATTTTTATGCCACAATTTTATATTTTATTTATAGGTTATGCTTTCATGGAATACGTTCTTTATTTCCTTATTATAAATGTAACATAAAATGCGAGTATTTTAGGCATGATTAACGTTGATGATTTTGGATATGAAGGGTACGATCTTCTATTTTCTTGATCATGGTCTCAAACCCAAAACACTCATGATTACACTAACATATCTCTTTTGTATACCTAACTTGGGTATCTAAGCTCCTCATAATTCATGTTTCCCTTCCCTAGGTTAGGAATATATGTATTATGTTTGTTGTGTCTAAGAATAGTTATAGTCATGGAGAACATAGTAGTAGATAATATAGATCTCTTATGGACTGGGGTTTAAGTTTCCAGGTTTCCAAAGTAACTATACTAGTATGGTCATTATGGATCCTTTTTTGTAATGTTTTATTTATTTTGAAAATGTGTTGTAATGTTAATTTATTTCATGATTGTATTTCTATAGTTGGTATCATAGAATAGGTTTAGTTATTCCTTGGAAGATATGATTGGAAACAAATAGTGAGAACCCTATGTGCATGTCTATCGACGAGTCCAAAGATAATGCATTGTATAGGAAAATGGATTGGAATTTTGGTAGATGATAGAGTGGGTTGATTCCTAGAAAGAAATCCATGTCTGGATTCTACAAGTGTATGTGGAACTAGAAAAAAGGTACCTACGAGAAAAAACACTGACATGATGTTTTGGTCCTGACTCAGGGTAATGTGGTACATGACAACAAGACGTACTACACACCCAGTTTGACACTCTCAAGAGATGTTCATTTGAAATTCAAAAACTCTTCTTGAACCATCACGAGGGATATAAATATAATTTGGCATTGAATAACCTTGGATAAAAATATGTTTTCATAAATTAAAGAAGGTTTCATAACATAGAAATCCTATAGGTAAATTATAATGATTACAGGATACTTCATTATGAAATTTTTTTATAACTATTTTCTTTTGGTTTTAGTTAATGGATGGTACCCAAAGGAACCACATTATTGGTGATTTTAAAGGGAAAATTAAATGACTTTCCACCCATGAAAATAAATTCTATTTAATATGGAATGAAATCCTCACTGTAATGCTCGAATAGAATTCTAAATCAATGAATCATAGTGGACATCCAAATGAGAAAATGAAAGAACATAATTCTCTTTATTACATCATGAGTAAACAACCAACTTCTTTTAGAGGTCTATATGATCCACTGATTTATGAACAATGGATCAATACTACTAAAAATATATTCCCCAATATATAGTGTTTGGATCTGAATAATGTTATTTTTCTTATCTTTTAGATTGAAGGTGAATAATACCTATAGTGTAATCTAATTTTGAATATAGGGAAGACAGATTATATTGAATCATGGAATGGAATGAGTTGAAGAACATATTTTTCAATAATTACTTTAATCATATTTTTCATACCATGATGTAGAATAAGTTCCCTATAATGATGCCAATGGATGAAATATCTATTGGTACCTACATCGCCAATTTCACGAGACTTGTGAAGTACACTTTATGAGTTTTCATCCCAACGGAATGAAAAAATTATAGGTTCATGAGTGTCTTAAAGCCATGTATCTTAAGGGAAATTTCTATAAGGAACTTTAGTATCTATTAATATATTCTGCATTTTGTAATCATTCTTGAAAAGGAAGTTTAATTCATTTATCAATCTCATGGTATTGAAATAATGAGAAAAAACTAGTTTAAATGAAAATCTAAAAAACATGAAGAGAAGAATATGATCTTCTATTTATGCTCTAAGTGGGGGATGAATCATGGAGTAAATTTCCTGAAGTGGTATAATAAATTTTTTAAGGGTAGAAGGGAAGTCTATCCGGCATTTGATTATTGATGTTATGGGAAAATTTTGGATAATGTTTTGAATGGGTATAAATAATCATAGAGTGAATGTTCCATGATTCAATGCTACAAGGGTAAGGAAAACATGCATTATGCTAACCCCTTCCTAAAATTAAGGGTTGTTAATGATTACTAACATTACTAACCTCTTAATCTAAGGAGAAATAAGAAATCTCATGCATTCTCTATTTCTGATGAGGGGTGTGGTAACAACATGATGAAAGTTATACATACCATCCACTCTAGAACTTTTAATGTATTATTTTATATTGGGTCTACCAACACATTCATATCTAATTATTTTTCTAAGGGTGTTAAGATCCCGCAAAAATAATTAGATATAGAATTAACAGTGAAAACCCCTAATGGTATAATGACTACATCTCATGTCTATTATTTATCTCCAGTTAAATTTTATGGGAATGTGCTTCCTAAAAATCCTTTCATTTTTCCATTTGTGGAATTTTATGTCATCTTGCGCATAGATTTCCTTTCCCTGTATAAATCACACATCACATATGGAGTAAGTGGAGTTAATTTTGATATTTCAAACCATCCTATGATCATCCATCCATGTGATGATAAGTATGAACATCTTATGGAGATTACATCCATTGTATGGGTCTTAATTCCCATTCAAAATGGTTATTTATCTCACATGTTTGGGGAGAAAACTTTCATCAATGATATTCCTATTTTTTAGAATTTGCGTATGTATTTCTAGTAGAGTTCAGTAGTATTTCACCCAAACTTTTCTGTTTAGTTCTCAATTGAACTCATACCTGGTTCCACCCCAATTTCAAATACACCTTATTGAATTTATCCCCTTGAGTTGAATTAAATGAAGAAGAAATTCCAAGAAAATCTTGTTAAGGGGTTCATTCATCCAATTCTATCACATTGTGGTGAAGCTATTCTTTTTGTGAGAATGAATGATGGATCAATGCGACTCTATATTAATCCTCTAGATTTGATAAATATCACAATCAAAAAATTGTATCATCTTCCTTTCATTGATGGTTTTTTGAGGAACTGCACGGAGCTCAATACTTTTCAAATATGGACCTTCAGTCTCGATTTCAATAATTTAGGGTCTTAGAAAATGATATACCTAACATGGTATTCTGTATAAATTATGGACCCCATGATTATGTAGTTATTCCTTCTGGTGAAACTAATTACAATTCTATATTCATGAATTTAATTAATATAAAATTTCTATATTACATTTGTTCGTTTGTCAAAGACTTTATAGAAGTTTTTATCATCTATTAATTGAGCATGAATATCACAAGATAATTGATCTAAAGAAACTAAATAGGGAGATGATATTTGTAATATTTACAATGTCTAAATTTTTCTTGTAAAAGGTTTTATTTTTTTGGTTTTATAAAGTCAATAAATTTTTTAGTTGTACATCCATCAATGAAAGAGGCTATTAAATGATGGCCTTGACTAACCAAGATGAATGAGATCCATATCATTCTGGGTTTAGTTGTATAATATCATTGGTTTGTGGAGATTTTCTCAAGACTGCATAATCCTCTAACCACGTTTAAATGAATGGGTGGCAAGATCCTCTGGATTGATAAATGTGAGGAAAATTTCAATGAACTATACAGAAGGTTAGTCAGTTCACATGTTATTTCATTACCATATAGCGGATAAGGGTTTTTAATCTAATATGGTACATCCAAAAAGGGATCTTGATGTGTTATTATGAATAATAATATGGTTATCTATTATTCCACTGGTAATATGAAGACTCATGATCAAAACTACACAACTCTTGATTTGGAGTCCGCATCAGTAATTTTTTCATTGAAGATACTGAGCCATTATATTTATGGTGAAATGTATGATATATATACCTAAAAAACTATAAAATATATATTCACATGTAGGGAGTTTAACATCAATCATAGAATTTTTCTGGCACTGATAATGGATTTTGACTTCTCAATGCATTACCACTCTTGGAACGTGATCAAGGAGGATGATTCATTGTGTCGAAAGGATCATGTTATCTTATCCTTGATTAGGGTCACAAAAGATCCAATATTTTTTGATTTTCAAATAATGGTGATAGAAATATTAATGGAAGGGAAATAATCATATATTTTACAGATGAATGTTAAACAATTTATCCTTGTGAATATTAAGGATAGGCAGAAGGACGATAAAGTGATCCAAAAGTAAGTTAAGAAATTTCATGAGTTTTACCTTGATTAGGATGGAATGATAAGGTTCAGAAACCATGTGTGTGTTCATTACATACCAGACACGATGGATCTATTAGAGGAATATCATTATTCTTAATTATTTATTCCTCCTAGATGTATTAAGATTTATATGGACAGAAAATAATATTTCTTGTGGGATTAAATGAAGAGAGATATCACAATGTTTGTATATCAGGGCATGGTATGACAAAATGTTAAATCAGAAATACAAATGTTTAATGGGATATTGGAACCATTACTTATATCATAATGTAAATGAGAGAAAAACACTAAGGATTTTTTCATGGGACAACAAAATACTTCTGAAGGGTTTAATAATATATAGGTGTTATTCGATCAGCAAAAAAATGCAGCACACTTCATCACTATCAGAGAAGTATTCCCTATGGATCAACCCACTAGGATATACATTATGGAAGCGGTAAGGTTGCATGGATTACAATAATCCATTGTATCATATTAAGATATAAGAATTACATCAATGTTTTGGTAATTTCTGCATTAATAACATGATGTTGAATTGAGTTTCATCACATCTTAACATCCTCATAATTATGTTCTTTCTTAAATAATAGTTCAAGATTTAGATGATATGTTGAGTTTTTATTTAGTAAATTTTAAAGGTGGTTGGGATCAACATCCTCTAGTTGAGTTTTCTTAACGAAATATTCTTCACTCATGAATTCAAATGGAACCTTATGAATCAATTTATGTGAAAAAATGTTGAGATCCAACGTGTTGGGAAATGTATTGAAAAATAATACTACTGGTGCATGATAATGTTGATGAAATTTTCAAGAATGTTAGAACCATTCAGCAGCATATCTAGGTAACTCAAAGTCAGTAGAAAAGGAATGGTGATAACTGTTGGTTCAATCTAGAAATAGATGTTGGTGAAAAGGAATTTCTAAAAATCTCACCCAGAATAATGATAAAAAGATTTGGGAAGAATGGGAAAATAATACCTAGGTATATCAGTACCTGTGTGAATCTTGATCATATCAGGATGGTAAAATATCTCTTATCACTTGTCAAAACCCGCCTCCTCGGGCCATGAACCTTATCATCTGACCCCATAGGTCTCATGTAATACCTTGGTTTCCTTCCCAGCACACCATAGGCTATTACTCACTAGGATCGCTTATCAGACTAATGACTGTCCCCACATGCCAACACATGTTCTTTCTATGTATTTTTTCCTCACTCACACACACCCCATGAAACTTCCCAGAAGGTCAACCATCCCGATTACTACTCCATTCCAAGTATGCTTAACTGTTGAGTTCTAATCAGATAGGCTCCCGAAAAGAATGGTGCTCCTTATTGACATGGGTAGTAACATTTATCCTTTCAATTCTTTCTTTTTCAGGGGTGTTACATTATCCACCCCTTTAAAGCACAACGCCCTCGTTGTGGACCCCAAGCCTCAAACCTAGGCAGCGCCTAAGCACTTCCGGCTAGGTATTGGCTCTGATACCATTTTGTCAGAACCCGCCTCCCTGGGCCATGAACCTTATCATCTGACCCCATAGGTCTCATGTAATACCTTGGTTTCCTTCCCAGCACACCATATGCTATTACTCACTAGGATCGCTTATCAGACTAATGGTTGTCCCCACAGGCCAACACATGTTCTTTCAGTGTGTTTTGTCCTCACTCACACAGACCCTGAGAAACTTCTCAGAAGGTCACCCATCCCGATTACTACTCCAGGCCAAGCATGCTTAACTGTGGAGTTCTAATCAGATAGACTCCCGAAAAGAAAGGTGCACCTTGTTGACATGGGTAGTAACATTTAGCCTTTCAAGTCTCTCTTTTTCATGGGTGTTACATCACTTCCCCAAAATATTTCTCAAGTCTACTATATGTTTCATGTAAAACTTATGAGGAAGTATATACGTGACCCTTCACCTGTACTAAACTCGCTGTTCATACCAATAGAGCATGATCTTTTATATGAAGATAAGCCTATTAATATTCTATATCAAATAAGGAATGTTCAATGAATCCAGAACCCTCATTTGGTAATTTTTTTGTATTAAAATCCCCAATTAGAGAAATATACAAGCGAACATTAGGTCATGATGAAGAAAATGTACCCCAAATTGTCATTACTAGAGTGACAAATTTCATAGGAAAAATCCATTTTAAGGGTGGTAGAAAGTAACACATCAAGTTATTATAGTCCTTTTTTAAAATTAATTAAATTTTTATTTATTTATTTCAATACACTAATTAAAACATTTCTTTAACATAACACTAAAATGGAATACGTTAGGTGGAACCCACTAGGAATGAGATTAATTCTTCATCAACTCTGTTTATGTTACACACATCACCTATATGGCGTACATTACACACAAAAATGATGTTTCTATGAAAAATTATTTAATTGCTATAGTTATTTAAATGTTAGAATTATAACATAGTCATTAAACATATTAAAATGAATGATAGTTACTATTTTTCAAAAAAAAAATTAATTTTTTATATTAATAATACATATTGATAATTAAAGATATACTTTTTCGTAAAGTCCTTATATGTTTTAAAACACTAATTTCATGAATAAACTCCTTTTAAGATCCTTCTATGAAAAATAATAAAATAAATTTTAGACTAAATTAAAAAAATCATAAAATAATTTTAATTTATGAATATTGAATGTATAAACTATCATAGGCTGACATTTTTCTATATTTATGGGAAACACAATTTTTGGATGACTAGTAAAAAATACCAGATTTTAATTTAACATATTTTTCATCTCATTTATTTATAAGGATAATTTATATTTTAAATTTGATTCCAATTTTAATTATATAATATTTCTATCAATTAATACAATTTTTGTAATTGTATCCAATTTTAAATTGAAATTGGATATTAAAATTTACCAAAACATCTAATCATTTTTTCTTTAAAAACATGCATTACCGACCAAAATACATGATTAATTTTAAATTAATTTCAACCAATTATGTGTTTTGAATTTTAAAAAATTGATTCCCAATTTATAATGATCATTTTATTTAATTCTTAATATCAAAAACTTATTTTTTTGCCAAAAGGTTTGTGAAATCAATTAAAATTTATTACATAGATTAATGTTAGATTTAGATTATTGATTGAGTAAACCATAACCATGATTCCAAAAATGAATTGGACACTTTTCAAACACCCATTTAATTTACATAATTATACCCTATAATCAATTTTACTAACTATTGACCATTTTAGGATCAAATTGAATAATAAAAATCATGGTTGAATTCTATCTTCAAAAATATTCATGAGTGCTACTCGAACTCCAATATAAAATGAGAAAATTCCTCCCAATTAATCACACCTCTAAATCCCCTTATATAACCCAAAAATTATAAAATATGATATCATTTTTACATCCATACTTATCCAAACACCTTTTTGGACATTATGTATTCCATGTAACCATTTTGGAATAAACCGAAATGAGTCACCAGATTAATATATGACATCTTCTCTCAAGTGCTTTCATTTATTTTCCTTCACTAACCATCCACTATATTTCTTATATTATTGTATAAAAAATCCCTATCATAAATATAGTAGAATTTGATTATTATAATGGATCAAATTATAGATACACACAGCTACATTTAATTGGTAATGAGCATAATGTGTACGTGTATGAAGAAAAACAGTGTCACCGAATAATAGTTATTCAATTTTACTTACTGTCTCTCATGTTGGAAATTATGATGGAAACTGTATTTATATATTATATATTTCAATATAGATTATTTATATATTCTTCATTATTACTTTTACAACACATATCTTTTTTAAATTTCATTTGGGGTTAACATGATAATTTTGTTTGAGGAAGTGTGGACAACCTCCCTCTTAAAGCATTGTGTTTCGTTCATGCTACTTAGATTGTATTAAATATGGGATTAGTAAACATTAAGATATATTTGGCATGATAATGATACTGTAATAATGATATATAAATATATACAAACATTTCATTTACCTTCTTTCTTTCAATATGGCAATAATAATTGAAACAACGTTCATGCTTACATGTAGCTTACCATCACCATGAATGGTGTTTTCCATTCCATACATATATATTATATTGATTTTTATAATAAAAATTTATTGGATATATATTATATTAATATAATGGTAAAAATTATATAATCAAGATATAAGTATATGTACCATCAATATAACAAATTATGACACCTATGAAGAACAAAGAAAATATTAACTAAAGTGAAACCATAACATTGGATGGTTAACAAGAGGGTAATATAAGGTCATAATAAAACCATACATTGTATTATATATAATAATATGGTTCTTTAAAAAAAATTAATAAATTATATTTATTTTCTTCTTTTTTAATGAGTATGATGAGTTTTAATACACATGGTAAAGTGATTTTTTCTCACTTTTTAGTTCTGTGAGACACATGTTTTATTCACACCCCATTCCATTTATGTGGTGTATATAATAATGATGTATGTATTAAATGATTATTATAATAAAATTTATGGGTATTTATAAATCCATTTTATGACTTTTCTTTAATGGGTCATAATTTTCAAATATACGAAATCAGTAAAATAGTTTTTTCTCAATTTTCCATTTTTGAGTCTCATGTTTTTCTAGGCACCCGAATTAGTTTTTAATTTGTATATACGTCATTTATACATTTTATATCATGAAATTTATTCTATTAATGATATTTTATGATTCATTTATATTCCTTTTCTTACATGGAGTGTATGATCCAAAGGTTTCCTTATTATAAGTTTTCATTGGAACAATCTCATCATTTTTTGAGACAGTTTATGTAACATCCCTGGTAAATAAAGAATAAGACATATTTCATATTTATTAATATTTTTGAAATAAATTTTAATATTACTTTAAAGTGGTTTCTATGTTCGATAGCGTACCCAATACGCAACAACGAGTTTCTTTAAAATCTTACGTCACACACTAATAATTAAATATAATTATTTTAAATGGAAGTTAACACCTTGAAATTGTATTGGCGGTAATGAACAAAACCAACTAAAATGTGATTATACATATTTTTTATATGTATTTACTTTAATCCAATAAATTTTAGAGGCTTAAAATTTTAGTGAATATAATTTTTAGCATAATTTACATTAAAAGGTCGATTTACCGCCCTTTAATGGAGAACCCTCTTTAAATATAGTTTTGGTCATTTTCATATGTTTTATTTTACCATGTAAAATTCTTATTTTGATTTGGGAAATTAAATTTTACTTTGGGTAATTTTTTGGTATTTTTCAGATAGAGTTCATTTTTAATGAATAGTGGAAAATATTGTATTTTAATTCAAAAGTTCCTTTAATCTAATTTATTTATATGGTTAGATTATATTTTAATTGGTTTTAAAGTTTAATTAGAATATATTTTTAACATTTAATCCAATTTTGGTCATAGTAATTAATTTCAATTTGAAATTATACATAAACACGTGTCGATCTTTTGATAGTTATAGTTTCTTAAAAACACGCTATTTGTTTGAACAACAAGAATTAATTTTAAAATTAATTAATGACACATTAATGTTTTTAATTTGGAAAAATAAACATCAATTTTGAATCTATAATATCAAATAAATTTTGGGAATTTTTTTTTTATATTTTTCTGAAAAACCTCAATTTTAGATGAATAGTGAAACCACTTAGTATTAGTTAAAAAACTGACAGTTCGATTTAAATGAAATTTTACCGCTTTTGTGAATTGAATTTCAAAAATCCGACATACATGGATGTTATCAAGAAGTAAAATACGTTTCAATAAGATGAAATTAATTTTTGGTGAATAGTAAATTTTGACTTTTATTTACCGCGGTTAAAGGTAAATAGGGTAATTCAAGGTTAAAAGAATATTAATTTAATGTAAAGGAAAAAATGACAAAAAAAAAATAGTAAATAAATTTTTCTATGGTCTTATATAAAGAATATTTTTATCTATAAATATTCATTGGAAATCTAAATAGATTTCCTACATGATAGAATTTCTTTTATAATTTTTAGACATCGAATAAATTAAATTATTCATGACACAATAATGAGGCAGTATTAATCTCATTAATAAATGATTTAAATTAATAAGATTGTAATGATTAAAATATTATCCATAACCTATCCAATTACTATTGGATGATTATTTTTAAACCATGAGTCATCTTATCTTTGACTATAGTGTTTTTTGGTCCTTTAGAAACCGAATATCATTATATTTTAAAATAATATTTTCACACTTTCCTAAAGAGCCCCTCCTCTCCCTTATAAAAGGAGACATCTTCTAACCAATTCCTCACACCTCTCAAGAAATTTTGCTCGTCCAAAATCTTCCCAATTAAGCTCCCTAAATCCCTCTCCTCTACCTAGAAGCCTTACCTTAGGCATAAGGCACTTCAATAAGTCCTTTGGTTCAAACCAAAGGGAGTTACCCAAATTAAAGGTAATTGTTTCTCTTAAATTGTTTTCTTTTATTTTACTTCACCAACCCCTAAAATATTTTTATACCATTATTTTGTAACAAAACCAGTATTTTAAATTTACTAGTATGTTTTTATGAAAAGTATTATAACTACACTTACACACACCTCCATCTAATGGATGAAGAACATAATGTTTCTGTGGATGGCAAACTAACGCCTCACGAGACGATGATTGTCCAATTACCTATTACTGCCTCTAATGGTGGACATTATGATAGAAATATATTTATATATGATATATATATTATTTTTATTATTTCTTTATGCTTCTGTACTTCCCTTTTATAGCACAACTTTTGGTTTCCATAGTGGGTAAATATGATAATATTATTTGAGGAAGTGCAGACTACCGCCCCCTCAAAGTGATGTGACTCGTTAAGGCCTTATGTGGGATGTATAAAATATAGAGTTAATGATATTATATATGATATTATATTGAAATTATAGTATACTTATGTATCATTATGTTTTAATTCCATTAAAATATGAAATAGAAATGAAAGTAGTGTTCATGCGTACGTACGACTTACCATCTCCATGAACGGTGCACTTCATTTGTAACCTCCAAATGATATGTAATATTATAAATATATATATATATATATATATATATATATATACTGCATATATATTATATATATGATATCTAAATAATGAATTTCATTCTGGATATAATGGACTATTGACCATGTGGACAACTAATAAATATAAGGTGTTCATTTTTTACTCAAGTACCAAATATCGAAAAAATTAACGTTATTAACTTAAATGATTACATAATGTTTATAAAATAGTAATAAGTAATATAGAAGGAATAATAAACTTGGAAAAGTTTCTAATGAAATTATAAATTAGCATTAGTTTATTATTCAGGATATTAAAGAGAGATCGAGTCAAGTGGGACATGAGGTAAAGGATTTTCTTATCTCACTTTTAATTCCGTGACATATCCATGGTTCACCACTTATTTATTGCATGTGGTGTATTTTGTACTGACATCTAATATATATTATCATGATTATATTTATATTGATGGTATTCTGTGATTCATTTGGTTCTTATTAACTTTTGGTCGTACGACTTAGTTGATTACCAAGTGGAAAATGGTTTCATCTCACTTTTTATTCCTGTGAGATTCATGATATATTTTCAACTATTTCCTTTTGTGTGGTGAATGTACTGCACATAATTGTACTATTTTTTTAATATAATTTCATTTATGAGTATTTACATATTCATTGTATGATCCTTCTTTCATGTGGAGTATGTTTTGTATGTTACCAAATTGGTAAGAGAACCTTTCACCCTCCTCTTTTTAAAAGACTTATTTTTTTATGTATTTTAATTTACATCTTATTATGTTGGGATATGTTCTTATATATCCTTATTTATGTAAATTTTTTTCTAAGGGATGAGATACCATTTTTATCTCACCAACACATTTTCTGAATTTCAAAGTGACGCCACTAGGCTGTCAAATTTTTACAAGGGAACTTCTTAACTCAATTTCAATTCTTTGGGTTAAACTTGTACTTCTTGAATTTGTCATCCTATGAATATGTGTGAATGTTATCTAATATTTTTACACATAATATTATCTTATATTGGGTGTATTTATCTTTTTCACACATAATTATGTGATTGAGTTGTCCTTGATTTAAGGATACAATCTTTATAAGGGATTTCATCTCAATTTACATTTCCATTGAGACTTCATTGTTGTTATGAACCAATTAAAACTTATGTTGTTTATATAATGTCCTTTGGAATAATATATCATGAATACACATATTTATCCCGCATAACATGAAAGTCAAGTGAGAAAGATCTCAACATGCCTTCTATGGTTTTAATACTTCTTTCTAATTGTCCATTAGTTTGAGGGTGGTAGGAAGCGCTAAAATGAAGTTCAGTATTCATGGTCTTCAAAATAATTTTCAAGAATCTTTATGTATAACAGGGATCACAGTCATAAACATCGATATGGTTACTCCATGATGTCTTAAAACTTCATTAAAATATAGTCTTGATAAAATTTCATGTTCTTAATCTTCTTTTATAGTATGAAAATGTGCCTACATGGTAATACGATCAATAATGACCCATATTTCACCACTCCTTTAAGGAGTCATTCGATGCCCCTAGACCAAGTCCATCGTAATGTCATCCCATGTCCACTCACGTACGGGAAGAGGTTTCTTTACTCCCCCAAGATGTTGTCTTCTATCCTTAACCTGTTGACAAACCATACATCTTGACATATAATCAGAAATCTGCCTCTTCATGTGGTCCCACTAAAAATGTTCCTTCAAATATCTATAAATATTAGTACTACATGTGTGTATAGAGAAATTTGAGCTATGAGCATCATCCCAAAATTACCTTTTCAGATTAGGTATATCATGAACACAATGTCTCCTCCCAAATATCAATATTCCATCTTCATATATGATGTCAATAAATCAACAATCAGTTACTGCATTAATTTTCTTTTGAATATACTCATCATAAGTTAGAGACCTTTTTATCCTTTCTAGTTAAAAAGGATTGTTAACCATTTGAAAATGTATTGAAGTTTCACATTCCATGATTTTTCCCATATCCATTTTTACTAGATTCAAGAGAATATGATCCCTTTCAACTCACATCTTGTTCAAAGCACCCTGATCAGTTCTATTCAAAGCATCTTCCACCTTATTTTCTTTCCCTGGGTGGTACCTTATAGTGAAATCATAATCCTTGAGTCATTTGAGCCATCACATTTGCCTCATATTGAGTCTTTTTTGTGAAAAAATATACTTCCAACTCTTATGATTGGTATATATCACATTTTCCACCATATATATAGTGTCTCCATATCTTCAAAGGAAATATTATAGCGGCTATCTCAATATCATGAGTGGGATATTTTTGTTCAAGAATTTTTAGTTGTCGTGATGCATAAGCAATAACTCAATCATTCTGCACAAGGACACAACCAAGTCCTTTCTTTGAATCATCACTATAAATAAATAACCATCATTTAATGATGTTAGAGTCAATATAAGAGAATTGCCTAATCTTCTCTTTAGTTCTTAAAAATATTTTCACACTCTTCTGTTCAAATAAATTTAACCCCTTTCCGCGTGTTCTTAGATAAAAGGGTTTCCAATCAAGTAAAAATTATGGACAAAACGATGATAATAACCTATTAAACCAACAAAACTGCATTCCTTAGTTATTCTTGTCAATGCTGGCCATTATTGTATTTCTCTTTCCATAGAATAATCAACATAGATTTCATCGATATAGATGATATGACTAATAAAAGAAATTTCCTGATATCATAATTCACACTTTCTAAACATCCCATATAATTCATTTCTTCTGATGGTTTTCAAGAAAGTTTGTAAGTGATTTTCATGATCTTAGTAGATTTTTTATTTTACCAATATATCGTAAATAAATACTACTAAAAATTCATCTAGATATTCTTTGAAAACTCTATTCATTAGATCCATGAAAATAGAGGGAGCATTAGTCAGTCGAGAGGGAATTACAGTAAACTCATAATGACCATACCTGGTTCGAATTTCTGTTTTAGAAATGTCTTCCTTCTTCAAACACAACTGATGATATCCAGACTGAAGGTCAATCTATGAAAAATATTGTGCTCCATGATGTTGGTAGAATAAATAATCAATGTGGGGTATGGGTAGTTGTTCGTTATTGTTATATCATTGATCTCTTTTTAGTCATTACACAACCACATAGCTCCATCTTTCTTCTTAACAAAAAGAATAAGGGATCCCCATAAATAAGCATTAGGGTGAATAAATCCCTAATTAAAAAATTCCACTAGTTGTTTCTATAGTTCCACTAATTACACAATGGTCATTCTATAAGGGGTCATCAATATGGGCCTTGAACGAGGAATCAAATCAATGGAAAACTCAATATATCATTTCAGAGGATGTCTAGGTAAATCCCCTAGAAACAAATCAACATATTCTTTCACAATAGATACATCCTCAATTTGAACATTTTATTATTCACCCATAGTTATTTCATTCTCTTCCTCCACAATAATTAAATTTAGTAGAGATATTGGGGGTGGATCTAGATAGGAATTATGTGGTGATGTTTATTCTCTAAAGATAAGTTACTCATTATCATCTTCGAAAATTATAACTTTATTCTTATTACAATAATGTTTCACATCATGGTATGAAATCCATTCCATACCAAGGATTATATAAAATTCAATCATGGGTATGATGATGATATCATCAGATAAATAACATGTATAAGCCCTAATGGGGACTGATTCACAAAATGTTGTTGCAATGATACTTCCCTTAGGTGTTTTGACTAACAACTACCTTATTAAATCAATTTTGAAAGATCTAGTTTTCATAGAAAACAGGGAAGATATGAAAAAGTTTGATGAACTAGAATCAAATAAAGTATTGGATAATCTAGATGAAACCATTAAATAACCTACCACCACGTATTTTGGAGCTTCTACCACAACACTAGTGATCGTATAAGCTTGGACTTTGTCCCTTGTACTTTTATAAGGTAACTTTCCTGGGTGATTAAGAAATTATTTTGCATAATTCCCCATTACTCTACAATTTATGCAATCAGAATTGACAAGATCTTTCATTCCCACGAAATCACGAGCATCATGGCCTTTTTCAACACACATGTAACAAAATCTCATTCCCTTCATGCTAGTACCCATGTGTTTCTTACCACATTTAATGTAGGATGGAAATTAAAAATTTCTCATCTTCTACTTATTTCCATTTCAAGAGTGTTAAGAAGATCGCTTCTTCTATTTCTTTGCTATAATGTTGTATGACATAGAGAAATCATTTTCTGTCTTGATAGAACTTGAGATAATATCTTCGTATAATGACAATGGTTGTGAGACTAATTCTTGATGATGAAATGGTTTTAACCCGTAGAATAATTGATCAATTTTACTCCTTGGGTTATGTATATAATTTTTGGCATTCCTTGCTAACCTTGTAAAGTAAGCCTCATACTTTGCGACATTCTCATCCTCATTTTCCCTCTGACTCAGAAATTGTCATTCCATATCTACTCAATGGTAACGAGAAAATTATTTTTCTAAGAAAATCTATATAAACTACCTCCATTCCATGTTTGATACTTCTTCATCTTCCTTTGTTTTATGAATTAATGACCACCATATATTTTCATCTCTTGTGAGGTGATAAACTGCCATGAAAACTTTTTCTCTTTCACTAATCCACAGAGCATGAAATATTTTTTCAAAGGAACTTATCCATTGCTCAGTTACAAATGGATTTGTAGTCCCATCTAATGTTGGTGGTTGCTTCCTCATGATGTTATCTAACATTGATCCTCCACATTGTGGATTAGGGTGCTCTATACGAGTTAGGTTTTTATTCATAACCTGAGTGATTTGTTCTAGTATGGTGATAAAAATATCAGAACCGGTTTCATAACTAGCTCCACTATAAATATCTTTAGTAGAAGAAAATTACATACATGGATTAAATGTATTGATATAGTTTTCATTCCTTCCATAAGGAAAAATTTCAAAACAATGGAATACACAAGATTAGCATATGAATCCAATACATAATTCCAAACATGTAAAACTGTTAACATAAATTGAACAGTTCATGGATAGAATCCATAATCATAAAAAATGTTTTCTTTGAGGAGGTATATACTCATAAACACTTCCAAATAGTTTTAATGAAGATGTGATTTATCCTATGTATATCCCCTAGGAGTGTCGTAACCAAAAGTGCAGTAAGGCCCGTCGTCATGTACCAGGATACTACACGTTAAGCCCAAAACACCTTGTTTAAGTTTTCACTCCTAGGTACATCTATTCCAGAGCTGCCTCTATATGATCATATCTAGAAAGGGATCTATTCCTTTAAAAACTCACAAAATTTATACATTGCAAAAAATCTAGGATTTTCTTCTACAATAATCCTCAAATTTTATCTTAGGGTTATGTTCTATAATGTGAGTTTTTCTAAATATAAATTCCAAGGTTTTTATTAAACATCCTGTGACACCAACTATAAAACCCTGATCCCAGTTACACAGAGTTAGTGCATTATTACATAACATTGGTATGACCACAAGGTATCAAATTACGAATGACTGATCATTTTAGTAGCCCTGTAATAACTAGATACATACTTAAGTTTTACATTACATTATAAAATGTAAAACAACAACACCATTGTCTCATTTGAACAAATTCATACCCCTTAGACTATCCCTTCAGGTTAGTCATAATATACTTCTTCACATCCTAGGAAAAACAAAACATAGAAAGGGGTGACCTCTGGTTCTCAGTAAGGATAACAATATATATGAAACAATTATAAATAAACACAAACATTTAAGTAAATGCATAAGACTAAATCACAAGCCTCTTAAACATAAAATTTATCATAATATGGAAAAGATAAATCAAATATTTCCATTTACATATTCACATGTATATTCTACTAGTTGAATAATCACATGTAATATCAATAACCAATTTCATAATGATGGAATGCATAATGCCAGACTTCATAACCACATTGTCAAGGCCTCATGACAAGACTAGAAATAAGATTTTGTCAAGTCCTTGTTTCGAGACAATAGTTTATCTCATGAGGCTATCTAATGCATTGAGAAGCTATAGCGGGCTCCACCCATCACTTACTAAGTCCAATTCATTCCTCATATGAAAAAGTTGAAAGATAACATAAAAATTTGTATCAAAAATAGAATAAAAAATATTAATAATTTAACCATAAACAATGCATGGTATAAAAATAAAACCTATATAGTCAAACATATCACAAAAATATCAATATAATATGGAAAGTTAAATCATGATAAATCAACTTCAAACATGTGTAATATCCATCAATGGATGTTGACATAGATGAAATAAAACATGTTTGAGAGAAATATATCATTCAATTTTGAAATCATTTAATGTCTTGTTAAGAAATCATCTATTTTGAAAATATTCTTATAATAATGTAATAGGATATTCGAATGTGTAAAAATGGAAGAAGATAACCGCACCCGCAGTATATGTTATAAAACACTCTTTCCTTAATTTTTTCCAAAAGATCATAAAGGACCTTGTTTGGAAAACCACAGAATGATTACATTATAAAAATATTATAAAAAGTTAAATATGGGTTTATATGAATTTAACCCATAGTCTAAAAAGTTGTAAAAATGTTTTCAAACACATTTTTAAGAGACACAGATGTGAATGATAAAAAGGCCCCAGTAGATACTCACATATAAACAACCTCAGATAATGAATAGATTGTAGAATTAACCCTTACCTTGTAGTTTCCATTGATTGAGGTACGTTAAAATTTATTATAATAGTTAAATCATTGATCATAAATTATAAAATAACCTCATACATATATATGATATCATATATGATCTTCTATTATTGCTTTGTTAATAAGATTTTAGTAGTATCACCATTTCAGGTGTAAACTGATTCATTTTCCTTTATACGCTTGGTTACATAAGACATGTTTGTTATGGATAAGAATTATTTTATTCAAATCCAGAGTGATATTGTGTTCTTAAACATTATTTTTAATCATAAAATGAAAATCATTCTGGAATGGTTAAGATGGGGAATGAATTTTATTCTGTTCGTATAGACAGTAATCTGTACGTACGCATGATGACAATATCATTATATTGATTGTGAAATAATATGTAACTAGATGGTATATCATATATAAATAGTCCTTAACATTTAATATTTATTATTTACATCAGTTATACTCATTTTTATTCCAATCAAAATAATGAAGTGCTTCAATAATAAACTATACCACGACGTGGAGATGGTAAGTCGTACGTATGCATGTATGGTGACTTGTCATCCATAGGATAGATAGAATAATCAATATGGTTGTACCATATTTATAAAAAAATCATTGTATGTACGAGGTACTAGAGTTATTATTTTGGTAGGAAAACAACAATGAAAGATGAAGGGGAAGAAGAAATGAACTCTGAAAGATGTGGTGAAATTATTAACTCTTCATCGAGTGTTTCCTATTGAGGTGATAAAAAGGGCTCTATAAGTTGTCTTTATGATCAAATTAAGGCCACTAGGTTTAAGTGAGGGTAGTTGGGAGGATATTTGAGATGGGTTTGGCCAAGTCAAATGGATTTGGATGTGTGATTTTGAGATAAGGGTAAGTACCCTTTTATAAGAGAGGAGAGGGTCATATTAAGAAAAGTTTAAAATATTATTTTATTATACAATCATATTAAGTTCATAATGGAAAAATAATAATTTATTTCTAGGATAAGGTGCGTATGGGTTGAAAAACTATCAAACATTGGGTTTTATACAGGTTTAAGTCACATTATTAACCTTATCTTTTATATTTAACTCTTAGATAAATAGTTTAACTTTTACCATGTATTCTTGTATTATTATAGTAAATGGTTAATAACCATACTATAAAATCCTAGAAAACCCCATGTTGTTCACTATTAATATATCTAACCTTATATAAGTCCTTTGCAAAAACCATAGGTTTTTAGGAATATTACATCAATTATTAATATAGTATTTTTCTCGAAAACTCATTTATGTCAATTTTGACACTATTTGGTATTTTGTTTTTGTGAAAGTCATTAAAACATTATCACTTTGAAAAAAAATTATTTAATCAACCCTAACATGGAATGTTAACCTAAATATTTATTTTAATTAATCAAACCTCACAATTTAAATTTATTTGGTTTTTTATAATATCAATTATTTTAATCTTTAATTAATATGGTAATTACTACATTATCATTGTGTCATAAATATATTTAATTGATTAATTTCTTAAAATTATAAATAAAATACCATTTTTTTAAAAATATTATTATATTTATAATGAATATTTATAGTCTAATTTATCATATGTATAACACTATATTAAAAATTGTTTAGTTGTTAAACATTAAATTTAACCCTTTTAACTCTTCATTAAATAAAATAATAATATATGTCTTGATCCAATCCAAGTGGAACAAAGGATTCATTTTTTATTCCTATGTTTGATTTTGGTCGAAATACATTTATCCAATATAATTTGGACACACGTTAGGGTAATTATAATATCATTGATTACCTTTAATTACCCTATTTACTTTTAACTGTGGTAAATAAAAGTCATAAGATACTATTCATTAAAAATTATTTTCATCTTATTGAACCACATTTTACTTACTCTGTCGACCTTGTCTTTTTTATTTTTTAAATTCAATTCACAGAAGTGGTAAAATCCTGTTTTAATCAAATTTTCAAATGTTCCTAGAAGGCGGGTAAAGGACGATAAAAAGTTCAATAAAAGTTTATATATTTAAACTTATTAAAAAATGACTCCAATTAATTATATTGAACATAAACATGTATTATGTATCTATTTTTACCTAATATAAATTTTAATAAAATAACTAATTAGTTAAATAGAATTTCTGTTTTAAACAATACCGTAGTGTTTTTCACTATTCATTAAAAATTTAATGTTTTTAGAAAAATACTGAAAATTCACCATATGAAAACTTTGATATAACAAATCCAAAAATGAAGTGCATTTTGAAAAATAAAATTTATAAAATTTCAAAAAGTGGGTATTAATATTCATAAGGCCTATTTTGATTAGTCGTTGTGCGTTAAAACTCTAAGTTACGTACAAAGCAAGATATTGCATTTTTCAAAGGGACACATACCGTGGATACTAGGGGAGTTACATAGAGGTTTGAGAGAGAATGTATACAAATTGTAGAATATAGAAGATGACCAGGAAGAGCAGTAGGTGGTGGGAAGTGGTTCGAGTTACTACCACCACCAACCCCTCGTGGTCCACCGTGGCCTTAGGGGGAATGTGGACAGGGTTGAGCTTAGATTTAGAAAGTGGTGTCTTATGACCATGATGGTCCATAGATTATTTGATGTATGATATTTGTCTTCTCCACCATAACTATAGTTCTATTAGACATAGGCTCCTGTCATTGTTTCCTTTCCATGAACCTCGTTCTAGGCTTGGATATTACAGTGGATTCCTTGGCTGTATCCTTACAATTATAGAATCTTATTAGAGGGTAGTCGATGGTTACACACTAGTGCTAGCAGTGTGCCATTTCTCTTGGTAGGGAGATCTTCGATTGAGATCTCCTAGTAGCAGTGTCAAGGCCTTACGATTTCATCTTGGGCATGGAATTGTTATTCATAGTTCATGCTCTGATTGAGTATCATAGGCATAGAGTATGGTATGTCCATGTAGATGGGACCATGATTCCCTTTACTGGCTAGAAGGAAAGTTTTCCACAAAGGAAGTACATTCTCGAAGGAGGGTGTATTCGGTCACTCACCAGTTGGCTAGCCTCTCCCTAAGTGTAGTAGATGATAGGTGTCCAAGATTTCCTATAGTGGTGGATGAGTATGAAGACATCTTTCATGAGAATGTACTGGGACAACCTCCTCATAGGGAGGTAAATTTCCACATTGAAATTTACCCCATTTTTTCATTGATATCCACACTGGAATATTAGATTGCTCCCATGAAACATCACATGTTATGGATACAATGGGAGGAATTTCAAGAGAATGAATTCGTGAGGCCCACTGTTTTCCCATGGGAATCCCCCGTATTGTTTTACAATATGGAATATAAAATCATGAGGGTATGCGCGGACTACCGGCACCTGATCCCAGTGACCATGAAGAACAAAAATCCACTACTGAGAATTGATTACCTCATTGGCTTATTGACGGGAGAGATGTAGTTATCAAAGATAGACCTCAGATCAGGATATCACCAGCTTCATGTACGGGATGATGACGTATTGAAGATAGATTGAAGATGATGTTATGGCTACTACGAGTTACTTGTGATGTCTTTCGGTAGGAGAAATTCCCTAGTAGTGTTCATGGGACTCATGAACATGATCATCTAGCCTTACCACGATTGTTTCGTGGCAGTATTCATTGATAATATCTTCGTGTAAGTAGAGACATAAGAGGAGAACAATACAGAACTGTCGATATTCTTGGATACAATTAGTGAGCACCAAATTTTTGGGAAGATCTCGATGATCCAATTCAGGAATTGGGAGGACCACTTTCTGGGACACGTCATCTCAGAGGATAATGTTGTTGTGGATCTTGTGAAGATAGAGGTGGTGCATTCTTGGGAGCCACCCAGAAGTTTCC
This sequence comes from Viscum album, assembly GCA_963277665.1. NCBI lineage: Eukaryota > Viridiplantae > Streptophyta > Magnoliopsida > Santalales > Viscaceae > Viscum > Viscum album. The sequence goes on along the minus strand of OY728148.1, from coordinate 2,393,274 downwards.
CGGAGGTGAGGAGTTTATTAGGGTTGTCTAGATAGTACTATAGGTTCATGCCCAACTTTACTTGATTAGAATCACCCTTATCATCTTTGACACAGAAGGGAAAACCCTTTGTTTGGGTTGAGAAATGACAACATAGTTTCCAGGAGCTGAGGCAGAGACTGACGAGTGCACCCATCGTGAGACTACCATAGGAGGGCATTGGTTATGTAATTTTCTGTAATTCATTAGGCACAAGACTTTGTTGTTTCCAAATACATGAGCAAGAAGTGATCGCCTATGGTTCCCGAAAGTTGAGGATTCACGTGAATAACTACGCAAACCATGACCTTGACGTAGAGCAGTGGTTTTTTCTTTGAATATATAGAACCAGTTCCCGATGGGTGAATAGTTTAATATCTAATAAGACCACAAGAGTCTTAGTTATATCATCTCTTAGATGGTCCTGATCTTGAGGCAGCACCATTGGCTACAGTTCCTCTAAGACTATGTCTTCGAGATAGTCTATACTCAAGAGAAGAAGAATGATGTGGTAGACACATTCATTAAGAGATCCAATTTGTAGCTTCTGAGTGAGGTGATGGATAAGTTATCTACAATGTAGATATACATCATGTATGATGGTGGATCAGATTACTTGAAGATGTTGATTATCACTCCCCTATACTTACAGCAAGTTATGGGGGCACAAATTGTGGATGTTGACTGTGAGGAACGTTATGCTCAGTTATACTCAGGAAAGTATCATGATGGATTTCTAATAGGTTGGGACGATGTCATCCTTTTTAAAGTGCACACAGTAGTACACGTTACATAGAAAGAGGAGATTCTGATAGAGTTTCACAACTCCCACATTGGTGTACATCCTATAGAGGTGAATATGTACTAGTATCTCTGACCTATGTACTGGTGTCCAGGGATGATGAAAGTGGTGGATATGTTTTTTTTTGTGTTGCCTCTGTTGTCAGCAAATGAAGGTTGAGCATGAGGTTCTAGCATGCTTGGCACAACCACTAGAGGTTCCATACTGAAAGTGGAATGGTATGTTGATGGAATTCATGACAAGATTACCATACATATCAATGGGGCAATATTTTATATATGTGATCACTAACTGACTCACCAAGTCGCCTCAATTTCTACCCATCTGAAGCAGGAAATGACAGAGGGAGTGGGAAACCTCTACATTCTAAAGATTGTGCAGCTTCATAAGTGCCTTTGAAGATCATTACAAAAATTGATGCATGTTTCACATCCCTGCTATAAAAGTGATTATAAGTGGTGTTCAAGACTAATTTCTACATGATCACATCTTTTAACCACATAAATAATTATCAGATGGAGTAGACCATACAAACCATGTAATACATGCTTCATTCTTGCATCCTTTATTTTGGTCATATTTGGTTGAACCACCTACCCCTGGATTATTTTTCATACAGCAACCGCTATCACTCCAACCTTTACATTGAACTATTTCTGGCATTGTACGGGAGGCCTTGCAGATCACCTATATGCTGGACATACCAAATTGAGTCACCTGTCATGGGTCCAGAGTTGGTATGGGATACTTTTGAGAAGGTGTAGGTCATCCTGGAGCAGATGAGGACTGCACTGAGTAAGCATAAATATTATGTTTAAACGATATGGAGTCCATTTTATTTCAAGTATGAAGACCATGTGTTCTTTCGGGTCTCACCTAGATAGGGATTGTGGATATTTGGTTGTGCAGGTATGTTATATCTTAGGTGCATCAGAACTTTCCAGATTCTGGGAAGAGTTAGAAATGTTGTGTATCGCCTAGAACCCCCCCCCCCCACACACACACACAGATGCACCATGTGCACAGTGTTTTCCACATGTAACAACTGTTGAGGAATGTGAATGATCCATTGGACCTAATCGGGAGGGGAAAGCTTGAAATTGATGAAGGGGTGATGTTTGCGGAGTTCTCGACAGAGATAGAGGATTGAAAGAAGCTATTCCTTCGCGGAGAGTCAATTCCTTTGTTGTGCATTTTGTGGCAGCATCTGAATCTCTAGGAGGGAACATGGGATCCGGATTCTCATATTCATGCTCAGTACCCCCCATTTGTTTGATTTGATTTGTTTCAGATCACATGTACATTAATCCCTAAAGGTGTGGGTAATTTAATGTCCTGAAAATCACTTATAATATTTTATTAATATTATATAGGATTATTTGGAGATTAGACACTCAGAGAGTAATTGATTTTGAGTACTACTGAGCCTGGACTAGATTTTTATATTTTATATTTACGTAAATAAATGTGTGAGGGGGGTTTTATAACTTTTAAAAAATGCTCAGATTAAAAATATAAGGGAACCATTTAAATGAGAATGTCAGGATTCTCCTGGAAGGACCTAATTTTGACTGCTAATGGTTTAGCAGAAATGTTAGTTTTTAGAAATTTGGGGAAAAATAAAAATAACTTAAAAAGTTATTTTTATTTTATCCTTTACCATGGGGTGGTGACACATCTGTACTGCACTGTAGAGGCAAGGAAACAACAAGTTACATTAAATATATCCTTTTAATGGCTCATTAATATACAACATAATGATGTGATAACACATCATAATAGAAATTATAAGATGTGTTTCTATATTAGGGGATTAACGATGTGGCAGACTCATGATAGAAACAGAAAACTCCTCTGATGAATCAATGATGAGGAATTCTCTCCCACAGTGGGGATAGACTCTATGTGACCCAACATACCCATAGCACTAATGAAGGATGAGTTGCCCAGCAGTCCAATGTGTTTAGTGTTGTGACAGATGAACTTCTTTTTTATACTCTATATTATTCCTATGTGAGTGGACTTTCTTCTGGATCATGCTTCGTGATTTTCTTTGTAGATTTCCTTGTATTCATTCCTTTGTAGTTTGTGGTCCCTTATGAGTATTTTGTTACACACACATGAATGGTATTTGGATACATGTGTTGTGTCATGGAAAGTCAACTGATTCCCTGACACAAAATCTGGTAGCCTTGGACCCAGTGGTTCTCAGTGAGATGAGAAAGGCGGGGCGTGCTTCTACAGCTTCCGGTAGCTACTATACACTTACCCATCATGGGGGGTTTTCATCGAATGAATTTTCAGAGATCTAATATACTTTCCTACTTTTAATTTTTTATTTTTTTGGGTTTTTATTCTGGCCCATTTGACCTAAAACTTATACCTTTACACAATGGCTATTTAGTGGAAGGCATATTTTAGCTTTCATGTTTCTGGGACGTGGTTGTGTGTGTGTGTGTACATGTATTTAATAAAATACGTCCCATTTCCAAGTCAATGCTTACGACCCAATTCACCAACCCAAAGACTTAGGGAGGAGGGTTGGGGGAGTCATGACATAGGCCCCAAGGGACGGGTCGTGGTAATTAAAGGGAAATTTAACCCATCAAACCAATTGTTTATGAACCCCTCTTCACACCCTCATTCTAACATAACCAGAAGAAAATAAACTCCTAGGATTCCACCAAATTCACAAGTGTGAATTAAATGTGCTAATCCCTTCATGGATTCAGTTAGTGTCATTCTCACATGAATTCTAGGGTTGGTAATCATCAACTCATTTATACCAATGTAATAATTATAACCCTTACGATGATCCCCCTATGTTCTTCTTATATTCCTAGAACAATTAAATTCTTGAAATATGACCTTATATTCTAATTATGACCAACCCAAAAATTCAATGATAGGATCCCTTGATTCTAACTGAACTACTCAAAGTTAAATGCTAAGGATTTATACATTGGAATTCCATACAAAACCCATGATCTATCCTTCATGGGTTGATCAAAATCAGTTTTTATGAATGAAAAATAAATAAAAAATATCATGTAACATCCATGAATACAAAATGGTCAAGTCAAGTTGGATTTCCATGAGAAGTTATATGGAATCCATATGGTAATTTATTAGTTGATCTCATGGATATATTCATTGTGATTATTTACCAATTAAAAGGATTCATGATTAGAGATATATTTATTTATCCAAAGAATGTAGTGTTGGTTGGGTATCCCGCTAGTATCCCATGCTTAACATAGATTCTTTTACATCACTAGTATAAATTTTAATACTTTCACAATACTACCTTCTATATTCATAGATCGCAGTTTCATTAAATAATGTGGGTTATGGACTATAGAGTTATACTCACCCAATTTTTCAGATACTTCTACGTGAGTTGGAATGTTTCATAGATTTAATAAATGAAAAGGGATAGTTGCATTATATGGATGATTTATTTTTTCATAGGATGGATCATGTGAGAGGATAGCCGAGATTAACTCATGATTCTCATACTATATCATAGTCATTGGGTACCTTTTTCTCTTTTTCTTCTTCATGTACTACTAATATTTCTAAATAAATGACATTCATGTTTTATATTTTATTTTGTTTGGACATTAACACTACAATGAATAATTTTACAATCTCATGTAATCATTAGTTATCATTTTTCAGTAATATTTTTCCTACTACTTTAACAATGTTTTTCACTTATATAAGGGGTATTTTCAACATATCATAACATTGTACATCCTCTATAATAATTGACCGCGTCGGGAATATGGGGAATCATGTTTGAGGCTATGTGGCCCATGTGAAAAATTACATATATGTGAAATTGGGCTAGGATTACACAAATTTTTATCTGAACTTCTGTTTAATAAAGTCAAACTATTTTTACTTATTATTTTGAGTTATATTATCTTTTAGATAATTGTAATGAGAAACTTACTAGGAATAGAAGTACCCACATGTAGTGGAAAGCCCTTGTTTCTTGATATATATGTTTTTTCTAGAATCATCTTATCATAGATTCAATATTTGTACATTTAGAAGATATACATGTACCACAATGTGATGTTTTAGGTAATTTTAATCCTTAGACAAGTACAGAATGGGAGAATGATCTAATGCATAATCAATGAAACATTTTGTAACAGAACAATAATATAATGAGATGGAATATTTTTAAAATAATATTTCTTCTTTGATGTCTTCTATTACTCTTAATACATGCTTACCTTGTGTTCCACGCAAAATATAATTTCTATAAAATATATTTCAAAGAATTTAATTATTTTAAAAAATAAAAATATAAAATAACAATTAGAAAAGTTTGTATGAACATGATTAACTGAATTATGATGTTATTATATACACTTTTGATATATAATTCATCGACCAATTAATTACTAATAAATGTAAAACCCATTTTAAAATAAATGGAAGGGTTTTAATGAAAACTATTTAAATGTGGACAACTATTTATTATACTAATAAATAAAAAAATAACACTTGTTGGATTATATTTAATATATATGTATAATATTTAATATTTTTTAAAGTCATCCTATGTGTTATTTATACATTACATATGAACAATTCAAAATTTATACAAAAAAGATACATTTGTATGAAATGACAGTTTTACAGCATTTGGATGTGGCATTTGTATCAAATTTGTTTTTTGAAACTATTATTAATTCTATATAAAAGAATAAAATTATTATTTGATATTGTGATATCAAAATTTACATTTTTTCAATTTTTTTTCATGTTAATGTTATGTTTCAGTTTTTAGTGAGTGGGGAAAAATATTTAATTTTAATTTAAAATAGTGCTTTAATCTAAATAATTAATAGGGTAAAATTATATTGTTAATTAGTTTTAATACATAATTAGATCATATTATTTTTTATTTAATCCAATTTTAGTCAGGGGAATTGATTTCATATTTAATTTGGATATAAAAACATTTCAAATATTTAAATTTTTTCACATTAACAACTCTTTGTTTTGACCCATTTGCCGAATTAATTCTTAACTAATTTATGTAAAGTATATGAATTGATTTTGGAAAATTTTATTAAATTTTTTAATCATACGGTATAAATTTTTTAATATATTCTTTCAATTTTTTTGAAATATGAATATTAACATTACTATTTTTTTTAAAACGGTTATTGGTAAATCATCATATTAGGGTACCAACAATATTAATAATACTATAAAACGATCCTAAAATCTAAAAAAACGTTATATGATGAAATTAATTAGACCATTTATACATAAGGATCTAAATTGAATTAATTAATGTACACCTTTCAATTTAAAATACTTTTATCTTTTTAAAATCATTGACAGTAGAAAAAATACAAACTCTTACATTTAAATAAGTAAAATAATTCTAATATGGGGATCAATAGAACATATGATTGAATAAATTTATAATTATAAAAAAAATATTTTATCTATATCATTTAAATTTATTTTTTATTTTTTGTGAAGAAATATTTATCATAAATAATAACACAATGATGATACAGTAATTATTCATTTTATTAAAGAATCTAAATGAGTAATATTAAAATAATTAAAATAAATATAATTAAAATTAAAATTTGTTATTAGAAAATTTTATTTGTTAATATGACATTTTATTGGTGTATTAAATTAATTTTCCCAAGATAACATTACAGATTTATTTTATTAATGTAAATATAATGTATTGTACAGAATTGACAATAATTATATTTTAAAAAAATAATATTTGAAAACATAATTTTAAAAAAATATACTACTTATGGATAAATTTTATGTTATATGGTCAAAACTATTTTAAAATTTCCATTTATTATTCAATGAAAACATTATAATTAAAAATTACAACAATCAATATTAAAAAAATATGTTAGAGGTTTTTAAATTAAAATAGGTTAACTAAGGGTTAATCAAAATAATAAGATTTAATATTGCACAGAAACATGTCTAAAATGTATTTGATGATTTCATTACAACCTCATAATATCTTAATTTTTTATAAATGTATTTTTAGGCATTTTTTATTGTATTTTATTTATTATTATTTATTTTTTGGACAAATTCCTACAATTCCTCTCACATTCATTATAAAAGAAAAACCCTTGCATGTCCCATTTCACATATTTTATTCTTCTATATAGTCTGAAATTTGAAATAATATACGATTCAATTTTATAGACACGTTCTAGAGGATTTGTTCCTCCCAAATGTCAAACTCTAGAGTCATTTAGTGTAGTTCTAAAGGAGTCATTTCTAAGAAGAGGTAATCCCACTAACTGATCACTCTCAATATATACAATTATATAACTACTATAAATGTTTGATATATATCATACAATAATAAAATATTTTTCCTTAATATTCTAAAATATTTTTATGATTATGAAAAGACCATTATATAGCCGCTTTCCCTTGGAAAATTAAGTGAATGTATCACTCGTGTGTACATACGTCTTACCTTCACCACGTCGTTATATAATTTATTTTCAATCACCATAATTTATGATTGATAATTATGATGGGTTTAATGTTTATAAGTGATATTAATAAATTTATTAAACTTCTTTAATGATAATGGAAAATTTACCTTTTTACCACATAACCTTTTGGGAAATGATAATGTCGCTCGTGTGTACGTATGGCTTACCATCTGCATGATGTGATGCGATTCATTTTTCCTCAATATTAATATTAATAAGCATTAATTTAAAAAAAAATTATATATATAACATAAAAAATATTATTTAATTATAATATATCATATATTTTTCATTATTTTAATATGACAAGAAAATGAAAACAACGTTCTTGTGTACATACGATCTACCGCCTCCATGAATGGTGTATTTTGTTTTCTATATATAACTTTTAGGAATCACAATGAGTAAATATATAATGAATATATATATATATATATATATATGTCATTTGTATAATGTTTACTATTCTATATATTATTAATTCATAATATGTATAATATTATTCATGATAATAACTCGAAACATGATTGAAAAAAAAAATAGTTACTAACTAAAGTGCAACACTAACAAGTTATTGTCAATAAAAGAGTAATATCAAGTTATTAATAAGTCTTATATTATATTTTATATATGAATATGGTCATGTGGTAGATTTATGGTTAAATTAAGTTAATTATACTAGAGTATTGAACGCATTCGATGGAAGTCTGTAATTAATGTAAATGATTCTTATCTCGCTTTTATTTCTGTAGGACACATGCCTTATACAATACTTGTTTTTTGTGGCATATATAGTACCCATCATTGTATTTTATGATTATTATCATAGATATTTTGGTATTTTATTATCTATAAAATTTTTATTCATTCAGGTTTCATACGATTCTTATAATTATAAAGTGGTAACAGTTCATTTCACAATTTCATTTTTAGTCATTGTTTTTTATAGGTATGTACATGATGGGGAATATTTATCTTCTATGTCCATGTTACTTTAAAATATATTCCAACATATTTTTACTATAATTTAACAATCATTTATTGTTTTTATACCCATGTGTAAATATTTACTGAATGTTTTAATGGAATTTTTTTGGTGTTCAAAATGATGGTTTTGTGACCTTTTGGAAAAATTACTAGAGGATTGTTTTTTTAATATTATACATCATGAACTGAATCTTCTACATCATGACTCATTAATGGCTTGAATATTTAATTATAATATTACATGGTTATTTTCAAAAAGAACAGTTTATAATTGTGTGAAATTTTATGAAATAAAAACATTTTAAATTAGAATGGATAATTTATTCAAGAATGATTTTAATGTGACATCACAAAATTATTTTCAATATAAAATAAAATTAATTTATGTTACTTATGTATTTTTGGGGATATTATTTTAGTATAATTTCTATATTATTCCAAAATTTGGTTTATTTCTATGATGGATTGATATTTATAACAGACATATTCATTTCCATGGGCTATTTTGTGATTGGATAATGTTTATGAAACCCATTTCGTTCAATAGGTTATGATATGTCAAATTTTTTATGTTCTTATGATAAAAATATGTAATGTTTTAATTATTCTATTAGAGGTACCTATATTTACCTCTAATCTGTTTGGTAAAGATAAATGTTCTACAAGATGTAAAGGGTATACGTGATGTCATCCTATGACCACAACAAAATGGTGCATGGGAGGTAATCCTATGTGTGAAATAAGAGGGTACACGAGGGTTCCTCATAAGCTCGCTAAAAATGGGTACATGGAAGTTCATCCTATGTCTGCAATAAGAGGGTAAATGGGAGGTCATCCTAGGACACTAGCAAAAGCGGTCACGTGCGGACATCCTAATCCTGCAGCAATAATGTACATGGGAGGACATCCTAAGCTCGAAACTAGAAGGTACACACGGGGCCATCCCAAGACCTAATTAGGTACACTGGTGATTAAACCAAGCCTTGCACACTCTTAAAGACTTTTTATAAATCATGAACAAAATATATTCATTTCTTCTTTGTATGCCACCATTTTCATGCTGTATTCAATTAAAATATTGTAATGAACATGTGATTTTATTTTCTTATGAATCATGTCTTATGTTATTCCAATATTTATATCATTAATCATGTATATGATATTTGATATGCAGGATATGATGATCAAATTTTATACTCATGTTTCCAAAATGGTATTCTCATGTTATGTATATGTTTCTTCCATTTTTACCCTTATTGAGCATTTGAGCCCACCCATTAATATGTTTACTTTTAATAGGTTAAAAAAAGGATTTATGTTAGAGTAAAAATAAGTTTAAGATATTTATGGGATATGTTGAAAATATTTCACTAAATTAAAAGTATTTGATACATGTTTCCAATGGCATAAAAATATAATGGTTATCATGAATATTTTTGTTTAATGAAATTAATATTCATCTAAAAATATTTAATATCCATGTTGAATATAATTTTTCATTATAGTTCATATAATAGAAATTTATTAAAAAAACATTTTAAATTCGATAGATAAAACATTAATTGAATTTCTAGAGACTTTTATAATGTTATCTAATGGGATTTCTCTAAGAATAAGTCTAATTATTAAATGATTTAATATTTTTTGTCTTGATTTTTCATTTAATCAAGTAAATTATAAAGATTATATATCATTATTCAATGATAATTTTCACTCACACTCTGATTTATGGTCTTAGTGAATATTTGGGACAATGTAGAATAGGGATAACATTGAATGCTTCAGAAGTTGAAATTACGAACATTATTAAAATAAATTTTCTATGTGGAAATAAAATGAAGTGTATCAAGGTGGTAGTACCAGTAATGGTTATACTATTGAGGATAAATATCCCTCAAACAAAATTTGATGTGTATAAGATATTGTAAATTGTATTTTTTACATTAAACATAATAATAATGATTAGATTATTGGTGGGGAACCTTAGGACCAGATTATTTTTTACATATTCTAGGAAATATAAAGATGATCAATCCTATGTAATAGTCTATGAATAATGAAAGATGATTGTTGTGTATATGTTTTAGAATTTAAAGATTATATTTTTCATTAATATTGAATAGGATATGTTTAATCGTGTTGAATATATAGAAATCTGATTTAATGGAAATGTTATATTTATTGGAAACATATTATTAGGGGAATTATAACCTTTAATATGCATCTAATGTTGAGATAATGATGTATGGTTAACAAAATATTAAATATGAATAAGTAAATTATACTGTATATATTCCTTAGGTGATGATTAAGGATTAGTTAACTATGTGGTGTATGATATCACATATAGATTGTGGGATATTTTTGGACTAAATGAATATTTTTAATAATTTTTAGAATATTGAAGCAATCATTTTTTCCATAAATATTTTTTATAATTCTGGTATTTATAAATTTTCAAGAGTCAACATGTTTAACGTATTCACATGTTTGGTATGTGAAAAAAAGAGCTAAATTATGATATATGGGGGACCAATGGTAAGCTGTTTTTGAGAAATTTAGTGACCTTATTTCAAATGTTTTATACATTCAACATTCCGAAGAGTTATAATGTTAACAATTTATCGAAGGATTTATGTTAAACATTGGATGAGTTTTTAGAGATTAACGTATTATACCCTCATATGAGGATTTATACATATTTGATGACTAGTGATAACCTTTTTATTGGAATAAATACATATGGAATGACATATCATTCTATTTATGGGTCCCAGGATCTGCTAATGCTTCAAGAATAACAAATTTTCCATTAATTCCTTGAATAGGAGATGAAGGGTAATTTGATCATGGAATAATGAGAGGTTAATATATAATTATGAAATGTAATTAAATAAAGTAAGTATTTATTATTATGAAAATTATTAAACTCTAGGGAAGAGTTATTGAAAGATAAAAATTCATAATACCTTCTTTTCTGATAAATCAAATAGTCCCTTAGATCATGACATATTTACATCCTTGTAATTTTTAACTTTCTCATGTTAATATTCTCTATCATTATCTATAATAACTATATAGTTATATTTATCTTTCATGTCCATGATTTCATTATACATCTATTTTCTCCTATGTGGAAACCTAATTACGATTATCATCGGTTAATTGTTATGTTTCCAACTATTCCTTTTTAAAGGTTGTTTTAGTATTCATTGTAATGATATGGGTTTCTAGGAAAGAAATCTTCAAGTACTAAACCTATGACATATCAGATGTATTTCTAGGGAGAAATTCATTTCATGTGTGTGTGTGTGGGGGGGGGGGGGGGGGGTACATGTAACACCATGATGTTTTTTAGAGATTTTTATTTTATAATTTGATTTTTTATGTCTTGTATTACACGCAACAACATATTAGCTGGCGTTACACTCAACATTATGTTTCGATGAAGAATCTTTTTATTTTTGTAATTATTTAAACAATGAAATTATATCCTATAAATAATCATGGTTAGTATGAGTAGAATTTTATGAATTAGTAAATTATGGTTTACACATGATTATAAATATCATTTATCAATTTATTATAATTTAATGTAAAGCCATTTTTAAAATAAAAGTAAATATTTTTCTGAAAAAATATTTACATATGCACATGTGTGTTTTATACCAAAAAAATAAACAAATAAATATTATCAAATTATATTATTGATATATATATATATATGTTTGTGTGTGTGTTTATGATTTTCAATATAATATTTACCATTGAAACAATATGTTTTCTATACAAGATAAAAGAATAAATCCAATTTAACATAGAAAATATAAATTTTTAAAGAAAGATAATTTATCCAAATTTTCATGGAACACTATTTTAAAATATAATTTTGGAAAATTGTATAAATTCAATTTGAAAAAAATGGTCTTTTAATTTTAAATTGGGATATCAAAATTTAATTTGGTTGAAATTTTTTCAATTATCTATTATGTATCATGTTTTGATGAATAAGGGATAATAATGCATTTTAGTGGAATAAAGTTGTTTCATCCAAATAATTAATAGTGCTAAATTATATTGATAAATTGTTTAAAAGTATAATTCTATCAATTTTTTTTTCATATAATCAATTTTATAACATTAGAATCAAATTTATATGTAATTTTTATATAAAAATAATTCAATCATTTGTATATTTTCACTTTTAAAATTGTAGTTTCATACCATCTAAGATTTTAATTGCTAACTAATTTCTAAAAATCATTGAATTTAATTTTAAATAAGTATTACATATATGGAATCCTAAGGTCAAAATTTACTAATTAGGACACTTTTATTTGTTGATAATATGAATAGTTACATTAGTAACTTTCATTACTATGGTTAAGGGTAAATCAAGTAATTGAGAGTAAAAATAACACTATAAATATTATAAAACTACTATATGACATTAAAAAATGTTATTGGTATAATTTACTTCAGATATTAACACATAATTATATAAATTTAATAATTTAATGGACACTTTTCAAGGAAAATGTCTTCAATAGAACAAAAATTAAAGAGAGTGACAAAATGTCACACTCTTCCTTTTAAATAGTATCATATCATTGAAATAATGATAAATTTAAGATATACTAGACTATATATAATATTATGAAATATAAAAGGTTTATTTACATCATGATAATTTTAAGAAATAATTATAAAAAATAATTACACAATAATGATGCAGTAACTATTTAATTAATGAAAAACATAATTAAGTGTTATTAATGTTCTTAAAATAAATATATTTTGAAATAAATCATGTTCTACACTACTTTTATATGTTCATATAAAATTATGTTGGTGTATTAAATCAACCGAATTGAATTTATCTTTTAGGATTTATTTTCTTAATGTTAAAATAACAAATCTTGTTAAAATTGATAGTTATGATATTTTATGAAAATAATATTTTAAAAAACCATAATAAGATATTAAAATTCATAATAAGGAAAAATATGCCGATATAAAATCTAAAATAAAATAAATTATCCATTTACGGTTCAAAGTGAACTTTATCTGTAAAAATTAAGACATTTTGATATTAAAAAACTTGTTACAAAAGTTAAAATAAAATTATGTTGAACAAGGGTTATTCAAAATGATAATACTTAAAATAACACAGAAAATTGTCTAAAATGTATTGTATTTTGATATTAAAACCTTATATTAACTTATATTCAAATAATAGACTATTATGATATATGAATTGATATTTAGTTTATTATAATTTATCTTTTTCAAAAATTCCAAAAATGACCCCCAGTATCATTATAAAAGGACACCACCTCCCTAATATCATTTAACCTATTTGATTCTTATATCTCAACCAAAATCTTCTAAATTATATTCTTTACTTAGATATACACATTCTAGAGGTTTTTTTCCACTAAATTGATCAACACAAGAGTCCTTTAGAGGACATCTAAAGTGGACTTTTCCAATAAGATGTAATCACTCTAATTGATAACATTTTTCTCAAAAAATGTATTACTACTATACATATATGATATATATTACCAAATAATAACATTAGTGACATCAATACTATAAAATCTTTTTATGATTATGAACACACTATTATACATCCCCTTTCCCATTGAACAAGACGAGAATGTATTTCTCATACTAATGTATGACCTTTAATCTCCATGTAATGATATAATTTATTTCCCATCATCATATTTTATGAGTGGGAATTATGATATCATTAATGTTTATATATGATATTTATTAAATTATTTCTCTTTAAGAAATATTATATCATATTTACCTTTTTACCACCTAACCTTTTGGGAAATAATAAATCGCTCGTGCGTATATACAGGTTACCATCTCCACGATGCAATGTGATTCTTTTTTCATCTATATAGGTGGTAATAAAGAGTTATTTTATGAATATATATAAAAACTAAAAAATTTCTTTAACTAAAATGTATCATATACATATATTTCATTTAATATGTAAACAAAATGAAAATATTGTCCATGTGCATGTACAACCAACCGTCTCCATGAACAGTGTATTTTATTTTCTATCCCTATCATTTATGAGTCAACATGAATAAATTTATATTGAGTATATATATATTTGATATTTATATAATAGTTATCATGTTAGATATTATGAAATCATGATCTATGTGAAAGAAAATATTATAACAAGTCAAACCTGGATGAAAATTAAAATAGTTAATACCCGAAACATATCTTCAACATGGAATTGTTAATAAGAGAGTAATATAAATTTTTAAGTAAATCATATATGGTATTATATATATGAACGTGTTTATATGGTATATATTTTATAAATATATATTTATTATAGAGGATTTTTTAATGAATACGAGGGATGTCAATACTTATGGTATATGATTTTTGTCTCAATTTTATATTTGTTGGACGCTTTCCATATACACTACTTGTTTGTTTTTCATGGTGTATACAATACATGTGATAATATTTTGTGAGTAATATTATGAAGATTATGATATTTTCAAATGTGTTTAATATTCATTCTTTAATTAGGAAAACGATTCTATAGATTATAAAGTTATTGTCGTTAATTGAACAATCTCATTTTTATTCTACATTTTTTTACATAAGTATCTACTCAGAATAATTTATCATTTATATCCATGTTTCATAAAAAAATCAAAATTATTATTAAAATTCCTAAAATAAATTTAATTTTATTTTCACTTATGTAGTAATTTTTACTAAATGGTTTGTAAGAAATATTTTTCCCATTTTTCTTAAAAGAGGATCTTTGTGAATTTAAAAGCAATATTATTAATGGAATTTTTGTTTAAGTTACACTACATAAACATAATATTTTACCATCAGGAAACCATAATGTTTTAAATCATTATTTACAATTACAAGGTTATTTTCGAAGAAAATGTTTTCTATTAAATTTTCATCGAATTTTATGAAAATAAAATCTTTTCAACATAGAAAGGTTATTTCCCTCAATAATGTTTTTCACATGATCTATCAAAATAATGTTATATCTATGAAAATATTCAATGATTTTACATATGTTTTTATCAGGATGTCATTCAATTATTTTATCCCTATTATTCCAATGATTTTTTAGGTATATAATTGAATGATATTTATGACACCAATTTATTTTATATATTTTATGTTATGATTCAAAAATGTTTATGAAACCCATCTCATTCTATGTGTTCTTATATGATTAATGGTTTATGATCTTTTGGAACACATATGTATGTTTTTAATTTAATATTGTTTGGGACATATATCTCTCCACAATTCATTGGTAAAAGATAAATGTAATATAAGCTGAAAATTATACATGGGCGGTCATCCTAAACGCAGAAAAAAATGGATACAGAGGAGGTTATCCTTACCCGTTGACAATAGGGTACATGGGAGGTCATCCTAATACGGAAGTAATAGGGTACATGGGAGGTCAACCTAATCCTATAATAATATGGCACATGGTGGGTCATCCTAATAAAAAGGAAATAAGTTACACTTGTTTCCATCTCAATCCCAAATTATATAAATGTGTAATTATCCCAAGCCAAACATACTACGTATGCCTTGGAAAGAATCATTGACAAGAGATATTTAATGATTTTGTTAATGACATTTTTTCTATGTATTATTCTATTTTTGAAATCTCATAGATCATGTTCTTTGATTTTCTTGTTATTCATGTCTTATTACTTTTTTATATTTATTTCCTGACTCATATATATGATATTTGATATTCATGTTATGATCATGAAACATTACTCACATGTTTTCATGCACATATGCTCATGTTATGCTTACATATCTTCCATGTTGACCCTTACTGAGCATATGATATAACCCTTTATTATATTTCTTTTAATTGTTTAAGAATAAATGTTCTGTGTATGAGTACTAAAGGATAATATTTTTATGGGAGATATTGAATGCCATTCAACAAATTACAATAATGTGTTCTAATATTAATAAGGAATTAAACTATTATTGTCCTTGGGGATGTGTTTGTGTAATGGAATTAGTATTTGTATAAGATAATGTAACATAAATGTATGAAAATAATGGTCATTATACCTAGGTATTTATGTTTAATCTAAATTACATGCCACACATATTTAATTAGTTATACTTATTTTTTTCAAAAATATATGTTTTGGTATCTATGCTTATAAACATTAACGTTTCTTGGATGAAAAAATAATTGGTTATTTATAGTGTATGTATCAACTTGAATAGTTTCATCTCACATGGAATGAGGATTGTATTTTACATACAAAATTTTAAGAAAATTAAATATATGAAACAATTGATATTTGATATTATAAATATACTAGTTTCAATTAAATCGAATTCCAATACAAACATAAAAGTTTAATTAATATATAAAATTATAATTCAAATTCCAATAGTAGAGACATTGTTTGTGGACATTCAAAATTATAAATCCTATTTTTTTAAACCATATATGCGGTTAAGTGGTAGGTTTGTTGACACATAAACAATGATTAACTCAATGTAAATGAATTTTTAACATATATAATTGAACCATTATATTGGATACATTATTCCTAACAATATTACAAAACAATAGGGATGAGTATATTTGATCAGTGGCATCACATAAAAAATATTATTTACATTGTATGAGTTATGCTAGCCCTTGTAGAGATACATAATCCTTTAATTTATTTACATATCATTAACACTATATATATTAGTAATCTGATCTATAAAATTTACATGGAATCATATATACATGGCCTTGAAAAAACCTTAGTTCGAATTCCATTAAGGAGGAGATGATCATGTACAACCTATTATAGATATGTTGGGAACTAAAACTAATCTTAGAGAGGGTTTTACATGCCTTTTGAAGTCCATTGAGGGATATCCAATGGCTGTATGGGCTATTTTTATGTATACTTATATGTTACAAGAGTTGGATCTTCATGTTTTCTCTATAGAAGGAATTTACTAAGAAGTATAATCCAAGAAAGATTTTATGCATACGATATTTCATAATTTGAACATTATTTTTGAATAAGACATGAATCTCAACGAATATATGTTTCATAGATCTTCCAATCCATTATGGGTCATTCTTACATAGGTATATCAACACTGTGGAATGTCATAATGGAACCTCTAGACTGTATTAACTATTTTTATAGAAACATTAAGAGTTAATCATGTAAGGTAGTTATTTCATATAGATTTGGGTAATATGTCTCTCCTGGATTACTCATTTCAATTCACTGAGGTAATTTTTTTACACTCCCAAGTGTGTGATAAGATATCTAGGTTATTTGAGGACAGACTCGTTTATGTCATTCAATCTTAGGTGGATGTATTTTAACTAACCACCATATCTGATATTGTTATCCAGTTTAATGATCTATATAATTATAAATAAACTTCCCATTATGGTTGAATTAAATTCACTATTATATAGAATGGTTATATGAAACTCATGTATTTATAGTTATTTTTTGTCAACTGTCGTATTATAAAATAATGTTATGAATCATAATCATTCATAACATATCCATTGAATAATGATCATATGATAAGTATAAATTAAGGCTTCTAAAAAAATCCAATTTACACAGGCCTTATAAGTGACGGCCTCATCCAGTCGGATGGTACCCTAGGAATACCATTTCCCAGATCTTCTAATGGAGATAATATCACTAGGATTTTCCATTAACTGAACCATTATTGAGATTTAATAACGTAATAACAAGAGAAACTATTTATGAGAAAATTTCAAGCACATTGATATCATGACCCAAACAATATAGACTGAACTACCCATGAAAGTCTCACGATTGTGTACCTTACCCTTAGGGTGTATTCAGGGGTAGTAAAGGGAAATTAATCAAGACCCTAATAATATTAATATGTATATTTTAATAGAATAATGATTATATTTTCATCTTATTATTGTAACTATATAAAGTATTTTTATTTTGATAAAACAAAACCCCATTTTTATTTATGGATAATATTACATTCAAATTTAGATATTTATTTTGATGAATTATTTTATTTCTGAAATAAATATACTATAAAAAATATTTTTATTAAATATTTTTTATTAAATAAAATTGATCATATTATATTTATTAAGTCAAATATAATTTTTATAAAGGTTCTAAAACTGTTACTATCAAAAAAACTCTTCATTTTTCAATAATTATTGATTCTTATGTTTAAAGTGAAAAATCACAAAAAATACAAAAATTTACATAAAATGAATATTATTTTTTATTATAAATTCGAAATTATCCAATTCTTAATTTCTTTTAATATTCCGATAGAGTCGATGTCTTGGACTAAAATAGAATAATGCATAAATATGTAGTGTGTATTATGAAATCACAATGACCAAAAAATGATGGAATAAATAACATAAATGATATCCATGACCAAATAAAATTTTCCAGTTAATTTAATAGAGGATTATTTTCATTTTTAATTTTTTGAATTATTTATGGTTCCTCCAAGACCTATAAAATACTTGAATGTTGTCAAATCACATAAATAAGGACAGGATCTACATCCACATTACCAAGGATAATGTTTTAATAAGATTTCACCACAGCCTAATAAAATAATTAAATCCATTCTAATTTGGAGGAAACCAAGAGAAATATTCATTGGATGGGTTTTGGGTTTTATTACATATTTATAGAGTCCAAAACCTATTATTGATAAATAATAAATATTTCTCCACTATTTTCTTATATAAACTTATAAGTCTACAACTTTTCATTAATAAAAATAGTTGGAGAATTTTATTAATCTAATATTATCTCACTTGATTCCTCCTATATTGTGACCATTCTCTCATGAAGGCCTTCCCAAGCATTTGGAATCACAATCTCAGGTATATGGTCACCCACTCTCCTTTTATTTAAGAACCTCTTTAATGTTATGCATCTTAATTTCAGTTTGATCATATTTGGATATGTTCCTAAAAATAAATATTACTACAAATATGATTCATAAATTATGGGATACCAGTTTCACTTTTATTAAGAACCCCCATGATCCCTTATGTCCACTTGTTACCTTGCCAAAATTTAGTAAGTTGACTGAACGTTTTTCACATCACACAAGAATAATCTTCATCTTATACTTTTTAACTCCAATTATGAATTTTATAATATGATATTACATGTCCAAAATGCTATAAAATTGATTTTTAACTAAATATATTTTCCATTATCTCTAATTTATACCTCCAATTAATGTTAATTTTCCCTCATTTTGCTAAAAAAGTTTCACCTCAATTTTCAATTCCAAACTATTTTGTAGAATATATTTGTACCCATATCCAATAAAGTTTTTTTCACCTTTATAGACATATACATATATGATTAGATACTTGAATTAATTTATTAGTGACTCCATTATCATTGAATAAAATGCAATGATAATTATTTACATGTTCATGTTCTATTTTGATCACTATTTCATGTGAATGAAGTTAAGGTGGTGGGTTCACCCAAAATTATATAGCATTTTAATGAATTTGATAATGTTATTGCCTCATGATATTTCATGCAAGGGATTACATATTTATAATAATCCATTATAGTACTTTTTTTATGTTTATTACTTTGTATTTATCATTATCATATGTTTATGATTAATGGTTTATGTTGTTTCCACATTTCCCTTGTTTTATTTATATTATCTTGGTATATCATGCCTCATTATTAGTGATTATTACTAACACTAATGTTATGTCTCATGGATATGACAATTATCTGACATGTAATAATACATTCATGTTATGAAATGCTTATTCCCTTACAGTGAATTATAGATCACCCATTTCTTATGTATTTACTTAGGTTACCAAATGTAGTTTTATGTTCAATTTAATAATATAATCATGCTAAGTAATTTCTCATTAATGGTTATTTATTCATTGTTTTATGTTTTTAGGAAATGTTCCATATTGATAAAGACACCAGACTTCTCAAAACAATGGGTTGTATTATGAGTAATATTATATATTGAATTATGAAGTAATGTGTAATAAAGAGAATTATTATAATAGTCAATTTCAAAGGAATGTTTATTTATTTTTAGGGAGATGTTAGAAAATTATTGGGAAAGAATTAGAAATATAACTATGTATGGGGAAACATCCCAAAATATTATTTAAGTATTGAGTACATGGTTTCTCAAAAAATAGATCAATCTATTAGTATTACAAGTAAGTCATTCATAGGATATGATCTATGTAGGGGTAGAACACAAAAACACTGTGTTGAGCTACAATCGACTAGAAACTAGTTTATGATAATGGACCTTACTATACACATGGTTTGACACTACCGAGGGAAATTTTTTGGTAAATTAACAAGATCATTATGATCCATTATTATGGGATCTAAAAATTCCATTATAGTTTTTTGTTAGGAAATGATTTTTTAATAATATATACTGAAGACTAGAAATTCAATCTTAAATGAAAGGGATGCCATTAATATTTTATTCCATTAATTTTATTAGATTCCCTACTAAGAATTAAAAAATTCTCATCACTATGTCTACATTGGATGAAATATATTTTTTAAAACCGAATGGAAAAGTGAAATGTAGTGTTATCATCCATATCTCTAAGCGTTCCTTTATATAATGAATGTTTAGTTGAAAATTAAAACACCACCACAAATCATATAAGTGGAACTACCAATAGAAATGGAAAATATGGGAATTATTGCATCCTGAGTATATAACTCCTCCCATATCACAATGTGTGGGTTCAATATCCATGAAACCCACGTTATAATCCCTAAAGTTCAATTTTGAGTAATATTGGAATATTTTTAGTATTCCCTATATAGAGTCCAGAAATATTTTTTTGATAAGGGAACCACTCTTTATATCAAGAATTGACCCTAGATTCTGTATAAGTGCAAAGAGGATGAGGAATATTCTTCAAAACAAAAATCTCAACAATTGATATTATTTTATTATGAGAAAGAATATCTAGATCTAATTATGGAGTCAAACTAAATGATCAACATGAAATTAAAACACATTGTAATGGAATATGCAGGTGTGTTTTTTTGATGAATTTAATAGTCTTCCTCCGAGTTTAGAGGTTGAATTTTAAATCGATCCGATACCTATAAAATTTTCATTAACCAATAATATATATTGAATGGATGTTGTGGAACATGAGGATTTAAATAAAAACTATTAGACATTTTGGATAATGGGATCGTATGCCTATGTTCTTTAACATCAGGTGAACCGGTCATCCCAATCAAGAATATGGAAGTGACATCGCCCCTTTTAGTTGATTATTGTAAGCTCAACAAGATCCTGATAATATCATTATCTTATATTATTAATTGATGAATTTTTTTATTTGATATGTGGATCATAATACTAATCCTAGGTGGACATTTGATTGGGGTATTGTATGGTAAGGGTGTCGAAGGAGGATATCCCCAAGACCACCTTTAAGTAGATGGTATGTGTACTATGAGTTCATAGTAATTTTATATTGACTCACTAATGATGAAGATATTATCATGGAAATTATAAATATATTATTTAGATGTTACCTAAATAATATTTTTTATTTTTTATTTGTGATTTTCTAATTTACTCTAAATTAAAGGAGTTTCATAAAGACCATTTGATCACTTTGTGTCGAAAACCATATAAAAGGTGAAGCTTTATGTGAAGTATATAAAATGTGATTTAAGGTTAAAAAAAGTACCATTATTAAGGAATATTATAACATAAAATGGGACATCTATGGACCCTTCTATGATAGAATAAATTGAATGATAGTTGAGGCCATCATATATGATATAAATATGTAGTTTCCAGGGATTAGATTGGTACTGTCCTTAATTTTTGAGAAATTTTTCACAGTTTTCAAACCCCCTAACCAAACAAATGAGGATGTGAGTCTATATTGTTAGGAAGAATAACCATGAATATATATTCTAGTAGTATAAAAATAGGATTATCATGGCGCATGTAATTACTCTACCCACAAGTGGAGACCATTTTATTGGATACAATGATGCTTCAATTAATGGATTGGGTTGGGCGTTAATTCATATTGAAAATGTGAGAGCATATACATCAACAAAATTGAATATTAAGGAATATAATGACCAAATTATTTTTCTAGATTTGACTATGGTTATATTATATATGAAAATATGGTTTCATTATCTTTTTTTAGATAAGTGTTAATAATATTTGGATCACAAGAGCCTCAGTTATATATTCACACAAAAAGATCTGAATATGATCTAGTGAAGATGGTTAGAGATCCCTAAGGAATATAAAAACTATATGTAATAACATTATATAAAGAAAATAAATTGTTATATTCCCCAAGTATAAAGTATCAAATAATTATTTCATTTATGATAATTTAGAAGGATTTTATTGCCTTTCACTTAAAAATGATGGAGACATGAATCATAAGGGAAGGAACGTCATCAATATTTTTAAGAATTATTTCGCATCCGTACTTTATGGAAATTATAATGGAAACTAAAATAGATAATGACAGAATTTAGAATAAATTTGATGTTATATGAAAAGGGAAACCCACAATGTTCAATGTTAATGAAGAAAGTGTTTTAAGATTTGGGTCACGACTTTGTATACCTTGAAATCTATAGTTAAATAAGGAGTTACTGGATGATGCACTATGCTCAACCAACTCCAATAACCTAGGCAGAAAAAATATGTATCAAGATATCTGAGATCACTATTGGTGGGAAAAATGAATAAGGATATTAAGGAATATACATCAAGACACCTTAAATGTAATCACGTGAAGGATGCATGGAAAATACCTAGGGGTGATGAAACTATTACCCATAACAACATGAAATTTTAAAAAAAATAAGAGTTGATTTTGTAACTATTGTTTTGAGGAAACCAAGTGGAAATAATAATATATGGGTTTTTTGGATATTCTTACAAATAAATATAACTTCATTGGAATTATAGAGAACATTACCTTTGATCAAATTTCAAGGATATCCATTAGAGAAGGGCCAGGATGTATGAAACACTACTATTTATTATATCTAATTATGGTAAAATATTTACCAATATCTTCTGGAAGTGTCTCCAATATTGTCTAAACAATGAGTTCGTCTTCTTTATAAATTATCACCCTCAAAAAGATGGCCAATCAGAGCAGACCATCCAAAAATGTGAGGAAATGTTGATTGAATTCTCAATTGTATTCAAAATATGATTGCACCAATGTTATTCTATGGTTGATATCTTATACAATAATAGTTTCTACTCAAAAATCCATGTGTCTCAATATGAGTCCTTTTTTGGGAAGAGGTGTAGATCACCTGCATTCTGGGATGGAGTTGGGGAACCCCAAAATCATTTTAATGAAATGTTAATGGAAATGGTGGAAATGTTAACACCACTCTACAACACAACATGGCTATTCCGATTTGAAAAAAGAGATAAGATGATAATCATTGATGGGGCCTATAGTTTGAGATTGGAAAAAATGTATTCCTCCACATATCTCCAAGGAATAAAGTCATGATATTTGGGTGGGGGTGATTTATTCACCCATAATACATCATTCTTTTTGAGATCCACAATCGTATCTGACCAGCGGCCTGTCAACTACAACACCCACCTAACCTATCTCAAGTATATGATATGTTTCGTGTATTAATATTTAAAATGTACATATGAAACTCCATATATGTAATAAATATATATTCCATAACATATCATAGTGATCGATTCTATGTGGATTATTCGATGATGATCTTAGATCATAGAGAAAATATTCCATGAAATAAGACAATGCCGCAGCTCAATGTGATACGGAGAAACCAAATTTTTAATGAAGTGACATGGAAATCGGAGGAGGTGATGAAACAGAGTAACCAACATTTTATTTAGTGTGTGAAATGAAAATTTTTAGGGTGAAATTTCTGATGGAGTGATTATTATAATGTCCAAAAATATTAAAAAAATTCATCTGGGGATGAATTAAATTCCATATAATATATCTTGGTTATATCATCACATGCAAATCATTGGTATTATTGAATACTATATTATTTTAAAAGTCCTTTAATAATCAGATCCACTAATAATGTGGACATCGAATAGGGATCATATAAATAGTATAGATATATGTTCCTGGAAAACCCAATTGATATAGAAGTGATGTGCTCAACTAGTAGGATTATACACTATAACACACATTTATCGAAGCTTCCAAAGGAGATATAATCAATAGTGTTTTTAATTGATGAAGCCTAATACGATATCCAAAACATTAATGTCGATATAACATGTTTGGGGAGAAGTTAAATCTCATCGAGATCTCTGAAAAAACAATGTATGTTGAACCCTCACATTAAAGTCTCATCATCCCTTGCCTTAATATTAGGGTTTCATCCGATGTAATAATGGTATATGTATCAAGACTCTAAAATATAAATATGTATATTTATTGAAATTTTAGTCTATTTTAATCTTATTATTTTAATCTTTATATATCACATTTATTTTTAGAAGAATTCAATATTGTTATAATTAAAAACCCAAAATTTATAAATAGAAATCAATTGTTATATTAAATGTAAAATTTCACATATTTAAATTAATATTTTTATAAATTAAATATTATTTTATAAAAAAATAGATGAAATTATCCAATGGTAAATTTTTCATACTTTTATGAGATAGTCAATTTTTTTTGGTAAAAGTTAAATATGGAATAAACACATAGTGTCTATTATAAAAAAAATAACCCCATAAGGTGTAATAAAAACAAAAATGGGTATCCATGAAAATATATATGTTTCACCTTCAAAATAATTTAGTTTTATATTAATTTTTTGAATTTTATTAAGCCTTTATGGATCATCCAAATGCTATAATATATTTTATGGTTTCTAAATCGTTTCATTAAGGGAACTATTCACTTCCACATCACCAGGGTGATATTTTAATATTTCTTTCCCTTGGACTAAAAAAATATTGAAAAAATCCAATTTTTTTAAAGCATGGGAAACATCCTGTAATTTTTGTGGGTTTTATTAATTTGTTATATTTATTCCAATACGTATGTTTTGTAATTAATAAAGGATTCCCCATTGTGTTCCTATATAAACCCATACAATATACCACATATATTCACTATAAACATTAGATTACATATTTACACTTATATCACCTATATATATTCCTCCAATGGTTCCCCCAACCTCTCAATAATCTACTATTAGGCATTTATAATCACCCATTCAAAGTAAGGGATCTAAAACTCTCTATTTACTTAAGAACATATTTTATGTTATGAGTCATAATTAAAATTTGATGTTAATAGGTTAAATATAACCATTACATTATATTTTATTCCTATATTACTGTGGAACCCTTTATGTCTCATTAATCCCTCTAATAATCCATTATTTACAGTAATTACAATATGAAATTTAGTAAGGGATCCTCTCTTTCTCTTATTTACTCAAAAGTCTTCATTATATTATGTATTTCATCTCAAATACCAAATTTTTTTGATATGTTCTTCCAAATCCCAAATACTTTCCATTTTATGTATTAATCTTTAAATACACCATTCACTCCATTTTAATACTATCATTAATATTGGTTGTCCCTCGGTATGCTATATAAATGTCACTATAATTTTACATTCGGAACAATTTTGTATTGAATACTCATACTCATTTCCTATCAAGGATGTTCACCTTTATGAATGATAACTTATTTAATTGGGGAAATATATTAATTTATTCCACACTACAAGATCATGGGATAAAATGTGATGCCAAATGATTCATTGTTTTATGATCTATGTGTCACACTACTTCATGTGAATGAAAATAAAGTGACGTGTCTTCCAAGAATATTATAGAGCCTCAATGAATTGGATATCGTTTTAGTCTAATGATATATAATACTATTCATTATTGAGTCAGCAAAATCCACCACGTTACTTTTCCTATCATGATTTCTTGGTAATTATCATTTTCATATATTTAGGATTCCTTGTTTAATGTTTTTTGACATTTCCCATGTTTCATTTATGTTATCATGTTATATCATTCCCCATTATTCATATTCATGATTATCACCAATTTTATGTATCATTGAAATGATTGTTTTCTAACATGTAATACTTTCTTCATGTGATTCCATGTTTAGACAATCAATAGGAATTATATCATAACCCTTTCTAATGAATTTCCCTCTATTATACAACTTTGTTTTATGTATGATGGAATAGTATGATCATGTTATGTATGATTTAAGTAATGGATATATATTCCTTATTTTATATTATTATTTAATGTCCCTAATTACCAAATAAACTAAAACAAATGATATTTTATGTAGTATTATGTAATAAATCACAAATTAATTTTTAATAAAGAGTAAGGTTTTCGTAGTTAGTATCTTGCAAATGATTAGTTACTTTTGAATTATGATTATATAATTCTATAAAAATCATTATGGATAAAAATATGTATATGAATACACGCTTAATTTTTTTAAAATATAGATTATTTGGTTTATCATGAAAATATATCCATTTTTTGATACTATAATTGGATGTTTCTATGGTAGAGATGTAGATAAAAGTAAAACCCAAACACTGTGTGGACCGAGACTCGATCAATAATTGGATAATGACAATGGTCTGTGATGCACATCTAGTTTGAAACTCCCTAGGTATATTATTTGGTAAATTCAAATGTTCATTAAAATCCATTATTAGGGTAACATAAAATTCTAATAAAAATATATTCTAGTAAATAGATCATTGATAATATATATTGAATTCTAGAAATTCATATATTTATGAAATATATGTCACATTTAAGTTATCCCTACTATTGTATTACATTACCTTTTATGATTTTAAAAATTTTCATACCTTTTTATATATTTGAATATTTATGTAGTTTTTACTAGATTAGAATATTTTAATATTGGTTTATCATCCATATATATATAAATTCCTTCATATCACACATGTTTATTAGAACTATTTTAACACCACAACAGATCATGGAAGTTGAAATGTTAGTGAAAATGAAAAATGCGGTAATTATTAAATCAATTGTATATCACTCCACTCATGTCAAAAATTTTGCGATGAATTTCCTATAAATCCTTGTGATACTCCTTTTAGTGTAATTTGAGAAAATTCTACGAAAGTATTGGATTTTTTTATATAAGAGCCGACATAAATATTTATGAAGAGGAAATCACTCTCTAAATCGTGATTCAACCCCATATGCTATATAACTGCAAGGAGGGTGATGAAAATTATTTAGCACCAACATCTAAAATGTGGATATTATTTCCCTATAATTAATCACATCATGCTTAAATTATTGAGTCAAATGAAAACATATATTCTGAATAGATGCCCACAGCAAGGGAATGTGCTAAAGTGATTCATGAATAATTTATTTTCCTTGCTGCTAGCCGAGAGATTGAATTTTCCATCGATCTTATTCTTATTACATTTACATTATCCAAGAATAACAGTATCATGTATATTGTGGAACATGAGTATCAAAATAAAATAACTATAGGATAACTTGGATAAAGGATTCAAACGCCCAAGTACATAACCTAGGGGTTTACTAGTCCTCTTTATAAAGAATAAGGGTAGTTCAATTCCCTGTTGTAATGATTATCCTGGTCTCAAAAATATTATCATAAAAAAAGGTATCCCCTACAAAATAATTATTAGTTTTTCAATTATTTACATGGATAATAGTACTTATCCATCATGGAGCTTTGGTTGGGGTATTAACAGGAAAGGGGGGTGAATGAGGATATCCCCAATACCACATTACATACAACGTATTCAAACTATGAGTTCATAGTAATTTAATTGAAACATAATAAATCTGAAGATATATTCAGGGATATGGTGAATTATATCATTAGATATTACGATAACTAATTTTGGGGTATAGATTATAGTTTATATTCTAATATTTTACAAAATATTGGAGGATAATGAAGAGCAAATAAGAACTTTGTTGAAAAACATATGAAATGAGAATATTTATGAAAACTGTATAAAATTTGAATTATGGTTTAAGGATGGATCATTATTGAGGAATATAATAAGATGAAATGGTATTTTTGTGGACCCTTTTATGTCAAAATAAGTTGAATGATATTTGATTCCAACATGTGTGATATAAATTTTTATTTCCATAGATTATCTGGGCAATATCCTCAATTTGAGAGAAATCTATGATTATTTTCAAATCCTCTAGACAATATAACGTATAATGGATTCAAGTTTTTTTGGAATAATTAATATGAAGAGAGTTTATAGAGTTGAAATATTGTCTTATAACTAAACATGTGAATGCATTTCCCACAAGTGGAGAACTTTTTATGGTATACTTCGATGCATTGAATAATGGATTGGGATGTGTGTTATGACAAAACAACAACATGATAACCTATTCCTCATGGAAATAGAATGTTCACGAATATAACTACAATATCCTTGATCAAGATTAGTCTATAATTTTCATCATGTTGAAAATCTAGTAGCATTATTACTTTGGGGAGAATTTTGACATATATATATATCATGTTATCCTAAATTTTATATTTAGAGAAAAAATTAGGAATATGATCCAACAAATAAGGATAGAGTTGACTATATATTATGAATACTCAACAGAATAACATCCTGATAAAGAAAATAAATTGTAAGACACTACAATTGCAATCGATCTAAAAAAATTATCATTTTTTAAAATTGATAGGGATCTGATTGTCTTATACATCAAAAGGATAGAAATAGGATTCAGAATAGAAGGAACCTCACTAATCCTTTAACAAATGAATTTCCAACCATCCCTTAGAGAGAGAATAAAGGATGATCACAAATATGATGTGGGTATTCAGAAGAAATTGGAAGCTTTTAAAAATGGAAAACCTCATAGTTCAATGTTGATTGATATTTGGGTCAGGACTATGTGTATCATCAAATCTAGGGTAAAATAACATGCTATTAATAATGCACATACCTCATTCTTCTCCATCTATCTTAAGAGAATAATGATATAACAATATCAATGAATGAATTATTATTGGTACACTATGAAGATGGTGGTTATGTAATATACATCAATATGTATTTTATGAAATAAATTGATTGTTGAATGGATACAATCTAAGGAGATGATGTTAACATTACCCATAGATACATGGAAAATGGAAAAAATAAGCATGGATTTTTTCCTAGTTTTACAAATCTACCAAGAAGAAATAATTAAATTTAGGTTTTGTTGGATTATCATTCAAATAATTCATACTTCATTGAAATCCAAGAAGACTTCGCACTCGATCAATATTCATGGATATATATTATGGATGTGGTAAGGATGTATGAAACACCTTGGTATATTCTATCTTATTGATATCCAAGAGTTCCCTTCTTCATCTGGAAGAGTTCCCAATATTCACTAAACTCTAATTTTATTTTAAACATGGATTATCAACCTCAAATCGGTTTCCAATCAGAGCATACCATCCAGACACTAAAGGAAATATTGAGAGCATGATCAATTAACTAAAAAAGAGGATATGATCTACATTCTCCTCATTACTAGTTATCAAATAATTATTGTTTCTACACCAGAATCCATGGGTCTTCTCATGAAGAACTTTATTTGAAGAGATGAAGAACACCTACATGCTACGATGAAGTTACGATACAAAAACTACTAGTTCCTAAAATGTTTGATGAAATGGTTGAAAAGTTCAACACCATTCAGTGATACATTACGGCTTCTTATTGTTGAAAAATAGATATGATGACAATCCTTGAAGAGAAATATATTTTGAGGACAAAGAAAATGTATTTTTCCACATATGTTCATGGAAAAATTCATGAGGCTTTGGAATAAGGGAAATTCGAGTCTATGATACATTAGTCCCTTTCAGTTCGTTGTCCAGATCCGAGTGGTGGAATATTGACTAGAATACCTATATAACTTATAACAGGTACATTATGTATTCCACATATCACTTATGATAATGAAAATTCCATACCAATCACCTGTACTCAATACATAGGTGGTATCTTTGTAGAATAATCATTCCAATGAGGACAAGATGGTGAAGATGATATATTGTAGAGATAAATATCTATGAAATAAGAAAATGCACTTAGTAAATGCGCTATAGAAAATCTAACAGTTTTAAGAATCAATGTGGAAACCAGAGGAGGTGATGAAATGGAGTTAAAATATTCTAATTTAGTTTTTAAAATGAAAATGTTGATGGTCAAATATCTTGAGAGGAGATTATTATAATAACTAAAATTGTTATAAATAAAATTCCTTTTCGGATGGAATTAAATACCCTATAATATATCATATGTGTTGAAAAATCATGAACATAATTGGGAATCATGAATTATATATTATTTCAAAAGTATTTTAATATTCCTAACAATTAATAATATTTCCATGGATATGTGATAACATACCTTGTATAAATATTGAGTTTTGAAAAATACAATTGACATAGACAAAGACTGGGATTCCCTCAAATTGTATGATCTTACCCTATGAAAGAAAATTATCATATCTTCCAAGGAAGATATCATCACCGGTATTTACCGTTGACCAAACCCATTATGGGATCCTACAACAGAATCATGAGATAACCCATTTATAGGATGATTTTAAGATTATGGAGATCACAACCAAAACCATGTACGATGAACCACCCCTGAAAGTCTCACCATTATACACCATACCCAAGGGGTGTTTTTAGTGTAACAAAGCAATATGTATCATGAAACTAATAATATGAATTTTAATATTTTAAATAATAATTATTATATTTTCTTCTTATTATATTTACTTTATAAATTATTTTGATTTTGATACAATAAAACACAAATTGTATATTTATGTAATATTAAATTTCAATTAACGTGTTTATTTTAAGGAATTAAAGGATTTTTGAAATAGATAAGCTTTTAATAAAATATTATAATTAAATAATATTCATTAAATATATATTTTCATATTATTTTATGAATTCAACTATAATTTAAATAAGGGTTTGAATATAGATAAAATAAAAAACCCAATATTTATTAGTAAATGTCAATTAATATTTTAAAAGTAAAAAATAACATATTTATAAAATTAGTTGGCTATAATTAATAGTATTTTTGGAATATAAATGTTCAAATTATCTGACAGTTATTTTTATAAAAATTTTTGAAATAGGAGAATTTGTAGTGAAAAAAATTAAATATGGTATAATGATATAGGATGTATTATGACGTCATAATGACACAAAATTGATGTAATAAGTACTATAGTGGGTATAAAAAACAAAATATATGTTTTTCAACATTAATTTATTAATTTTATGCATAATTTATTTATTTTATAACTCATTTTTGAACCCTCCAAAGCATATAATATATTTCACATTTTAAAAAAATTTCATTAAAAACATAACTCACTCCCTTTTGGTATAAACAACTGGAAAAAAAATTGGATGTTTTTTTGGTTTTTATTAATTTATTATATGTAGTCCAAAAACATATGTTTGAGAAATAATAAATAATTCCACGCTATTTTCTTGTAAAGCCCCACCAAATCTCCCAATTATCTTCACTCAAAAACCTTTTTGAACATCCTCAAACATCACTACTAGAAAATTATTCTTTTTAAGTTTCCCCAAAGCCCTCAAGAATATCATCCCAGACATTTGGAATCTCCCTATCATTATAGGGGATAACTCACACTCCTTTTATTCTAGTACATATTTATGTTATTCCAGTTAATTTCAATTTATCCATGTTGCGTAAAAAAATTTTCTTACTATCTATTAGATTCTTAAATGATGGGATACCAATTTAACTCTCATTAAAAACGCCCATGAACCATTATGTACTCCTATTACCTTTCTGAAATTTAGTATGTGATCCTATCCCTTTCATCTATATTAATGCATCATCATTATCTGAAACATTTTATATACAATTAATAATTTCATGATATGTTTATCCATATGTGAATTACTGTCCTCGTGATTTCTAAATGATGAGAGAAAAATTTCACTCTCATCAATCCCTCCCATGAATATTTGTGTTTCCCAGTTATTCTATTGAAATTTCACCATTATTTTCCACGTCAAAATATTTTATATGGAATAATCATACCCATTAACTATCATGAGTACTCACTGTTATTCAATTATAATTCTTTGGTTGGTGAAATATGTGTATTAACTCATCCCACCATTATTGTGGAATAAAATGAAATGATAAATGATCCTATTTTTAATGTTCTATCTAGAACATTAAAAAATATAAATTAAATGAATGTGCCTGGTGATCCAGGAATTATATAGCACTCCAATGCATTGGGTGATGTTTTAGTCTCATGATTTTAAATGAAAGATGTTATGGAGTGAACCTCATACATC
Organism: Viscum album; assembly: GCA_963277665.1. Taxonomy (NCBI): domain Eukaryota; kingdom Viridiplantae; phylum Streptophyta; class Magnoliopsida; order Santalales; family Viscaceae; genus Viscum; species Viscum album. Next base: position 2,360,370 of record OY728148.1, on the reverse strand, counting down.
ATGGTAATTTATCCATCATGTTTCCTTTGTATTTATCTTTGAAAAAGGTTTATGATTCAATGTTCTATATTGTTGATAGAATTCCCATATTGTATTTATTTTGTCATTCTATATCACAACTCATGTTTCATGTTTAAGATTCCCACCACTTTTGTGTCTCATGTATATTCTTGTAGCATAACATGTAATACGTCCTTATTTTTTCAATTTTTACTCCTTTACTAGGCTTTATAGATAACCCCTTTTTATGTAAGTCCCCAGCTTATCCAATTTAGTTTTAAGTACGAAAGAATAATATGCGAATGTTAAGAAAGTTTTCAATAATTTTTTTGCTGTATAAATTTTATGTTGTTATGTAATATTTCTATATCCTAAAATACTAGACTTTTTGATATTATTGTTTGTATTATTTGTAATATTATGTATTCAATCAAAAATTAATGATTAATGAATAACATTGTTTTTATAACCATTCTGTTATGTATTAGTGGAATATGATGGAAAAAGGTATAGACTATTTTTTTCAACATATATACTAGATAGTGGATTATATAGTGGAATTTAACTTCAACATATTTGATAGTTGATTCCATGATATGGGAACTTGTAGTTCTATGATTTTTCATAGGTTTGTAATATAGGGTCAAAAGAATACATTGCTTGATATAGACCTTGTAGGATTATGATACCACACAATGATTTTATGTGATCTTAGAATATATAGAAAATTTCCATTAATTCCCTATAAGATAGGATATACACCATTGTATGGTTTTTTAGTGGGATTGATGGAACCCCAACATGGTAGAAGTTAGAGTTAAACGGATCATTCTGGTCAAGGAGTTGGTTGAGGTTGTAAAATCGAGATATAATGTGTTATTAGATAGTAGATAAAAACTACATATTGAGGTTAGTAAATAGCTCAATATTATTGAAATGGCTAGATATAAGTAGAAAATAATACCTCTTCTTTTAAGAGAGACAAACCATCTATAGTGTCAGGTGTCATCTTAGAGGCCTTTACTTTATTTTTTTCCTTTTTTTGACATATTCCCATCATAATAATTCTTAAATTCAACATGAATGGGATATATAGCTTCATAAATGGAATACATATAATGGATTATGTACTTTGAAATAGCTATGTGAATCTTGTCAAAGTAAATTTATCATTAAAATGAGTTTCCCCTTTATGGAGATACAAAAAAATTTCTATGGTACATTTTCATCCTTAAGATTGAATAATTAAACATAATTTGTTGTATAGAGTAACTAGTGACAACCTGAGGTAATATTGATTTTTATCATATATGGGTGTCCTTTCTCCTCAACTGAGTTTGGTAAATATGTTTATTATGGAGAATGTGATATCCCAGAAAGTCATTATCGAACAAACCATCATTTTTGTGACGATTTCAATAACAATTTATATGGGATAACTATCAAGGGATAAGCTGAGTTTAGAATTTTACTTATTCTAGAAGTTGATATAATATCCACTACTCTAAATATGATGGATCTTAATGAGAACTAGGTACTCAATAAGTAGTCAGTGAACATTATATCATAGGGTTTATTGGACCCAGTACTAATTCTAGGGATTCATATGTACATTTCACTAAGAATGTGTATGTTACAATATTATTATGTGTAGATTATCAATGGTTGAATCAGATCAATGTTAAAAATTGTTAACCCATTCCATGTATTGATGATATATTTTACCATATATATTGATCCATTATCTCCAAGAAGATTTTTTTTGATCGGGCTAAAATCATGTGAGATTCATGCCCTCATACAAACCACATTCATCATTCCATCATATGTATTTTCAATATAAATACCTAGAAATTCTATTTGGTCGGATCAATTCCCCTCTTATCTTCATATCCTTGATAAATCATGTCTTTACCCCATATCTAGATCCCTTTTTATTCATTTTTTTAATAGAATCATACTGTAGTTAATGTTGTAGTAGAATCATTTACAACATTATGGGGTCATTATTAATACTCTTTAGAAGAAAAATCATCTGTATAAACATTTATTTTTTACCATTTGTAGGAAAAACATCACTTTTGGGATCAAATTATAATGGATTTAGAGTTGTATTATGATACATAGAAGGTGAATCCGGTTGTTTCATGATATTATCCAATGTTATTATCGACAATTGTAGCTTCATGTGAATAAATAGTTATTGTCATTTCTTAATTATAAAATTTCCTTTTTATTCAACACCTCTTACATTACTGAAAAATAATGGTGTAAGGTTTACCTGGTTTTAATCTTGTGATAGCCCCATTAAGGTATTATAAAAAATGTTGAAATTTGTATTGATCCCAATTTTTTCTTGATCCTTGATGAGGATACACAAGGATCTATAATGTTGTAAGGGGAATGAGTCCCATTGTTACCACTGAATGTAAGCGATAACTATGAAACACTAGAAATATTTATAATCAAAAAATTTCAAGAAAAAATATTATTGAAACCTAATTACATATAAAATAATATAAAATAACAAACTATAGTGATATAGTTTATCACAATCTTCAGTAGTCATAGAGGGCCCTATTGTTAAATATTAATATAATATTAACTATATGATAAAAAAACCCAAAAATGGTAATGTGATTAATTTTAAATCAAATAATATAGAAAAATTATATCCCAAACTAGGATTTAACATAGGTCCCATGTATAATCTATATTAGTTAATTCAGAGAAGACTATAGATAATCACATAATCAAAAAAATATAACAAATATTATACCAGGGGTATGAACAAACTCTAGGATACTATAACACTATAACTACACACTAATCCCTCTAATAACATAAAAAAATTCAACCCCACAAACTATGTCATATTCGTGATTTTACTACTGTAGGATCCATGCACACTCTCTCAATTAGGGCCTCGTCGGTTTTCACTCCTCATCAACAAAACTATATGTAATATTAAATTTTGTTCAGAGATCAATCATACGCTTGTAAAATCATAATTTATGCATATAAAAAATTGTACAAATCATTTCAAGATCTTCTTATTCAATACTATAATAAATGTTGTTATCCAAAATATTATATTTTAAACTAGTTCATATCACAATTCATAAGGATATCCATGATATTTACTATATTTAGATATTATGTCATAATGAATGACTAATAATAAATAAATTATAATTATAATTTAAAGATTCTTCAAGATAAAAAATTAGGGTGGTTGTATGTTTTGAAACATAACTATATCCCTGTGTATAATGTCATCAAATTCCACTCTAAGACACCATATTTTAGAATAAATATTTTGAATTTTTTAAGGATAACATAATAATCCGACAGACCAAACACCATTTTAAGCACCATCCAGGTGTGAAGGATCCACACTTCTTTACTAAGCATGGATCCACGTGGTATATTTCTTTATGAAATGGAATAATGGTAGGTAATTGTACATATAAGATGTGGAAAATAAATTCAATATCCTATTTATATATATAGAGTAAAATTTTGTTTTGATTTCATAATTAAATAATAGTATCGATATCTAAGAATTCTATATTGAGTAATTTACATTTGAAAATGTAATGGGAGTAAACAAACACTACAAATACCTATAAAATTGATGAATAACATTTCATATAATCATATCTTAATTATATAGTCTCTCAATATTTATATTTGTACCCTTTCTGAGATCTTCCCATCACAATCAGTAATCCAAAAATTTTCATCATATACAAGACTATGGCCAAGAGATAATATAGGTCTAGTTCTAAATGAACGTAGGGTGGGGGGAAATCCCTTTGAACAAAAATTGAGATCATATATCAATGGTAGGATCTTATCATTGTCATTATTATTAATAGGTGGTGTGTCATAAATTGATCCCTTCATATCCATCAATATTTCATTATTCTATATTTCGTAAATAGAAATATACATGTATAAAACAAGCAGGGGATGAAAAATATTAATTTCACACTACCTTGAAATTATCCATTCCCCAAAAACTATATGGGGAACCTAACCCTTGTATGAAATTATTTATTAATAAAAAAAACTGATACAATCCTCTACCATACTCACTATGGTCAATGAAAATCGTACTTCTATTACTAACAAATAACTCTGTCATTTGAAGAAGTAAATTCTAAATACCATCCTATATAATCTTCTAAAGTCATATAACATGAATTATGATGAAAAATTTTACACATAATTTGGTTAATTATTTTATTTTTTGGTTTTATAATAGATCATTACCTAACCTAGCTATCTACAGATAGTATATAAACCCATATAATTGAGATTGTCTCAAAATCTCAAAGATTTCAAATCATTTTCTATCAACACACATAGCTTCCAAAAGATCCTATACTAGACCCCAATTAGAATATCATTTTTATGTGAAAGGATTCACTTGATTTTTTTTTCATACTTCATCATGAATCCTAATTAATCAATCAGAAATATTAATTTAACGAATGAAGACATTAAATATTTTTGAACCCACAAGTAACACATTTTCCATAATGGGCCACCACCCACATGAGACCAACTATGAAAAACAATTTAATAAAAATACATCATTTTCATTCTATAATAAACTCATTACATATTGTGTAAAATTCTATTTTAAATCCCGTTTATATTTTAATATATTGTAAAATTTTAATATTCAACCAAAAAAACCAAAAAAACTAATAAGATAACTATAAATAATTTTCCTCTATATTCACAACCTATGTCTATGTGGTAAAATTGAATAGTATTTTTATAAATTAATTATTATGTAACAAATAAGTGTTACCCTTCATAAATTGATATTATCATCACTGATTAACTATCTTGAAATGGTAACAACATCATGAAAATAAACTATTTACACAATACTAGTCATAAAATATTACTCCATCTTTGTGAACTATTTATAATTCCACAATGTTATCATCCTAAGAAAAAAATTGTCAATCATATTTCTAAAACTAATTTTTTTCTCCTTATAAACATTTTAATTTATATCTATCATCGAACACATTTAATTTGTACATACATAATTTAAATAGAAAACATTACTATCAAACTTTCAAAATTAGGATTGAATGATATCGATTTGGTTATGGGTTTATAACCAATATTTAGTTTCCTATATATTCCAACAGCACTATTGATGTGATTATCCTTACTGATGAACATTGGGGAAAATCACCATATTACGTACTATTTATATTTACCATATATATTATTTCAACACATAAAATGTTATGTAGTTATCACTCAAAAAAATAATCTTTTTGAGAGATATTTTTACACTAATATAAAACATCAGTTAGGAATTGTATAAAGAAAACCTATATAGATATCATTAGTTATAAAATCTCTAAAAAAATATTTCCATATACATCAATCACTCACAATTCACATTTCTACGATTTATATAATTACCCACAACAACAAACATGGGTTTTAGCATAATTTTTTCAAAACAATTATTACACTAATTATTTCCATATGACCATTTTTGGTATAGTGTCTTTGAAGAAGGAAAAAATACAATTATTAAAAGGATCACTTAAGAATAAAAAAGTTTAATTTTAACTATATTGAATTACCTATAATCCAACTCTAGTATACCATATTGTAAATTATTTTCATGGGAAATGTTTTAAAATAAATGATTAGATAAAATCATGGTGAGTGATTAACAATGAAAATTCATAATAATTGAACATTGTGAGGGAAACCTAAGGTATAATATAAAATCATTATCGTAATACCAAGGTGATTGGTATGATAATTAGTATATAATTATTTTCTTAGAAATTTGTATACAATAAAAATATGAGACTTTCATAATCATGTCACGAATGTTCATCACTATCGTGTTTAAAAAGAAATTATAAAGGGTTTTTGTAAAGGTATTATAAAACATAACAAAGGAATACTTCCAAAGTGTCATAAAAATTTCATATCTATATATTAATGATTTACTATAAACATTGGAACATTTTTAGGGTGCACTCTTAATATCTCTATCATATGCAGTGCCACATCGATTATATTACAGAAGAGTATATATAGTCATTTAAATAACATGAATATGTAATTTCGGTTTTATACATGTATTTTTGAAATAAATGAATTATATTTATTTCTTGTTTAATACCCTTGAATGGTAATATTTTTTGGTATTCATAGTATTATTGTATGTATTAGAAATGAATAGACATCATTGATGATAGATGATTACATTGGTTCCGTGAGTCAAGGAGAGCTCTAGTTTGACATCCACAAGTGAATATAGGGTGAATGGGTGTGGATCTAGTTTCAATTCGACTACTAGCAAAGACGGTGTCTGGGAGTACATGGGTGTCATCGGTCTATGTTGTGGTTGCTATGCTATTTTTTCAATAATGATTTTATGAATATATCCATTTTGTTTTATAGATTTATTTTATTCATTGTTTGCTGAGGGAATTATGATCATTACAATTTCGCTTTATTTCATTTGGCATCTGTTTCTTAAAAATGAAATTTACACAGGGTGGGTGACCTCAAAAGGTGGATTACTGTAATGACACTCATCATACAGCCATCAATCTTTTCATGATGGGTGGAAGGATAATCAACCTTCCTTTTCCATTTGTATAATATTTTCAGATTATATTTTCTTTTCATTAGGTTGATAGTGATATGAGTTTTTTCCTAGAAATATTAAGTGGGTTGCTCAAAAGAGAGATAGGATTACTTAACATATCATCCAGGGATCCTTTGACAAGACTGTGTGGGTTAGAGGGGGTATCCACGACATTATGTCGGACCATCATAGAAAAAATTCTTGGAAAGTGGATGATGCATATTTATTGACCATTCTGACTATTTCGCACTTTTTGGAAGGGCAATATACTTTTTCTGATGCATTTATTTACTTTTTCGTCCCTTTGAGCATTTTGGTCCATTTTTGGAATTTGACTCTTATTGCTTTTGGGATTCTATGCATATGGCACATAATGGTTACCCTAGTGCCTATATTTTCAAAAGGGGTCTTATTTTTTATGTTTAATAAATATAGAATAACCCACAATCTATTCCAAAGAAAGGAATTTATTGAATTGAAATAAGGGGGAGTGAATCAAGTAGTGATTTTCCAAATATGAAGGCTATACAAAGAGGATTATAGAATGGGATTAATGAGATATAAGACAAATATATCATCAATATTGAATTATATGGAAAATAATGGAATGAATATGAATAATTGAAAAAATAAACACATTTAAATAAAATGTAATACAATAATAAATGTGAATTAATTTCAAATAGTGGGCCATGAATTCTGGAGTAATTTCAGAATCATGAAAACTACGAAGAAAGGATAACAGTTTGGGTTTAATGAGACAGAACAGTACTTTATTCTAAATATTCCATCATTTGGATAATTAATTATTTATTATGAACATGTGAAATAATAATCACATTGAAATGAAATTTATGTTACAAAATGAAGTCATTGAATTTAAAATAGGGGGAGATATTCAATGGGTGATTTTGATAACATCAATGATATTTAAAACAAATTATAAAAAGTGCTTAATGGGATTAGAGGTAAGTATAACTAAAATATGGAATAATTTTTTTAATATAGGATTTAATATGGACATGTAAAATCATAATCACATGGATATTTAATGGATTATATCAGAGTAAGTTCGTAAATTGGAAAGATGAGGGGGAGAATACCATACCTATCTTGGTAGATTCTTAATGCATAAAACACATTATTTTGACCATTCCAACTCCTTGGGAGGACTTGAAATATGTATCAAGATATGAACATCATGTTAATGTTTTCACTAGGAGTGATGAAATGTGGTGGAGGTTAGTTCCCTTTACAGTTGGACCTAATTACATTCATATAAATATAACTTCTTAAAATATTAAATGAATGTGTTCGTAAGACATGTAATACCAAAATGCCATATAATGGACTGGGTATGGATATAATGTCAATTAAATCTCAAAAAATAATTTTCACACATGATTCAATCATGTTGTTATGTGTTATATTATTACATTTCATCACATTTACCTTTTTTTATTTTTACTCGATTAGATAGATTTTACCTAAAAAATTTACATTACATGTCCAAAAATAATATGAACCTTATAAAAAAATATGTATAAACTAATTAATAATATAAAATATTTTTTTTTTATAAAATTCAACTATTTTTATGGATATTTAATATTACCATTAGAAGATATAACACGTAAAACAAATTTTTTTTAACTGAAATATAATGTTTAAAATTTATATGCAGGGTAAATTTTGAAATTATTTTTCAGGATATTATCCAGTCATAAAAAATATTTATGTGATTTTCAATTGAATAAATAAACTAACATTACCGAAAATAATATTTAATTATTAGATAGAGCAAAAAATAGTTAATTTCACTGGAAATTATTAACTACCATTATAAAATATTAATCATTGGGTTTCCAAATTCAAAGTAATATTCTGAAATATATTTTTCTAATTATTAGATGAATTGTTTATCATATAATATATTTTATATATTTTGTAATATATGTAATTTTTTATAGTGACAAATATGCCACGGTTTTAGGAAAAACGATATTTTTACTATTCGTAGAGAAATCCGATATATTATTGAAAATTAAAATATAAAACTAAAAAAAAATTCAGTTATATATTAAAAAATTATGAAATTTTTTTAAATGAAACAATAAAATATAAACAAAATTGTTTCTAAATGAAAATTTTTCATTAAAAACTACTTTAATGGAAAAATGTCTCCTTTGAACATTATGTGCAGCCACCCCAACCACAGTATCCTACAGGGGTGCCTAAATAAATTATATCAGCATATGATACAAATATTTCCATCTAAAATGAAGGAATACTTTAGTATTATAGGTAAACTAGATATATACCTACGTCTTGAATAACATTTCAAAACCAAAATTACAACATAATTTAATTCTCTAGAATATAATTAATACCTCTATAATATCCATCAAAATCATACATTGTAATCATAATGAAATCCTATTGAATAGAAAAAAGTAATTGTTAGAAAAAATGCTCATCATGGGTTAAGTAAAGTATAAGACATCATGAATCAATAAGAATAATCAAAGTGGCATAGTAAATAACCTGTCACATATCCAATTTAAATCAATTGACTGTTATGGTCATATATGGAACAATAAATATGTAAAGGTAAATAAATTAAAATAGAGTCCATTAGACCAATTAACTAATAATGAAATGCATCCAAAATTAATATCATAGTTAAAATATCATGTATGTTAATAAATAAATCTGTAAAAAAAATTATTAATTATCAGACATCATGCTTCATTATAACATGATACCTTTACCATAAAGACCATTCACAATATAGTTTAAAACAAAATTCTTTCATGACCATTCACATTACAGTTTATAACATACTAGTTTCAAATTATTAGAGTTTTCTAAATAATTATGTCTCTTGAGACTAGCGATGCATCATGGGATATTCTGTAAATGTCCCCCAACCCATTACATACATTTCTAGATAATTACTTATATATCTAATAATATATTTAATTTTTTAATAATGTACATCCCCATAAATTATATGTATTGTTTAATGGATATAATTTTATTAATATTTACCATGATTAAAAATAACATTTCATCTTGTAAACCATATGTTGAAATTATATATGGTTCAATAAATAAAATTATAAATGATAATTCAAATGTATATCTTGGATAAATTAAATGTTACATTATTATAGGAATGCGAACATTTCAAGATAAAGATATTGACTACAAAAATGAATCAAGGACGTGAATATTAATATATTCCATAATCAAAATCTCACAAACCATTAATAGAAATAATCAAAATCGTACCAATAAAATTGATACCCATTAGAGTATGAATAAAGGGTTTTTTATTTGAATAATTGATTTTCTATAAAAGTATTATTAAAATATATTGAGGAAACTCATCTTTTCCTTTTATAATAATTGTGTAAATAACTTTTTTTAAAAATTTAGATAACATTGTGAAAATAATATCTATTGAATGTAAACCTAGATAATATTAAAATATGATTTAAAACATTTGATTGGACATGAAATCTATAAATTAAATTCATTCCATACATGTTGAAATAATGTTTAATTTATCATTTTGGTGAAATTTAGATTTTCATTATTTTCAAAATGGTAAAATATTCTTTTGATTGCATTTTTTAAACAAAAAAACGAGTCAAAATAACATTAATAAGACATTTTAAAAAATGTTATGCAAAAAGTTTTGAAAATAATTTTAAAAAACATGGTCTATGAAAAAATATTCTTTTGACCGAATATAAAAATGAAATCTTCTATTATTAAGAACTATTCACTAATTAATTTAAGTACCAAAGAGTGGGAAAGTGGAACTACCAATTAAACATATCATTAATAACCGGAGAATAATAAAAATAAATTGTTTTATTTGTAAATTTACAAATAATTTCTTTGGAATGAAATTCAATAGTAAATAAACTTGATTAGAATGAGATTATAAAATAAACTGTTATAATGATAATAATGTCAAAGTGGGAATTAATAAAAGAATAAATAATGAATATCAACTATATGTCCAAATAATTCAAGTGAAAATAAAACGTAATAAAATAAATGTCATTACACATATATTCATATCATCACATAATCAATGAAGTAGAGGTTTAACACAATGAGTGGAAATTGGGATAAAAATACCTTACGACTTAGTTACATTTAATTAAAATATCATTTGGTGAAATAATTAAAATTTAAACTCTATATAACATCTATATTTAAATACTAATTATATTAAATTTCATATAGTCATTATATACACCATAAAAAAGAAATTAGATTCATAACATTAAAAATTCTTTAATGAAATGAAATTGTGACAAAATCTCTTACCATGTGTTTTCCTTTAGAATAACAGGTATTTACCTAATTAATAGAGTTTTTATGCATGTTATTATTATATTAAATAAACATATTAATATTTATTATATCAAACATTATCCTTTTCTAACATATTATCACCTATTTATTAGTAATCATTCATTATCTTTATCGTTTAAGATATTAATTGGCTTGTTTTTTCAAGCGTGTTTAGTAATGAAAGATCCTTTTTATATATATTATATAGTAAAATAATCTATATAACAATAATTTTGAATTAATTATCATAATTTTACATAAATATTACATTTAAAATCAATCATGAATGATCATTATGAAAAATTAAGTATGTTGCGGTTATGGGGACGGTAAGTCGTAGTTATGCATGAGTAACATTTGATTTTTCGATGATCATTATGTAAGTGATTTTAGAAATATATAACTATTGATAATTTTAATAATATAATTAATATAATTTCATATGTGTATACATATCGTCCATGTGGCATGGTTATGGATGTTGATTCACATCGCTTCGTGAAGACGGTAGTCCATATGTACAGGAACGATGTTATCATCGTTCATTGAGTGAAGGTATAAAAAAATTAATTAATAAATTATCACTATATAATTATAAATATGTAATTATTATAATTATTATTTCATTTATATCACAGATAATCATTAAATTTATACTTATCAATTTCAATGTGAAACATTAATGAAAGACGAATCACATTGCTTTGGGTGGTGGTAGTTTGATATACATAAGAATTACATTATCATATCTCTTATGGAATAGAAGGTAAGAATATATATATATATGATATAATGAATCTAAAGTTATAAATATGTTATTAATTATATATATATACTTGGGATCCAACATTATTCACAACCATGAAATGTGGTAATGGAAGAGAGAACGACATTTGTTCGTGAGGCAATAGTCCAGCGTACAAATGAACAATGATTACGTAACCCAATTTATGGAGGTGGAGATAGTTTTAAGTAATTAAATTATTATAAACACATCCCATATAATGTAATATACATTGGTTATTATATTGGTTTTTTTTAATAAAAATTAATGGAGGTGGATAAAGAAGTAAACTAAAGATGCTCAATGAAGAACATTACCTCTTCATCGGGTATTATCCTTAGGTTTGTGATAAATCCTTTTAAAGATTAATTTTACAAAAAAATATGGATTCTAGGATGAGTGGGTGGAATTATGGAAGTGTTTTTTTAGGTCTCAAATGAATAGAAACGTTTTTTGAGTGTGAATATAGGTAAATGATGTGTGTCCATTTATAGTTGAGGTGGGGTCGTAGTCTTGTAGATACACAGAAATATTCATTTTTGGGATGTCTACCTTAACTAATGTGATAATAAATCAATAATAAATGGTATGTTTTCTGTTTTTTATACCCACATCCACCACAAAAAATCAATTAGTATCATTTTATTTTTTAATCTTTATAATTACACAATGTTTCCGTTTTTTTCCATGAAAATTTGTTCCATTTTTATTTACTTGGTAAATTTAAAAATTAAATTAAAATTAAGATTAATTTTATTAGATAATTTATACCTAATGATATTATATATGATAAAAAATTTATTAAATAACAATCCTATGTGTGTGTGAAAATGAATTTTAATACAAATGCATGTAATCTGAAAAACCTCATTTTACCCTTAATCGTAGTAATTAATTTTAAATGTTTCACAAAAAAAATACAATAAAAAATTAATTTAATGTTATTAGAGAAAAAAATTAAATATTATTCCAAATATGGGATCTATTTATCTAAATTTATCTCGCAGATAATGAATAATTTGTTGGAAGAAAGGCTATTCGTTGAAAATAATGGAGTCTAGATTTTGCATTTTGTTGTCAATTTGCACATGGATGACACTGGAGTTTGCCAGGAATAATGATGTATGGTTAATATAAGCACTACACAGTGAAGGCATGTGGTACACGGTTAAGGATTGAAGTATAAGGTGAAGGAACGAGGTACGTAGAACGTTGCACAGAACTAAAAATAGTTCACAGCGGCAGTACGCGGTGAAGGCATGCCGTATGCAAAATGACACCGAAAACAGTTTATTGTGACAGTACACAGTGAGGAGATATAGTACGCAGATTAATACAAATACGGTATGTGGATGTTTAATTGTAGATGATACCAATTTACAGTTTAAGGGATTTTAGTACGTGGTGGAGGCTAACAGTACGCTGATGGAGTTCATTTTGTCCCACATTGAAAATTTGGGTAAACCAGATTACCAAAAAAATTTCAGTTACATGCCTTTTTAAGGAACAGTAACCCCCATTTATAGATGAGGAGAATGGATATTAAAATTTCGAGAATCAATTCGGTGATGTCTATAGTGGTACATGGTGGAGAAGATGGTACATGGATAAAATCATTCACGTAAATAAAAAAGTACTTGGAAGAGAGTGTGGTTCGTGCAGGTTTCCCTCGCAGAATGTAGTGGAGAAAGGAAGTATGTGGAGCAGGACGATACACATCAGAGTGGAGAAGTATGTGGAGTAGGGAAGTATGATGGGAAGGGTAGTTCATAGAGGAGCTAAACAGTATGGTGGGGAGCAAGATGGTACATAAAAACTACAACAGTACGCGGAAACAACACCAGTATGCGGAACACCCAAGGAATCATGAAAATTGACAAAATCGGTTTTCTTAATTAATTTTTATAACATATCAGTGTATGGGAAAATAAATTAAATTTATGAGTGATTACGATACATCAATAGATCATCCATTTACAGTTGACGGTTCATGATTTGATGCTAAACCATTGAAGCAACCTTAAAGTCGTTAAACAGAGTGATGATTCTTCTAATGTAGTGAGCAAGGGGGATTCAACAGATGTGATCCAAGGGGTATAGTGTGATATCCCAAAAACTATGTAAATGTTTTGTACCTGGCACATGGTGACATTTCTAAACACTTTTAATCCGAAACTTTTGAATATTAGTGGTTTTGGTATGACTAAAACGTTGTAGGCGTATGCTCCTTGGATATAGCCTTTAGTGGTGAACCAAGTAAAATTGTTGTGTCATTACTTTGCATGTGATTGTTTATTTTTTGAACATCCACTTCAGAAAGTTATAACAAGTCCCTACCAATGTAAGAACAATATCTATCAGTGTAAAAGAAAAATTTCACACCTTTATTCACCCCTCTACTCATAAGGTGTTCCGAGGTCTTTCATGTGGTATCATAGGGTAAAGGTTGCTGGCGTTGAATTTGTATTTTGATGTCATGGAGAATCTAGTAAATGTTAGGGGAGCTCCCCTCTTTGATGGAAGTATTTTTCAAATATGAAAAAATGGGACGAGATCTCCCCTAATATCTCTTGGAAGGGAATTCTTATTTGCTACTGCGTAGTGTATACAAGTCACTGATCCTACAAGACTGTTCATGACATATTCCGACATGAAATTTCATGATGTTGATTCAAAATCACAAAATGCTTTCACCATCTCCCTTTCTGGTCATATTTATCTAAATTTAATGAGTTTCCCATCTTCCAATATAATGTGGGATAAATTGAAAATTATTTTTGAAAGATATTGCACAGTAAGGAGGAAATACTTCAAGATCTACACATAAATATTGATAATATGAGGATGCACCCTGATGAGAATGTAGACTCATTTTTCAATCGAATTACTGATGTGGTAGGAGAAATCCAAGGTCTAGGAGAATAAATCAACGACATTAAAATAGTGAAGAAAATATAGAGAATAATTCCACCCATTTATAATGCAAAGGTGTCAACCCTTGTGGAATGTGATCTTTCCAAACTCTCTGTGGATGATCTTCTAGAAATATATCTACTTAGGAAATGAGAATCAAACTAGAAGAATCTATGACAAGTGTGAGCATGGAAATTTAATTCAAATCTATTAGAAAACTAAATGTTTCTAGATATTTCAATGATATAGACGATGAGGAAAATGAAACACATTCCCTCATTTCTAGGAATATCAAGAAGGGAACATGAAAATTTGAAGGCAAGCAACCTCTAGCTTATTTTCACTATGGAAGAGTTGGGCACATTGCCTCTCTATGCACAAGATAATTTTATGATGAAGATAGAGAGTTTGAAAACATAGAGAAGCCTCTGAAAAGATTCTTCAAAAATGGAAACCTCCCATTTGAGAAGAATGTACGGAATTAGAGTTGTGTCTTTGAGGAGGAAGATGATGATAATGAATTATGTGAGTAAGATGAACCAGAATTTAAGACTGAAAGCCATGTTTCGATGATGTCTATCTTGTCCATAACATGTCATAAAATGAAGAGACAAAGAGCTGTATGAATGGGGAAGATTTAGGAGTTCAAAAAAGGATAAAATATTAATATCCTGCATTTATAGAGGAAATATTTTCTATAGATATTGCTTTCAATGTTAAAAAATTGGCCATAAAGCTGTGTATTTTAGGAATGGGTAAGATTGGATAAATTTTTTCAATGCATAGAGAAGAGTCAAATAACATCAACCATACATTGTTTCTATTTAAAAGGATTTATGCTCTGGAAGAAAATTTTGAATATGAAGAACCCATGTACATGGAAGAGTGAATTAAAAGGCCATTAGTGACTCAATCAAATATCTCATGGAAATAAAAGTGGAAAATTAAAAAGTACAATTTTTTGAAAGTATCCCTCTAAGCTAAAAGAAAAAAAGGAAACTGGATTCTTAATATCAGATGTTCATCCAAAATGACAGGTAATGTAGACCTATTAACATATGTAAAGAAAAATTTTGATGGAACAGTGTGGTTTAGTAACGATGGTTCTGTAATGTTAAAATGTAGTGGATGTACTGAGTTAGCTGATGGAGTGTGGAAGAAAACTGATGTTCATTGTGTGGATGGTCTATGTCACAATATTCTTCATGTGATTCAACTCCGTGACTTAGTAATTATTTAGAAATTCAATCAAAATGGATTTACTATAAGAGGAATGTCCAGGAATTCACTCATGAAAGTGTATAGAATAGATTGAAACTTATATCAATTTGACAACAAATAGAACATTTTCTACTTATCATGTGAAGTGGAAAAAAACTTATGGCATCTAATATTGGGGCACATCAATTAGAAATATATGTAAAATATATCTAGCTGACGATATTCATGGATATCCATGATCTAAATTGTGAACAAGAAAAGACCTATGATGCGTGCAAGCGGGGGAAACTGGATTACAGTTCCTACTGGCCAAAGAAAAAATGAGAATCAAATCTTCTTGACCTCATACATATAAATGTATGTGGCTTGATAAATTTTGCGGCATCACATGGAGAAAGGTACTTTTTTCTTTTCATTAATTGTTATAGTAGAATGGAATATGTGATCGTTATACATAGGAAGCGTCAAGTTCTTGACTTTATGAAAACCTATCATTGAATCGTCTAGAATGATTCTGGATGGAAGATCAAAGTCCATCAGCCTAAAAATAGAGTTTTTTAGATTAGGAATCGACATGTAAACAACATGGTCAAAACGTTGGTAATCAGGATTCATATTCCTCGTCATTAATCGAAATAGGTAGTACAAGAAGTAGTGTATAGTCAAAATCTAACAGGGATATATATGGGCGAGAGAAATATACCATATGAATTTTTTCATATAAGGAATCCCTATTTAAAATATTTTTGTGTTTTAGGAAGAAAATTCTTTTATATAAAACAAATAAAGAAATAAAGGGATGTATGGAGACAATTTAGAAGAAATAGATATTTCATGGATACTCAATGAACATCAAATACTAAAAAAAATTCAATAATCTCTTCGAAAAAATTATGGTAAATAGTGATGTAAAGATCATTGGAAAGAAAAAGACAAATGATTCATGGAATTTTTATGTTTATGTGATAGAAGATGAGATATGATGTGAACATTGAACAAATGTTATCACAGAGGTAGAGGATAGTGTTCAAAACTCAGAGGAGTCACATAATGATATTAAATCTGAAGAAGAATCAGAAGTGGAAGCCATAACTAGAGAGAATTTAGTTGGACCACAAATGAGAAATCGAAGAGCATAGATTGACACGTCCAACAATATCGGGGATCATTTTGCATCAAAAGAAACAAAGAGAATGAGTAATACTGAAAAATCTACATTTCTATCAGTTGTGGAACCATCCTCATTTGAAGAGGCTACAACAGATGAGTCATGGGTAAAATCAATTAATGAAGAAATAGATCCGATTAAAAAAATCAGACTTGGGATATTGAAAAATGACCTGAAGGTCATAATGTAATTGGTACAAAGTGTATTTTAAAGAACAAATTTTATGATCATGGAAATGTTATCATAAATAAGACATGAATGGTCTGTAAAGGATATTCACAAATTAAAGGCATTGATGTTGATGAAACATTTGCTCCCTGTAGCGAGACTGGAGTCAATTAGGCTATTTCTTTCCATGTAAATCTAGAGAGGATATAATATGTATCAAATGGATGCTACGGCATCATTTTAAAATGGATTATAAGAAGAAGAAGGGAACATTGAACATCCATTTGGGTATTTCTTGTAAATGACGATGTGAAGGTTTGGAAATTAAAGAATACTCTCTAGGTCCTGAAATAAGAACCACATGCATGGTACTCACGGATGGACTCTTATCTGAGAATGAATGAGTTTAATAGAGGGGGAGCAGATCACATTAACTATGTAAAAAAATAACAAATGTATCAATTCATGGTATTTGTATAGATGGATGATATTTTTTAGTGGATGCAGGCATGACACAGTGGATGAATTTTCTAATCACAGGAAATCATAATTTGAAATTTCGATGATTGGTGAGCTCACATAGATTTTAGGGTTGTAGGTCTTTCAATAGATGTATTACATTTTCATTTCTCTGAAAATTAATGAATGCGTGCTACTGAAGAAATTAAATATGAACGATTTTAAACCAATGTCAGCTCTGATTGCGGTTGGAATAAATCATTGGATGCACCAGGATGAGACTTTTATGGATCCCACCATGTAAAGAAGAGTAATTGTAATCCAACTATTCCTAATGATGACATGACCAGATATTGTATTTGCAATGTTCCTTGAAGTCCCCATTCAGAGTAATCCAAAGGAAGAAAACATGGTGGTAGTGAAAAAGAATCATGAGACACATTCAAGGTACACATAGTTTTGGGAAATACATTACTCCCTAAAGAGGTAGTGAACGGTCTGCTTTTTAAGAATCTGACTGGGCTGGAGATGTAGTGGATAGAAAGTATACCAGTGGGGGGGATTCTATATCGGGATGAAATGTGTGTTATATCTAAGAAAGAAATAGAAAAGTACTTATCTTAATACCACCGAAGATGAATATATATATGATACCATGGAATGAACTCAGTTACTTTGGATGTAGCAACAAATGACTAACAAAGGTGATATGATGAAACAACCAATGGTGATTTACTATCATAACAAGAGAGAAATTGATCATATGAAGAATCTTGTTCATAATTCTCATACGAAACATATTGAGATTAGATAACACTTCATCAAGGAAAACATTGAATAAGGGTTGATCAAAATGTACCACGGGGGAACTGATGAGAATTTGGCTCACATTGTAACCAAGCCGCTGTCAGTGGCTGTGTTTGACAAATATCAGTTGAACCTCAGTGTTCAACCACCTCCCAGTGCATATGGAGGTTATGATATTCCCCTCTCCTCGGTTTTTTTAACTGTTTTTAATCTATTTTTGGATGTGTTGCAGGTTTATGAGGGAGATACGATCTTGGTGGAGTATGTTATGAGCTCTAAAATTATTAAATACGAGTATTTGGGTTTATTTCCAATGGAGGAGAATGGATAAATTCATTGGGGAGTGATTTGAATATAGGAGATATAGAGAATAAAAAATTCTAGAACTAAAACTATGGGGGAGAAAAAAAACAACTCAATTCATGACCTCTCTCTTGTTTTCTACACCGATCACTACTTATGTAGACTTAGGGTGATTGATGATTTTTTTGAAGGATCGGGTTTTGATCATGGATGGCACATCAATGAATTTATCTGGAGACTGCCAACAAACCCAAATGGGGAGATTGTTGGAAAAAAGGTTTTTCATTAATAATAATGGAATTTGGATTGTGTTTGTTGTCAATATGTACATGGATGACTATGGAGCTTTCAAGGACTGAGGTCATATGTGTTATGATGAAAGTAGTATTTATAGTGGCATAGTATCCCGGTTTTTGACATATTTTTGGGCCTAAGAATCTTGTTTTTAGTAATGGTTAGTAGAAATGATATGTGGGGAAGGTGTGTGGTATGCGGTGAAGGAACGTGACACATGGTTAAGGTATGAATTATTTGGTGAAGGTGTTCAGTACGAATAATTGTGCACAAAACTAAAAATAGTTCGCAGTGACGGTACGAAGAGAAGGTGTGGGGTTCGCAAAATGATGCTGAAATTTTTTCATTACGACGGTACACAATGTAGAGATGCAGTATGCAGGCTAACATACACGATGTACCTGGAAGGTTAATGTTACATGATTGTGGTTCACAGTTTAGGGGACTGTAGTACGTGGTAGAGGCTAACAGTACACAGATTGAGTTCAGTTAGTCCCACATTAACAATTTGGGTAAACCATATTACCAAAATTTGTAGAGTTACGTGCCTATTTATGGAATAGTGACCCCTTTGATAGATGAGGATATTGAAGATTAATATTTTGGGAAAACATTTGGTGATGTATGAAGTGGTACATGGTGGAGAAGATTGTACGTGGATAAAATCATCTATGTAATTAAACCATTACGCGGAAGAGAGTGTGGTTCATGCATGTATCCCTCATAGTATGTGGTAGTTCAAGGATGTACATGGAGCAAGATGGTACGCATAGGACTGGAAAAGTACACAGAGCAGGGTAAGATGCTAAGAAGGGATGTTCGCGAACGAGCTAGATGGTATGTCGAGGAGATGGATGGTACATGAAAACAAAAGTGGTATATAGAAACAAAAATAGTATGTGTAACACCAAAGGAAGCCTGAAAATTAAATAAATCAGTTTGCGTAATTAATTTCCATAACATATTAGTGTATGGAAAAATAAATTACATCTTTGGTTGATTATAAAACATAAACAGAGCATCCATTTATAGTAGAGGATGCATGATTTTATGCTAAACTATTGAAGCAACCTTCATGTCATTAAGTTGAGTGATGATTCTTCCAACATAGTAAGTAATGGGGATTCAGCATAAGTGATATGAGAGACATAGTATACTACCCAAAAACATTGAAATGGCATTGTGCAGAGCACGAAGTACCTACGATAAACCCATGTAATCCACACCTTGTAAAGATTAGTGATTTCGGTACTACCAACACACTGTCGGCGTATGCTCCTTGGACGTAGCCCATAGTGGTGAACAAAGTAAAATTGATGTGTCTTTTCTTTGAATTCTATTGTTTATTTTATGCATATCCTCTTCTAGAAGGATTAACATGTTCTTACAAATTTGGGAACAGGATCTATCTGTTTTAAAGAAAACATTGAAATCTTGATTCACCCCTCCCCTCTTAGGGTGTTCTGGGCTCCTTCATAATTTAATTTGAAATTAACCTGTAAGAAGCGATATGAATTTTGGTTTTTAAATTGAAAATGTTCCCAAGATTGTATTATTTTGTATATAAAAACAATTAAATTGGCTTCAATTTTATTAATTAATATAAAATTGTAATAATTTTTCTTTAAAACCAATTCAAAATATAATTTTACATTACAAAATATCTAAATGAAAAGGAAATTTTAAATTAAAATTCATTATTTTTTAATATTTATCTTAAAATGAAACAATTCCAAAACGTCCAAAAAAGAAACCTTAACATAATTTTGTTTTTAATATTTCAAAAAATATATTTATTTTTAAAAATATATTTTATAAAATTGCAAAAAGTTAATTTTAATGTAATTTATAGAAACATGATTAAACTCGCTTAAAATTTACTATTTTCATAAAATAATTATTTTTATTTTTCAATGGTAGATATTTTATTATTAATCAACTCATAGTTAACAAGAATGTCTAAAATATACATATTCAATATTTTTCAGATCCTTTTCACACCCACCATTGCTACTGATATGAACTAAAAATTATATTAAATATTAATGTTAATAGTATATTATTGTTCAGTAAAAAATGGTCTTTCTTGTCATTCTTGTTATCAAGGAAAATAATTATTCTATTTAACACAAGGTATTAAATATTTTTAATTCATATAAAAATAAATAGATCATAAGGTACTAGGGTGTTATATTTCATTCTATCGTTGGTGTAGTGTGTCATTCATTCTATCAAATAAAATATCCAAATTTCAAAATTTTGGGGTTTTACATCAAGTTTTGTAAATATTATTTAACATTTATTACTGAAAAAATGAAATATAATTTTTATTATTATATTGATAAATAAAATGTTAGTATTATATTTCACCAGATGCCAAATTATTTTAGTTATTTACAAATTACACTAATACTATTTGATCACTTGTTTTTATATAATCATTCCACATTTTACCAATGTAATTCTTTACCCATTGTTGCTTAATTTTATGATAAAAAATAATATTCCCTTTTTAAAAAAATCGAAACAATTATATTAAAACATTGAAATTTATTTTATCCGATTAAATTTCAATTAATGGAAAAATAATATATATTAATATTCATGCACTTAATATCTAAAAGTATATTACAAAAAAAATATTCTCAACATTAAATAAATTTAACACTTACCTAGTTCTAACTATTGAATGGGTTTTGAATTTTTATATTTTATATATAGTTATTAAGTATCATTTAAATTAATATTTAATCATACTATTGTAAAATTTATTGCATATATAAAGGAAACTTTTTTTAGAATAATATTTATTTATGCATAAAATGAGTTTATTTGTCATTTATCTACAGCCAACAAAAATCATCAATGAATTAATATTTAACTGTTATTTGATTTCCATTCTATATATATTTCATAATTTGGATACACATATTAATACCAACCAAATTATTTAAAATAAAATAAAATTTATATATAATATTAATAAATTTATCATTAATTTTATCGATGTTCATTTCAGTTTTTTTTTCATTCAGAAACATGTTGGAAAAAATATCATTATTTATATAAAATTATATTCTAAAATATCGGGATTTTTTATTATCAACCCTTAAATAAATTTTCCGTAAAAAATTTAAATATTCACTTTCTAATTAAGTTAGTTAAGGATGTTTATGACTTAATAATTTATATTTATTGAGGCTATAGTCTTATTAATGTATGTACTAGTAATGAACGAATAATTTCCCGTATAAAAGGCAAATTACTTATATTGAGATTCTCCCTAATTTTTTAAGAGAGGTGCACCTCATGATTCGGTGTAAATGCCTATATCATATGATTGATTTTTCAAATTTATTCTTTAATCATCGATTCCCCAAGGAGATATTGTTATTATATTATTTATGTAAAATGAGATATATTTTTTGTTCATTATCATGGTCTATATATATAGAACCAATCCATGATCAATTACATGTAAAATTCCAATAAAGGGTGGTTAATATGATATTATGAGTAAATACCTATAAAATATATGTTATATAGGAGTTATATAGTTGGTTTATAACAATCATAACACAATTATTATTTTATTAATAAGAAGACATATATTCATCAGGGTTCTAATTTTATGTTCTCCAAATACATTCAATGCAACATGGACTGGGCAGTAAAATATAAAAAATTAACACCTGTAGTTCTCAAGAGGATGATCATTCTTCTTTATTCCACATCATTTATTAAACCAAAATCTATTATCATTGTTTCACAGTATTTCCCTTTTCATTGAAGTTTTTAGAGTCCATTATCCTCATTAACCCTTAGATTAAAGAATTGACATAGCTAATGTAGGTGTTTTTAATATTTAATAATATAAAATTATAGTGGTACATTGGAATGAACTATAATTCTTTCAAAATGTCAGTATACCACTTCATTATCCCTTAGAAATTCGTTCCTATATTCCCCCCATTTCTACTAATAAGAAACCCTTCAACTCCTTCAATATAATTTAATTAGTTATCCTTCCCTTAATTTTTCATCTAGGAATTTTAATATTCATTATTTTACTATCATTTTCACCCATATGTTCGTAAGACTTCAACCTTTTCGCTACTGGTCTATTTGGGATTTCATATATGCTTTGTGATAGTTGGTTTGAAATAATAAAAAGTCTTATCACTATATCATATATCCCACATGTTTTTCCATTAGGGCCATCACAAAATTATCCATCACATGTATTACTAACATTATTACACTTTGTTCCGACCATTTTAAAAAAAATATTTAATGTGATACCTGAGCATTATAAGTGTATTAGCGTAAATAAAAACTGGGTGATTTATCCCCATGATATATCACATTTAACACTATAATCGTAGACAATTGTTCTTCCAGTTCAATGTGTGTCATGATTGGATCAACCTATATCACAATCAGTTTATCTGATATCATTATAGGATTGAAATATTTATCCAATAGTTGGGTTCTATCATAAATTTAAACATAACCCCAAAATAAATCAATCAAATTACCATAAAAATTATTAAAATATTCTAAACATAAAAATAATCAGAATATATTATCTCAAAATCCAACATAAACCTTTATATATGATATAAATTATCAATTAATTTTTACCTTTACTTTTCTATTTTTTTCACTCTATCAATGTTATAAACGATCCTTTCCCTATAATGTTTTCTTGCCTAATAATATTCAAATACCTTATAATGTTTTATAATGAAAATATAGTTACACAAATTATATCTCCCAACAGTTTCAAGATAGTATTATTGTCTTAAGATCAATCATCTTGAACCCTAGTAATTGTAAATTTTATCCTTAATTAGATATTTTCATAGTTATCACCAGAGGACACCCAAACAATTCATATACAAATATTAAATATTTTCAGATGATCATTCATTACAAATAGTTTATCCACACCATAACTATAAAGGATCCCTATATTTTCAAACATTGATATATAATAAACTAATAAATTAATCAGTCTCATCATCTCCCAATATTTTTCTCACAACTAGAATCCTTCATACACATTTCATAGATAAAACAGTTCATTGTGTCATGGGGAATACAAAATATAATAAATGCTAAATTGAGATGCTTAGTAATGGTCAACTATTTATATATCATTTATCAATTGAAAATAAATTTACTAAATTGGTATAAGAATATGATTTTATTATTTGAAATGCATTTATTATAAATCACATATCATAACCACAAGTTTTGTAAAAATATTAGATGTTCATAGCACAACAATAATAAAAGGATCAATGAACCAAAACCTTGATAACATAATATTAACATGATAAAATTGAATAAAATGTTGTAACAAAGTGATCTTTAATCATAGTAAAAAATATCATAAATCAATAAACAAATTGACAAATTCATCACATGTTTGTCTTGGGATAACGACCATTTTACATGCTTCAGGATTAAGATAACATCTCATGTACCATCGTTTTAGCTATACATAACCTCATATATACACCTTATGATAAAAAAACATTAACCCTTACCTAATTAATTATTGAAATATTATAGACCCAAAAATCACATAATCATAATACATTCATATTCATACCATATAGACATGAAAACATTAATCAAATATATATAGCTTAACCCATAGAAAAAATTATATTCCTCAATATTTCATACTCGTAATCAAAAGATATCTACAGAAATAATAAGGATGGTATCATATGATCATATCCCTATATATTATAAGTAATATAAAATTATTATAATATTGAGGTCAAAAAATTTTAAAAGACCACTAGATTATTTCTTCTGAAAAAATACACTTTTCAATTTGAAATGATTTTTCATAAATAAATATTTATCTAAAATATTATGGAAATATTTTATATAAAAATCAATATGTAATATTATAATATTTTTTTAAATAATTTTTTATTCCTTATATAGGAAAAAATAATTCATGTTTTATATGTCAAAATATATATTATATTCACACCGTTGGTAAGAAGTACTTGGATTAGAGAATTACATAAAGAATATTTTTAAATTTTATTCTATAAATTAATCCATTGAAGAAAATGGATTTAAAAAATTATTTGATTAAATTTGAATCAATATTTAATATATTTCAATGTAAATATGGCCGTGAATAAAAAATTACCATGACAAAAGAGAGAAATGATGTCATGTTTCTATGAAAAAATTATTCTGGTCTCTTCTAGATTTTTGTAGAGGAAAATAAAACTGTATAATATATTGAATAAAAATAAAAAATGAAAATAGCAATGTTTTTTCAGATATAGATCATAGAATTTAATCATCATTAATTTAATCCCAAACAATCATTATAAAAAGAGAGGGCATGTCCAAAAACCATTACCATATGTTTGACCATCTTACAAAGCCCTCAAACGTCATGTATAAAACATTAAATTTATATGATTTATATTAGAAAAAATGAACAAAATTATAATATCATTTATGGTCCACAGATAAAATTTTAATGTTAATATAATAATAAATTTATATTAAAATTGTCATTTATTAGTGTTATCATATTCATTTTTTGAGAATGTTTTTGTTTGGTACTTCCAATAAAAGCACATTCATAATGGTTTCCTAATATAATTAATTATAGTAATGATATAAATATTATATATATTCATTTTATATATGTTTAATATCATAAAAAATTAATATATAGAAAATTGTATCACACAATTTAAAGAGATGGTAGAAAATATTTACACGTGAACATTCTATTCTCATTCTAACAAAAATAAGGATATAATGATAAATCCTTTTTTATCATACCCTAATCATAATAATATCATAAAAATAGTATATTTCTAGTAAATTCACCATTTAAACATCAATTTAATATGGTGTTGAAAAATAAATAATATCGCTATGTGGAGACAATAGTCTCTAGGTATGAATAAGTGATACTTTTTTTATCATTTAATAGAATGAAGTTGTAAAAATCGTAGTACTATATTCATAATTATAACTGTGTATATTTATGAAACTATATTCATAATTATATGATGGATATAAAATTTTTATATAATGTGGAAGAATAAATTAAATCAAAATATTTCTATTATGGTTTAAACCTCTTCATTGATTGACATAATTTTGCGTACCCATATTCCTTGAATGATTGTTCTTTGTGAGGGATGAATAGATCTATTATTAATGGGAGGATTATGATAATGTGTTGTTTGTAGTTATTGGTTGATATATGAGGCTCTAAATTCATGAAGAATTTAGGAGTATAGGTTCCCTTTTATATTTTTGGGAGAGTAAACTCATGGAATTTCAAAAAAAATTAAACAACAAAATTAAATTTTTCCAATTAAAGTCACTCCAACAGGAAGATTATTCAAATTTATGTTAAGATATATTCTAAATATTATAATAAAATTTTATTTATACATATTAATTTTTCACTATTACCAATATCTCTAACATTCCCCCACCTCAAAAATCTATTTTAAATTTATCTGTGGGAATAAATTTTTACTCTTTTTATATTCATTACGACAAAAATTTACATTGAAACTATTATAATTTATTTTTCACATTGATTAGAAAATTAATATATTTTAAGAGATTCTATTTTGGTAGGTGTTAGAAATGAATTTTAATATAATAATGTGAAATTTATTGAAAACCTATCTTTAGAAAACTATATATTCAACTATAAAACTGAATTTAAATTCATTACTTCAATTGTAAAAACTAAAAAATGAATTATAAAATATTTCATAAAATATAAAATATATATAATTATTTAAATATTTTTATCAATTATTTTTTATTTAATATATTATGATAAGAACACATTCTGGATATATAAATAGTTTAATGATAAATTATCCTTTCTATAATTAATTGTATTTATCTTCAATACCATCTATTTGATAAGTAATTTATATATGAGTATTCATTTATCTATATACACTATCAATATATTTCATGAAAATAATTTTTCAATATTTATCAATATACTTTCATCGGATAATAATACATTTTTTAAAATACATTTATTTAAAACAGTAGGTCATTTAATAATTAAATAATTTACTTATATATTTATAGAATATTTCAATTCCATTAATCAATACACATTAATTTAATAAAACATTTCAACATATAGTTCAATTTTTTTGAATCATATTCATACCCACCAATAAAATGATTATTTTATAAGTTCTACAGTATCATGTGTTCATTTTTACTCGAGGATGTGTGTAAGGGAAGATATGGAATACAAGAAATTTATTTAATATCAAATCATGGTTAGGCCTGGCATCAATACTTCTTGAGAGAATAAGTCTTTCATAAAATGTTTGTAATAACCTTCCAACTAAAAAAGGATCCTAATATAGATTATTTCATTTTTTTCTTCCATTATACCATGACTAAGACCTTCCTTGGGTCTTTGGAAGTCTATCCTCCGATATTTTATCCCTTAATAAGTGCACATTATCGACTGAGAAACTATATTTTGTTCACATAGCATATTGTCTATCCTCAATCCATGTTCTCAATTTGATATCATGATGATGATAATGATAATTTGATGATTGTGAGTACAATAATACATTTTCAAAATCTTACCACAACAAAAAAATCTAGAAATGAATGAAATATTTAATTCATCAAAGCCATGAATACCTCTGTTTCATTCAACCAACCAAACATCATTAAAATAAAATCATACAATTCATACCATCTTCTAAAAAAACTATGATGTATTTCCATTTGTATCTCACTAAACTAGTGGTATTTTGATATAAAATTGATCTTTTAGTTGATCTTATCTCCTCTCAACTGATCAAAGAGACCATTGATGAATGGTAGGTGATACCAGTTCTTGACCATTATTGGGTTTAATTTCTAATAATCCACACAAAAGTGAAATGTATCATCATCCCTCATATGGAAAAGAACTAGACAAACCCGTATAGAAATATTGTTTCATATAGAAATTTTAGATTTTGGATATTTCAATTTTACTTTCAATTCCCAAAGATCTAATAATTACATTCTATATGGTGGAATAGAAACTAGTTCTGCTCTCGACACGAGCTCAATTGTGAAATCAATAATACTTGTAGGTAGTAAAACATAAATATTATAATAAAATACTACTAAAAATAGTCTACCAACGATGAGAAATTACTTTACTACAATCCCCAAACATCCATTATAATGCTTTATATCTAAGCTGTGAGCTAATCCAATCAGCATAGAATTGCGCCCTATTAAATAGCCTGAATATCCCACTCACCTTGGGGAGAATAGATGCCCCCTTCATGAGATATAAAGGCAAATATCCCCTAACGAAATTTAATATGATAATGGAATAAAACAATATAATCCATATTAATAATCAAATAAAAACTTATCACCTCCAAGATAAACGGTTCAAAAAAGAAATGATAACTACCAAATTCTAGAGAACACACCATGCAGTGTTTGATATTCCTTGAATTTACTATAGATTATTTTTTAATGGGAGATACACCATCCATTCATTGCACCACCAATCCTAATGCATTTTACATATGAGAATACAAAAATAAATTAGATTCACATGTATCAAACAAAACACAAGTAATAGTAAATAATATAATAATTATAGCTCAATATCTTAAAGGTCAGGCATACACACAAGTTAATGTAGACAAAATACCATGTAGCTTACATGAATCCCATCCCGGGTCTCCAATATAACTCCCTTGGGTCATTACTTCTACATAGAATTTCCACTTCGTTATTGGAGTAACATGTCCCCAACCTCTACCTGAATGTCCTATAGAAATCCAGCTACCCATTTGCTGGTTGGTAGTCATGTACTTTATAGATTCTAGTACATATTCTTATACCATTACACTTATTTTCAAATTCATTCCCCTAAAAAAGTAAATAGGTTACATAGCATACCACATGCATAACGCTGCAAATATGTGTATAGACACTGAGATTGATTATTGCCCAAATTTCCATATGGATAGAACTATATTGATATTTGACCCCGATATGATTTCACAATATCAAGAATTATTTAAATAATGTATCATTAGTCTTAAATATTATAGAATAAAATCATTCCACCCAATGAATATATCATACTTCAGCACATTTAAATAAATTATCAACTATTTGAGACCCCTCTTAGTTTCCCTTCGATGATGGCCATCTATTTCATCACATATGAAAATCTACCTAGGAAAATTGAATTCCACAATGACCGGATCACCAAAAAAATCCACCAAGAAAATACAACTCCCAAGAGATCTCATCATCTTATAATGATGGTGAAAATCACTATAAGTTGGTGAAATGTCCAAAAAATTACAACACTAACATTTCCCCCATCATATTGTGAATGGATTTAGAATCCCTCTCATCCCTCATAATCTATTCATAGAAATGAATCAGGAACATAACCTTTAATTCCTTTCTATATAACTAATATTGTTGTGTTTATTTCTCAAAAATGTCCAATCAATTCATTCCCAGTCCACATTAAATGTATGGAATAAGATTCACCCTCATATCAATAGGTTTATTGAGGAGTTTGAATATCCTATGAACGGGTGTGATCCATATCATGTCTTCATGGGGATATCCATCCCTAATGAATGTAGGTGGATGATACAACTAAAAATATATCATCATCTCAAAAATAAAAGGCATGGTGTTAACATTATCCATTCCCATTGTTTTCACAACCCTCAAGAATCTTTCATGAATCTCAACATCAATCATCTCATCTAGAGATATAGGGAGATCCAACTATACTTTAATAAGACTGTACTGATTTCCACGTTTTTGATGCTAGATTAAAAGATATAGAGGTATCGTTTTATATAAAAGATAAGAACTCTCCATAGAACACTATATAATTACAATTTCAACCTCAACATTAGACAACAAAAAAACAACAAGCTAATGATCTCTCTAAATATGGATTAAATGTGTTTTAGCATGACATAGTAGTTTCTCCAGTCAATTTATCAGATATAAAAGGTATCTTTTTTCACATTTCATACATGTTAGTTTATATCACATGAAGAGAATATGTCACTATTGTGAAAAATTCATATCAATATATATGCTTATGTTTGAATTATGAAGGAGGAATAGTCACCACAAGAGATATTGTTAGATGAGTAAAATATCAATAAAAATAACACCAAACAATATGTAAATCACCCGAGTTAAAATAAAATCATTCAAATATAAGAAAACATCATGAATAATAATCCCATCATGTGGTATTTGGATTCCCCTAAATGGGATAGTTACACTCATGAATAGTTTCATTTAGAATTCCTAACACATTGTGCTCTTCATTCTACATTTCCCAACTATTAACCAATAGAAAAGAAAACCCTATACCTTAGATATCAATTTGTAATGTCCTATGATCCAGCACTCTCTCATGTGGCCAATTCAAGATGGTTATAGGACCTCATGCATTCCTCTCGATAAGCTATAGGATACCAACTAGAAGCAGGGGTGTAAGAAATAAATATTTGAGACTATACCCCCTAATAAGGATTTTTTATTCTAGATAAGGAAATAAATAATTATTATTATTTTAGTCGTTGAAAAATAAGAAATAATAAAACATGGAACTAGAATGTAAAGGGTGAACTAATAAATGAAATAATAAAGAATTACATGTATGTACCACCTCCATGGTCAACCCATCTTGAATAACATAATAAATTATGAGGTCCACAACCCTTTTCCAAGCCTTCATCTAAGTAATATACTAAGGCACAAAAAGGCATCATGGGTTGGGTGTGAGTAAAAATCAATTGGTTGACATCATGATCTCTAAATAAAATAGGCCCGGTAATAACTACAAGAAATAAATTTATAAAAAGGTGTATTAATTAATCAACATTACTTAATAAAACATTCAACCTTATTTGAATCCATACCCAACTATCTCTAAAAATGTAGCACACCCATTACAACCATTCCATGATTTTTTTTGTATAATTAGTTAAGAGTAAAATACCCAATATATGCACATTTCATTATCATGAGCACACCCTATATTAAAGTAAATCAATAACTGTTCCATAACCAAAAAGTGTTACAACATAATTGGTACATGACCTATAATAATTTCAAAATAACATGGATTATCCATCTGTATAATATTTTTAACATCCAAGAAAATAATTCTATAAAATAATATCAAAATCAATAAGAACCTGAGTCATTATAGAAATAATAACATAAAATCATATTGTAATTCCTAATGTTTGATTATTCCAATTATAATATAACTTTAAATTACCCATTTATTAGTTAACATATATCATACTTCATTTCCATTATATTATTTCAGACCCACGTATATCAAATAGTCATCATCCATTTTAATAACCAATTAATACATTTTCTAAAGTGATTTTCCCATGAAATCAACTAAGGTCTCATGTCATGATAGCTACACATTAATATGTTGTCCAAATTATTATTATTCGAGGGTAGCACCATACTAGGTCTCCATATCATTGAACTCAAGAGATATAATGAATAAGCAAACATTATATTCATCATCATATATTAATCAATTAATTAATAATCATGATTCATTAGCGCAATCAAAATAATTCACATACTTATTAATTTAACAGATAATATGGATTGGTTTTAGACATTCCACCACTATATGGTGATATAATAAAACATAAAAACGAAACAATAATAAGAATAAAGGAATAAAATCATAGGAATAAACTTATATCCATAAGATCATGGTCAACGACAAAAATAACCACTGTCAATATATTCCACCACAACTACAAAGAAAAGTAAATGGAGGGGTAACCTAAGGAAATCAACATACGAGGGATAAAACACTTAATCTAAAAATACAATGTATAATTAGGAGCTCAATAATAACCTAAAAATTACATAGTTCTTAAGAGAAGAGATTCTTCATTCATTTGGAATTAAATTTCATCTAAATCATGACTTTAAAACTACTAAACCTACGAAATATATGGAGTGTATCATTTACATAGAGTGTAATTATATACATATGGTTTATAGTGAAAAATATTTTTTCTCATATTAAAAGAACCCTTATTAAAAATTAATAATATAAAAGAGGTTCTTGGTGTTTATTCATTTCATGTATTGAACATGTTTAATAGAATCTTCTGATCTATAGTTACACATTTTGAAACATTTCCACAGTATTAAAATGCTATACAGGGAACATTAATCTCATATTCTATTGAATATCCTAAACCACCTACAAATATATCTAAATTCATAGGAAACCCTCTAAGTCACTTTTAAAACATATTCACTCATAATTCATTATTTCATAAAATTATATATCTTGAAACTTCATGTCATTTCCCATGAAAAATTTCTACACACCCAAAAAGGGATCTAACCACAAATGATAGACGACAATAGAATTTCCAAAAAAAGATGTTTAATGAAAAACTTAAATTGGAAAATACATTGATTGAGATGGGATATTACAATAATAATTGGTAAATCAAATCACTTGTAACGTAAGAGGTCCTCTAATTAAAAAAAGGAACAATAAAGTGAAGGAGTGATTAATGAATCAATATAGCTATTGAAAAAGGATTATGAAATGTGTATAATGAAATATAAGTCCAATTAGTCATAAATAGGGAACAATTTTTTTTAGCTGTTGATAAATTATATAATGAATTATATTAAAATTCTTTCTAATAATAAAATTGGTTTAATTTAAAAGAGTTGTGAGAGAGTCATTATTGATATTCATATCATGAAAACTATACAAAAAAGGATTATTGAATGGTCTTAATGAGGTATAAGGTTATTTTATCATAAATATTGAATAATTCAGTATTTAAGATATTTATTATGAACACATGAAATTAGAATAAAGTTTAAATCAATTTGTTTATAACAAATTCATTACTTTGATTGAATAGTTGAGGGAGAGAATCAACAATTGATATTATAATCATGAATATTGTACAATAAAGGATTATGTAATGGTTTTAATTATATAAATGAGTGATAAACAATTAATAGGGAATCATTTTGGAAGAAAACGATTTATTATGAACACATGGAAACATAATCATATAAAGATAATCAATGAGTGCTTTTGAAACCATGACTGTTAAAAAAATGGTTTGTGGAATATATTTAATGAAAGAAAAAGGTATTATATCATAAAAAAGGAAAATATATTTTTATTTAAGTATTTTTTAGGAAAAATTTGAATAATACTAACATTGAGATATAATGGATTATAACAATGTATACACAAGAATTTAAAATGGGAGGGAGATAATCACTGGCTGATTTTGGCATGAAGATGACACTAAAAAGAATTATACATTGGGTGTAATTTGAGAGAAAAGAATTATATCACAAATAGGGAATAAATTTTGTACTAGATGATGTATTATTGAAAAATTTATGAAAACTTCCATGTAAATGAAATATCGTATAAAAATTGAAGTGTTGTAATTTGAAAAGAAAAAGAAAAATACCTTACCTATATTGGTAGCTTCATAAGGATTGATAAGAGATCCACTAGTTTTTAGAAATTCATTGAGAGGATTTTTAAAATTTATATATGGACCAATGTTTTATTAAATGGTTTTGTATTGGTGAGAAAATGGTGTGGAGGTGTGCTCTATTTACAGGAGACAGAAATGATATTCTTTCCAATATAGGTTCCTAATATAAGGATAAAACGTGTTTCACCTATAATGTGTAAGGAAATGGAAAATAATTTAGTGGGGAATGAGATAATTTCCATGATCCAAAAATAACTCATTGAAACACTTCATTTATTCCCTCACATTATTATTTTTCAATATTTTAAATTTTGGATTTTATTGTGTTGATTAATTTTTACTTATTAAATATACTTTTAACTCAGAAAAAACTGGATCCTATTACATAATTTGGGAAAACTAGTTCCAAATAAAATATGAATTTTAAATCTCAAATTTTAATGTGTAGGAAAAACTAATTTTAACATTACAGCATATAAAGAGTAAATTCCAGTTTTCTTGAAAAAAACCATTTTATAATAAATATAAATGGTATAATAATCAATTCACATATTTCATATTAACATTATAAACTAATTTGTAATAAAATAAAATAAAATTCAATCAAATTAATCCAAAAAAAATTATTAGGAAAAATTAAATTAATCATAAAGACTAAAAATATTTAATTTTATTCAACAATATTATTTAGGTTAGAAAATTTTTAATGATTGGTTTTCTAATATCTGATGTATATTTAAAAATATAATATTTCAAAATATATATACATAATTTACTTGGAAAAATATTAGATACTAATTTATTTTATACATGATTCATCATTGATTAATAAAATCGACGTTTTAAAAAGACTTTCATTTTCACTATTAATATAAAATATATTATATCATAAAAATCCATAAAATACTCACATAATCTTGATGTTATAGATTCAAAAAGTACATTCATTTAATAAAATTAAAATTAAAAAATTTTGGAATTCATTTTTTAAATGAAAATACAAAAGATTTAATAAAAAATATTTTTTATAAAAAATATCCCATTGAACATTAAAATATCATAATATTATATAACATTAACAAAAAATCAAATGTTTTATAATTTATCTAAATTTATGTTCAAATTTAATATTAGAGTTCTGGTATAAATGCAATTAATTTAATTTCATTAATTCAAAAGAATACATATTATTTTACTAATATTTTAACCATAACCATTTTATTTTTTTTAACTCAAGTTAACTTATAAATAGTGTAATTTAATTTTCGTCACAAAAATAAAATTTTCCCAAAAAAAAAATAAAAAATTATTATATAAAACTAAAAACATTATTTTACCAATTTTTTCTTCAAAAAATGATTAAAGTTATTTTTAATATACCTTGTCATTAAGAATAATAAAATATTTGAATAAATTAGAATGAAAATTAAATTTATTTTTCAATTTCCTATTAGTAATTATTAGATTTTTTGACTTATTTATTTATATATAATTAACACATTTCATTATAACATTTTTAGCAACAAAATAACAAAATTCAATGTGTTTAAAAAGAGGTAATTTTTCTAAACATCTATTTCAGGAATTAAATGAGTTTATATGTCATTTATCTATAAAAATTAAATTCATAAATTATTTTTTATTGAAAATTAATTTTCCCCTTTAACATAAATTTTATAATGGGGTCAAAAAAATTTATTCTGGCCCACTTAATGGCTAAAAAATTGGTTTTATTTTCTAATTATAATTTTATCATAAATTAAGACATAGTTCATTTTAATTTGTTTTCGTTTGTAAACCATGTTATCAATCATGGTATTAATTTACAAAAAGTTGTATTAGAATAATGATATTTTGTGATTAATTCATTATTCAATATAGTTTCAAAAAAATCAGTCAAATTTTTTAATATAAAAAACAATTCATGTCTATTTAAAAATATTTTCAGAATAAATTATATGTGGATAAATTTTTATTAGAAACAATTTTTTATATATCATATACTACCATGTAAAAATTTCTATATGAACATGATACATAACTAAACTCTTGAAGGCTTCAAAAACATTTAAGTCAAAATACAGTTACATCATTCCATATATCCTATAATAAATTTTCAAACTAAAACACCTTGAAAAAACTATTCTTCAAATGAATATTATTTTTTATTTATATATGTTCTAATAGAGTCTTAGATATCTTATGCATCATCTTTGTATAAATTTTGACAAACATTTTTAACAAAACACCCTTGTACCATTTTTAAATGTACTCACTTAGAACACCACATTGGTACCCCAGCCAAATACATAATACCTAAAGTGTTTTACTTGTTCATATGAGGTTGAAACTACTAGTAAAGGATGATAAATAATAATTTGTGGAATTATTAAGAAAAATATATATAAACTGTAATAAATAAAAATTAAATATTTATAAATCAAAAACAATATTAAAATATAATTACTCATAGTAGATAAAATAAATAATATAGATAATAAACTAAAATACATTGGTAAATTCCATAAATAACTTAAAATAGTTGATAAAACCATATCCATTATGGGTATTCATACTTTTTTAATAATTTGTGCACAATATATCACACCTATCTTCTAAAAAATGCTATTAAAATCCTTCAACAGTGAACAAGGATGTTTTCCCACATCATCCATATAAAAATTAAATATACTTATTCCCCAATAATTGTAATTTTAGGAAAATGACACAATTCAAAAAATTTATTATTCATTATGATTTCCAATGATCCTTCACATGAATTTACACATATGATATGTCAGAATAAAATCCAATTCCATTTAAAAAATAATTATAATTTTTTAGAATAGAATATTATTTAAAAATTATTCAAAATAAATTCCACTCTATAATGAAAATTCATATAAGATTAATATAAATCATGGTAAAATTTAATGATTAATTTATAACTCAAATTACTTCCTTACCCATGGATATTACTATACATGGGTCATATATTCATACACCCAAAAAATCAATGGGTTCGATTTCAAGACCCAGAATTTCCATGTAATTTGTTTTTAATATATTGGAATCTTACGAGTCTGTGAAAATTGATTGCGCGTGATTCCAAGGCCTGGAGTGCCCAGAATGAATTTCTGATATTTTTTTCGGGTATGTTTAGTAAACGTATGAGTGGGTTTTTCTAGATTTTAAACCAATGCTCAGAATTGAAATTTGAGGGCACAGTTGAACTCGTAGTGCCTGTTTTCACATAGGGAGACCTTTACATCGACTGCAGTAGGACGAGGGTGGAAGTTAGTTTTTCACATATTCGTAAAAAAAATAAAATGAAATAAAATGTTGTAACATTTTATTTTTATTTTCCTTTTAAAAAATCCATGTTGATGTTTTATAGGTGGGGACCACCTGAACTAAACCACCCATGAGAGGTTATGGAGGTGGAGACCACCTGAATTAACCTCCCATGAGAGGTTATGGTGGTGGGGTCCACCCCAGGCTAAAACCCCTTAAACTCCCTCTTAATTGTGGGGAAGCCTCATAAACTTCCCCCAATTTAATGGTTCCACCCCCAATAATTTATTATGCCAACCACAATGTAATAAATTAATCCAATTTGAAATTGTGCCAATAATAAAAATTTGGGAAACACAACAGTTGGTTATTTTGATTTTGGGGGAAAGTGTTGGCAAAGAGGAGAGCTCTTGGAGGATTTCTTTCTCCAGGAAAGAACTTCTTCCACAATGAACTTCTTCTACGAAGAACACTCCTCCAACGAAGAACATAGATGCAAGTCTTCGAAATATTCCTTAGGATATCCTTCAATGTGGGATGTCTTCAATTGCTGATCATATTTCTGTCCTCATCGATGACAAAAAACTAATGAAGTAGGGGGTTATTATTGAATTCTTCAATTTTCTCGATTATTTTCCTCGTTATTGGAATGAATGGAGAACGTGGATCAACCAAAATGAGTAGATTCATGATTTATATTAAATTGTAGAGTTTATCGTTATTGACACCTGATTTTGTTAAGCAGGTGGTTACCGCCCTAACACGGAGGCATGCAACCAAACAAACATGGACCGACCCTACCGTTGTTCTTCTTCTTTGGTTTGTTCTTCAAAAAGGAAGAAGGCGGTGACCAGTATTGGCGGTTGGCACTAGTGGAACTCAAGAACTGCGATGAAGGTGATGAAAGAAACGACACCACCCCGCCACCCCTTGCCGGCGGCGCAGCCCGCGGCCTCCGCGCCCCACGCCGCTCCTCCACCTGTGACCTCACCACTCCACCTCACGGCATTGACACGCCACTCATGGTCCTTCGAGCCGCCCTGTGGCCTCGTGTCTCTCTCGTCCAATGTGGCCTTCATGCAGCCCTCATGGCCCCTGCGGCATCGCACCACCCTCTGTGGCCCCTCACTACCTGTCGGGCCACCTAGCGTAAGCTGGGCCGGACCCTGTGTGTCGAGCTGCCCAGTGGGCTACGCTAGACCTAGCAGGTCGGACCGGGTCATCCAAAACCAGGTCGGACCGGACCCAGACCCACTAATACCCATTTACGCTTTTAGGCCATAACATTGGCACCGGGCAACCATTTGACGAACCGTCTATGACGTAGGAAACCTTGGAGCGAGATGGTCCCTTTATTATACCCCAATGGAGATTTGGATAATGTTGGGGAATGTTTTGGTTGGATCGAGCATGAATTCAACCAGGGCCTTTGGACTAAAAGGTGTATAACTCACAGACCGAGAGTCCAATTGACGGACCGTCTGTTGCATTTAAAACCCTATGATGTTGTGGTCCTTTGAGATTCTTCTTTGTGAGACATAGTGCCAACTGGAGTAACGACCAATGGCTTGTGGAGCAGACCCTTTTGGAGACAAGAGAGCATAGTGTGGGAACCATGTAGTTGGATGTGACATGAAGAATGAAGAGTGATCCTGTGTGGGTAAGCACCGAGAAATCCTATGTGGGTAAACACCGAGCGATCTTGAGTGGGTCTGCCTTTTAACATGGTATTATTATTCAGTAGTTACATCTATTCATCTCTACTACTGTAATTATTTTATACCTGGTGTGAGCTAAGTTCGTACCTATTTGTTAAATTCCTTCGTGGTAATACCTTGGTGGTATCCTTCTGTGTGGTGTAAATGTGAGGTACTTGCCTTTGTGGTTTTACTTCCATTGGGGAATAGTTTAGCATTGGGATTTTGGGTTGGACCATGTGTTTCCACATGATTGAGATGGTTATACATGATAACTTAGGTATATGTATGGGCATATACCTAAGTAGGGTTGATAGTTGACATCAAGCATTGAGGTTTAGCCTCTATGGATTTTGTGAGACCTTGAGGGTCTCCGGATCCCTACTGAGTATCGTTATACTCACCCCTTCATGGGCTTCATACGCACCTTGTTGTGTTTGGTGCAGACGATGAATAGCATTGATCGAGACTAAGGGTACCAGGACTGGATGGTGCCTAGAGGAGGACCTTATGACGAGTCGGTACACGGAGGAGACAGACAGATGTGGAGTGTTGAGGAGGCGATCTATACCTACCCTTCAGGATAAAACCTCGGAGGATGACCAAAAATCTATCTTCCTTTTTACTCCAGTTTACTTGTACTTTTAGTTTGTTATAATTTCCATTTGGGCATGTATTGTAGCCCATTTTACTTATTGTACTCTCTGTTTACTATTCTGTTTACTTGTGTTCGTATCCTGCTGTGTTCTTGATTGTGTGTGATTATAGGTTATAAAGGAAATGCATTTAATGTATTAGGGTTTACGCGTTTCTGTGCTTGTCGCTAGCCCTTGACCTATGGAAGGCGGGCATGGGGTAGTCACGACACGGGCATTATGGACAGGTCATGAAAAATTTGTAACAAAGGAGTCAGTTCTACCGTAAAACATAGGGCTCTGATATTTTTAACACCAATAGTACTAAGTGTGTTGAGTGTGGTTATCAATTTAGGGAATTCAGTGTTGGTGGAATGGCCGATGTGTCAATACACCAGGACCATGGATTCTGATTTCCGACTCGTAGCATTAAAACAATGATTGTGTGTGTGTTTTAAAGAGTCTTATTTTTTGAACTCTTTGAGTCAGCTCACAAGGTATAACTTATTGAATGTGGCACACCTGTTTTTTTCACAATGCCTCTACGAAGACATCCAACTAGGGTTCTAAGAGTTGTATGTACTAATAGAAAACCGAGCAACAAGGTCTTGGTGTAGGGACCTATTCTAATAGAGGCACTAGCGGAGGCACCAACAATACTGTTACTCGTTGGGCCAACTATGCCACCAAACCCAGCAGCTGAGGGTGCATGCTCCTTGAGTGCGTTTCACGAGTTCCAGTGCCAGAGGCCACCCTTGTTCATGGGAAAAACTGACCCACAGGAGGCTGAGGATTGGCTGGAGGCCGTGATGAGAGTTTTTCAACTTGTAGGGACACCAGATGATCTCATGGTGATCCATACGGCTAGACTTCTATAAGCAATAGCAGGAAGATGGTAAATATTGATGCTCTAAGTTCAAGACGAGGTGATGCTTCTCTGGGCAGACTTCTAGGGCCTATTTCGGACATAGTTTGTCCCAGCGACTCTTCGCGTAGTGCGCATACATGAGCTACTTCATCTATAGTAGGGTAGCATGATTGTGGCTCAATACTCTGTTTGATTCACCGACCTCTCATGCTACTCCAGTGATATGGTGCGGGACCCATTCTTCAGGTCCTGAACCTTCGAGTAGGGGATCAGGCAGGAGATCCAGGATTCGATGATCTCAATCAACATTTCGACATTGGGGGGGTTAGAGAGATCCTTCTAAGTGGGGAGTGTTCTTGCTGAGGAGTCTCTAGTAGTGAGACCCACCACCAGTCGTCATGTATTGGAGTATTCCTTAGAAGGTAGTAGAAAGATGACACAGTGGTCTAATAGTACCAGACCTATAGGTGGACGACTGCAGGATTCAGGTTCAGTTGTGCGCGGCACACAAGGCAGAGCCATTCA
This sequence comes from Viscum album, assembly GCA_963277665.1. Classification (NCBI taxonomy): domain Eukaryota; kingdom Viridiplantae; phylum Streptophyta; class Magnoliopsida; order Santalales; family Viscaceae; genus Viscum; species Viscum album. Next base: position 2,319,605 of record OY728148.1, on the reverse strand, counting down.
TGCTAGGAACCGGCAGTGTTATGCATGCGGCAGGAAGGGTCACATGGCTCATTACTATCTGACCCATTGTATAGATGATTAGAATACAATCGAAAGTCCGCCTAGGTAGAGATAGTGGTTAGACCGGGGAGGTCTGCATGGAGTAGGAAGATGTGGCATAGCAGCTGACCCTGCAGCTGGTGGTGGGAGACGATTCGAGTTTTTACCGCCACCCCCACCGGGAGTTCCACCCCTACTGTAGGGAGTAGGTGGACATGGGTGAGATCTGCTCCAGGTAGATTAGTCCTACGATCACGGTTCTCTATAGATAATACGATGTATGATCTGCGTCTACTCCACCTTAGCTACAGTACTTATAGACATAAGTTTCAGTCATTCTATTATTGCCGCTACCCTCGTTCAGAGCATGGATATTCTGATGTATCCATTTGTTCAATCCTTTCATCTAGAGACTCATACGAGAGCTAATTCGATGATTACGCACTGGTTCCAGTAGTGTGACTTACACTAGGAGGTGAGAGCTTTGGTTGGAATCTCCTAATAGCAGCGTCGAGGCCTTACGACATCATCTTGGGTATGGACTGGTTATCTAGAGTCCATGGTTATATTGACTATTTTAGGAGTAAAGTACAGTGTTTCCACATAAATGGGACCAATATTACCTTCACCAGAATGAGAGGAGCCATTGCTGCATAGGATGGACTTACCCAGAGGAGGGTGCAACCGATTACTCTTCAGTTGGCTAGCCTTACCCTCAGAGCGGTTGATGTAGAGAGTCCGAGAAATCCTGTAGTGGTGGGCCAGTATGCGGATATCTTCCCTGATGATGTTCCGAGTCTACTTCCTCACAGAGTGGTGGAATTTTACATTGACTTGTACCTCAGGACGACACTGTTATCTACACAAGTGTATCAGATGGCCCCCGCAGAGCTTCTTGAGCTGCAAGTACAGCTGGAGGACTTACAAGGGAAAGGGTTCATTTGGCCTAGTGGTTATCCTTGGACATCCCTGATTTTGTTCGCAATGATGGCGGATGGGAGTTTGAGGCTTTGTGTTGACTATAGTGCCTGAACCAGGTGACCGTGAAGAACAAGTACCCACTCCCAAGGATTGGTGACCTCTTTGATCAGATGAAGGGAGCACAATGATTTTCGGAGATAGACCTCATATCAGGCTATCACCATCTCAGATTATGGGACAAGGATGTGGAGAAGATGGATTTCAGATGTCGGTACGACCATTACGAGTTCTATGTTATTTCATTCGACCCAACCAACGCACCAGTAGTGTTCATGGGACTCATGAACATGATCTTTTACCCGTACCTTGATCGTTTGCTTGTAGTTTTTATCAATGACATTTTTATCTACTCGACTACTAAAGTTGAGCCTACCGATAATTTTATAGGTAGTACTGGACACAATTCGAGAGCACCAGCTTTTTGGTAAGCTCTTGAAGTGAAAATGCTTAATCTAAGAGGTTCAATTTATTGGACATGTCATATCGGAGGCTGGAGTTGCAGTGGATCCAGTGAATATTGATGCGATACTTGCTTGGGATCCACCTAGGAGTGTGATGGAGGAACAAAGTTTCTTGTGTTTGGCTGGATACTACCAGAGGTTTGTTCCAGATTTCTCCAGAGTTGCAGCACCAATATCAGCATTGATGAAGAAGTGGCAACCCATCATTTGGTCGGAGAGATACCAGTGGAGTTTTCAAGAGATGAGGCAGATGATGACTATTTCCCCCATCTTGTGGCATCTGGAGGAGGGCATAGGGTACGTAGTCTACTGTGACACATCAGGGACTGGGGATGGATGTGTCTTGATGTAAGAGCGAGAAGTGATCACATATTCTTCTGGACAGCTAAGACATCACGAGAAGAATTATGCTACCCATGACTTGGAGATAACAGTAGTGGTATTCTCCTTGAAGATATGGCGACATTTCTTGATGGGAGAGCATTTTACATTGTACTTTGATCACATGAGTCTCAGGTATATATTCTCACAGAAGGACCTGAATTTGAGACCGCGACGTGGGATTGAGTTCTGTTATGACTATGACTACGAGATAGTCTATACAATTGGGAAGGGAAATGTTGTTGAATATGCACTCATCAGGAGATCTGGTATACTGCATCTAGGTGAGACAACAGAGAAGTTGGCCTCTTCGTAGATATCTTTTATGGATAGAGATGGAGCAGTTTTTCTTCAGTATCTTATAGTCACTCCCCCACTTCTTTAGTGAGTTAGGGAGGCACAGCGTGGGGACGCTGACTATGAGGCATGATATGCTAAAATGTCAACAGGAAAGGCACCTGATGGATTTTTTGAAGGACGAGATCACTTCATTCTCTTCAGAGGACATACCATGGTACCGGTGTCACATTAGGAGGAATTGATGAGGTAATTTCACACACCCCCTCTAGTGGTACATCCAGGAGTAGCGAAGATGTATCTGGATCCCCGTCGATAGCACTGGTGACCGGGAATGATGAATGTTGTAGCAGAGTTTGTCTCTCGATTCCTCACTTGTCAGTAAGTGAAGGAAGAGCATCAGGTACTAGTAATCTTGGTTCAGCCTCTAGAGGTCCGAGAGTGGAAGTGGGATTGGATATCCGTGGACTTCATGACAGGACTTCCACATATGACAAAAGGTCATGACTCGATTTAGGTTGTCATCGACTGACTCACTATGACGTTCCACTTCTTAGAGATCAAAGATCATGGTTCAGTAGAGATCATGAAATTCCTTTATGTGCAGAATATTGTGTGGCTACATGGAGTTCCCTCGATGATTATCTCTGATCAGGATGCTTGTTTTACTCCCCGGCTAAAGAAGGGGTTGCGGGAAGCTTTCGCAATGGATATTCATTTGAAAACCACCATCCATCCTCAGACAGATGGCCAGACTGAGTGGACCATTCAAACCCTTGAGGACATGCTATGTTCTTGTGTACTCGACTTCGTTCGCTACTAGGAGGAACATTTGACTTTGGTGGGGTATGAATACAACAACAGCTATCACTCCACCATTGGGATGGCACCTTTTGAGTCATTGTTCGGGCGACCTTACAGATCACCTTTGTGCTAGACTGACCCAGGGGAGTCAGCAATCGTAGGACCATAGATTGATCGAGCTACCACAGAGAAGGTGAAAATCATCTAGGAGTGGATGAAGACTACACAGAGCAGGAAAATGTCATATTCTAGAAGGATATGGAGACCTCGGAAGTTCGAGGATGGTGACCACGTCTTTCTATGGGTCTCACCTCGATGAGGTTTACAGTGATTTGGAAGAGGCGGAAATTTACCTATGAGGTTCATCAGACCTTTTTAGGTCCACAGTAGATTTGGCGAGGTGGCTTATATCTTTTCTCTTCCACCTTAGTTGCACTGGTTGCACAACGTCTTCCACGTATCCCAACATAGGAGATACGTGCACGCCCCTTCCCATATTATTGACCACGGTGAGCCGGACATCGATGATGGGGCGACTTTTACAGAGGTTCTAGTGGATATTGAGGATCCACAAGAGTGGGTCCTTCATGGGAGGTTGATACCTTTGGTGTGCGTTCGCTGGTAGAACGAGAACCTTCAAGAGAGCACATTGGAGAGGGAGGCTCAGATTCGTGTTCACTACCCCCACATGTTTTCCTAGTTTTGAGTTGTAGCATACAGGGATTTAAATCTCTAAGGTGGAAAAAATGTAAAGACCAGGAATTTCCATGTTTTTTTTGAAATATGGGAATTTTATTAGTCTGTAAAAATTGACAATGTGTGATTCCGAGGCCCGGAGTGCCCAGAATGAATTTCGGAAGTTTTGTTCAGGTACGTTCTTTAAATGTATGAGTGAATTTTTCTAACTTTTGAACCAGTGCTCAGAATAGAAACCCAAGGTCACTGTTGTACTTGCAGCGCCCGTATTTTCTTAAGGAGACCATCTCCTTGACCTCATTAGGTCGGGGGTGGAAGTTAGCTTCTCACATATTCATGAAAGAATAAAATGAAATAAAATAGTGTAACATTTTATTTTTATTTTTCTATTGAAACATCCATGTGGATGTTTCATAGGTGGGGACCACCTGAAATAAATGTCTCACGAGAGGTTATGGTAGTGGGGATCACCTGAACTAACCTCCCATTAGAGGTTATAGTGGTGGGGACCACCCGAGGCTAAAACCCATTGAACTCTATCTTAAGTATGGGGAACCCTCTTAAACTTCACCCAATTTAATGGTGCCACAACATTTAATTTATTATTCCAACCACTATGTAATTTAAAAATCCAATTTGATGTTGTGAAAACAATTAAAATTGGGGTAACACAACAGTTGGCTATTTGGATTTTGGGGGAAAGTATTGGAAAAGGGGAGAGATCTTGGAGGATTGCTTTCTCCAATGAAGAGCATCTTCCTCGAAGAAATTCTTCCACAAAGAATGCTCTTACAATGAAAAAAGATGACACACGACTTCGACTTCTTCCTTAGGACATCCTCTAACGTGGGACATCTTCAATCGATGATCGCCTTTCCCTCTTCATCAACGACAACAACCAAACGAGGTAGGGGTTATTATTGAATTCTTGAATTCTCTCGATTATGTTCCTTATTTTTGGAAAGAATATTGAATGTGGATCAACCAAAATGATTTGATCCACGATTCATATTAAATGGTAGAGTTTTTCATTCTTGAATCCTAATTTTGGTGAGTTTCTTGCTACCGCTCTAACAAGGAGGGTGTGGAACAAACAAACATTGCTCGACCCCTCTGTCGTTCTACTTCTTTGGTGTTTTCATCGCAATTGAAGAAGGTAACTAATGGTTTCAGTGGTTGTTACCGGTGGAACTCAAGAACTGTGACAAAGGAGATAAAGGCGAATAAGGAAACGGCGCTGCCCCATGTCCCCCGCAGCTCGCAGCCTCCGCGTCCAACTAGGCTCCGCTGCCGGTGGCCTCCGCGCCCCACGATGCTCCCCCACGTACGGCTTTCCATGCCGCCCAGTGGAAAACTATGTTGTCGCAGCCCTCCAAGCCTCCCCACGGCCTCACGCTTCTCGTAGCCACCACATCTTATGTGCAGCCCATGCGGCCCCCGCGGCCTCGCACTACCCTTGCGGCCCCCATGGCCTTGTGCCACCCTCCATGGACCCTCGCGGCCCTCGCAGCCTGCCGGACTGCCCAGCGGGCCGGGCTTCCTAGGGTAGGCTGGACCAGACCCAGTAGGTCGGACTGGGTCGACCCAAACTAGGTCGGCCCAGTCCGAGTTGGGCCGGGTCTATCCAACCGGTTCGGACTGGACCACGACACACTACAACCCATTTATGCTCTTTTGGCCAAAACTTTGGTATACGGCGACCATTTGATTATTGTCTGCGGAACTGGGAACCTTGGAGAGAGACGGTCCCTTTGGTATACCCAACTGGAGATTTGGATAAAGTTTGAAAATGGTCAGCTTGGATCGATCACAAATTCAACGAGGCCCTCGGGACAAAAATGCTAAAAACTCACAGACTGTGCATCTGAATGACACACCATATATTGTGTTGAGACCCTTATGATGTGGTGGTCCTTTTAGATTCTTCTTTTCAAGACTTCATGGAAGTTGTAGTATCGACCAGTGGCTTGTAGAGCGGACCCTCCCACAGACAAGAGAGCATAGTGTGAGAACCCTCTAGCTGGCTGTGACATGAAGAATGAAGAGAGATCTTTTGTGGGTCATCACAGAGAAATCCTATTTAGGTCATCACCTAGAGATTTGGTGTGGGTTAGCACCTAGATATCCTATGTGGGTCAGTACCTAGCGATCCTGTGTGGGTCAGCACCGAGCAATCCTCTGTGGGTCAACACCGAGCGATCTTGTGTGGGTCTGCCTCTTTGTAGAGTATGATGATTTAGTAGTTGCGTATAATCATCTCTACTACCATACTAAAGTTATACCTGATGTGAGATGATTTCATACCTGTGTGGTACTTTCCTTCATGGAAATACCTTGGAGGTATTCTTGTGTGTGGCGTAACAGTGTGGTACTTTCTTTCGTTGTTTTCCTTCCTTTGTGGAACAGTTGAGCTTTGGGATTTTGGGTTGGACCCTGTGTTTCCTCATGATTGAGAAGGTTATACTTGATAGCTTAGATAAATGTATGGGAATATACCAATGTAGGGTCTACAGGTGACTTCATTTTTTGATATTTATCCTATGTGTATTTTGTGAGACCTTGAGGGTCTAAGGATTCCTAATGAGTATCGTTATACTCACCCCTGCATGGGGTATGTCCGCACCTTGTTGTGAATGGTGTAGATGACGGACAACGTTGAACGAGACTGAGGGTACCAGGACTAGACAATTTCTAGAGGAGAACCTGACAACATGTCGGTACACGGAGGATACAGACGAACGTGGAGTGCTGAGGAGGCGATTTGTACCTACCCTTTAGGTAGGAACCTCGGAGGACGACCCAGTAGCTATCTTCCATTTTTACTCGAGATTACTTGTACATTCAGTTTCTTGTACTTTTTAGTTGGGCTTGTATTCTGGCCCCTTTTACTAACTGTACTCACTATGTTTACTATTCATTTTAATAGAGTCTGGATCTTGTTGGGTGCTTGGTTGCATTTGATTACATGTTATAAAGGAAATTTCTTCCCAGTTTTATGAATTACTCCTTTCTGAGCATGTCACTAGACCCTGGCCTATGAAAGGCGGGCTTGGGGTAGTCCCGGAACGGGCCCTGAGGGAAGGGTCGTATCATTCAAGTCGAACTTCCACATTACCACATGCATGCATCCCTATGCACGAGAGGATATGCTTTTGAGGCATGGTTCTAAGGGATATGGGGGGGACTATATGATTTCTATTCATATCCATACACCATTAAATAACGACATAAACATAAGATAACAAATGAAAAAAATAAAATCTTAGATGAATAAATGCAACAACAAATGTCAAATTCCTTCAAAAAATGCCAAAACAAATGGTCCACATTTGATTGAATTCAACGAGAATATGAATTAAAAATATAATAAAAAAAATTATGTTATTTATGATTTCGAGATTCAAGAAAACAACCAAATCCACCCCATCTCCAGGATCTTAATAAGCTTTCATCTATGACCTTTCCCTTCTCTTGGTCACCAATAATAATGTTTGCCTGAACTTCGAGAGACTCATGAAGGGTGTGAATATAAACCCATTATAACCCCTCCAATGAATACAATGCACATGTTAATGTGCATAATTTTTTATATCAAGATAATTTATAAATATTAAATCAATCATCAACCATTCCTTTTTATAGTGGTCGCGCCCTAACCAATGTGCCCTGAACCACTATCATACATATATCATCCCTATGTTGGAATAATGTAAATTAAAAAAGTAATTATTGTTGGTCACCCACATGTCCACATCATATATATATATAAGAATATTAATAGTTAAAAAATAATGGGTAATTACACATGGTAATGAAACCCCATCTTTATTATAGGTAATTCAAAAATTCCAATGAACCCATGCCTCTGCCTCATGTTTGGCAATGTGGTCATCGTAACTTGGAAACAAAGAATGTAAAATCATATGGTATCTATATCCCATCCCTCTCTATTATTTTGAAATAATACTATCATTTACCTACCATGTTTCTTGTTTCATCTTAACTATAATCACATGTTTCACATAATCACCCTCTATGAGATTAACTAATCCACTATAGTCCACCTAACATTTTACACAAAAACAAAACCATAAAATGATACGCATTCACATAAAATGGGGCATAAAAAATATAATAAAATAATATCATATCAACCATGTGTAATAGAATCCATATAAACATAATCACATCAAATCTATATCAGACATGGTTATCACAACTATACATGCACACAGAAGTGATCAACATCAAATAAGAGCCTCATGGTATACACATGCACCAACACTAAATCAAACACAAAAATGTGTGTTACGGGTGTAAAACACACAGAAAACTGATCAAAAATAACCCTAGATCCCAATGAACATTATAAAACAATATAATATCATTAATTTAATCATACAAAAGTGATATATATGGTGTGGATCCATTTACATTTAAACCACTGATGTAAGCATCATGGTTTTCCAAAAATGACACCCATACACCACCCAGGTCAATCCAATTCCTCAAGGGTTCTATGAAATTATTCTAGATAAAATTTTAAAGGGATCTAGAATTAGATTTATTATTAGAATCAATACATTATGTAGAATAAACATCAAATAAAAAATGAGATAAATCATCAATGGTAGATCGACACCGACTAATGGAAATAGTACCAAATTTCTAGATCATGTGTCTATTCAAATAACATCATGAAAAACTCCATTCGATCAAGATATATTCCAATGATCCTAATATCATAGAATTAACCCTTCATTTATCAAAAGATATAAATAGAATATTTCAGATAAACTTGAATAATAGAGAAAGAATCAATTCTTACCTTAAATATACATGATCCAGTACTCTAGATCTTGTCAATTTAGAATATGGAGGGAAGAAAATTTCAATGAATCACTATTGGAGTCTCTATGTAGGACATACCTAGTAATAAGAGAATAAATGACTGGTTGTGGGGATCTTTTATGGCTTAAATAAATTTTTTTTATTAAATAATTTCCGCACATGGTTTTGTCTCACTTTTTTCCAAATCCTGATAAATATTTTCTTTCACATCTATCTCTTGATATGTTGTTTTATAAAAACATTCAAATTATTTCACCTAATTATGTAAAAACTGATATTTTCCCATAATATAATTCCAAAAAAATCTGCACATTTTCTTTAGGAGATATGCATAGTTTTCCAAACCATGATTTAACCATGCATCCTCTTTTGTCCTGTAAAACACTCCACAATCTACTATATTCTAGACAAGACATCACATAAGTGAAGAATAATTCCTAAACAATTAACTAAGGCATGAATATAAGGAAAAGGAAAATTAAAAACATGAATATGTTACCGTATCTCTCACTATGGACTTCTCATCCTTGATAAGAGACTCTATAATTCTTTCTCAATCAACTAAGTCCATTAATATACTATATCAATTTATTTATCCCAAGTCACTTATTTAATACATCCATGGAACCATTAACTCATACATGTTTCATTGTCTTCACGTTAAATATATTATGTCATTGATATATTATCTCAATTACGTACTCTAGAAATTCTGTCATAGGATCTATCCCAATATCCAAATATTTGATATCATGTTGAGGATTAGGTATGTATAATAAATGATGAGTCAGTGAAAATAGATCAAAAATAAATTCATATTATATGTTGAGATCCAAATGGATTGTCTCAACACTGATATAATCATTAATATTGAATAGTTGAATATATACTGTCTCTTTCTCCACCTACTTATGCATTAATTGATTCCCTATTCAATGAGTCGCCAATAAATAAACTCATTCTCCCAGATATGACTTCTGGAGTCACCTCCCCCATATTACTACATGATCATTTTATTCTTTGAGAAGTTAATAAATACATTCAGATCACAATTATTATCTAAAAAACCATACATATCACAATAAACCCCACAAATACTACCACACCCACCTCTTACTAATATAAAATTGAATGACAGGACTGGGAATAAATATCCTTAAAGTTTTCCATCTAAAGTATTTCATGGCATATATGTTTGTGGGAAAATTCAACTATGGGAGGGTGATAATCCAAAGATGCCCTAAATTCTAGACCACATGCTGACAATATATCCTCTAATGTTCAATGTGAAATGAATTTATCTACATGAATGATTCATAATGGTGCCCCATGTATTCATATAATCTCTTATACCGAAAAATTAACCAACTCATCCATAAATAGGGCTTCTTGAATTGGTATGAAATTAGATACTTTCTTTGGTTGTTGAGGTGCCTCCCAAATAGCATCACAACTCCTTGGGTTCCTTTGAAACCCTATTGTGAATTAATTATTCATGTATTCCCTAATCTATATAAGAATAGTATGTAGGTGAAAAAACTACCAGGACAATGATGTGTGGTCCTTACCCTATGGAATGTAAGTCATTATGAAACCAAACTGTTGATATATTTATTTAAACGATCCCATTATAATTGATGTCGGATGTCATAGAACATATTTTTTTCTCGTATGAACAAAACCTTTCATTTTATAATAATATATCTACATCTCCATCCTTATGGAATGTGGAAGTACTAAGATCCCATGAACACAGATCAGGTCATCCTCATCTGAGGGAAACCCTGGGATATGGTCATCTACTACACAACACTCCCATATCATTATTCACCCAAAATATTATTCTATGTTGGAATTTAAATTTTCTACTACCAAATTTATAAATACCTGTTCAAATTAAATAACTACATGAAAATAAAAATCATTCAGTTTCCACTCATCCATAAAAATTTTCATACTTGAAATCATCTGATGAACTCTTCTCTCCAATCTCCGTCATGTTCAATATTTTTATATTAACATCATATGTAACAAAATTACCATTTCCCATATAATTAGTCTTCTGTATGTAAAATATATCTATATAATATAATAAATACCTCTTACACCAATCATTTCTCTTTGATAGAATATCTATCACAAAACTCTTATGGTCTATTAAGACAAAAAACTCATAAAGGATGGATATTGTCCCAGAATTTTCAATTTACATAACACAACTCATTAATCTATGTTAGGAATCTAGAAGTTCCACACATGGGTTCACAACATTCATGACCCCTATGTTACTACATGAGTCCCCTGTAGTGATATAGCTCCAAACACAACACTCAATGAAATAATGTACACTATGTAACCAATATACCACACTTCAATGATTGGAATTATAGTTATTTCCAATTAAATATTTATATATTGATAATAATCATTAGGCTAATCATAAAACTAAAACTTAACCCCATTTTTTGTTAGCTCCAACAATATTTCTTCTTTATTGAACATGACATGGATGAATCTTTGTTCTACACTAGAGGCCCCAATATATTATTAATTTCAAATCCATTCCTGGCATGTTCCCAAGATATCAAATCATCAATTATATTTAATTTATTCGTAATCCCCACCCCATAAATCACATTACCAAGAGATCACTCCTCCAAATTCTATAAGCGACACTTTGATAGTTTGGAATAATACTGATGTGCTTGAAATGTTGGGGGTATAGTATTAGGGTTCTTGTAATTCATATCTAATATCCTCAAATAAATAAGGATATTATATTAAAATAAAAGGAGTAAATAATTATGATGTAGAAAAATCAAATTCATGAGATCCATGAACACAATTGGATCATTTTACAACCCAAAAGGTAAGATACTCATCAATTTCATACCAACATTTGAATTTTTCCTTTGGAATACCTCCATATCTAACCCAATTTTAATGTCATCATTAATCAAGATCAACCATGAAAAACTATCAATAACAAAATAAAATATCAAATAATATATATATATATATAGGTTTAATGTAACCAAATTTCTAACGTTATTATAATTTGTTTCATATAGTTTACAAATAGCTATAGACTACCATCTACCTTCTCCAAAAAAAATTGGGGAACCCCATGATGATGTGATATGATTAATAATTCACATCATATCCAATTACTATAATTTCAAATTAAAATTCCATAAATCAATTAATGTCATAAGATAAGGAGGAATCTGAATAAGTTATTCTACTATGTATAAGATCAATATCAATCATACTTCCTATATCTATTTGGAATACCTAAGTAGTCCTCTAAGAATATATCCTAAAAATGACCCACCATTAGAGGAATGATAAAGGGGGATAGTAATGATTCTATTATAAGGTGCAATTAATTTTCTTTATCCAAGATAAATCCAACCTAGATCAATTCTAGTCACATCTTAAATGCTTTGATATCCCACTCAATGACAAAAAAATATTCTCTCTTATATAAATTAAGAAATATACATGTCTTTGATTATAGTCAAGATGATATCAATGACTAGTTAACTGGTCCATTATAAATATCAAATTGAATATAGTCTACTCAAACATTGTGAGGTCCCATAAATTTATATAGTTACAAACACTATGGGAAACCAAGAAAATTATTGGGGACTACATCTTATATTTCCCAATTGTATATCAAGAGAGATAAACTCCAAAATTAAATTAAATGATTAATATAGGCTAGAAATGACATGACTAAAAACGTAAAAGAATATGAATCTCAACTGTCATACAATTTAGTAGATTAAAATGAGGTAATCCACACCATAAGTAAAACTATATAAGGACCCACTCTACATTTTTTTGAACCAAGTCAACTATATATTATCTGCATCCCTAAAATCCAAGATCCCACCCCTGAGGAAAATAACTTACCAAGATAACTAAGTAATACAGTTGATGGTACTACTACTAAGAACCTTAGCTAGATCTTTGAGAAATTTCATGTGTACACCCTATACCACATTGAGTTACAATCTGTATCACCCATGAGAAAAAATATTGGTTATGTCCCATATCGACAAATCCATGGCAATTGATCTATTTTCATGTGTAAAAATTGTCATAATTCCAAATATTTATACTATTTAAACACATTGGACCTATATAAACCATTGATGGTATTGATGAAACCCTACTCTAATTTTATTTCATTCCACCAAAAAGATGCATCTCATACGTATTCCTCATTTTACAACCAAAATATGTATCCACTAAAGAATTGGAAAGTATGTCCCATAAACTATAAATATCATGATGTTTGCTTGTAAATATATAGTATTTTATACCATTCTCAAGATTTAGGTTCTTCTAAACCACATAAATATAGTTCGTAATGATTATACCACAAATATGATGTCAAATATCTAGATGAATACTCTTGCAAATAATCCATGTCTTTCTTACATCGTATATAAGAAATTGTATTACAAGGTGTAGTAACATTGTAATGTGATTCAAGTTTAAAGATACTAAAATATTCCCAAAATAATGCTCAAAAAATTATTATACTCTTAACAACTTGAACATATTTTGAAATAACTCCTAAAATAAAATCTTCTAAAAATCCTTTTATTTAAGACCATCGTGCTTGCCTTCATGTCCCATAAATTCCCACCACCTCACAGTGGGACACTAAATCATAATGGGGGGAATCTTGACCATTATATACATAGGGTTATCTCTGTGATAAAATATTACCTTGATAATTTCAATCAAGAATTTAGTATCTTAAGAACCAATTGTTCCCTGGAATGCTAGTGGATACTATAGTTGAATGTCATGAGAAAAGTCATCCATCACCCTAAACATCCCTCAACCCTAAGAAGGAACATTATGCTTAAATATGTGATACGTCTAGTCTATTAGATGAATGAAGAGAAGAGTTGTTGGAGTAGGATTAGCTTTGTCCTATGGTATAGGCTATGGTGGAACGAGAACTTACACCATATAAGGATCATATTAGCTTATGTAATATGGTATTTTTTTTCAAAATTCAAAATGATTTCATATAATAGTAATAAAATCATTCTTATGGTAAAAAATTAATCACTCAATAGGATATATATGGGATTATTATTAGAATAAATGTCTGTAGAGATACCCACCCAAAATTTATAACCCTCATAGTTCTACACAAATATCACGTCAAGTCACCTATACCTGCATGTTAGTCACAATTGTATATATATATATATATACGTATATATAATAATATAATTCTCAATGTCACCTAACAAGTTCCACAAAAAACATATTAACTTAGGCTTATAACCAAAAAATGTCATCAAATAAATTAACTCAAATCAATGAATTTAATTTTATATTGTCTATACAACAAACAAAAATGAAAATATATATATATATGACATGTTATCCTATATAACTATTTATATTTCCTGAACGTACTAAATCCCATTAAACTATAATAATAGTCCCACTATATATAACTCAAAGGTCCTTTTTGCAATGACCCATGCCCTAAAGGCCAAGATCTAGTGGTAAGATTATTACATCAGTACTAGATAAAACTGATCATTTCCTATGGGACCAACTAGATTAATAGTCTTTGTAAACTAGATACATGCATGAATTACATTTGACAACATAAAAACACACAAACTATTTTAATTAAGAATATCATTATTTCCACTGACTTATCATTGAATATGAATCACAATAAACATCCTATGATCCTTGGTAATGGTAGCATATGTAAATGGTGATGTTATATTCTTCGTAAGGGAATATTTATTTAGGAATTTGTCATAGAATAAATAATACATGAATAATATAGAAGGAATAAATAGTGATCAAATAATTATACATAAATTCTTACTTGATCTCAAACTATATCCATGTCCCACATAACTATTATAATATTCACAAGTATATCAATAACAATATTTCTAATGATGTAATGAATAATTTTGGACATTTTAATCATACTTGAGAGGACTTGTTCAAAGATGTATTAAATAAATGGGTAAGGCATTCGAAAAATACCCGACCATTTTCATCTTATGAGACCTATTGATGCATCAAGTGACTATATGTTTTAATATCACATTAGTCACATAATATGTCCTTTTTATATATTATATTCACAAACATAACAACTAAATAAACATTTCTTGTAATCAATAACTATTCATTTCATAATGTGTTGATATATATTTTTGAATAATTTTACTAATAAAACTGACCATAAACCATCCATATAAATATGATAGATTGTATCTTTTTATTATATCTATATTAACAAATAATATTCATCAAAGGATGTTGAGATATATTAAAATACATTTTAAAATTGTTATATAATTTCTTTTATTGAATACACATTTAATTTTGAAATCACTTACTTTAAAATTAAAAATTTCAAAAATATTAAGAAACTAAATTTCAAAGAAACTATTATTGGTAATAGTTATAGTAATTTAATATTAATATATTATTCATTATAGAGATATTATTCATTTTTTGGTGAATGATAAATCAAATAATGTGGTCCAACCTTTGATAAAAAGTGATTATTTTATAAAACGACAACAAGATTAGTTTTATGAATTTTAACAAAAATTATAAAATTGGCATAATTTACAATAATGAATCATTATAAATTATTAGTTATTTTTATGAAAATTTATTAAATTAAATATTTACATATTAGAAAAATAAATCTAAATAAAATAAAAAAGAGGATAAGTTTCCTCAAAAAATTACATTGCCACCGTGAGAGTTGAAAAAATGCAAAGAATAAAATTTACATAAATAGAAGTGGTATAAATGGTAAATTTTTATCAATATTTAAATATAATATAATTATCTCAATGAATAATTAAACTTAAACTATCCCAAATAATGATGAGATTATGAAATGATCACTTACTTCAAGTGTGATATTCATTATATGTACTTTAACCGCAATTATAAAAAATTAATTTTTTTATAAGTCAATAATTTAATCATATTAATTTTTATAATAACCTATATGATCCCATTATTACAATTAATTTTTTTATTAATAATTCTTTTATAAAATCACCTTTTTGATATTTTATTATCTCATTTTACAAATATGTTTAAGTTTAGTGTTTTCTATCTTTATGCTTTAATCATTGTTCATTTATATTGATAATGTTAAAAATTATATAAATATCATATGTATTAACTATATATATTGATTATTCAATAAAATATAGAGATATTAGAATGAATTACACAACTCATGATGATTGTATGGCATACATATATATCAACATTGTTTTCTCATTTCAAGGGATGGAATTAATGAAATTTAAATAATAAATCACATTGATATCATATTTACTAAATAAAATTTATTTTATATATATATTTAACTTATATTTATTTTCATATAAATAATTAAAAAATTAAAAACAAATCACAACACTTCATCGGCTGATATTACAAATTTACACAAGAGCGATGTTATCATATTCCAATGGATGGGAAGGCAAGAATGTATACATGGTATTATAATTAAATTGGTTAAATTTTTATTAAATATCAAATATAAAAATTAAATTCATCCCCATAACCATCTATGAAATATTATTATGGAAATTTTATTATATATTTGCATTGATGTGGTTGTTCACACATATGTAGAAGTCATAACATCACTTCCCACTTGATGGAAGGCAAGGTTAATAGTGGGGGTTAAATAATAAAAAAAATTCTATTTGTATTTAGGATATTTAATTTATTATTTTTTGATGAATACCATGGATATTAATGATGTATAAAGGGAAATAAATTGAATTCGGTCAGGTAGTTGATTACTACTTCTTTGATAGGACACCTTTAGATCCCTTCATTAGGACCCTTTGCAAGGATATTTATGTAATCACGAACATATAATTTGTGGTATATTTTGTATATAAAAGTATTTTTAGGGTTATATGGGTTATATTTATAATTATTTAATGAAAGAGATAATGTGTTTCATTTTGAAAGTGGAGAAAGCAGTTGTCTTGGGGTTACATATTGAATTAAATTTATATAAATAATTTTTTCTAGAGTAAAGGGATCTGAATTTATATATTTATAATATAGGATTATTGATGGTAGAAGTTGTATAATATAAATGAATTTGTTCATTTTTTGGTAATTTTTTTCCATTATCTCTTAGTTTTAACAATCTTTTAACCCTTTTGAAAATTACCAAGTTATATGTGTTTTATACTCCTTAACGGTACATAATGATAAAATAAAAGGAAACCTTTTAAGAAATGGAAAATTGTTCATATATGAAATAATACCCCATTTCCTTTATTTGATAATATAATTTGTCTTAATTTTAAACCATTTAATAATATATTGTTTTATCAAATATCATTTATTTTATTTATAGGACTATTCATTTACATTGATTTTGATGTTGTTGAGAGACTTATAGAATAAAAAAATAAAAAATTAACATATTCATAATAGGTGATATATATCTAAAAAATATTATAATATAAGAAAAACATCATTTCTCAAAAGTATGGATCATCGAATTTAGGTTTGAATTCCTTTGCTCGAACGTAATAATGTAAACCAGTTGAGTCAAAAAGGTCATGAGGGTGTCTAGGGATTGTTTGGAGCATGCAGCCCTAATATTTTGAAAAAACAAAATGGGATGCACTATTGGGAGAAACCATATTTCTCATACCTAATGGTTTCCCTAACCATGTGGTATATTTTATAAGGGAGGAGGCTGCTGCATGACTTTTCAAGAACTGTTCCATCCCAATGCATGTTCATGAAGGTTATAGAGGGGATTTGGAAAGTGAGATTGATACATATTATGAAAGGGTAGAAAACAGATGTGACTAGCATGTGGTGGGTCCCTCATTATATAGTAAGGTCTTCATGGTTGGTGCACAGTTTGGAAAAATATGCATCCAAACTATGAAACACCGTCTGCTTGGTGGAATTTAAACTTATATCATTATTTAACATAAAATAATAAAATCATCTTTTTTATATTTTTTCCATCATATGAACATCCCAACTCTCACTCATGAGATCTCTCCCACTCACATGGATAGGATTAATATGTATTACTCATCTGGACTCCAAATCAAGTGTTGTTAGAAGTATTGGATTCACATCAGTAAGCTCTCGAATCCACTTTCATCCCATCTTAGTTTCCCTTCAAATCTATTGTGCTATTTTTTTATGCTCATATTACAAATATTCAGTTCGTTAGACCATTCCTCATTTTTCATTTTATCTAATTATAATATGAATTTTATACTAGTTGAGGAGACTTTTAAGGCCCTATGGTTTTTCTCAATATTTCATTCCCCAAAATTTTAGAGTTTCCTATCTCTAATCAAAGTGTGGTATACTGTATATTTTCACGTGTCACCATAAATATTATTTTATATTTATATATAATTAAATAAATTATTTCATACTCCCATGCATCCTTTCTATGTAGTTAGATGATGTAAAACATGGTCTTAGAAACCCATTTTCATGTACTAAATAAAATTTTTTTCTCTTATTTTATTTTTAATTGACTAATAATTGTATATAAGTTCATCTTTGATTGGAAATGTAATTTCCATAAATTATATAATTTTTCAATGGACTGGAACACTATATATTTCCTTTTATTGACCATGATTATGAATAATCATACGTTTATTAATTAAAATTATAGTTCATATTCAATATAAGTTGGTGGAAAGGCCACACCTCATGTTCAATAAATGTTTTGTTTAATTATATGAATGGTTAAACCCTTTTATATATTGATTAATTTTTTTATTATTCTATTTATGAAATTACACAATGATTATTAATTTTTTGAATATTCCATTAATGTTGGATGTTGAATGATTGTTAATGGTCCTGTTGAGCCAGATGTTTCATGATCCCTTACATAGGGTGTTGAGAAAGATGTTTATCACTATTATATATATATTTGGGATATGGGAATGATGTTACATGATCCTCAATATCGGTTATTTGGAATGATCAATCACCTTTCTATCTTGAGTGTTAAGAAACACATCTCACAATCACTATGAGATTCAAGGCATGTTCCTCAACTAGAGTCTAATGTATCATTAGACTAGTTATGGAGTCATGAGTTATGCCCCCGGTCTAGACATGTCATAGTATCATTGTATATGCCTATATACATTCTCATGTACTCTGTTTATAGATTTTTATTTAATATAAGCTATAATATATATACATTATTATATATAATGTTACTGATCAGACTCGCACATTTGACTATGACATGGTAGGTATAGACTACTGGGTTTTCTATTGGAAGATGATCCAAATGGTATTTCATTATCTAGAATTATTTATCATCCTTATACCTGATCACCATTGTTGGTATACACATAGGTTGAAATTTTTCTAGATACTGTTGGTGGTGGCATACTAGGATTGTTTTCTCACAACAAATGGAATCCATCTTTGGTATATGAGTAGATTACTTATTTTATGT
The DNA here is from genome assembly GCA_963277665.1 of Viscum album. Classification (NCBI taxonomy): domain Eukaryota; kingdom Viridiplantae; phylum Streptophyta; class Magnoliopsida; order Santalales; family Viscaceae; genus Viscum; species Viscum album. The sequence continues at coordinate 2,300,564 of OY728148.1, read as the reverse complement.
ATGGATACGGTAAAGTTACACACATCAGTTATTTTATTCTATTTTAATTATATCATGGATCATGGAAGCATAGGACCGGTCATATGATTGAGATTCTAAAGGAGTGATTTTTCTCTAATTTAGATTTTTGTATTACATGTGGTATATTCTCATCCTCTATGTACCAATTTCTCATATTTTATATAATATAGAACATAGGATATAGAAACTATTATAGTTTTTTGGAAATTTATATATTTTTTAATAGATTACATTACTTTATTCCATTGTACTATTCTATCATATCATTCTTTTTTCTATAGTGGGTTTCTGATAATCATATTATATTATCTATTTCTTATGTACTATTGGTTATATATATTCTTTTTCTATTATCTATTTTATTTCATTATATGATGTGAATTTTTATATGATTTTGTTGTCTCCCAACTATTAAATCTTATACTATCATTATTAGTTGTTATCCTTTGGCATTAGGGGGGTATGCTTGAGTCAATGTGACCCTCCAAAGCGATGTATAGGTTAATTGGATCCTAATTTCGGGCATTACAATGTGGTATCTGGGCATTTTATTTTCCATTATATAGTGATTAGGAAATTATAAATGAGACTAGGATGTCATGTAAATTTTAAATGGGTATGTCCAAGGGTGTAGCTAAAGAATGTACATAGGATCCACACACTACCTGGGATGGATAATTTCTATTGTTGTTTATTCTTATTATAGTTGGTATGACATCTACTTTGGGTGAAAAAATGTATTATGAAGTAATTATTATTGGTGTTATTGAAATTATATTTATTTCCCATTGGCATAATGAAATGATGGAGTAAATTACATGCATCATTATAGGAACATCATGACCAATAAGCCATAAACTTTTTCATTCCATGATTACTTTCTGTGTGGATTTTTTTATTGCCTAAAGTTAGTGCCTAAATTATTTATTGGAATTATTTGTGAAATTATTATTGTATTGAGAAAATATATTTGACACTTAAATTGTCTATCATAACCTAATAGTGTTTTCCTACATATTCTAAAGAATACACATTAATTTTTTAGTTATGGCTGTTTATCCATAGACCGTTAGTTGAATTACATGAAACGTGTTATGGTCTAAATTTAGGGGATGACACATGGAAATTTATAAGGTGTACGGGACATTATAAATTGGTTATGGTGATCTGTACAATTCAACCATTTGAAGATATTTATATACATAAACGATAAAAAAATTAAAATGAATATTACATTATGAATAAAATTGTCATTTTAAATATTTTTAATAGACCTAGACCTGGACACATCCATAGTGGTGGGTATTGGGAGTCTCTAACATTCAGATATCCTACAACTGTCTTATTTAACACCTAGACCTAACTTTTGGACAGGGGAAAAAATTACTTTCCTAAGGAAGGCTATGTACAAGTCCAATATATATATATATATATATGTGTGTGTGTGTGTGTGATCTCTTGACTGTTAAATTAGATATTGTGGTGTGTGTTTGTAATTTTATAATCCTTCTACCAGAACAACCATGACTTATAAACCGTTAAGGCGGTGACAACCATGCATAAGAAATGGTGGGCCCTAGGCCACCAGTGTTTCCTTCTGTAGTTCCACCTATGTCACCACATATTGGTCATGATATTGAAATATATCCTTAGTTTTGAGAAGAAATTTTCTAGATGATGAAAAATATATAAGGTGTAGCTCATCATTTCATTATTATGGTATAGTTGATTCAGGAGTTTCTATAGCATAATATCCCCAACATTTCTAGGGATGGAGAACCACATGCTAGTGATTCATTGTTAGAGGTCATGATTTCTATATTTGATCATCTTGATAACCCTCTAGAGTGGTGGTAAAAACATATTTTTTACATGCTATGTGATTTTTCCAATTACAAGATTGATGTTATTACCAGGGCAGACTGACATAATTGTATGGTGTGGGAAGACTTCCAGACGTTCTTTTATTATTATTATTTTCCACATTATTTAAGGTCTGACTATGATATAGATTTTATTATCATACATAAGGTAACCATGTCTATTAGAGAGTATTATTATAGTTTTATTGAGCTTAAAAATGACACACCTACTGAATAAGGAGAAGATATTATGACTACTAGGTGATTCGATTAGGGCTAGAACACACCATCTTGTCACAGGTCAATGTTTCAGATTGAATACTATTTCTGAGATAGTCTACCATTCCACATTACAGAGGTGAATCTGAGGGAATGTGATGGTGAAATCCATGGTGGATCAAACCTAGATATTTAATGTTTATTATAATAGATGGAAGCATCAATTCATGGATTATCATAGGGTTAGAAATAGTCCAAATGTTCTAACAAACATTTTCCCCATACACCATGACTTGTGGAAACCAAGACATATGAAACCCCATTGTTTGTAGATCTAGTAAAATGAAGTGGCTACAATAATATGGAGAATATTCAGTGCATCTGTAAGTCCATTCCATCAGTTCATAAAAAGTGGTGATCTACACCTACCCTGCATCTAGAGTGGGGGTATAATTATCTCTATAGTCAGGGAGCTAGAATACCACTGGGACCTCAGGCATATGTGGTGGTAGGAGATGAATTAATCAGTCCCATTATTCATAGTTCCAATAGAGTATGTTTTCTTAGGGAATTTATGATATAAATCAGGTCCATGGTATGGGTAGTTACATGTAATACAACCTACACATTATGAGCAGTGTTCCAGACCTTCTATTATATGAGGTACTATTCTAGTAGCCTCTGCATTAGTGTCTTCTTTATTTAACAAAATCACAACTCAATCTATTATATCAAAATAATCATTAAGATTATGGGCCTCTAGATAGATATATTATATGGTCTGATGACACTAAATACTTCATTAGGTATCCAACTAAGTGTGTTCTCTACTGTAAAACATAACCCTTGAGATAGACATATGTATCTTCATATATTATATCTTCATCCCTAACATGATAGGGTTTGATGTAATTATCTAGATGAATTTTTAATTTGGGTATTGATCTTATATTTACTAGTATATCATCTTAGGGTGACATTTACATTACCAATGGGTAGTAGGTGTGTTCATAAGGGAGAATGAGATGTTCATTTGAATTGAGTGAGAACATAGGAATAGAGATTGGGATTAGTAATATTCCATATTTCTAGTATTTTTTGGGATGACCATGGATCATGAATCCTTGTTTTCCCTCTTGTATGGGATCATTTAAAATATGTATTCCCTTATAAGTTTTCTTATTTAACTATAGTGGGAGAGGTCTAATTTTCAATTGATCTAGTTCAAGGAGAAGGTTTAGTATTATTTCCTCTTTGTAGAATGACATGTATCAAGCTTTAGGTTATCAAAAAATATTTTGAGTAACTAAAGGTTAAATAATTCATATTTCCAACACTTATCCTTGGGGTTCACCAGACCTTTTTTCAACGAAGTTGGTTGGTACCGATAGATTTTTCATGGATTATTGATGGTTGAACTAACTTATAGTGTTGAACTGGTATCCACATCCTTGTATATATAAACTCCTTGGTCATATTTTGAGATTGAGAGTGTTTTCAAAATTATATTTGAGTTACGGATATCAATGTATTAGTTTAATGTCATATTATATACCTCACATAACTTATATAAGTTTTTATAGACAATATGATTCCATGTTCATTCCATTCAAACTCATGAATACCCCAATGGATTTTAAGGATCTCATGAATCAATTTTTTACTCATATCTATATCCATTCAATTCATTATTTTTGGATGACATCCAAGTGTATACATGCTCTAAACATAACCATAAAAAATACATTAATATCATGGAAATACACTTATAGAGACTAATATTTTTTCTACTCTTAGTAAATTCTAATTTTGGAATGATCAAGTCCACATTTTGTGTAATATACTCCCTGATATAGAGTTTATGTAATCCTAAAGAATGTGGTAGATGTTTTTTCTTCAATGAAATGAAAAACTTTATTCAACATATGGAGTTTATTAGAGATAGATTGATATTAAAGGTGATTCTTCTAGGATTTCACATTCCCTGTGGATCCACATAATTTTCTAACAAAAAAGGTTTTGAAATTAGAATAGATGGAAGATTGTGCATCATCCTTTTAGGATTGAAAATGAATATTGAATTCATTAATGATCATAGTTCTTCTAGAACTAGGAGGGACCAATTAAGTCGTTTTCAACACATTAGGTATTTTTCACGGAGTAGTTTTGATGAAGGAGGAGTTATTCATAGAATTATTTCCTCATTAAATGATGTATAAATGTGGAATTTCCCAATCAATGACCTCAAACTATCTACTGTTGATAATTATTTACATAGCTGGTGTCCTTATTTAGTAGGTGATCATCTTGTGGTGCTCACATTTCAGAAAATAAACATGTATATCTATAAAGACTATAATCTAAATATGTGGAATAATAGATGGTTTTAATACATGAAATATTCTACTATTTTTCCTATATAAATGCATAGAAAAATAAATGCTTTAGCAGATTCTCTGATATATAAGTCTCAGACACAAATGATTTCAAAGGACAGTTGTGAGTGGAAACTCATTTCTTTATTTTCAAATCTGCATGTTGAGGTTTTGATGGATCATGGGAGGACTGTCCTCTCAACTTTAGTATTGAAATAACATTTTCTAGATTTAGTGAGAATGAGACAATATTCAAAACTAAGGGCTTAGCCCAATGGGTGAGTATCTTATATGATGATTCAAATTATGGTTGTACTTTTGATGATGATGAGATTTTATGTTATCATGGGTGTCTTTGGTCCCTATCTAACATCATATTTAAGATGTCGTTGGAATTACTTTCCTCATTTTGGGTGATAAGTACATTTTTTTCCATCATATATCATGAATTACATGGCCTAAAATAGTGTCTTGCAATGAAAAATGATATTGCTACTTTTAACACTCTACATTCATTATTTAAAAATGTAAAGGTATAAAATCAGTGATTGGAAGTAATTTTACATCCAATATACATTCCCTATTTGAAATGGGAATATATTTCTACGGATATAATAACTTTTTTACCCAAATAACCTCTTCAAAATGATATGGTGTGGATTTTGATTGATTTCATGAAAATGGATTCACACTTTATAACTAATTTAGAGACATAATTTTTTGATGAGATGGGGAGGATATACATAACGTAGATCATATGTTATTATGAGATCCATGACCATTAATTTATTATAGGGATTCTCGATTCACATATCTATTCTGGAATGGGTTCCATAAGGCCTTGGTTACACAGGTGCTTCTTTGTACTACCTATCACCCTCATATAGAAGGACATGTGGAGTATATGATTCTTGTGTTAAAATACATTCTCAAGGATTGTGTGCATGATAGTGTCTATTCTTAGGAGATAAATATAACACATATTTAGTTTTCATACAAAAGATGATTTCATGATACCATTTATATGGCTCCTTATGAGGCCTTATATGGCAGGTATGGCCAATCACCTCTATGCTAGAAAGAGAAAGGTCAGACATCTATACTTGGACCCTATCTTACACAGGAGAATAAAAATTAGGTCTTATTAATCTAAAGAACCTGGTGAAATAGTATTCTATACTCTAATAATATACAAACTGATGCAAGTGACATCCTGAGTTTGGTGTTGGGGGCCGATTTTTCATACAAGCTTCACCCAGGTTATGCCATCGATGAATTTTTTGGATGGGTAAGCTTTATCTATAATTTATAAGAACCATTGTGGTTTTAAAATGAGTAAAAATAGTGAAATATAATAAATAACATCCATGTATAATTAAATTTATGCATAATGAGTTTAACATATCTTAACTTTGTCGATATTATCTAGGCCTACCGCATGTTTTATAGTCGGATGATGTTAAATTTGATTTAGTATATTCTTTTGAGGAATATCAATTGTGTATTATTGATCGGAGCATTAAATAATTAAATGGAAGGTTAGTTCTACTATTAAGGGTGTTATGGTATCATTTCCAAGTAAAATATGAGTCATGAGAGTGGGAAGCTGATATATGATCACACAAGGGTGTCTATTGTTTTTTTTTTGAATTCTGAAGCCCAGAATTTATGGAAAACATACCGGGTTAAACTTTTGTTGAAACTATGCCTCCTGAACCACATAGATTCCATACCCATGTGGGTAAAACCAGGAGGGAGTAGGGGTGGGGGCACTTGGTTTTTATTCATCCATACAGGCCCAGGTGCATTCTCGTGTGAGTTGAAAGGGGGGTTGGGATAGTAATCATCACACTGATTGCAAGTGATGATGAAAACTGTGAACCTATCTATTGGGAATCCCAACTTATGTAGTGAGTTGTGTATAGTTGGGGAATTATTTGTATATCCATGATGCCTAACCATGAGACACAATCATTTTGGGTGAATTAATGATTCTATTGTTAATGAACATAAATTCTTAAAGTCTAATTCCTACTGTGTTTTTAGGGGATAACCACCCATCCTCTCAGAAGTGAGAACTCAACATATCAGATTGCTAGTATTTGATATTTCATTATATTTTAGACTCAAAATCAATTTCCTTCAGATTAATTGAATTAGAATTAGAAATCATGTGAATCCCCCTACTTCATATATCAGTTTCTCATTATATCTATTTTGCTGTTTATGTGAAATATCATATGAAAAATATTTTTATAATTTTTCCATTCTATATATTAAATATAGTAAACTTCAAATTGAGAATCAAAATTTTATTATTATCAATATATTTTCCTATGGAAGGTAGTAATGTTTTCATTCCAAACGTTTTTGTATTTCATAGATCTCATCATGGTGTGCTGGGGTGGACATTTCAACATATTTCATTAAATTTTGGTTTTCATTACTATATCATTACAAGAAATAATTTATAATGTAATGGAATGTTACCATATAGTTATAGTATTTATTCCTCAATATTATGCACAACATTGGTTGTTCCGAATGAAATTTCTTCTCCCATATAATTTTTTAAAATTCCTAAATAACTTCTAAGTATTTGGATTGGCATGGGAATGGAAATTACCCCCATTATTTAATTTTTTAATGGAATAGAAAAATCTTTAAGTGTTCTTTTTTTCAATGATTATTAATTTATATGCCTTTATGAATTAAATTTATAATTTAAATATGATGGAAATAGTTATAATTGCTAGGGCTCCTCTATTATAATTTTGAATGTAACTTTAATAATGTTGATACCCATTCATATACTGGGATACATGATTATGATACTGAGGAAGAAATTATTAAGTTTTTTATTATTATTATGAATATTCCATTAATATTTGAAATATAAAAATTTGTAATGGTTCTATTGATCATATTGATTAACACTCCATTACATAGAGTCTTGAGAACGATGCCTCTCAGCGTTATACTTATTTCTGGGTGATGGGTATGAAGTTCAAAATTCTTATGTATCTTGTGTTGGGAATGAAGACTCGCCCCTTGTATCTTTAGTGATGATCATGATATCTCACATTTATTATGAGATTCAGGTAACGTAATCTCTCCTATAGCCTATTATCTCGTTATAGTATATATGAACACATATGTTACAGCCCAGGTCCAGTTAGCACCTATAATATAGCTTTTTCTCTATTTAGATCCTCACGTACATTGTGAATATTAGTTGATAGTGTATATAAATAAACTACATAAATATTATTATTATATATATGGTTAGTGATTAGAATCTCCAACCAGCATATGTCAAAGTATGTAGAGCCATCCAGGTGTCCTTTAAGAATTTGAGATCGATGTTATTTATATATTCAATATTTTTTATTATTCATACACCTCCACAATATTAATTTTATCCACACATGTGGGATTTTTTTAGTCATTTTTGGTGATGGGCTAATAGAAATTTGCTCACACCCTACATGGGACACCTTTTCAGCAATAATATATTACAGATCTACATGAATGGATTATGGAAATCCCTATACTTTAGATGTTTGAGTCTTGTTAATTATAGCATGGAACATGGGAGTGAAAAATTGAGCTTAGGCATGAGATTCTAGTGGAGGTGTCATTTTCATTTTTTATAGATTTTATTAAATTCATATCCCTTGCATCCCATATTTTTATATATCTGCTAGCCATGAAATCATTGTATATGACTCATCCCTTGGTATATTGATACTATTATAGTTTTTGGAAGTTTACACTTCCATAGTTGAATATTGTGTTTGATTATATTATTCTATCTTATTATATCATGATTCTTATAAGGAGGGATACCAGTCATGGTATTATGGAGTCAATTTATGCTATGAAAATTTTAATTAACATGTTTCTTCTTTTTAATTATTTTCATTTTTTCCTCTTTGACACTCTGATTTGAAGGTATAGTCTCCACATTTATCACCATAAACCATTGATTATAGTTCGTAGACATTATAATTCGAGGGTTGAAGCTAAAGGACACTTCACAATGGGGCATGTGTTATGTGGATTCCATGTTAGTATGTTACTTATGATATAATAATACATATAAATTTTATTAATTTCAATATTATTGTAATGTTTTTTCATTTTTATATTAATTTAATGACTATTTTTTCAATAAATCATAAAGACATAATGTAATTATTTGATCAATAAAAATAAATTGAAAATAAATAATATTTATTAATATTTAAAATAAACATTTAAAATTGAACGTATTCTTAGTTTTCACTTATAAAAAATATTAAAGATGTTAGGGTCAAGAGAGAGAAATTTTAATTTTATTCTTTTCTCAAAATAATATAAAGGATAATATCAATATTAAATGTTACCAAGTGGAAATATTGTCATTAAATCGATGATAATGGTTTAACTACACTAATCCTTTTGGATAAATTCACGTGTCGGAGAAATATTAATTCCTCACCCCAAAGTGTTGATTCTATTTTACCCACTTTACCCTATATATTTAATAAATATATACAATGGTAACTATTCATTATGAAAAATAGTCAAAGGGAATGATTTACCATATTTGATACCTATAATAACAAATATGGAATTAAATTAAAAATCTTCAATTAGCTCAATTGGATGATTTTAATCTAAAATTAAATCCTTCAAACATGATAAAAATTAATTTTCTATAAAAATTACTTGTAGATATAAAAAAATTAACACATAGTAGTATAATGTTTATTCCAATAATATTTATTGAAATTTGTATATTTAAATTGAAATAATGAAATTATTAATTTAATCCGAAAATGAATTTCACTATGAAAGTACTCAATAATAAAATGAAATTGAAAAAAATATTATTTTTGAGTATTCAATAAAAAACAAAATTTAATTATAATTAAAAAAAATCAATATAATATAATTATGATATTATGATTTAAGAAATTATGTCATTCAATAATATAAAATTTATAAAATTAGTATAAATTAATTTTATTATTTTTATAATATGTAATAAAATCTATTTTTACAAAAAAATTATTTTTATTAAATATATTTTCTCTCTAAAATAGCTTTCAAAATGAAACTATTATAATTCATACATCTAACATAGTAGAAATGATATGATATTACATAATATTACATTTCATTAATACTTAGGGTTTTATGTATCCATGTTATTGAAAAAGAAAAAAAAATTGAAGAGAAATATATCTTAAAACTGCATTGTGTTTTTCTGTGAAGTTCTCATATCAGTTTGATTCACTGAGAGGGGGATGGGGTGAATCAGTGACCCTTTAAATATTTTAACTAATTTATTCTTCTCAATTATTCTTCTATGGATTGGTAAAGACTTGATCCATTATTTAGGTGTCTCTCTTCCTAACCTCGAATGATTTTGAAAATGTAATGGCACTGAACACAAGGATTTACAATGATCGGTTCAAACACCTACTCCTTGTTGTGTTGGTTATTAAACCCAACAATGATTATCCACAATAATTCAATTAGTAATAAAAATGGTCGATACATAATCACATTGTATATCTATTGATTCACACAAGAGGTTCTTTATAAAGCTTCCCATAGTGTTATAAGAGTCCCTCTGGCCTATTTTAGTGTCCCACTGAAGACTTCTTCTCTACCCTGAATCTCATAGGGTTCTTCTAGCACTCGAGTCACAAAAGCCTCTTCATTGTTTATGTTATTTCTTGATTCACATTATATGATTTTTTCTCTCTTCCCACATTCTTTCTGAATCATAAATTCTTGTGAATCTCTTCAAGGATCTTCAATAACATTTGGTAAGGTCAATTGGAATTGCTCAATATTTTTGATCACCTGAGTTGATTAGTTCTGAGTCCCAACAATGTTCATAAAATTCATTCTTCTTCTGATGAATACTTTTCCTCACTAAGATTTGTGCAAGTAGTGTACACAAAATCTTCAAGAACCTTAATATCCAATAATTATCTTTCATAATATCATTACTGTCTTTCTTTTTGGATTTTCAATAACTAAAAACTTAGATAAAAGAGATTCTTTAATTCATTCTGGCATCAGTCTATGTTCTCATTCAATTCATGCATGCATTGCCTGGGGTCGAATACCTCTTGTAAATGTATATCTCAGTTTCTTCTTATTTTGGTAAATAACTTAATTCACTTATACTTCTCCCTGTTTTCATGGAAAGAATCAAATACAGTTTTTTGATTATTCAAACATTGAAGATGAGATCACATATCATCATATGAATTCCTTATGCTTATTTCAAGATTTTTTTGTAATTTCTTCTTATTTTTACACACATTCACTAAAAATATTGATTCTTATTTTTAGTGACTTAACATGTTCATGTGCATGCATTCATGCATGAACAATCCTTATATTCTTTGTGTGAAAACCTCTAGGGATAAAACACATTGAAAACACACACAATCTCTTCTCTTTTTCCTTTTATATTTCTATTGTTTTGGGTCTTAGGACACACACACTTGTTCTTTTAATTTGGATTCAATGTGTGTCATTCACATGTGTTCTTCAAACCCGAATTAGTGTTGTCCATAGTTTGGCTTTGTTCATACACACATGGGTATCTCAATTCATGTATATTCATGCATATGCATCATCCCGGCACTATATTCTCTTACTTGTGAAAACATGAAGCCTTGGTTTTATTCTTCATCATTTAGATCATACATAAACCCTGGCATTCATGCAACCACCTTCTTCTTCAAAACATACCCTTGAAGAACAGTACATATCAAAGGTTGAAGTAAGAGGGTGTTCTTCTTCTTCCTAACAACTAGAGAGCTCACAAGATCTTCTTCTTCGTGAAAAGGGTGCACAAGGATATCCTTTACATAACCAAGAGTGCTTCTTGGTTATGTCTTAAAAAAGGTGAAACAAGGGTGCATAACACCAGTTGTGTAGCCTACAAGATCTCCTCCACAAAGCATGATGACAGTTTAGAAAAACGAGTAATGTTTTCGTGGGGTTTCCATTGCACATGGGTGTGGATGTTCTTCTTCTTCGCATGGAAGGTTCAAGAGTTCATAAAACTTATTTAAATCTTGGGGGATCCTCTTCTCATTTGCGTATTAATGCTGTGTGAAAACCTTCTCTTCACTATGAACTGTACTTTTGAGAATGAGAGCTTCCTCAATTTTCTGAACACTTGAGCCTCGGTCGAGGGATTTATATTTATAGGAAATGATCACCCTTCAAATCAGCATGATATGCCACTATATTCACATATTTCAATAGTTGATATCTTATCTTTTTAATATTTTCAAACGCGGATGATAAATCTCGCAAATCTCAGTTGTTTTGTTTTCCTTTTTCTACTGTGGGCTCCTTCTTTCACGGTGAGTATTATTCTCATGTTCATGTGTTTTCAAACCATGCAAATCATCTCTAAAATGTTTCCATCATCCTGATGTGGCCTTTCAACTCCAATTTCTTTGGACTCATTCAAATTCTCTATTCTAATTCATCAAAGAAAATTTTAAGGAATGCATGTATTTGGTTTTCCCGGACGATCATCATACACTAAATGTGAGCTTCAATGATGGTTGGGAGTGAGACCTCAGAGGTTTGGTAGTGGTGACATCATACTGGTTCACATCGTGGTTGGAGGATGAAGATGATGTAGGTGGAGGAGCATTAGATGACATAGGTTCAACCATGCAACACGCGATATGGATGCACGATGGATATTAAATCATGAACTATAGAAGTGATGTGCGGTCGTGATTACACGTGGGATCAGTTGGACATCCTAGATTATTCTTCATTTTCCAACTATTGTCCCACATTGAAACAGAGACACAAGCATGGATCATTTATAATACAAGATGACCCAACCATATCTCAGAATTTTCCTCCTCCAATAATTGTACTTCCCTGTACCGTGTTCACCCTGTGAGAGCGCTCTTATCACCAACTCTTCTCATCGGGCATGCCCCTAGCGCGCACGCTTCATAGGTTGACCACTATGTAGAACATGTAGGATTATACACCACCGCATGTACCTAATTCGGGCTACTTCGAGGAATTCTTATTGGGTGCAATAGACCCCCAGGTCCCGCATATTCCTTGGGTGAGGGGTTCAGCTGGCCTTTAAGATTGGCCCTAATTATTTATAATGGCATATACTAAGTAGATAGAATAAAATCCATGTATTAATTACACCTTAAAATTTGAAATCATCATTCTTCGTTCGAGGCCCATGCATGGGAAATACACCTAGTATCTTCTACACTAAGCCCTTCCTCCTTTCTTCTTTATCAATAATCATTATCTTTCTTTTCTTTTTGGAATAAAAAATTTAAGATATTCAATATTACTTTAATCCAATAATGGATGATTCATGGTTCATTTATTCATTCTTCATGCTTTAAAACATAATGCATGGATTCTACTTGTTGTGGGGAATGTGTTTTCCATTAACAAATATATTCTTTACTGAGGATCAGTACAAAAAATCAACTGAAATAGTAAACAACCTTCATCGAATTAGAGGCCATTTGATGGATCTTCTTACTCTTCATGCAATGGATTATTTCATGGTCTTCTTTAGGTGTTATAATAATTTATCACCTCGATACAAGTCTTGGAACATAATATCAGTTCTATAATCATCATATTTATATCCTCTTATAGAATTGATAAAGTGTAGTAGTCAATTCCTTGAATCAACAACAATTCTCCAACGCTTCCCCAAATTCTTCATCAATACCTTTCATTCACATATTGAATTCACATTGATAACAAATGAAACTCTCATGCCCTTCTATTCATATTGACAAAAAATTCAACTCTTATGCACTTTAGTCTCCCCCTATGTATTTTGTATTCAATATCACTTAAGCACACATTGAATGGGTCAATATGTGTGCCAAACATTTCTCCCCCTTTTTTGAAACCAAAAGAAAATGTTTTTGTGGGGTCTCTTCAAAAACATTTCCTCCTCCCTTTGAATAATATCTTTTGGAATATTTCAGAGATATATATGATGTCACATGGTTCGCATAGTAAAGAACCTTTAGTTAATAAACTCTTAGTCTAATTGGTATAGCCCAATATAGAAAAAAAGTGATATATGACCAAGGTCTTCAGTTTTTTCCATAGACAAAAATACATGTGATATCATGCTCAGAATGGTTCAATTCATAACCAAGAGATTATAGTTAATCTTATTTATTAAGGAAATGCTAAATCCTACACATACTTCCGCCAACATATTAAAATGTTCAAGAAAAATGAAAAAGGTCCCCTTTCATCCCATCTTGTCATCAATCAAGAACTCTACCTTAATTGACATGATAAATAGAGTTAAGAATAAGATATTAATGATTGATATAAATACCATAGTTTCATATTCTTGAGATGATAATAATTTCAATGGTTTTTCTAGACAAAATCATTGACATCATCTCCTTCATTTTTTCTCCCCCTCAAGGGGTACACTCCCATTGATTTAACATGGTGAAAAATAATCATCAAATGATCTTCAAGATATTAATATTGATAATATAATATGGTGGAACACTTCATGTAATAATCAAATAATAAGAAATGTGTCTAACTTGTAGTTCTCCACATTTCCCATTCAACTGTCATATTGAAAATGAACATCATCTACAATTCCCTGCAATGTATGTACATGTATAAAACCTGAATATAAATAAATAAGATGGAACACATGTGAGTTTTTTAATAGAAGCACTATGGATGATAACTTTTTCTCAACATAAAAACTCCATTCCTTGCATATCAAAAGTTTTTAGTACTCTTCATGCTTGTGTTTCCACTCCATTTTACATTTTGATCATTCTTTGTCAGCATGGAATGTTTACATCCATTCACCTTCATCATGTGTGGATTGTTTGTAGTTAATTCTATCAGTAGTGAAGTAACTTTTACTATTTTATGTTGATCTATTTTCACCATTTTGAATGGAAAAATTGTTAAACACTTGTTTTCATGATGTATATCCTTCTTGCACCTTCCACGCAGTAGTTGTGAGACACTAGTGTTATCATGTGTTGAAAACCTCTCATGAAATTCATATTTTCTTTCATGTGGAATGAATTCTTTCCCCTTTTCCTATGCTTTATCGAGTACTTCATCTTCATCCCTTTACAGTTCTCTAGGAATTTGAAATTGATTAGGCCAGAAAACAAAACACTTCTTCATATCTTTTTCTAAAATGGAGAATCTGCATGGATTCTTCATTGTCTTTAAGTTGCCTATATTAGGCAACTTATTATCTTCATGAATGTCTTAAGTTAATTCCATCTTCTTCTAGATTGATTCTCCTTTTAGTTTTAGCTTGCATCCATTCATTTCCATGGATTGTTAGAAGTGATCCATGGTATGGCCTTTCATCCCACAATAGAAGCATATTTTCATTATTGATATGACATTCTTGTAATCCGACATAAACGTATTCTTGTGAATAGTTTATTTCCCAATTTTCATGACGTAATTGTATTTCATACTCCAAATATAAAACTTTTCAACTCTATTTCATTTCTCTTAACTTTGTTGTGGACTATGATTTTTATAAACTTTCTGAGTCATGGAAGGACTAAACCAGCACTCATCATAACTATGACCACAATTGTTGAATTATCACAGAAGTCTTTAAGATAATCAAATCTGTTCTTGATAGAATGATTCTTCATCATCTGTGATTTCTACTTTTTCTTTGCAGGTTGCTTCATTTCTTCACATCTACATTCCTATAATGCATTCCTTCCATAATATCCATACGCTAACATATTGTTCCTACAATCATTGGCCTGATTCCCAAAATTCCATCAACACCAACAATTGCCCTAAAATTTCATCTTTTTTCTTGTAGTATCAGTCTCTCCAGATTTAGTGTAATTTTGTTTTTGGAATTTTCATTATTTCTTTGAAGAATAATTCTTGGTGATTGTATTCATAATCATTCCAGTATCTACCCTTGATGTTTTTATGGATTTATAATCATTTTTATCAATCTCCATCTTCCAATCTTTTGGTTTTGAACTAGTACTTTTATATGAAAATGCATTAGTAGAAACAAAAATAACAAGGTTATGGGATCCTTCTTCTTAGAGGATGTTTCCATTTGATTTTATTATGATCTGATGTTCCTTTTGGATTCATATTATTCAATCAAAACTTGATTAGAAATGTCTCATCTTACATCCAATTGGTATGTTTCAGCTTGGGCTCATTGGTGGTTTTTAAATCTCACCTCCAATTATAAACATTTCATGTTGAGAGTGTTCTTCTCATCCTAAACTAATCTTAGCTTACTTTCCCAATTCTCCTTCATCATTGTTATTTATTCTTCATGAATATTTATTAATTGTTTCAAAGATATGTCAACCACTTTTTGCTTGATGTATTTGTCTTCTAGTTGAACAGCTTTGACAACCATATAAACATTGTCCACCTTTTCAAATGTACGGAATGCTTCTACAAATAAAATCTCAAATAATTTTTTCACACAATTACTTCCTTGCAATTCTTCAATAAAGTGATTATTCCTTTCATTGAAAAGATAATTTTTTTCTTCCTTATCTTTCACTATTTTTGTTAGAGAGTTGGATATGCCAACCCATTTAGACAATGCTTATTCCATGTCATTATCATCTTATTCCAGCTATAATTATTCATCTTGAAGAGAACTAATGCTTATATCTATGCGTCTTGACACATCCCTAGGGAATTTCTCCAGATGATCTTTGAGTGATTTCAAAAGATCAATAATTTACCTATCATCGTCATAGCTTGAGAAGGCTTAATTAGAAGAATAATAAGTATTATCACATGTTGTATTATTCTGATTACCTTCAGTAGAAAGTGTCTCCCCATTAGTAGTAATATTCTTTTTCGTCTTCCTTGAATGTGTCTTCATTTTAGTTTTTTGAGTCTTGGAAGAAATCTCCATTTTAGTTTGCTCACTCATCTCCTCAAATCCACATTTCAAAAAGACACGCTTGGATATTTTATAGTTGACATTCCCTCTGTTACCAATTTGATGTTTATAGATTAGTGTGAATCACTGAGAGGGGGAGGTGGTGAATCACTGATCCCCTTAAATCATTTTACTAATTGATTCTTTTCAATTAAACCTCTATGGATGGTTAAGGCCTTTATCCAATATTATTGTGTCTCTTATCCTGACCTGGGATGATGTTGTAAATGAAAAGGCATTGAACAAAAAGATTTACAAGGTTCAGTTCAATGGCCTACTCCTTGTTGTGTTGGTTATTCACCCCAACAATTATTCTCCATTATAATTTAGTTAGTAATTAAAATAGTTGATACATAGTCCCATTGTATCTCTCCTAAGTCCCACAAGAGTTTCTTTATACTACATTCTATAGTGTTACAAGAGTCTCACTGGCCTGCATCAGAGTCCCACTGAAGACTTCTTATCCTCCCTAAATCTCATAGGGGTCTTCTAGCTCTCAAGTAACACAATGAGCTTCATTCATTAAGTTCATTTTTTGATTCTCTATAGATGATATTCTTCTCTCTTCACATAGACTTTCTGAATCAAAAATGCGTTTGAATCTCTTAAATGATATTAAACCACCTTTGGTATGGTCTGTTGGCCTTGCTCAATATTTATGATCACTTGAATTGATATGTTCTCATTCTCAACAATACTCAGGCAATTATTTCTTATTCTATTGAAGACCTTCACTCACTATGATGTGTAAAAGTGGTTCATAGAACTTCTTCACAAACTTTAATATGAAATAATGACCTTTCACTATAGAAGCACCGTCTTTCTTCTTGGATTCTCAATTAATAAAAACTCTAATAGAAGAGATTCTTTAATTCTATCTAGCATCAGTCTATTTTCTCATTCCCTTCATGCATGGATTTAATTTGATCCAATACCTCTTGTATTTGGATATCTTAGTTTCTTCTTCTTTAGTGAATTAACTGAATGCACTATGACTTCTCCTTGTTTTTTTGTCAAGAAACACATTCACTAATGTGATTATTCAAAAATTGAAGACCATCTCACTTGGAATCATTTTAATTGAATGTGCTTCATGCATGAGTTTCAAGGCATTGCTTTTACTTTTTTACACACATGCATTAACAATATTGATTCAACTTTTAAGTGTATTCACTTGTGCATGTGCATGCATGCATACATGCATAATAATTTTATTCTTTTTGTGAACCCCTCTAAGGATGAAACTCATTGATCACACACACCATATCTTCTCTTTTTCATTTTCCCATTCTCTTATTTTTTGTATTATCATACACACAATTTTTATTTTAATTTGTATTCAATGTGTATCAGGAACATGTGTTTGAAAACCCAAATTATTGTAGTCCACTATTTTTCTTTGTTCTTACACACTTGGGTATCTCAATTCATGCATATGAATGAAAATGTGTCATGCATGAATTATTCTATCTTCCATGTGAAAACGTGAATCCATAGGGTTATTCATCATAAAATAGAGTATACATAATACTTGACCTCGATGAAACCACACTCTTCAACAAAAACAATCCCCTACAAAATTGTACTTATCAAAGGTGCAAGCAAGAGGGTGTACTTCTTCTTTGTGAAAACCATAGAGCACAAGAGATAATTTTCCTCATGCAAAGGGTGTGCTAGGAACTCCTTTATAGAACTGAGAGTGGCCATTGGTTATGTATTCGAAAAGGTACAATTAGGGTGTGTAGTACCAGTTGTGTAGCCTGCGGGATCTCATCCAAAAATCAATACAAGGGTTTATAAGAACCATTAGCGTGTTCATGAGGTTTTCTTTGCAGAGAGGGTGTAGTTTTTATTCTTCTTTTCAAGGAAGGTTCAAGATTGTTTATCACTTGTTGAACTCATTGGGGATCCTCATCTCATTCACGTAATAGAGCTGTGTGGAAACCCTCTCTTCACGGTGCTATGTTCTTTCGAGAATGAGAGCTTTCTCAATTTTCTCAACACCTAAGCCTTGATCAAGGGATCTATATTTATAGGATTGGGTCACCCTTCAAATTAGTGTGATATGCCATAGGGTTCAAAGCATTCAATAGTTAAGATCTTCGGATTTGAATATTTTCAAATGTAAATGAGATATCCCATAAATCTCAGTTATTTCCTTTTTATTTTTAAAATGTAGGGTCCTTCATTCTCGATCAGTATTATCCTCACATGCTTTCATTTTCGAATGCATGAAAATCATCTCCTGAATTCATCGAGCTTCTTGATGTGACCTTGCAAATCTATTTTCTTCAACGATGTTTGAATTGTCTATCTTGATGCATGTATACAACATTTAATGCATGCATGTATTTGGTTCTTCTGGATGATCATCTTGCACTAACTATGAGATTAGACGGTGGTCGTGGGAGGGACCTCAAAGGTTTGGTAGTGGTGATGGCGTACTGCTTCGCATCACGGTTGGCAAATGAAGACGACCCGGCTGCCTAAGCATCGAACTGATCTGATTTCACCATGCAACACACGATATGGATGGACGATAGAGATTAGATTATGAACCACATATGTGATTTGCCTCCCTAATTACATGAAGGATCAGATGGACGACCAGGTTTAGTTACACATTTTTAAATTGTTGTCCCACATCGAAATGGAGACACTAGTGCAGCTTATTTACAATACAGGTTTCCCCAACCACAACATAGAATTATACTCCTCCCTCCATGGTACATCCTCATAGCGTGTTCAACCTACGAGCACACTCTTAGTGCCCAATCTGCTCCTCGGGCACACACCTAGTGCCCACACTTCATGGTTTCATCACTGTGCAGTACCTCCAGGTTTATACACTGCCCACATGTCCCTCTTGGGAGCTAGCTTTGAGGCCTTCCCCTTAGGCGTGGTAGCCCCTTGGGTCCCGCATATGCCTTGGGTGAGGGATACAACTGGCCTTCAAGTTTGGTCCTAATTGTAGGTAAAGTAATATACTAAGTGGATTGTATAAAAACAAAATATGAATTCCTCATTAAAATTCAAAACCATCATTCTTCATTCAAAGCCTGTGAATGGGAAATACACCTAGTAGATCCGACACTAATCCCTTCCTCCTTTCTTCTTCATCTTCAAAAATCATATTTTTTTTCCTTTTTAGGAATAAAAAATATAAAATTTTCAACATTACATTAATCTAATCATGGATGATGCGTTGATTATTTCTTCATTCCTCATGCATTGAAGCATAATTCATTGTTTCTCTTTATTGTGAGTAATATGTTCTCCCAAAAACGTATCTTCCTTATTGAGGATTAGCACAAACAATCATCTGATATGGTAAAAAACCTTCATCCAATAAGAGGCCATTGGATGGATCATCCGACTCCTCATGAAATTGAGTATTTCATGGTCTTGTTTAGGTGTTCTAAAAATGTATCCCCTTGATAAAACTCTTGGAACTTATTATCAGTTCTACAATAATCAGATTTATATCATCTTGGATAATTGATCTAGTATAGTACTCAATGATTTGAATCAACAATAATTCTCTAAGGCTTCACCAACTTCTTCATCAATACCTTTATTTCACTTATTGACTTCTAATTGAAAATAATAGACTCTTTTAAGCGCTTCAATCCAAATTGACAAAAAATGAAACTCTTATCCACTTTATTTTTACCCCCTATAACAGAATATTAGATTTTAAATTCAATGATATATAAAAAATAAAATGATTGTATCTACATTTTACGACATCCTCATGTTCTCCAGAATCATCTTTGAATTTATCATAACTCTATATAAAATTAACCATGTGGGTTGTCTTGTTACTTAACACTCTATCTCTATAAAACACAACTTCTAATGAAAGATCTTATTTGAAAATACCATGATCTAATTTTAAAACCATTGAGTTTAGTATATGTGAAATATTTGATATATACTTCCTTTGGAGAGATATAAGTATTGTATCATCATATTCATAGTGTTTTTGTATATGATCAAATAGAAAGTCTATTATTTCTACTTGATCAAGCTTGAAGGGTCTAATATACCAATGACTCTATATTCCCTTCTTTCTGAGTCTCTTAATATTTTATCATTTATATATTTTTTATAATTATTAAACACAAGATAAAAAATTCATATTTCTGTGATGATTTTAAGAATCAATTTATTTCATCAATTGGTTTTTTGTATATTTCAAAATGAATATGACTTTCTCTATCCTTTCCATAGATAGCACATTTCTCAATGGATTTCTCTCATAATCATCATCCTAAAAAATGTATTTACTTAATTATTACATCATATGGATTCATAAGGACCTATATGAATTCCATATTGAAATATAATTATGTAATATAACTCTTTGTGAAGAAGGTGTTCATATCATCCACCTTACAAAACCAAATATAAATACCTCCACAGATTCTCTAAGAGTTAAATGTTTCTCTTATAGTAACTATCAATCTATGAATGATAAGCAGTATAGAATTAGAACATTGAATTTTATTTTGTTTTAATAAACTTCCAAAAACTTTTACAGGACCTCATATCCTGATTATATTCAATATAATGAGGTACCACATGAAAAAAGACCACTTCATTATTTTAAATTGCGGAATATTGATTAATTGATATGTATTTCTTGATAAAAATTCAATGTGTTGACTATGAATGGAAAATTAATATATAACAACTTGAATTATTTCCTTTCGACATTACAGGGTGTCTGATGAAAAAATAAAGGGTTTTGATTCAAAATATTCATTCATATATGTATAATGGTAGTGACATCCACAAGGAAATATTTATCATGGTCCAATGTTTCAAGAATTCCATCCATCAAAATATATAATCTACAATATCTCTCATCATGTTTTCCTAACAAAAAAACTATTTCAGATCTGTATGCATACATTTACTTCGAGTACGAATAAAATTTGCTGAACTATATAAATAAAATAATAGATACTTATTCAGTTATAATAGTGATCAAACACATAACCACTTTATGAACCATATTATTCCTAGAAGTTCATGGTTGAACCCAGGATGATTCATCACATTCTTCAATAATTTATATCATCTTTATATTCCTTTTTAATCCTCTCGATGATGGTTGCTTGAACATTAATCTATGAAATATAATATCTTTAACATTTCACAATTTTTTTTAAGATATAACTTCTAAAAATACAAAAATAAGGGGTCATTTTCAATCATCATAACGGAGAACTAGAATGGTATTTCTCACTCAAATAATCCTACTTATTTTTCTCCTTCCATGGTGTAAATTTATTAAACAATCATAATATATGATGAAATCACACCTTATTATTTGTTTTATATTCAAATTTTTGTGTAAATATATAATTAAATATTTTATGATCTGTATATATATCACACATTTCACCATTAATATGATTACTTCATATAATCAATGATAAAATTACATCTTCTAAATATAAATAAAGTGATATGAAGTCTTAATCCTGAATTTTTCATTGGATGAATTCATAAGTTATCACCATTTAAGTCATAATGATTATGCATCACATCCTATTCTTTGATTCATAACTATAGATAAAAATACATTTCCATATAAGAGTAGTGTAAGAACATGTGCATTGAATTGAAGTATTTTTAGTAGTTCGATATTTCTTTCACATTAATCCATCTAGAGAAACAGAACCCCAATTTTAGTCAAAATTTCTGGTATATTAGATAGTAATAAAAAATATCTCAAATTATTTTGATAGTATAAAATCGATGCATGGAATATATAGATCCCATTTACCATGGTTGTAATACTCTATTTTTTAGTAACATTGGTATTTTAATGATCCGAGGATATAACCACATAAGGGTTTATAATTTCAAATAATCAAATATTCTGAAGAACAAAATTCAGACACTGTAAATTTAACATGAGAATTCTTCACCATGGGGGTGTTAATAAAAATTCTTAAATGTCTTTCATTCACTTCATTTCCTTCTTAATATATAATAATATAAATGATAAATAAAATTAAAAACTCTTCAAGGTAATCTTAAAAAACTCAATTCATTAAATCCATGGAGATTGTATCATCATTGGTAACTCCAAATTACTTGACTATGAATTTATAATGAACATACCTCATACGAAATGCTATATTGGGTATATCCTATATTTATATCCTTTAATGATGATCCCCAAATAGAAGATAAATAATTATAAAATATAGATCTCCTCTTTATTGATCAAATATATTGTTGATATAAGATAGAGGGAACTTGTTTTTAATATTGGACTTTTTTATTTAATCACAATCAATGTGAACATTCATTTACCCATACATAATCTTATAAAAATGTAGGTCCAACCCATAGTGAAGCACTAATCCAAAAAAAATTATTATACTTATTCTCTTGGAGTTTCTTATTAAATTAATGAAACTAACATTTGGGACAATCTATATAGAATCATTGAAGTGTGAATTACACTAGGTAAGAGTTCAATTTAAAACCAAACATTATGATTCAGCGTAACACCATCCATGCCCTCAATAAATAAAACAAAATATTCTCATATAATAGGGCATATTAAATTTTTTCATTGTCCCCAATATTTGGAGATAAATATACCGCATGAATAGTTAGTAAAACCAATAATATGGAAGATAATTTCTATTGAGGGTTTAGGTTCAGCCTTGCATATATATAAAATTAAAGGTTGATTTGGAATATGGAATACAACATCAATTATTTTTAATTGATAAGGGATCTATATTGAGAGAGAAAATACTTACCAAAAGATACAAAAAATTAAACTAGAGGAATAATTAAAATAATTTTCGAAAGAAAATTATGCCAAAATTTTATCAAAGATGAGAAATATAGTGGAAATTTTTTCGACCAAGAATTAATAGTTTTCTCCTCCAAATAAATATATAATATTTGAGCTTGTTATGTTACACCCAAATAAAATTATTCATATTAAAATGAGTTTATAATACTAGAATGAAATAAAAAAATGGGATGGAGTTAGTGATAAGTATACCATTCACCATATTTTATGGGACATTCACATCAGGCATTGTAATTGGATAATATTTCCCTTCTCCCATTGGGTTCTTTTCCAATAAGTTTCCCAGACATCTAAGGCATTTTTTAAATAGTTCCACATATTCTAACAGTTAAAGTGCTATATATTTATGGAATCTCATTTCCTCTTGGATTTTTGATATTGATATTACTTTCTTCAATGTTTGAAGAAAACTCATTTTCCTTTTAATCGTGTACCACGTTGTTTTCTCACAAATTTATAACATGTTCAAAAATACTACATTGTTTTCTTCCCCTTATACATTTTTCAATCTGAGTGCCTCTTCTTTTTTAGTTTTCCATTAAAACCACTAGTCATGGATAATTCATTCCATTGAAGGATTGGAAAAATCTAATTTATGAAATTTTCATTCTTAATCATTGGATTACATATGTTATCTTCATTATCAATACTAACCTTGTAAATTTAACTTATTTTTTAACAAAATTTTCCCCATTAATGTTTATTAGAAATTGAAAATTTCTTTATATATTTTCTTATTTTTCATGTTAAAATATTTTCCCATCAAATTTAACTTAAAATATATCAACATTATGCTCTTTATTTATTCCACATCATTGGTGTTTTCATTAAATTTACTCCATTGATCAAAATCACTCATGATAAGATAATCTATTAATACATCATTATCCACAAAAATATACTCCAAATAAATTAATACATTTTCTAAAATACATATCCCTTTATTACTTCCTATTGAATTTATGGATTTGATGAATGATAGAGATTATTGTCCCATGGAATAGCCTATTATTATTATAACTCCTTGTTGGTGTAAAAGATACTAAATTTGTTTGAGGTTATTAGTAATAACCTATTTTATCATCCCAAATATAGTGATATTTCATTCACCTCCAACTCTAGAACTAGAATCATTATCTTTTCAATGAATAAAATCCCAACATAAATTCCACAGATTGATATATGATTTATTTCCCCATTATGAACCATTTATAAAAAATGTAATATACTATATTAGATAATGACCTTATAAATCATAATATATAATTTAAAAACTAATGAATCACTTCAGATTAATAGAAAATTAAAACCGAACTGGTCACAAAAACATAATCGTGTTTTCTTTTTGAATATTATCCAAGTCTATAATTTGATAATCATCTACAATCAGTATTTTACTAAATATAATTCCTTATGATGTCAGTAATTTTCCCTATGATAAAATATATAATGACCACAAACCTATGATGATAAATCATTTGGTTACTTTATTTAATAGTTACTAGATACAGGTGATCGAATCCCAGTTGATTGAATAGTTTAGTAGTCTGGGTAAGCTAGATACATGTTTGAATCTGAAATGGCATTTGAAAACATAAAATATATAAAATTATTTTATTTAACAAAATATTTATTCCCTTTATAATATCCATTCATATCAATCATAAAAGAACATTATGGAATCTAGGGGAAATTAAATACATAATGGGGTGACCTTAGACACTCAGTATGGGAATGCATACTGTGAAATCAGTCATTTAATAAATAAAAAGGGATTTTTATTTTAAAAATAAATGATGATAAAATAATTCCATACAAATTTTCATATGATCATGAAACATATCCATGTATTACATAAGTTTTCTAAATGTCACCTAGAAATATGTATTTTATTTTATAATTATGGGATGGAAAATATTGGAAATATTATACTTACATTCATCGAATCATGCTAGGAAACCATACATAAATGGTTACATATTTCAGAAAACAACCAACCTATTTTATATCCTGAGACCCATGGATTAAATTAGTGGTTTTATTTTATTCTACCCCAACAAACAAGTAATACGTTCAATTTCTTCATCATAAGAAAAAACAACACAACATAACTGCATACCTTAAAATTTTCAGTGTTTATATTAGAAAAAAATAGAAAATGTTAATAAATTATAAAGTAAATCTAACAAAATACTTCTATATAAATATGTTTGATGGTATCATTATCCTATAACATTATTAATTAATAAAATTTATCAAAAGATGTTGAAATATATTAAAATATTTCTAAAAGATAAAAAAAGGATTTCATGACAGAAATAACATTTTCATTTTGAAATCATATATTAAAAATATAAAAATCTCCAACATTTTATGTAAAATATTATATTTGAGAATTATATGTGAATCTAGTAATGTAATATTAGCTACCAATATTATTTACGATAGTGGGAAAATTTATTCACACTGTGTATCTTAAAAAAATGTGCGTTCACATCTTTATTACAATGGTCGTCATTTTGGGAAATAATAAAAAGATATGTTTTAAAAAAATCATATAAAGAGAAACAAGGGACAAATTAAATTTAATAGATCATTGAAAAATAATAAACAAATAAAAAAACTATAGAAATTATTTACATTGATGGAAAATATTACTGGTAGAATGAAAATCAGTGTAGGTATTATATAAAAACATTATTTTTGTATCATTAGTAAATGATAGATTTAAATGAAAAGAAAATATAAAAAAGTAATGAAATAAGTAGATGATAATAAATTATTTTTTTTATATTATTTAATCATCATAAAATTACCTCAATGGAGACAAAAACATAAATATTCCTTAGTAGTGATGTGATGGTCAATTAAACCATTACCTAAATTTCAACTCAAATTGTATGTGTTTTTAAACAAATGTATAATAAAAAGAAATATATATTGAAAGAACCGGGACCTTCTTTTCATGTACATTTTTCATTTTTCCGTAGTTTTATAGAAAAGAGGAGTTTTTGGAAATTTTTTAAGTACATGACGTGTACATTATGAGTACACACCATGTACTTCGTTGCTACTCGAGGCCATGTGATGGTCGTGTCATGGAAACACACACGGTCATGTAGCGGTGACATAGAGGCCACCTAAATCAGAGTACAGAAAAGCTTAGTACACGCAGTGTACTCCAAAAGTACATGGCGTTTATTTTCTTTTTTTTTTCACAAAACGCACCGAGGTCGCATCTTAACTCTAGAACTGTCTTCTTCTCTAGCTTCTTTGACTGAGAGCATCCCATATAGCTGAGAATCGTTTTTGAGCCCCTGAGACTCCTTTTGTTCACCGAATCGACCACCTTCGACTATGTTAGAACCCCAGCATTAAGCTCTTCCTTCTCCCAGAGCTTCGTTTTCCAATTCCTCCTCTTTCTCAAGTTATCATTGGTTGAGCATTTGGACATTTTCATAGATCTACAATGTTCCAAGGATAATCAAGCTTCGAGGTTCAAGTATATCGATCTCCTAACATCAAGGTAGGTGGTTTGTGCCTTTGTGTTGAAAGTCTTTGAGTATTTTGTGAAAAATCCACCAATACCAGTGAACGGGGTATTACGTGTTTTTCAGTTTTTCCCTTGTTGTTGACTTCCTTTCTTATATGCCTAATTAGAGGTTATTGTTTAGGAATAGGGTAATTTATGGTGATTTAGATGCTTTGCCCAATAATTTTTTGCATGTTCATGACCGCTTGGTCTAGTTTTTCCTGTTTGGTTTTTGCTAGTTCCATTCCTAGTTTGTAGGATGGTGTGACTGTTCTTAAACGGTGAGATGTTTTAGAATTCTTACCAAGTAGTTATTGAGGATAATTTTCCGGTTAAACTATGTGATACTTGCTGATTTTCACATGGCTGTGAGAACCTAGTGTAGTAGACCATATAGAGAATGGACGTAAAGGCTTCTCCAGAGTGTCTTTATAATACAATGCGAGACTACAGGGGGAATTGACATTGAGTTCTTCCTCTGCGTGACAGTAGTTTCTGGACATGGGCCAAAGGGGGAATGATATGTTGAGTGCATCCCCAGAACGCCTTTTGGTATGATATGAGACTATAGAGGGAATTGACGGTGAGTGCTTCCCGAGAGAGTCTATTTTCTTGTAGTTGAACTAGAGGGGTGAGACTGTGTGTTCCTCCCAGAGGGTTTCTAATACTTATTGGTTGAACCATAGTTGTTAGGCTATGGGAACTACCCAGAGGGTACCTGTTTGTTCTACTTTCTTGATTGGTTGCTTCCTTGTTTGTAATTATGTGCTAGAAACTGTGGATTGTTTGCTATTAAGTACTTTCCTGTTTACTGTTTTTTGTCCTTTTACCAGTATTATATTCACAGACTTTTAGGAACAGATCTTTGGGTGGTTTCCTACTGGGACTTTTTCTCACACCATATTTGGGCCATGATATTAGGCCCAAACAGATTATATTGTTTTAGGTATAGATAAGTGGAAGCGCCCTTCTACTTCAGGTTCATGATTGCATTGGAGTTGGGAGCATAGGCCCAAGCTGAGGCTTGCGATGCTGAGGAGTTGCTCACATGTTTTTCTTTTGTACTTTGGTTTAGTACTATATTTAGCATTGTGACGTTTTTGGATGTTTTTCAAGACATAGATGTATCATGCATCATTTACATTTATTTCTTCTTCAGTTGTTTATTTATCTGTCTTCCGCTATTATTGTTTTCGGATATTTACTACTTCTGATATTGTATGTGTTGTTACTTCCACTATACACTCCAGTAATGAGGGCATAGTTTCCCCACTATCACACCCATGGCCCTCGCTGCTAGTTGGCAGCCTCTGGCATTCAGGGAAATGCGCTTGAGGCCATGTGACCAACCGAGTACGGGGTGCCTCTTGGTGGCTTCGGGACCCAGACGTTACAAATTGGTATCAGAGGAGCTTCTTTTATCTTGACTTACTGTTTGGAGATTATATCCATGGATAGGACAGAATAGGTACTTGTTAATAAGTTGTGCCTAGGAGTAGCTAACCCATGTTTCTGGAAAATCCATATTACCTCATTTATTGCAATTTTTTTTGTTTGAAAATTTTTACCATTGATTTGATTTCCCTGTTGGGTGATTCACATGCTTTGTGTTGTTACCGTTGTTGTTATTGTGGTTTTTTTTCTGTCATAACCCGATTGGATGAGGGTATCCCATCTATTTCATCATATAGGCACTTGTTAGAAATCACATTTCATGCATTCATGCCATGCCATCTTGGATGTATTAGCGATTACATGTTGTTGTGATAGACATTGTGTAGAATATTCATGTTGTTGTGATAGATGTTTGATAAAAATATTTTCTTCTTTTTAGAGCTTTGATTGTGTAAGGGTTTAATTGAATGAACACCGAATTTAGGTTCTTGAGGTGTTATGGGCCCTCATGGATAGGAATTTGGTGGAACATTGACCTGTTTACCTTGTTTGTAACATGTATATGATGCCAAACATTGATTCGCGGGGTGTATGAGCCCTCATGGATCGGAATTTGGGACCTTAACACTGGTTTTCTGTGTTTTCTGGGCTCCAGAGCAGTTTATGAGGCTACAGTCTGGAAAAAACTTGAATACACAGCGTGTACCTTATGAATACAGGTTGTGTAGTATATAGCTGTGTCACTGACTATGCGAGCTAGGACACGGTGTTGTGAAAAATCTTGTAGGAACACGATGTTTACTAGTTTAGCACGTTGTATAGTATGAAATAGGTACCTCGATCGTGTCACGAACAACATGGGCCATGTTATATTTTCACATACACATTGTTTCTAAATCTTACACACCATGTAATCTAATCTAGGTAGCCGGCCGTGTCACGAGCAATACGGGTCGGTGTTACCCTTTCTCGTACACGCCGTGTCCGTCTGGAACATGCTGTGTAGTGTCAGCCTCATGTCAGGTCGCGTCGCTAACAACACGGGATAGGTAAGGCATGTCTAGTACACATTATCTCTACCTAGAACACACCGTCTAGTTTTTTCTTAGAGGAGCTGTGTGGCTTAACCGTGTATAAGGACACAAGCAGGGAAGAGGACTCAAGTACACTTCGTGTGTTAGGACAACACGCTGTGTATTTGGGGCGTTACACGACCAGTTTAGGTATAAGTACACACCCATGTGAATGACATAAGAGAACATTCCATGTGGGGAAAGAACACACCGTTTTGTGATACTTGGCATAACTCAAATGCCTTCTTTCCCTGTTCCTTCTTGTCCCTTTAGTTTTTTTAGTCCTTGTTAATCTTGAACCTAAGGTGTGCATTTGACATTGCAGAATCATGCCGCCTAGACATCCTCTGATTGACCTCAAGTCACAGGGGAGTGATCAGATGCCTGATATGGTTGATCATAGACTTCCTGTTGATCCTCCTATTATGCCAGACTGGGCACCAGCGGTTATACCAGTTCTAGGCACCGATGAGTAGTTTAGGGAAGGTGTTCTGAGGATTATGTAGACCTTATAGGGAGTTCCGCCTCCTGCCTCAACTATAGAAGACATGACATGGGTTATCCAGCAGTAGCATCCTCCCACCTTCTCTGGGGTAGGAGGACCTCAAGCTGCAGAGTCATGTCTAGAAGCCATGATGATAATTTTTGAGCATATGGAGATGCCTCTAGAGAGGCAGGTCAATCTCACTACCTACATTCTACGAGACACCTCCAAGAGGTAGTGGGATGTGATATCACAGGTGGTTCATTAGTATGTTATGGCGTGGCATGAGTTTTAGCGCGTCTTTTAGGACTACTTCTATCCAGAGACCCTGATGACTGACTGAGCCTGAGAGTTCATGATCCTCGAGCACGGTACTCTTTTGGTCATGGTGTATTCCTCTCGTTTCAGGGAGCTCTAGTGTTTCACACCCCTCTAGGGAAGAGATGTGTTGTTCTTGTAAGGGAAGTTTGAGGATGGTCTCAGACGGGAGATCCCCTCATAGGTGAATATCTTCAGGATGACTTCCATCGCTTCCATCGTCAACTAGACACTAATTACTGAGTACAATCTGAGAGATTTCAGAGCTGAGAGCCTGGATGGTTCTGCTTCTAGAGTTAGTGCTTCACCAATTGACAGCCGAAAGCACCGTAGGGAGTCTATGCACGGTGATCCGAGGTGGTAGGACACATCTTCAGGTAGCCAGGTGGTATGCTACCACTGTGGAAGGGTTGAGCATACAAGGCCAAAGTACCAGAGAGACCTAGTGGAGTGCCAATCTTGTAGCAAGATGGGTCCCCTTCAATGCTTCTGTCAGGTTTTCTCACATATAGCTGGTGACAGGGGTTCATCCTTGACTCCTCGTTCAGAAGTAGAGCCACCCGTTTCTCACTAGTCTCTGAACTGGAGTTCTTTTGGCCCTTCGGGCCAAGGTGGAGGTCTAGGTCATGGTGTTCAGTCACTTGTCTCTCAGCAAAAATAGGGTGGATCAGCTCCGAGCAGTCATCAAGTGCCACAGGGCCGTGGTACAGGTCAGGCATTTGCAGTGGAGCAGACCCAGCAGGATCAGGATCCCAGACCCTCTATAGTTCGAGGTACGATCTTAGTTGCCTCAGTTTTATCTTCTACACCTTTTAATATAGGGGCTTCCCATAGCTTTATCCTTGTTTCTGTTGTGGAGAGTCTTGAGCTCTGTATCTTTTCTTCTGCCAACATGTTGACATAAGACACACCATTTGAGCTTGCCTATACGACTGGAAAGGGAAACATAGTGGCTAATGCGTTGAGCAGGAGGACTCAGAGACAGGTAGATCAAGAGGCCAATAGTGAGTGGCAGCTTATGACTATATTCTCTAAGATGCATTTGTTGGTTCACAACAGATAGGGGAAGACTTTCCTATCTTTTGTAGTTGTTACCTCTACACTTCTTGATCGGGTACTAATGAGGAATCAATCATATTCTGAAGGCCTATCCCTACGGGAAAGCATGTCAGGATAAGACCCTATTCTTGGATGGACAGTAGGCGAGGATGAGATCTTTCATTTCTAGGGATGTGTATGGGTGAGAGAAGACATACGAAAGGAAAAGATGCGGGATTTTCATTCCTCAGTTTGGGTAGTTCATCTTGGTGTCACCACGATGTATCGTGATCTACAATTCTAGTATTCATGGCCAGGTATGAAGAGACAATTTGCTGGTTTTTTCATGAGATGTTCCACTTGTCAGAAGGTGAAATTGGAACATTAGTGACTAGTAATCCTTTCATAGCATTTTCCCATTCCCGAGGGGAAGTGGAATGACGCTGCGATGGACTTTGTGACTGGTTTGCCGAGATCTTCTCAAGGGAAAGATGTTGTTGGGATTGTCATCGACAGGCTTACGAAGGTTTATCACTTCTTGTCGATCAAGGAGACCTTCAGTGTTGACAAGCTTGGATGGTTGAATATCCAGAGATTGTACGTCTACATGGAGTTCCAAACTACATTGTTTTAGGTAGGGATTCGCGTTTTACTTCTCGGGTCTGGTAGGGGCTTCAGAAGGCTTTGGGTACACAAGTACTTTTTAGTACAACAAACCATCCTAAAAAAATGGCCAGTCTGAGGGTATGATTAACGTGCTTGAGGATATGCTCCGAGCTTGCATTCTATACTTTGGAGTCTCTTGGGATAAGCATATACCTCTAGTGGAGTTTTCCTATAGTAATAGTTTTCAAGAAACTATTCATATGTCACCTTATGAGGCTTTGTACAGTAGGACATGACGATCACCCTTATGATGGATAGAGCCTGGATAGGCAGCTCTGTTGGCACTTCGTCTTGTTTAGTAGACCTCAGAATAGATAGGGTGGATTTGGAATAGGATGGATACTGCACAGTCTCAGTAAAAGTATTATGCTGATCAGTAGAGACGACCTCTGGAGTTCGAGGTTGAGGATTAGGTTTTCCTATGTGTCACACCGAGGTTGGGACACAATAAGATTCGAAGACAAGGTAAGATTTCACCACGGTACTTCGGGCTGTTTGATGTGATGGAGAGAGTTGGGCCAGTTTCCTATCGGTTGTAGTTACCTCAGAGGTACTGGGATATGCACGACGTCTTCTACGTTTCTTAGCTCTGAAATTACATTTCAAACTTGTCTCATGTCTTTCAACCTGACAAGATTGAGCTCGAAGAGGAACCATCATTTGAGAGACATCCTATCTGGTTTATCGATTGAAGTACAAATGTTCATCGTGGCTAGTCCATTCCTCTAGTACGGGTGCGATGGTAGCAAGGGTGAGTACAGGATGAGACTTGGGAGAGGGAGGCCGATGTACGATCATAGTGGTCGAAGTTGTTCGGGGTTTCTTCTTCTACGCCATGCTAGTGAAATTCGGGGATGAATTTATTTATTGGGGAAGTTTTTAAGAACCAGGACTTTATTTTCAGGTACGTTTTTCCTTTTTCTCGAGTTTTTGAGAAAAGAGGATTTTCTGGATATTTTTTAACAACACACCATGTAATTTCTAAGTACACACAGTGTAAATCATTGCCTCTCTAGGCCATGTGTTGGTCATGTCATGGACACACACACGGCAATGTAGGGGTGACATGGAGGCCACCTAAAGTGGAGTGCCAAAAAGCCTAGTATACATCGTGTACTCCAAAAGTACACGCTGTGTATTTTCTTTTTTTCACTAAATGAACTAGGGTCACATCTTAACCCTAGAACTATCTTCTTCTCCTGCTTCTTCGACCGAGAGTGACCAGTACAGACATGAATCTCTTCCGAGCCCCCGATCCATTGTCTGTTATCTGAATCGATTGTCGTCGATTTGCGTTGAAACCACAACCGTAAGCTCTTCCTTCTCCTAGTTCTTCGTCTTCCAATTCATCCTATTTTTCAAGTTATCATGGGTTGAGAGTTTGGAGGTTTTCTTAGATCTATAACGTTTCAAGGAGACTCAAGCTTCTAGGTTCAAGTATATTGATCTCCTTACATCGAAGTAGGTGGTTTGTGAATTTCTGTAGAATGTATTTGAGTATTTTGTGCAAATTCCACCAATACTCATGAACTGGGTATTGCGTGTTTTCCTGTTTTTCCATTGTTGTTTCATTCCTTACTTATATGCCTAATTAGTGGTTATTGTTTGTGAATAGGGTAATTTACTATGCTTTGGATTCTTTTCCCATGCATGTTTTTCTTGTTTATGACTGGTTGGTCCAATTTTTCTTGTTACGTTTTTGCCAGTTCCATGCTTAGTTTGTAGGATGGTGTGACTGTTCTTCCATGTTGAGATGCTATAGAATGATATACAAGTAGTTATTGGGGATACTTTGGTCGTTATGTGATGTGATACTTACTGATTTTTCACAGGGCTGTGAGAACCAAGTGTAGTATACCATATAGAGAATGGACGTAAGGGCATCTCCAGAGTGTCTTTATAATACTATGTGAGGCCACATGGGGAATTGACGTTGAGTTCTTCCTCAGAGTGTCTATAGTTCCTCGACCTGGGATATAGGGAGAATGAGACATTGAGTGCTTCCCCAGAGCACCTTTAGTATGATACAAGACTATAGAGGGAATTGACGATGAGTGATTCCCCATAGAGTCTATTTTTCTGTAGCTGAACCAGAGGGGTGAGACTATCTGTTCCTCTTAGAGGGTTTCTAGTACTTGTTGGATGAACCATAGGGGTTAGGCTGTGGGAACTACCCAAAGGTTACCTATTTGTTCTACTTGATTGAGTGGCTTCTTCCTTGTTTGTAATTATGTGCTAGAAACTGTGGATTTGTTGCTACTAAGTACTTTCCTGTTTACTGTTTTCTATCCTTTTACCTGGCATATATTCAATGACTATTAGACACAGATCTTTGGGTGGTTTCCTACTGAGACTTTGTCTCACACCCTATTGGGGTCATTCTTTTGGGCCCAAACAGATTATATTGTTGTAGGTATAGATAAGGGCAAGCGCCATTCTACTTCAAGTTCTTGATTGCACTAGAGCTGGGAGTATGGGACCAAGCCGCGACTTGCGATGATGTGGAGTTTCTCATCTGTTTGTCTTTTGTACATTGACTTAGTACTGTATTCAACATTGTGGATTGTTTGGATATTTCCCTAGACATATATGTATCATGCATCATTTACATATATTTATGCTTCAGTTGTTTATTTATCAGTCTTCCGCTATTATTATTGTTGGATATTTACTGCTTTCGTTGTTGTATGTGTTGTGACATCCGCTGTGTACTCTACCAATGAGGTCATAGTATCCCCACTATCACACCCAAGTCACTCACTGCTAGTCGGTAGCCTCTGGTGTTCGGGGTAATGCGCTTGAGGCCATGTGACCAACAGGGTACGGGGCACCTCTAGGTGGCTTTTAGAACCAGGAAGTTACAATATTATAATTCAAATAAATCACATAAATTCCTATAAAATAAAATATTATATAATTATTAAATTTTAGTACCATTTTATTAGTAATTATTTTTTAAAATTATCATTTCCAATTGATAACTGTTACAACTTTCATGTAAGATTCTGGTGACATGTTCTGGTCCTTCTACATTGATCAATGGCTATAATAATTTTATAAATGATATAAATTTAATATATATTAATTTTTTATGTATATATTTATTTTCATCCATAAATTATTTAGAACAAAAAAACAATAGATCATTCATAGAGATGGTAGATATTACATGTGTCTTATTGTTGAATTCACTTTTTAGGGAATTGGGTTAAATTATGGTAAATAATAATCCACTTTTATAAAAACATTATCATATTGAATATATCATATTTAATTATAAAATTTATCCATATTTCCATCCATGTACTGATTAAATGAAAATAAAACCACATCACTTCAATGAGATGGAAGTTACTACATACCGATGAGAAAAGTTATCATCATCTTGTGGATGTGAAGGTAGAAGTGAAGATTTTATATTAATATTATGAAAGTATAATTATTTCCAATATAATCATTATTTACATCCTATTTATAATCAATGAACTAAATTTATGGAAAATCAATCTTATAGATAATTGGAGGGGCTAGTCCACACGAACACACAAGGTATAATTTCACCTCCCATATGATAGAAAAAAGATGGTTAATAAAGGGTGTCAAATAGAAAAAATTGCATATTAATATATTTAGTACGATTAATTTAATATTTTTATTTAGAATAAAACATATTTATAGGACTTATAATAATAAACTAAATTAATGTCGTTGGGTATAATGATTGCCTCTTCTATAGTGGACCTCCTTTAGATGCCATCATAATGATGCTCGGAGTGGAATTTTATCCAGAACATAACATAAAATTCATGTATATTGATATATTAAAAATGAAATGGTATGATCTGTTAGGCTATATTACCCTTCTAGATATAACTAAAAGAGATAAGGGGTTTCCTTTTATAAGTTATGCATCGAGTACCATTGAAATTTCTTAAAGTATAAAATTAATATAAAAATATTTCCAAGGAATAATGATTCTAAATTGATATATTTGAAATAAATTATGATGTTTGTTTTGATTAATCTATCATGATAAAATTATAAAAATTTTAGGTAATGTATCATTCATTGTATCTTAGTTTTAACCCCCCCCCACCCAATAAAATTTTTCACAATTAACACAATATAAGATATTTATAATATTTAAGGGTGATGAATTTTACCATAAAAGGTCAAGTGAGACATTAACAGACTGTGGATGAAATTCCATTCCATATCCCATTCACTTGGATGAATATTGGATTTTTGTAAATTTTAAATCATTTATGAATATATTGATTATTATAAACACCATTAATGTAAATATTTGGATCTTTTCATATAATTTCTATATATATTTGACTAGATATTTATGGTATTTGGAAATAAAGATTAAAAAACATCCCTAATATGTTATATTTTTCATATAAATTTATGTTATAAAATAATTAATACAAATATTTTTACATTTAATATTTTTTTAATATATTAATTTATACTTCAGTAAATTGAATTATTTTGGTGTCGATGTTTTTTAATAATTTGAGGTCATTTTTAAAAATCTAAAATTTAAAAATAAAATAAATTAATTAAAATATTTATTTATTAATTCAAATAAATATTTAAATATAATATTATCCTATTTGTATACTTTTTAAAAATGACATGATATATTTGTCTCAAGAGACTGAAATATTATTTGTACTCATTTTTAAAAAAAGTATGAAGGTAAATAGCAAATAAAATTGGTAACAAGAGACAATGTTTTAGAAAAATGGATAATAATGGTCAAAATAAATGCATCCAATCAGATACATTAATGTTTTAATGAAATTTTAAATGTTTATCTGAATATTCTCACCCTATTTTACCCATTTTCCCTTTCCAAGGGGTCAAATATTTACCAAGGTTACTCTTCATAATGACCAACCTAAAATATTCATATCTAAAAAATGTTTTCCAAAAAATTAAAAATATGGAATTATATTTATCATATTATAATAAAATATGATATATAATTTAATTCAAAATTAAATCTGTGAAAATTTTGGACAAAAAAATTCCATTAGACATTATTTTTTAAGTATAAAAATATTTATAAAGAAATTTATAATATAATGATGATTGTAAAGAAAAATTATTTGAATATTATTAATCAAAATGATATAATTAATTACTAAAACTAATCCATAATAGAATGTGAATATTTAATTTTATTAATGGATAAGACATCTATAAATAAAAAATTTAACTATAAATAATAAAATCAAACATTTTTTCAAAATTTCAAAATTTCATTCTAATGATATTCGGAAATAAAGATTCCCATAATAATATCATTTTTTAAATTAAAATATATAATATTGGAATAAGTTAATTTTAATATTTTCTAACAGAAATAAATAAAACCCATTTTGGGAGAAAATGTGTTTAGAATGTATATAAAGTGTTTAATATAAATATTTTTTAATCTGTGGATATTCCTATTAATAAGACCAAATTAATGTCTAGGATAAGAAATTATATCATATAAAGGTTCATTTGGACATATGGTTTTAACTATATAAAGTTATTTATTAAATTAAATATATTCAAGAACAATTATATCATAAAATCTTGGAGTGTTAGAAGTTATACAAGAGCGGGATATGCATACGGTTATTCAACTACCTAAGCTCCAAATAACCTATATAATTTTAAACATCTCATACAATAAAAATATGTAATGGAAGTAAAATTATATTATAATCTTTTTTAGCACCCTCAAATGAATCATTGTATAGCTACCCATACATTTCATACATTGATGTTACTTTTTGTAAAGAATATTCATCATGATACATAACATTTAATGTGAGAACCTTATAGGTATAATGCCTTTATTAACATGGATATAAAATCAACTAGTTCATTGGAGATATATGTCATCTCTTACTTAGTAATAAGTAACTAGTACCCTTTTTAAACCTGTTATACATAATAAATTTCCGCTTTACCTGGGGAAAGGAAACATAAGAAAAGGGTGTGCTCTAATGCTCATAAAGTGTAAACAAGGGAGATATAAGTGAACACATGATAATCACAGGACAAAAAAGGTATGACAACATGAAATTAACATTAAAAAATAATATCGTGTATATAAAATAAAAAAATCTTGAACTATCACATAAATCATGTAATTTTGTAAGATATTAATCATAAATATATTAAAACAATTGGGACGTAAGAGATTAGAATTTTCATAAGACATAATTTTTTTGCATTCACATCGGAATAAAAAGTAATTTTATTATTTGAAAATTATTATTTAAAATACATTCATTGTGGAATGGGTTCAAACCCAAACCCATAATTGTAATTAAGGGTCACTCCTAAGACAATCATAGTTGACGGAGTCCCTTATTGAACTTGGATAACAGCCAATTCTGTTCTTATTTATCACAGAAAGAATCCATTTATAACCAATGAATTTCAACGATATATTACTGACGTCCCACCCATCACATAATGATAATAATATATTTATTTTTTCAAGATGATAAAATATTAATCATATCCAAAAACATGATCAAATGGGATTCATACATGTTTGACCATTTCATCATATCTAACCCATGGAAAAAAATAGGTCTCAAAAACATTTTCTAATCATTGAAAAAAAAGAGAAATAATAATTTTATTATCCTTGGATCATATCCCCTATAAATAATACATTAAATAAATGTTATTTGACTTTGAATAATAGAAGAACAATTTAAGACTAATTAAACCATTCTTTATGAAAATAACCTT
Organism: Viscum album; assembly: GCA_963277665.1. Lineage (NCBI taxonomy): Eukaryota > Viridiplantae > Streptophyta > Magnoliopsida > Santalales > Viscaceae > Viscum > Viscum album. The sequence goes on along the minus strand of OY728148.1, from coordinate 2,261,965 downwards.
TAGGCTTCTAAAACCAATTCTAAAAATCAATAAATATAAAATTTATTAGGAAAATAGATTTCCTTAAATATATCCACTGGAAATTTAAAAATAAAATTTAAATTATAGTGTTTACATGAAAACAGGAAATTTTATTCAGGTTATATGTGTTAAAAAATCACATTCCTTTCAAATTTTTATAAAAATGTGAAAAAATTCCACCGTAAGAAAAGAACAATAGGATTTATTATAAACAAATTTTAAAAAAAATATAACCATGACTAAAATTCTTTATAAATAATAATAGTATAATATTGAATCAAAAAAATAAAATATATTAAGAAAATAAAAATATAGAAAAAAGGCATTTCGAATGAAGAGGGGAATAAAATCTATTTTCATTGAAAATGTACATTCAGTTTTTTGGGTATTTAACGTGAGGAGAATGAAAGGAAATCATGTATTATAATGAAATATCCATGGGATTAAAAAAATATGTGATCTTTTTGAGAGTTATATCATAAATGTTTTTATGAGAAACATAATCATTAACATTCTTAATAAACAACGGGATTGTAGCGTGAAACCCTTACCTATTTTCTATAATTTGACTCATAATCCCCCTGAATAAATTACTAAAATTCAAATTAAAATTTAATTAACATAAGGATTATAATGTACACAAATTTCAAAGGTATGGGTATAAACCAAATGAAATAATAATTTTTCATGACAAAACATATGTCCCTAGGAAGGTAAATTTAGTCAAGAAATCATTACATTGAGTTATAGTTGCTTTAAAATCACTAAAACGTAATTAATAATAATTTAAAATATTTTATATTTCTATATAAGAATAAATTAAAATCATATAAAATAATATATTATCTATTAAAATCATTTTAACACCCATTTTTAAATATTTACTTAATAAAATCAACATTTTTGAGTGTTGAATGTTTCATTTACCATTCGTTTATCAGTTCTGTAGTTCTTGTATATGTAATTTCATCATGCTTCCATCATGTCCAGAATGAAAATAGTGGAATAAAAATATGATATATATATTCAATATATATGTATATATACATATTTAGAGTCTTCCATATAAGTTAAGAATATAATAATGAATTACACCATTCATTGAGATGGTATTAATTTATTTGCATAATAATTGTTTTCACTTCATAAAAAATGAAAAAAAATAGAAGTTAAATAATAATTTGAAATTATAGAATCATAATTATAATATATATATATATATTTTTATTCATTAAATATATAATTTTTATCATATAGGGAAAATGGTAATGAAAAATGATTCACATCACCTCATGGTGGGGGAAGTCGACATATAGGCTTGGGAAATAATTTCATTTTTAAATAGATTGGATGTTTAGAAGGTAGATTCCATATTATTATTAAAAAAATCAATTTCATTTTAACATTCATATCAAAACATTAAACCCATCATCATTACCATCTTTGTAATACAGTGGTTGAAAATGAAATGCATTACTATATAAAGATGCTCAGTCATACTTACACACAATCTATACTCTCACAACCCAATTTATTTGAAATATGGTGCATAATTGTTATTTCGTAATCATAATGAAAATTTTATCAATTAAGGATATTGAATTTATTATTTGATGAAAATTATCATATATTTCTATTTGTAAAAAATAAGTAAAAGAATAATATATTAGTTATAGAGATTACATAAACATTTAATGAACTAATTTAGATATCATCTTAAAGATCATAGTGTTTTAGTTATTAGAATATAATAATCTATTTAAAATTTATAGGGATGTTTAATGGGAGTTTTACAGGGGATGGTGATGATTTATGACATAATGGGTTGTGTGGAAGGGGAAGCAGGGTTATCCTTTTAGAAGGGATGGATTGGACACACTTTGAATTTCATAAATGATCAAAATATAATAAATTCATTCATATTACAAATTCTTCCAAGTGGATAGGTACATGAATAAAAGGTGACTATAATGGGAATAAAATCATCCAATTAAATTTAGATTGGTGTATGTGTAATTTTAATAGTTATTTTTTAAATAATAAATTTCGTTATTATTTTTTATCTTAAACAAATTGACAAATATTTTAATCATATAATGTTATGAATGATACCATAAATGGGAAAGTGAATCATAAATAGAATTTAGATGATTTTTATAAACACATTTCACTCACCTTGATTAATATTATATTTTTATGAATTTAAAATAATGTAATAAAATGTTATTTATTATAAAATATAATTATATTTATTTGATGAATTATTCAATTAATATAAAATTATAGAGAGAAATAAATATCATAAATTAAAATAAAAAACTTTTTTAGAACATGAATATGTTATATTTATCTATAGAATTAATTTACCATCATAACAAAATCAAATTATATTACACATAATTATTTAAAATCCATTATTTAATATTTTTCATTAGTAGACTAAATAATATATTTTCATTTTCGAATCAATAAAGATGATTTTTTAATTTACTAAAATTTTTAAACATATTACCACCTTAAAGATAATTCAATTATATAGAAATTTACTATTAATATTCATCCATATCATTATTTTTCTAATATGTGAAAATATAATATCATTTTAAAACAAACAGTGTAACAAGTTGTATAAATGATTTCATTAAATATTATATAGGTCATCTTCCCGGGAAATATTTTCTTGAAAATTTAAATATTTCTTCTAAGGTGATAATTGTAAAATTTCATTCATTATAATGATCTTTGGATGAAAAATGGTTAACCTGAAACTTATGTTTTATATTGATTAACCATATTTACCCTTTATCTGGGAGATAAATATAATTAATGTTTCTATTAAAAATTCCATAAATTAAAAGGTATGTAATTATAGTATTTGGACCTCATGATTCAAAAAATGGTATATATTTTTAACAATTCCATTTATATAATTTTATTACATATATTTTAAAATAATATCCCACACTGCAATGAAAACCATTTTTAGAAAAATTCATTTTCTAAGAATGAAATAGGATTTATTCCTATTCAAATCCTTGATAACATTATAGATTATTTTCTGAAGATTTTATTTAATATATAATTCATAAAATTCATAAAATTAATTCAAAAATATTTTTTAATTGACATTCTTAAGATAAAAATTCATTCTGTCCACATAAAAATTTTAAAACACCCCTTTTGCATTCAAATGATTTAATTTATTAATGAATTTTTATCCAGTGAATTTATTTTACCAATCTAGAAACTATATATATTTCATAAATTAGTTTATAATATTCATTCCATACAATATCATTTATATTATATAATGGAATATTATATTACATTTCATTTACACTTGGGATATCAGGTCTCTCAGGCTATCACAAAAAAATTATTTGATGTGACATATTTTAAAAAATATCAATGTGAAAAATAGTATGCATATTAAAGTTAACATTGACCTCAGGATTCCATGACTCTGATACAAAAAATGATGATGTATATTTTTCATCACATTCTTAGGTTACCATGTATCTTTTTCAAATTTTTAATTTCTCAATATAAAATTAACTAGGTAATTAGTCTTGTTCTATAGACCTTTATCTCTATGATAAAATATTTTTTCCGGTTGAACCTTATATGATAGATCATGATCCAATGGTAAAATTGTAGAGTTAATTACATGTGAAGGATCAGTTATTCCCTTTCATATAGAGAGATATATCGAACATGTCATGCATTTGAGACAGGTTCATTGGAAGCACCATGTGTTAAGATTTCATCCATATTTGATCAAGAATTTCTAAAGGCCAATATACCTAGTTCTATGTTTTCCTCTATTTATGTACATTAATAACTTCTTCCTTGGATAAATTCGAATAAAAAATTCACAGAATCATTAAATTCCCAATCATGTCCATAATAGTTTTTATAAAATTTCTATAGAATCTATGTTGACGTGATGTGTTGTTGAATGGATCTAACATTATTAGTCATTTCCTCTACTAACTCAAGTCTTAATAATATTTAATATCCAACAGAACCCTATAAGTTAAGAGTTCAACACTTTATTCTATTAAATGGATTCATAAGGGTCCTTTGGAATACTAAATATACATGAATTTTTGTATGAAAATATACTAGAGGATAATGTTGATCCCAACAACCATTTATATCCATTTAACATGATATCAACCTTTCCTCTAGGATTTGAAGGATTATATTACATTGAACATCTATATGAAGATGTTGTGTTGTTCTGAAACATAACCTAATATCGATAGCCTACTGAATACATCACTATAAGTTCAAGGTAAACAACTGATCCTAATAAGTTGTACCAGAATATTATACAGCATGGAGACTTAAAAAAATTTAATGAATATTCTTGAAATTTTATCAAGAGAAAAGACTCATTGAAGGAAATTAATTCTCTTATATTTGTAAGGGGGTCAACTACATCCTATATTGCATTATGTACATTAAATATTTTCAATATTTTGATGACAAATACCATGGTGATGTTTTTCCATATCCATTCTCATTAAGGTAATGGTTCTAACATCATGTAATAATTCTTCCTCTCATGAATAATTACAACTATACTAAGCACCTAGTTAAAAAACAATCATCATCTCTCAGCATTATTGTATAGAAGATATACCATTCCTGATCTTTATACTTATTTATACATTAAGTATGAATAGAGAATAATGAATTTCGAGACTCATCCACCATATCATTCATGAAATATATTGTGGATGGAATCGATAAATGGTAGTCAATAATTTTAGTCATCATAATTGAGGTTAAACTTAGGTACAATTATCACCTAATTCTATAGGCATTTATCATCCTTTTGTTAATATTTTATTTTCAACTAGATTGATGATTTATTAGTTTTTTGAGAAAGATATTATTCCCCTACATCCTTCATGATTTCAATTTCCATCCATTGGAAATATATAAGTATTTATTATTTTTTTGATCATAAATATAAATACACTAGAATGACACTTTTGATTCAAAGAATCTTCCCACTAATTCATTTTCAGAGGGTGGTAGTATACTAAGTAGTCATAATCATTAATCAACTCCTATCAATATCTCTAGTGAATAATAAAAAATCTCAATGAAAAAATACAGGTCAATCTATTATGATCATTATATATATCAAACATTTCCCTATAATGATAATGAATATATATCTTTAAAAAAACATTTACCATAGATAACTCTAAACCATGAGTGGTTTAATTTTTCTAATGAACATTCAGTAGGCATGAGTGATAATTAATCACAATATCATTATGCCTGAGAACGCATCTCAGTACCTTATTCCAGTCATCACAATATATTACAAACCCCTATGCACTACCAGATAAAGTAGTAATATGTTCATTGACTAAACTTCTCCTCAGTTCCTTGATATTTTCATTAAATTCATATTTATAAATGATAATTGCTTTTTTTAGTTTACATGATGATTGGATTTGATATTCATTATAAATTATACACAAAGAGACGATAAAATACCAAAATTCTTTGAAAAATATATGTCTCATTCATAGTTTTCACTTCAGCATAGTGTTCAATAATATTTGTAACTTGATAATCTACTAATAATTTCCCACTTGAGATTATATGACCCAAGAGGAAATATTTTTTTTCACTAAAATTTACACATGGTTAGTTTTTCATACAACTTCTCCTTCATTAAGATCTTCAAAAAAATTCTCCATTGATTATCATGATATTCTATTCCTACTTAATATATGGGAATATCATCAATAAAACTACTAATAACTAATTATGGAAATCTTCAAATATGTTATCTATTATATAAATGAGGATAGCTATGGAATTAGTAATACTTAATTATGTCACTATAAATTCACAGAGTTCATACATTTTATTTAACGTTGTCTTGGGTATATCCTCCTTCTTGACCCTCAATTGGTGATATTAAAATTGAAGGATAATCTTATATCAGTTTTTGATATCCATATATTTGATTAAAAAAATTTAACATTATGTGGTGGGTAATACTTAATCTTTATTGTGATTTTGTTATATTCTCGATAATCAATTCATATTTCCACTGATACACATTTCTTACTAGTAATAAAAACATGTGAACCCCAAGGTAGTTCACATTACTGAATAACACCCCTATTAAGATTCTTCTAGTGTTGTCTCTCAAATTCCTACAACTGAATTGGTTAAATTTATATTGAGTCTTCTAGATAGTTGGAGAACTATGTATTAGTTCTATTGAGAACTCAACATTTTGATTTAGTGGAAATGTAAGAAATTATTCTTGAAAAAAATCAAATGGCACTCATATAATAGTAAAAACATTAATCTAGAGTTTTTCACTAACCATTCGAGATAAAAAAATCTTTCGAATTAAAATAAAAACCCACATAATTGATTTATTTTCAATACTATGTTCATATTTTTCATCTTACTAATATAGAATCATTGGTTGGTTCATAATATCAAATTTTACAAAACTACCCTAAAAGTTTTGTGGTATTAATGTAAATAATGTCAATCCATTCCCAAAAAAACATAAAATTCAAGTAGGTGGAGAATAATAGTATTTCGAGGGAGTGCATTTCCAAAAACATCAAATAATGAATAATAGTAGACATTTGATGTGATCAACACACTATTAGGGATTTTTATTTATAATTAAACTTCTTATTATTGGAATGTAGATTTGATACCCTTATGAAATTATTCATATATTAATGAGTGGGTAGAATAAAAGTCCAATAAGACATTTTCAGTTCCATAGTGGATAATAAGTGTACCTTTCATCATGTCAATATTGTACCGCAAATCAAAAATAATTCTTACTTGAGATTTTTCTTTGTCTCATGGATTAAGATATTTCCATTATTTATAATTTCAATTAACAATCTAATTTGTGGACTAGTTATCACAATTCTTGTAACCCTTACATTTTAACCACTGTAGTGTGAGTGGTGCATTCAGTGTAGTTTCTCTCATCTCAATTAAATAGCTAAATTCTGCCAATCAATCCATTATTTCATTTTCCAATGACCTTCCATTCCAAATATAGAACACTCTCTTTTACCCTTATGATAATTTCTAACACATTTCATTACACACTTAGAGAATAAAGGATATTTCAAAATCCCTTCACCATGATTTTTATAATTTCATTTTAGTTTCATTTTCTCTTCTGATAAAACCTATGAGATAGATAAGTACATACAATATCAATTTCAACCTAGATAGAATATAAAATTATTTACTTCTATCTATGGAAGTATATAATTGATAGCTCCATTTAGATACATGGTTTTATTCAATTGAATAATGAATCATCCTTACTTTGTATATGTTTGGTGATATGAAAAAAACACCTCCCATGTCACGACCCATCTCTCGGGGCCTATTGTGTGACTACCCCAATCCCGCCATCCATAGGCCAGGGGTTGGATACTGGCTTTGAAAGGAAAATCCCTTAAAATTGGAAGGCTTTGCCTTTAATATAGTAAACACATAGTCCAAGGATAAAACATGTACAACCCACATAGTGAAACTGAAGTAGTAAAAATATGTGTACTGAAATTAAAAGAGGCGAGTACATTAAGTATCTTTGGTCAGAAAACAAGACCAACTGAAAAGTAAAACTACAATAGAAAAACAGCTCCTGAAATCTCCACCAGGTTTCCTACCTTAAGGGAAGGTAGAACTCTCAATCCTTCATCACTAAGGAACATCATGTCTAATTGTCCACCTCTGAGAACCATCCAGTCCTAGTTATGAACCCTCATTCAAAGATGTGTGTCATCCCCACAGGACACAACATGGTGTGGGTGATGTTTGTGCAGGGGTGAGTATAACCATACTCAATAGGGTCCCCAAGATCCCCCGAAGGTCTCCTAGAGTTCCACAAAGAAAAAAACACAAATCAAGACCACAATCATAGAGCACAAATTATTAGTCAGCTCACACTATTTATACATCTCATATTTCAATAATAAATTTTATTAGTCTGAAGTTATATCATTTTATACCATTATGATGTTCCCACAATAGAACCAAAAAGTTTTTGTTCCTTTTTTGATCTACACAGGGTCATATGTTGCTGATCTATAATGGTCCGATTTAAGGATGGTCCTCAATAGGTTGCGCACTGCTGAAAGACATAGGGTATCTAGAATGTTGATCCACACAGGTTAGCTGGAATGATGATCCACAGAGGGTCACTAGAAGGATGATCCACACATGGTTTCTCGATGCTGATCCACACAGTGTCCCTAGTTTATAATCCTTGATGGGAAACTCTAAAACTAGTCCTCATTGGGATTCTACGATGGTAATCCACATAGGGTAACTGTGATGCTGCTCCACACGGGGTCACTACTTCCAAGAAATCCTGTCATATGATTCCAACTCATAACACACTTGTTTCATGGAGAAACACTCCTCACGCCATCAGTAATATTTCACCTAGTACGAATTCCCGAAAAAATAATACCCAAGGGACTGACCTGTCATAGGGGTCTCAACATGACAGACAGTGCGTCGATCGGATGCCCAGTCAGTGAGATATGGGCACTTTTGTAGTATGGGTCTTGTTAGATTCAAATCTGATCCAACCCAAGTTGCATTTATAAATCCATCAAAACACACATAGGTTATCCCCAAAGGACATCTTTTTCCCAAGGGTTGTTATTCCATAGACGTTGTATTGATCAGAATCGATTTCTGTTAGTTACATCCCTTTCCATGAACGGGAGTAATCACACCGCAGTTCGGCCCAACACGGTCAGGCCCGCTAGAATATGCCAAAGGGACCGATTCTTAAAATGGGTCCCAATGACTTTGAGGGCATGTAAAATAGGAAGTAGGTTTATTAATTATATGATTTTATTTATTTGGGGGTTTGTTGGGTTCAGGATAGGTCTGTCTCGGTCTGACCAGCTCGACGCTACAGTTCCCAGGGTCTGCCTATCCCCGATTGGGTCCAACTCATAAAGGGTCAACCCAGTTCACTAGGTCCGGACTGCATGGGTCATCCCATGGTTCGAAGGCTCGGGAAGTGGTTGGGCCAGCCCACTGGGTGGGGCTCGGCCCTCCCGCATTGGCCTGCTGGGTGGTGTGTCAGACTCGGCCACCAGAAGGTGGGCATCCTTTTCCACTGGCCCGAGGGTTGCAGTGCCATTACACCCAGTCGGTGGGGCACTGCCCCACCACAAGATATGGTCATCTATTTTGCTAACCAAATTCCTCTAATTTGGTGATGCAGAGGGCCGCATCGGACCCTCTTAACGCGACTGTTGCCTTCGGTGGAGCCTACTGGCACCAACCAAGTCCCGCGTGTCTGACTTCGGTTGTCCGCCCCTGGCTACCATGGTGCGCGACGGCGCACCGCTTCCCACCACCCGTGACCAGTCACCGTTGGTCTCCTCTGACCCCCACCGACCGCTGTAGACATGGCACACCGGCGGTTCCTTCGACATGACCCCAGACATGCTCTGGTGGGTTGTTTTTGGTGCCATCAGCTCCTACGAGTCTCTCAGGTCACCGTTTCCTATGTGTGCCCTCTAGATTTATCTGGCCACTTCATTGGAATGTTTTTTGAGAAAAAAACAACAAATACCAAAGAGGATGAGGGTCCAGGCCTACTTCATTAGGCCCGCACCCTACACATTAGCATCATATCCGGTGGTCAACAATTTATCTCATTAGGATGAACTTTAAATCAATCCCCCTACCTGTATAAGATGTCTGATGATGATAATCAATAGAACATCCTTCGTCGCTCTCATCAATTCGTGATTCGGTGGCACTTGTCATCGCTTGCTAAAACCGGTCTCGTCCTTCAGGTTTTTCGCATCATGGTACATTTCAAGAGCTTCGTCTCTTGGTGAAGTCGTCCCAACACCCCACCAAAGTTCCATATAAATATAAGGGTGAAGTGGTAGGTGATGATCCATGAAATTTATGAGGTTCATTTAATTAATGGACCACCCAAATTCCCAATTATGCGTTTACATGAAAAAAAGAGTCAGACAATTTTATGGCTTGAAATGTCATCAGTCCCTCCATCGCCTCTCATATGTTGGAGGAAAAGAAAAAGAGGAATAAAATAACATTGTTATTTTGTTATTATTTTAAATGTCCAAAATCTATATTTTTCTCCCGACCTTATACGGTCGAAGTGAATCCTCCATTAATTTAATCCCAGCACTGTGGATTCAATGGTGCCCTCAAATTTTTAATTTGTGCATTGATTCAAATGATTGAAAATTCCACCCATGCATTTACTAAACGTACCTTAAAAAATTTTATAAATACATTCCATTCACACTGAGCCTCAGAATCATAGACCATCAATTTTTTCATACTTGTAATAAATCAATATAAATAAAATAATACATGAAAAAATCACGGTCTTTACATTCTCCACAACATAGGTCTTTTCGTCCCCAAAATCCATAACATAGACTAAGGGAAAAAATGGGGTTACTGAGCATGAATTTGATCCTACCGATCTCATGTTCTATCCAGGATGTTCTCGTGCTTCCAGAGAACATGCACCGTTGGGATCGATCGTCCACAAAGGACCCTCTCAGTCGATCCTCATTCTCCACTGGAACATCTGTAAATGTCACCCCATCATCAATGTCCATCTCACCCCAGTCAATTACGTGTGATAGATCATGTACACATTTCCTCAATTGTGACACGTGGAAGATTTCATGCACCCAATTCCTTTCTGGTGGATGATCTAGGTGATACCCAACCTCACCAACTCTGCTGAAATCCTGATAGGGTCTGATGAACCTCAAAGATTGTTTTCTACCCCATCCAAATATCAGGAATTCTCAACGATGTCAAACCCATAATTATACATGGTCTCCATCATCAAACTCCAAAGTTATTTATATCCTATCAGTATAAGTCTTTTTTCTTCTCTATGTAGTCTTCATCCTATCCTGGATGATTTGCACCTTCTCAGTTGTAGCTCATACCAACTCTGGACCCATAAGTACTGACTCCCCGAGGTCTGTCCAGCATAGGTTTGATCTAAATGGTCGACCGTACAAGGCCTCAAATGGTGTCAACCTAATGGGGGAGTGATAACTATTATTTTACGCGAACTCCATCAATTTTAATTGATCCTCCCAACTAAAAAAAATCTAGGACGTAATCAAGAATCATTTCCTCCAGTGTCTTAATGTTTCGCTCAGTTTTATTATCCATATGTGGATGAAAGTATGTGCTAAAACGTAGCTGAGTACGAACACCTCCTAAAATACCATCAATAACCGGGATGTAAAACGTGTGTCATGTTTAGATACGATTGTCAATGGAACCCCATTAATCCGTACAATCTCATATACAAAGAGGCATCCCAATCCCTCTACTGATCCCTACTCTTAGATTTGTAGGAAGTGGGCCGACTTGGTGAGTCAATCTATGATTACCCAGATAGAATTGTGGACCCTGGGCGTACATGGTATCCCTATCACAAAATACATGGAAATATCATCCCACTTCCACTATTGGAACTCTAATGGTTGTGATAAGATTGTTCGAACATGATGTTTAGCATTCACTTGCTGACAAGTGAGGCATACTGAAACAATCTCTGCCACTTTCTTCTTCATCCCTGGCCACCAGTGCTGACACCAGAGGTCTTGTTACATCTTCTTCTCATTAGGATATACCACTAGATGGGTCTTATGGAACTCCATGAACACCATCTCCCACAGCTATACTGGTACCATGGTCTGTCCACTACAATGTATGACATGATCCCCATGTTCCTAAAATCCTTCAGGTGCATGTCCTGGGGATATCTGAGCTCATCTATCCTCACAGAACATGTCCCCAAGCCGTGCCTCTAGAACTCACTGATGAAATGGGGGAGTGACAGTCATAGTCTAGAGGTAAGATACACCATCTCGATCTACAATGGATATCAATAATGAGGCTAACTGCTCGATATTCTCACTCAACATATTTAGAATAGACCTCCTACTGAGTGTGTCTGCTACTACGTTTCCCTTCCTAGGAGTGTAGACTATCTCAATGTTGTAGTCTTGGATGATCTTTGTGCAACTTCATTGTCTCAGGTTCAGGTACTTATGCGAAAATATATACTTGAGATTCTTGTGATGAGAGTTAACAATAAATTGTTCACCAATCATGTAGTTTCGCCACATCTTCAAGGTGAAGACCGCTGCTGCTAACTCTGGGTCATGGGTAGTGTAGTTATGCTCATGCTATATCAGCTATCATGACCCATAAGAGATCATTGTCGGTCCAATATCATTACACGTCCAAGTACATTCCTTTATTCATCACAGTAGACTACATATCCAACACCCTCTTCTAGTAGCCTCACGATGGGAGCACTCTTTAGTCTCTCCTCAACTCTGAAAAACTCTATTGGAATCTCTCCGTCCACATGAAGGGTTTTCCCTTCTTCGTCAATGTTGAAAAGGGTGCCGCATCTCTTGAAAAGATATGTATGAATCTCTTGTAGTACCCAACCAACCCCAGGAAACTCTGCACCTCAGTCACACTCTTGGGTGGCTCCCAAGCTAGCACATCCTCTATCTTTTCTAGATCCACTAAAAATCCATCGTCCAAGATAATGTGTCCCAGAAAGTGGACCTCTCGTATCCAGATCTGTCACTACAAGAGCTTACTGTAAAGATGGTGTTATCGGAGTGTATCCAAAACTAAATGCAGATGATAGACATGCTTCTCCTCTTACACTGATTATATCATGATGTCGTCGATGAAGACTACTACAAATAAGTCGAGGTATGGCTGAAATATCATGTTCATGAGTCCCATGGACACTATATGGGCATTGGTCAAGCCAAATGGTATAACCATGAACTCATAGTGGCCATACCAACATCTAAATGTCACCTTATCCGCATCCTCATCTCGTACCCAGAGCTGATGATAGCTTGATCTGAGGTCTATCTTTGAAAACAAATGATCTCCATTTAGCTGATCAAATAGATCATCAATCCTCGAAAGTGGATGCTTATTCTTCATGGTCACATGTTTTAGGCTCCAATAGTCCACATAGAGTCCCAAACTCCCATCTACCTTCTTGGAGAACAACATCGGGGCATCCCATATAGAAACATTTGGCCATATGAAACCCTTTCCCTACAATTCCTCTAGTTATACACATATCTCATTAAGTTCTATAAGAGCCATCTGATATTCTGGTGTAGTTATCAAAGCCATTCTAGGGTATATGTCAATGTAAAAGTCCACCACTCTTCTAGGAGGTAGTCTTAAAACATCATAAGAGAAGACATCGGCTTACTGGTCCACCACTACAGGATAGCTCAGACTCTCATCATCATCTACGTCGAGAGTAAGTCTAGCCTAATGATGTGTTATCAGTTGAACCCTCCACCAAGTAAGTCCATCCCATGAACAAAATATTCTCTTCTCACTGGTGAAGTAAAACCTTGTCCCATCATCGTTGACACACCGCACTTGGTGCCCAATGTAGTCAATCTGAATATGTAATATGGATAACCATTCAATAACCATGATGATGTCGTGAGGCCTCGATGCCACTACTAGAAGATCCCAGCTGATGCTCTCACCTCCTAGAGTGTGCTCACAGTATCGAAACATTTGTTTAACTATCGAATCTTCTCCCATAGGACTCTCTAATTACAAGGATCGAGCCAAAATCTCCACTGGAATCACTGAACTCCGGATGAGATCCATGACACTGAAAGAGTGAATGAAACATCTGTCAATAAGTACTGATGCTAAGGTGGAGTAGACATAGATCATACCTCGAATAATCTCTCAAGTGTCCTGGTCGTAGGCCTCAGGTACCTATAGCTGAGCTCATCCATGTCCACATGCTCCCTGTGGTTGGGGTGGACCACCTAGATGTGGTGGCGGTAGAGTCTCAAATCACCTCCCACCACCTACTGCACGACCTACTCCTCTTCCAGATCTTCCACCCTATGGACCTCCTAACTCGAATCCTTGCCTCTTCCTCGGTGGTCCCTCGACCATTTTTTGGTTGTCAGTGTGGCTAGTCAGGCATTCATGAGCCATTTGACCCTACCCACTACACGTGGAGCACAGTTTTATCCTCTACAGGCCTGCTCTACCTCGTGAGCCTCGCACCTATGACCATATGTCCTGAGGTTGTCCACCATAAGTTCTAGTCTACATGGACCTATGTGTAATTTTCTTACCACAGCAGTAGATGACTCTGCTATGTGTCGCCCGGTGGTGGGTCTCACTGTCAGTTTCTGCTCTGTAAGGAAACTCTCTGCTAAGAGTGCACTCTCCAACACTCCAGCATGCATCAGGATGCTGAGAAATAACATTGATGCTATGATATCCTATCATATTCCCTACTCGTAGGTCCTAGCCCTGATGAAAGGGTCTCAAACCATATTTTTAGAGTAGCATGAGTGGTCGGTGAACCACACCATGTACTAGGCCATAGTCAGGATGCCCTGCTATAGGTGTAGAATCTCTTATATATGCACAGAGCATAGAGTTGCTGGAACAAACTCTTCCCTAAAAAGGCCCTCAAAATCTCCCTAGGTGAGGGTCACCTCATCATGTTTCTGGAACATCATGCTCACATTCTCTTTTTTTCTCCCTAGAAAAGACTGGAATCTAGTATAACCATCTAGTTTTATGGTGTCCCAACCAGGTGAAAAACATGGGCATTGCCTCTAGGCAGTCCTCAGGCACCTACAGATCTATCTCACCCAAGAACATCGGAGTCCTCTTCCGCTGAAACCCATGAAATGCACTCACTTGGCGTGCAACATCTGGTGGTGGGGATAGTGGAAATGGTTACCCAATGGGTAGTGGTTCTTCCGGTACAATTCTTGATGGTACTATCACCATAAGAGAACCCTACACTGAATCCTCATCGTTTTGTGGGCCTTCATCACAAACTCTCACTAGAATAATAGATGGTTGTCTATGTGGTGGCATACTGAAGGAATATAGGTGCGTTGTAGTCAATATGTTATACTTGGTGAGATGCCTCAAAGAGATCAAAAAAATAAAACACCTCCAAAACACACACAATCAATGTTTTTGTGCACCAAGTCTGAAAGTATAATTCAGGTTCCTGCTGTATGTATATGTCTGCTGCCGCACAAACACTAGACTCCCAAAACTAAAAAACACACTCAGAACACTTAACAGTACAACTCTATTAAAAGATCAAAGTCCTAGTTCATTGTTATAACTGACTCCTATGATAAAACGTTTTCACAACTCATCCCCCAGGGCCCGAGTCGTGACTACCCCAAGCCTATCTTGCGTAAGCCAGGGGTTAGAGACTAGCACTGAAAAGCATATCCCTGAACAATGGGAAGGCTTTACCTATAAACCTGAAAACACACAATCAAATAATACAATGAGTACAACCCACGTAGTAAAACTAAAATAATAAAAAAGATGTTTACTTAATGTAAAAGGGGTGAGTACTATAAGTAACATGGCCTAGAATACAATCCCAACTGAAATGTATGACTATAATAGAAAAAAATCTCTTGAAATCTCCACCAGGGTTCTTACCTGAATTGTATGTACAACTATCAGTTAGTCATCACTAAGGAATGTCACAAATTATGTTCCACCTTCGTGCACCATGCAGTCCTGGATCCCAAAACTCGGTCAAAGTTGTCTGTTGTTTTCACAAGACACAACAAGGTGCGGGCGAAGCCCGTGCAGGGGTGAGTATAACAATACTCAGTTGGGACCTGGTGACTCTCGAAGGTATCCAAGAATTCCACAAAGGAAAAACCAAAAATAAATACCTGAATCACGTAGCATGAAGAAATAGTAATCCCACACCAGGTATACAACTCAGAGTTTAGTAATAAAGATGATTAGACTTAAGCTATATAATTTTATTCTAATAGGAAGTTCCCAAAAATGCACCACAAAGGAATTTTTTCCATTTTAAATCCACACATGGTCATATGTCATTGATCCATGATGGGATTCTCTAAGGCTAGTCCTCGTCATTTCATGCACTGAGGATCCAGACGTGGTCTCTAGAATGTTGATCCACACAAGGATGCTGGAATGTTGATCCACACACGGTCATGGGAAGGCTAATGAACATAGTTTTATTTTGATCCACAAAGGTTATCTAGTTGATGATCATCGATGGACTGCTCTAAAACATTTCCTCACCAGGTAGCTACGATGATGATCCACACAAGGTCACTATGATGCTGATCAACACCAAGTTTCTAAATCCAAGAATACCACTCACAGGATTCCCACTCATAGCACACTTATTTTTGCGGGAACTGATCATCAAGCCATTGGTAATATTTCATCTTTTACTATGTACCGAAAAAATCATACTCAAGGGACCGACCCATCATAGGGGTCCCAATGTGACAGACCGTGCGTCGATCAGATGCATTTCCGTGAGATATGTGCACTTCTGTAAAATATTTCCGGATGGAATCAAGTCTGATCCAAACTAAGCTGCATGTAAAACTACATAAAAACTAACATAGAGTATCTTAAATGGACCACCTTGTCACAAGGGTCATTATTCCATAGACAACGTGTCGATCAGAGCCCCAATGAGTTAGTTATATCCCTTTCTATGAATGGGAGTGATCGCACCTCGGTCTGGTCCAGCTCAGTCAAGCCTGCTGGAATATTCAATGAGACTGCTTAAGTGTTCACAACGCCATAGACGTCATGTATAATAATTTCCTAGTTCTTTAGTTACGTGTGTTTATTTATTCCGGGGCCGGTTGGGTCTGGGCCTAGTCCGACTCTGTCTGACTGGCCCGACGCTACGATTTCTAGGGTCTACCTGATCCCGCCCGGGTCTGGCCCATTAAGTGTCGACCCGGTTCACTTAGTCCGGCCCACCAGTGCCATCCCAGGGTTCGTGGGCCCGGACCAGGGTTGGTCCGGCCCACTGATTGGGGCTTGGTACACCCGCACAAGCATTCTAAGTTGCAGTTCTGACCCGCTCGACTGGCCCACACCCAGCCCGCTCCATTGACTCGCACGCAGGCCGAGACCACCAGATGGTAGAACACCTTCTTAGCTGGCCCCATAGTTGTGAGACTATTTCATCCATCTGTTGGGGTGCTGCCCCACCTCATAAAATGGTCGGTCATTCGGCAGACCGGCTTCCGCCCCCGTAGTGCGGCGCAGTGCCGCGCCGTGCCCTCATACCGTTGTCTGCTGGTTACGGCTACTATCACCTACCATATCATGCGCGGTTGGCTCAGGATGTCCAACTCTAGCCACTATAGTACGCTATAGCACACCACTGCCCACCTCCCGAGGCCGGTTACTGTGGGTCTCCTCGAGCCACCGCCGACATGGCGCACTGGCAGTTCCTTCTTCGGGCCACCAAACGTGCCCCGATGGTCCGTTTTTTGTTTCGTCAGTGCCTATAAGGCTCTAGGGTCACTGTAATCATTTCATGTCCTCTAGTTTTATCCTGGCCCTATGTTGGAAACCCGTTCTAGGAAAAAGAGACAAATACCGAACAAGTGGAGGGTCTAGGCCTTGTCTATTTCGCACGTGCCCTCCGTGTTATCATCATATCAAGTAGTAAACAAGTTATCTCATAAATATGAACTACCTAGATAAGATGTCCGCTGACTACAATCTATGGAACCTCCTTATTCTTTTTCATCTATTTGCGATTTTGTGGCGCTCATCACCGCTCACTAAAACGGGTCTCGTCCTCCAGGTGGTGGAATCTTTGTACATTTCCAGAGCTTCTTCACTTGTTGAATCTGTGATGACACCCCACCCTGAGCTCCATATAAATAGGAGGTGGAAGATGTGGGTACCACTCAGAGAAATTTAAGAGGTTCATCTAATTAATGGACCACCCAAATTCCCAACAGTGTAATTAAAATAAAAAGAGAGTCAAGCCATTTTATCGCTTGACTTGTCGTCAGTCCCGTCACTGCTGCTCGTCCATTGGAGGAAAAGAAAAAGAGAAAATAAATAAAATTGTTATTTTATTATTATTTTAGTGTTCAAAAACTCTCTTTTTATCCCACCCATCGGCGGTCAAAGTAAATCTTCCATAAGAAAATCTATGCGCTGTAGATTCAATGGTGCCCTCATATTTTTAATTTGAGCACCAATCAAATGATATAAAACATCGCTCGTGTGTTTACTAAACGTACCATAATAAAAGATCAGAAATACATTTTGGGCACATCGGATCTCGGAATGATGTACCGTCAATTTTCACAAACACGTAATAACTTATTATAATTAAAAAAACTACAGGCAAAAATCCTCCTCATTACATCCCATGTATCATGAAACATCTCTCATAGGTACCGACATGTTCATTATCCTTCTACGTTAGCTCGATAATTTCATTAAATATTTTCAAATGATGATAAAATGTAATCAATTTATTGAAAAAGAAACACATAACTAATCCCACTAAATTAATTTAATTTCTCAATTTTTTATCATTTTCTTAGTATGATTCCACCATCGATCTGAATCATCTTCCATATGATAGACATAAAAAATCAGTTTATTAGTCTCAGAATAAAGATGAATTTAAAATATCCTTTCAATGGTACTAATGCATTACTCATCAACTAACAGATAATTGGACCCACTAAAAGGAGGTAGATGTTTTCCCATGAAGGTCTCAGGATAATTTTTTAACCTACCTTGAAAAAGAGGTTATTAATCATGATTCATAGCATCTGAAAGTTGTTTGATAATTGGAATAATATTTTTTGATCCATATCCCATTAAATTTTGTTGTATTGTAGGACTATACTTTCATTGTGTGTCGTATTGATCATTAAAATGATTCCTTCAATTTTCATCAATCGACTAAAATAAAAAATCATAATGAGCCCTACGATAATCATAGTAAAAACCCACATAATCCTAAAAAATAATTTATTGTGTTTCTATGTAAATATATATTTATTTCAATATATTAAATCTTAATTATAACCTGGTAAATATATTATTATTACCAAAACAATAGCATGTAGTCCTATATAAAGTCCTATCACCAGGATTTTGATTAATGTTTTCTCATACTAGTTCACAGATGATAACAAAACCCTTAACTAATGAAATCTATAGGGACCCAAAATTCTATTATATAGGCATTGATTATATTTAGATGATTGTTCATTATATTAAATAATGATCTGAGCTATAATCAAAATGGTCTATTTCCATTTGAAACATGCTTACATAAAAAACTGGTTCTTAAGAGATCTTTATCATCTCCCACTTAGTTATTCGTAACTATAACCCTTCATTGACATATCATACAAAATTCATATATTCATATCCCGAGGAAAGGAAACCTAAGAAAATGGTGAGCTCCAACTCACATAAGTGTAAGTAAGAGAGATATCAATGATCATATCAGGATAACATGACCATACAGGTTTGGGAACATGTTATTTATATTTTAAAAGCATAGACTATATAAAATAGATCATAATATTAATTTATAACAGAATTCCTAAAAATCTATATGATGAATCATATTGGAAGCTAATACATTGTAAAAATCTTAATAAATAATGAGATATTAATAACAAATATTTCCACTTTGGTAAAATTTGAATCATATTCCCCAAGAATGAATCTCATAAAATGGATCATTAAAAAAATTTAAATAATTGAAATCATAATATAACTTGACAAAGTCATTATATAAACCTCATAAAAGAAGATAGGTTCAGGTAATAACATATGTATCGAAGAAGATAAATAGGAAAAATAATCTATTACTTCGAGTTCCAATTGCTTTAAATAAACTCTAAAATATTTATAAATGACATAAAATTTATTATAATTATATATTAGAGTCATTTACATACTAATAATATCATATATGATCTATTTATGGCATTTTAATACCTATTTATTATTTATTCCTTATTGAAATCATTCTTTAAAGGAGTTAACATTTTCGTTTATCATGTGTATTTCAGTTCAGCTATTCTAGTCCTCGTTCGTTGACCATGGTTGAATTGGGTTTTACAATTTTAATACTGATATAAATTTTTTCTATAATATATATATATATAGCTTTATCAAAAAATAGTATAAATACAAACTTAACTTACAATGTTCAGGAAGACGTTTGGTCGTATGTATATATTAACATTATTTTCACTTTTGTATTGGTTGAATTAAATAATGGTAAATAATAATCAATATTAATAGGATAACTATTATATCATTTATATTTTATATATTCATTTAATATATTCATGCTACATCCCATTTATAAAATAAATTGAAAACAAACCACATCACTTCGTGGAGGTGGAAGTCTACCATTTTCACAATCAACATTATCATTTTCTAATAGATTGTGTGGTAAAAATGAATATGTATTATTATGGATTAAAAACTATAATTATTTCATAATAATAATTTTTAAAGATTATGAAAATAATTATAATGATCCATAACTTATTGTTATGTAAAATGAATTGTATCTGTATATGTAGAATAAAAGTAATACATGCCCAAGGTAATTACATTCAAATCCCATTTTATGGGAAAGAGAAAGGATAATGGTGATTTCAAAAATATAAAAAAAATTATTCATATTTTTTAAGATAAATTTATTATTTTATTTTAAATATCATATATTTATAGGAGGTAAATAAGTAGAAAAATAATTAATGTTATTTTATAAGGCGATCAACTATTCATTTAATGAACTCCATTATATATCCTATAAAAGATCTTATGGTTTGTATTTTGGTAATACTAATACCTCCATAATGTGACTATTTAATTATATGAGACATGGTTTATGGTTATGTTAAATATAGATGGCTCAAAGTGTTGTGAGGTAGAAGGAGGGATGTCCTTTAGTAGGGGAGTGAGAGGACACAATAGGAATTATTTAGAAGATTAAAATATAATGAATACATTCTCAATCATAATTATTTTAAATGACCATGAAATTTAGGAGAATGTATATAGGGTTGAAACAATATTTTTAGTGAAATTTATATACCTTTTGATCTGATTTTAATCTTTATCTTTTTTTTTAATTCCACTTCTTATTTATTTTTTACCAAATCTATGGTAATATGAATATTAATGATAAAGTGTTAAGACTGATTCCTTAAATAGAAAAATTTATCATAAATGGCTATTGAGTTGTGTTTTTAGCCATATTTCATTCACATGTATGAATAAGTTATTTTTTTAAATTTATACTCATTTCCTAATAAATTATTAATATTCAATTGGAATTAAAGTCAATTTTGATAATTTTAATTTAATTTGACACCAAAGTAATCCAATATATAAAAATATTTATAATATAATATAATATAATATTTTCTAACATCACCAATATGTCATATTTATCAATAAGATTGATGGAACTGTATTAATAAATCAAATTACAAAACTTTTAATATTTTAACATGATTCATTTAATTTTAACATTGATTATATTAATCCTATATTTTCACTTATGAAGACTTTTATGTAATTATTTAATAAATAAATTTTATAAATAAATTTTCATCAGGAGTTTTTCTTCATTATTCACAAAAATGACTATTAATATAATATTTAAACATTCTTTTTTCCTTACATCAACACATAAAATATATTTAAAACTAAGAGTGTGTAATTTTGTAACATTCTCTCCATTAATTCTTATATAGGTAATTTTCATAGTCATGTGTCCCCTAAAAACTAATTTTCATTTTCTTATGATTATAGTATAATTATCATCAAACAAAAGGAATTTATATGAGGAATGGGGAACTTGACATGTATATTTAACATAAATTTACTATATTTACCCTATACTGGCATTATAATTTTTACCATAGTAAATATTCATAAAATTTAAAAATAAAAGAGTCATATTTACCAAATTTTATCCTCATAATTGAAAATATAAAATAATTTTTTTACAATTAAATTTATATAAGGGGAAGAAATTCAGTTCAAAATTATCTAGAATAATGTGAAGAAGTAATTTTTTTGAAAAGTAAACATTTAAATTGAAAACAATATTTAATCATATAGCAAACCAATAAAATTGTTAGATGGATATTATAGTTTTTTATTTAATATATAAAAAAAATCATTAAATTATTTAAAAAATAATGATTAATTTAATTTATTATGAAAAAGATTCTTTTTGGGCACAAAAATTTATAAAGTAACTCTTTTACATTCATCTTATTTAATTTTTTATCAATTAGTTTCCAAATAATTCATTTTATACATGCATAATCCATTAGTTGTTAACAAATTTTTAAATCCAATTTAAACTCAACAATTGACCATATATGTTATCAAAATATAAAAATTATTAAAAGGGAAATATTTTATAAAATATCTAGGTATTAGACATAGATTGTTGGAAAATATTCTATAAGAACGAGTTTTTGCTTCCCCATACTCTAGTGACTAAAAACTAACAGTTAGGGTCTTTGTGATGTTGAATGTGTGTAGATTATGTAATCATATCCTTAAATAAAAAAATCTATCTAAACAATTAAATAGAAAAACCATGAATAAATGTTATAGCATATGTTTTTTCATGTTAAAATTTTTTATAACCCAATAGACCAATAATATGTAATTTCAATGATAATATTAATTAAAACTAAAATAATTAAATAAAATATTTTTCATACATTATCCAAAGTCTTCCTCAATACTATGTCCATATCTAAATTAAAATTTCTTAGAAACCAATCATTCGGTCTTTTCCACTTTTTAGGTCCTTGATCATGATGTATAAACATTCATTAAGATGAAACATCATGGTAGGTGTATAAATAAAGTAGGAGTCTAGAAACTCATCATTTATATAATTTCACAAGAATAATACCATATTCAATGATAGTAGACAGGTCCACAATCATGATACATATTGTTATGCGTTGAGAGGTAGTGCTCTATCTAAGTCATTAAAATCCCCGCCCACACATTCATTTGACCTATGATATAATAATGGACATAAATTATATCATGATCATTGGTCGACAACATTTCCACCTCATATGTATCTGAGTATCTATAAGCCCAATCAGTCTCGGGTGGGGATATTAAGTAATTTAACCCATTCTATATCATCGGTCCAACCAAAATGTCATCACTCACATGCCTTTTCCTTGGGTCAAGCCACATAGTTTTAAGAACCAAATAGTAACTCAGGTTAAGTCACATGGTCTTGTTATTCATACCATTCTTTCAATCAAAAAAATGTCCATTATACCCATTCAATGTGTCTAATGCCACCATTTTCTTCATCAAATATCACACATTATTCCCATCAATGGGACTAACCAATACACAATGGTACACCTATTATTTTGAACTATAAGAAAATACAGCAATGTCTGCAAATTAACAAACGATAATCAATAACACATAATGTCATTACATAAATTATCAGTAATGAGTAATCCTAGCGATTCAAAAAAACATGTGATAAATTTAAAACATCTGTATTATATTTAAATAAGAAAACATATGTGATCAACATCAAACATGTGCCTCTAGAGATACATTTTCACGAACCTGTGATCAAACTCAAATATGGGCTTTATGAGATAAACATTCATGCACATGTGATATAAATAAAAAACATGTTTTGAAATCACACAGCCACATATAATAATATTATAGATATATTATTACACAAGGAATCTATATAGTATATATAGTTCCAACCTTAACATGTTTATGCTAACATCATGATTCCCCAAAAATCATTTACATGTTCCACATGGATCAAACCTGTACATCATGGGTCCCTATAACGGAATGAAATCAAATATGAAAATTCTTATATAATGTGATTTAAGAATTTAATAAAGATAATATATTAAATACACATCAATATAACCAAGGAGGTTAGCCTTTAATGTTTTTTCAAGATCCTCTCAAGGAAATGATGTAAAATAAATATATTAGGAGTTTATCAAATTGTAAATCTAGAAAACTCCATTATATCATGATAGAATCATAATATATAGAAATATTATCTTGGATAAATTATTTATCTCATGATTGAAAGTGGAAAAATATATTATGTGAAATTAATAATGGAAGAAACAATTCCTATTCGGAATCCCCACGAGAAAATGATTTAGATCCACCAGATATAGAGTCTAGTGGGAGTGAAATTTCCATGATTTTCCACTATACTAAAAATAATATCGATACCTATGTATAGGAAATGAAAAGAGTGGGTTTATGGAATTTATATGATTAAAATCCATTCTTTCAATAAATTAAATTCCTAAACATGGTTTAGTCTCATCGATTACTTAATATTATTTCAACCACTCTTTCACCTCTATCTCATGATAAATGATCTTTTCGGAAACGTTGCATGGTTTGATATAACCATGTGAAAACCATTCTCTTCCTAGTATCTAATTCTAGATATGGTCATTGGTTTCCCATTGAGAGTATTGTGGTTTCCCCTAACCCTGAGACAATTGTGCATCCCATTCATATCCTCTAAAACACTCCAAACATATCTATAAGCTACCAAATACCACACAAAAGTTAATTATATCATAAAAATAAATTAATATTATGCTAAAACTAATATTTAATATAATTTAAAAACCATTATCTCATAAAAATATCATTTCCAAAAATTCAATAATAGTATGACTCAATAATTATAACATCCTTGTAAATTGATTTTCATTCATTATAGAGCTTCCAATTAGTGGTAATCCCTTATATGTATGACATGAATGTGATAATCTAGTAGTTGTAAATATTTTATACATACAATTAGTGTCATACCATTCTATCTTCTTCTTGATATGTTATGATAATTTTTCATGTCTTGAATCATTGGTTTCCATGAACTATTTCTCTTCACAAAAATTTACATCCATTCAAAATATATTAAAACATTTAATACCCTAAATTAGAACATGTTTCAATTTAAACATAATATTTTTCATAAATCTAAATTTAACAAAATTCATTTTTTAAAAAACTATCTAATTTTAGTAGAATTCTATCCTAATTTCTGAATTCGTAAATGTTACCATTTAAAACAAATTCCATGTCCATTTTCCCTATATATAAAAAACAAAATTTTAAAAAAAATATTTCAAATCAATTTTATTTTCATAATATTTCAAAAAAGTAAAAATTATTTGAAAATAATGACAATAAAAAATCATAGAATCATTAATGATGAAAGATGTGATATGATATATTTATGATAGAAAACAGTAATGTAGTTCTCATAAAACAAGACACACAAAAAATCCCTTGATCTGATTTATTAAAACATATTAATAGAAAAAAAATTAGGACTCTATAATTCATGAACTAGTCTTCTATAATTTCATAGCTCTAGATCCTTTGAATATGATAGATCATACCAGAGAGGTAGTAATTTAAGATCCAATGTTGTAAAATATATCATTCTACATAACTTGATTTGAAAATCACAATCATAATTATAATTCCATAAAAAATGGAATAAATGCTTATTTATTATAATAATATGGGCCTACATTTTATCCAATATGGATTTAGTGTTAATTACTATCATCAAATCAAAATTAATGTGTTGAAAATTTATCATAGAATTTTACCGAAACTACAGATTTTGGGTAGCTGGTTTACTAAACAATATTACTAACCATTCATATTCAATTACCTATAATTTCCAATATTTCATGATTATTGTAATCATTTTTTATATCAATTCACCAAATAATTCTTTATTAATTTTCTTAAAAACAACTTACATGGTTTCATGTGTAATTTCTCCTACTATACACCTAACTATGTGGAAGCCAAAATAAACTCCAAAAAATAAAATCTTACTCTATGGGACCCCCAAAATACAAGGAAAGGATTATATACATGTTACAAGGAATTAAAACTCAATGCATTAATTATATTGTTTCTTATCATAGTATAAATAAAATTTACTCATAATTTCATCATATTATTTGTTATATGAACATTTAGATCAATACTTTTTAAAATATTTTATAGTGTAATATTTTCAGTAACTATAAAATAGTTTAAAATATAATAATTGAATTTAATAATATCCTTATATTTGGCCTAAGAGGGTCCTAGATACCATGAGAGGGGGTTAATTATAGAATGTATACTTTTCATTGTTTATCCTTTCACAATGGATCTTGAAATCTTAATTATACAGGTCACATATTTTCTTATCGAATATATGTGTTGATCCAGATATATAACCATCACATAAGCATAAATTTTTCAATTGATTATATTTGTTATATTCTTTTATTATGATGTTTTAGAATTAAAGATTATAAAGAAAACTTACAAGTCCATTTTTACTTGGTTTACCAAAATGGTAATGTCTGAGGATCATGATAATAACATTGTGTTGCTTTAAAAAACCTCTAATCCCATACTTAATGAATTGTTCTTAGTCACTCATGAATATAATAACATTTTTGTAATGGTTCATGGTAGGAACAATGTCTCTCAATGATCACCTCCCTCACACATCCCTCTTATGAATACAATATTTGATGGAAAATGAATATTATGGTGGCTAAAGAAATATATCCCTTCTGGTTAGGGAGTTACATCGATTATTGATTGATTCCCTTTGACGCTCCACTTTTACATCATATGTTTACTATAAACCCTAGTGTTTTTTACTTATGTCCATGATATATCACAGAAACACCATTTCATTTTGAAAGATATTCTGTCGTTTCTTAGATTTCAACTTTCTTGAAAATTATGAAACTCCTCTCCCCTTTTAGAAATATACTAAAATGTCCTGACATTGTCAAATACATAAACCCCCACTTTCACAACGTGAAACCGTTATGTGTATCTTATTTTATAATAATTTACAAAGAATCATCCACAAGTTTTCATTGAAATGAAAAATTCACAATGAAATATGCATGATTAAATTCCCATAACTCTTACAAATGTTGATGTTTCTATGGAATATTATGTCTCTATTTTTCCATAAATATATCCTTTTTAGATCTTCTTGTGATTTTATTTTTTAAATTTATAGTAATAGACTGACTCAAATTATATTTGGCCTGTAAATATTAATTTAATATTTTTAAATAAGTTTTAAATTATCCATGTGTAATGTGTTATAACTACATATATATTTTCAAATATAAATGAGGTAAATGCCCAAGAAATTCTCTTTCTACATGTATGAATTTTATTATTTTTAAATATTGAAAATTTTATATTTATTGTACCTCAATATTTTTTTTCTGGATTTTAATTCTTCATGGACCATAATTATAATCCCTATATGAGATGATGATGACCCTTTATTTATAAATAACTGAAGATGTTCAAAATTTTTGTTATCATTAAAAACACCCATAATTTTCTCCTTCCATCACACATGGACACTGTAACATGGATATTACTTCATTATCACATGATTATATTGTAATATTATTCCTACATGTTACTATTTCATGGTAAAAAACTAGGGCATCATGGATATTACATCATTATCACATGAATATATTGTAATGATCTTCTCAAAGGGACTTGGATATATGTTATGTTGTGTCCTTCACTTACTCTTCCTTTACTATAGTGTAATATCTAACACAATTTCATAGAGCTCTATAGGATTAAATATCACCAAATTCTCCACATTTTTTATTCTAAAGCCTCAATGATGGAATCCATAGTTCTGGAATAGACATATTATATTCCATATAAATACATTGAGGTGTTAAATTCCTATAACATGTAATTATTTTCTTTGAGTCAAGATCTCTCAAACATGTGGTTGAAGATGATCTGCAAGCCATATCGAATGGGGGAGAAATATAGAATGGGTGTCTCTTTTTATATGTGTATGTTCTTAACAGTGTGAATATTAATCACATCCTAGATTCCGACATCAATGGTCTCATTACCATCTCCGTGAATATTAATAATTCTTAGTTCCATGACTAACTAGTTTTGAGTAACACGGTCCACTCCTGTCTTCCTCCACATTACCTCCGTGAAGCATAAACCCCTCCTCCCAGAGTCAGTCTTAAACACACATGCGTTGTAACTCCCTAACCCCAGTTTGCCAGATTCGGTGCATTATTATGTTGCATTTTCATGATTCAAGGAATCATGTCCTGAAAGACCAATCAATTTAGTATTATCGGAAACATGATAAATATATAAGTTCAATATTATAACATGAAAATTAATACAACACTAATTCATAACATTAGAAACATCAAAGCCTCCAAGATTATTCCTCCAAGTCACATATAAATAACGTTTTCATATCCCCAGAAAATGAAACATAAGAAAGGGGTGATCTCAAATTCTCAGTAAGTGTATTAAATACAGAGGAATATAACATGAACATTAGGCACGGTGAATAATTAAAATCGCATTCCTTTATACATAATAAACATGAACACTTTATGCCAGGAATATGAGATGAGTAAAATATGCCATAAGAAAACATTGTCATGGGTATTCTACTAGTCGAGTAACCACATGAACCATCAATATTATTTTCATAATGAGGGAATGTATAATTCGGGATATTCTGAAACATTTTTTCTAGGCCTCGACCAAGATGTCTACAATTGATTAAGGCCTCAGGAAAAACCATATATCAAATTGGGAAAGGCCTTGGCCAATTCCATGTCAAATTGTCTCATGAGACCTACCGATTCACCAAGGATCTATAGCGAGCTCCACCCTTCACTTACTAAGACCGATACATTTCTCATATGAAAAGGTTAGAACATAACATATACATTCGTATTATAAATAGTATAAGAAATGTCAATACTTTAACCATAAACCATGAATGGTATAAAAATTACACATCCACAATCAAACGTATCACAAAAACATAGAATTCACTATGGATGATTTGTATCTTAATGAATCGACTCCAATCAAGTGTACAATTTATCCAAGGATGTCAACATAGATGAAATAAAAACTATTTGAGAGAAATGTCTGTTTCTGTTTTAAAATAATTTAAGAGTCACATAATTTTAAAAGATAGTATTTATTCAGAAAATATTTTTATAATCTTTTACGGGATGGTTCATCGATATTATAGTGGTGGAAAATATCTTCACCCACCATATAATATTAAAAAGACATTCTTACCTTAACTTTTTCGAAAAGGTTATAAAGTACCTTGTTTGTAAAAAGACAAAAAGATTCCTTTCAAAAAAATAAGGTCAAATAAGGGTATAAATGACATTAACCAATAGTATAGTAAATAGTAAAAAATATTGAAATTCATTTTTAAGAAAACCTGCATGTTGAAGATAATTACGTCCTAGTAGATACTTACGTATTAACAACCTCACATAAGTAACGAGATTGTAAAATTAACCTTTACCATGAAATTTTACTTAGTCGATGGAATGTTAAACTTCTGTATAATAGTGAAAACATTTTTAATAAATTATACATGAACTATATACATAATATTATATCATATATGATCCTTTAATATTGATTTGTTAATAATATTTCAGTAGTATCATCGTTTCGAGTGTTAACTGATTCGTTTTCCATTATATGCTTGGTTACGTAAGCTATGTTTGTTATGGATATGATTTATTTGATTCATATCCATAATGATATTAAGTTCTTATACATTATTTTTAATCCTAAAATGAAAATTATTCTTGAATGATTATAATGGGGAATGAATCTGGTCGCGTTCTTGGAAATGGTAATCCATTCATACGCACGAGCGAAAATATCATTATATTGATGGTGGTATCGTATTTAATTGGATGGTATATCATATATAATTAATAATGAACATGTTATATTTTTTTGTTAAAATTGTTATACTCATTATTATATTCATCCATATAATAAAGTGTTTGAATAACAAACTACACCAAGGCGTGGAGATAGTAAGCCGTAAGTATGGACGTATGGTAAATTTATCATTTATAGGATAGAGAAAATAACAAATATGGTCATAACATATTTATAATAGCATCATGGTATGTAGAATGTACTGTATTTATTATTATTTTATAGAAACAACAAATAAAGAGAAAGTGTCGAAAGAAAAGAACCTGAACGAGGGTGGTGAAATTATTACCTCTTCATTCGGTGTTTCATTTTGAGTAGAACAAAAGGTATCTTTAGGTTTTCTTTTCTGATCAAAGTATGTAATCTTGGTTGAATTCAGGGAAGTTTGGGGATATTTTAGAAGGGTTTGGCTGACCCAAATGGCTTTGGAGTTGTTATTTTGAGAGAAGGAGAAGTACACTTTTATAAGAGAGGTGAGGGTCACTTTAGGACATCTTGAAATATTATTTTATTACACAATCATATTTGGTTTAGAATGGCTCCAATATAATTTCATTTGAGTCTAAGGTTGGTATGGGTCAAAGAAATCTCAACTATTAGATTTTATATAGGTTTAGGTTAACAAATTATCATTATCTTTTAGATTTAACTCTTGGTTAAATAGTTTAACCGTTTTCACCTCTCCTTGTATTTTTATATTATATGGTTAATAAACCTACTATAAAATTACAAAAGAACTCCAAGAGCTTCATTAATGACATATATATTAGTATAAAAGTCAATTGGAAAATCCTTATATTTTTAAGACTATTATATCATTTATAATATAGTATTTTTTTAAACTCCTTTATGTCAATTTTTTACACTATTTAGTATCTAATTTTTGTTGAAGTCCTAACAACTTGATTACTTTGAAAAAATTCATTTAATAAACTATATCATGTCATATTAACCTATAAAATTCTTTTAATTCATCAAAATGTTCAATTTACATTTATTTGGATATTTATAATATCAATTATTTTCATTATTCATTTATAAGGTATTTACTACATCACCATTGTGTCATAAATAAATTTAATTATATAATGTCTCAAAAATATAAATAAAATACCATTATTTAAGAAATATCTTTATCTTTCTAATTAATATTTATAGTAGAATTTATATTGTGTGTAACCTTATATTAAAAATGGTTTAGTTATTAAACATTGAATTTGACACTTTTAACTCTTCTTTAAATAAAATAATAATAAATGTCCTAATCTAATCAAAGTAGACCAAAAGGATCATATTTTTTATTCATAAGATATTATTTGTTCGAATTACACTTATCCAATAAAATTAGGACATGTCTTAGGGAAATTATAATATCATTTTTTACCTCTAATTGCCTAATTTATTTGTAACTGTGGTAAATAAAAGTCAAAAGTTACTATTCTCCAAAAAAAAGTATTTCAATTTTATTCAACCACATTTCATTTACTGATGTCAATCATGTTTCTTGAATTTTTGAAATTCGACTGATAGAAGTGGTAAAATTATGTTTTTTTAAAATTTTCAAATGCTCCTAGAAGGTGGGTATTAGATGGTAAAAAGTTCAATAAAAGTGTATACATCTAATTTAATAATAAAAATGACTCCAATGAATTTAACTGAACAAATAAAGGTATTATTTTATCTATTTTTACATAAAATAAATAATTATTTAAATAAAATCCAGTTCTAAACAATAACGTTGTGTTTTTCACTATTAATCAAAAAATAAATTTATTTAGAAATATACCAAAACAAAACCCTAAGGTAGTTTTCATATTATAAATTCAAAAAGGAATTATATTTTACCAAAATAAAATCATAGATTTTTCATTATTTTATTTAAAATTAATTCTCGTTGTCATAACCAAACAGTGTGTTTTTAAAAATTAAAAACTCCTAAAAGATTCACATGTGTTTATGTCAAATTTAAATGTGAAATTATTTATAATGACCTAAATTGTATTAAATTATAAAAATATAATCTAAATATACTTTTAAACAATTCGAATTCATAATTTAACACTATAAATTATTTCAAGTAAAAAAGATGTTTTCCACTAAATTTTAGTATTTTTTTCACTATTCATCAAAATATGAAATTTATTAGAAAACTATGAAACATTTATCCAAACTTAATTTTTAGTTCCCTTTTTTAAATAAGAATTTAATTTCACTAAATTGAATATATAAATGTGTCAAATATTGGTTTTAAAATTGATTTTCCGTTAAAAGGTGGTGAAATTGTAATTTTTTTTAAAATACATCTTTCATATAAAAATGAATTTGTTCTTATATTATGTCTAAGAAATGAATAATATGGATTATAAAATTATATATGGTATATAAAATTTAATATTTAGTTTATAATATTCATAACCACTTTTTGAACGGCTAGTTTAGTATGTCGGGGTGAACTCGAACTCAGTGTTACGTGTAACACAAGTTGTTGAATTACATTGAAGAGATAATGTACTGTGAAATCAGGGGGTGTTACATTATCACTTCCATCAATAAATAGAGTTCTCCAAATTTAATGTTGTTTTTTAAAAATTAGTGGTTTAAAATAGAAAATACCTTTTTGGAAATCCCACATCAGAAATAGTGTTAAAAAAATTTAGTCTTAATTAGAGGGAGAGGGTAATGAAAAAGTTACCACAAAATTAGGGTTTTGAATAGGATAAAATTTATGGAAATTATAGACACATAATTGAAGGAAAGGAATAAATATTTATAGAGTGTGATTGAGGTCATAATTCACTAACAAGTGTAAAATTGAGGTTCTAAAACCCATCACTCTATGATGATTTAAAATATCATTGGTTCAAAAAAACATAAGGTATTAGGATAACAAGTTTTATATTTTAATATCCATTCCCTGATGTTTATGAATTAATTTCTTCATAGAATATGAGAATGAAATATATTTGATTAGTATATTTCTATCCTTTAACTAATTTCAATCAAAAACTCATCTTTCACTCCAAAAGATAATAGAACTCAAAAACATTCTATTTATCCTAAACATATTGGATTAAAAAAAATGAATTCATAATTAATCTATCAAACCTTTTAAAAAAATTCCATTATTCAATTTGGTACATAATGTAGGCCAATTGTAGGTAATGCACCATTGTTTCCCTTTGGTTGAGGGTTCAGGTCTCGCGACCTTACCAGGTGCAACAGGTTTTCACCCGACCTCCAGGTTTTCATTTTTACAAAAATAAAAAAACAATATTAATTGATGTTTTAACCTTAAACAATAGTATCAATTGTGCTACTTAATCTATTAAAAACATTATACTTATCCAAACTACATCTGTCCAAATTCATAGTCTAAAATTTACAAGAAAGGAAAACATAATAAAGAACTCATTTTTCACATAATAACATGTAAATACCAACATCATGTATTCTCTTAAAACATGGTAACACCCTGAAATACTATAAAACCTTATTGAATAAATTCATGCACCATTTTTCCTTATAGAATACTAGATATTATTCATCAATCCAAAAAATTTAAATACTCCAACAATGATGGAATAAAAAACAATCAATCCATTCCAAGGATATCAATAATATCCAATATAATTTATCAATATCAATCATCTCTTATTCCAAAATCAATACCTCAGTATTAATACCATATTAACGTTTATCATTCCTTCATCAATGTATTTTCCAGTAAGTTTAACATGCTATTAAGTCACTTTTCTTACAACCATATAATCTCAAATCTTTAATGAAATAGTATTTTAGTACAATCCTTATATACTCCATATTTCATATAACCAGTACATTGTTGATAGAACACTCAAATGATATAATTATTTAATAACAACATAAGAACACTAGTCATTATTCTTCATTTTTGGTAGTATCATTACTAGAATATTATCCAATAGCATAATTTGGGGTATACTCTGATGATTTGGTAAATGATTCTCATAGCATCCCAACTCCTTGCAGATGAAGCATTATACAATTGAAACATTTTTCATACCCTTCAAATCACATACTTGGTGTCCTTTTTCTGTACACTTATACCGAACATTCATTCCCTTCATGAATTTAACAAGGTTATTCTTTACACAATAATCACATATAGGAAAATCATTCTTTCCCATCTTCCCTATATCCATCTCTCCCTCTACAATTCCCTTCTTCTCTTTCTTCCCTTCAAAGCTATAGGACTCAAAGAATTATTTACTTATCTTATTAATAGAAGATACTATTTATTCATATGATGATAATATTTGGAAGAATATTTCTCTTCAAAATTTTTGATTAATACCAAGAAAGATATGATCCTTCTTACACTTTGGATCATGCGTATTTTTGGTGTTCTCATTCCTTCTAATGGGTGACATTTTTAAACAATGGAATATAATAGGTTAGTTTATGAATCACAATTCATAATTCCAAACTTCTAAAACACCGAACATAAATTGAAAAGATTATGCATATAATCTATAATCATAAAAAAATGTTTTCTTTGAGAAATTATTTAATAATAATTCCTTTATAATGGATTGTAAGGATAATTTGAATTATCTGAAAAAGATCCTCTAGGATTGTCATAATGAAGAGTGTAGCAAAGCCTTTGGTGTAGTTCCAGGATACCCCGAGTCAAGCCTGAAAATCCTTGTCGGAGTTTTCACTCCTAGGTACATATGTGCCAGAACTTCCTCTACCTTCTCGTATCCAGATAGAGATGTATTGCCTGGAAAATTCACAAAATAACAACATTAGTAAAATTAATTGAAGTTCTTCTATAATAATCCTCAAAGTCTATCATAGGGTAATTTTCTCTAATCATAGTTTTTTAAAATCTATTTTCCACAGTTTTACTAAACGTCCTCTGATACCAATTGTAACACCCCAACCCCAGTTACCCAGAGTTGGGGAATTATTACATAACATTGGAATGATATAAGGAATCATGTCATTAATAACCGATAAATTTAGTATTATTGGAAACAAGATACATATATAAGTTCAACATCACATCTTGAAAATAAATTCAACACAAATTTATCCCATTAGAAACATCCATGCCTCCTAGATCATGCCTAGAAGTCACTAATAACTTACTTCTTCATTTCCTGGTAAAATGATACATAATAAAGGGGTGAGCTCAAATTAGCAGTAAGTGTATGCAATACAACAGATGATAACCTAAACATTAGGCATGGTGAATAATTGAAAACACATGCCTTTAAAAATAATAAACATGAAAACTTAATGGCAGGAATATGAAATGAGAAAATATTTCCTTAAAAAAACATAGTCATGGGTATTCTACTAGTCGAATAACCACATGAAACATCAATATTATTTTCATAATGAGGGAATATATAATGTAGAACTTTCTGAAACCTTTTGTCAAGAACTCTGCCAAGACATATAAAAATGATAAAGGCCTCGATGAAAACCATATATCAAATTTGAAAATTCCTTGGCCTATTACAAGTCTAATTGTTTTGTGAGACCAACTGATGCACTAAGGAGTTACAGAGGGATCTACCCGTCACTTACTAAGTCCAATACATTTCTCATATGAAAAAGATAACACATAACCTAAACAAGTATATTAAAACTAAAATACGAAATGTAAATAAATTAACCATAAGAAATGAATTGTATAAAAATAACACATCCACAGTAAAAAATATCACTAAACCATAAATACAATATGGAATATTTTTGTCATAATAAATCAACTTCCAACAATGGGAAAAAATTTCAATGGATGTTGACATAGACAAAATTAAAACTAATTGAGAGAAATATATCTTTCTATTTTGAAATAATTTAAGAGTCACATTATTATAAAAGAAAACATTTATTTTTAAAATATTCTTATAATCTTGTAAGGGAATCATGGATGATGTTATAACAGCAGAATGTATCTTCACCCACCGTATAAGATAAAAATGAATTTTATACATTAATTTTGTCGAAAGGGTTAGGGAGTACCTTGTTTGGAAAATGAAGGAAATATTTATTTCAAAAAATATAAAGTCAAATAAGGGTATAAAGTAATTTAACCCATATTGTAGTAAATATTAATAATGTTTTGAAATACATTTTTACGAAAAAAATGGATGTGTATGTTAAAGAGGTCCCAGTAGATACTTACGCATTGACAACCTCAGATAAGTAAATAGATTGTAAAATTAAACCTTACATTGTAATTTTCCATAGTAGATCTAATTTTAACCTCTTGTATAAAAGTTAATACATTGTTATTAAATTATTAAAGAACTATATACCTAAATATGATATCATATATGATCCACTAATATTTCTTTGTTAATAATATTTAATTAGTATCATCGTTGCACGTGTTAACTGATTCATTTTCATTTATATGCATGGTTATTTAAGTCGTGTTTGTTATTTATATGATTTATTTGATTACTATCCAGAATTAAATAATGTTATTAAACATTTTCTTAATCATAAAATGAAAATTATTCTTTAAATTATTATGATGGGGAATGAATCTCATCGCGTTCGTGGAGACAGAAATCTGTAAGTATGCACGATCGACAATATCATTATATTGATGGTGAAATAATTTGTAATTGGATCTTATATCATATATAATTAATCATTAACATGTTATATTTATTATTTACATTATTTATAATCATTATTATACCCATCCTAATAATGAATTGTTTGAATACAAAAATAGACCACGATGTAGAGACTGTAAGTCGTACGTACGCACGTTTGGTGACTTTGTCCATAATATGATGGATTGAATAACGAATATGGATATAACATAATTATAATAACATCATAATATGTATATGGTACTGTATTTATTATTATTTTATGGAAACAAAAAAGAAAGAGGAAGTGGAAGAATAAACAAACTTGGAAGAGGGTGGTGAAATTATTACCTCTTCTTCAGGTGTTGTCTTTTGAGTTGATCGAAAGGGATTATTTGGTTGGATTTATGAACAAGGTAAGGACTCTAGGTCGTATTTATATTAGTTGGAGAGTATTTGAGAAGTGTTTGGTGGATCCAAATGGACTTGGTGGTGTGATTATTAGAGAAGGCGAATTACCCTTTTGTAAGAGAGGTGAGGGTCACTTTTGGAATTCTTGAAATATTATTTTATTATACAATCATATTTGGTTTATAATGGTTCCAAAATAATTTATTTTGAAGCTAAGGTGGGTATGGGTCAAATATATCTCAAAAAATAGATTTTATATAGGTTTAGATTAGGATATTAACCGAATCTTTTAGATTTAACTCTTTGTTAAATAGTTTATCATTTGTCACCTCTCTTTGTATTTTTATATTATATTGTTAATAAACCTAATATAAAATTATAAGTGATCCAAAAGTTGTTCATTAATGAAATATATAATATTATAAAAGTCATTTCTCTAATCGTTGTACTTTTAGGACAATTATATCATTTATTATATATTATTTGTTTTAAAAACCCATTTTTTTCAATTCTGACACTATTTTTATCTGATTTTTGTTAAAGTCCTAACAATAAGATTAATTCAAAGAAAATCATTCAATCAACCCTAACATGTCATATTAAACTATAAAATTCTGGAAATTCATCCAAATTCTCAATATACATTTATTTGGATATTTATAATATCAATTGATTTAATTTTTTGATTAATATGGTAATTAATGCATCATCATTGTTTCATAGAAAAATTTAATAATATAATGTCTAAAAATTGTAAACAAAATACAATTATATAGGAAATCACTCTATCTTTTTAATAAATATTTATAGTTGAATTTATCTTATTTATAACCCAACATTAAAAATGGTTCAGTTATTAAACATTGAATTTAACAATTTTAACTATTCATTAAAGAGAATAATAATAAATATCCTAAACTAATCCATTTGGATCAAAATAATCGTATTTTATTCATAATATTTTTTTAGTTTAATTACACATATCCAATAGAATTAGGACATGCATTAGGGTAATTATAATATCGATTTTACCTTTAATTTCCCTATTTACTTATCATTGTGGTACATAAAAGTCAAGATTTACTATTCACCAAAAATTATTGTCATCTTGTTGAACCACATTTTAATCACTGATTTCAACTGTGTCTCTCGTATTTTTGATGTTCAACTCACAAAAGTGGTAAAATTAAGTTTTATGCAAATATGGAAATGCTCCTAGAAGGTGGGTAAAAGATGGTAAAATTTTCAATAAAATTTTATACATCAAATTTTTTTATAAAAATTACTTCAATGAATTAAATTGAACTAATATAGGTATTATTTATCTATTTTAATACAAAATATAAAAAATAATTAATTATTTAAATAAAAACTGTTTTAAATAATAACTCAGTTTTTTTAACTATAAATAAAAAATTGAATGTTTTCAGAAAAATACATAAAATTCACTCTAAGCTGGTTTTGATATTCTGACTTCAAAAAATAAATTCCATTTTACCATATTAAAAACATAGAAGTAGAATTAATTAATTTAAGATTATATACCATTGTCAAAATAAAAAAGCGTGTTTTTAAATAGTAAACACTATCTAAATATAAATATGTGTTTTTGTCAAATTTAAATATAAAATTACTTATAATTACTTAAATTTTATTAAATTATAAAAATATAATCTAATTATACATACATGGCACTTAAATTCATAATTTAACACTATAAATTATTTCAATTCAAAAAATTGTTTTCAATTAAAATTTAGTATTTTTCACTATTCATCAAAATATGAAAGTCATCAGAAAAGTATCAAAAATTTATCTAAACAAAATTTTTATGTCTTTCTTCTAAAGAAGAATTTAATTTCATTAAATTGAATATATAAATGTTTCAAATATTGGTTTTAAAAATGGTTCTCCATTAAAAGGCGGTAAAATTGCATTTTCTGAAAAATACTTCTTTTATTTGGAAAAAAATGAAGTTGTTCTTATATTATGTCTACGAAACACATAATATGGATTATAAAATTATATAGAGTATACAAAATTCAAAATTTAGTTAATACTATTGATAACCTTTTTTTGAATGGCTTATTTAGTAAGTCATGGTGCGCTCAAACTCGGTGTTGTGTGCAGCTCAATTTATTGAATTAATTTGAAAAGATAACATACTATGAAGTATTGGGGTGTTATATGCATGATCATATTTACATTTTTATGCATTCAATCCCATAGATATGATTTCCACTATTGTGCCCCCAGGGAGGAGGGGCCTTGTTTTATCTTTCTTACGAGATATATGGATGATTGATTCCTTTGATTGACTAGTCAAGGGTAGGATAATATTTTAATTTTCCACATCTCATCCCAGAGTTAATACAATTATTCCACAAATTTATAATTACTCCCAAGATAAATATATTGATTCAGTGATTATGAAACTATTCCCATTGTACATTATCTAGAATCACATAGTTATCAGTTATTGTAAATATAACCAGGTCCGTATATTTTCTACAAATCCATTTCAAAATCATAGTTGTAGAAACTCAATAGTTTTCAACATTCTCCCCCACCCCCAAAGTAAATAGTTTATTTTAATTATTCCTAAATTCCAAATTTCCAAATATTTCGGGTTTAAATTTAAAAAAAAATCATTTTGAAACCAATCATTCAACAAAAGTTGAATATATCTTAAAATATACATATTTGGAATTATTACCACTCATCATTGTATATTTCAATGAATCCTATATTTCAATTAACCCAATGATCTATGTAGAATGAATAGTCTTAGCTAAAAACTATATAGATGTTCATGTTACTCAGTAAATCTAATATGTTCATAATATCTTTTCAATTCAATTTTATAACTACCAAATATTATCTAGATTCACTCAAAAATATTATCACGTATAATTTAAATAATGAGGAATGAATGTAGTCCAGTTTTCACTATAAATAATCCCACATTTACACAAAAAATGTAGTTCCATTTTCTTTTAAGGTCATTTATGTTCTTTACAAAATAGTTAAATTATGAGAGAATTTTATTAGTCTTTAGATCATAAACAAAAATAGAACATTAATTTCCTAAGTGTATTCTTGAAGAATTACTCATTCTATGTATGTAAATTTGTTGATAATCACTCCAAAATTTGATGCATAATGTTACCCCTAGTTCCAATTTTTACATCATTACCATATGTGTCTTCAAAATCTATCTTAACATGAGAGGGCTTGATATAATCAATAAAATTCCCAAATAAATTTGAAAGTAATTGAAACTAATTTTATAAAAATTAATATTGGATAAAATTTATTTCAATATGAATATAATTTAAAATCATATTTAGGATTCTTATAATACCCCTCTTCTTTGGTTAGATTATTTCACAAAAAAATATTTCCTTTGGAAAATTAAATCCAATTCCCCATTGAATTATGTATTATATAATTAATTTTTATAAATTTCAGGGAACATAATTTATTGAGTATCTACTTTTTTTTATAATATCACATAATAAAAAAATATTATATGACTCAAACAACATACTATAAAATGAGTAGGCATTCTCATTATCCTATATTATTTTATCCATTATCGATTCCAATTTCTTAGTGTATTAATTCCGCTAAACACCTAACCTTTGAGCCCTCATATTAGTAAACATTAATCATTTTACAATTTATTAATTCATATCCATCATTATGTAATAAATTTAAATTATGTTGTTAAATTCATTATTAATATTTAAACTCAATATCATATTAATTGATTTTTAGCACCCATACTGAATGGTTTTTCACACACAAAGCCATGAACCTCTCCAAAATATATATTGTTTTGACTATAAGGTAGGAAGGGTGCTTTTCATATTTCTCGAGTGGGATGTATAGAAATTCACTAAGGGCCACCACTTTCTCTATACCATTCACATTAGTGTAAAACGTTATCTCTAAAAATATTTTTATGAAATCCATTTCTTTTTCCAAACCTTGGGTATATTTCCCTACTATACATAAAAATTCATAGTATTCTCCTTATAAGGCAGTCCTTATTCCATGGATTTCTTCTTCTAAAATAGATAGACATTTCATTCTCTAACAAAAAAATATATTTTACATTTCCCCATAATGAATAATTATTTTCTCAGTAAATAAATTTATTTGAGACACCCCCTTAACACAATAACCTCATAACATGATATTGTGTGATATCGTTCTCTATTATATCAAAACATTTCCTTTGTTTCTCCATGTTAGTTGTGATTATTCAGTAGATATTTCAAACTTTCAAATATTACTTTATGCATGAATATACTCATTATATGTTCTTTTAAACCTATTTCTTAATGATAATTACTCATAATTTTATATGTGATGATTTCCATTATTTATTACTACTAAAAACAATGAAAATTTGCACATGATGAATTGTGAGTATTGTAATAATAATAGGAATGATAATAATAAATTTAATTCTATAGTTGGATACTTTTGTTAACAATTTTTTATCTTTACAATGTGAAATATATCTATACCATCAAAAAAATATATTTAAGCATTAATCCCATAGAAATAACATATGTTTCAACCACCTCTTATTAATCTCTTCAAATTTTCAATACCTCTTAATGATTCCATTTAGACATGTTTACATTAACTTAATTATTTTTCCTTTTATTATAAATGTCCAAATCATTCTTTATCATATTCATGTGAGGGGGTTCATCATACCCACACTATATTTACCAATATTTCATTGAATTTGAGATATCATAATCAGTTCATGTTTTTCTATATATATTTCATGTTTCTCATTCTACACATTATTATCTATTAAATAGTGGTTAAATAATAAATACAAGGAATCCTTTAATTAATTTTTACCCTTATCACTAGATTTTACCACATCATTCATGAATGATTTTTTCTCCTCTCCAAATTTTGGAATCTTTTTGTTCTTTTACTCAATTAAACCATTGTATTATTTGATTAAATTAATCCCACAAGTCATATAATCTTTCAATTCATGTGAGTGATTATCGACCATGTCACATTTCTCAATAATTTTAAATTTAATTTAAATAATAAAATATTTATGTAATCCCTTAATATTCAATAACATTTTCATATCCTCAATAAATTATGACTAGTTTGATGTTAGATCATTATTCATAACATTCAAATATAGAAACTATGTTGAGATAACAGTATTCCCCTTATAATCATCAATAATTTTTTTAACTCTTTTGAAATATTCCACAACTCTTCATATTAGGAGACATTATTTTTCCTTAAGATAGTACCAACTTTTAAAATTTTTATATTTCATCTTTTCATTTTATTAACCTCAATTCAGAGCACTTATATAATAATGTCTTTCCATTTTTATCAACCACTAACTTTTGATTATCCTCTTTTAGCAATTCATTTAATTCATATGAAAAGTGGGGACCTAATATATTACAATCCTTGGGATTTTAGAAAATTTGGTAGTTTGAAATTCACTTTTTGTATGGGTGGAGAATCAGGGTAAGGATACTTTCCAATGTTATTCATATCACAGAGTATATTTACCTTTTAATTATATGTGGAAATTATTTTTCACGTTATTATTAGTGATGATAAAAATACATGACCATCCTTTATGTAACAATTTTCCAGTTGATTAACTTTTCCAATTTTATCTGACGATGTTTCATAAAAATTAAATAAATGTGTGTATATGGGCAAATGGATATTTATATGGTACATCATAATGAGAAAATTATGTGGAGAATGCTACCAAAATTATGTTAGTTGACTAAAATCACCATGTTCACTGCTTGTTTCTCTAGGATTGGTCACACTTTCTTAGGGTTAATTCCTTCTAATGGTTTGGGGTATATGCACAATATCCTCATGATAGCCTCAATCACACATCCCCATTAAGATTACTAATTTAGAATGAAAATAAAATTTCATGATAAAGGGGTAATATCACATATTGTTTAATAGTTACACCAAATTTATATTGTTTTAAATTGAATAAAAACATTAAAATTCAAGTATATGTTGTGAAAATCACATATAGAAACTTATTTCCAAGATAGATCATTGAAAATAAATTTCCTTTAGAATGATTATTATGTGACTTCAATATATATTATATATGTAAAAACTATATAAATACTCTTAATTTCTAGAATAATTATATATTTCATTCAATTATTTGGATATAGCAACTCATACCTTTCACTACCTATAATTTTGAATTAGGGGTTTGTTATTTCCATTGTAAGAAGCCTATAATTATTTTCATTAAAATTTAAATTTTATGAAGTGACGTCCATATAATAACTATACTATATATTTTTAATATAGATATATTAATTTTTCATTATTCCTCTATTTCTAAAATAATATCAGGTTTGGTGAATATCATCTATTTATTTTCATCTTTTAGTTTTGTTAACATATAATTCTCTAAATTATATTATGTGTGTAACTTTTAAATTTTGGGTCATAAATAAATATTAAATTTTCCATGTGTATCCTATCATAATATCTTGGATATTTTCATTTTTAAATGTTATAACTTCATAATAAATTATCTATCTTCAAGAATGAATTCTCATATCTATAAACATTGAAATAATAACATGACCAATTTCATGATCTTTTTTATTATACTCTAATTCTTATTGACTAATGATCACAACCCCCCCCCCCCACATTGGATGAATTTGAACCTCTACTTATAAAAAAATTCACGTTCAAGTGTTTTTAAATAGTTAGGGACTCTAAAAATTCCCTCTTTGTATCATAAATGTACACTCTGATGTATCCATTACATGCATGGTACAAAATCCTCTTAGTAAAGGATCCACCAACATTTATATATCATGATGAAAGTCATTTAAATTATGGATACCAAATATCATCAAATACTGACGATATTCTATTATAGTGAGGCATGTACTTTAATGGCACAGTTGAGTCCATACTATCGAACCATAAAATAGAAACCATTATATAGAATAACTACATCTATATAGTGTTCTCTAATTGAAAAATAACTTAAAAATTGTATATAGATTTAGAATAATTTGAATGTCATCTATGAAATATCATTACCCCTATGATGTGTATTACATCCTTACAATGCTTTCATTAGAAAAAAATCCATTTTCAAACTACTTCTATGTGAAAACTATATCTCTTAGAATTGAGGTCCCTCTATCCTGATTAGTTATAATCCTTATTATATAGCTACCACTTTCTATTCCCTTACAACATTTCAAAATTACATATCATGTTCTATCCCTTTATAGGATTAGAGCTCCAAAAATTCTTCACATCTATTATGTCCAAAACCACAATAATTCAACGTAGAGATACGTTTTGGGAATATTAGAGTTCCCGGAACATAGGAATGTTGTTAAAACTAAATAATAAATTTAAATTTATGGAT
The DNA here is from genome assembly GCA_963277665.1 of Viscum album. Lineage (NCBI taxonomy): Eukaryota > Viridiplantae > Streptophyta > Magnoliopsida > Santalales > Viscaceae > Viscum > Viscum album. The sequence continues at coordinate 2,217,640 of OY728148.1, read as the reverse complement.
TAAATTTGATAACACTCAAGAATGAGGTGTAAGATTATACATGAGCCTTATCAAAGAGTGGTCAATGATTGACCTGAAGGATCTCCTTATAAGAATATGCTTTTAGCTGGTTGAATAGTGCCTTATTACTAGAGTCCCATATTTAAATTGCTATTATAATCATCATTTTGAATAAAAATTATTAGTTCTATGACTCTCCATTTGGTTTTACAGGGGTCCACTCCCATCTGCCTTAGTATTATCACCCTCCAATGTTGACTACTTGTCATATGCACACATCTAACCTACATGTGTTCTCAGCTTTTAATTTTTATATTATCCCAACCTATGATATGTTATCCACAATTTATGGTGCTATATTTCATAGGAATTGGTTGTTAATTCCTATGCAATGAAAGGATGGTTTATACCTCATCATGGCTAGCTATGCCTGGAAAAATATTTTCCATTTCCTTACCTCACCCCGTAGCCAAGAAAAAAACTCTACCTATTTATAATTAATCCATTTCTATATTATGTAATGAATTAATAAGTAACTACCCAATATTTTCATCGACAAGAATTAATCCATGACCAAATACAGTAAAAAATTATGTGATCACATATTTTCAAAAAATCCACTCCAAATTCACAGGGTTACAAATTCAAATAAGAATAAAAATCAATCCTTTGGATTTTTTTTAAATTATAAACTTAACTAAAACACAATTTTGGAAATATAAATTGTATTTTCAATATTGAAAATTTAATTAGTCTATGTACTTATACTCCCCTTGTAATTATGAATTGTACATGAAAATATATATTGTTGAAATAATGTACTCCAAATAAGTTAATAGCCTCACTTAATTATTACAAAATACCTTCCATCAAAATATTTCTATAGAAATTTAAAATATAAAAAAAATTCAAACAATTATTTTCATCATAATATTCATAACAGTCATTTTATTTCTACTGTAAAATATTATTACTCATCAAATGAGATTTCGATAAATTCCATATTACCACTGAGCTAAGGATCATTGTAGGAAACACGAATCTTATCTAAAACAAACAAGTCTATCCATGTAACCATTTAGTTCTAATAAATTCATAGAATAATATTAATTATATTTTCTCAATACAACCTATTATAAAAACAATGCTAAAATTGTTTGAATATAAGCATTAAATCACCTAGATTGAATGACATACAATTTTCAACACAAGTTGTGTCATTTTAAAAAATAATATGATAATTCAATTTTATTTCTTTTTCATTTAGTATTCGTACATGATCCTATAATTTTGATCAATGTGGAAGAGACTTTACAACTCATTATAAAACAAACCCTTGATTTTTGATACATACTCTTCAATAATTCATCAATTTATGGATCACATTATCTTGAGAATAACTCCCTAAGTTATATTATAATGTTAAAAAATTTCAGTTTTCTAATCATTTATATATGTGACCTTTTGTTATATGTTTACATGTTTGGAATAAAATAACTAATAAACTTCTAAAAATAGGTTGAAATCATTTTAAACTAGTTTCATCACAATTCAATCCATAGCGCAATTTTATTTATCAAAACAACATATAAAACTAGACTATGTTTTCTTATAATTAACATCTTCATTAGTGATATAATTTAACTACAAATATAACCTTTAGATCATCATCAATAATTCCCCATTGATTTACTATTTTCTATCTGATTTTTCTTAAGTAATGTAATCTATTGAGGATCACCTTTTTTAGGAGAATATAGTAACCTGAAATTTGACAAACCTATTATAAAATATTAGGATTGAATATGTATAATCAAGATCTATAATTATTTTAGCATTTGTAAATTATCTTGTATTAGTGAATTGATTCAAGTAACAACATGACTTTTAAGACCATATATCAATAATAATTGATCATTTACTATTTGATTACTTTATATCCTTTTTCATCTCACATATTGGTTTTTAATCATTCAATTAATTATCAAATTCCAAAATTTAACTTCAACCTTTCAGGATGGTTTATTATTGATACAAAAATTGAACCTAAATGACTTCCACCACCACATTATTAATTTAACTTTTTGGTTATGTTTTATATATAAACTTAGTTTCTTTTCATTTTATATTGAGAAACCATACCATTGGAATTGGGTCATCTATATATCCTAAACCACATCACAAAAGTTGTTACATAATGACTATAATGGGAGAGTAGTACAGACTATATTCCAAAACCACGGGATGATGGTGAGTCACTAAGAGTCATAAAATTCCATTTAACTTTTAATTTAGAGTCCACCAATAGGATTGAAATATTTTAAATGGAATTAAATTCATTTTCCACTTATTTAGAGTTGTTATCTTCCATATAAACCATGTCCTTGTCCACACCACCATGCGATATTTTGACACTAAGTATTTCATCTTCAAAAACATGTTTAATTTTATTTTTCTAACCAATCATAAAATTTTTCTTGTCTGTATAATGTTAATTTATTTTTATAGTGTGTAACATCCTTTGAGACATCCCCTTCACACAAATAACTCCACTATATGAGTTATATCAACTCTATTTATCTTTAATTAAGGTGCATATCTATTTTCTTAGAGTAATGTGGTTAACCTACTTATTTTTTACACAATTTGGTTTTATATTTTGAATGGGATAATTAATTATCTTGCTCAAAAATATATTTCTAAATAAGATCAGTTTATCATTATATAAGTTCATATTTACCCTTTTAATTCAAGTAAAAAATATCTAAAAATATTTCAAATTCAATCACAGATAATATAATAAGTATAATACGAATTAAAATCATACCTATATGATTGTAGTTTGATTCATTATATTTATTTTAATATATATTTAAAGCGTGAAATAGATTCCATATCCTAGAAACCATAACATTTTATGGGATAATACACCCCACAGAAATTGAAAATGTTTTCACACCATCTTGTTATTCCCTAAAAATTATTATTACCATCTCCTAGGGATCCTGTTATACCTTTATCCAATAAGATCATAGTTTCCCCATTTCATCAGAATGTCAATATATTTCTTTACCTTTTACTTGGGAGATGGATCATCATATTAAATACCACATTTTCCAATATTTCATGTCCCTTCGGACATGTGTATCATTCATTGTTTTTTTAGATATCGAAAACATAACTTTATTTACATAAACATCTACTAAAGAATAGAAAAAAATAAAAAAGTTGTCCTTTATGTTTGTCTTAAATATGGTACATAATTTATCCACTTATATCATAAATAAGTATACAAATTTTCTTATTTATTGAATCTTTATGCATGTGGATTCAAGATGAACATTATGGTCTTTCTTGATTATATCCCCAATGGACATGTCATCTTGTAATACCCATGATATACTCTCCACCATATCACATGTCTCTATAATTATTAAATGTACATAATAAAATGAACCATTAAAGAATAAATTATCCTATTATATTATCTAATTGTACTCAACTAGTTCTAAGAGATTTTTATAAAGATCATTATTCATTGATGTCATGTTTTGAACCTCAACATTATTCTAACTCTTGATGAAATTTGATTGGAGTTAATCCACCATTGTTTACATATTCTCTGACTCATCAACATATGTGAAATTATTTTCCCTTAGGTTAGTATAAACTTCAACATTTCTTATTTTTAGTCTATTTAATTTATCAATATCAATTATCTATAGTTGAATTGGGATATCATGACATTTTTTTCTCATCAATTATTTTTAAAATACCCTCTTCTAACTTTTGATACAGTTCCTCTGAAAAGTGGAAAATGTAAAATTTTAACATTATTCTATAATACTCATTTTTAGTGTTCATTAAATTACATTTCATATCAACTTCTTGATTCATACAAGAAGCAACATTTAATGAATGAATGGATTCACAATATGAATTTTTATACCTATATTCCCTAAAATAATGGATGCATTCAACAAAATCTTACTCCTTGGAAAATTTTAACCACATTCATTAATTTATCTTGATATTTTATCCTTCTAATTTTTCTCATTTCCATTGGTTAAACGTATTCTAGAGAACAGTATATCTTCAGTTACAACAATAAAATCAGATAATACATAGAAAAAAAAGTGTAAATTAATAAATCCTATCGTTGGATCCCAATTGATATGTATAATTAGGACATATATGTCTAAGAGGGTGTGAATCAAGTTATATATTCATTTTAATGTTCTTTCAAACCAATTGGATCTTAACCTATTAATTATAATGGTAACATCTTTCTTTATTAGTGTTTTTGTTAATCTCATTAATTTACTAGTGTTTATGTATCAATATGAGTTATGATAATCATTATTAACATTATATGATGATGGTGCACAAGATTTAAAATAGATAATGACTAAAGAAACCTAGGTTTTCAATTGGTTGACAGAAAACGGCCAGTTTAAGAAGTAGGTTCCAATATTTTTTCATGCACCAAAATCATGAAGCAAACCACTTATTGCTTTATGCAATGAGAATCATTCCTAGATTATATTCATTACAATGATTATGGGTAGATACCAAATCTACAAAGGATAACATCCCTCTTACTTCCCACATATTATTATTTCATTATAATTAAAAACAACAATCACACAGTCCAATGAATAATATCAAGTATTGTTTGAGTGTTATAATGATTATAGTGTGGTTCCCTACAAATATCAACCTCCTCTTCAAAGGTTTTCTGTGATAATCAGTTTTTGTAATTTTCCTCCATGAGAGTTAAATAAAATTATTTAACCTTTATAATAAATTTAGTAAATTATGTGACATCTTATTACCCAAAAAATTGTAAAAATCCTCTTCATTTTTATAATTACTCTTGAATATCATCACATTGATGGATTTGGAATCTCTTAATATTCATTTCCTCAAATATCTAATTGGTCCTCATTCATTCATAGTGTAGAAATAACATACAATTTATTTGTTAGGAAATGAAAACTATATTAACAAACTAGCATGAATGAAAATTCCTCTCGCTATGTTTAGAGATATATTTCAATGGACCTCTCTTTCTCTCCTTCAGAAAGAATATCTCATTTACCACATAAATTTTTCCTCATTTTCTTCCTCACTTTCTTGATTTAAAATTCTTAAAATTATATATTTATTATAATTATTTATTTTTGATTAATAAATAACTATACAATTATCTATCTGTCTTGTGTCAAAACTCCATGGATATTTACATATCTGAATTATATATGTTCTTATAAAATTCTTTATCAACAAGAATGAATTTACATATATATAAATATTAAATCTGAATATCTACTGCACCATGATAATGTTTTTTATATTTTAATTCATTACAATATTTGATAATTACCCCTCTATAATATTCTATTGACCTCCCACTAATAAATTTCCACACATTTTCATGAATTTGATAAGAATTAGGGACTCTATCAAATCTATCCTTCAATGACACATGTACACTATATAATAGATTTTAGTTCCGTGTTGAAAATTCTTATTAGGAAGTTTTATACTCTATTAATATTGAACTAAATGATTTAATCCATCTCATTAGTTGTGGAATGATTTATCCACATGCATAAAAAATTATCACAAATTTGATGTGTAGCTCTTCTTAAGAGTAAACGAATCCCCATAAATTAATTTTCTAAAAAGTACAATGGAATAATTTATTTCATTGTGGTGTGAGGATAATATAATAAGTAATGGGGTGTTATTTTTTTCATATCCTAATCTACCTCTGAAATTATAGTTTCTCAAACAAACACATTAGGGTATATGGCTTTTTTAGATTAGAGATCCCCACATTCTGCATTTCTGTTAAATCATAACCCTCCATTAAAAAACATGTTGTTGTGGAATAGAATTATTAACATACAAGGTATTAAAAAATGGTGTTAGAATCCAATATATTTAAGGTATATAAGGATTTTATTCATAAAATCTCGCGTGATTGGTTGAAGATGATCTATAAGCCATATCAATTGGTGGACCATGATTAATCAGACATATTTTGTTATATTGTGGAATTTTAATCCTTATAAAATTTTCCTACTTCCTATAGTCTTACATTATTCATCCAATAATCATTATAGTTCATAATGATATTCATTTTTTCACTAACTTTCCATTTTTTAGAAACATGTTCATTACCCAACATCCTCCATAATGCCTCCCTAGGGCATGAACCATTGCTCTCATTAGAACGAAACTACCCTCAAGATTTCCCACCCATGAAGGCATATTTTTAATCTTCACTAGATAAAAATTCCACCCACATGACTTCATACTACCTAGTTCATGGTTGATCAATCTCATACAAAGCATTCTTGATTGATTCCAGGAATTTTCAAGCTGTAGAAGGTCTATATTTTACCATTTTTTCATCTCATCCCTTAAAAGATAAATAAATTCACTATCATATTTTTTCTACAATGTGATTTTTATCAATTTAATGAATAAATAATTATCATTAATTTATAATAAAATAATATTTTTCATGATCAAATATTTTTCAAATCAAATCCATGATCATATATTTTCAATAAATCCACAAAAAATTCATAGGGATCCAAAATCACTAGTGTTCAACATTTTATATGTATTTATTATATACTGTGATATTTATTTTTCAAATTAATAAATATTTAAACTAATTTATAAATTGATTTATAACCAATAAAATTAATAATTTCACAAAATATTATTATTCTTTTAATTCAAAAACCATCATAATTTATTTACTATAAAAAATTTATTATAATATTCATTAAATATAAAATCCAACTAGTGATTTTTTTTCATGTAATAGATAGCTCAATTAATCTAATATCGGTCACCAAAAACTACATTTTTTATTAAACCATGTTAATATAAATAAAAATTAAAAATATTATTTATATAATATACACTTTGGGTACCATTCATAATTCTTAAATTGATACAAATTATTTCCATGTTATTTTATAAAAAATTATGATTGTACATGTAATCCCCCCCAAAAAACTAAATATAACTATTTTAAAATGGTATTTTCACATATTTATTTATATTAATATTTTTTATTTTTATGTTTTATTTACATATTTTGATGTGTAATAAAAATAGAGTGTTCGTTTTTTATATTTCATTTCTACTTCTTTTGAAAACCCCACAAAATTTACTAAATCATTGCAATTTTCCATGTTAGTCCTTATAAATAATATTTATTATCATTATTATTTGGATCATCATCATCATCGTAATTATCATATACAACCATCATCACAATCATCATCATCGTCATTATCATCGTCATTATCATCTTAATTATTATTATTGCCTCATGGGGCACAATTTAGTGGTTCCTCCCCAAATATACCTATGGAAGAGTTTTGTATGTCTATGTTTCGATCCTCCCTTAGTTCATATAATTGTTTATTTGTGTCCCCTCCCCAAACCCGCAATATATTATTATTATAGTTTTCATTTTTATTAGAAATGGTGTAATGGGAATAAAAATAATAAAAAACATAAACAGATTCCAATGAATAAAAAAATATTTTTTGAAAATGAAAAATGAAAAATATATACATCTGAAAAATAAGGAATTATGAGAAGGACAAATTTTAAGAAGAATAAATTGTAATATTTTTAAACTAGAAGTTACATTAATATACCTATTATATAAGAGATATAAAATGAATAATTATGGAATAGATTTATGTTTAGATCATATATCACCAATGTAAGAATAATATGGAATAAAATGAACTAATTTTAATGTTATCAAGCCATTTCACTCATGAGAAATATAATAGTTAAAGATGGGGGTTAATCTTCAAGTTTTAATCTTTTTCATTATGAGGTAGAGGATGAATCAAACCTATATCATATAATATTTTTATCCTTTTTGGTGTCATAAGTGATAGAGGGATAGTTGGTAGGCAATGAGACTAACGTTAAGAGTAATACTATTTTTTATAGATATGCATTAGATGCTTGATCGAATCTATTAATCAATATTAATGTTTCAATGGTGGTCATTTTCTTTTTGTAGAATACAAAATTTAGTGATTTATGATTTTAAAAACTCAAATTTATCAAATATAACTTGTAATGGAAATCATATACTATTATTTAAGCTTGCAGTAAGAGAAGTTGGTTAATAAGTAGTTACCGGGAAAATATATTGATAGATTCTTCATTTTTAGTAGTTAATGATCAATATATTTGTTTCATTTAATTACATATTATGTGACATGAGGATTGGAATGATATATATGTGGAATTATTATTCATGAAATTTCATGTACCTATAATACATGATTTAATTTGGTTCACTATTGGAAACACTAATATGTTATTCAATTTTATATTGATCGGGGAATATGACTCAATAAGGATTCTGTAAAAATTGTGACAGTGTGTGGGTGTATGTTTTCTTGTTCTTGTTTGGTGATATTTAATAGAAAGGATTCAAATGTAATAGAATCGTGGTGTTTGTAACCCATTTAAGAAATATTTATATTTAAACTTCATAACTCTAATATAGATTTAACTTAATAACACATAAACCCTAAAATAATATAATTATATATAATTTATAATCAAATATAAATAAAAAATCATTAGTTTTGAATTAAATAGTTATTAGTCATTGAATTTTCTTCTTCAAAATATCAAACAATATTTCCTCTATCAATATCCAGAGTTTCTACAAGAATATCAAAGAAATAGTATATTTTCTATGCTAATAGCATAAAAAAATCAAGTGATTTATAATATGATTAGTGATTATACATAAATATATATATATATATAGATATACTATAATCAATTGACACAACATGTGGAGAGTCTCATTAATTTTAATTCAACTACATGATAGTAGAATAAGATGAACAAATCACTTACTCATTATAAAGAGGAATCTTGTTCATTAATGATTTATATATAAGTAAAAACAATCAAAAAAGGAAATTCAAACTTATATATATATAATTACAATTATCATGTTTTATTTAAATATATTAGTTATTTGTAATATTAATTATTTTTAGATATATTTAAATAAATTTTTAATTTTGTCCTGTCATATGAATACTTTAAAGAGAATTTTCAATTCAAATATAAATAAATAGTAATATATGTAACATCCTGACCCGGCTCACCATTAAACTGGTGGCCAGACCAATTTTCACGTGACCTCAAGCGCCTCTCCCCAAATGAAAAAGGTTGTCGACTAGCAGTGAGGGACAATTGATAGTAAGGGGGGGAAAATATAACCTCATATCAGAGTTCAATAATAGATAATGAAAATAAATAGAAGAAACAGTCTAGTAAATGATAATGTAGTGGAAGACAAATAGTACTCATTTTATAAAAGTGGCCAACACCAATTACACAGAAAGAGAATTAATGACATGCTAATGACTAAAAAACAGAAATCAGTGAAGAAAGAAACTTTATTTACATTCCAATACATAAATAAATAAAAAAAATGACTCAAATCCCCGAGGGCGGTTTCCCCGAGTATCATGAGATCCAGTCGATTCTCTACTCCTATCTCCCATGTAAATGCAAAAATCACAATTCTGCAACCAAATATAATCAACTCGGGTACCTCAGTGCAATGGTGGTCCATGTAGGGTGTGAGATATAAAAATCACTAGGTCAAGACCACCAGTGTCTTCCACATATCTAGACCTTTAATATTTATTTTAAACCATGTGAAAGTATGCATAAATAAAGTAATCTAGTCAAAGTAACTATATACCGAACTACATGCTTCAGCCCTCAGCTGGTGTCAGAACCTGCATTATACATTTTTATTGCATTCTCAATAATCAATACATAATCATTTTCATTTAACAATTATCCAAACCATATTAAATTATGAAATTCTCAAGATTCTGCCTAAGCCCAACACCCCCCATAAAAGTCAATCACGACATATGTCTCTAAATACCATCTAAGTAATCAAAATATGAATTAATCCATGCATGTTCATAGTCATAGAAAACAAGACATAAGATATTCAATTTAATATTATATATACTACAACTGAGCTCGTCCACTAAAAATAGTGATTCGCTCTTGGGTCTATCCACAAACAGCGATTTACCCAATTCATTAATAAGTCTCAACCCTTTCTCATATTAAATTCACAAATCATAATTTCAAAATAGTTTCCATTAACCATTAATTCATTTCATGTATGGCCATTTGGACCGACAATCTAATGGCAATTAGTGGATGTAGAACACCATGTTTATCTCCCTTGTGATTATTTGGAGTGCCAGTCTTTATTTCACTACCCAGGGATATTTGGAGCATAAGTCTTTGTCCCATAAAAGAATATTGGCATACAAGTTGGGAGTAGAACAGCATGTCTATCATCCTTTGAGTATTTGGAGCTTTAGTCCTTATCTCACAACCAGTTTATCAATCATACATATATAATATTAATTGGTGTATAACACCATGTATAACCCCCCTAAACCAATCCATTTATTAATACATAAATTAATTATTCCAATTCATTAATTATTTCAAAAACTAATTTACATCATACATCTCCCATCAAATAATTTACAATCAATTAACCATTCAACATTTCAATAGAAAATAATAAATTATCAATTAATTATTCGTAAATTAATATCCCAAATTATTTACAAGCCTAAACTTATCCACTGAAATAGTGTTTCATCCCATAAATTAATAATTAACACGCACATCAAAAACATCTCAAGTCAAACAAGTTGAACAAGGCCCACATATTTAGCAACCATCTCACGGAGCATATCATATTTTTTTAACTACTCCATCCTGAACAACTTATGTCATGGAAAATAAACACGCTACCAAAGGTATTATTGGACAATAATCATAATAATTAAATCAATTCACAATCTTAAATTAATGCATGCTAGTTAATTAATTCAATAATTAATTAATTAATTTACATCTCTTAAACAAGTTCATTAATTAACTAACCATTGATCATATATAGTGTAATAATTAATTCATCCACTAATTATTACCAAATTCAAATTTATATTCTGAACCTGTCAAAATATTCAATAATCTCAATAATCTGTAAATGCCACAATTTTTCTGACTCATGAATAAATAAATAATTTTTCATTAATTACCATATTACTCAAACATCTCCATTCAAATCATTTAACTAATTAATCATATCACATCAACCCAATTTCCAATACATGCTTAAAACCAACACATGATCAAGTCCTCATTTACCTCATGTGGCGGTATCATTTAATTACATCAAAAATTTCATGCATCGACTTATCATATATCAGCACTAGCAAGAGGTCGTATAAAAAGACAAACCGCAACAAGCTTGATATGACATTACAACTGACCATCTATTTATCTTTAATCATCATTAAAAAAATTTACAGGTTCCAAAATCAAGGAAACTCATACTTTACATTTATTTAATGATGAAAATAATAATTAAATAAATTCATTGATATTTGGGACCCTATCATAGGGTGGAAAAATTTTCATTCTTCAATGCATTAATTTACTTAATGGAAACCATTTCACAACTGGTTTGCAGTCGCATGCGCGAACACCTTCACACACACACACACATATATATATATATATGTGTGTGTTTGTGTGTGTGTGTTTTTGTGTGTGTCCACATTGTCTACATTGAAAAAAATATCAATATATTAAAACAATACCTAGAAAAAAATTAGAAATGAACAATGCACCTCTAACATTGTATCGTTGACTCGTAAAAAATTAACAGGCCTTAATATAACCGGTGAGAAACTAAACAGCAGGTTTGGAAGCTTACCCGAACCAATGGGGTCCAAAAATCATGGGAGCATCCGCCTTTCCCTTGGTTAAGGTGAAGGATTATGGACCAATGGTCCCGAGTCAACATCTACATAACCTAAAAACAGAGGAACACAATGATCTGATTAAACCTGAATATTTGGGTTTCTGTAGAGAAAACAAGGAAATAGAGAGGAGTCAAATGACTGATGCAAATCACAAGTTATACGTAGAGGGGCTCACCTTGATGAGGTAGAAAATAATCATTAAGTTTTTTAGAGGAATCATTGCATGCCATGTAGAGTCTGAGAGATAGGGTGGTGCACCTCTTGGTACTATCTAGAGGGGGGTCACACTAAGGGGGTCGCGTGTTGATGGAGCTCTACATGAGTGTTTCTCTATGTATGGAGGGTCACTCAGGGGGTTGCTCTTTGTAAGAGCTCTTAATAAGGAGGGATATGTGTAGGAGGAGGATGAAGATTCTTCTATATCGCGCATGGAGGAGGAGAAACATGGGGGGTCGCGCCACCTGCTGGCCACGCCTCCACTTTTTATTTTCATTTTTCCCTTAAATTTATCCATTTAATTGAATGTAATAATTATAATAATAATACATATTTTATTATTATTATTATACACCTTAAACACTTATCTAATAAGTGAATAACTACCCATTTAATTAATAACATTTTGTTATTTATTATTCTCTTAATAAACATTTCTTAATTAAATAATATACTTCACATTGACCATTAAATTCTGTTAAAATTTATTTAACTTGATAACCAAAATAATAATAATAATATCATTATTATTAATATTTTAGCATTCATTTATTTAATGACCAAAACATTAATTTATTCCAATTCACTAATTTATTAGAAACTCCAACCCATAAGACCTCATTTCATTGCCATAAAAAAGTTATTAGATTCGTAAAACTATCATAAAAATAGTCTTATTAATATTATTTTTGAAACCATTGATAAACCGAACCCCAATATTTAATAACAATGCTTAATTGAACATGAAACTCCTCATTTTATTAAATGTTTTTTTGAGAAACTAAAAATCAACATTAAATTCTCTTAAATGGAGTACTCCGATAACATGCAAATAAAATCTCAAAGAATAAATATAATTTATGACACCATAACATTAATAAAAAAATTATTATTATTAGAAAAATCCACCATTTTATAATAAATGGTCCATTAATAAATCTGAAACACATAATTTAATTAAAATGGTTCTTCCATAAATCCAAAAGCCACTTTAATATCTTCATCCGTCATTTAATTAATTCTTTATCATTAATTAAATTAAAAAACACAATAATAATAATAAATTAAATATTATTAGAATTAAAATTTAATTTTATTTTACACTTACTCTCATATAATCATATTTAATTAAATTAAATAATTTATTAAGAAGAATAAACCGAATGGTTTGGACCGCAACTGTTCGTTTACCATGTAGATCCATTAAAGTGAACTTTTTCAGATCTGATGCCCTTGAGCATCATTAAAACAATGGCTAAAATTTTCAGATAAATATGAAATTCCAAAAAATTGCACCTTTATGTGTTCTGATACCCAAAATAAAATTCTGGATCTCGGTTAAAAAAACAACCCGTTGATAAACTGAAAGAAAATCGAAAACCATCGTATTTTAATCCAGTTAAAAAAAAATACTTTAAAATATAAAACCATAGGATCCTCTCCCTATGAGGCATTTCTAAAAACCTTTTATCAATAAATGATTAATATTATATGTTAATAATTTAAATAAGTAAATAAAATTACAATATTTTTACATTATTTTTTTGGTGATTGGTATATCAAAAAAATTAAATGGGAAAATAGTTATTTAGAGATAATCCTTGACAATATTAATACTATATTCTCTTATAATCCAAAATTTTTATGATAATATTATTATATAAACATTGTGTGTTAGTACATGGTAAAATATTACTCACCTTAGAATGATATAAATATTGAGTTTAAATACCATATGTTAATAGTGTATCGACCAGTATTTCCTATGTGAAATGGGAGATGTTTTTAGAAATATCCATGAAAATAAAAATTTCCCCAAATATAACTATATAAATAACTCCCTAAAAGAGGACGTACACTCTATAAAATTGAATCCATGGAAATTATTTCATATCCACATTCTTAATTTTTTTTCTACACCACACTATGTATCTAACATTATTACATCATATATAAATTCAATTATGTACAGGGAATTATGATGCAAAAAAATCACAAATACACAAATATAAATAAATTAAAAAATAATAAATAATGAACTACATATACATATTCATGAAACGGAAATGATCTATTAATAGAAAAATATCAAGAAATTTCATTAAAAAACATTTCTAGATATTGTAATTACTATCCACCTTTTATATCAAACATATTGATGAGTTGGGTTTTAATGAATATTATAATTACAAGGGAGAAAAAATGATATCTAAAAATGAAATATAACATACATAATATGATTTCTTTAATATCCATTTCTAGAATCCTATCTATCCTTAGTACCATATCTTTTTAAATATATGTCGTCATCCTTGGGTATCAATACATATATCCAAGCATTTACATTGATTTTTATACATTTTTAGAGAGACTTTGGGACCAGACCTTATATCTTATATTTGTGTTTAGGGATTTCCAGACCCACTACCAATACATTCATTCTACGTATCACTAATTGTGTTTCACTTTTCTTCTATATATACTTTTGATAGAAAATATAATATATCAAAATTATCAACCCTTTTGATGCATGAATGTTTTCAATCTGGTGGTGGAGACCTATCAGTAACGATGAATTCAATAGAGTGTTATTGTTCTTCTATAATTGATATTTATCACAAATAACTATAATAGATTTTTATGGGAATAATTTTGATTAGTTATTGATTTATAAGATTCTACAAAATGTAATTTCTATAGTACAATGTTATTGTAATATATATAAAAATGTTATGTAGTTCAACATATCTATCTTTAGTGAAAATATGGCCATATTGTATAAAGTGACAATTTATAAGACTCGATTTTTTTAAATTTTTATCTTATTATTCATTGTTACAATCCATATAAATTTCATAATATATGGTTATTTGCTAAATTTTCTATACATTTGAATATTTTCATCATTAATTTAAATAATGAGTAATATCCTTATTTTATTATTTCAACTAATGTTATAATTTTAATTTCAATGCATATAACATAACTAAGGTTTTTTATGTGAAACAGAAGGCCATCTAGGCCAAGCATGAGTAAAATAGTTTTACACTATGGATGTATAATTATGCTACAACATGTCCATGTTATGTATGGATTCAACACTATTTCACAATTCTAATTAGTTTTGTTATATTTGTATGAATAAATTGGTAATTTTCTATAATTTATATGAGTAAACTATATTTCATGAATTTATTGTTTTTATAAATATTCAAGGATTGTAAGAGTAATTCATGACATGATAATGTTACATAATAAATTCTCAATTTTCATTGAAGGGATGAATCCGGCTATATAAGGGTCAATATAGACCTTTGAATGACATAGTTGAATAAATTTTAAATTCTAATGTCAATATAAGATTAAACGTGAGCTATATTATAGTAATATTGTTCACACATAATATTGAAAAGGAATTTTCAATGGATATATAATATTAATTGCTAACTATTGATGATTAAAAGAAATCTAGGTTAATATAAACTCAATTATACATTTCATGTATAATGTTTTTTAATTATTCAAAATCATTAATGATAGACTTAGTGAATGGATTTTAGTATGCCAATAGAAAATTAATTCTCAGTAGATCACAATAAAACCTTGAGAGAGTAAAGAATGTATCTACTCACCTATCAAACTAAGTCATACTATGATATAATAACATGGTCATATAGATCTAAAAAAAGGTGATAGTATAATTGGTACTAATTTTCATTACACAAGAGGGAAATTTTAAAGCTGATAATTAAAAGAAGATACTTTCCAAAATAATATTGAAGAACAATTTTGGGATAGATATATTATTATCTTACTTTTTCTAGGATTTTATTTTTTTCTTACTTGTATTTTTCACTATAATGAATTATTACATAGATTTATCATCATCAAAAATGATTATAGGGGAATCAGTGGATCTAAATTTGTATTTAATGAAATATATATTTCAAATTTTTATCTCTTCTATATTCTGTGAATTTATTGTGTAAAACCTAAGTTAAGAGGATGATAAATTCAGTCTAAAACAATATATATTGTTTTTATATTATTATATAAACAATACATAAATCTTATTCATCAATGGTCAAATTTTATATAAATAATATGGGTTCTTATTGAGGGAGTGGTCTGGTAATCATTGTCTATGTGAAAGGGGATTCCCCTCATTATTTCTACCAATTTCAATAGATAATGATGGGTTTATCTATTTTTTAAAGGGGTGTGTCCTAACCCTAGACATGGTATGATGTATGATCAAATTAGTATGTGAATTAAATCCATCAGTCCATTTCATAAGTCAAATACATATGAGTAATTAGATGAATGATATTGAGTGTGATTACTAATTCAAGAATAAACATGAATGAATATTTTTTCCGGATGAACCTTATATGATAGATCATGATCTAATGGTAAAATTGTAGAGTTAATTACATGTGAAGGATCAGTTATTCCCTTTCATATAAGGAGATATATCGAACATGTCATGCATTTGAGATAGGTTCATTGGAAGCACCATGTGTTAAGATATCATCCATATTTAATCAAGAATGCCTAAAGGCCAATATACCTAGTGCTATGTTTTCCTCTATTTATGGACATTAATAACTTCTTCCTTGGATAAATTCGAATAAAAAATTCACAGAATCATTAAATTCCCAATCATGCCCATAATTGTTTTTATAAAATTTCTATAGAATCTATGTTGACATGATGTGTTATTGAATCGATCTAACATTATCAGTCATTTCCTCTAATAACTCAAGTCTTAATAACATTTAATATCCAACAGAACCCTATAAGTTAAGAGTTCAACACTTTATTCTATTAAATGGACTCATAAGGGTCTTTTGGAATACTCAATATACATGAATTTTTGTATGAAAATATACTAGAGGATAATGTTGATCCCAACAACCATTTATATCCATTTAACATGATCCCAACCTTTCTTCTAGGATTTGAAGGATTATATTACATTGAACATCTATATGAAGATGTTGTGTTGTTATGAAACATAACCTAATATCGATAGCCTACTGAATACATCACTATAAGTTCAAGGTAAACAACTCATCCTAATAAGTTATACTAGAATATTATACAGCATGGAGACTTAAAAAAATTTAATGAATATTCTTGAAATTTTATCAAGAGAAAAGACTCATTGAAGGAAATTAATTCTCTTATATTTGTAAGGGGGTAACCTACATAATATATTGCATTATGTACATTAAATATTTTCAATATTTTGATGACAAAGACCATGGTGATGTTTTTTCATATCCATTCTCATTTAGGTAATGGTTGTAACATCATGTAATAATTCTTCCTCTCATCAATAATTACAACTATACTAAGCACCTAGTTAAAAAATAATCATCATCTCTCAGCATTATTTTATAGAAGATATACCATTCCTGATCTTTATACATATTTATACATTAAGTATGAATAGAGAATAATGAATTTTGAGACTCATCCACCATATCATGCATTAAATATATTGTGGATGGAATAGATAAATGGTAGTCAATAATTTTAGTCATCATAATTGAGGTTAAACTTAGGTACAATTATCACCTAATTCTATAGGATTTTATCATCCTTTTGTAAATATTGGATTTTCAACTATATTGATGATTTATTAGTTTTTTGAGAAAGATATTATTCCCCTACATCCTTCATGATTTCAATATCCATCCATTGGAAATATATAAGTATTTATTAATTTTTTATCATAAATATAAATACACTAGAATGACACTATTGATTCAAAGAATCTTCCCACTAATTGATTTTCAGAGGGTGGTAGTGTACTGAGCAGTCATATTCATTAATCGAATCCAATCAACATCTCTAGTGAATATTAAAAAATTTCAATGAAAAAATGCAGGACCATCTATTATGATCAGTATATATATCAAACATTTCACTATAATGATAATGAATATATATCTTTAAAATAAAATTTACCATAGATAACTCTAAATCATGAGTGGTTTAATTTTTCTAATGAACATTCAGTAGGAAGGAGTGATAATTAATCACAATATCATTATGCCTAAGAACGCATCTCAGTACCTTATTCCAGTCATCACAATATATTACAAACCCCTATGCACTACCAGATAAAGTAGTAATATGTTCATTGACTAAACTTCTCCTCAGTTCCTTGATTTTTTTTTAAAATTCATATTTATAAATGATAATTGCTTTTTTTTAGTTTACATGATGATTCGATTTGATATTCATAATAAATTATACACAATGAGATGATAAAATACCAAAATTCAATGAAAAATATATGTCTAATTCATAGTTTTCACTTCAGCACAGTGTTCAATAATATTTGTACCTTGATAATCTACTAATAATTTCCCACTTGAGATTATATGACCCAAGAGGAAATATTTTTTTCACTAAAATTTACACATGGTTAGTTTTTCATACAACTTCTCCATCATTAAGATCTTCAAAAAAATCCTCCGTTGATTATCATGATATCCTGTTCCTACTTAATATATGCGAATATCATCAATAAAACTAACAAGAAATAATTATGGAAATCTTCAAATATGTTATCTATTATATAAATGAGGATAACTATGGAATTAGTAATACTTAATTGTGTCACTATAAATTCACAGAGTTCATACATTTTATTTAATGTTTTCGTGGGTATATCCTCCTTCTTGACCCTCAATTGGTGATATAAAAAATGAAGGATAGTCTTATATTAGTTTTTGATATCCATATATTTGATTAAAGAATGTTATCATTATGTGGTGGGTAATACTTAATCTTTATTGTGATTTTTTTATATTCTCGATAATCAATTCATATTTCCACTGATACATATTTCTTACTAGTAATAAGAATATGTGAACCCCAAGGTAGTTCACATTACTGAATAACACCCCTATTAAGATTCTTCTAGTGTTGTCTCTTCAATTCCTACAACTGAATTGGTTAAATTTATATTGAGTCTTCTAGATAGTTGGAGAACTATGTATTAGTTCTATTGAGAACTCAATATTTTGATTTAGTGGAAATGTAAGATATTATTCTTGAAAAACATTAAATGTCACTCATATAATAGTAAAAATATTAATCTAGAGTTTGTCACTAACCATTCGAGATAAAAACTCTTTCGAATTAAAATAAAAACCCATATAATTGATTTATTTTCAATACTATGTTCATATTTTTCAGCTTACTGATATTGAATCATTGGTTGGTTCATAATATCAAATTTTACAAAACTACCCTAAATTTTTTTGCGGTATTAATGTAAATAATGTCAATCCATTCCCAAAAAAACATAAAATTCAAGTAGGTAGAGAATAATAGTATTTCGAGGGAGTGCATTTCCAAAAACATCAAATAATGAATAATAGTAGACATTTGATGTGATCAACACACTATTAGGGATTTTCATTGATAATTAAACTTCTTATTATTGGAATGTAGATTTGATACCCTTATGAAATTATTCATATATTAAAGAGTGGGTAGAATAAAATTCCAATAAGACATTTCCAGTTCCATAGTGGATAATAAGTGTACCTTTCACCATGTCAATATTGTACCACAAATCAAAAATAATTCTTACCTGAGATTTTTCTTTGTCTCATGGATTAAGATATTTCCATTATTTATCATTTCAATTAACATTATAATTTGTGGACTAGTTATCAAAATTCCTGTAACCCTTACATTTAAATCACTATAGTGTGAGTGGTGCATTCTGTGTAGTTTCTCTCATCTCAATTAATTAGCTAAATTCTGCCAATCAATCCATTATTTCATTTTCCAATGACCTTCCATTCGAAATATAGGACACTCTCTTTTACCATTATGATAATTTCTAACACATTTCATTACACACTTAGAGAATAAAGGATATTTAAAAATCCCTTCACCGTGATTTTTATAATTTAATTTGAGTTTCATTTTCTCTTCTTATAAAAACTATGAGATAGATAGGTACATACAATATCAATTTCAACCTAGATAGAATATAAAATTATTTACTTCTATCTATGGAAGTATATAATTGATAGCTCCATTTAGAGACATGTTTTTATTCAATTGAATAATAAATCATCCTTACTTTCTATATGGACGGTGATATTAAAAAAAACACCTCACATGTCACGACCCATCTCTCGGGGCCCGTTTTGTGACTTCCCCAATCCCACCATCCATAGGCCAGGGGTTAGATACTGGTATTGAAAGGAAAATCCCTGAAAAATGGAAAGGATTTGCTTTTAATATAGTAAACACATAGTCCAAGGATAAAAAATGTACAACCCACATAGTGAAACTGAATTAGTAAAAATATGTGTACTGAAAGTAAAAGGGGTGAGTACATTAAGTATCTTTGGTCGGAAAACAAGACCAACTGAAAAGTAAAACTACAATAGAAATACAGCTCCTGAAATCTCCACCAGGGTTCCTACCTTAAGGGAAGGTAGAACTCTCAATCCTTCATCACTAAGGAACATCATGTCTAAATGTCCACCTCTGAGAACCATCCAGTCCTAGTTATAAACCCTCATTCAAAGATATGTGTCATCCCCATAGGACACAACAAGGTGCGGGTGATGTTTGTGCAGGGGTGAGTATAACCATACTCAATAGGGTCCCCAAGATCCCCCGAAGGTCTCCTAGAGTTTCACAAAGAAAAAAACACAAATCAAGACCACAATCATAGAGAAAAAAGTAATAGTCAGCACACACTATTTATACATCTCATATTTCAATAATAAAGATTATTAGTCTGAAGTTATATCATTTTATACCATTATGATGTTCCCACAATAGAACCAAAAAGGTTTTGTTCCTTTGATGATCAACACAGGGTCATATGTTTCTGATCTATAATGTTCTAATTTAAGGATGGTCCTCAATAGGTTGCGCACTGTTGAAAGACACAGGGTATCTAGAATGTTGATCCACACAAGTTAGTTGGAATGACGATCCACATAGGGTCGCTGGAAGGCTGATCCACAGATGGTTGCTCGATGATGATCCACACAGTGTCCCTAATTTCTAATCCTTGATGGGACACTCTAAAACTAGTCCTCATTGGGATTCTACGATGCTGATCCACATAGGGTCACTATGATGCTGCTCCACACGGGGTCACTACTTCCAAGAAATCATGTCGTATGATTCCAACTCATAACACGCTTGTTTCTTGGAGAAACACTCCACAAGCCATCAGTAATATTTCACCTAGTACGAAGTCCCGAAAAAAGCATACCCAAGAGACTAACCTATCATAGGGGTCTCAACGTGAGAGACAGTGCATCGATCGAACGCCCAGTCAGTGAGATATGGGCACTTTTGTAGTATGGGTCTTGTTGGATTCAAATCTGATCCAAACCATGTTGCATTTAAAAATCCATCAAAACACACATTGATTATCCCCAAAGGACATCTTTTTCACAAGGTTTGTTATGCCATAGACGTTGTATTGATCAGAATCGATGTCTCTTTGTTACATCCCTTTCCATGAATGGGAGTAATCACACCGCAGTTCGGCCCAACACGGTCAGGCCCGCTAGAATATTCCAAAGGGACAGCTTCTCAAAATGGGTCCCAATGACTTTGAGGGCATGTAAAATAGGAACAGTGTGTGTTAATTATATGTTTTTATTTATTTGGGGGTTGGTTGGGTTTAGGATAGGTCTGTCTCGGTCTGACCAGCTCGACGCTATAGTTCCCAGGGTCTGCCTATCCTTGATTGGGTCCGACTCATAAAGGGTCGACCCAGTTCACTAGGTCCAGCCTGCCGGGGTCATCCCACAGTTCGCAAGCTCGGGAGGTGGTTGGGCCGGCCCACTTGGTGGGGCTCGGCCCTCCCGCATTGGCCTGCTGGGTGGCGGGTCAGACTCGACCACCAAAAGGTGGGTATCCTCTTCCACTGGCCCGACGGTTGTAGTGCCATTACACCCAGTCGGTGGGCCACTGCCCCACCACATGATATGGTAATCTATTTTGATAACCAAATTCTTCTAATTTAGTGATGCGGAGGGCCGCATCGGACCCTCTTAACGTGACTGTTGCCACCGGTGGAGCCTACTGGCACCAACCAAGTCTCGCGCGGCCGACTTCGTCTGTCCGCCTCTAGCTACCATGGTGCGTGACGGCGCGCCACTTCCCACCACCTGTGACCAGTCACCGTTGGTCTCCTCTGACCTCCACCGACCTCTGTAGACATGGCACACCGGCGGTTCCTTCCACATGACCCCAGACATGCTCTGGTGTGTTGTTTTTGGTGCCATTGGCTCCTACGAGTCTCTTAGGTCGCTGTTTCCACTGTGTGCCCTCTAGTTTCATCTGACCACTTCATTGGAATATTTTTTGAGAAAAAAACGACAAATACCAAAGAGGATGAGGGTCCAGGCCTAGTTCATTTAGCCCGTACCCTACACATTAGCATCATATCAGGTGGGAAACAATTTATCTCATCAGGATGAACTTTAAATCAATCCCCCTACCTGTATAAGATGTTTCATGATGATAATCAATAGAACATCCTTTTTCGCTCTCATCGATTCGTGATTCAGCGGCACTTGTCATCGCTTGCTAAAACTGGTCTCATCCTTGAGGTTTTTGGAATCATGGTACTTTTCAAGTGCTTCGTCTCCTGGTGAAGCCATCCCAACACCCCACCAAAGTTCCATATAAATAGAATGGTGAAGAGGTAGGTAATGATCCATGAAATTTATGAGGTTCATTTAATTAATGGACCACCCAAATTCCCAACGATGCGTTTACAAGAAAAAAAAGAGTCAAAAAATTTTATGGCTTGAAATGTCATTAGTCCCTCCATCGCCTCTCATATGTTGGAGGAAAAGAAAACGAGGAATAAAATAACATTGTTATTTTGTCATTATTTTAAATGTCTAAAATCTATATTTTTCTCCCGACCTTATACGGTCGAAGTGAAGCCTCCATTAATTTAATCCCAGCACTGTGGATTCAATGGTGCCCTCAAAATTTTAATTTGATCATTGATTCAAATGATTGAAAATTCCACCCATGCATTTACTAAACGTACCTTAAAAAATTTTATAAATACATTCCATTCACACTGAGCCTCAGAATCATAGACCATCAATTTTCACATACTTGTAATAAATCAATATAAATAAAATTATACATGAAAAAATAATGGTCTTTACATTCTCCCCAACATAGGTCTTTTCATCCCCAAAATCCATAACATAGAATAAGGTAAAAAAATGGGGTTACTGAGCATGAATTTGATCCTACCGCTCTCATGTTCTATCCAGGATGTTCTCGTGCTTCCAGAGAACATGCACCGTAGGATCGATCGTCCACAAAGGACCCTCTCGGTCGATACTCAATCTCCACTGGAACCTCTGTAAATGTCGCCCCATCATCAATGTCCATCTCACCCCAGCCAATTACGTGTGATAGACCATGTACACATTTCCTCAACTGTGACATGTGGAAGATTTCATGCACCCAATGCCTTTCTGGGGGATGATCTAAGCGATACCCAACCTCACCAACTCTGCTGAAAGCCTGATAGGGTCCGATGAACCTCATAGATTGTTTTCTACCCCATCCAAATATCAGGAATTCTCAACGATGTGAAACCCATAAGAATACATAGTCTCTCTCATCAAACTCCAAAGGTATTCATATCCTATCAATATAAGTCTTTTTTCTACTCTATGCAGTCTTCATCCTATCCTGGATGATTTCCACCTTCTCAGTTGTAGCTCATACCAACTCTGGACCCATAAGTACTGACTCCCCGAGGTCTGTCCAGCATAGGTTTGATCTAAATGGTCGACCGTACAAGGCCTCAAATGGTGTCAACCCAATGGGGGAGTGATAACTATTATTTTACGCGAACTCCGTCAATTTTAATTGATCCTCCCAACTACAAAATCTAGGATGTAATAAAGAAGCATTTCCTCCAGTGTCTTAATGTTTCGCTCAGTTTGACCATCCATATGTGGATGAAAGTATGTGCTAAAACGTACCAGAGTACGAGCACCTCCTAAAATACCATCAACAACCAGGATGTAAAACATGTGTCATGGTCAGAGACGATAGTCAATGGAACCCCATGAATCCGTAAAATCTCATATTCATAGAGGCATCCCAAGCCCTCTACTGATCCCTACTCTCAGATTTGTAGGAAGTGGGCCAACTTGGTGAGTCAGTCAATGATTACCCAGATAGAATTGTGGACCCTGGGCGTACATGGTATCCCTATCACAAAATCCATGGAAATACCATCCCACTTCCACTATTGTAACTCTAATGGTTGTGATAAGCTTGTTCGAATATGATGTTTAGCATTCACTTGCTGACAAGTGAGGCATCATGAAACAATCTCTGCCACTTTCTTCGTCATCCATGGCCACCAGTGATGACACCAGAGGTCTTGTTACATCTTCTTCACAATAGGATATACCACTAGATGGGTCTTATGGAACTCCCTTAACACCATCTCCCACAGCTATACTGGTACCATGGTGCGTCCACTACAATGTATGACAATCTCCCCATGTTCCTAAAATCCTTCAGGTGCATGTCCTGGGGATATCTGAGCTCTTCTATCCTCATAGAACATGTCCCCAAGCCGTGCCTCTAGAACTCGCTGAAGAAATGGGGGAGTGACAGTCATAGACTAGAGGTAAGCTACACCATATCAATCTATAATGGATATCAATAATGAGGCTAACTTCTCTATCTTCTCACTCAACATCTTTAGAATAGACCTCCTAATGAGTGTGTCTGCTACTACGTTTCCCTTCCTAGGAGTGTAGACTATCTCAATGTCATAGTCTTGGATGAACTTTGTACTACTTCATTGTCTCAGGTTCAGGTACTTCTGTGAAAATATATACTTGAGATTCTTGTGATGAGAGTAAACAATAAATTTTTCACCAATCATGTAGTGTTGCCACATCTTCAAGGTGAAGACCGCTGCTGCTAACTCTGGGTCATGGGTAGTGTAGTTATGCTCATGCTGTATCAGCTATCGTGAACCATAAGAGATCATTGTCGGTCCAATATCATTACACATCCAAGTCCATTCCTTTATCTATCACAGTAGACTACATAACCAACACTATCTTCTAGTAGCCTCATGATGGGAGCACTCTTTAGTCTCTCCTTAACTTCGAAAAACACTATTGGCATCTCTCCGTCCACATGAAGGGTTGTCACTTCTTCATCAATGCTGAAAAGGGTGCAGCATCTCTTGAAAAGATATGTATGAATCTCTTGTAGTACCCAACCAACCCCAGGAAAATCTGCACCTCGGTCACACTCTTGGGTGGATCCCAAGCTAGCACATCCTCTATCTTTTCTAGATCCACTAGAAATCCATCGTCCAAGTTAATGTTTCCTAGAAAGTGGACCTCTCGTATCCAGATCTGGCACTACAAGAGCTTACTGTAAAGATGGTGTTATCGGAGTGTATAAAAAACTAAATGCAGATGATAGACATGCTTCTCCTCTTACACAGATTATATCATGATGTCTTTGATGAAGACTACTACAAATAGATCGAGGTATGGCTGAACTACCATGTTCATGAGTCACATGGACACTATAAGGGCATTGGTCAAGCTGAATGGCATAACCAAGAACTCATAGTGGCCATACCAACATCTAAAGGTCACCTTATGCGCATCCTCATCTTGTACCCAGAGATGATGATAGCCTGATCTGAGGTCTATCTTTGAAAACCAATGATCTCCATTTATCTGATCAAAGATATCATCAATCCTCGAAAGTGGATGCTTATTCTTCATGGTCACATGTTTTAGGCGCCAATATTCCACATAGAGTCTCAAACTCCCATCTACCTTCTTGGAGAACAACATCGGGGCATCCCATATAGAAACATTTGGCCTTATGAACCCCTTTCCCAGCAATTCCTCTAGTTATACTCGTATCTCATTAAGTTCAATAAGAGCCATCTGATATTATGGTGTAGTTATCAGAGCCATTCTTGGGTATATGTCAATGTAGAAGTCCACCACTCTGCAAGGAGGTAGTCTTAAAACATCATAAGAGAAGACATCAGCTTACTGGTCCACCACTACAGGATAGCTT
This sequence comes from Viscum album, assembly GCA_963277665.1. Taxonomy (NCBI): domain Eukaryota; kingdom Viridiplantae; phylum Streptophyta; class Magnoliopsida; order Santalales; family Viscaceae; genus Viscum; species Viscum album. The sequence continues at coordinate 2,191,400 of OY728148.1, read as the reverse complement.
GGACTCTCATCATCATGTACGTCGAGAGTAAGTCTAGCCTAATGATGTGTTATCAGCTAAACCCTCCCCCAAGTAAGTCCATCCCATGAACAAAATATTCTCTTCTCACTGGTGAAGGGAAACCTTGTCCCATCATTGTTGACACACTTCACTTGGTGCCCAATGTAGTCAATCTGAATATGTACTATGGATAACCATTCCATAACCATGATGATGTCGTGAGGCCTCGACGACACTACTAGAAGATCCCAGCTGATGCTCTCGCCTCCTAGAGTAAGCTCACACTGTCGAAACATTTGTTTAACTATAGAATCTTCTCCCATAGGACTCTCTAATTACAAGGATCGAGCCAAAAGATCCACTGGAATCACTGAACTCCGGACAAGAGCCATGACACTGAAAGAGTGAATGAAACATCTGTCAATAAGTACTGATGCTAAGATGGAGTAGACATAGATCATACCTCAAATAATATCTCAAGTTTCCTGGTCATAGGCCTCAGGTTCCTATAGCTGAGCTCATCCATGTCCACATGCTCCCTATGGTTGGGGTGGACCACCTAGATGTGGTGGCGGTAGAGTCTCAAATCACCACCCACCACCTGCTGCACGACCTACTCCTCTTCCAGATCTTCCACCCAATGGACCTCCTCACTCGAATCCTTGCCTCTTCCTCGGTGGTCCCTCGACCATTTTTTGGTTTTCAGTGTGGCTGGTCAGGCATTCGTGAGCCATTTGACCCTACCCACTAAACGTGAAGCACAGTTTTCTCCTCTACAGGCCTACTCTACCTCGTGAGCCTCGCACCTATGACCATATGTCCTGAGGTTGTCCACCATAAGTTCTATTCTACATGGAACTATGTGTAATTTTATTACCACAGTAGTAGATGACTCTGCTACGTGTCGCCCGGTGGTGGGTCTCAGTGTCGGTTTCTGCTCTGTAAGGAAACTCTCTACTAAGAGTGCACTCTCCAACACTCCAGGATGCATCAGGATGCTGAGAAATAACATTGAAGCTATGATCTCTTTTCGTATTCCCTACTCGTAGGTCCAAGCCCTGATTAAAGGGTCTCAAACCATATTGTTAGAGTAGCATGAGTGGTCGGTGAACCACACCATGTACTGGGCCACAGTCAGGCTGCCCTGCTATAAGTGTAGAATCTCTTATATATGCACAGAGCATAGAGTTGCTAGAACAAAATATTCCCTGAAAAGGCCCTCAAAATCTCCCTAGGTGAGGGTCGCCTCATCATGTTTCTGGAGCATCATGCTCCAAAATCTATCTATTTCTCCCTAGAAAAGACTGTAATCTAGTATATCCATCTAGTTGTATGGTGTCCTAACAAGGTGTAAAACATGGGCATTGCCTCTAGGCAGTCCTCAGGCACCTACAGATCAATCTCGCCCAAGAACATCAGAGTCCTCTTCAGATGAAACCCATGAAACTCACTCACTTGGCATGCAACATCTGGTGGTGGGGCTAGTGGAAATGGCTACCCAATGGGTAGTGGTTCTTCCGGTACAATACCTGATGGTACTATCACCATAAGAGAACCCTACACCGAATCCTCATCATTTGGTGGGCCTTCATCACAAACTCTCACTAGAATAATAGCTGGTTGTCTATGTGGTGGAATCCTGAAGGAATATAGGTGCGTTGTAGTCAATAAGTTATACTTGGTGAGATGACTCAAAGAGATCAAAAAAATAAAACACCTCCAAAACACACACAATCAATGTTTTCATGCACCAAGTCTGAAAGTATAATTCAGGTTCCTACTGTATGTATATGTCTGCTGTCGCACAAACACTAGACTCCCAAAACTAAAAAACACACTCAGAACACTTAACACTACAACTCTATTAAAAGATCAGAGTCCTAGTTCATTGTTATAACTGAATCCTATGATAAAACGTTGTCACAACTCACCCCCCAGGGCCCGAGTCATGACTACTCCAAGCCTACCTTCTGTAAGCCAGGGGTTAGAGACTAGCACTGAAAAGCATATCCCTAAACAATGGGAAGGCTTTACCTATAAACCTAAAAACACATAATCAAATAATACAACGAGTACAACCCACGTAGTAAAACTAAAATAGTAAAAAATATGTTTACTTAATGTAAAAGGGGTGAGTACTATAAGTAACATGGGTTGGAATACAATCCCAACTGAAATGTACGACTACAATAGAAAAACATCTCTTGAAATATCCACCAAGGTTATTACCTGAATTGTATGTACAACTCTCAGTTAGTCATCACTACGGAACGTCACAAATTATGTTCCACCTTCGTGCACCATCCAGTCCGAGATCCCAACCCTCGGCCAAAGTTGTCTTTTGTTTTCACAAGACACAACAAGGTGCGGGTGAAGCCCGTGCAGGGGTGAGTGTAACAATACTCAGTTGGGACCTTGGGACTCTTGAAGGTATCCAAGAATTACACAAAGGAAAACCCAAAAAGAAATACCTGAATCACGTAGCATGAAGAAATAGTAATCCCACACCAGTTATACAACTCAGAGTTCGGTAATAAAGATGATTAGACTTAAGCTATATAATTTTATTCTAGTAGGAAGTTCCCAAAAATGCACCACAAAGGAATTTATTCCATTTTAAATCCACACAGGGTCATATTTCATTAATCCATGACGGGATTCTCTAAGGCTAGTCCTCGTCATTTCGTGCACTGATGATCCACACATGGTCTCTATAATGTTGATCCACACAGGGATGCTGGAATGCTGATCCAGACACGGTCACGGGAAGGCTGATGAACATAGTTCTATGTTTATCCACAAAGTTTATCTAGTTTTTGATCATCGATGGGCTACTCTAAAAAATTTCCTCATCAGGTAGCTATGATGATGATCCACACAAGGTCACTGTGATGTGGATCAACACCAAGTTTCTACTTCCAAGACTACCGCTCACAGGATTCCCTCTCATAGCACACTTATTTTTGCGGGAACTGATCCTCAAGCCATTTGTAATATTTCAACTTTTACTAAGTCCCGAAAAAATAATACTCAAGGGATCGACCCATCATCGGGGTCCCAATGTGACAGACCGTGCGTCGATAAGACGCATTTCCTTGAGATATGTGCACTTTTGTAAAAAAAAATCCGGATGGAATCAAGTCTGATCCAAACTAAGCTGCATGTCAAACTACATAAAAACTAACATAGATTATCTTCAATGGACCACCTTGTCATAAGGGTCATTATTCCATATACAACGTGTCGATCAGACCCCCAATTAGTAAGTTATATCCCTTTCTATGAATGGGAGTGATCGCACCTTGGTCTGGTCCGGCTCAGTCAGGCTTGGTGGAATATTCAATGAGACTCCTTCCTAAAAGAGTTCACAATTCCATAGACATCATGTATAATAAATGCCTAGTTCTTTATTTACGTGTGTTTATTTATTCGGGGGCTGGATGGGTCTGGGCCTGGTCTGACTCTGTCTGACTGGCCCGACGCTACGGTTTCCAGGGTCTACCTGATCCTGCCCGGGTCTGGCCCGTTAAGGGTCGGCCCGGTTCACTTAGTCCGGCCGACCAGTGCCAGCCCATGGTTCGCGGGCCCGGACCAGGGTTGGTCCGGCCCACTGATTGGGGCTTGGCACACCCGAACAAGCATGCTAAGTTGCAGTTCCGACCCGCTCGATCGGCCCACACCCAGCCCGCTCCATCGACTCGCACGCAGGCCGCGTCCACCAGATGGTAGAACACCTTCTTCGCTGGACCCATAGTTGTGAGACTGTTTCATCCATCTGATGGGGTGCTTCCCCATCACATGAAATGGTCGGCCGTTCGGCAGACCGGCTTCCGCCCCCGTAGTGCGGCGCAGTGCCGCGCCGCGCCCTCATACCGTTGTCTGCTGGTTGCGGCTACTATCACCTACCTTATCATGAGAAGTTGGCTCAGGATGTCCAAATATAGCCACCGTAGTACGCTACAACACACCACTTCCCACCTTCCAAGGCTGGTTACTGCGGGTCTCCTCTATCCACCGCCGACATGGCGCACTGGCAGTTCCTTCTGCGGGCCACCAAATGTGCCCCGGTGGTCCGTTTTTTGTTTTGTCAGTGCCTATAAGGCTCTAGGGTCACTGTAATCATTTCATGTCCTCCAGTTTCATCCTGGCCCTATGTTGGAAACCTGTTCTAGGAAAAAGAGACAAATATCGAATATGTGGAGGGTCTAGGCCTTTTCCATTTCGCACGCGCCCTCCGCGTTATCATCATATCAAGTAGTAAACAAGTTATCTCATAAAGATGAAATACCTAGATAAGATTTCCGCTGACTAAAATCTATGGAACCTCCTTATTCTTTTTCATCTATTTGTGATTTTGTGGCGCTCAACACCACTCACTAAAACGGGTCTCGTCCTCTAGGTGGTGGCATTGTTGTACATTTCCAGAGCTTCTTCGCTTGTCGAATCTGTGCTGACACCCCACCCTGAGCTCTATATAAATAGGAGGTGGAAGATATGGGTACCACTCAGAGAAATTTGTGAGGTTCATCTAGTTAATGGACCACCAAAATGCCCAACAGTGTGATTACAATAAAAAGAGAGTCAATCCATTTTATCGCTTGACTTGTCGTCAGTCCCGTCACTGCTGCTCGTCCATTGGAGGAAAAGAAAAAGAGGAAATAAATAAAATTGTTATTTTATTATTATTTTAGTGTTCAAAAAATATATTTCTATCCCATCCATTGGTGGTCAAATTAAAGCTTCCATAAGAAAATCTATGCGCTGCAGATTCAACGGTGCCCTCATATTTTTAATCTGAGAACCAATCAAAAGATATAAAACACCGCTCGTTTGTTTACTAAACATACCATAATAAAAGATCATAAATACATTTTGGGCACACCGGATCTCAGAATGATGTACCGTCAATTTTCACAAACACGTAATAACTTATTATAATTAAAAAAACTACAGGCAAAAATCCACCTCATTACATCCCATGTATCATGAAACATCTCTCATAGGTACCAACGTGTTCATTATCCTTCTACATTAGCTCGATAATTTCATTAAATATTTTCAAATGATGATAAAATGTAATGAATTTATTGAAAAAGAAACACATAACTAATCCCACTAAATTAATGTAATTTCTCAATTTTTTATCATTTTCTTAGTATGATTCCACCATCGATCTGAATCATCTTCCATATGATAGACATAGAAAATCGGTTTATTAGTCTTAGAAGAGAGATGAATTTAAAATATCCTTTCAATCGTACTAATGCATTACTCATCATCTAACAGATAATTGGACCCACTAAAAGAAGGTAGATGTTTCCCCATGAAGGTCTCAGGATAATTTTTTAACCTACCTCGAAAAAGAGGTTATTAATCATGATTCATAGAATCAGATTGTTGTTTGATAATTGGAATAATATTTTTTGATCCATATCCCATTAAATTTTGTTGTATAGTAGGACTATACTTTCATTGTGTGTCGTATTTATCATTAAAATGATTCCTTCAATTTTCATCAATCGACTAAAACAAAAAATCATAATGCGCCCTACGATAATCATAGTAAAAACCCACATAATCCTAAAAAACAATTTACTGTGTTTCTATGTAAATATATATTTATTTAAATATATAAAATCTTATCTATAACCTGGTAAATATATTATTATTACCAAAACAATAGTATGTAGTCCTATATAAAGTCCTATCACCAGGCTTTTGATTAATGTTTTCTCATACTAGTTCCCAGATGATAACAAAACCCTTACCTAATGAAATCTATAGGGACCCAAAATTCTATTATATAGACATTGATTATATTTAGATGAATATTCATTATATTAAATAATGATCTGAGCTATAATCAAAATGGTCTATTTCCATTAGAAACATGCTTACATAAAAAACTGGTTCTTAAGAGATCTTTATCATCTCCTACATAGTTATTCTTAACTATAACCCTTCATTGACATATCATACACAATTCATATATTCATATCCCGAGGAAAGGAAACCTAAGAAAATGGTGAGCTCCAACTCACATAAGTGTAAGCAAGAGAGATATTAATGATCATATCAGGATAACATGATCATACAGGTTTGGGATCATGTTATTTATATTTTAAAAGCATAGACTATATAAAATAGATCATAATATTAATTTATAACTGAATTCCTAAAAATCTATATGATGAATCATATTGGAAGCTAGTACATTGTAAAAATCCTATTAAATAATGAGATATTAATAACAAATATTTCCACTTTGGTAAAATTTGAATCATATTCCCCAAGAATGAATCTCATAAAATGAATCATTAAAAAAAATTAAATAAAGGAAATCATAATATAACTTGACAAAGTAATTATATAAACCTCATAAAAGAAGATAGGTTCAGGTAATAACATTTGTCCCGAATAAGATAAATTGGAAAAATAATCCATTACTTCGAGTTCCAGGTTCTTCAAATAAACTCTAAAATATTTAAAAATGACATAAAATTTGTTATAATTATATATTAGAGTAATTTACATACTAATAATATCATATATGATCTATTTATAGAATTTTAATACCTATTTATTATTTATTCCTTATTGAAATTATTCTTTAAAGGAGTTAACATTTTTGTTTATCATGTGTATTTCAGTTCAGCTATTCTAGTCCTCGTTCGTTGACCATGGTTGAATTGGGTTTTACAATTTTAATACTGATATAATTTTTTTCTATAATATATATATATAGCTTTATAAAAAAATAGTATAAATACAAACTTATCTTACAATGTTCAGGAAGATGTTTGGTCGTATGTATATATTAACATTATTTTCACTTTTATATTGGTTTAATTAAATAATGGTAAATAATAATCAATATTAATTGGATAATTATTATATCATTTATATTTTATATATTCATTTAATATATTCATGTTACATCCCATTTAAAAAATAAATTGAAAACAAACCACATCACTTCGTGGAGGTGGAAGTATACTCATTATCACAATCAACATTATCATTTTCTAATAGATTGTATGGTAAAAATGAATATGTATTATTATGGATTAAAAACTATAATTATTTCATAATAATAATTTTTAAAGATTATGAAAATAATTATAATGATCCATAACTTATTGTTATGTAAAATGAATTGTATCTGTATATGTAGAATAAAAGTAATACAAGCACAAGATAATTACATTCAAATCCCATTTTATGGGAAAGAGAAAGGATAATTGTGATTTCAAAAATATAAAAAAAATTATTCATATTTTGTAAGATAAATTTATTATTTTATTTTAAATACCATATATTTATAGGAGGTAAATAAGTAGAAAAATAATTAATGTTATTTTATAAGGCGATCAACTATTAATTTAATGAACTCTATTATATATCCTTTAAAGGATCTTATGGTTTGTATTTTGGTAAGACTAATACCTCCATAATGTGACTATTTAATTATATGAGACATGGTTTATGGTTATGTTAAATATAGATGGCTCAAAGTGTTGTGAGGTAGAAGAAGGAGGGAAGTCCTTTAGTAGGGGAGTGAGAGGACACACTAGGAATTATTTAGAAGATTAAAAAATAATGAAGACATTCTCAATCATAATTATTTCAAATGAACATGAAATTTATGATTATGTATATAGGGTGGAAACAATATTTTTAGTGAAATTTATATACCATTTGATCTGATTTTAAACTTTATCTTTTTTTTAACATTCCACTTCTTATTTATTTTTTACCAAATCTATGGTAACATGAATTTTAATGATAAAGTGTTAAGACTAATTCCTTAAATAGATAAATTTATCATAAATGGCTACTGAGTTGTGTTTTTAGCCATATTTCATTCACATGTATAAATAAGTAATTTTTTTTGAATTTATACTCATTTCCTAATAAATTATGAATATTCAATTGGCATTAAAGTCAATTTTGATAATTTTCATTTAATTTGACACCAAAGTCATCCAATATATAAAAATACTTATAATATAATATAATATAATATTTTCTAACATCACCAATATGTCATATTTATCAATAAGATTGATGGAACTGTATTAATAAATCAAATTACAAAACATCTAACATTTTAACATGATTCATTTAATTTTCCCATTAATTATATTAATCCTATATTTTCATTTCGGAAGACTTTTATGTAATTATTTAATAAATAAATTTTATAAATACATTTCCTTCATGAATTTTTCTTCATTATTCACAAAAATGACTATTAATATAATATTGAAACATTATTTTTTCCTTACATCAACGCATAAAATATATTTAAAACTAAGAGTGTATAAGTTTGTAAAATTATCTCCATTAAATCTTATATAGGTAATTTTCATAGTCATGTGTCCCCTAAAAACTAAATTTCATTTTCTTAGGATTATAGTATAATTATAATCAAACAAAAGGAATTTATATGAGAAATGGAGAACTTGACATGTATATTTAACATAAATTTACTATATTTACCCTATACTGACATTATAATTTTTACCATAGTAAATATTCATAAAATTTAAAAATAAAAGAGTCATATTTACCAAATTTTATCCTCATAATTGAAAATATAGAATAATTTATTTACAATTAAATTTATATAAGCGGAAGAAATTCAGTTTAAAATTATCTAGAATAATGTGGAGAAGTAAATATTTTGAAAAGTAAACATTTAAATAGAAAACTATATTTAATCATATAGCAAACCAATAAAATTGTTAGATGGATATTATAGTTTTTTATTGAATATATAAAAACAATTCTTTAAATTACTTAAAAAATAACGATTAATTTAATTTATTATGACAAATATTCTTTTTGGGCACAAAAAATTATAAAGTAACTCTTTTACTTTCATCTTATTTAATTTTTTATCAATTAGTTTCCAAATAATTCATTTTATACATGCGTAATCCATTATTTGTTAACAAATTTTTAAATCCAATTTAAACTCAACAATTGACCATATATGTTATCAAAATATAAAAATTATTCAACGGGAAATATTTCATAAAATATCTAGGTATTAGACATAGATTCTTGTAAAATATTCTATAAGAACGAATTTTTTATTCCCCATACTCTAGTGACTAAAAACTAACAGTTATGGTCTACGTGATGTTGAATGTGTGTAGATTATGTAATCATATCCTTAAATAAAAAAATCTATCTAAACAATGAAATAAAAAAAACATGAATAAATGTTATAGCATATGTTTTTTCATGTTAAAATTTTTTTAAAACCCAATAGACTAATAATATGTAATTTTAATGATAATTTGAATTAAAACTAAAATAATTAAATAAAATATTTTTCATCCATTATCCAAAGTCTACCTCAAAACTATGTCCATATCTAAATTAGAACTTCTTAGAAACCAATCATTCGGTCTTTTCCACTATCTAGGTCCTTGATCATGATGTATAAACATTCATTAAGACGAATCTTCATGGTAGGTGTATGTAGAAAGTAGGAATCTAGAAACTCGTCATTTATATAATTTCACAAGAAGAATACCATATTAGATGATAGTAGACAGGTCCAAAATCATGAAACATATTGTTATGCATTGAGAGGTAGTGCCCTATCCAAGTCCTTAAAATCCCTGCCCACACATTCATTTGACCTATGATATAATAATGGACATAAATTATGTCATGATAATTGGTCGACAACATTGCCACCTCATATGTATCTGAGTAGCTATAAGCCCAATCAGTCTCGGGTGGGGATATTAAGTAATTTAACCCATTCTATATCATCGTTTTAACCAAAATGTCATCACTCACATTCCTCTTCCTTGGTTCAAGCCACATAGTTTTAAGAACCAAATAGTACCTCAGGTGAAGTCACATGGTCTTGTTATTCATACCATTCTTTCAATCAAAAAAATGTCCATTATACCAATTCAATGTGTCTGATGCCAACATTTTCGTCATCAAATATCACACATTATTCCCATCAATGAGACTAACCAATACACAATGGTACACCTATTATTTTGAACTATAAGAAAATACAGCAATGTCTTCACATTAACAAACGACAATCAATAACACATAATGTCATTACATAAATTATCAGTAATGAGTAATCATAGCGATTCAAAATAACATGTGATAAATTTAAAACATGTGTATTATATTTAAATAAGAAAACATATGTGATCAACATCAAACATGTGCCTCTAGAGATACATATGCATGAACCTGTGATCGAACTCAAATATGGGCTTTATGAGATAAACATTCATGCACATGTGATATAAATATGAAACATGTTTTGAAATCACACAACCACATATAATAATATTATAGAAATAATATTACACATGGAATCTATATGGTATGTATAGTTACAACCATAACATGTTTATGCTAACATCTTGATTTCCCAATAATCATTTACATGTTCCACATGGATCAAACATGTACATCATGGGTCCCTATAAAGGAATGAAATCAAATATGAAAATTGTTATATAATGTGATTTAACAATTTAATAAAGATAATATATTAAATACACATCAATATAACCAAGGAGGTTAGCCTTCAATGTTTTTTCAAGATCATCTCAAGGAAATGATGTCAAATAAATATATTAGGAGTTTATCAAATTGTAAATCTTGAAAACTCCATTATATCATGATAGAATCATAATATATAGAAATATTATCTTGGATAAATGATTTATCTCATGATAGAAAGAGGAAAAATATAGTATGTGAAATTAATAAAGGAAGAAACAATTCCTATTCGGAATCCACAAGAGCCAATGATTTAGATCCACCAGATATAGAGTCTAGTGGGAATGAAATTTCTATGATTTACCACTATAATAAAAATAATATCTATACCTATGTATAGGAAATGAAAAGAGTGGGTTTATGGAAGTTATAAGATTAAAATCCATTCTTTCAATAAATTAAATTCCTAAACATGGTTTAGTCTCATCGATTACTTAATATTATTTCAACCACTCTTTTACCTCTATCTCATGATAAATGATCTCTTCGGAAAAGTTTCATGGTTTGATATAACCATGTGAAAACCATTCTTTTCCTAGTATCTAATTCTAGATAAGGTCATTGGTTTCCCAGTGAGAGTCTTGTGGTTTCCCCTAACCCCGAGACAACTGTGCATCCCATTCATATCCTCTAAAACACTCCAAACATATCTATAAGCTACCAAATACCACACAAAAGTTAATTATATCATAAAAATAAATTAATATTATGATAAAACTAATATTTAAGATAATTTAAAAACCATTATCTCTTACAAATATCATTTCCAAAAATTCAATAATAGTATGACTCAATAATTATAGCATCCTTGTAAATTGATTTTCATCCATTATAGAGCTTCCAATTAGTGGTAATCCCTTATATGTATGACATGAATGTGATAATATAATTGTTTTAAATATTTTATACATATAATTAGTGTCCTACCTTTCTATCTTCCTCTTGATATGTCATGATAATTTCTCATGTCCTTGAATCATTGGTTTCCATGAACCATTTCTCTTCACAAAAATTTACGTCCATTCAAAATATATTAAAACATTTAATACACTAAATTGAAACATGTTTTAATTTAAACATAATATTTTTCATAAATCTAAATTTAAAAAAATTCATTTTTTTAAAAACGATCTAATTTTAGTAAAATTATCTCCTAATTTCTGAATTCGTAAATGTTATCATTTAAAACAAATTCCATGTCCATTTTCCCTATATATAAACAAAAAAAATTTAAAAACACATTATTTCAAATCAATTTTATTTTCATAATATTTCAAAAAAGTAAAAAATATTTGAAAATGATGAAAATAAAAAATCAAAGATTCATTAATGATGAAAGATGTGATATGATATGTTTATGATAGAAAATAGTAATGTAGTTCTCATAAAACAAGACACAAAAAAAATCCCTTGATCTGATTTATTAAAACATATTAATAGAAAAAACAATATTTGGACTCTATAATTCATGAACTAGTCTTCTATAATGTCATAGCTCTAGATCCTTTGAATATGATAGATCATACCAGAGAGGTAGTAATTCAAGATTCAATGTTGTAAAATATATCTTTCCACATAACATGATTTGAAAATCACAATCATAATTATAATTCCATAAAAATGTAATAAATGCTTATTTATTATAATAATATGGGCCAACATTATGTCCAATATGGATTTAGTGTTAATTACTATAATCAAATCAAAATTAATGTGTTGAAAATTTATCATATAATTTTACCGAAACTACATATTTTGGGTAGCTGGTTTTTTAAACAATATTACTAATCATTCATATTCAATTACATATAATTTCCAATATTTCATGATTATTGTAATCATTTTTTATATAAATTCACCAAATAATTCTTTATTAATTTTCTTAAAAACAATTTACATGGTTTCATGTGTAATTTCTCCTACTATACACCTAACTATGTAGAAGCCAAAATAAACTCCAAAAAATAAAATCTTACTCTATGAGACCCCCAAAATACAAGGAAAGGATTATATACATATTCCAAGGAATTAAAACTCAATGCATTAATTATATTGTTTCTTATCATAGTATAATAAAAATTTACTTATAATTTCATCAAATTATTTGTTATATGAACATTTAGATCAATACTTTTTAAAATATTATATAGTGTAATATTTTCCATAACTATAAAATAGTTTAAAATTTAATCATTGAATTTAATAATATCCTTATATTTGGACTAAGAGGGTCCTAGATATCATGAGAGGGGGTTAATTATATAATGGATACTTTTCGTTGTTTATCCTTTAACAATGGATCTTGAAATCTTAATTATACAGGTCACATATTTTCTTATCGAATATATGTGTTGATCCAGATATATAACCATCACTTAAGCATAGATTTTTCAATTGATTATATTTGTTATATTCGTTTATTATGATGTTCTAGAATTAAAGATTATAAGGAAAACTTACAAGTCAGTTTTTACTTGGTTTACCAAAATGGTAATGTCCTAAGATCATGACACTAACATTGTGTTGCTTTAAAAAACCTCTAAACCCATACTTAATGAATTGTTCATAGTCACTCATGAATATAATCACATCCTTATAAAGGTTCCTGGTAGGAACAGTGTCTCTCAATGATCACCTCCCTCACATATCCCTCTTATGAATACAATATTAGACGGAAAATGATTACTATGGTGGCTAAAGAAATATATCCCTTCTGGTTAGGGAGTTACATCGATTATTTATTGATTCCCTTTGAAGCTACACTTTTACATCATATGTTTACTATAAACACCAGTGTTTTTTACTTATGTCCATGATATATCACAGAAACACCATTTCATTTTGAAAGATATTCAGTCATTTCCTAGATTTCATCTTTCTTGAAAATTATGAAACTCCTCTCCCCTTTTAGAAATATACTAAAATGTCCTGACATTGTCAAATACATAAACCCCTACTTTAAATACCTCAAACCGTTATGTGTATCTTATTGTATACTAATATATAAAGAATCATCCACAAGTTTTCATTGAAATGAAAAATTCACAATGAAATATGCATGATTAAATTACCATAACTCTTACAAATGTTGATGTTTCTATGGAATATTATGTCTCTATTTTTTCATGAATATATCCTTTTTAGTTCTTCTCGTGATTTTATTTTATAAATTTATAGTAATAGACTGACTCAAATTATATTTGGCTTATAAATATTAATTTAATATTTTTAAATAAGTTTTAAATTATCCATGTGTATTGGGTTATAACTACATATATATTTTCAAATATAAATGAGGTAAATTCCCAAGAAATTCTATTTCTACATGTATGAATTTTATTATTTTTAAATATTGAACATTTTATATTTATTTACCTCAATATTTTTTTCTTGATTTTAATTCTTCATGGACCATAATTATAATACCTATATGAGATGATGATGACCCTTTATTTATAAATAACTGAAGATGTTCAAAATTTTCGTTATCATTAAAAACACCCATAAATTTATCCTTCCATCACACATGGACACTGTAACATGGATATTAATTCATTATCACATGATTATATTGTAATACTATTCATACATGTTACTATTTCATGGTATAAAACTAGGGCATCATGGATATTACATCATTATCACATGAATATATTGTAATGATCTTCTCAAAGGGACTTGGATATTTGTTATGTTGTGTCCTTCACTTACTCTTCCTTTACTATAGTGTAATCTCTAACACAATTTCATAGAGATATACAAGATTAAATATCACCAAATTCTCCACATTTTTTATTCTAAAGCCTAAATGATGGAATCCATAGTTCTGTAATAGACATATTATATTCCATATAAATACATTGAGGTTTTAAATTCCTATAACATGTAATTATTTTCTTTGAGTCAAGATCTCTCAAACATGTGGTTGAAGATGATCTGCAAGCCATATCGAATGGGGGAGAAATATAGACCGAGTGTCTCTTTTTATATGTGTATGTTCTTAACAGTGTGAATATTAATCACATCCTAGATTCCCACATCAATGGTCTCATTACCATATACATGAATATTAATAATTTGTAGTTCCATGACTCACTAATTTTGAGTAACACGGTCCACTCCTGACCTCCTCCACATTACCTCCCTGAATCATAAACCCCTCCTCCCAGAGTCAGTCTTAAACACACATGCGTTGTAACTCCCTAACCCCAGTTAGCTAGATTCGGTGCATTATTATGTTGCATTTTCATGATTCAAGGAATCATGTCCTGAAAGACCGATCAATTTAGTATTATCAGAAACATGATAAATATATAATTTCAATATTACAACATGAAAATAAATACAAGACTAATTCATTCCATTAGAAACATCAAAGCCTCCAAGACTATTCCTTCAAGTCACATATAACTAACTTTTTCATATCCCCAGAAAATGAAACATAAGAAAGGGGTGATCTCAAATTCTAAGTAAGTGTATTAAATATAGAGGAAGATAACATAAACATTAGGCATGATGAATAATTGAAATTGCATTCCTTTATAAGTAATAAACATGAACACTTTATTCCAGGAATATGAGATGAGTAAAATATGCCATAAGAAAACATTGTCATGGATATTCTACAAGTCGAGTAACCACATGAACCATCAATATTATTTCCATAATCAGGGAATGTATAATGTGGGATATTCTGAAACATTTTTTCTAGGCCTCGACCAAGATGTCTACAAATGATTAAGGACTCAGGAAAAACCATATATCAAATTGGGAAAGGCCTTGGCCAATTCCATGTCTAATTGTCTTCTGAGACCTACCGATGCACCAAGGATCTATTGCGAGCTCCACCCTTCACTTACTAAGACCAATGAATTTCTCATATGAAAAGGTTAGAACATAACATATACATTCGTATTATAAATAGTATACGAAATGTCAGTACTTTAACCATAAACCATGAATGGTATAGAAATTACTCATCCACAGTCAAAAATATCACAAAAACATAGAATTCACTATGGATGATTTGTATATTAATGAATCGACTCCAATCAAGTGTACAATTTATCCAAGGATGCCAACTTAGATGAAATAAAAACTATTTGAGAGAAATGTCAGTTTCTATTTTAAAATAATTGAAGAGTCACATAATTATAAAAGAAATTATTTATTCTGAAAATATTATTATAAGATTTTACCGGATGCTTCATCGATATTATAGTGGTGGAAAATATCTGCACCCAACATATAATATTAAAAAGAAATTCTTACCTTAATTTTTTCAAAAATGTCATAAAGTGCCTTGTTTGGAAAAAGACAAAAAGATTCCTTTCAAAACAAATAAGGTCAAATAAGGGTATAAATGACATTAACCAATAGTATAGTAAATAGTAAAAAAATTGAAATTCATTTTTAAGAAAACCTTCATGTTGAAGATAATTATGTCCTAGTAGATACTTACGTATTAACAACCTCACATAAGTAATCAGATTGTAAAATTAACCCTTACCATGAACTTTTCCTTAGTCGATGGAATGTTAAACTTCTGTATAATATTGAAAACATTTTCAATATATTATACATGAACTATATACATAATATTATATCATATATGACCCTCTAATATTGATTTGTGAATAATATTTCAGTAGTATCATCGTTTCGGGTGTTAACGGATCTGTTTTCCATTATATGCTTGGTTACGTAAGCTATGTTTGTTATGGATATGATTTATTTGATTCATCTCCAGAATGATATTAAGTCCTTAGACATTATTTTTAATCCTAAAATAAAAATTATTCTTGAATGATTACAATGGGGAATGAATCTGGTCGCATTCTTGGAAATGGTAATCCATTCATACGCACGAGCGACAATGTCATTATATTGATGGTGGAATCGTATTTAATTGGATGGTATATCTTATATAATGAATAATGAACTTGTTATTTTTTTTGTTAAAATTGTTATACTCATTATTATATTTATCCATATAATGAAGTGTTTGGATAACAAACTACACCATGGCGTGGAGATAGTAAGCCGTACGTATGCACGTATGGTAAATTTATCATTTATAGAATAGATAAAATAAAAAATATGGTCATAACATATTTATAATAAGATCATGGTATGTAGAAGGTACTGTATTTATTATTTTTTTATGGAAACAACAAAGAAAGAGGAACTGTCGAAAGAAAATAACCTGAACGAGGGTGGTGAAATTATTACCTCTTCTTTTGGTGTTTCATTTTGAGTAGAACAAAAGGTCTCTTTAGGTTGCCTTTTTGATCAAAGTATGTCATCTTTGTTGAATTCAGGGTAATTGGGGGATATTTTAGAAGGGTTTGGCTGACCCAAATGGCTTTGGAGTTGTTATTTTGAGAGAAGCAGAAGTACACTTTTATAAGAGAGGTGAGGGTCACTTTAGGACATCTTGAAATAATATTTTATTATACAATCATATTTGGTTTAGAATGGCTCCAATATAATTTCTTTTGAGTCTAAGGTTGGTATGGGTCAAATAAATCTCAACTATTATATTTTAGATAGGTTTAGGTTAACAAATTATCATTATCTTTTAGATTTAACTGTTGGTTAAATAGTTTAACATTTTTCACCTCTCCTTGTATTTTTATATTATATGGTTAATAAACCTACTATAAAATTACAAAAGAACCCCAAGAGGTTCATTAATGACATATATATTAGTATAAAAGCTAATTGGACAATCCATATATTTTTAGGACTATTATATCATTTATAATATAGTATTTTTTTTAAACTCCTTTATGTCAATTTTTTTACACTATTTAGTATCTAATTTTTGTAAAAGTCCTAACAACTTGATTACTTTGAAAAAATTCATTTAATCAACTATATAATTCCATATTAACCTATAAAATTCTTTTAATTCATCAAAATGTTCAATTAACATTTATTTTTATATTTATAATATCAATTATTTTTATTATTCATTTATAAGGTATTTACTACATCACCATTGTGTCATAAATAAATTTAATTATATAATGTCTCAAAAATATAAATAAAACACCATTATTTAAGAAATATCTTTATCTTTCTAATTAATATTTATAGTAGAATTTATATTGTGTGTAACCTTATATTAAAAATGGTTTAGTTATTAAACATTGAAGTTAACACTTTTAACTCTTCTTTAAATAAAATAATAATAAATGTCCTAATATAATCAAAGTAGACCAAAAGGATCATATTTTTTATTCATAAGATATTCTTTCTTCGAATTACACTTATCCAATAAAATTAGGACATGTCTTAGGGAAATTATAATATCCTTTTTTACCTTTAATTACATAATTAATTTGTAATTGTGGTAAATAAAAGTCAAAAGTTACTATTCTCCAAAAAAAGTATTTCAATTTTATTCAACCACATATCATTTACAAATTTCAATCATGTTTCATGAATTTTTGAAATTCAACTGATAGAAGTGGTAAAATTATGTTTTTTTGAAAATTTTCAATTGCTCCTAGAAGGTGGGTAAAAGATGGTAAAAAGTTCAATAAAAGTGTATACATCTAATTTTATTATAAAAATGACTCCATTGAATTTAACTGAACAAATATAGGTATTATTTTATCCATTTTTACATAAAATAAATAATTATTTAAATAAAAGTCAGTTTTAAACAATAACGTTGTGTTTTTCAATATTAATCAAAAAATAAATTTATTTAGAAATATACCAAAACAAAACCCTAAGCTAGTTTTCATATTATAAATTTAAAAAGGAATTATATTTTACCAAAACAAAATCATAGATTTTTCATTATTTTATTTAAAATTAATTCTCGTTGTCATAACTAGACATCATGTTTTAAAAAAATAAAAACTCTTAAAATATTGACATGTGTTTATGTCAAATTTAAATGTGAAATTATTTATAATGACCTAAATTGTATTAAATGATAAATATATAATCTAATTATACTTTTAAACAATTCAAATTCATAATTTATCATTATAAATTATTTTGATTAAAAAAGATGTTTTCAACTAAATTTTAGTATTTTTTCACTATTCATCAAAATATGAATGTTATTAGAAAACTATGAAACATTTATCCAAACATAATTTTTAGTTCCCTTTTCTAAATAAGAATCTAATTTCACTAAATTGTATATATAAATGTGTCAAATACTGGTTTTAAAATTGGTTTTCCATTAAAAGGTGGTAAAATTGTAATTTTTTTTAAAATACATCTTTCATCTAAAAATGAATTTGTTCTTATATTATGTCTAAGAAATGAATAATATGGATTATAAAATTATATATGGTATATAAAATTTAAAATTTAGATTATAATATTCATAACCACTTTTTGAACGGCTAGTTTAGTATGTCGGGGTGAACTCGAACTCGGTGTTACGTGTAACACAAGTTGTTGAATTACATTGAAGAGATAATGTACTATGAAATCAAGGGGTGATACATTCTCAATTCCATGAATAAATAGATTTCTCCAAATTTGAAGTTGTTTTTTGAAAATTAAATGTTTAAAATAGAAAATACCATTTTGGAAATCCCACATCAGAAATAGTGTTAAAAAAATTTAGTCTTAATAAGAGGGAGAGGGAAATGAAAAAATTACCACAAAATTAGGGTTTGGAATAGGATTAAATTTATGGAAATTATAGACACATAATTGAATGAAGTCATAAATACTTATAGAGTGTGATTGAGGACATAATTCACTAACAAGTGTAAAATTGAGGTTATAAAACCCATCACTCTAAGATGATTTAAAATATCATTGGTTCAAAAAAACATAAGGTATTAGGATAACAAATTTTATATTTTAATATCCATTCCCTGATGTTTATGAATTAATTTCTTCATATAATATGAGAATTAAATATACTTGATTAGTATATTTCTATCCTTTAAATAATTTCAATCAAAAACTCATCTTTCACTCCAAAAGATAATAGAACTCAAAAACATTCTATTTATCCTAAACATATTGGATTAAAAAAAATTAATTCATAATTCATCTATCAAACCTTTTTAAAAAATTTCATTATTCAATTTAGTCCATTATGTAGGCCAATTGTAGGTGATGCACCATTGTCTCCCTTTGGTTGAGGGTTCAGGTCTCGTGACCATACCAGGTGCAATAGGTTTTCACCCGACCTCCAGGTTTTCATTTTTACAAAAAAACAAAATCAATCTTAATTGATGTTTTAACCTTAAACAATAGTATCCATTGTGAACCTTAATCTATTCAAAACAGTAGACTTATCCAAACTACATCTGTCCAAACTCATAGTCTAAAATTTACAAGAAAGGAAAACATAATAAAGATCTCTTTTTTCACATAATAACATGTAAATACCAACATAATGTATTCTCTTAAAACATGGTAACACCCTGAATTACTATAAAACCTTATTGAATAAATTCATGCTCTATTGTTCCTTATAGAATACTATATATTATTCATAAATCCAAAAATTTAAAATACTCCAACAATGACGGAATAAAAAAACCATTTATCCATTCCAAGGATATCAATAATATCCAATATAATTTATCAATATCAATAATCTCTTATTCCAAAATCAATACCTCAGTATTAAGACCATATTGACGTTTATCATTCCTTCATCCATGTATTTTCCATTATGTTTAACATGCAATTAAGTCACTTTTATTATAACCATATAATATCAAATCTTTAATGAAATAGTATTTTAGTACAATCCTTATATACTCCATATTTCATATAACCAGTACATTGTTGATAGAAAACTCAAATGATATAATTATTTAATAACAACATAAGAACACTAGTCATTCTTCTTCATTTTTGGTAGTATCATTACTAGAATATTATCCAATAACATAATTTGGGGTATACTCTGATGATTTGGAAAATTATTCTCATAGCATCCCAACTCCTTGCAGATGAAGCATTGCACAATTGAAACCTTTTTCATACCCTTCAAATCACGTACTTGGTGTCCTTTTTCTGTACACTTATACCAAACATTCATTCCCTTCAGGAATTTAACAAGGTTATTCTTTACACAATAATCACATATAAGAAAATTATTCTTTCCCCTCTTCCCTTTATCCATCTCTCCCTCTACAATCCCTTTCTTCTCTTTCTTCCCTTCAAAGTTATAGGACTCAAAGAATTATTTACTTATCTTATTAATAAAAGATACTATTTATTCATATGATGATAATATTTGGAAGAATATTTCTCTTCAAAATGTTTGTTTAATACTAAGAAAGATATGATCCTTCTTACACTTTGGATCATGCGTATTGTTGGTGTTCTCATTCCTTCTAATGGGTGACATTTTTAAACAATGGAATACAATAGGATAGTTTATGAATCACAATTCATAATTCCAAACTTCTAAAACACCGAACGTAAATTGAAAAGATTATTCATATAATCTATAATCATAAAAAATGTTTTCTTTGAGAAATTATTTAATCCTAATTCCTTTATAATGGATTGTAAAGATAATTTGAATTATCCGAAGAAGATCCTATTGGATTTTCTTAATGAAGAGTGCAGCAAAGCCTTTGGTCTAGTTCCAGCATACCCCGAGTCAAGCCTGAAACTCCATGTCGGAGTTTTCACTCCTAGGTACATATGTTCCAGAACTTCCTCTACCTTCTCATATCCAGACAAAGGTGTATTTCTTGGAAAATTCACAAAATCTCAACATTAGTAAAATTCATTGAAGTTCTTCTATACTAATCCTCAAAGTCTATCATAGGGTAATGTTCTCTAATCATAGTTTTTAAAAATCTATTTTCCACAGATTTACTAAACGTCCTTTGATACCAATTGTAACACCCCAACCCCAGTTACCCAGAGTTGGGGAATTATTACATAACATTGGCATGATATAAGGAATAATGTCATGAATAACCGATCAATTTAATATTATTGGAAAGAAGATACATATATAAGTTCAACATCAGAACTTGAAAATAAATAAAACACAAATTTATCCCATTGGAAACATCCATGCCTCTTAGATCATGCATAGAAGTCACTAATAACTAACTTCGTCATTTCCTGGTGAAATGATACATAATAAAGGGGTGAGATCAAATACTCAGTATGTGTATGCAATACAACAGATGATAACCTAAACATTAGGCTTGGTGAATAATTGAAAACACATGCCTTTAAATATAATAAACATGAAAACATAATGGCAGGAATATGAGATGAGAAAATATTTTCTTAAAAAAACATAGTCATGGGTATTCTACTAGTCGAATAACCACATGAAACATCAATATTATTTTCATAATGAGGTAATGTATAATGCAGAACTTTCTGAAACCTTTTGTCAAGGACACGGCCAAGACATATAAAAATCATAAAGGCCTCGATGAAAACCATATATCAAATTGTAAAATTCATTGGCCTATTACAAGTCTAATTGTTCCGTGAGACCAACCAATGCACTGAGGAGTTACAAAGGGATCTACCTGTCACTTACTAAGTCCAATACATTACTCATATGAAAAAGATAAAACATAACCTAAACAAGTATATTAAAACTAACATACGAAATGTAAATAAATTAACCATAAAAAATGAATTGTATAAAAATAACACATCCACAGTCAAACATATCACTTAACCATAAATACAATATGGAATATTTTCATCATAATAAATCAACTTCCAACAATGGGAAAACATTTCAATGGATGTTGACATAGACAAAATTAAAACTAATTGAGAGAAATTTCTCTTTTTATTTTGAAATCATTTAAGAGTCACATTATTATAAAAGAAAACATTTATTTTTAAAATATTCTTATAATATTGTAAGGGAATCATGGACGATGTTATAATAGCAGAAAGTAGCTGCACCCACCATATAAGATAAAAATGAATTTTATACCTTAATTTTGTCGAAAGGGCCATTGAGTACCTTGATTGGAAAATGAAGGAAAGATTTATTTCAAAAAATATAAAGTCAAATAAGGGTATAAAGTAATTTAACCCATAGTCTAGTAAATATTAATAATGTTTTGAAATAAATTTTTATGAAAAAAATGGATGTGGATGTTAAAGAGGTCCCAGTAGATACTTACGCATTAACAACCTCAGATAAGTAAATAGATTGTAAAATTAAACCTTACCTTGTAATTTTCCGTAGTAGATCTAATTTTAACTTCTTGTATAAAAGTTAATACGTTGTTATTAAATTATTAAAGAACTATATACCTAAATATGATATCATATATGATCCTCTAATATTTCTTTGTTAATAATATTTAATTAGTATCATCGTTTCACGTGTTAACTGATTCATTTTCATTTATATGCATGGTTATGTAAGCCATGTTTGTTTTTTATATGATGTATTTGATTACTATCCAGAACTAAATAATGTTATTAAAAATTTTCTTAATCATAAAATGAAAATTATTCTTGAATTATTATGATGGGGAATGAATCTCATCGCGTTCGTGGAGAGAGAAATCTGTACGTATGCACGATCGACAATATCATTATATTGATGGTGAAATAATTTGTAATTGGATCTTATATCATATATAATTAATCATTAACATGTTATATTTGTTATTTATATCAGTTATAATCATTATTATACCCATCATAACAATGAAGTGTTTGAATACAAAAATAGACCACGATGTAGAGACTGTAAGTCGTACGTACGAACGTTTGGTGACTTTGTCCATAATATGATGGATTGAATAACGAATATGGTTGTAACATAATTATAATAACATCAAAATATGTATATGGTACTGTATTTATTATTTTTTTTATGGAAACAAAAAAGAAAGAGGAAGTGGAAGAATAAAAGAACTTAAAAGAGGGTGGTGAAATTATTACCTCTTCTTCAGGTGTTGTCTTTTGATTTGATCGAAAGGGGTCATTTGGTTGGATTTATGAACAAGGTAAGGACTCTAGGTGGTATTTATATTATTTGGAGAGTATTTGAGAAGTGGTTGGTGGAGCCAAATGGATTTTGTGGTGTGATTATTAGAGAAGGGGAATTACCCTTTTGTAAGAGAGGTGAGGGTCACTTTAGGAATTCTTGAAATATTATTTTATTATACAATCATATTTGGTTTATAATGGTTCCAAAATAATTTATTGTGACGATAAGGTGGGTATGGGTCAAAATTATCTCAGAAAATAGATTTTATATAGGTTTAGGTTAGGATATTAACCGAATCTTTGAGATTTAACTCTTTGTTAAATAGTTTATCATTTACCACCTCTCTTTGTATTTTTATATTATATTGTTAATAAACCTACTATAAAATTCTAAGTGATCCAAAATTTGTTCATTAATGAAATATATATTATTATAAAAGTCATTTCTCTAATAGTTATACTTTTAGGACTATTATATCATTTATAATATAGTATTTGTTTTAAAACCCCATTTTTTTCAATTCTAACACTATTTTTTATCTGATTTTTGTTAAAGTCCTAACAATAAGATTAATTCAAAAAAAATTCATTTAATCAACCCTAAAATGTCATATTAACCTATAAAATTCTCGAAATTCATCCAAATTCCCAATTTAAATTTATTTGGATATTTATAATATCAATTGATTTAATTTTTTGATTAATATGGTAATTAATGCATCATCATTGCTTCATAGATAAATTTAATTATATAATGTCTAAAAATTGTAAACAAAGTACAATTATACAGGAAATAACTTTATCTTTTTAATAAATATTTATAGTTGAATTTATCTTATTTGTAACCCAATATTAAAAATGGTTCAGTTATTAAACATTGAATTTAACAATTTTCACTCTCCATTAAAGAGAATAATATTAAATATCCTAAACTAATCCATTTGGATCAAAATGATCGTCTTTTATTCATAATATTTTTTTAGTTTAATTACACATATCCAATAGAATTAGGACATGCATTAGGGTAATTATAATATCAATTTTACCTTTAATTTCCCTATTTAATTTTAATTGTGGTACATAAAAGTCAAAATTTACTATTCACCAAAAATTATTGTCATCTTATTGAACCACATTTTACATACAGATTTCAATTGTGTCTCTCTTATTTTTGATGTTCAACTCACAAAAGTGGTAAAATTATGTTTTATGCAAATATGAAAATGCTCCTAGAAGGTGGGTAAAAGACGTTAAAATTTTCAATAAAATTTTATACATCAAATTTTTTTATAAAAATTACTTCAATGAATTAAATCGAACTAATATATGTATTATTTATCTATTTTAATACAAAATTTATAAAATAATTAATTATTTAAATAAAAGTCTGTTTAAAACAATAACTCTGTTTTATTAACTATAAATAAAAAATTGAATGTTTTTAGAAAAATACAAAAAATTCACTCTAAGCTGGTTTTGATATTCTGAATTCAAAAATAAATTCCATTTTACTAAATTAAAAATATAGAAGTTGAATTAATTAATTTAAGATTATATACCATTGTCAAAACAAAAAAGCGTGTTTTTAAATAGTAAAAACTATCTAAATATTAACATCTGTTTATGTCAAATTTAAATATATAATTACTTATAATTTCTTAAATTGTATTAAATTATAAAAATATAATCTAATTATACATCCATGACACTTAAATGTATAATTTAACACTATAAATTATTTCAATTTAGAAAATTATTTTCAATTAAAATTTAGTATTTTTCACTATTCATCAAAATATGAAAGTTATCAGAAAAGTATCAAAAATTTATCCAAACAAAATTTTTATGTCCCTATTCTAAAGAAGAATTTAATTTCATTAAATTGAATATATAAATGTTTCAAATATTTGTTTTAAAAATGGTTCTCCATTAAAAGGTGGTAAAATTGAATTTTCTGAAAAATACTTCTTTTATTTGGAAAAAAATGAATTTGTTCTTATATTATGTCTACGAAACACATAATATGGATTATAAAATTATATAGAGTATAAAAAATTCGAAATTTAGTTAATACTATTGATAACCTCTTTTTGAATGGCTTATTTAGTAAGTCATCGTGCGCTCAAACTCGGTGTTGTGTGCAGCTCAATTTATTGAATTAATTTGAAAATATAACATACTATGAAGTTTTGGGGTGTTACATGCGTGATCATATTTACACTGTCATGCATTCAATCCCATAGATATGATTTCCACTATTGTTCCCCCAAGGAGGAGGGGCCTTGGTTTATCTTTCTTATGAGATATATGGTTGATTGATTCCTTTGATTGACTAGTCAAGGGTAGGATAATATTTTAATTTTCCACATCTCATCCCAGAGTTAATACAATTATTCCACAAATTTATAATTACTCCCAAGATATAAATATTGATTCAGTGATTATAAAACTATTCACATTGTACATTATCTAGAATCACATAGTTATCTGTTATTGTAAATATAACCAGGTCCGTATATTTTCTACAAATCCATTTCAAAATCATAGTTTTATAAACTCACTAGTTTTCAACATTCTCCCCCACCCCCAAAGTAAATAGTTTATTTTCATTATTCCTAAATTCCAAATTTCCAAATATTTCGGGTTTAAATTTAAAAAAATAATTTTGAAACCATTCATTCAACAAAAGTTGAATATATCTTAAAATAAAAATATTTGCAATGATTGACACTCATCATTGTATATTTCAATGAATCCTCTATTTCAATTAACCTAATGATCTATGTTGAAGGAATAGTCTTAGCTAAAAACTATATAGATGTTCATGTTACTCATTAAATCTAATATGTTCATAGTAGCTTTTCAATTCAATTTTATAACTACCAAATATTATCTAGACTCACTCAAAAATATTAGCACATATAATTTAAATAATGAGGAATTAATGAAGTCCATTTTTCACTATAAATAATCCCACATTTACACAAAAATGTAGTTCTATTTTCTTTTAAGGTCATTTATGATCTTTACAAAATAGTTAAAGTATGAGAGAAGTTTATTATTCTTTAGATCATAAACTAAAATAGAACATTAATTTCCTAAATGTATTCTTGAAGAATTACTCAGTCTATGTATGTACATTTGTTGATAATCACTCCCAAATTTGTTGCATAATGTTACCCCTTGTTCCAATTTTTACATCATTACCATATGTGTCTTCAAAATCTATCTTAACATGAGAGGGCTTGATATAATCAATAAAATTCCCAAATAAATTTGAAAGTAATTGAAACTAATTTTATAAAAATTAATATTGGATAAAATTTATTTCAATATGAATATAATCTAAAACCATATTTAGGAATCTTATAATACCCCTCTTCTTTGGTTAGATTATTTCACAAAAAAATATTTCCTTCAGAAAATTAAATCCAATTCCCCATTGATTTATGTATTGTATAATTAATTTTTATAAATTTCGAGGAACATCATTTATTGAGTATCTATTTTTTTATGATATCACATAATAATAAAAAATATTATATGACTCAAAAAACATACTATTAAATGAGTAGGCATTCTCATTATCCTATATTATTTTAGCCACTGTTGATTCCAATTTCTTAGTGTATTAATTCCGCTAAACATCTAACATTTGAGCCCTCATATTAGTAAACATTAATCATTTTACAATTTATTAATTCATATCCATCATTAGGTAATAAATTTAAATTATGTTGTTAAATTCATTATTAATATTTAAACTCAATATCTTATCAATTGATTTTTAGCACCCATACTGAATGTATTTTTCACACACAAATCCATGAACCTCTCCAAAAAATATTTTTTTTGACTATAAGGTAGGAAGGGTGCTTTTCATATTTCTCGAGTGGGATGTATAGAAATTCACTAAGGGCCACCACTTCCTCTATACCATTCACATTAATGTAAGACGTTATCTCTAAAAATATAGTTATGAAATCCATTTCTTTTTCCAAACCTTGGGTATATTTCCCTACTATAAAAAAAATCATAGTATTCTCCTTATTAGGCAGTCCTTATTCCATGTGTTTCTTCTTCTAAAAGAGATAGACATTTCATTCTCTAACAAAAAAATATATTTTACATTTCCCCATAATGAATAATTATATTCTCAGTAAATAAATTTATTTTTGACACCCCCATAACACAATAACCTCATAACATGATATTGTGTGATATCGTTCTCTATTATATGAAATCATTTCCTTTGTTTCTCCAAGTTAGTTGTGATTATTCAGTAGATATTTCAAACTTTCAAATATTACTTTATGAATGAATATACTCATTATATGTTCTTTTAAATCTATTTGTTAATGATAATTACTCATAATTTTATATGTAATGATTTCCATTATTTATTACTACTAAAAACAATGAAAATTTACACATTAAGAATTGTGAGTATTGTAAAAATAATAGGAATGATAATAATACATTTAATTATATAGTTGGATACTTTTGTCAACATTTTTCTATCTTTACAATGTGAAATATATCTATACCATCAAAAAAAATATATGTAAGCATTAATCCCATAGAAATAACATATGTTTCAACCACCTCTTATTAATCTCTTAAAATATTCAATACCTATTTATAATTCCATTTAGACATGTTTACATTAACTTAATTATTTTTCCTTTTATTATAAATTTCCAAATCCTTCTTTGTCATATTCATGTGAGGGGGTTCATCATACCCACACTATATTTACCCATATTTCATTGAATTTGAGATATCATAATCAGTTCATGTTTTTATATATATATATCATGTTTCTCATTCTACACATTATTATCTATTAAATAATGGTTAAATAATAAATACAAGGAATCATTTAATTAATTTTTACCCTTATCACTAGATTTTACCACATCATTCATGAATGATTTTTTCTCCTCTCCAAATTTTGGAATCTTTTTGTTCCATTACTCAATTAAAACATTGTATTATTTGATTAAATTAATCCCACAAGTCATATAATCTTTCAATTCATGTGAGTGATTATCGACCATGTCACATTTCTCAATAAATTTAAATTTAATTTAAATAATAAAATATTTATGTAATCCCTTAATATTCCATAACATTTTCATATCCTCAAAAAATTATGACTAGTGTGACGTTATATCATTATTCATAACTTTCAAATATAGAAACTATGTTGAGATAAAAGTATTCCCCTCATAATCATCAATAATTTTTTTAACTCTTTTGAAATAATCCATAACTCTTCATATTAGGAGACATTATTTTTCCTTAAGATGGTACCAAATTTTAAAATTCTTATATTTCATCTTTACATTTTATTAACCTCAATTCAGATCACTTATATAATAATGTCTTTCCATTTTTATCAAACATTAAATTTTGATTATCCTCTTTTAGAAATTCATCTAATTCATATGAAAAATGGGGAACCTAAAATATTAGAATCCTTGGGATTTTAGAAAATTTGGTAGTTTGAAATTCACTTTTTGTGTGGGTGGAGAATCAGGGTAAGGATACTTTCCAAAGTTATTCATATCACAGAGTATATTTACCTTTTAATTATATGTGGAAATTATTTTTCACATTATTATTAGTGATGATCAAAATACATGACCATCATTTATATATCAATTTTCCAATTGATTAAATTTTCCAATTTTATCTGACGATGTTTCATAAAAATTAAATAAATGTGTGTATATGGGCAAAAAAATATTTATATGGTACACCGTAATGAGAAAATTATGTGGACAATGGTACCAACATTATGTTAGTTGACTAAAATCACCATGTTCACTGCTTGTTTCTCTAGGATATGTCACACTTTCTTAGGGTTAATTCCTTCTAATGGTATGGGGTATATGCACAATATCCTCATGATAGCTTCAATCACACATCCCCATTATGATTACGAATTTAGAATGAAAATAAAATTTCATGAAAAAGGGGTAATATCACATATTGTTTAATAGTCACACCAAATTTATATTGTTTTAAATTGAATAAAAACATTCAAATTCAAGTATATGTTGTGAAAATCACATATAGAAACTTATTTCCAAGATATATCATTGAAAATAAATTTCCTTTAGAATGATTATTATGTGATTTCAATATATATTATATATTTAAAAACTATATAAATACTCTTAATTTCTAGAATAATTATATATTTCATTCAATTATTTGGATATAGAAACAC
Source organism: Viscum album (assembly GCA_963277665.1). NCBI lineage: Eukaryota > Viridiplantae > Streptophyta > Magnoliopsida > Santalales > Viscaceae > Viscum > Viscum album. The sequence continues at coordinate 2,161,663 of OY728148.1, read as the reverse complement.
ATACCTTTCACTACCTATAATGTTGAATTAGGGGTTTGTTATTTCCATTGTAAGAAGCCTATAATTATTTTCATTAAAATTTAAATTTTATGAAGTGACGTCCATAGAATAACTCTCCTATCTATTTTGAATATAGATATATTAATTTTTCATTATTCCTCTATTTCTAAAATAATATCAGGTTTGGTGAATATCTTCTATTTATTTTCATATTTTAGTTTTGTTAACATATAATTATATAAATTATATTATGTGTGTAACTTTTAAATTTTGGGTCATAAATAAATATTAAATTTTCCATGTGTATCCTATCATAATATCTTGGATATTTTCATTTTTTAATGTTATAACTTCATAATAAATTATCCATCTTCAACAATGAATTCTCATATCTATAAACATTGAAATAATAACATGACAAATTTCCTGATCTTTGTTATTATATTCTAATTCTTAATGACTAATGATCACAACCCCCCTCCCCCCACATTGGATGAATTTGAACCTCTACTTATAAAAAAAGTCTCACGTTCAAGTGTTTTTAAATAGTTGGGGACTCTAAAAATTCCCACTTTTTATCATAAAAGTACACTATGATGTATCTATTACATGCATGGTACAAAATCCGCTTAGTAAAGGATCCACCAAAATTTATATATCATGATTAAAGTCATTTAAATTATTGGTACCAAATAACATCAAATACTGACGATATTCTATTATAGTGTGGCATGTAATTTAACGGCACAGTTGAGTCCATACTGTAGAACCATAAAATAGAAACCATTATATAGAATTACTACATCTATATAGTGTTCCCTAATTTAAAAATAACTTAAAAATAGTCTATAGATTTAGAATAATTTAAATGTCATCTATGAAATATCATTACCCCTATGATGTGTATTACATCCTTACAATTCTTTCATCACAAAAAAAATCCATTTTCAAACTAATTCTATGTGAAAACTATATCTCTAAGCATTGAGGTCCCTCTATCCTGTTTTTTTATAATTCTTATTATATAGCTAGCACTTTCTATTCCATTACAACATTTCAAAATTACATATTATGTTCTATCCTGTTATAGGATTAGAGCTCCAAAAATTCTTCACATCTATTATGTCAAAAACCACAATAATTCAAGGTAGAGATACGTTTTGGGAATATTAGAGTTCCAGGAACATAGGAATGTTGTTAATACTAAATACTAATTTTAAATTTATGTATTAAATTTGATAACACTCAAGAATGAGGTGTAATATTATACATGAGCCTTATCAAAGAGTGGTGAATAATTGACCTGAAGGATCTCCTTATAAGAATATGCTTTTAGCTTGTTGAATAGTGCCTTATTACTAGAGTCCCATATTTAAATTGCTATTATAATTATCATTTTTAATAAAAATGATTAGTTGTATGACTCTCCATTTGGTTGTACAGGGGTCCACTCCCATACTCTTTAGTATTATCACCCTCCAATGTTGTTACTTGTCACATGCACACATCTGACCTACATGTGTTCTCACCTTTGAATTTTTATATTATCCCAACCTATGATATGTTATCCATAATTTATGGTGATATATTTCATAGGAATTGGTTGTTAATTCCTATGCAATGAAGGGATGGTTTATACCTCATCATGGCTGGCTATGCCTGGAAAAATATTTTCCATTTCCTTACCTCACCCCTTAGCCAAGAACAAAACTCTACCTATTTATAATTAATCCATTTCTATATTATGTAATGAATTAATATGTAACTAACCAATATTTTCATCGACAAGAATTAATCCATGACCAAATACAGTAAAAAAAATGTGATCACGTATTTTCAACAAATCCACTCCAAATTCACAGGGTTACAAATTCAAACAAGAATAAAAATCAATCCTTTGAATTTTTTTTAATTATAAACTTAACTAAAACAAAATTTTAGAAATATTATTTGTATTTTTAATATTGAAAATTTAATTAGTCTATGTACTTATACTCCACTTGTAATTATGAATTGTACATGAAAATATAAATTCTTGAAATAATGTACTCCAAATAAGTTAATAGCCTCATTAATTATTACAAAATACCTTCCATAAAAATATTTCTATATAAATTTAAAATATAAAAAAAAATCAAACAATTTGTTTCATAATAATATTCATAACAGTCATTTTATTTCTACTGTTAAATATTATTACTCATCAAATGAGATTTCAATAAATTCCATATTACCACTGAGCCAAGGATCTTTGTAGGAAACACGAATCTTATCTAAAACAAACAAGTCTATCTATGTAACAATTTAGTTCTAATAAATTCATAGAATAATATTAATTATATTTTCTCAATACAACCTATTATCAAAATAATGTTAAAACTGTTTGAATATAAGAATTAAAACACCTAGAGTGAATGACATACCATTTTCAATACAAGTTGTGTCATTTTAAAAAATAATATGATAATTCCATTTTATTTCTTTTTCATTTAGTATTCATACATGATCCTATAATTTTGATCAGTGTGGAAGAGACTTTACAACACATTATAAAACCACCCTTGATTTTTAAATCATACTCTTCAATCATTCATCAATTTATCGATCACGTTATCTTGAGAATAACTCCCTAAGTTATATTTTAATGTTAAATTTTTTTCAGTTTTCTCATCATTTATATATGTGAATATTTGTTATATGTTTACATGGTTGGAATAAAATAACTAATAAACTTCAAAAAATAGGTTGAAATAATTTTCAACCGGTTTCATCACAATTCAATCCATAGCGCAATTTTGTTTAACTAAACAACGTATAAAACCAGACTATGTTTTCTCATAATTAACATCTTCATTAGTGATATAATTTAACTACAAATATAACCATTAGATCATCACCAATAATTCCCCATTGATTTACTATTTTCTATCAAATTTTTTTTGTATGTAATGTAATATATTTAGGATCACCTTTTTTAGGAGAACATAGTAATTGGAAATTTTACAAACCTATTATAAAATATTTGGATTGAATATGTATAATCAAGAACTATAATTATTTTAGAATTTGTAAATTCTCTTTTATTAGTGAATTGATTCTAGTAACAACATGACTTTTAAGACCATATTTCAATAATAATTGATCATTTACTATTTGATTACTTTAGATCCTTTTTCATGTCACATATTGGTTTTAAATCAATCAATTAATTATCAAATTCCAAAAGTTAACTTCAACATTTCATGATGGTTTATTATTGATACAAAAATTAAACCTAAATGACTTCCACCACCACATTATTAATTTAATTTTTTAGCAATGTTTTATATATAAACTTAGTTTTGTTTCATTTTATATTGATAAACCATACCATCAGAATTGGGTCATCCATATATCCTAAACCACTTCACAAAAGTTGTTACATAATGACTATAATGGGAGAGTAGTACTAACTATATTCCAAAACCTGGGGATCATGGTGAGTCACTAAGAATCATAAAATTCCATTTAACTTTTAAGTTAGAGTCCACCATTAGGATTGAAATATTTTTAATGGAATTAAATTCATTTTCCACTTATTTAGAGTTGTTCTCTTCGATATAAACCATGTCATTGTCCACACCACCATGCGATATTTTGACACTAAGTATTTCATCTTCAAAAACATGTTTAATTTTATTTTTCTAACCAATCGTACAATTTTTCTTGTCTGTATAATGTTAATTTATTTTCATAGTGCGTAACATCCTTTGAGGCATCCCCTTCACACAAATAACTCCACTATAGGAGTTATGTAAACTCTATTTTTCTTTCATTAAGGTGCATATCTATTTTCTCTTAGAGGATTGTGGTTAACCTACTTATTTTTTACACAATTTGGTTTTATATTTTGAATGGGATAATTCATTATCTTCCTCAAAAATATATTTCTAAATAAGATCAGTTTATCATTATATAAGTTCATATTTACCCTTTCAATTCAAGTTAAAAATATCTATAAATATTTCAAATTCAATCACAGATAATATAATAAGTATAATACGAATTAAAATCGTACCTATATTATTTTAGTTTGATTCAATATATTTATTTTAATATATATTTAAAGTGTGAAATAGATTCAATATCCTAGAAACCATAACATTTTATGGGACAATACACCCCACAGAAATTGAAAATGTTTTCATACCATCTTGTTATTCCCTTGAACTTATTATTACCATCTCCTAGGGATCCTGTTATACTTGTATCCAGTAAGATCCTAGATTCCCCATTTCTTCAGAATGTCAATATATTTATTTACCTTTTCCTTGGGAGATGGATCATCATATGCAATACCACATTTTCAAATATTTCATGTCCTTTCGGACATGTGTATCATTCATTATTTTTTGTAGATATTGAAAACATAACTTTCTTTACATAAACATCTACTAAAGAATAGATAAAAAATAAAAAAGTTATCCTTTATTATTGTCTTAAATATTGTACATAATTTATCCACTTATATCATAAATAAGTATATAAATTTTCTTATTTATTGAATCTTTATGCATGTGGATTCAAGATGAACATTATGGTCTTTCTTGATTATCTCCCCAGTGGACATGTCATCTTGTAATACCCATGATATACTTTCCACCATATCACATGTCTCTATAATTATAAAATTTACATAATAAAATGAACCATTAAAGAATAAATTATCCTATTATATTATCTAATTATACTAAACTAGTTCTGAGAGATTTTTATAAAGATCATTATTCATTGATGTCATGTTTTGAACCTCAACATTTTTCTAACTCTTGATGAAATTTGATTGGATTTAATCCACCATTGTTTACATATTCTCTGACTCATCAACATATGTGAAATTATTTTCCCTTAGGTTAGTAGAAACTTCAACATTTATTATTTTTAGTCTATTTAATTTATCAATATCAATTATCTATAGTTGAATTGAGATATCATGACATTTTTTCTCATCAATTATTTTTAAAATACCCTCTTATAACTTTTGATATAGTTCCTCTGAAAAGTGGAAAATATAAAATTTTAACGTTATTCTGTAATACTCATTTTTAGTGGTCATTAAATTACATTTCATATCAACTTCTTGATTCATACAAGATGCAACATTTAATGAATTAATGGATTCACAATATGAATTTTTATAACTATATTCCCTAAAATAATGGATGCATTCAAAAAAATCTTACTCCTTGGAATAATTTAACCACATTCATTAATTTATCTTAATATTTTATCCTTCTAATTTTTCTCATTTCCATTGGTTAAACGTATTCTAGAGAATAATATATCTTCAGTTACAACAATAAAATCATATAATACATAGAAAAAAACGTGTAAATTAATAAATCATATTGTTGGATCCCAATTGATATGTATAATTAGGACATATATGTCTAAGAGGGTGTGAATCAAGTTATATATTCATTTTAATGTTCTTTCAAACCAATTGGATCTTAACCTATTAATTATAATGGTCACATATTTTTTTATTAGTGTTTTTGTTAATCTCATTAATTTATTAGTGTTTATGTATCAATATGAATTATGATAATCATTATTAACATTATATGATGATGGTGCACAAGATTTAAAATAGATAATGACTAAAGAAACCTAGGTTTTCAATTGGTTGATAGAAACATGCCAGTCTAAGGAGTAGGTTCCAATATTTTTTCATCCACCAAAATCATGAAGCACACCACTTATTGCTTTATGCTATGAGAATCATTCCTGGGTTATATTAATTACAATGATTATGGGTAGATACCAAATCTACAAAGGATAACATCCCTCTCACTTCCCACATATTATTATTTCATTATAATTAAAAACAACAATCACACGGTCCAATGAATAATATCAACTATTTTTTGAGTGTTATAATGATTATAGTGTGGTGCCCTACGAATATCAACCTCCTCTTCAAAGGTTTTATGTGATAATCATTTTTGGTAATTTTCCTCCATGAGAGTTAAATAAAATTATTTAACCTTTATAATCAAATTTAGTAAATTATGTGACATCTTATTACCCAAAAAATTGTAAAAATCCTCTTCATTTTTTGAATTACTCTTGAATATCATCACATTGATGGATTTAGCATCTCTTAATATTCATTTCCTCAAATATCTAATTGGTCCTCATTCATTCATAGTGTAGAAATAACATACAATTTATTTTTTAGGAAATGAAAACTATATTAACAAACTAGAATGAATGAAAATTCCTCTCGCAATGTTTAGAGATATATTTCAATGGAGCTCTCTTTCTCTCCGTCGGAAAGAATATCTCATTTACCACATAAATTTTTCATCACATTCTTCCTCACTTTATTGATTTAAATTTCTTATAATTATTTATTTCTTATAATTATTTATTTTTGATTCATAAATAAATATACGATTATCTTTCTGTCTTGTGTCAAAACTCCATGGATATTTACATATCTGAATTATATATGTTCCTATAAAATTATTTATCTACAAGAATGAATTTCCCTATATATAAATATTAAATATGAATATCTACTGCACCATGATAATGTTTTTTAAATTTTAATTCATTACAATATTTGATAATTACCCCTCTATAATATTCTATTGACCTCCCACTAATAAATTTCCACACATTTCCAGGAATTTGATAAGAATTAGGGACTCTATAAAATCTATCCTTCCATGACACATGTACACTATAGAAGAGATTTTAGTTTCATATTGAAAATTCTTATTAGGAAGTTTTACACTCTATTAATATTGAACTAAATGATTTATTCCATCTCATTAGGTGTGGAATGATTTATCCACATGCATAAAAAATTATCAAAAATGTGATGTGTAGTTCTTCTTAAGAGTAAACGAATCCCCATAAATTAATTTTCTAAAAACTAAAATGGAATAATTTATTTCATTTTGGTGTGAGAATAATATAATAACTAATGGGGTATTGTTTTTGTCATATCCTATCTACCTCTGAAATTATAGTTTATCAAATAAACACATTAGGGTATATGACTTTTTTGGATTAGAGATCCCCACATTCTGTATTTCTGTTAAATCATAACCCTCCATTAAAAAACATGCTGTTGTGGAATAGAATTTTTAACATACAAGGAATTAAAAAACGGTGTTAGAATCCAATATATTGAAGGTATATAATGATTTTATTCATAAAATATCGCGTGATTGGTTGATGATGATCTATAAGACATATCAATTGGTGTACCATGATTAATCAGACAGATTTTGTTATATTGTGGTATTTTAATCCTTATAAAATTTTCCTACTTCCTATAGTCTGACATTATTCATCCAATAATCATTATAGTTCATAATTATAATCATTATTTCACTAACATTCCATTTTTTAGAAACTTGTTCATTACCCTGCATCCTCCATAATGCCTCCCTAGGGCATGAACCATTGGTCTCATTAGAACGAAACTACCCTCAAGATTTCTCACCCCTGAAGGCATATTTTTAATCTTCACTAGATAAAAATTCCACCCACATGACTTCATACTACCTAGTTAATGGTTGATCAATCTCATACAAAGCATTCTTGATTGATTCCATGAATTTTCAAGCTCTAGAAGGCCTATATTTTACCATTTTTTCATCTCATCCCTTGAAAGACAAATAAATTATCTATCATATTTTTTCTACAATGTAATTTTTATCGATTTAATGAATAAATAATTATCATTAATTTACAATAAAATAATATTTTACATGATCAAATATTATTCAAATCAAATCCATGATCATATATTTTCAATAAATCCACAAAAAATCATAGGGATCCAAAATCACTAGTGTTCAACATTTTATATGTATTTATTACATACTGTGTGTAACACCCCAAGATTTTATAGTGTGTTATTTCTTCAAAATAATTCAATAACTTTAATTACACGCAACACCGATTTCAATTACACCATGACTTACCAAACAAGCCATTCAAAAGAGATTATGAATAGTATTAGATAAATTTTAAAGTTTATGTAATCCTTATAATTTTAGAATCCATATTATGAGTTTCTTAGATATAATGCAAGAACAAATTCATTTTCAGTATTGCACTTTTATCAACTTTTAATAGTGAACCATTTTTAAATACTATATTTTAAACTTTTTAACTAAATGGGGACATCAAAAATTTAAAATGAAACATCCCAAGCTTCCACGGTACGCTTTCCTTTGAATAAAATAGTAGCGTGTGTTGTACGCAACCTTGAGTTTTAACACCCGCCACAACCAATCAAACTAGCCATTATGAATAGTAATACCTAAATTTTGAAATTACATATATTTGATATTTTAAAATGGACTTCATTTTTGGATTCGGAATATCGAATTTAGCCTAAGGTGAAATTTTGGTACTTTTCGGATAACTTTCATAATTTGATGAATAGTGAAAATTACTAAATTTTAATTAAAAACAACTTTTTTAATCAAAATAATTAATAGTGATAAATTGTGAATTTGAGTGGTTTTAAAGTATATTTAGAATATATTTTTACCATTTAATATAATGTTGGTCATTGGACATAATTTTACAATTAAACCGAACATAAACAAGTGTCAATCTTTTGATAGTTATTACCTCTTAAAAACACGCTTTTTGTTTTGACAGCGGGAATTAATTTTAAATTAATTTCTGCCACTTCTGTGTTTTGAATTTAGAAAAATGGATTCCATATTTGGAATCAGGATGTCCAAATTGTGTAAATAAGTAACTTTTATTTTTAGACATTTTGAATAATTACTGTGGTAAATATTTTATTTACCATGGTTAAGGGTAAATCCGGTAAATAAGGGTTAAAAAAATAATATTATAATAATACAAAATTACCCTAAAACGTGTCATAACCTTATTGGTGGACACATACGCGACCATGGGCATCCTTGGGTCGATTTGGGGACCCCTTGGAGCCACTTGTATGTGGTAGGGACACATTATATTAATAAAGTTAAAATAAAAATAAAAATGGCATAAGATTACATCTTTTAGAAGAACAATTTTTACATAGGGTTATACATGTTGGATTTTCGATTATAAATCCATTAGAAAGCTAAAACGATTTCCTACATAATGATATTTTATTTATAATTTTTAGACATCAAATAATTTAAATTATTAATGACACAATAATGATGCAATGTTTACCTCTTTAATAAATAATTTAAATAAATAAGATTATAATGATTAAAATATTATCTAAAACCTGTCCAATTCTTATTGGTTGATGTTATTTAGAATATGAGTCATCTTATCTTCGACCTCAATGATTTTTGGACCATTATAAACCGAATATAATTATATTATAAAGTAATACTTTCACTCTTTCCTAAAGAGCCCCTCCTCTCCCTTATAAAAGGAGACCACTTCTACTCATTCCTCACACCTCTCAAGCCACTTGGCTCATCCAAACCCTGCCCAAATAATCTCCCCACATCCCTCTCCTCCTCCTTGAAGCTTCCCCTTAGGCAGAAAGCATTTCACGAAGTCCTTTGGTTCCAACCAAAGTGAGTTACCTAAATTAAAGGAGGTTAACCTACCCCAACAAAGGAAAAGTACAAGGTAAGGGATTTTCTTATCTCACATTCAATTCCGTGAGATTTCCATTATTCGCCACTAAATTATTGAAAGTGGTGTATTGTGTACTGGAATTTGATATATATTATCATGATTATCTATATATTCATGTTATTATGTAAAAAATTTGGTGGTTATTAACTTTTGTCCATACGACTCAGTTGATTAACGTGGTAAGGGGTTTGCATCTCACTCTTTATTTCCGTGAGATTCATGCCATATTTCCACTATTATCTTTTGTGCGGTGTATGTACTACCCATAATTGTATTCTTTGTGTAATACACTTTACCTTATGTGTATTTACATTTTCATTATATGATACCTATTTCATGGGTTGTATGTTTCATAAGTTACCAAATTGATAAGGGTTTACTTCACAATCTCTTTAATATCCGAGGTTGTCTTTACGTAAGTATCTACAGGGACATATTTACTATCCATGTCCATATTTCATAAAAGAGTTTTCAAAGGGATTATTTCTAAGGGAACTTTTAATAAAACATCATTTTAAATGTTTTAAATACTTATTCTTCTAAATCATCCTCATTTATGTCAACGTTTTCAAAATGTTTTGGAAGGATTTATTTATATGAAAATGAATGTTTTAAAAGTGTTAATTCCATTCAAAAGTTTCAAAGTGGTATGGGACACTTTTATTCAAAAATGTATTTAAATGCCTTACTTTCTAAATTGTGTAACATTAAAATGTTTTCATGAAAAAGGGATATTTCTCTCAATAATTTTTTTAAAAAAACATTTTCATCTATGTCAACATCCTTTGATGGATTTTAAGATTATTTGAAGTTGATTTATTATGATACAAAACATCCATATTGTAATGAAGTTTTGTGATATGTTTGACTATAGATGTGTCATTTATATAGCATTCATGGTTTATGAGTAAAGTATTGACATTTCGTATGCTAGTTCCAATAAGAATGTTTATGTTATATTTCAACCTTTACTTCATATGAATGTGTTGGAAAAGTATGTTCCAGGTTGGGGACTGGTTAAAGTAAGCCCTCCAGGTTGGGGACTGGTAAAAGTAAGCCCTCCAGGTTAGGGACTGGTAAAAGTAAGCCCTCCGGTTTGGTCTCCGGTTATTAGAGGCACTCCGGGTTGGTGTCCGGTTATTAGAGGCACTCCGAGTTGGTGTCCGGTTATTAAAGGCACTCCGGGTTGGGTTCCGGTTATAGTTAGCCCCATGGTCTTGGGACGAGGCCTTGAAAAGAAATTAAAGTTTAGAATTATGCATTCCATCATTATGAAAGTGTTTATTTATTTTGCATGTGATTATTCGATTAGTAGAATATCCATGTGAATAAGTAAATGGAATTATTTCATTTTACTTTTGCCATACTATGTTGAAGTTCAAGTTTAAAAGGCTTTTGTTTTAGTAATGCATTGCCTTAAATTTTTATGCTTATTTTGAATGTTCCGCTATATTGTTATCCTTACTGGGCATTTGAGCTCACCCCTTTTCTATGTTTATTTTCCCCAGGATGTGAAAAGTAAGTTATGAATGACCTGTAGGGATATTATGAGGGGATAATAGTGTGGACTGTGGAGATATTATGTTGTTGTAGTAGTTTTTTATTTTATGATGTAATATAAGACTTATGAATATATCTAGTGTTTCCAAGGCTACTAAACCAATCGGTCTTTCGAGATTTGATCTTTTTTGTGATCATGCCAATGTTATGTAATAATGCACCGACTCTGGGTAACTAGGGTCGGGGCGTTACAGTTGGTATCAGAGGAAGTTTAGTACAAACCTTGGAAGCTAGATTTAGATAAACTCTGATTAGAGCACGTAGACCTAAGATGAACTTTGAGGATTAGTATAGAAGAACTTCCTAGAATTTTGGTATTGTAGAGATTTTGTGAGTTTTCCGAGCAATACATCCCTGTCTGGATACGAGCAGGTAGAGGCGGCTCTGGCACAGATGTACCTAGGGGTAAAACCCGAAAACACCGCTTTGATCTAGACTCGAACGGGAACTGGTGAACGACAACGGGCCTTGCTGCACTCTTGGTTACAACACTCCCGGGGGCTATGCTTAGGATAATTCTCATTTTCTTTACAAACCATTATGAAGGGTTTATGATTATATACATCCTCAAAGGAGACATTTTTATATGGATTATATCCATAAATAGTTCAATTTATGTTAAGTGTTTTATAAGTATGGGATTATGTATTTTGATTCATAAACTGATCTAGTGTATTCCATTGTTTAGAAATGGCGCCCAGTAGAAGGAATGAGAACTCCAGAAATGCACATGATCCAAAGAGAAGGAAGGATCATATCTTTAATGGTCTTAAGCTGGAATTTATAATAGAAATAGTCTCCCATGTATTATCATCATATGAAGAAATAATATCATGTGTTGATAAGATAAGTAAAGAGTTTACTGAGTCCTATGGCTTTGAAGGGAATCAAGAGAAGAAAAGGATGGAAGAGAGAAAGATGGATAAAGGGAAGAGGGAAAAGAAGAATTTTCCCATATGTGGTAACTGTGGAAAGAAACACCCTGGAACTTGCCTGAAAGGAATGGGAGTTTGTTATAAGTGTAGAGGAAAAGGGCACAAAGTACATGACTGCAAGGGTAAGAAAATGGTTTCAAATGTACAATGCTTCATTTGCAAGGAGTTTGGACACTATGCGAACCTATGTCCCAGTCATCAGAATATGTCGCAAATGATGTTATTGGATAATAATCAAGTTATGATACTACCACAGATGAAGAGGAATGATTAGAGTTCTTATGTTGATTATGTCAATTGAGTGTTGTATCAACAATGTACTTGTTATAATAATTATGGAGTATATAAGGATTGTACTGTAGTACTATTTCATTAAGGACTTGAGATTGTGTGGAACAAAGAAAGGTGACTCAATAGCAGGATAAATTTTTGGAAAATATATGGTTTAAAGAATGATAAACCATAATATAGTTCTGATACTGATTTAGTGATTTTGGAATAATACATGATTGTTTTGGATAAATTATATTGGATATTCTTGACTACCTTGGAACTGATTAATGATCTGTATATTTCATTATTGTTGGGGTTTAAAACATTTTTGGATTGATGAGGTATATCCAGCATTCTATATGGAATAAGGGAGCATGAATGTAATCAATAAGGAATATAGTAATTCAGGATGTTTCAGTGTATTAAAAGAATACATGATGAAGGTATTCATATGCTATTACGTGGTAAAAAGGATCTACATTATGTTTACATTCCTTATAAATGTTGGACTGTGAGTTTGGACATAAGTATTTTGGATAGTTCTAGTTTGGATTATTTTAGATTGCCATAAAAGGACAACCCGGAAGTCGGGCGGCAACCCATTGCGTCCGGCAAGGCTGTGAGACTTGAACCCGCAACCGAAGGGCGACAAGGGTGTATCACCTACCACTGGCCCACGAGATGTCCTGGATTAAATAATGTAGTTTTTATTAAAAGATCTTGTAGATGAATTATAAATTCGTTTATTTTGGAACCCTATACGAATAGTGTAAATATAATTTTTTTTACATTCTATTATCTTTTAGAGTGAAAGATGAGTTTGTGGTAGAAATTTATTAATGGATAAAACTCTAATTATAAAGTAATTATATCTCCTTATGATCTTATCCAATCTCATAAATATATTCCACAACATTAAGAAAAGGAACTTAGAACAAAAATGTTGTCCTAGATGGTACCTTAAATCATCACTAATTTATGGCTTTGGGATTGTTGGCCTTTTCATAGCCATGTTCTCTACCACTCTCCATCAGATAATTGATGGTTAGATTTCTCCTCCATATCCATATTTTTCTAAATGAAACCCTAGTATGTGTTATTTTCGGTAATCTTCATACTTTCCACTCTTTATTTTAAATAGAGGCCTCATTAATTCATTTTTCGATGTGGGATTTCAACTAAGATATTTTGAAACGTCAAAAATGTGTTATCCCAATACCCTATATTTTGTTGAACCGATGGTACTTCAAATCATCATAGATTGATGAGTTTAAGGACCTTAATTTTATACTTGTTTGTGATTGATGACCTCAATCACTACCTATAAATATTTACATTTTTCCTCCAATTATATGTCTCTAATTGCCACCAATGTTCTCCTAATCGAGATCATAATTTGGTGGCGACCCTTTCATTTCTATTTTCCTCATATTAAGACTAAATTTTAGTAACCCAATTTCTGATGTGGGTTTTCCCACAAAGATATTTTCTATTTTCAACCTTTTATTTTCTAAGAACAATTTCAAATTGCGAGGACGCAATTTATTGAAGGAGGGGAGAATGTAACACCCCAAGATTTTATAGTGTGTTATTTCTTCAAAATAATTCAATAACTTTAATTACACGCAACACCGATTTCAATTACACCATGACTTACCAAACAAGCCATTCAAAAGAGGTTATGAATAGTATTAGATAAATTTTAAAGTTTATGTAATCCTTATAATTTTAGAATCCATATTATGAGTTTCTTAGATATAATGCAAGAACAAATTCATTTTCAGTATTGCACTTTTATCAACTTTTAATAGTGAACCATTTTTAAATACTATATTTTAAACTTTTTAACTAAATGGGGACATCAAAAATTTAAAATGAAACATCCCAAGCTTCCAAGGTACGCTTTCCTTTGAATAAAATAGTAGCGTGTGTTGTACGCAACTTTGAGTTTTAACACACGCCACAACCAATCAAACTAGCCATTATGAATAGTAATACCTAAATTTTGAAATTATATATATTTTATATTTTAAAATGGACTTCATTTTTGGATTCGGAATATCGAATTTAGCCTAAGGTGAAATTTTGGTACTTTTCGGATAACTTTCATATTTTGATGAATAGTGAAAATTACTAAATTTTAATTAAAAACAACTTTTTTAATCAAAATAATTAATAGTGATAAATTGTGAATTTGAGTGGTTTTAAAGTATATTTAGAATATATTTTTACCATTTAATATAATGTTGGTCATTGGACATAGTTTTACAATTAAACCGAACATAAACAAGTGTCAATCTTTTGATAGTTATTACCTCTTAAAAACACACTTTTTGTTTTGACAGCGGGAATTAATTTTAAATTAATTTCTGCCACTTTTGTGTTTTGAATTTAGAAAAATGGATTCCATATTTGGAATCAGGATGTCCAAATTGTGTAAATAGGTAACTTTTATTTTTAGACATTTTGAATAATTACTGTGGTAAATATTTTATTTACCATGGTTAAGGGTAAATCCGGTAAATAAGGGTTAAAAAAATAATATTATAATAATACAAAATTACCCTAAAACGTGTCCTAACATTATTGGTGGACACATACCCGACCATGGGCATCCTTGGGTTGATTTGGGGACCCCTTGGAGCCACTTGTATGTGGTAGGGACACATTATATTAATAAAGTTAAAATAAAAATAAAAATGGCATAAGCTTACATCTTTTAGAAGAACAATTTTTACATAGGGTTATACATGTTGGATTTTCGATTATAAATATCCATTAGAAAGCTAAAAATATTTCCTACATAATGATATTTTATTTATAATTTTTAGACATCAAATAATTTAAATTATTAATGACCCAATAATGATGCAATGTTTACCTCTTTAATAAATAATTTAAATAAATAAGATTATAATGATTAAAATATTATCTAAAACCTGTCCAATTATTATTGGTTGATGTTATTTAGAATATGAGTCATCTTATCTTCGACCTCAATGATTTTTGGACCATTATAAACCGAATATAATTATATTATAAAGTAATACTTTCACTCTTTCCTAAAGAGCCCCTCCTCCCCCTTATAAAAGGAGACCACTTCTACTCATTCCTCACACCTCTCAAGCCACTTGGCTCGTCCAAACTCTGCCCAAATAAGCTCCCCACATCCCTCTCCTCCTCCTTGAAGCTTCCCCTTAGGCAGAAAGCATTTCAAGAAGTCCTTTGGTTCCAACCAAAGTGAGTTACCTAAATTAAAGAAGGTTAACCTACCCCAACAAAGGAAAAGTACAAGGTAAGGGATTTTCTTATCTCACATTCAATTCCGTGAGATTTCCATTATTCGCCACTAAATTATTGAAAGTGGTGTATTGTGTACTGGAATTTGATATATATTATCATGATTATCTTTATATTCATGTTATTCTGTAAATAATTTGGTGGTTATTAACTTTTGTCCATACGACTCAATTGATTAACGTGGTAAGGGGTTTGCATCTCACTCTTTATTTCTGTGAGATTCATGCCATATTTCCACTATTATCTTTTGTGCGGTGTATGTACTGCCCATAATTGTATTCTTTGAGTAATACACTTTACCTTATGTGTATTTACATTTTCATTGTATGATACCTATTTCATGGGTTGTATGTTTCATAAGTTACCAAATTGATAAGGGTTTACTTCACAATCTCTTTAATATACGAGGTTGTCTTTACGTAAGTATCTACAGGGACATATTTACAATCAATGTCCATATTTCATAAAAGAGTTTTCAAAGGGATTATTTCTAAGGGAACTTTTAATAAAACATCATTTTAAATGTTTTAAATATTTATTCTCTTAAATCATCCTCATTTATGTCCACGTTTTCAAAATGGTTTGTAAGGATTTATTTATATGAAAATGAATGTCTTAAAAGTGTTAATTCCATTCAAAAATTTCAAAGTGGTATGGGACACTTTGATTCAAAAATGTATTTAAATGCCTTACTTTCTAAATTGTGTAACATTAAAATGTTTTCATGAAAAAGGGATATTTCTCTCAATATTTTTTTAAAAAAAACATTTTCATCTATGTCAACATCCTTTGAAGGATTTTAAGATTATTTGAAGTTGATTTATTATGATACAAAACATCCATATTGTAATGAAGTTTTGTGATATGTTTGACTGTAGATGTGTCATTTATATAGCATTCATGGTTTATGAGTAAAGTATTGACATTTCGTATGCTAGTTCCAATAAGAATGTTTATGTTATATTTCAACCTTTACTTCGTATGAATGTGTTGGAAAAGTATGTTCCAGGTTGGGGACTGGTTAAAGTAAGCCCTCCAGGTTGGGGACTGGTAAAAGTAAGCCCTCCAGGTTAGGGACTGCTAAAAGTAAGCCCTCTGGTTTGGTCTCCGGTTATTAGAGGCACTCCAGGTTGGTGTCCGGTTATTAGAGGCACTTCGGGTTGGTGTCCGGTTATTAGAGGCACTCCGGGTTGGGTTTCGGTTACAGTTAGCCCCAAGGTCTTGGGACGAGGCCTTGAAAAGAAATTAAAGTTTAGCATTATGCATTCCATCATTATGAAAGTGGTTATTGATTTTTCATGTGATTATTCGATTAGTAGAATATCCATGTGAATAAGTAAATGGCATTATTTCATTTTACTTTTGCCATACTATGTTGAAGTTCAAGTTTAAAAGGCTTTTGTTTTAGTAATGCATTGCCTTAAATGTTTATTCTTATTTTGAATGTTCCGCTATATTGTTATCCTTACTGGGCATTTGAGCTCACCCCTTTTCTATGTTTATTTTCCCCAGGATGTGAAGAAGTAAGTTATGAATGACCTGTAGGGATATTATGAGGGGATAATAGTGTGGACTGTGGAGATATTATGTTGTTGTAGTAGTTTTTCATTTTATGATGTAATGTAAGACTTATGAATATATCTAGTGTTTCCAAGGCTACTAAACCAATCGGTCTTTCGAGATTTGATCTTTTTTGTGATCATGCCAATGTTATGTAATAATGCACCGACTCTGGGTAACTAGGGTCGAAGCGTTACACTGTGATATTTATTTGTCAAATTAATAAATATTTAAACTAATTTATAAATTGATTTATAACCAATAAAATTAATAATTTCACTAAATATTATTATTATTTTAATTCAAAAACCATCATAATTTATTTACTGAAAAAAAATTGTTTAATATTCATTAAATATAAAATCAACCTAGTGGTTTTTTTCATGTAATAGATAGCTCAATTAATCTTATATTGGTCACCAAAAACTACATTTTTTATTAAACCATATTAATATAAATAAAAATTAAAAATATTATTTATATAAAATACACTTTGGGTACCATTTATAATTCTCAAATTGATACAAATTATTTCCATGTTATTTTATAAAAAATTATGTTTATACAAGTAGTCCCCCCAAAAAACTAAATATAACTATTTTAAAATGGTATTTTCACATATTTCTTTATATTAATATTTGTTTTATGTTTTATTTACATATTTTGATGTTTAATAAAAATAGAGTGTTCGTTTTTTATATGTCATTTCTATTTCTTTTGAAAACCCCACAAAATTTACTAAATCATTGAAATTTTCCATGTTAGTCCTTATAAATAATATTTATTATCATTATTATTTGTATCATCATCATCATCGTAATCATCACATACAACCATCATCACATCATCATCATCATCATTATCATCGTCATAATCATATTAATTATTATTATTGCCTCATGGGGCACAATTTAGTGGTTCCTCCCAAAATATACCTATGGAAGAGTTTTGTATGTCTATGTTTCGATCCTCCCTTAGTTCATATAATTGTTTATTTGTGTCCCCTCCCCAAACCCACAATATATTGTTATTATAGTTTTCATTTTTATTAGAAATGGTGCAATGGGAATAAAAATAATAAAAAACATAAACAGATTCCAATGAATAAAAAAAATATTTCTTGAAAATGAAAAATTAAAAATATATACATCTAAAAAATAAGGAGTTATGAGAAGGAAAAATTTTAAGAAGAATAAATTGTAATATTTTTAAACTAGAAGTTACATTAATATACCTATTATATAAGAGATATAAAATGATTAATTATGGTATAGATTTATGTTAACTCATATATCACCAATGTAAGAATAATATGGAATAAAATGAACTAATTTTAATGTTATCAAGCCATATCACTCATGAGAAATATAATAGTTAAAGATGGGGGGTGAATCTTCAAGTTTTAATCTTTGTGATTATGAGGTAGAGGATAAATCAAACCTATATGATATAATATTTTTATCCTTTTTGGTGTCGTAAGTGATAGAGGGATAGTTGGTAGACAATGACACTAACGTTAAGAGTAATACTATTTTTTATAGATATGCATTATATGCTTGATCAAATATATTAATCAATATTAATGTTTCAATGGTGGTCATTTTCTTTGTGTAGAATACAAAATGTAGTGATTTATGATTTTAAAAACTCAAATTTTTCAAATATAACTTGTAATGGAAATCATATACTATTATTTAAGCTTGCAGTAAGAGAAGTTGGTTAATAAGTATTTAGCGAGAAAATATATTGATAGATTTATCATTTTTAATAGTTAATGATCAATATATTTGTTTCATTTAATTACATATTATGTGACATGAGGATTAGAATTATATATATGTGGAATTATTATTCATGAAATTTCATGTACCTATAATACATGATATAATTTGGTTCACTATTGGAAACACTAATATGTTATTCAATTTTATATTGATCGTGGAAAAGGACTCAATGATGATTTTGTAAAAATTGTGACAGTGTGTGGGTGTATGTTTTCTTGTTCTTGTGTGGTGATATTTAATAGAAAGGATTCAAATGTAATAGAATCGTGGTGTTTGTAACCCATTTAAGAAATATTTATATTTAAATTTCATAACTCTACTATAGATTTAACTTAATAACACATAAACCCTAAAATAATAAAATTATATATAATTTATAATCAAATATAAATAAAAAATCAATTAGTTTTGAATTAAATAGTTATTAGTCATTGAATTTTCTTCTTCAAAATATCAAACAATATTTCCTCTATCAATATCCAGAGTTTCTACTAGAATATCAAAGAACTAGTATATTTTCTATGGTAATAGCATAAAAAATCAAGTGATTTATAATATGATTAATGATTATACATAAATATATATATAGATATACTATAATCAATTGACACAACATGTGGAGAGTCTCATTATTTTTAATTCAACTACATGATAGTAGAATAAGATGAATAAATCACTTACTCATTATAAAGAGGAATCTTTTTCATTAATGATTTTTATATAAGTAAAAACAATCAAAAAAGGCAATTTAAACTTATATATATAATTACAATTATCATGTTTTATTTAAATATATTAATTATTTTTAATATTAATTATTTTTAGATATATTTAAATAAATTTTTAATTGTGTCCTCTCATATGAATACTTTAAATAGAATTTTCAATTCATATATAAATAAATAGTAATATATGTAACATCCTGACCCGGATCACCATTAAACTGGTGGCCAGACCGATTTTCACATGACCTCAAGCGCCTCTCCCCATATGAAAAAGGTTGTCGACTAGCAGTGAGGGTCAATTGATAGTAAGTGGGGGAAAATATAACCTCATATTAGAGTTCAATAATAGATAATGAAAATAAATAGAAGAAGTAGTCTAGTAAATGATAATGTAGTGGAAGACAAATAGTACTCATTTTATAAAAGTGGCCAACACCAATTATACATTTGTCTTGCATTCTCAATAATCATTACACAATAATTTTCATTTAACAATTATTCAAACCTTATTAAATTATGAAATTCTCAAGATTCTGCCTAAGTCTCACACCCCCCATATAATTCAATCACGACATATGTATCTAAATACCATCTAAGTAATAAAAATATGAATAAATAAATGCATGTTATTAGTCATAGAAAACAATACATAAGATATTCAATTTAATATTTTATATACTATAACTGAGCTCGTCCACTAAAAATAGTGATTCGCTCTTGGGTCTATCCACAAACAGTGATTTACCCAATTCATTAATAAGTCTCAACCCTTTCTCATATTCAATTCACAAATCATAATTTCAAAATAGTTTCCATTAACCATTAATTCATTTCATGTATGGCCATTTGGACAGAAAATCTAATGGCAGTTAGTGGATGTAGAACACCATGTATAGCTCCCTCGTGAGTATTTGGAGCGCCAGTCCTTATTTCACTACCCATGTATATTTGGAGCATCAGTATTTGTCCCATATAATAATATTGGAATACAAGTTGGGAGTAGAACAACATGTCTATCAGCCTTTGAGTATTTAGATCTTCAGTCCTTGTATCACAACCAGTTTATCAATCATACAAATATAACATTCATTGGTGTATAACACCATGTATAACTCCCCAAAACCAATCCATTTGTTAATACATAAATTAATTATTCCAATTCATTAATTAATTCAAAAACTAATTGACAGCATACATCTCCCTTCAAATAATTTACAATCAATTAACCATTCTACATCTCAATAGAAAATAATTAATTATCAATTAATTATTCGTAATTTAATATCTCAAATTATTTACAAGTCTAAACTTATCCACTGAAATAGTGTTTCATCCCATACATTAATAATTAACACGCACATCAAAAACATCTCAAGTCAAACAAGTAGAACAAGGCCCACATATTTAGCAACCATCTCACAGAGCATATCATATTTTTTTAGCCACTCTATCCTGAACAACTTAAGGCATGGAAAATAAACACGCTACCAAAGGTATTATTGGAAAACAATCATAATAATTAAATCAATTCACAATCTTAAATTAATGCATGCTAATTAATTAATTCAATAATTAATTAATTAATTTACATCTCTTAAACAAGTTCATTAATTAACTAACCATTTATCATATATAATGTAATAATTAATCCATCCATTAATTATTACCAAATTCAAATTTATATTCTGAACCTGCAAAAAATTAAATAATCTCAATAATCTGTAAATGCCACAATTTTTCGGACTCATGAATAAATAATTAATTTTTTATTAATTACCATATTACTCAAACATCTCCATTCAAATCATATAAATAATTAATCATATCACATCAACCCAATTTGCAATACATGCTTAAAACCAACACATGATCATGTCCTCATTTACCTCATGTGGCGTCATCATTTAATTACATAAAAAATTTCATGCATCGACATATCATATATCAGCACTAGCAAGAGGTAATATAAAAAGCTGAACCACAACAAGCATGATATGACATTACAACTGACCATCTATTTATCTTTAATCATCTTTAAAAAAAATTACAGGTTCCAAAATCAAGGAAACTCATACTTTACATTTATTTAATGATGAAAACAATTCTGAAATAAATTGATTGATATTTGGGACCCTAACATAGGGTGGAACAGTTTTTATTCCACAATGCATAAATTTACTTAACAGAAACCATTCCACAACTGGTCTATAGTCGCATGCGCGAACACCTTCACATACACACACACACACAGATATATATATATATGTGTGTGTGTTTGTGTGTCCACATTGTCTACATTGATAAAAAAATATATATTAAAATAGTACCTAGAAACAAATTAGAAATGAACAACGCACCTCTAACATTGTATCATTGACTCGTAAAAAATTAACAGGCCTTAATATAACCGGTGAAAAACTAAACAGCAGGTTTGGAAGCTTACCCGAACCAATGGGGTCCAAAAATCTTGGGAGAATCCGTCTTTTCCTTGGTTAAGGTGAAGGACTATGGACCAATGGTCCTGAGTCAACATCTGCATAACCAAAAAACAGTGGAACACAATGATCTGATTAAACCTGAATATTTGGGTTTCTGCAGAGAAAACAAGGAAATAGAGAGGAGTCAAATGACTGATGCAAATCACAAGTTATACATAGAGGGGCTCACCTTGATGAGGTAGACAAG
The DNA here is from genome assembly GCA_963277665.1 of Viscum album. Lineage (NCBI taxonomy): Eukaryota > Viridiplantae > Streptophyta > Magnoliopsida > Santalales > Viscaceae > Viscum > Viscum album. The sequence goes on along the minus strand of OY728148.1, from coordinate 2,139,214 downwards.
AATCGTGAAGTTTTTGAGAGGAATCATTGCACGCCATGTAGAGTCTGAGAGAGGGGGTGGTGCGCCTCTTGGTACTATCTGGAGGGGGGTCACACCAAGGGGGTCGCGTGTTGCTGGAGCTCTACACGAGTGTTTTTCTATGTGTGGAGGGTCTCCTGGGGGTTGCGCTCTATAAGATCTCCTAAGAAGGAGGGATATGTATAGGAGGATGATGAAGATGCTTCTATATCGCGCATAGAGGAGGAGAAACATGGGGAGCCGCGCCACCTGCAGGCCACGCCTCCACTTTTTATTTTCATTTTTCCCTCAAATTTGTCCATTTAATTGAATTCAATAATTATAATAATAATACATATTTTATTATTATTATTATACACCTTAAACACTTATCTAATAAGTTAATAACTACCCATTTAATTAATAACACTTTGTTACATATTATTCTTTTAATAAACATTTCTTAATTAAATAATATACTTCACATTGACCATTAAATTCTGTTAAAATTTATTTAACTTGATAACCAAAATAATAATAATAATATCATTATTATTAATATTTGAACATTCATTTATTTGAAGACCAAAACATTAATTTATTCTAATATCATTAATTTATTAGAAACTCCAACCCATAAGACCTAATTTCATTGCCATAAAAAAGTTATTAGATTCGTAAAACTATCATAAAAATATTCTTATTAATATTATTTTTTAAACCATTGATAAACTGAACACCAATATTTAATAACAGTGCTTCATTGAACATGAATCTCCTCATTTTATTAAATGTTTTTTTGAGAAGCTAAAAATCAACATTAAATTCTCTTAAATGGAGTACTCCTATAACTTGTAAATAAAATCTCAAAGAATAAAAATAATTTATGACACCATAAAGTTAATAAAAAAATTATTATTATTAGAAAAATCCACCATTTTATAATAAATGCTCCACTAATAAATCTGAAACACATAATTTAATTAAAATGGTTCTCCATAAACCCAAAAGCAAAATTAATATCTTCATCCATCATTTAATTAATTCTTTATCATTAATTTAATTAAAAAAACACAATAATAATAATAAATTCAATATTATTAGTATTAAAATTTAATTTTATTTTACACACACTCTCATATAATCATATATAATTAAATTAAATAATTTATTAAGAAGAATAAACTGAATGGTTTGGACCGCAACTGTTCGTTTCCCATGTAGATCCATTAAGGTGAACTTTTTCAGATCTGATGCCCTCGAGACTCATTAGAACAATGGCTAAAATTTTCAGATAAATATGAAATTCCAAAAAATGACACCTTTATGTGTTCCAATACCCAAAATAAAATTCTGGTGCTCAGTTAAAAAAACAACCCATTGATAAACTGAAAGAAAATCGAAAACCATTGTATTTTAATCCAATTCAAAAAAAATACTTTACAATATAAAACCATAAGATCCTCTCCCTATGAGGAATTTCTAAAAACCTTTTATCCATAAATGATTAATATTATATGTTAATAATTTAAATAAGTAAATAAAATTACAATATATATACATTTTTTTAGTGATTGGTATATCAAAAAAATTAAATGGGAAAATAGTTAATTAGAGATAATCCTTGACAATATTAATACTATTTTCTATTATAATCCAGAATTTTGATGATAATATTATTATATAAACATTGTGTGTTAGTACATGGTAAAATATTACTCACCTTAGAATGATATAAATATTGAGTTTAAATACCATATGTTCATAGTGTATCGAACAGTATTTCCTATGTGAAATGGGAGATGTTCATAGAAATATCCATGAAAATAAAAATTTCCTCAAATATAACTATATAAATAACTCCCAAAAAGATGAAGTACACTCTATAAAATCGAATCCATGGAAATTATTTCATATCCACATTCTTAATTTTTTTCTACACCACACTATGTATCTAACATTATTAAATCATATATAAATTCAATTATGTACATGGAATTATGATGCAAAAAAATTCACAAATACACAAATATAAATAAATTAAAAAATAATAAATAATGAACAACATATACATATTCATGAAACTGAAATGCTCTATTAATAGAAAAATATCAGAAAATTTCATTAAAAATAATTTCTAGATATTGAAATTACTCTCCACCTTCTATATCAAACATATTGATGAGTAGGGTTTTAATTAATATTATAATTACAAGGGAGAAAAAATGATATCTAAAAATGAAATATAACATACATAATATGATTTCTTGAATATCCATTTCTAGAATCCTATCTATCCTTAGTATCATCTCTTTTTAAATATATGTCGTCATCTGTGGGAATCAATACATATATCTAAGCATTTACATTGATTTTTATACATTTTTAGGGAGACTTTGTGACCAGACCTTATGTCTTATATTTGTGTCTAGGAATTTCTAGACCCATTACCAATACATTCATTCTACGTATCACTAATTCTGTTTCACTTTTCTTCTATATATACTTTTGATAGAAAATATAATATATCAAAATTATCAACCCTTTTGATGGATGAATGTTTTCAATCTGGTGGTGGAGACCTATCAGTAACCATGAATTAAATAGAGTGTTATTGTTCTTCTATAATTGATATTTATCACAAATAACTATAATAGATATTTATGGGAATAATTTTGATTAGTTATTGATTTATAATATTCTATAAAATGTAATTTCTATGGTACAATGTTATTTTAATATATATAAAAAAGTTATGTAGTTCAACATATCTATCTTTAGTGAATATATGGCCATATTGTATAAAGTCACAATTTATTTCTCTCGATTTTTTTAAATGTTTATCTTATTATTCATTGTTACAATCCCTATAAATTTCATAATATATGGTTATTTGCTAAATTTTATATACATTTGAATATTTTTATCATTAATTTAAATAATGAGTAATATCCTTATTTTATTATTTGAACTAATATTATAATTTTAATTTCAATGCATATAACATAACTAAGGTTTTTTATGTGAAACAGAAGGCCATCTAGGCTAAGCATGAGTAAAATAGTTTTACACTATGGATGTATAATTATGATACTACATGTCACGACCCTCCCTCGGGGCCCGTGCCGTGACTACCCCAAGCCCGCCTTCCATAGGCCAGGGGCTGGCAACTAGCACCAAGGCGTAAATCCTAGTAAAAAGGGAAGGCATTGCCTTTGAAAAGTAAACAAGAACTACAGAGTAAGCAATAGGAAAAGTAAACACTAATTAAAAACTGTACAAGCTGTGCTGGAAGTAAAAGGGGCCGGAAATACAAGCCCAACTGTAAAGTGCAACTAAAGGAAAAACAACAACTGAATGGAAAAACTGCAGCGTCGAGCCGTCCTCTGGAAGTCCCACCTGAAGGGTGGGTACAGATAGCCTCCACTGCTCCTTGGGTCCACCTGACCGATCCGAGTACGTCCCGCCCAGTGGTCCACCTCCAGGTACCGTCCTGCTCCGCACGCCTCCACCACGATCAGCGTTGTCCGTCGTCTGCAACCAACACAACGTAGTGCGGGCAAAGCCCATGCAGGGGTGAGTATAAGATACTCAGTAGGGACCCCGAGACCCCCGAAGGTCTCCTGAAATCCACAAAGGATAATCCACAAAGGAAAGATACAATCACGAAGTAACATCTGACATGGCTTAGGTATATGCCCATACATATACCTAAGTCATCAATTCCCGTTCGGCTCCAATGTCAGAGCCCAAGAACAACCCAGTCCACACAGGAAAGCAATGTATACCCACATAGGATAGCACAACACAATCCACAAAGGAGAGTAAACAGTAAATCCACACAGGATAGCTCAACACAATCCACAAAGGAGAGTAACAAAAGATTCAGCTCACACATGTATACTTCTTCGGATGACGACAAAGATGATCATTGAACCATCTAAGTCGTCGGACCCACGAAGGATCGACAGGTACTAACCCCGCAGTGACCCACACAGGATCGGACCCACACAGGATCAGGCCCACATAGGACCGGGCCCACGCAGGACCTGTAGGCGCTGGCTCACACAGAACCGCTGAGCGCTGACCCACACAGGATCAGTAGCACTGATCTACGTAGGATCGCTGAGTGCAGAAGTCGTCGCAGTCCACTGAGGATCTCTGCACAGTCGTCACCGCAGTCCACTGAGGATCTCTACACGGTCGTCGTCGGGGTCCACTGAGGATCTCTGCACAGTCGTCGCCGCAGTCCACTGAGGATCTCTGCACGGTCATCGCTGTCGAAGAAGCAGTCGCAGCCAGCTCTAGGGTTCCCGCACACAGCAAGCTCGTTAGGGAGGGTCAGCTCCACGAGCCGAGAGGCTGATACATCAACTAACACAAAGTCCGAGGTTTATGTATCCAAAAGTTCCGTATCGCCAATAGGAACTCAACGTCGCAGACGGCGCGTCGATCGGACGCCCGGTCTGAGAGTTATTGGCTTTTTCGTCCTAGGGGCCCGGTTGGTTTTTAAGGCAAAACCAACCCGGCCTTACTCCACCTGCATCCAAACCTCGGGCGGAGTATGCCAAAAGATCCGTCTCACAAACAGGAAAACAACAAAGCTGATGGCACGTCAATCGGACGTCCGTAGCTCAAGATATGAGCGTTTCCGCTCCGAGGGCCCGGTTGGTTTCGTGTACAAACCAACCCGGCCGAACTCAAAGTATTCTGAAACCATGAGTGCGATATACCGAAACGATCGTCTAGATCCAAGGATCGCGTTGCCGCTAACGGCGAGTCGTTTGGAGGCCTGTATCTAATGTTACGGGCGTTTGAACGATGATTGTCCGAAGACGGGGGGTACGGGCCCGGGCCGACCCCCCCCCTGGGTCGGCCGAACCTGGTCTGACCCGGTCCGTCCCGCTCCGACCCGGTCGGACCGGTCTAGCTCGGCCAGGGCCGGTCCAGCTTGGCTTGGCCGACCGGCCGAGCGGCCCGACGCGGGGGGAGCCGCCGCCCCGCGTGACACCCCCGCGTGACCCGCGGGGTGTCGGCCAACCAACCGGACGCGGCTGAAGCCATGCCCCGGGTGCCGCGGGGGGTGCCGTCGCCCTCGCGTGACACCCGCGGGGTGTCTTCTGGCGCCGGACGCGGCTTCAGCCGCGTCCCGCGAGCGCCGCCGTGCCGGCGACCCGCGCCGCCGTGCCGGCGACCCGCGCCGCCGTGCCGGCGACCCGCGCCGCCGCCGGCTTCCGCCGGCCGCCGGAGTCGCTCCGGTGGCCCGATTTTCTTCCCGTCTGCGCCATTGCTCCTCCCGGGACTCGTTCTTCACTACGGGATCGTCAAACATCCATTGCGGCACGTTCCGTCGTTGCCCGTCAAATCCGCACAAAACGAAGAACGGCGGAGGGTCGTCGGGCCGTGTTCGTTTGGCCCGCACCCTCCGCGTTAGAGATAAACAACGAGAGGAATTTTATTCCACACAGGAAACAACAATTTTAATAAGTTTAAAATTGTTCACAAACCGGTTCTTTAATTTTTTTTAAAGAAACATTGATGGGAAAAATAGAGTGGGGGTAATTCCCAAAAACAAATCCCTACCTCGTTGGTCGTCGCGCGTGAGCGTTCTTCGCGGAATTGCTAGTCGCGAAAGAGGGGGATCGTCGCGTTGTCACGGGAAGGCGTCACGTCGTCGCGGAATCCGGCGTTGAGTCGGCGAGCTCAACGGACCAAGAACAATAGATTTAAATTATAAATATTTAAATCTGTGTTTCATTTAAAACCAAAAGAACCTTTAGAGGAAACCCGAAATCACTCACCTCAAACGGTTGGTGATCGGAGATCGGGGCGGGGAAAAACGTCTCGGATGGGAGCGTCATCGATTTTCGGGTTCGGCATTCTTCGCGTTCTTCGCGTTCTTCACAAGGGAGAAGAATTTATAAGGGTCCTCTCAAATCCTCTCAACGCGCAGATAACCAGAGGTCGTGTGTTGGCCTTATTTTATTAATATGCCAACGAATTTGAAAACTGGTTAAGAAACGATTGAATTAATTCGTTGAATTAATTCGATGAAAGAAACTGCCCATTTAATTCACTAAATAAACCGCCCAATTAAATGGTCTGTTAAGATTTTAAGAAACGCGTCAGTTGACTTTCATACAGACGGGTTTTCGCGGGTGTGTTTCTTAGCGGAAAGAAACGGTGGGGCTCGTATGGGCCCCACTTCACAAATATCCTACCAAGGGGGTAGGATATTTCTGGATAGCATCCTATCCGGTTTAACTCAGTTAAAGCCGCCTTTAAGTGGCTTCAAGTGGCTTCCAAGTGGCTTATATGAAATAAAATAAAGTTGTCACAAAATTATTTTATTTCTTAACTTTAAGCCCGAAAATTAAAAACCACACTCGAGCAAACACAACTCCGGAAGAGGCGTTTCTAAGTGAATACCGGCGCTGCAATTTCATCGGTGCCCTCAGAATTCGATTATGGGCACCAGTTCAAAAGTTAGAAAAACCCGCTCATCTGTTCACTGAACGTACCCGAGCCAAACTTCATAAAATGATTCCGGTCACACCGGGCCTCGGAATCAGGTGCCGTCAGAAACTGCGCTCTTGTAAAATTCCAAAGAAAATTATGAAAAAAAATTCCCTTGAAATTTACGGGTCTTTACATTACTCCCACCTCAGAGCTTTATGTCCCCGTAAAGATACATCAAAAAATAGGGAAACAATTGTGGGTACTGTGCACGCATCTGAGCCTCTCTCTCCCATGTGCTCTGCTGGAGGTTCCCGTGCTGCCATCTGATGCACACGAGAGAAATCGATCGCCCATGTAGGACCTGCTCCTGTCGATCCTCTATCTCCACCGGGACCTCCGCAAAAGTCGCCCCATCATCCACGTCTAGCTCCCCATAGTCAATGATGTGCGTCGGGTCATGCACGTATCTCCTCAGCTGGGACACGTGGAAGACGTCGTGCACCCGATGCAACTGAGGTGGCAGAGCCAGGCGATAAGCCACCTCGCCAATCCTGCTGATGACCTGGAAAGGCCCGATGAAGCGTGGAGACAACTTGCCGCCTCGACCAAATCTCTGTAAACCACGTCGAGGTGAGACCCGCAAGAAGACATGGTCGCCATTCTCGAACAATAGCGGCCTCCGCCTCCTGTCAGCATATGACTTCTGCCGGCTCTGAGCTGTTCTCATCCGCTCCTGAATGACCTGGACCTTCTCTGTCCTGGCCCGGACCATCTCTGGTCCCACAAGTGCTGACTCCCCAAGGTCTGTCCAGCACAAAGGAGATCTGCAAGGTCTGCCGTACAACGCCTTGTAAGGTGCCATCCCGGTGGTGGAGTGGTAGCTGTTGTTGTACGCGAACTCCACCAAGGGTAGGTGGTCCTCCCAGCTGCGACCAAAGTCGAGGACACATGCACAGAGCATGTCCTCGAGAGTCTGAATGGTCCTCTCCGTCTGACCATCCGTCTGAGGGTGAAAGGCGGTGCTCAGACGTAGCTGCGTCCCAAACGCCTCCTGCAACCCCTTCCAAAGCCGGGAAGTAAAGCGAGCGTCCCGATCGGAGACGATAGTCGATGGCACACCGTGAAGCCATACAATCTCCTGAACGTAGAGACGCCCCAAGCTCTCCACTGAGCCCTTCTATCGGATGGGTAAGAAGTGTGCCGACTTGGTGAGTCGGTCAACAATCACCCAAATGGAGTCGTGACCTCTGGAAGTGCGTGGAAGTCCAGTCACGAAGTCCATAGATATGTCGTCCCACTTCCACTCCGGGACCTCCAAGGGTTGTACCAAGCCTGCTGGTACCTGATGCTCTGCCTTCACCTGCTGGCAGGTGAGGCACCGTGAAACGAACTCTGCCACATCCTTCTTCATGCCCGGTCACCAGTGCGGTCGTCTGAGATCCTGGTACATCTTCGCCACTCCAGGATGTACCGACAAAGGAGAAGTGTGAAACTCTCTCAGCACCTCATCTCGTAAAGCGACTGGTACCAAGGTACGTCCTCTGAAAAGGTTATCGTGCTCTACTCCAAGGGAGAAACCATCAGGTGCCTGTCCCGAGGATATCTGTGCACGCTGTGTCTCACAGTCAGCATCCCCACGCTGATCCTCTCTGACCCGCTGTAGAATTGGAGGGGAGACTGTGAGAGAGTGAAGGAAGGCTGCTCTGTCTCTATCCACGAAGGATATCTGCAAGGCGGCTAGCTGCTATGTCGCCTCCTCAAGTAGTTGGATTCCCGTCCTCCTGCTGAGGGCATCGGCTACCACGTTCCCCTTCCCAGGAGTATAGACTATCTCAAATTCATAGTCCTGGAGGAACTCGAGCCATCGCCGCTGTCTCAGGTTCAGGTCCTTCTGATAGAAGATGTACTTGAGACTCTGGTGGTCCGAAAAGACTGTGAAGTGCTCGCCCATCAGATAGTGCCGCCATGTCTTCAAAGAGAAGACCACTGCTGCTAACTTCAGGTCATGAGTAGCGTAGTTCTGCTCATGTGGCCTCAACTAACAAGATCCATATGAAATCACGGCCCGCTCCTACATCAGGACACACCCGAGTCCGGTCCTTGATGCATCGCAGTAGACTACGTACCCAACTCCCTCCTCAGGCAACCTCAAGATAGGTGTGCTGGTGAATCTCTGCCTCAGCTACTGGAAGCTCTGTTGACATCTGTCTGACCACATGAAGGGTTTCTCCTTCTTCTTCAATGCTGAGAGTGGTGCCGCAACTCTGAATAATTCCGGCACAAATCTCCGATAGTATCCGGCAAGACCCAAGAAACTCCGCATCTCCATCACGCTCCTGGGTGGCTCCCAAGCTAGCACTGCCTCGATCTTCACGGGATCCACTGCAACTCCCACCTCAGAAATGACGTTCCCCAAGAAGTGGACCTCACGTAACTAGAACTGACACTTCAATAGCTTTCCATAAAGCTGGTGCTCTCGGAGTGTGTCTAGTACAACACGCAAGTGGTAGGCGTGCTCCTCCTCCGTCGTCGAGTACACCAAAATGTCGTTGATGAAGACCATGACAAATCGATCGAGGTATGGCTGGAAGATCCTGTTCATGAGGCTCATGAACACTGCTGGAGCATTGGTTATGCCGAAAGGCATAACCAAGAACTCATAGTGGCCATACCGACACCTGAAGGTCGTCTTCTACACATCCTCGTCTCAAACTCTGAGCTGATGATAGCCTGACCTGAGGTCTATCTTCGAGGACCACCGTGCTCCCTTGAGCTGATCGAAGAGGTCATCAATCCTGGGTAGCAGATACTTGTTCCTCACTGTCACCTGGTTCAGGCGACGATAATCGACACACAGTCGCAAGCTCCCATCCGCCTTCTTGGCGAACAATATCGGGGAAGCCCAGGGTGAAACACTGGGTCGGATGAACCCCTTGCCCTGCAAGTCCTCCAACTGTACCTGCAGCTCTCAAAGCTCAGGGGGGCCATCCGATATGCTGGAGTGGATATCGGGGTTGTCCCAGGGTACAGATCAATATAAAATTCTACCACTCTGCGAGGAGGTAGCCCTGGAACGTCTTCGGGGAAGACGTCTGCATACTGATCCACCACTGTAGGAAAACTGGGACTCCGCACGTCAACTGCACCCAGGATGAGGCTAGCCAACTGATGAGTGATGGGATGACCTCTCCTCTGCGTGAGTCCATCCTGTGCTGCTAAGTCTCCCTTCTCGCCGATGAAGGTGAACCTGCTCCCGTCGGTGCACACACATCGCACCTTACGCCTAATGCAGTCAATCTGAGCATGGACCGTAGATAACCAATCCATGCCCAAGATGACGTCGTAAGGCCTCGACACCGCTACAAGAAGATACCAGTTGAAGCTCTCGCCTCCTAGAGTAAGCTCCCACTGCTGGCACCCATGCGTAATCGTCGATTCTGCTCCCGTAGGAGTCTCTAGCTGTAAGGATCGAGCCAACGGCTCTGTCGGAATCTCCGAGCTCCGAACAAGGGCAGTGGCTATGAAAGAGTGACTCGCTCATGTGTCTATCAGAACTGCAGCAAGGGTGGAATAGACACAGATCGTACCTCGAATCATCTCTAGAGCGCCGTGGTCGTAGGCCTCCGCTACCTGGAGCTGAGCCTGTCTCTGCCCGCCAGCTCCCTGTGGTCGGGGCGGGCCTCCTGGTGGTGGTGGTGGCAGAGCCTCAAAGCGTTGCCCACCACCTGCTACTCGGCCAGCTCCTCTGCCTCGTCCGCCTCCTCCCTGCGGACCGCCACGGCCGATCCTCTGCCTCTGCCTGGGTGGCCCCTCCATCGTCTTCTGCCCCTCGGTACGACATGTCGGGCAGTCACGAGCCATGTGGCCCCACCCGCCGCACTCGTAGCACTGCCTGCCTCTCGGAAGACTGGCTCCGGGCTAGGTGCCCTGCACTGCTGAGCCAGTGTCCCGAGGTCGTCTGCTGGAAGGTCTGGTCCGCCTGGAACCCTGAGTCATCCGTCGGCTACCTGCTGCCGAAGACTCCTCCATCTTCCGTCCTGCGGTAGGTCTCGCTGTAGACTCAGCCAGAAAGCTCTTGATCAGGAGGGCTCGCTCCAGCACTCCTGCCTGGGTCGGGATGATGAGGGAGATCAGCGATGCCCTGATCTCGTGTCTCAATCCCTGCTCGAAGGTCCGGGCCCAGAAGAAGGGGTCCCGTACCATGTCGGTCGAGTAGCGAGAAAGGTCGGTGAACCTCGCCGCGTACTGGGTGACCGTCAAGCTGCCATGCCGCAGCTGAAGAAGCTCCTGAATGCGCACCGCACGAAGGGTGGCCGGGACGAACTCTGAGCGGAAAAGGCTCTCGAAGTTCGTCCAGATGAGGGTGGCCTCATCATGTACCTGGAGCATCAGGCTCCACCATCTCCCTGTTGCTGCGTGCAGTAGGCTCGCCGCGAGGATCACCATGAGGTCTGCTGGTATCCTCACTAGCCTGAAAACTCGGACGACCGCCTCCAGCCAGTCCTCGGCTGCCTGGGGGTCCGACTCCCCACGGAACCTGGGTGGTCGCTGGTGCTGGAACTCGTGTAGAGCTCCGAGGCGTCGTGCGTCGTCAGCTGCCAGTGCTGGAAGCATCGGGGGCTCGGCGGGTAAAGGTACCGCCAGTGCCTCTGCGGTCAACGGGCCCTGTACCGAGGCCTCGTCGCTCGGCGGGCTGTCGTCGCGCTCTACTCTGGGAACCCTAGTTGGCTGCTGTCGTCGGGCCATCCTGAAAAGGAAACAAGTGTGCCACGGTCAGAACAGTATACCTGGTGAGCTGATACAAGTAATCACAAAGAAAACTCGAAACACACATGCAATCAATGTTTTCGTGCATTAAGTCAGAAATCAGAAGTCAGGGTCCTGGTGTATGGATACGTCGGCCGCCGCACCAACACTGGACTCCCTGGACTGATAACCACACTCAATACACTAAACACTATTGATCCACATAGAAGAAAGATCAGAGTCTGCGGTAGAACCGACCACCTCTGATACCAATTTGTCATGACCCGCCCTCGGGGCCCATGTCGTGACTACCCCAAGCCCGCCTTCCATAGGCCAGGGGATGGCGACTAGCACCAAGGCGTAAATCCCAGTAAAAGGGAAGTCATTGCCTTTGAAAAGTAAACAAGCACCACAGAGTAAGCAAGCGGAAAAGTAAACACTAAGTAAAAGCTGTACAAGCTGTGCTGGAAGTAAAAGGGGCCAGAAATACAGGCCCAACTGTAAAGTGCAACTAAAGGAAAAACAGCAACTGAAAGGAAAAACTGCAGCGTCGAGCCGTCCTCTGGAAGTCCCACCTGAAAGGTGGGTACAGATAGCCTCCACTGCTCCTCGGGTCCAACTGACCGCTCCGAGTACGTCCCGCCCAGTGGTCCACCTCCAGGTACCGTCCAGCTCCGCACGCCTCCACCACGATCAGTTCTGTCCGTCGTCTGCAACCAACACAACGTAGTGCGGGCAAAGCCCGTGCAGGGGTGAGTATAAGCTACTCAGTAGGGACCCCGACACCCCCGAAGGTCTCCCGAAATCCACAAAGGATAATCCACAAAGGAAAGATACAATCACGAAGTAACATCTGACATGGCTTAGGTATATTCCCATACATATACCTAAGTCATCAATTCCCATTCGGCTCCAACGTCTGAGCCCAAGCACAACCCGGTCCACACAGGAAAGCAACGTATACCCACACAGGATAGCACAACGCAATCCACAACGGAGAGTAAACAGTAAATCCACACAGGATAGCTCAACACAATCCACAAAGGAGAGTAACACAAGATTCAGCTCACACAGGTATACTTTTTCGGATGACGACAAAGATGATCACTGAACCATCTAAGTCGTCAGACCCACGAAGGATCGATAGGTACTAACCCCGCAGTGACCCACACAGGATCAGACCCACACAGGATCGGGCCCACACAAGACCGGGCCCACGCATGACCTGTAGGCGCTGGCTCACACAGAACCGATGAGCGCTGACCCACACAGGATCGGTAGCACTGATCCACGTAGGATCGCTGAGTGCAGAAGTCGTCGCAGTCCACTGAGGATATCTGCACAATCGTCGCCGCAGTCCACTGAGGATCTCTACACAGTCGTCGTCGGGGTCCACTAAGGATCTCTGCACCATCGTCGCCGCAGTCCACTGAGGATCTCTGCACGGTCGTCGTAGTCGAAGAAGTAGTCGCAGCTAGCTCTAGGGTTCCCGCACACAGCAAGCTCGTTCGGGAGGGTCCGCTCCACGAGCCGAGAGGCTGATACATCAACTGACACAAAGTCCGAGGTTGATGTATCCAAAAGTTCCGTATCGCCAACAGGAACTCAACGTCACAGACGGCGTGTCGATCGAACGCCCGAACTAAGAGTTATTGGCTTTTTCGTCCCAGGGGCCCGGTTGGTTTTTAAGGAAAAACCAACCCGACCGTACTCCTCCTGCGTCCAAACCTCGTGTGGAGTATGCCAAAGGATCATTCTCACAAAGAGGAAAACAACAAAGCTGACGGTACGTCAATCGGACGTCTGTGGCTCAAGATATGAAAGTTTCCGCTCCGAGGGCCCGGTTGGTTTCGTGTACGACCCAACCCGGCCGAACTCAAAGTATTCCGAAACCTTGAGTGCGATATACCGAAACGACCGTCTCGATCCAGGGATCACGTTTCCGCTGACGGCGAGTCTTTTGGAGGCCCGTAGCTAATGTTACGGGTGTTTGAACAAAGATCGTCCGAAGACGGGGGGGTACGGGCCCGGGCCGACCCGGCCCGACCCCCCCTGGGTCGGCCGAACCCGGTCTGACCCGGTCCGACCCGATCGGACCAGTCTGGCTCGGCCAGGCCCGGTCCAGCTCGGCTTGGCCGAGCGGCCCAATGCGGGGGGAGCCGCCGCCCCGCGTGACACCCCCGCGTGACCCGCGGGGTGTCGGCCAGCCAACCGGACGCGGCTGAAGCCGCGTCCCGGGTGCCGCGGGCGGTGCCGCCGCCCCCGCATGACACCCGCGGGGTGTCTCCTGGCGCCAAATGCGGCTTCAGCCGCGTCCCGCGAGCGCCGCCGCCGCAGGCTTCCACGGGCCACCGGAGTCGCTCCGGTGGCCCGATTTTCTTCCCGTCTGCGCCATTGCTCCTCCCGGGACTCGTTCTTCACTGCGGGATCGTCAAACATCCGTTGCGGCACGTTCCGTCGTTTCCCGTCAAATCCGCACAAAACGAAGAACGGCGGAGGGTCGTCGGGCCGTGTTCGTTTGGCCCGCACCCTCCGCGTTAGAGATAAACAATGGGAGGAATTTTATTCCACACAGGAAACAACAATTTTAATAAGTTTAAAATTGTTCACAAACCGGTTCTTTAATTTTTTTTAAGAAACATTGACGGGAAAAATAAAGAGGGGGTAATTCCCAAAAACAAATCCCTACCTCGTTGGTCATCGCGCATGAGCGTTCTTCGCGGAATTGCTCGTCGCGGAAGAGGGGGATCGTCGCGTCGTCGTGGGAAGGCGTCGCGTCGTCGCGGAATTCGGCGTTGAGTCGGCGAGCTCAACGGACCAAGAACAACAGATTTAAATTATAAATAATTAAATCTGTGTTTCGTTTAAAACCAAAAGAACCTTTAGAGGAAAACCGAAATCACTCACCTCAAACGGTTGGTGATCGGAGATCGGGGCGGGGAAGAACGTCTCGGATGGGAGCGTCGTCGATTTCCGGGTTCGGCGTTCTTCGCGTTCTTCGCATTCTTCGCGTTCTTCGCAAGGGAGAAGAAGATACAAGGGTCCTCTCAAATCCTCTCAACGCGAAAATAACCAGAGGTTGTGCGTTGGCCTTATTTTATTAATACACCAATGAATTTGAAAACTGGTTAAGAAACAATTGAATTAATTCGTTGAATTAATTCGAAGAAAGAAACTGCCCATTTAATTCATGAAATAAACCGCCCAATTAAATGGTCTGTTATGATTTTAAGAAATGCGTCAGTTGACTTTAATAAAGATGGGTTTTTGCGGGTGCGTTTCTTAGCGGAAAGAAACGGCGGGGCTCATGTGGGCCCCACCTCACAAATATCCTACCAAGGGGGTAGGATATTTCTGGATAGCATCCTATCCGGTTTAACTCTGTTCATGCCGCCTTTAAGTGGCTTCAAGTGGCTTCCAAGTGGCTTAAGTGAAATAAAATAAAGTTGCGCAAAATTATTTTATTTTTAACTTTAAGCCCGAAAATTAAAAACCACACCCGAGCAAACACAACTCCGGAAGAGGTGTTTCTAAGCGAATACCGGCGCTGTGATTTCATCGGTGCCCTCAGAATTCGATTCCGGGCACCGGTTCAAAAGTTAGAAAAACCCGCTCGTCTGTTCACTGAACGTACCCGAGACAAACTTCGGAAAATGATTCCGGGCACACCGGGCCTCGGAATCAGGTTCCGTCAGAAACTACGCTCTTGTAAAATTCCAAAGAAAATTAAGAAAAAAAAATTTCCTTGAAATTTACAGGTCTTTACACTACATGTCCATGTTTTGTATGGATTCAACACTATTTCACAATTCTAATTAGTGTTATTATATATGTATGAATAAATTGGTAATTTTCTATAATTTATATGAGTAAACTATATTTCATGAATTTATTGTTTTTATAAATATTCAAGGAATGTAAGAGTAATTCATGCCATGATAATGTTACATAATAAATTCACAATTTTCATTGAAGGGATGAATCATGCTATATAAGGGTCAATATGGACCTTTGAATGACATAGTTGAATAAATTTTAAATTCTAATGTCAATATAAGATTAAACGTGAGCTATATTATAGTAATATTGGTCACATGTAATATTGAAATGGAATTTTCAATGGCTATATAAGATTAATTGCTAACTATTAATGATTGAATGAAATATAGGTTAATATAAACTCAATTATAAATTTCATGTATAATGTTTTTTAATTATACAAAATCATTCATGATAGACTTAGTGAATGGCTTTTAGTATGCCGATAGGAAATTAATTCTCAGTAGATCACAATAAAACCTTCAGAGAGTAAAGAATGTATCTACTCACCTATCAAACTAAATCATACTTTCATATAATACCATGGTCATGTAGATCTCAAAAAAGGTGATAGTATAATTGGTACTAATTTTCATTACAGAAGAGGGAAATTTTAAAGCTGATAATTAAAAGAAGATACTTTCCAAAATAATATTGAAGAACAATTTTGGGATAGTTATATTATTATCTTACTTTTTCTGGGATTTTATTTTTTCTTACTTTCATTTTTCACTATAATGAATTATTACATAGATTTATCACCATCTAAAATTATTATAGGGGAATCAGTGGATCTAAATTTTTATTTAATGAAATATATATTTCTAATTTTTATCTCTTCTATATTCTGTGAATTTATTATGTAAAACATGAGTTAAGAGGATGATAAATTCAGTCTAAAACAATATATATTGTTTTTATATTATTATATAAACAATACATAAATCTTCCTCATCAATGGTAATATTGTATATAAATAATATGGGTTCCTATTGAGGGAGTGGTTTGGTAATCATTGTCCATGTGAAAGGGGATTCCCCTCATTATTTCTACCAATTTCAATAGATACTGATGGGTTTATCTATTTTTTAAAGGGGTGTGTTCTAACCCTAGACATGGTATGATGTATGATCAAATTAGTATGTGAATTAAATCCATCAGTTCATTTCATAAGTCAAATAATATGAGTAATTAGATGAATGATATTGAGTGTGATTACTAATTCAAGAATAAACATGAATAAATATTTAGAAAATAATTAAATAATACACCTAGGGATAAACCCAATGACCATTGTGCTTTCTTAGTTAATATTCTTCCTTTTTAAATTTATTATGATTTTAATAAATCATCACTATATGTAACAACCCAGTCTTTTCAAACATAAATATCAAATATTTTTAGATTAATATTCAATAAATTCCACAAAATCACTCCCAAGGACCATACCTTTTTAATGTATATGGATATATACACACAATATTCCTTTTTAATTAATTATCATAAACATATCCCATAAATAACATCTCAAATAATACTCCACAGAGGCATAAATGACCCGATTATTTCTTCATAACCTACGTTAGGACACATAAGAAAGAGTGGGATAATATTCTCTATAAGCATAAAAAAATGAGATATAAATATATGATCATATTCAAGAATAATATAATTATACTGTTACTTGATCAATAATATAAGAACTAAATTTCATACCCAACATACCATCAATCATGAGCATGTGTCCAGGAATAAATAATTTTAATTTAAGAAAAAATAGCTCATAATATTTCTAAATCATCTTAAATTAGAAAAGATCCATAATATTACGGAATAAATGTGTATAACCATCATAAATATAGAAAATAATTTCCCATTTCAAGGTAAATTCAGAATACCCTCATTATAGTAGATCTAAATTTTTCACATGTTTCATATTATGGATCTAGACGCACCTATTTTCCATAGTGGATCTGGATGGACCTGTGTCCAATAGTGGATCAGTATACACTTTTTCCTATAGAAGATAAATATGAACCTATTTTTTATAGTAGACTAGGATTCACTAGTTTCCCATAAGCCTTCAGCATGCACATGTCTCTTTTATTGGGATCAAGCCCATTGGATTGTTTCCCATTACTTTCTCATGAGATATTAATCCTAACCTAATGTATTGGAGGGATATATAGGTCCCACACATAACACAAATAAAATCATTTATATTTTAGCCATATAACCATAAAAATTTCATTATCTTATATGTTATGAAATGAATTATATTTCATAAGCAATGCATCACAATACAAACCATGGAAAAGGGGAAAAATTATATCAAAATATATTCATTATAAACATAAAAAATCAAGAGAAATAATTATTATTATATCCTTGGATCATATCAAAAAAAAATTAGGTAACATAAATTCTTTTTTCCTTATAAGTAAAATCATATTCATAGATCACTTAGAATAATTCATGGTGAATAAAACTCTTCAATTTTGAAATACGTTTTTTTAGATATATACATATAAATAAAAATATTTTCTTTCATATAAACATATAAATATATAAATTATTCTTAAAATCATTGAGGATTAATGATATTGAGATAGGAGACTCTTGTTTTATATGTTAAAAATTAAAATTGCATCCATATTTTTTTAGAAATTTCAAAAAGTATCTCATTTCCAAATGAAAAAAATCTCATTCAAATAGTTTAGTAAAAATTAAAACCTAAAAAAACTAATTTAATAAATTTTCTGAGAATAGTTAAAAAATTTTGGAAAACATTTTTATAAAATATTGCCATTGAAGAGAAATGGTCCACGATGGTGACTTGATCATAAACAATCCCAAATAATAATGAGATTGCGAAATAAACCCCTACCTAAACTATACCATTTTAGTATTAATGCTAGAACATCTATTATAATAATTATTTATTTATTGTACATATATTCCAGAAAAATATATCAATAACACAAATAATGATGTATTTATAACTATTCTCAGCCAATTCTTTTTAATTTTTTATTGAAATCACTATTTTTTGTGATAATAATATAGTTTTCCAAGAATGTTTTAGTTTGGAAGTCCTAGTCTTTATACATTCATTATATTCCCATATTTTATAGATTTATAATAATATAATAGACTTAATATATTTCAATTATATTAATATTTATAATACTTCACAAATATTATATATATGAAAATGTATTATACCTTTCACATAGATGGTATGTTGTACATACGCATGAACACAATATCCATTTTTTGATTGATTGAATAAAAGAAGAATAAATAAAAACAAGCCTTTACAAAATTATTATTATATTATATATATCAAATATATTCATCAAATTGATCCTTATAACCATCCATGTTATTTAAATTAAAAAAATGTCACATCATATCATGGAAGTCGTAGTCCATTTGTATGAATGAGGGATGTTATCATTTCTGATAAGTTTATATGAAAAAAGGGATGCATTATATTATTGTTATATATGTATAATAATGTTTAAAATTTTTTATATAAAACATAAATCCTCATAATTTATATCTATAAAAAATAGTGTTGAAAAATTAACTGTATCTCAACGTGGAGATGGTAAGTTGCACGTATGGTTGAGTGATATATTCACTTATTATTTGACGGGAAAGAGGATGTATGATTCTTTTTTACAATAATATATTTTTAGAATATTTATGATAATAAAATTATTAGTTTTTTTAATAAAATCAATTATTTATAGGATTTAAAATGTATAATAAAACATTGACTAGTTAGTGAGATTACTTATTCTTCATAATGAATCATTTAGATCATATATATAAGGCTCTTGGGATTGTCTTTTGGGAAGACCAACACATTTAAAATGTTTCTATGGAATTGAAGAGGTGAATATGGTAGATTACGTTCAATATAGAAGGATCAAAGTCATTTAACTAAGTAAGGGGAGGATGTGTCTCGTAATAATATAATTTAGGGGAACTTTTTTATTTTCTCAAAATATTGAAATATATTTATACAATTATGGAGCAAAATGAATCGAAATGGCTAGTTAATGAAAATTAATACATCATCATTGGGAATGAATTTTGGATAATAATTTCATTCCAACAAATAAATAGAATTTGTTATGATGAATAAAAATCTATTAGATTTAAAAATATAATTTATAGTTTCTCATAGCCTCTATATATTCCCATATTAAAATTATATAGTAATAAAAAAACAAGAGTGTGACATGTTTGAATTTTCTGGAAATAAAATTATATAATGATTAAAATATCATTTATATAGACAAAAAAAGTCATAAAACAAAAAATAATAATGATTAAGGATGAAATTAATGCTTTCAAAAATGTTTGCACTTATTTTGGGGTTATTTAACAATCCTTATGATTATATTTATTCATTTTTTATATTTTCCCTAAGAGTGGAAATAAAATAAAAATTGTTAATATTCATAATAAAAATAAGGGCGCCTATTTAATAAATTTTTACCCCATAATTCAAAATACAGAATAATGTTTTCATGACTGATATTAAATAAGAGTCGGAATTTGGTTCAAATTTAATCCCTTAAAACCCCAAGAAAAATAGCTTTCATGAAATTATAATATTTTTAGCCCAAAAATGTACATACATACAAAATGAAGGTTTACAGAATTTTAAAATTTGACTAATAAAAAAATATATAATTTAATACAACATAATTTTACATTATATCAAATTAAAAACATAATGTGAAATTTAAATACAACTAAATTGGTTGTTTTATAAAAAATCATATTTTTTTATAATACACTAAATATTTAATCTGAAAAAATTCTTCAAAAAACATCCTAAATTAATTTTGACTTAATGAATTAAAAAACTAATTTTTTTTCAAAATAATTTTATAAACATATCAGAAAATAATTTTAAAATTCCCCCAACAGATAATATATTTTTGATGAAAATATTTTTTTAATGGTAAAATGTCATTACAAAAAAATTGAATGATTATTTACAAATAATTTAAAAATATATTTATACTGAGTAATAAATTTATATTTATTAAATAAATAATTAAATCATATTAATTTCCACTAAATCAATGGATAGGTTATAAATGAAACATTAAATAAAATTGTAATAATATTCTATTATGATTCATTTAAACTAAATGTTTTGTGCAACACAAAATATAGAAGTAATTAATTTATTTACATTGAAATATTTTATAATTTTATCATATTTTTATATTAGAAAAAAATTTCATTAATTTATCCCATGAAATCCATCACTAAAATATGATAATATTAGGATACAACATCCTTACTACATACTCAGGTTCCTATATAGCTACCTAAAATTGGTGGTTTATACATAAAACATTTACAAGAAGAGAGGATTATTTCTTATAAATTTTTATATATGATATATAATCTCTTCTCGTTATTATTAATAAGAAATATATTAATATAACTATACAACCTCTAATTTAGTACATCTAAATGATCGGTTATGTACTTACTCATGAGAAAAATAATGAACACATCGTATACCTGATAGAGGTTTTGTGGATACGTAAAAATAATAACAAATTTACATAATATGATCATGTATTTAAAAGGGATTGATATACCCAAGTCCTAGTTTTCCCTTCATTCTATCCAGGATAAATTCATATAAATTCTTTATCACCAATATCATATTCTAGCTATCATCAACAATTATCAACATAATATAACAGTAAACATTGTTATGTACATACATGTTTCAAGGTGGATTTAACCATCTTTTTCAGCTATGTAGCTTTCTTAAGTCCCAATAGCATTCTTTCTACAATTATATTGGATTTATATACTTCCTTCCATAAAGGACTTCATATAGAGAATTCTAAATCCTCAAGTAAAATATGTTTTCTCGTAATAATTCAATATGGGAATGATATGGACCCCAAAAATATTTTTAATTCATGGTATAACATCTTAGAATATCCTCAAGGGTTATAATTTTTCTATTAGCTTGATAATATTTATGAGGATGAAACCTAGTGGTGAAACTCAACTCTGAATTAAGATCTTACTATAAACATATCCAATACATCATGGTAGTATTGGATCCCTATTAGGTATAATTGAGTGTTGTGCCCCATACAACCTTATAACTTTCTTAATATATATTTTGTGAATAGGTTATATATAGAAATATTCTTTATCATAAATTATTTTTTTTGGATTTATTAGGTGGTCAACTACATCCAATAATTACCTTGACATCAAGGATAAGATAATTTCTAATGGTTACCACTATCTGGAATCATACATCTGAAAAGTGTAAATTAATTTATTATTAAATAATTTTTTAACAAAATTATATACAAATTAGAAGTGTTTTATTACCGTAAATGTCACTTAAAAAATCTACATTGTTGATAAAATATCAACACATAAAACACTGAATTGGGTATCGATGACTTTGAACATTTGATCAACCTCAAACTCATAAACCGATGATGGTATCCAAATCAAATAATTTAATGAAGAAACATACACTTCAAAATGGTAATAAATTAATTATTCCTTCTATAGCTGATATTTTTAAAAAAAACACTTTTGATGCTTGGTTTCGCACATTTACTAATATAATATTAAATGCTATTTCATTTTTCTATAATCTTGGTAAAGAGATATAATCACATGAAATTTTACTACATGATTAGAAATCATATTTTCATTGGGATCATCCACCCAAAATCAAAAGTTAAACCCACAAATATTTTTGGGATTATATGTTTTATGTAATTATAATTATTAACATCATACATTTTTGTTTCATAATATTTCTCATTTTAATTTTTCATTATATGTTTTTATAGCATATAATCTATATTAGCACTTAAATTGTGGTTTTAAATGACAAAATTCACAAAATTATTGAATTTGAAACACTAGAGTGTGGATCATCTATTAGTTGGAATCATCATCCCCTCCATTTTCTTAACAATCCCATTAATCTGTTTTTATTATTCACTAGATTTATGACACACCATTGTACATTTAAAGAACCTACCAGTTCTATTCAAAAAATTCCCTTGAAAAGTCTTCCCATGTTTTAGGCATCCATGATATTTTATTTTCATTCCAACTTTAGAGTTTTCATGAAAATTGGTCATTCTTCTCTTGTCAAAATCATAGTAAAGGTGGTAATATGTAATTTTTTCCACCTTAAATGCACATAAATTGAATTATTCATAAAAGAAAGTTATCTAAAATAAAATTACAAACAAATAATTGGGGAACTCTACAAAAAATAGCAATAAATTTATCATTCAAGGATGTGGGTTAAACAATAATAATACCATGAACATCTTGTAAAAATAACTTCATAGGATCTAATATATTCATAATCATTTTCATTAAGCTCATCAAACTCTTTCACCATATTTGATCATAGAATAAGGGGATGTACTTGTTGGGAGATATCCCCTTAATATCATGCTATTACATGGATTCAATTACCACTTTTATCCTTATTTTATTAATTATAATTCACCAATGGTCTTCTTTTTCTTTTAAATGATAAATTTCTTGGAAAAACTTTTAATTTCATGAGTATTTAAGAAAAAAATATATTTTCTCAATGGTGTTTCAAAATATCATATTATTTAGTGAATTGGAATATCTACTAAAATAATCCATATATCTCCTAATTAAATATTTAAGAGCCTATAGTTTCCTCATTTGATATTTTGAATACTCTTCTAGATTTATATACTGAGAAATTTTTTTGAGTGTAATTGTAAGATTATTCCCTCTAGTTATAATAATTTTTGGTTGATCAAGAGGATAATAAGTTAATTTTCTATGATAATCAGTATTACAAAGGTTCCATCATGTTCATTACATTGACTAAATCCCTAAATAATAAAAATAGAATAATTAATCATCATGAAAAAACAAATAATAATGATGAATCATTTATAAGATATCTAAATCACGAAACATCATATTTTATCTATAACACATTATGATTAACATAGTTCAATAATGACTATTATTTAAGTCCTTCATGATGGTTCATAACTATTTTTTGAATAAACAGTGTATATCTCTGGGGAATGTCAGACTAGATGTACAGAATGGGCCATTTTTTTAAACATGTTATGATAGAGTCAATATCAATAGACCCTTTTCATATTTTTAACCCTAGTTACATCTACGTTATAGCCACATTCATATATACTATCAAGGTGAGGATGTAATTTTTTGGAAACACATTACACTATCCTTGACAAAAACTTTACTAGTTATTTTCGAAAACATAGATTTATTCATAGACATTTTCATAGGGATATAAATAGGAATAACCATATTCATTTACATAGTCTTATACCTAGGGATATTGCTAGTGTTTTTCTAATCCTAATCACCAATGATTGAATAAAACCATTCTTGTGAGACCAACTATATTGACCAATTATTTTCAAATAGAAATATCAAATCATTATGTATAAATATTTACCAAGATTTATAAACACAAATTGAAGAACTATAATATTTTAGTTTCTTTAGATAATAGATAAAAAATCTACTCATTTCGGGAATTATCTTCACCAAATCCCATAAATATCTTCTCATACATTACTCCTCTTTGTAATTCCCTATCTAAACCTATCTTCATATCCTTGGGAAGGTGACATTATGGAGCTTGATCTCAGATTCTCAATATGGCTAATCATAA
Source organism: Viscum album (assembly GCA_963277665.1). Classification (NCBI taxonomy): domain Eukaryota; kingdom Viridiplantae; phylum Streptophyta; class Magnoliopsida; order Santalales; family Viscaceae; genus Viscum; species Viscum album. The sequence goes on along the minus strand of OY728148.1, from coordinate 2,115,453 downwards.
GAAATATAAATTTATGACAATATGAAAGCATTATATATCAACAAAGGATTTTGATCATGAACATAACCTCAAATATTCATACACAAACTTTCATATATTATAATTCCGAGCAAAGAAATAAATCATTATGATTGGAGAAATTATGGTCCATAATAGTGAGAAATCAGCATTAATCAGTAATATACTCCATTATCCTTCCATAAGAGTGATGAACTGTAATAAGTAAATAAATCCATTTAATATTTCATTGATAACTACCATGACCATAAAAATAGTACATAAAGACTTACCACACATTTCCCATTGTGGATCATGAAACCCATATTCACCTTAAAAAAAGGTGCACATGATTAACATAGTTGATTAGAATACACATTTTTTTCAAAATTATAACATGATGAAACTTATTCCCTTTATATATACAGATGTTCTTTTCCCAGATATTGGATTAGGACGTACCTATTTCCCATATAGGGATCACACCAATGGACTTGATTCTCATTTGTTTTCTTATAAGATATTAACCATTACCCTATAAAATATAGGGATATATAGGTTATTCCAGTGCCTATAATAATATCACACATATCTTTCCAAAAAAATAATAAATTATTAATTATCATAGAACTATATTAATGAAATGAAATTCATAATCATTTTACTTATGTTTAAATTATGGAAAAAGAAAAATTTTGACCAAATATATTTTTATTTTAAACAGACATAGAACTATGAAATAATTAGGATTCTATCCTTTGATCATATCCATATTAAATATTATGTAACATCAAATTATATAATTTAATATTGAAAATGATTTTTAATGATCGCAACGAATAATTATTGACTAAAAAACATTTCATTTTTCATTCACTTAAGTTTTTGAAAACCATCTCACTTATAAATGAAAAAAAATAATCCAAATTAAACTGGTAAAATTATGAAGTATACTTCAATGAAATGTGATTTAATGATTTTGAGAAAATAAAATCATGTAATATAAGTTAAAAATAAAAATTTCACTCTTAATTACATAAAAATGTTCCAAAGGACAACATTTATAAAATGAAAAAAATATTTCATTCAAACCATTTAGAGAAAAATAAATATAGGGTAAAAATTTCATTATATTGTTGAAGGAAACCAGTGATATCTCTTTTAGAAACACTTTAATAATACATTTATATATAATGATAATATTACCCAATGTATATATAGTCATATAAAATCGAGATTAATGATAACATTTTCAAATAAACCCTTACTTGAAGTCTCTTCTTTCCAGGTTCATGTTAAAACCTCATGTAGAATAAATACAGATATATTAATCATTTATTACATAATAATGTATCAATAATAAATTTTTTGATTTATTTATATCATATCATATTCTATTTATTAAAATACATTTATGAGTGTCACTAACCTAGGTGATAATAGTTTTATATTCCAAGAAGGTTTTGGTTTGGTTATCCTGGTCCTTATACAATGATCATAGTCCCAAAATCTCCAGAATTAAAATCATGGTATAAGCATCATATATATAAATTATATACATATTTAGAATCATTAATAAAAATTACATATTAAAAATTAATTACACCATTTATAGAGATGGTAGGTCGTAAATATTCACAAATGTTGTTTCCATTGATTGATTGAATGATAGAAAGATATGTAAATAATAATTCACCATAAAATATTATTATAAAAAATATTTATCAGATATATAAATTAAATTAATCCACACCAACATCCATGTGAAATATTAATGAAAAAGGAATCACATTGCATCATGGATATGGTAGTCCATAAATACGCACGAGAAACATTGTCGTTTCCTAAATTTTAAATAATAATAACTGAGACATGATATTATCCTTACCTATGTATAATCATGTTATAAATTTAAAATATAAAAAATTAACCAAAAATAGTTACCATTAATAAAATAAGGAGATTAATAATGATTTTTTTGGCTACATTGATATGGAAAGTCACACATATGGAAGAGTGATACATTCACTTGTTATTTAATGGGAAATAAGGTGTATAATGGTGTTTAAATAATAATTAAATTTTATAATATTTAATATATTAATGTTATTAATTTATAGTTAATATCATATAATTAGATTTGGTATAAATTGTAGAAAAAGAATGTGATTAGTTAGAGGGATTACATCTTCTTCAAAACGACTCATTTGGATCCCCTCTAAGGGATTTAAGGAGGACTTCTTGGAATAGAAGAACTGATAGAATATATATATATGTAATTTTGAAAGAGAATTTTGTAGACTATTTTTGGGTTAGAATGAAAAATGTGGTGTAATTATGTGGTGGAGATGGTGTCCATTGACGATTAATGCGATGGAAACATTTGAAATTTCCCAAAAAAATAAAATATATTAAGATTATTAAACAGATAAATGATTCTAAATAGACTAAAGTTTTATAAGGGATTACAATTTCAACCATAAAATATCCCATTTGTTTACATTATATATTAATTTTTTTAAAATAATAATATAAAATATCATTCCTTATAAATATAATTCTTATTTGTTTTGATACTATTCTTTATGTGATTTTGGAAACATCAATAAAAAATTAAAATTACAAAAAAATATTTTATTATACCCTAAAATTTCATGTGAATCTATATATTTAGTTCATAACATTAAATTTCTCAAATTATTTAACTTTTAAAATTTCAAATATTTTTTTGAAATGTTCACATTAATTGAATAACTACTCAGGCAACACTGCGAAAGGATTGAAGGAAATTTTTTCTTCTCTAAAATTTGAAAATAAATTACCATGGTAATAAAAATTATTTTATATTTTATATATATATGTTTATAGGTTATTATATCCTATGTATGACCCCATATTAAAATATAATATTTATTAGAAACCATTGTGCAATATATTTAACTTTTTTGAAATAAAATACTATAATGAAAATAATATCATAGAAATGGGAAAAAATGAAAAAATGAAACATTAGGGCATATGAATGAAACTGAATTATACAAGGAAATTTAAATAAGTATTAGGGATAATTAATAGCCATTATTCTAATTTTTTTAACCTAAATTATTCAATTGATCCTTAATTTGTTAATAAAATTACTATAGTTTCTATTCCTAACGGGAAAAAAATTAAATAGGAATATCTACCAAATTTTTAGCCATTAATTCCATATAAGAAACCCATATTTCATTATTAATCTCACATGATTGGAAGAAATTAATTTAAACTAATCCCTCTAAACACAATGGAAAATAAATTTCTTGAAAAAACATGTTTTAATCCCCGAAAATGCGAATTTACCAATAAGAGGAATACAAATGGATAAAATATAATTAATTAGATCATGTATACAAAATAGTATTTAAGCTCATTTTATATCAAATTAAAATCATAAAATAAATTTTTTTTATATAATGAAAATGATTGATTTATAAAAATCATTATTATTTACTATTAACTAAAAAATTTGATTTTTTCTGAAAATTCTAAATAATATCCATCAATATTTTGGAAATTATGAATTAAAAAATGAAACTAATTTTGAGAAAATTTTATATTAAATTCAAATATTCTTTATAATATTCAATTGCATAGAAATGTTTTTAAAAAAAATCTCGTTTTGTAATAATATAATGTCTTCACTAAAAATACAATTACTATTTTCAAATAATTTAAAAATAAATTTATATTGAGTAATAAATTTATAAACATTTCATAATGTAGTTTCTCATATCCATAACCCAGAAATTAATGCTTAGGTTATAACTGTCACATGAAAAAATAATATTTTTATAGTGCATCTTAGCTCCATTAAACTCGGTGTTGCGTGAAACTAATGCTATAAAAAATTAATATCATTTAAAGAGAGATATTTCTTAAAAAAAATTGTTTTAAAATGTTTGATATTTTTTTATTCCTAAAAAAGATTCCAATATTTAAACAAGTTTAGAAAATAATTTCATCAAATGTTTGAGACACAACACAATATTTTTTACTAATACTATATTCCATTGAGAAAATATAAATATTATATTTGTAACACTAAAAAATTTGTATTAATAATGATTTTCTGGATGTAATTTTCACTCATACTAACTTATAAAAACTAGAATCATACTTAAATCCTTTGTTTATATATCACATGAAAAAAGTTTTTCATTGATGAGAGAAATTTCATAAATTGTGTTAAAACGTCTCATCAATATAAAACCTTCGATATATCCTATATCATAAACCTAAATTTTATATAAAGATATATTCAATAAAAATTTACTTTCATGTTAATTTTTGAATGATAAATGAAGTCATTTTTTATCACTTTATACTGTGTAGAATCCCCAATCACATAAAATGATATTATGTGGTCATTTTATTTCCATATGAAATGTTTATTTGTTTGACATCATAATAACCTAGTTTCCACAATTATTATACGCATTATAATTGGTATATTGATTATGGAAATATCCATTTTCATTAGAAATGAGATTTTTCTCCACATATAATTCTAAATGAACATAAATATTAATTAAATTATTATGATGAATGGGTATTTCATTCAATCAAACTTGTAAAATTACTCGTACTGATGTTTTCTCTATTAAATAGAATTTTTGGTTATTTAAAACACCAGTTCATATTAAATAGCTTCCAAATTAGCTTGAATTCCATTTTCATTTTAAAAAATTCAAAATCTACAATAAATCATTACTTATGAAAACATTTATTGAAAAACATTATTAATAAAATATGTACTATAATTAATAATATTTCACATTAACTCTAAAAAATCATCAAATTATAAAAAAATTAAAATATATTATATAGTAACAAATATTTCGTGGAAATTTATGGATTTCCATGATAAAAATTAGAAAAAAACATTTTCTATCTCTCCCACAGTTATAGTCATAAATCATTTTTAGAAAAATATTAATAAATTTCCATGATAAAAATTAGAAAAAAAACATTTTCTATCTCTCCCACAATCATAGTCATACATTATTTTCAGAATAATATTCATGATTTTCCATGATAATGTTATATACAATGGATAAGTACAATTTAAGTAAATATATTTGGCCTACCATTTTACGGCTAATTGTCTAGTCACATAATACTTTTTCTTACCATCCAAATCACCCAATTTTATATTTTATCCATTTAAAAGAGATTAAAACATCTTATTCCTACCACTGTGAATTTTTATATACCAACCCAGAAACAAATATATGTTAAATAATAATAGTATTTTTCAAATTTATTTTATTTTCATTGTAAAATGTAACAATGGTAACAAATTTTTCATGGAAACTATTTAGGGATGTCGTGTCTAATTAACTTAAGTCGGCCTTTTAGAATTATTTTATATGCTTTAATGTCTGATTTATGTTTTCACTTTTTGGTTTCACACTTTTTCCAAAAATGTGTTCTTTTAATAAAAATTTAACATTAGTATTAGTAGTTTCTATTTCAAATACATCATAGGGTATCAATGAAGTAGAATTATGGTAAACTAAAATGAGAAAAGAATGATTCAAAATACTATAATTTTACGCATTGAAAAAAATGTATGAACAAAAACTAATACTTCATTGAATGTAACATAAATGATTTACCAAAAATATGAGTTATCCACACATAAATTACCTTAATTTTTTTATGGTTTTGTATAAAATAATTAAATTGATTAAATTTTCACCATTTCTCCGTATATTTTTCTTATATAATATTTTTAATTTTTTGTTTTTATGTTTTTGTAAAAATATTGTAATATATTTCACAATTTTTTTTTTGAGGGAACACATTTTCCAAATGAATTTCCACACCCAACAAATTTCCATTGACTGTATATTTCCAACCCTAATGATCATGATATAGCCCTCTCCTGTATCTTTTTCATCTCTAAATAAGATAATTTAACTGATATGAGGGTAGTTAATAAAATTTCCTTCTAATATGGATACACACAAGACTATTCAGGGATGCATGGTGATTGAAATTAATATAAAATATAAAGGGGATTTCAAAATAGATAACATTTTTTCAATACATCATTCCATAATCATTTTAAATAACAAATAAATACCCAAATATTTTATTTACAACTAATAAAGTTATATTTTAATAAATTATATTGAAAAATACATAAAAATAGTGTAATTTGTTGAATATGTAACAAACACATATTAATATCATGGTTCAAAATATGGAATTATATAGTACTTCATGGAATGTTATTATATATTTGATGTAATAAACTTTTATTTTAAATAAAATAATAATCAATTAAATAAATTATCACCATTCATCTATGATTTTTATTATAAAATTATATTTACTCTATTAGATGTAAATTAACAATAATATTGAATTGATATTAAATTTTTAGTTTTTATTCTTTGGAAAAAATAAAAACCAATAAAAAAATAATTATTCTACCCTCAAATGTAGTTGTAACTGTACCCCATAATAGATCAAAACAATTCACTGAGGTATTGACCTGATAAATTCCTGGGACTATAATAAACATTTATTATAGATAGGTACAACATTTATATACCCTCCTTTAAAAAATGTTAAAAATATCAAAATTTTAATCTACTAAATAAAATAATATTAATAAATATTTTAAAAATCAAAACAATAAGAAATAAAAAAATCAGGAAACATAATACCCCCCCCCCCCAATGATGTGCTTTATATAAATTTTCTATATTAAAATTGTTGTAGCTTTTAACCCAAAATTTTAAATGTAGTGTCATTTCATGGATATAACCCACCATATATTATTATCTACAATATTATCCTAATATATTACCAATGTTTCCAATTTATTATATATATATGATTTCTACCCCATGTATAGTGAAAAACAAGATACTTAATTCATATAGGAGGCGGTATGGGTCCTTCCTTATTTCTTATTTTTCAATGAATGTATTTTTAGTTTTAATTAGATAAATAATACCATGAGGTGCCTCATCCAATTATTAATGATTAATATGATCTTAATATTTCTTAAGCACTGAATAACTTTCCAATTATACCTCAAATAGCAATACTAAATATTCTTCAAGGTATGCACTACTCTATTGATTTTCTTTTTTATCATTAAGGGATAGGATATGCGGTGTTGAATCTAAAATTTCAATATAATGTTTGTCTCATTCAAATATATTATAAATAAAATTAATATAACATAAATTTCACAAAAATTATCACCCTTTACCTTTTTAGTTTATACCTTTTAGTTACTCTAAACCACCTTGAAATGGACCATCAGATCTATTCTAGAGATCCTAAAGACATCATGCTCACCACCCATTATACAAGAGGCTATAGACTGGTAGCATGGGTATAAATTACATTAGTGGAGAGAATGTAACCATAGTATCATATCCTTTCACAAATAAAAATAAAACATACAATATCTGAAAGTAAATACGAGGAAATAAATAAAATCATATATCACACATGTCATGAAAAAAGAAACAAGGTTCTTTATCTAGAAATGTGAAGTAATTTCAATGTGCATGAAGGTAATATATAATATTATCTTCTATAGAATGTCATTGTACCACTTATATCTCGGTGCTTGTCTAATAAACCATCTTCCATAGACACCTTACCCTTCATAGATCTCTATACATGAAACCTATATTCCAATTAAAATTATTCTATATGTTGTGAGTAAAAAAATATAATGACACCTTCAGTGTGTCTTTAACACTAGTAGAAATATGTAATGGTTTATAACTTGATAATAAATAAAAATACACAAAATAAAACAAATCATACCGATCATCTATTCACGAGAAAATCCACCATGAATCCTAGGTGCACCTTTTTAGCCCCCTTACTAAACAACATCTTAGTTTTCTCGAAAACATTATAAGTATAAGAGATAAAATCAACATTTCTCAATAGTAGTAATGGGCCTATTACTCTAGGTGATGTCAAAATATGACATCATTTCATGTTACTTCCACCAATGTCAAGTTCCATAGTCCATCATGCCCTATGTTTCCTCATGGGTCAGTTATCATTGACTATCATACCCCTAGGTCAAGACATAGTAAGTCAACACATCACCTTATCAAACCTGGTGTAGTCATATTCATCATAAAAACACACCCCCTCTCTAGTAATTTCATGCAATTATGGGTTAACCATTCACCTAGGTACAATTTATGTAGTATAAATTTAACATATGCAAATTATAAAGACAAGGTAGTTGGGAATAATATATCAAGGAACACAATGTATATCATGTGTATAAAAAAATAGAAAAAACACATTTATGATCAAACATAAAATAGTTTAGATCTTATATAAACACAACACCATATCATTCTAATGATAAAATAAATTCCATCAACGTGGTAACAAACCTTTAACCACAAGGTTGGGGATGAATAATACCATGTTTCATCAAAGGATCGATGACCAAACATCGTATAAACCCAAAAAGAACATGCCTATATAACAAGGATTTCTATTTTGACCCTAATTTATAATGGGAGTGGTTCTAAATGTAGGATCAATATATTTTCACGATAAAAATTTCATCCTATAAAAATATATTTTTTAGAATCTTCAAATGGAATTAATTTTGAGGTATGGTAATTAACTATATCAATGGTCGATTAATAAAACAACAATTTCATATCCAATTATAAAATTGTGCATCAGTTATATTCAGAAAACCATTGATCTATAATAAATCCATCAACAAGAAATAGATTAAATTTGATATTCATGAAGAAGAAATTATATTGATCTTTTTTCTAGTGATACATACACAGAAATGTCTAGTATTTAAGAGAATATTAACTCTTATCATATAGTTCATCATTGATATGCTGAATTAGCTACCAAATTTCAGAATAAAAAATAACATATCAAGGATTTATTATCAATATTCCGTCATGAAGATATGTTTTAACCTCATTCTTCAATAGTTACACGTAGAAATATCATTGTTCATGGTATATCTCGATTAAATCATGAAACATTTTTAATATGATAAATCCTAGAAAAATAAAGAATAAAATATAGAAAATCAATAATTAATAAAAAAACATATATCTTAAAAGGTTATATGTACATATCATAAGTATGAACAACAATATATAATATATCTTAGAAGATCTCACCTTTCTAGTGTCATTTAATCATTCCAACCATGACAATGACAAGAAAGATAAATGGTAGTGCCATGAATTAAGAGTAGATCTATAAAACTCAAAATAATCTATAAAGGTCATATTTCTTTATAATGTTTTTGGAAAACCCACATATATTTAAACTACTCGGGATATATTTAATTCACCAATGTACAAGGCTCCCCAATTTCATTGGGGCCTCCCCAGCCAATTGGTGGCACCACCTAGGGACTGTTATCACAAGAAGAACCACATATATTCATTTAGTTCTACAAGATGGTTGGTGGAACACCATATCCATACTATTGGGGTCAATGGGTCCCTCAAATCCTATCATAGTCCCATAAACTGCCTAGTGGGTTCCACCATTGTGATGATGGTTTCTTTAATGCCATCATCCACCAAACCAATCCTCAACTTCATCCATCATGAAAACCTAGACCCTTTGGAAAATAAATATGTCTCATTAACATACCATAATATTGAATAAATAATATATAATAGTGAATTTATATAATTAAAACCTCATAAATTCAATCAATTTATATATTTTATAATTCACCCACTGAAATGACATCTTTTCACTGAGAAGTTCCTTTAAAGGATACGATAAAACAACTAGAGCCACTAATGTCATACAACTGTATCTCACTCTCATGTATCTGAATAGATCTATAAATGATAAAATAGAATTTAGAAAATTATTATGTTTTTTACATGAAATAATTTCTATCTCTAGTCTAGAATATGTGCTAGTGCTCCATTTATGATTATTCAAGATTTCGCTTAATATCTACTTAATAGATTACATGTGTTTTGATATGAATGTACCATTAGAGTTATGGTATATGAAATAGATGATCAAAAATCTTTAGTAATATTTTTTTTGGACATAACTACATATTCCCAACACGTCTGAAGATCCTAAACAATCAAACATAGCAAGATACTTTCTTTCCATACATCATTAAATGTCATAACTAACAAGAAAACCCATATGAAATCATGGTCCCACTTTTGAAAACATCAAGTGTCATCTCCTCTTGTCTTTATGTGATCAGTACCTACACTAACATGTCACCAACCACTTCATGATTAATTAAACCTTATCTGACTTATCTTTCACCATATTAAAACCAATAACTACCACCTCATTCTTCCAATTAATAATCTATAACATCCCTAACTCCATAATCCTAGAGTCATTGTCTTTCTTTACAGAAATTTAATGGATACAAGAGATCACTTCATCAATGATTGATCAGATTAGTAGTCTATAAGCACTAGATACATACACGATATTATTATTAAATTGGTAATTAAACATACTACAAAACAATGTAATGAAACTGTAGTCCTGGAAAACTCATTTATTGTTCTCTCCTTCATAAATTGTGGAAAGAAAGTAAAATAGGTGTCAGATTGGGTTCCAAATACGAGTTATGTACTATAGAAGACATAATTATTTAATGAGAATAATAAATAAAAAAATGTATATAATGGAAAAAAATTCCATTTAATAAATAAAAATTATCCATCTGGTTTATCATAGTGAAAATATATTTGATAACAAAAACTAAACTCAAAAATAAGAGAGTTATTAAATATTTAAATTTATTTATAATGAACATAAACCACTAAAATAAATACATTTAAAAATATAGTTTAATAATTTTCGGTAAAAAATTTAATTCTTCCACATTATTAATGTCATGAGGATACTGATTCATCAAGTACTTTTATACATATAATCCACACTCATTTATGTGTCAAAAGCATGTATTGTATATTAAATCATCAATATAAAAATATATTTTCAAATATATTTTTTCCATACAACATTAATACATTTTAATACCTTCAATATAATTAGATTTTTGATATTATATAATTGTCGCAGTCTACAAACACCACAAAAAAGGAAATTAATAGTGAATAAGGTATATATCTCACATAAGTAAAAAGTGAGATGAGAAAAACCATAACTTGTGTTTCCATCTGTGTGACTTTCATTTATAATCTTGCAGAATGATCTTAAGAATTTTACTAACTTAATTAGTAATAATATTATTATTTATCAAAAAATATATGATTCTATTAGAATATCTTATTAACAGTTTTTTAGTAATCATTCATTATTTTCATTCTTTTAGTTGTTAATTGCTTAGTTTCTCAAGTAACATTTAACATATTATTTGTTCTTTCTATTATATTGATCATGGTATCATCATATCCATATTTTAAACCATAATTTAAACATTATAATTATTCATTATACATTTATTAGTAATAATCAGTAAAATTTTGATATAGGAAAGAAAATGCTCTATTTATTGAGACCGATGGTCGTACATACTCATGCACGCTAATTTTATTTCATTATTGAATTAAAAGAATTAAACGTAAATGATATATATATATATATTAGACTAATATTTTCATACATATGTCATATAATACACATATATTCATTAAGACTATATTTTATACATTCCTTGTATATCGTAAGTGAATCACATTTCTTTAGGCAGTTCATTGTCCACACTTCCACAAACAATGTTATCATGTTTATACAAAATGGAATGAATAATGGTATGTCTATGAAAATAATTATATAATAATAATCATATAATAAATATCTTATATAAAATATATAAATAAATTTTCTATAATAAATACTAACCTGGAAAGGTGGTAATGGAAAAATGAAAATTCATTATTTCCTGAGGTTGTATGTCACTGTACACATAAACAATATGTATGTTACCCATTAGGTGTAGGAAACTATAAGTGTAGATAGAACCCTTAGAATAATAAAATATTAGTATATTGAGGATACTTATTTTATTGGGTAATCATGTAATAATAAAAATGATTGAGTGTGTAATTCAATAAAACTAATGTGATCGTTGAATAACATTACACTATTTTCTAGTGACTCCTTTTGGTTTATATGAAAATAATTATTTGGTTTGATTTATAACAAAAGTGATGATTCTAAGATGCATTGAGGTAATTTTAGATCTTATTTTTGTAGGTTATGGATGAGTTAGAAGGTTCAAAGTGGTCTGAGGATGTGTTGGAGGAGGTTACCTTTTATAATTGAGGTGTCGGGTGTTTTTGGAAACTCAAGAAACTATTAAGTAAATATAAATTTATTTTAAATTAATTTTTTTAAAGTTATTAATTTCAAATCTAGTACACATACAATTTATAATCCTCTCAACCAATAATTTTTCAACATGTTTAGGTCACATTCTTACACTTATCTTTTGATATTAACCCTTAGATAAACACTTTAACTCTTACCTTTAAAACATGGATTATTACTCTTTAATGTTTAATATATATAATATAAAATTAAAAAGAACCATAAATGAGTTGAAATAGATACTATTCATTTATTATTATATTAGATGCATATCTTTCCTTATAAATTCTCAAATCTATCCTTATTATCTCCAAGAACATTGGATCAATATCAAACTTCATTTGGGTCAGTACTCCATGATCATTCCTACTCAATGTATATGCTACCTTAATATATGTCCCTTTCTGGTAGTGTTTGGAGAAATAATAATCCATGAGTATATTAAAAAATCTACTCTATATGATTTTTTTCTTTTTCTATTTGATGGTGTATTCTTAGGTATTATGATTTCTGTATATCTCATATATTTCACTAAATATATAATATTTCAATTTTTTAATAGAAAAGATTACAACTTATTGCTCAAGATCATGGGTTGTAAAGATATATTCCATCATTAATTTCCTTGATTTGAATGTGATAAATATTTCATTTTGAATTAATACACAACCATGTCCCTTCTTCAAAAAATATTTTTAAATGATGAACCCATCACTTCCAAATGGTATATTTAAAATTAGAGAATTGGATGGTCTTATATTTAAACCATTAAAACATTCTTCACATTTCATTTCCCAAACAAACATTATCCCTTATCATGTCATATTAGTTAATAGGTTATACAATCAGAAACAATTATGAATGGAAGGCTGATAGTGACCTACCAAACTAATGAAACAACATACCTCAGTTTTTATTTGAAGGAGTATTCCACTCTTTGACTGCCTTTATCATTGTAGGATCTACTCATATTCCATCCTTGGAGACAATATTTCCAATAAAAGGCACATCTTGTTTTAATATATCAAATGTACTAAATTTTAAATATTACTCTTCCATTTTAGGATTTTTGAGAATGAAGGACTATTTATTATCGAGGACCTTGTTGATTTTATAATATATTTGAATATCATCACGGAATACCACAAAAACTCATCACTAAATTCAATCAATACTCTATTCATTATGTTCATAAAAATAGAGGGATCTTTAGTCGATCGAAATTAAATTACCAGGAACTTGTTATATCTTTACAACATTCGAAAACCTATCTTCAGAATGTATTCCTTCATAACTCATAATTGGTGATACCTAGTGTAAAGATTAATCTTCTAAATATATTAGGATTTGTGATGTTTGTTCCACATGTCATGAATGTGACTTAGAGGATAATTCCTCTTTATTATAATATCATTCATTTCCCTTTAATTAATGTACAACCTCATAGATCCATCATTCCTCTTAATGAAGAGCATGTGTCTTCCCCATGGTGAATAGCTAGGAGAATAAATTCCTTCTTAACCAAATCCTTTTGTTGATTCTAAAAATAAAATAATTCCACAGTGGTCCTTCTATGAGGATTCTATGACATTATTCTTGTATCGGGTATTAAATCAATAGAAAATTCCACATTATGCACTGGTTGATTCCTAGGTAATTCCTCTGTAAATACATAAATGATTTCTTGTACACAAGGTATATCCATCAATTTTAAGGATTCCTTATCCATATTGTGATGTTTTTTTCTCTTATTACCAACTAATTTTGTTCAGTATAACTACTGGGAGTGGTTATTGATAAGAATTGTGTGTGGAACCTTCTGCTTTAATGACATGTAATTCTATATATTATTCAAAAATCATAATTTACTCACCTTTAAATAATTATTCATCATATTTTGATTTCTATTCCATTATGATTATTATATATAAATTATCCATATATATGACAACATGATCGGAAAGTAAAACATAGTAATTTGTCATAATGGGGACTGAACATCCCATATTTATTGAAATGATATTTCCAATTAGACTTCTTTCTTACCAAATCCATTATTAAATGAAAACGTAAAATCGGTCAATTTATTTAGAAAACTAGTTGGATATAAAAGTGTTAGTTGATATAGAATCAAATAAAATATTGTATAAACACTAAGATAATATTAATGTACCTTCCATCACATCATTGGGTTCTTCATCCTCAGCTATAATTATTTCTTATTCTTGTTCATATCCCCTTCTCCTCTTCTATAGTAGATTCCCTTGACGCATGGGTAATTTTTTGGAATAAATCCCAATTTAATTTTAGTTTTATTACTAGATATAATTTTTTTGTATCCCCTTAAACACATTATACAAATGAACGTTTTATCCGCAAATATAACAAACTCATCTTCCTATAAGAAATTTTCCCTGAATATTATTCAAAAAATTCTAAGAGGATTAAATAATATTTTTTCCCAGGTTCTCATTTGAGGCTTTTTCGTAGTCGTGGTTATTAGACTATGTATTCTTCTCATGATTACACTAAAAATATAAGATCTAAAAAATTCATTCTCTATTTTGATGTCATACAATACGATTTTTCCTAAGATTAATATTTTTAAGAATCTAATTCCCCTTGGATAATTTGGTTATGACCTTCAGTAATTGTTCAATATATATTTCAAAATCAAATATGAAATCAAGTGCATTTCTGGATTTTCTTATAAAGGTATCCTCATACTATAAGACAATCATTTGTAACTTTTTCTTTAAGCTAAGGAATTTTCCATGTATATATATATATATTGGTTAATAACAAGGTATATTTTTTTGAAGAATGATTTATGAAATTCTATCCACTCAATGTGGAAATTTCATCTACCTCTATAGTATTATAGATCCACGACATCCATTAATAATTATCCCCTTGAGACTATGTACTTCCAGTACTACCATCTCATTTTCATCTCACCGAAAATATATAAATATCTTTTCATAAGAATTAATCCACTACTCATCTACCAATAGATTAGTATTCCCAATAAATGTGTTGGGATTCTACCTCATGTATTTATCCATATTATATGAAGTATGGTTGTTCTTTTTTTCTTGAGTAATATATCCTAACACAGTGAACATATTCACAACCCTAAAACTGGTTCTGTTGACTTGATCAGTGGGGAAATTCATACCTTTAACACATGTATTAATCCCCTTAATTCTATTAGGTTAAATACCAAAATAATGGAACACATTATTTATCCAATATTCATCATGATTATTAATCCATAAAATAAAATTTACTAGAATGATATGTGTCTTTAAAGACGATGAGGAATTATTATTGTTGTCAAACATGTCTTAAAAAACATGTTCGTAAGATATCTACTAATCCCACTCAAATATCAATTATAACGACTCCAACTCCAGAATCACAGAGATCGTGTCTTTATTTATTAAAATTGGAATGATACAAGATATCATATCACAAATGATAGATCAATATAGTAGTCATGGAGAACACAATACATACATGATATCATTATTATAATGGAAATTAAACATAGTGAAAAAAAGAAAATTAAACTAAAATCCGTGAAAAATCATTTGAAGTTATATTTTTTATTACATAAGGTTAAGAAATAAAATAGGGTTGAGATCGAGTTCTCAGAAAGGGTTATGTATAGTATAAAAATAATGAATTAATGAGCATAACCAATATGGATAGGTAAAAAACTAAAAAACATTCCATTTAATAAATAAATACATAAATATGAATTTTTATAGTGAAAATATCATGGATAATAAAAATATAACACTGAACTAAGGGAATTATTTAATATTGGACATCATGTTTCTTGCACATGAACGACTACTATCAAGACCTTTAACAAAGTGGTTTAATCGTTGTGGGTATAACCAAATTAATTTGGACAAATTATTCATCTCATGATATTATTGACACATCATGGGTCTTTTCTACATATTTTCCCAACCCATTGTTATATACAAACCATTCATTATATATCAAATGATCAATTTAAAAAGTGATTTTCAAATAAAAGTTTCATATTCCATCTAGATAAATTTGAATACCATATATATAATAAGATTACTGATATTTTATGTTAATATAGTAGTATACTTACACCCCAAAAAATTAAATTATTAGTGAATAAGGATTATATATCGCATAAGTTAAAATTGAGGCTAGAAAACCCTTACATTGTGTTTCAGTTTGTCTAAATGTCATTTATCTTCCAGTAGAATTGTTTTTTGATTGTTACTAAATTACTAAATAATCATAATAATATTTGTAATATAATTTAGGATATAATTTATGATATCTTGTATGATTCTCTTAGAATATCATATTACTGTTTCTTTAGTAATAATTCATTAATTTAACTCTTTTGGCTGTTAATTGGTTAGTTTATCGAGTAAATTTTGACTTGTTATTTATTATTCCACTAGATTGATCATGTTTTCATCATCCTTATATTATGAACCATGATTTAAATATTATCTATTTTAATTATAAATGTATTTATAAAAATTAATGAGAAAATTATATAATAAGTGAAATGAATTGTTCATGGAGATGGTAAGTCATATGTATAATTGACCAGTAATTTCATTTCATTGTTGTATTAAAAAAATTAAAATTAAATGATATATACACACATGTGTATATATTATACATCCAGTATAATTTCTATTTCATATATATCTCATATTTTTTTATTGAATCCATCCATTATTTAAAAATAGTTTCCATCAAAATTCCCAACCATGAATGTTGATAAAAGAAAAAATGAACAATCATCATTTTCTGAGTCTACAGTTCAACATACACATAAAATGTATATCTATTACCCATAAGATAGCAGTGTGTGTAAGTGTAGGTTAAATTATTAGAATAATAAAATCTCAGTATATTGGTAATACCTATAGTATTATATAAGCATTGAATAATAAGAAATTAAGGACTAGGAAATTAATATAACTAATTTGATCGTTGAATAATGCTTCCTTGTTTCTGGGGAACTCCTTTTATTTTAAACCAAAACACATACTAGGATTGTTTAATTACTGAAGAGAAGATTCTAGGAAGAGTAGATGAAGGATTTGAACTTTTTTTCACTATTTGGTCGATCTTGAAGGCTCAAAGGGTCGTGAGGAAGTGTGGGACATGGTTCCCATTTATAATTGAGGTGATGGGTACTTCTGGAAACTCAAAAACAAATAATTTAATATAAATTAATATTCAATTAATAATGGATATTAATAGAGTTATTAAAAATCTAAGTTGAGTATGGGTTGAAATCCTCAAACCAATAATTTTTTTAAATGTTTTGGTCTTATTATTATCCGTATCTTTTGATTTTGACCCATAGATAACCCCTTTAACTCTTACCTTGATAACATGTATTTTTACTTATTATTGAATAATTTATTTACAATGAAAAACCAAAAGAAGCATAAATGATTCATCAAAGAGATTTTAAACTTCATCCAAATAATTTGAAAAAAAAATTATATTTTTTATGAATTTTATACCATTTAATGAAATATTATTTACTTTCCAATATCATTAATGTTAATTTTGACACAATTTTCTTTTTGAATTTTTAAAATATCATAACTACAAGTTATCTTCCAAATAAATACTCTAAAATAACCAAAATATATCAATTCCATCTAGAACATATGTGGATGAAACTAATTATTTCAAATTTTATTTATTTTGATATTTTCATTAATTAAACAATTAAGGCATCATTTTTTCAAGCCTTTATCTTAATTACAACTTATCTAAAAATTAAAAATAAATTATAAATATGCAGGTTGAAATATTAAATTTTAAATTACTATTTAGAGTAAAAAACATTACCTATATAACCCCATATTAAATATATTTAACTTATTAAAAACTAACCAATGACTAATTGGAATTTTTATGGAATAAAAACTATAAAATCCATACAGATGTCCATATAGACCCAAGACTCGAAAATAAACTTTCCAATGATGATTTTAGTTGGAAATAAATCATTAAATAATATTAATATAATGTTATGGTCATTTCATAAAATTTATAATATAATTTAACCTTAAACTACATGATTTCACCATAACCACTGTAATAAAAAAATTATTACTAATGTTACTATTCATATATTCCAAAAAGAACTTATTTAAATAATTTGGAGCTTATAATTACAAATTTTTAATCCATTTTTCTAAATTCAAAACACATAATAGGATAGAATTAATTAAAAAATTAATCATGTTAACGGAAAAACAAAAAAGGTTATTAATGTAGAAACAATCAAAATATTGAAATGTTTTTATTTTCAAATTCGGTGTGAAATTGATTATAATTATCTAAATTGTATAAAATGTTAAAAATTTGATCTAATTATACTTTTAAACAACTGAAATATATAATTTAACACTATAAATATTTTTTATGCCAATGTTTTTTCTACTAAAATGTAATATTTTATCACTATGCATCAAAACATGAAATTATCAAAAAAATACAAAAAATTAAACCAAAGTAATTTATTTATTATTAATTAAAACAATAATATAATTATTGTAAAATATAATTTATTAATGTTTGAAATATTGGACTTAAAATCGTTTCCCCGTTAAAAGGTAGTAAAAATTATTTTATAACATTAATGGTTTTATATATAATATTTGGTATCTTTAAATCATATTCTAATAAAATATATTGGATGAATTTCAAAAAATAATCTGGATATAAAACAATGAAATTATTTACATAAATTCTCTATACATTTTATAACTTAATTGAATGTAAAAAAAGTGACTAAATAGTTTTTCTTACTCGGTGTTGTGTGCATTGTTGGATATAACCAAAATTACATTTATTCAAAAATGAAAATATGGAAAAGTCTTGGGATGATTCATTCTAAAATGTTGTAATCATGGTCATCCATAGAGATCCTCATAAGGTTCCTCCTAAATTGATTAATTTAAGCTCTTGATTTGGATAATTAAATAAAGGCTACTCGATCATCCCAAACTCTCCTAAAGTCTAAATCCTAATCCTTTAGTATGTCCTCCAAAATAAATAGAGTCAAATAGAACTACATGATTTCCTATGGATGGTAAAACTAATCATTATATTCTTATTCTCTTATTAAATATTTATTCCCTATGAAAATTTTAATTTAAAATATATATCACTATCAAATTAAAGGAAAAAATAGAACTCTACATAAGAATATAATCACACATTTATACATATTTCATATAAATCCGATTGAATAAGTCTCTTGTATCTATAAGAAGTTATAAACATTCCTCAAATGAAAAAAATACCTAGACAACAACACAACTCTTTGAGGTCTATGTAACCCCATCATAAATTCCATCATGACATCCTAAAAATTCCACATGGGTATAATAAGTGGTTGTAATTGTCCGTGAGGATGCTAATTCTCATCCTTTATCCACATTCACCTGATGCATTAGGAAATTAATCAAGAAATTCGCATATTCTCCCATAAAAACCAAAACAATCTTGTGAATTTATGATGCTCAATCAAAAATCCATGATATTCACCCACTTAGTGTTGTGGAAGTATCACATAAACTCATCCTTAATGAATATAGGGAAAAAATCACCCACATACCATGATCAAATCATGATTATCCATGGACCACCTAGGTATCCGGTCACCTCTAGCTAATCATTCAGCCAATATGATGCAATGAGTGTCATATTCATAACTATCCTTCCCCGTATCTAAAATATAATATGGGATTACATAATTTTCACAATATATTTATCCATGGTTCATCTGAATACTCCTTCCTTTAATCAACCAAGAATGTAATTATGTGTCACTTCACCAATGAAGTTCACTCTTGAATCTCCTAAAAAATCATCATTTTTTTGCAAAGAGTGTCTTCAATGATGATTTATTTAACATGTATATTAGGCAAATAAATCATCAACATCTATAGATACCATATTCAGTTTATTTAACTCATATTTGTTTCCCCAATCATGAAGATATAATGAAGTTACTTGTGATAAGTGTACATAATAATCCTCTTTCAATAGAGATAATTCCTCTAACATGTCAAAGTGTGGTCTACCCCTACAAGATCCATTTCATGTGTAGGGTTTTTCTCTCATGTGGTCAAATCTCACATTACCCATATATTCGTACATAATTCCCCTATAATAGTAATTCTCCAAAAAATAATGATTCTTTCAATATAGTATACATCATAAAAATTCCATGGCATGAGATGTATAAAAACTAGATTTGTAGAAAACCACCTATTCTTCTCATGAAATGATTCATCACATTGGTATGACTAATGGAAAATCATTCTGTTATTTATCAACATTGTCATATGTTCTGAATATGAGGAGAAGTCGAGGATAAAACATTTGTAATCTCTAGCTAACCCAAGAAGCATGTAATCTCTGGCACAATCTAAGGAAATGTCCAATACATCACTACATCATATTTCATTATATCTGCATATATATCTATCTCATGTATAAAATCCCCCATGAATTTCATCTTGTAAATCCAAATGTAACTCTTTAAAATATTGATGTAAATATGATGTGGTCATAGAAAAATCAAGACTATCTTGAGATGTATCGCATGTCTCTCTAAGGTTGAAGAAATGATGATGATGTTTTCAATTAATAACATGATGAATGAGTCGTGATATTGGTGGATGTCCTCTTTTATAGTGGATATGAACATACTAGGTGCATTTGTTGATTTAAAAAAAATTTATGGACCATACCTACCCTGATACTCTCTCTTTGGGATGTCCTCATCTCTATCATTCTACTAGGGATTGTCGGATGAAAGATTGATATTGTAGAAAGACTAAGATCACCCTAACTGATAGAAGATATCACTAATCCTTGAATATTGATACACGTTTATCACTTGTTCCAGATTAAATGTTAATTACTCTGTAAGTGCCCATTCAATGTATAGTAACACTGGGAGGTGTAGGGGGCTGAATCAGTGATAATATTTTTCTTTTATGTTTCTTTCAATTGAAACATCCATCACCTTCAATTAATGATTCAATTACCGCATGAAAACAAAAAATTCATGTCCATAGGAACAAAGGTATTTAAAAGGTTCACTATTCAATGATAATAGCTACATTCTTGTAATGGTTTGGAGAAAATACAATAGCATACAATCTAGTAGAAAACTATCCTTGGATTAAAATGATTATGATATGCCTTTTCAATCATGTAGAACATTGAAGAAAATCCAATTGTGTGTCTGAACCACTTTTCACAAATAGGGTAATGAAATTATTTTGTAAAAACTCTCGTAAACTATGCTAAATTTACATTTAGTAAAATCATTCAATTGAAATAAAATTCTTCAATTCCTTACCAAGAATAAATTTAAGAACCTTACATAATTTTTTGTAGAAACCTCAATATAATTTTTCTAGGTCTAATTCATTTTGTCTAATTCTCCCAGTAAAATTCTCTTACTGAATAAAATTGTAATGAGTAAACGCCACATCAATCCATGAGTATAATAAACATTGTATGATTCTTTCTCCTCAGTGAAGAAACTCTCAGTATGAAAAAACCCAATACGAATAATCTCTATGATAATTAATCGTACATAATACAATGATTAGCCGAATAAAATTTTGACAAATTGTATACAATAATGTGAAAAATATGATGAATTCTGACTATGATGATCATTCAAATAAAATATTATGATCTTTCCTTCTTCCCTGTGGAAATTTCATTAATACAAAACAAAATGGTATCACATTCTCCCAATGAAAAATATGGAGCTTCTCACTCTTCTATGGTGAACAGTACAGGTAGTAAGAATATAATCATTACTTTTAGTTTTATAGGTGACTGACAAAATGGGTGTTAATCCACAAAATGTTTCCCGTTAATCCATATTCACCCACATTTCAATTTACCCTAAAATATTGAATGCATTTTGACTTCATAAATTTTTCTCGAAACATATCGATTCTTTTTCAAACATGACATCCATCTTTAGAAATTCATTTGAATCATATGTATTATTTCATTACATGATCTTGATTTTTTTTCAATATGATTTCTTTAATAGAAAGATCTATATCAAATGGAAAAAATGTATGAAGATTTGAATACCCTTCTGATTTACTGATTATGATTCTCATAACCAATTTGAATCAAAATCATTCAATTGAATATACAGCTCCCCTTGACAATTCGTTCGACATTATCCTTCCCCTTTAATTCCATAACCCATGTGAGATTCAAAACATCATATTCTCCTCTTATAATGGCCCACTTATAAAAATATGTATTCACAAACATGTGCATGTATCATGACTTCCTTAATTAAATTAAATTCATTTTAGAAAAACTTCACCATCAATAGACAAGAATTGGAATGTATTTCATCTTTCCATTCCTTCCATCTCCATTTTTTTCCCAGCCTGAGTATGAACTCTTCCAGAATATAATTGGTCTGGATATGATCATCATGGGTACATTAATTCTGGATATAATGGTCTTGGATATGATTTTCAATAAGATGATATTTTCTGGGTATGATTATTATGGGAAAAATCATTTTGGATATGACTAGACTGGATTCAATTTTCCAGAATATGATCTTTTCAAGATAAGATCATTCTGGATACATTTGAGATGGATACATTTTTACAAAATATGATCTTTTCTGGGTATAATCATTCTAGGTATGATCATTCTAAACATGACTATCCTGGATAAAATTCCCCATATTATAATATTTTCTTGTTATGATAATTCTATAAATGATCATTCAAGAAAACAATAGGCCCCATCTCTTACTCTTCTATTGGCACCACTTCTTTTACCATCACCACCTCTTCAATCAGAACCACCATTCCAATTAGCACTAATTTTTAAATAGGTAACACCTTTTCAATTGTCATCTTAATATCAATTGGTACCACCTTTTAAAATATCATAACCATTTAAAACAACATCACCTTTTAAAATAATACTACCTCTTCAAACAGTAGTATCTCTTAGTTTCCCTTCACCCACACATGATTGTCTTAAAAAAATCAGTATCACTTCTTTCTCTCTACCATTAGGATACAATATATCTCGATAAGAACCTCTTTCAGTTGGAAGCATATGTTCCACTCACCCTTTCTTCCATCAAGCTTTTATCACACACTCCCTATTCAACATTCCATTTATATGAAATAGAAATTCGAAAAGTACCATCATAATTAATTAAATCATAGCCCAAGAATCTTTGATTCAAAACAACCACCACATTCATATCGGTTTTAGGGTGAATCCAATGAAATTTACCTCCATCAAGATGTATTCACAATTATTCTTGACCTATGTTTATTCTGAAAAAAATAATTTTCATCAAAAATATCTTCTTTCTCATTACAACTGTCTTTTAATGTGATTATGATTATTTTGAAACCATGTATCTTATTCTTTCCAAAAAACGTCATTATGATTATTTTGAAACCAATAGAATATTTGATGAAAAAAAATATTCATAATAACTTTATTCTTTACCAAAGAAACTGATCAGCTAAAAATTTATTTCCTTCAATCTGTTTCAATCTGAAGTCCCATTCATCAACTTTCTCAACATGATTTATTTTTTTCAGATACTGATCGAGAAAAAAATAATACAACCAAAAGACAACATCAGCCTAACAATCTCCCCCTTAGTATTTTTTTGTTAATTCCCACATCAATCACTTAATACACATGTAATTTTTCTTACTTTTTATTCTCTCCATTCATTTTTTCTCCCCCTATTTATTTCATCTCTCCCCTTTTATCTTATTTCTCCTCTTATTAATAATCAAATTAAAATGGTCCATCATGATAATATTCTTTCATGTTGGAAAATGATCTCCATTTTAAAAGGATGTGAATTTTTATCAACATTGGTATAACATGATTTTCTTAACAAAGAACATTAAAAAAATCCTTAAGCCTATACGGGCTAACCTAGTATAGAAAAAAAGAGTGTATAATCAAGGTGATCAATGTTATCTCTAGCACAACTTTCATATAATACCCTCTTCATTCTTCTTCCAACATCCACGTGATTGGGGGGAATTTTACATAATCTTTTTGGCTAAAAGTAACCAGAACCCATTTCTCCAAACACATAAAAAATTTCACATGTATAAAAACACCACTTTTCAAAACAAACGTTAAATATCCCCATTAATTTATTTTGTGAGAAAAGTAAGAGGCTGACAAATTAAGTCTTATTTATTTCTACTCTTTAGATTACATAAAATTTATCACAAGTATATAAATATTTTGGGAATAAATAATAACCTTGATTTTTTATTTCAAAATAGCAATTGGACTGGGAGTCCTCTCTCAGACTTTCTTTTTTTCTTACTCTTCTTTTATATTTCATTTTCCGTTCTTTCATCCATCTTTTTGACCATCTCATATTTTGTAAAACCTTTATTCTTTTATATAGAGTATTCTAATGAGGGTGGTGAATTTTATTCAACTTTTTTAACAACATTGTTACAATTAGTTTGTAACATGTTTCCATTCTCTTATTTTTTTTGAATGATTATTGAAAAACTTTCTGTATTATTCCCTTCATTCACATATCATGAAAACTGATGGTACCATTTTTTCAATATTTCTCATTTATTCAAAATTATTTTTCTTTACCTATTCTTTCAATTATTTTTTGCATCCTCTAATTTACTAGCCTAGTCATTGATTTTTAACCTGATAACTAATTACTCTTTATTTTCAGATATAGAAGATCTATCTTTCTTAACATAAAAATGATACAACTTCAGGGATTTTTTTAAAACCATTTTCTATGTCACAAACAAAAAAAGACACCATTTTCCATGGTTTCTTGGTTGTCCACAACTTTCACAGATAGTTTCCAAGGGTTGGAATCTTTTTTTAACGATTAATCATTACTTCTCAAGTTTCTTCAACACAAACTTCTCTCACATCTTCTTTTGAGGGAATAGAATTCCCCTCAAACATTTCCTTTTATAACCTATGGGATAATAATAATGTTGTTGATTTATCTAACACATAATTTCCTTGTGTATGAACCACCAAAAAGACCATAAAATCTATAGAGAGAGTAGTTTCTTCAGAAACATCCATACTGGTCAGAATTGTGAATAAGTTTCTGAATAACCTTTCTATTTGTAATTAGACCCGTCTTCCTTTTTTCAACCTAAATATAATAAAATGTATTTTCAAATTATCTGAATCAAAATTAAATATTTTTATACTCATGATGTTTTGAATCATTTGAGTTATTCACTTTGGACACATACATAACTTTCACAATATTATTCTTTTTAGAAACCCTTTCATTATTATTTTCACCCATTGAATGTAAATTTTTTCAAACATTCATAGGTTTATAATTACGAGAACATTCACCAAAAAATTTTACAGATATTTGGATATGTTTATTCATTAATTCAAATTTATATTGATTTTTCTGGATAGGATCCAACTCTACTTATTTTTCTTTCAACTTCATTTCTAGATTATCATAACGATTCTTCTCTTCTTTAAGAGAATTTTTCAATCCATCAATTTATTTCAGCATATTGTTCATCTATTATGATAATATTTGTTGAATTGTTGGGGAACCTTTATCTTCCATCTTCCAATTTTTCATTTCATGTCTTCTGATATTTTTAAAATAATCTATCCAGTCTTCCTTAAAATGTATTTTGAGATTATTTTTTTTCATCAGATGTGCTGATTTCAAAATATTCATCATTATTTGTGGAAATAAATGTATTTTAACCAGCATGATCACTATTTATTTTGGATTGATTTTCAAATTCTTAACCATCTTCAGAACAAATATTTTCACTGTTATAAGAACATTCCTCCTTAACTATTGCAACAAACATGTTGTCTTCACCATCATTTGTAACCTCTTCACTGTCATATTTCTTAGACAAAAAACATCTCCTTTTGTATTTGGATAACTTTTTATCTTACCCCTTGGAATATTATTTTTCATTATTACCCTTTTTATTCCATGATATTTTTAGACTTATTTCCCCTTTTCCACTCTTTTATTCATCACTATCTTCTTCATTACCTCTTTGAGGAAAATTAGAAACAAATTTCCTAATGGATCCACATCCATAACACATTATGGTATATATCCCTTTATACCTTTATATTCATATTGTCACATTCATAGAACACATGGATTACATTGCATAATGATTTTTACACACAACATTTTCGAAATCCAAATCTCTAGATTCTTCTTCTTCAAGTATCATTATAAAATTTTGACACTTGATAGCCTTGAAATATAATTCTCAATCAACCTTAATTGTAATTTCATAAAATTCACTCATCTCATTTCATATGTGATGAGAGTTCTATGCAATTTATCTAGAGATAATGTTTCTAGATCTATATATTCCAATGAATAAACCATGGCATCAAACTTATTAGGAATATTTCTCAATATATATTCATTAATAGAAGAATATTATAACTTTTCACCAAGACATCTAATAGTGCTCAAAATATCATTTACCCTCATAAAAAAGTTATAAACTAATTCATGGTCACCCATCATGATATTTCCAGACATAAATCTCCATATTTTAAAATGTTTGTCATTCACTTTTGTATTTCCTTCATAAATGATGTTCAGCTTATCCCAAATTCTTTTGGCAGTGGAAATTCCTTTTGCTTCTAGAAAAATAAATTTCAGAAAATGGTGTGTGTAAATCATTCATGGACCTTCTATCATTCAAAATATATTTTTTATCATCATCTGTGAGAGGATCATTTTCAATATGATGAGGGAAACTATATGTAATAGCTCTAGAAACATAAAACCCAAGAGACCAACGATATAGAAGGATTATTCTTATCATGATATGATAATTCTTATCATTTATGATTCAAACACACTTAATGTTCACAGAACAAAAATTATCCATTACAACTTCTTATTCAAATGATTCATCAATGAATTTGTGTAGGGAACATACCCTATAATACCACTTGTAAGTGCCCAGTCAGTGTATTGTATCGCTGAGAGGGTGAGGGAGTGGATTAGTGATACTCTGTTTATTTTATGTTTACCTTAAAATGAAATAACCTTCACCCCAGTTAATGATGCAATTCCATGATGAAAAAAATATAAACACACATCCCCATAGACATAGATACTTATATGTTTCAATGTTTAATATGAATAGTTACTTCATTGGAATGGTTTGGAGACAATCCAATATCACACAATCAGCTAGAAAATAATACTCGGATCACAATGATTAGGATATTCCATTTCACTCATGTAGCACATTGAGGAAAATCCAAAATTGTGTGTGCACACTCATTTCACAAATAGGGTATCACAAATTCTTTTCTAACATCTCATGTTACCTTATCTTATTTTCAATTTAACAAATTTATTCAATTTAAATACAATAATTAAATTCTATACACAGAAAAGGGTAAAAACATTATGGACTTCGTTGTACAGAACTCAGTGTGAATTTTTTGGGTCTGATTTTCCATGTCTAATTCTATTAGTCCAATTCTACCAATCCAATACTATTTCTGAATACAGTAGTAATGAATCAGAACCACTTCAATATCTGAGTATGATAAACTCATAATGATTATTCTACCTCAGTCTGAAAGTTACTAGTAATAGAATACCAAATATGAAAAATCTTGAAGCAAGATAATCCATTCAAATATAATGATCATCTGAATAAATTTTTTACAAAATGAATATGATGATCTACAGGGTACGATGAATTATGAGTACGATGATCAGCATAATACAACATTATGTTATTTTCATTTTCACCATAAAAATATATTCAATACAAAACAAAACAGTATCACATTTTCTCTTTGAAAACATTGAGCTTCGCACTCTACATTGGTTAATTGTACCATTTGTTAGAAAGGTAAAACTACTTCTCCATTAATAGGTTTCCCTTAAAAGGGTTGCGAAGTAATCCCAAAAATGTTTCCCACTCACACAATTCTCCCACATTTCCATTTCCCCTAAAATATAGAATTCATTTTGACTTCATCAACGCTTCTTGAAATATCTCGATTATTCTTCAATCATCATCTCTATCTTCAAACATTCATTTGAATCGTATGTATGATGTCAATACATGAGCATGATTTTTATCAATCCAATTTCATTCATTCAATGATCTGTATTAATTAAAAACAAATTTATGATGAAATATATATCAATCTGATTTCATGAATATGATTCTATAAAAATATTTAAATCAAAATAATTATTATGAATGTATACCCCCCCACCTTGAAAATTCATTAAGCAATCTCTTTCTCCCATTTTCCCCTTGACCCACATGAGATTCCGAACATCATATTCTTATATTTTATGAAACAATTTCGAAACCTACAATGTAATTCAACCATTTTTTGAAATTTTAATGCATTTTTATCTCATTTTTTCCTTCTCTTCCCATGACCCACTTACCCAAAACATCATTCACCAACTTTTGTTTGCATCATCACATCAGTCATGAAATTAAATTGATTTCAAAATATATTTACCATCATAAGACTTGAATTTCAATGTATCGTAACTTACCATTCATTCTAGATTCATTATTTTCTTCCAAACCTGAGTGTGATATTTTTTAATACAATTTTTATGGATATGATCATCTTGGATATTATCATTCTGGTTACGATGGCCCTAGATACCATTTTCTAGAATATGCTATTTTTTTTGGGTACGGTCTTTCTGTACACGATTATCCTTGATATGATGTTCCAGAAAACAATATTTTTTAGGAAAAATTATTCTGTATATGATTCTATTGGATATGTTTTTTCAGAATACTATCATTTCTGGGTACGATAATTTGGGGTGTGATTGTTTTGGATATGATTATCCTAGATATGATTATCCAGAATATGATGTTTTCTAGGTATGATCATTCTAAAAAAAATTAAAACCATCTATTACACTTCCATTGGAACCAATTCTTCAATCAAAACTACCTCTTCAATAGGAAAACCATTTTCAACCTACACAACTTTTTCATTCGGTACCATATTTTCAATATGAATCACCTTTTAAATTAGTACTACATTTTATAACAACATCACATGTTAGAACAATATAAAATATTAAAAAGAATTATCTTTTAAAATAAGACCAAATATTTGATTGGTAGTATTTCTTAATTTTCTTTCTCTTGAATACTATTGTTTTGAAAAAATTTGGGATCACTTATTTCTCTCTACCACATGGATTTGATAAATCTATATACGAACATTTTCCGACTGAACACATCTCTTCCATTCCACCTTTACTATATCAAACTTGCATCTAATGTTATCAATTAAAAAGATGATTAATATGAAATAAAAATTGTTAGTGCATCATTATAATTAATTCAATCGTAGACATAGAAACACTGATTCAAAACATTGACTTCATTTATATTGGTTTGAGATTTAATCCCTGAAATTTAATTCTAGGAAGCTATATTCACTTTCATTACGGACCTATGACCAGTCTGATCAGAAACCTTTTCTTCCAAAAATTTATTATTATCATTATGATGGACCTTCATAATAAGTAAATTATTTTGACACCATGTATCAGATCCATCTCAAAATAATGTTCATAAGGATTGTTTTAAAACCAATACAATATTAGATGTAATCAAAATGATTCAGAATACCTTTCTTCTTTCCCATCAAAATTGATTACCCAAAAATCTTGTTTCTTTCAATCCATTTAAATCCCAATTCCCAATCATCATAATTATCAAAATAGTTTCATTCATTCAATATATTGAATTATTAACAACAAATACAACCAAAACACTACTAGGGCCTAACATAATCATTATAGGGTCATATATTTTCATATTTTTCATTTGAAAACAAAACATGTTCACCCCTGGTGAAGTAATCATCCTGGTAAAAAATATATACTCTATGTCCTCATGTTTTACAATGAGTTCCCTATGTTTAGTTTCCTTCATATGCTAAAAGGGTATAAAAATTGGTTTTAAACCTAGAAAATTCTATATCTAGATATCAATTACCCAATCAATGGGAAGTCTAGTGATGTAGTCAAAAAAGATGTTTTCATTGATATATATAACTATATGAAAATATGTGGGGAAACCAATTATGCTACATTTATATCCAATCACACTATCTACATCATGATTTTCTTGAGATGACACATTTATATACCAACTCCAGGTTCATATCCTCTAATTATTTTATTCTTCTCTCACAATAGTGATGTAAATGGAACACATGTGCGATAACAGTCAATGTGAGATCAGAATCATTTCATCCAATCCATGTCCTAAATCAAATATAATCCCATCAAATCTATAATTATTAATACTCGCATATGTCTATAACTAGAAAAAACTTGAGGTAACACTATGAAACATTTATGATTGTACACTTTAATACCAAATTTTGTATCAAGGGAAAGTAAATCAGATAATCACTTTACTAGAAATTATAGTCCATAAACAACATGTGAAGATATGATTTAATGGGAATAACCTATATTAAACAATGTGGTAGATAAAATAGAGGTAATTAAAAGTGTGCCTCAGAAATTATATGCTCCCATTCCACTCTATACTAGAGTTTAATCCACTACATAAATATGGCTTACATGAGTATGGTAACCCTTCCCCTATGATTCTTGTCTAGTATAAGTCATTATCATCTAAACCTACTACTGAGGACCTAGACCCATCCCTTGACTTCATGTCTACATATGACCTAAACACTTATGCTATTTTGTTCATGTTGTATTCAATAAGAAATTCTATAGATTTAATCTCTTACAACACTAGGATACAATATCTTTGGTTTCAAGAATAAAATATATTAATGGAACCACTCTCAATAGATAAAGCACATGGGTCCTCCTCCCCATACAAATAGTATTGAATACCATCTTTTTTGGACTATTTTTCTCCTACATTGTAATGGATATACTCTTCCTTACTATTCATATAAGTGACTGTTTCACTAGGAGGTCTGCTAATAGTTGGTATAATACCTACATATCAATAAAAATATTGAACCTACTTGATTTTCAAGTCCATCCAAAGAACCTATGTACAAATCATCAAATCGATGTTCACAACATAGTGTATCAAATCTTATCAAGGTACGATCTCATACTTTTATAATTTACATACATTATCACAAACTATGATAGGGGTGAATCATAAAATATCTATGAAATGAGTAATGTTAGTAGAAACTAGTTTCATCACCTAAAAATGAATCATGAATTCATGTTATTGAACACGCATCATCATACCTAAGAATAAGTCCACAATGATATGGTCCTTGAAATTTACCTATATGAGAACATCATGTATTCCATCCTAAATATTAATATCCCACGAGTGTCCAGAAATTCCCTAATGTTTAATGGTTTGAAGTATCACCTTCTGATCCTTTAGGGTCTCAACAATGTCAAATATCATCTCAACGATCTATCAAAATTCTCCTAAATCCTACAGTCATCATGGGACCTAGAAAGATTGGTGAATATTTAACTATAATCCTTGGTCATAGTTTTCCATAGTCTAGGTAAATCCCCCACTATAAACATGTAATATATAGGAAACTCCTATCTGGAGTGGTACTTCCACATGAACCATGGGGGTTGGTGGAGAATATTTATTCTACATGTTTAATGGTTGAACTAGAATATCCTTCCTTATAGAATCATCTACCCTATCTCAACCATGTTTTTTATCATTGTTTCTTTCAGGTAGAATTTATAAAATGTGAAGGAATCATTAATAAAATTTTAGAGGGTTCCAAAATATTCTATTCGATCGCACAAATGATCTCATATGAGTATACATATAACCCAAGATATATCCCTCCAATAACTAACCATTGTATCCATCCATGTATGTTAGTCATATTAATTTATATAAAATAAAAATAATAATTTGGATTCTACGAATTAATGATTTCATAGATATATCTCAATAGCATGTATAAAATATATCACACAATTATAAATATAATTCTATCTCAAATAGATAGTAAAGAAATAAATGCATTACGTTATTTATCCATTAAAAATATAAAAAAACATGTTTAAATTTGTAAGGAGAACTTAAGACTCTAGTCATAATGCATTAATGCCCCTAAAATCACATAACTTGGTATGAAAATACTATAATCGTATGAAAAGGTTTGTTACACGTGATCTTGATAAGAAAATGGAAACTACCCTACCGATGTCTTATATAACAATCTACATTCAACAATATCCATGGATAGTCAAAAAAATGAAACCATTTTTTCTCTAATACCTTTTATTACCCCTCTAGTTAAATTAATGGGTTTATACTTGATATATACTGTACCTTTTTCGTTCTTCCCCATATACAATAGGATTTTGATAAGAATAAAGGGAAAATTTCTTTCAATGTAGGCATTATACCCTTGGTATCATATTCATGAAATAATAATAAGAAAACATATAAGAACATGGAATAAACAAGAGTAAATAATTAATATCAAATGGAACAGATTTTTTTCAATAAATAAATGGGCTCCCTACGAGGAAACAGAAAACAAATGTATATGTGAATGCAGAAAAATGATGAAATAAAAATATATATCCTCCAGTGTACATCTTAGTAATACTCCCATCACTATTCTCCTTGGATCAACCATATGTTACATTCCACTTTCCCTCTTGTTTTTATTCATACATAATGTCTTCACATGAATAGAAATGAAGGAAAATTAAGCATGTAATAAAACCAAATAAGAAAAAATCCAAGGATCAATAACATGAGATCACATGTATAAGAGTGTATAACATGATAATAAATTATAGATCAGAAAACAAAATGCATTGAGAATCAGCATGATTACAAATTTCCTTAAGATTTTCCTGTACCTACATTATCTCATTGAAAATCATCTATGTGGGAATTGAAATTTTATATATGCAGAAATCATCCTAAATTATCCTCATGCGCCATATAGGCCCTTGTAATCCAATTTAGTCAACAATAGGTCATCACTTCCTATTAAAATCACATGGGTTAAGTTATATAGAACATCAAGCCATTTGTTTCCCCATGGATCAGATCACATGGAATAATACACCCATAGGTCAAGCCACACTATGCCATCATATTCTTTTTTCAAACCCAACTACCCATTATGTGAAATGAAATATAAATATACGCACCCCCTCTAGGGCCAAAAATCCATGAATAGTCAACCAATTACTTAGTTATTATGCCTAGAATAAAAAAAATTACATATACTATGTACCAACAAAATGAACCGATGAACACATAACATATCAAGAGTGTGAATAAATATCCAAAACAAGAACACATATGATCAAGCTAAACATCATTTAAAATATATCAAAACCAAATTCCATATCATTCTACCAATCAAGTACATAGAGAATATGTGTTAACGAGCTTATTAACTCAAGATTTATAAGAATCACTCTATGTATTTCTAAAGGATCAAAGACCAAATATGTCATTAATCCATAAAGAAAATGCTTATAGGTCATGGATTCTTGTTTTTATTCTAGATCAATGAGATATAGTTTTATAACTAAGACTAAAAATAATTAAATTTTCTTACATTCATTCTAGAAGTTAATACCATAAGAGATCTTCCAACATAACCAATTAATTGGTATGTCGAAGGAGGGGTTCCAATTTACATTATTTTTTATCAATCGAAGAATGAATTAGGAATTCCTAACCAATTATTAATGATACCATTTGGTATATCCAATGATCAATAATACATCATTAATAATTCTATGGAAATAATATTAAAAATTATAATAATGATTAAAGAATGCTTCATGATGATTATTATATAGAAACATAACCAAACATTTCCTCTTTTCTTGAGAATTAAAAATATAGTCCATGGGTTTTTCATTAAAACATTGAATCCAATTAAAATTTACCAAAAATCATCAAGATATCAGGGTTCTATCATCAATATTAGAGTAATAATAGATTTCATAGGATTAATATTCGAAACGTACATGTATAATGTATATTTTCTAAGGTATAGGTTGATTCATTCAATAGAAAATCTCAATATTCTATACCATCAATGAATTGATGATGAAATAGATAAAACTTCTTTGTATAGTCAACTAAAACATAGATTAAACCTGGATCCACTAACATATCATATAAAAGAATAATTTCTCTATGTATATCTAACAAGATCTAATCATTCTTTCATTGTTGGATCATTATAAAACTAAGGATTCTATGGGTGATGAATGATAGTGGCCAAGATTTAAGAGGAGATATGCCAAATTTAGAATTGTCCCTTCAGGTCAAATTTTTTGTTAAAATTTTGTGTTAAACTACATTGAATTCAAATCTAGGTGGTGTGTTTTATTCCCCCATGGATTGGGTAGTAATGATAATCTATAGGAATCAAAAGATTGTCGATGAAAAAATTGTATGGTATGTGTTTCTAAAATAACCACCTAGGATTTACAAATTCCATAGTCAAACCAGTGGGGACTTTAAATACCTAAAATCTTTCTATAATCCCACTAATTGGCTAGTGGGTTATATAAGCTAGTTTCATATAGCCATCCTACCATTATCCCCCAAGGATTTCTTCATATTCTATCATCTTCAAAACCCAATCCATTCGCTAAAAAATAAAACCTCCAAATATTAAATAATATGGAAGGACTCAAATGGAAAGGATAATTTATAAACATATCAACTCATAGATTGATTCAAAGTGAAAAAATTATAAACTCCAATGTCACATACTTATTATAAAAACATTTTAATTTATACATACATTATATTACACTTCCAAAAATTGATATGTTTAATTTCATATAATATTTCTTCCATGCACCATTAATATATATATAATTTAAGTATTTATTTAAATTATTCGTAGATGTCTCTATATAGACTATTCATGACCATGTTGACATATTCGGTCACAAAATGAAATAAATATAAGGAATGATGAGATAAAATCATAGTAAGGGGAGGATTACTATGAATGAAACGAATATATCTATCAACATGAGTATATTAGTGTGAAAAATATTTATTATAACATGACAGAAAAATAACCACTATCCAAACAATATTGGAATTATAAGAATTATAAAATGAATTTGAAGCTTACATAATAATATAATAGCATAATTATAAGTCTGGGTTTAATGCTTTGGTGACCTGAACATCTCTTAGTCCTCTATGTTGTGATTTTATGGTGTTGGGGCTATTTGGGAGAGATATAAATATAAATGATGGATTAGATGTTAAATTTAGATAATATTTTATCTATAAGCACATATTAAACTATTAATCCCTTATGATACTTTGTTATTTGTCCCCCATATAATCTTCATTTGAATAATTTTTTTCTATGATATTTTTCACTTTGATTTGAGTCATATGCTTTTGTGTTGTTCCACCAAGGATTAAACATGATATTTTTGTGTTTCCCAATTCAGAATGTTTTTTATTGAATCTTTTTATTGAGAAATGTTTTTTTGTTAAAAGATAATCATTTTCATGGGAATGTAATCTTGTTTACACAATGAAAACAAATTTCATGGACCATGGTAGAATGATGACATAAATTAAACCATGATGTTCCTTGATATCATTAAATCTATAACATTTATAATCATGATATTTCTGGATAAAACACCATGATTTCTAAGGTCTAACTGAAATACATTTTAATGAATTCTACCTCATAATGAATTCTGCCTCATAATGATTTAGTCATTGTAAATGTGTATTAATAAAAAAAATCTAGTTTCTTACATATTTTTTCCACTACCCCAACCATTATTGTCCCTAAGGATATCAATAATTAATTAAAACTCCAAAATCAATGGTTGAAAATATATTACTTCTGTAGATTATATGTTTCTTAAAAAATTTATACAAGAATTTTATTCATATGATTATTCATATTTCTCTTCAGACCATATGTTGTTTGGGTTGACATTTTTCATGTTTTATGTTCTATATTGCTATGTCGTAAGGTTGATTCAAATATAGTACATGTTCATTGGTGTTTTATAATTGGTTTATTTCTCCTCGATCATGTGTACTTAAGTTTTCTTTTCATGGTTATAGGATTGGTCTTTATTCTTTTATATATAATTTAACTGTGGAATAAACATTAATTTATTTTATTTGTGGACTGTATTGATATTGACTTGATAATTGTGACTCATTATTCATTAATAAAATAAAGTTGTATAATTCTGAAATCATGACTTATAAGGTTTAAACTATTTCCATGATATTTCACGAGCTTTACATTATTTAATTATAGATATACTACTC
This sequence comes from Viscum album, assembly GCA_963277665.1. Taxonomy (NCBI): domain Eukaryota; kingdom Viridiplantae; phylum Streptophyta; class Magnoliopsida; order Santalales; family Viscaceae; genus Viscum; species Viscum album. The sequence goes on along the minus strand of OY728148.1, from coordinate 2,078,659 downwards.
TTATTATGGGTTATTAATACATTAAACCATGGTAAATTTTTCCAAATAACATAGATATAGTATCATTATAAATATAGTGAAAGTATAGGATTGATCATTTTTATAGAAAATTTTTATTATTATTGATTATAAATTTAATAATGCATGTATGGGAAAATATAATTTTTTTTTCATGATATTTCAAAAAAATTATTTATTACATAAATCATTATATCAATGATGGAGGTTTTTTTGGTTTCCATGATAAGGTTGGAGATGAGACAATAGTTCTATTTATATATTGGTGGTTATATGATGTATATAAGATGAAGTGGTCAAACATAATTTCTTCTGAGTATTATGAAATATTGTTTAAATTAAGGAAATGAATATTGATAAATTTATACAATAATATGAATTATGTTATAGAAATAATAAATGATGTGGTGTAAAAATGATATGTTTAACTTGTTGGTAAATATAAATGTTAAAATGGAGGTGGAAAATTATTTTATATAACTATAACTAAATGATGTTAAGGAGTATAGTGTATTTGTTATTTTTGATTACGGTGAAATTTATTGATAAAATATGATATGGGTGTATATTTCTGGTTATTGGGCTGTCATTTAGGGTTTTGGTAATGTATAGAGGTGGTAAATAATGTTCAGGTGAGGTTGTGATGATGCATTAGTGTTTGTGGTTATAAAGGTTTTGTATTAGTTAGTTATCCATTAGAATGGTATTGTTTTATTACCTTATATAAATTATATATTTTTATTTATTAGAGAAACCACTTGAGTTTTTAACTAAACTAAATCAAAAATGTAATTTTTTTAATATATCCAAGATATCCTTATTGTGGGTGATTTGAATGGATGAATTCTTCCCCTTACCCTCCCTCTACATGATATTGTATATGTTTTGCGGGTCTATGGTTATAGTACATGGTGATATTGTTTAGTATGTGATGATAATTCAATGATATAGTTATATCATTGAGCCATTTATATGGTTGAGGGCCTAAGGATAGTGTCGTTCATAGTGCATATCATTCATGATGTGGTATACGGTTTTAATAAGATGGTAGGTGGTTTTGGATTTTATTATGTGGAAGTGGTGATGTTATATATGGATGTATCATATGGTATGAGTAAGTATATATAAGATTATTTTGGGAGGTCTCTATATGTTTTTGTGGAAACGGTTGTGATGGAAACACTATGAAAAATTCCATTGGGGTGTAAGGTTGAATTTTTCAGTTGAGAAGTTAGTGTGGGGTACCTTTAAATATTTATTTTATTGAAAATTATTTTATTATTCATGAAATAGATTTTTCTAGGGATCCTTATTGAATATTCATGGTAGTTGACGTAGTGTTGGAAACAAATATGTGGGAATTTTTTCCATTAGACATTATTTCAATTCCTTCACATTTCAAAGTATATTATTGGGAGAAACTGAATATGAATATTTATATTCTCACACCTATATTTTATATTACATTCTAGTTGATTTTGAAGATTAATTTAGAAATTTACATAGATATTACTAACCCATTGGGGATCATTATTGTAGGAGTCACTTCCATGGGAGTATGTTTTATTTTGAAATTTCACTTCTTTGTGAATGACATTACAAGTATTTAGGGATCTTGGTTTCATTTCATATTATCATATTTTAGTTGAGTGGTTATTTGATTCTTTTTTATCCTAGTATATATTGGATAATGAATCCAGTTATGTTTTTTATACCCTCAATTATAGTATCTAACACATGGACTATTATAGGAAGGCTTATGGGGTTACACTTGGATTTGATAAGGGCCATGGAGGGATAATAATGGGGATGATTCCTCAAAGAGGGGTATTATATATTTGGTGATGATTTAGGATATATATTGATAAAAAACACAAGTAAGGATTTCAATTTAATAGTAGGTAAAAAGTTATTAAAACTAAGTACATAATATAGGAATAAAAGATCATCTTGGATCCATATAGGTGCCACATGATCTCAAAAATGGGACAAAATCTTACTATATAAAATAATGTGACATTATGTTCAATTTAATATAGATACAATGGTATGTAACATGCCTCATGTTGTTTGTGTATCATTGATGATTGGATCACTTTTAATGTTAATCATACTGCTAGTAATATGTGACATCAGGCACACCTACCCATACACTAGTGACTACAAAATAATAAAGGGGGTTTAAGTAGATATCTTTGATGAGCCTGTACCCCCTATTTTAATGTTAAAAATATAATATTAATAACTAAATATAATCATCCCCAATAACATAAAAGCACAAGTAGACAAAAAAAATGAAGAAGATAAATGATATGAAGTAAAGGCCCAAATAATTATGGCATACCTACAAAATACTACCCTCTTGGTTTACCACAAATATAATTATATAATCCCATAAAAGAAAATATTACAAGGATCCGCATCCACATAAATCCATACCTCATCGATCCACAGACTTTGATTCATCTTAGAAAACATATTATTTTTTTATGACCAGAAACGTACCTTCAATTTCTATGTGAGAGTTTACTGGGTATCCATGTGTAATAGAGGTTAAGTTAGGTTTTAATTAGATAAATTAGTTGGTTGTCAATAAAAAATCATAAATAATTGTGGCATTACCAGTTTGTCTCTATAAACATTAAAATTGTCATTCCTTATCTCATGGAACTATAGTTAATTATTAGATAATCCCTGGTGTTCCATATACCACAGGCCTATCGTCTATAATATACACAAACTTTTTGAATGTTATCATAGAAAAATTACAGTAATATACACAGGTCAATGGAACAAATCAACCATCTTAGGTTTGACATCAAATCATGGAAAACATTCATCCTTATATCATATAATAATTATTGGGCTATGGGGGTGATATACCCATCCAAGTGGAATGAGGTCTATGGTAACTATGATATCTAAAGACAACCCTATAGAAGTTCTAGTCACCACCATATTGGGAAAATATATAGATCCCCCTGGAATTGTGGGGGACCCAGTGAATATACCCATCCTCTAGGTTAGTAGAATAACCTATAAAGAAAACACATTCATCATGTATCTATCTTCCTGGGGTGTTAAACATGATAAAGTTAATGAAACAAGGGGTCTGCCACACCCTTGACCAATATCAACCACCATAGCCTTATTGTATAACAATATTAATATGAATTTAATGTAAAAAATTATTCATATTACCCAATCCCATAAATAAATTTCATTGTTCAGTCAATCATGGAGGCACCAATTGGGGTTCATTAGTGTTAGAATATTAGAGGAGCCCTCAAACGGATCCTTACTTTCAATAATGGTCTTGGTTCAATATCTGATCTCTATAGGATACTACATCCCATGGTATCATCATCAATATAGCATATAAATACATTATACATAAATTATTCCATCATTTTTATGCATTAAATGATGTAACATATCTTATCTCAATACTCTTTATCAATATATATCATTCTACTCACCTAGCCTTATTTCATTCGAACAAAGGTCTATCAACATAGTCCTAGTTATTTCGTAATGGGTGGGGGGTTCCCATAGGTCATTCCAATGATCGCAAACTCTTCATTTTTTATATATTCCCTAAATTTTATTCTCATTAAATGGATGTATCAGTCATTACTCTCCCCTTCATGGGAGTGAAATATTCCATAGAATATTATACTAAGCCATTCTTATTCAATTATTCTGTAGGAAAAATCTTCTTGTAGAGAAAAGGTCTTAGATTAAGGCCATGTCCCTATATGGAATAAGTATCATGAGAACACCCTAGGAAAACATGTCATATCCCCCTAAATCATTTTGGTCAATGTGGTTTTATAATAAATTATAATATAATTAACCATTTAACTCAATTTAACAATTTCAATTAAACAAGAGAGAAGAACCAGATGGGGACATTTCTCAAATTTTATTACATATATCAAAAACATTAATACCATAGGAATTTACAAGAGAACACCTACATTAAATTTAATCTTTTCTTATTTTTAATTCCCATCCTAGATACCCTCTCTTAGTTTCACCCAACCGAATATCAGTTTAGTGGCCATCTTCCATGATTTTGCACACCTAATCTATGTCAATAAACATCAAAAAATAATTATAAATAATTATAATAAGTTAAAAATTTACATTATAATGGTAATACCTACTGAATATCTCACTAGTGTGTAAATCTTATCAAAACCACAAAAAAATGCATTACAATAACACATTTGATGCCTCCATGTTGAATAGGAAAAAACCCCTATGTGTGTCACCGATTCCATAATAATTATTACATTATTTAATAAAAACTATTGACAGACCAAATATATGATATAACTTCATCATTATGATGGGTCTTCACATGGACATAATGTTATTGGATTTACTCTACCTAGAAAGAAAAGTTTCCCCACATCTATATTATGATTCACTATGCATTGGTGTAACTATAATGGAACCCCTTATGGGTTTAGAAAAACATAGAACAATAGGATTTTGATATTAATATAGACTATTATAGGCAATGAAAAAACATATATCACTAAGATAATCTTCCAAAATAAATCTACTTTAATGGTTTGAATTAGGAGAAGGAATGGTTGAACCCATCGCCACAAGAGGGAAATAGCTGGGAAAAGAAGGGTTGTCCCTAAAAACCATAAGAGTAAAAAGAATTATATTTCAGCATTATTGTCCACTGGATTGCTGGTATGTGTCCACTGGAAATCCCTTAGAACCCTTATCAAAAGTGGTTCCAATTTACATCCACCTATTAGTCAGTGTTCACTGAACTCATTCGTTAAATAACAAAGCCACACTGAGCTACTTTTGACTCACACTATCCCTCTCCATCACCAATTTTGCCCCATTTCATTAACTGAAATTTAAATTTTGAGATACTAAAATTTGTAAAACACTATTCCATTTCCACGTTCAATATTCAACGGACACTTTTATTCATAATTAAAAGTATTATAAAAATTAAATCAATAATTAAAACATGAGGAACTAAAAAATCAACAAGACAACACTTCTAGTTCATGAGAATTATCATCTAGTATTCAATAATTGGTCAATAACTACCTTGTTCGAAAACTCATCACTAACAAACAATATTTTACGTTGATTCTAAAAATATTATTCTAAATAACTACCATTAAATTTTGGATTTTAATAAACTTAATACTAATCTAATGTTCATAAAAATTATTGGATAAATTTTGTGAATCTTAACCTAGATAATCTATATCAAATCAAGATCAATTAATTGTCCAATTCATTACATGACATTTGATTTTCAGAACTATAAGGGTTATTTAAAGAATAAAATTCCAATATATTGTACCCTTAACTATTTTAAGTTACTACTAGAATTTGAACCCATTGTTCCAATGATTCCCCTAATGTGGTTTCTAAAAACCCAAACATGATCCCAACATTTGAATTCTTGTTCTAATACATGAGTTAAAATTTTCCAAGAACAACACGAGAATGTAATATATTCTCCAATATTCAATAAAAATATATTAAAACAAACCCTATTTAGTTAAATGATTCTATTTTTTCAGATTTATGATTTTCATAACCAAAACCCCATAAAATCACCTATCTAAACTAGTTATCTAGCCGACCTACCCTACAAAAAAAGGACTCCAAATAGCAATATATTTACAAAATAATAGATCACAATCCCTTAAATAATATAGGAATATGTTGATCATTCAAGTACTCACACTGTTCTCCATACTTGATACATGATTTTTTATCCTCAATCTGATCCTCAATCAATAACACACTATTCATGATTTCTGCAACAATAGACATATTCCAGCTCAACACATTCAGATATTAATAAAATTTTCCAAGCCTGATGCCCATACCTAGATTCCACTTGGTATCATCCTTGAACATTACCATGAATTGAAAATGAAATATACATGTATTCATAACCATTTACTAATCATCATCATAACTCCAAAATGATCACCAATCAGTCTGTTCCAAACACCAAGAAATTTTTAACCATAAGGTATGTTTGTCGATGATCGACATCATGGTCCTTATAATAAGAGTGAAATTTTCATCACTTACATGATTAAATTCAGTATTTTCATGGCACACAACCCATTCATCAATTAAAATCATTTCCTAACATGGATAAAGTAAAACATTCACAAGAACCAATCTAATACGTAGCCCATTTCTGATTCCCTAACCATGGGATTGTTACTCATGAAACCCTCTAAATTCCAATCTATAACAATGGTTAAACTCTAAAATTTTGATATTATTACTCCTGACTATATTCCTGGCCTTATACCACTACTCGAGTTCTACATCACTAGGTTTCATCCCTACATGCTTTTCACTCCTCCCAAACCATGATCAATTAAACCAAAGAAACAGTTTCCTCTAACTGTTCATGGATCAACCATGCTAGTAGACTTGATACATTTATAAAAAATCATTCACCATAGTAGAAGGCAACATTTCACTCATACATTTGTCATGAAATCCCATAAGTGTGTCACTATTTTCATTACACCTCCACTAATACTTGTTTTCCCAAAAATATTTATTTTAAATTGGAAAAACATCTAAATGGTACATAAAATTACTATCTCATCCGAGGTATATTTTAGATTATCTTTTACAATGAAATATATCAAATGGACCACACTAGTATGAAATAAATTTTTCTAAAAACAAGATGATGAAAAAAATAGTGTACCATGATCTTTGGTATGACGGTTTTTCTAGCTAAGACAAACCCTTGTCCACAACATTGAATAATTTTAATTCATCAAGCATTTCGCCATTACCTCATTGAAAATAAAATGAATGAAATGGTTAAAGGAAAATGTACCCAAATGATCATGTCCATGAAGTCTAGTACTAATACAAAAAAAAATTAATGTTCTCATCATCATCTTTGTATTCCCTGGTATAATCAAACACTTCCCTCAACAAATCCACCAACAAAAATAGGAAAGTACCAATCATGGGTGGCCCTTGATCATTTATGGGCTCCAAACCACTAAACTCTTATTATTATCACATGTTATATAGGTTATCCAAACTATCCTATAAATTAATGTCTTACTTAACTTATATCTCATAATGAAATGAATTAGATCCATGCAGTGACCAAGAGACGTCACTCATGAAGAAACACCCATTCATTGTTCTCATATACATAGTGGCATCATATGACAACCCAATACACCAAAACAGAACTAATTATTATTATGAAACTATATAAGTTTCTCACCCCTCAAGAATCTCATCTTAATATAACTCCCATGGAATCACATGAGACAATATGGGTACCCCTGAAACCCCATAACAAGATTCAGTTATGCTTAGTTCCACTACTAGATAAATAAAAATAATATGTTATTATAAGAATATTAAATACCTAATTTTATTTCATAATTAACCATATATAATATTACTATAGGGAATTAATTTTACAATATTAGACATAATGGTTCCCCATTCATCCCCTAATAATTGAGTTATATCATATTCATTTCCATAGGGTCTGTATGAACTTATACATGAATTACACACATGCATACATGACATATCAGTTGATTAGAATGTCACCAAGTACATATAAGGTAAAATATTGTGTGATCTATTTCTGGAAAAATAACTAAATATTACTCAATAATTAGTTAAAAAATCACACAAAAACGAAATTATATAATATGAATCATATATTCCATATATAATGAAAGAGTTTCCTCATGATCCACTAGGAAAAGACTCAAAATCCATAACTGGAATCTCTCCAACAATCCATGTTTAAAAATACATTCAAATAATGAATATCGAACATCATTTATTTCAATGAAGGTATAGATCAAAAAATTGTAATATTTATATTCAATAACAAGAATCCCATACCAATAGTAACATGGACAACCATTGACTATGGTGCTTCTAACACACCTATATGGGTCTAATTAGATGCTCTGAAAATTTACTATGTATATTGTCTACCATATTCAAACGATTAAATGAAAATAAATCTAAAATGAAATTATGAAATATCTTCATTGATCACTCTAAACATTAACTATGCCAGCGGATCCATATCACCTCAAGGACACCTCTCCAAATCCCAAAGGCTTATTCCTAACATATGTGGTCTACAGAGGTATCTTGGAGAGAATATATACAATGTAGTAGAGTGTCCTATAGAATAAAAATTACTAAATATCCGGTTTCAAAAATAAACTAAAATTGGAGAATATGTTTCTAAATTAGGTGATAAAATTAATGTGTTAAAATCCCAAATAAACATGTAATTCATACAACTAATTGGAATATATTTCCAACAACTTATTAAAATATTGCTTCCTATAAATAAAATATATTGGCACTCCACTACCACCCTAAGATTTGTACCCTCAATCCCCAAACTCTGATCCATCATTCTTTCATATGGAAAATACAATATCGAGCCTTAACCTAACATATTCTTGTAAAATCCATTTGAGTTATGCTTAGGTAACCCTATAAAATTGAGTTCAAATAAGGGTTGTAACACATAATTCAGTAGGGAACTACCAATGCAATCTCATATTAATTGTACATGTAAGTACATGTGCACATGAAACCATCGGGTCAAATAGTTAACATAGTAACTAATAAAATGTAAACAAGATCTAAATTATTCTAGCCTAATTTTTTTATTTTCATTGATCACATCATTAAGACCATTCCAATATGGTTACAAATTTCATTCATTGAGTCCTATACATTGATTGACCATACTTTTTCATTCAATGTCTACATTTCATTATGAACACTACGAAGATTATTCTTACCAACAAGTCCCTCTAGTCAATCCCCATGAAACCTAAGGTGATCCTTGAGAATTTTAAACCATATAATAAAATACCCATCCCTTTGTCCCATGATCTCATATTCCATGAGTTATATACTCATACAAATGGAACAGATCAACCATCTCATGAGTGATTCCATATGATGGATAAATACACATCCTTAAATCATCCATTGATCATAGTCCTATAATGGTAATATATCCATCCCTATGGAATGTAGACACTGAAAATAATCAGAAATATACCAATTAGTGTGGTACAATCAAGAACCACCAATCAGAGGCAATTGAACATTTTCCAGGGAATATATGGTACTCTTTGATAATATAAAAATACATGAGCAAAGAATAATAACCAATAAAAGAAGATTCCCTCCTATGGTGTCTTATATACTTGGGAATCACACAAAACCAAGTTATAGAAACATGGTCGTAGCTACATGATTGACCATCGTCATCCACAATACCCATTATTGATCACAATGAAAAATGTTATTTATAGGTGACACATAAATTCATTACTAACCAATTGTAAACATTTTTTTCATGATGGTTGGTCAACCGGAAATCCACAATGGTCCTGTAGGTCACATCATAGAAGAGGAACCCTAAAATTGAACATCAATTTCGAGATAGGTCTTCGGTTAAAACCTGATGTGTAAAGGGAATTATATCCCATAGCATAATCATCAATATAGAATGTTTTCACGAACTACATATAATAAACATCTATAGCAATACTCCAAGATATGGATTATCTTCCATCTTGATCCTCTACATCACCCTAGCTTGGTCCACTTATCCATCCCATTTTAGGAACACTATGGCCTTTCCCAATTGTCATGATCACTTAATAAGGGGGAGATTCACCCACCCCATGGTCTGTTCCCATCACCCCATGGCTTCAAGGTGTCATTGGGTCCTCAAATGGCCAATTAATAACATTGATTTTTCAGTCATTATCAATCCCCACTTCGGTGTACATGGTTCCAATGTAAGGTATAATATGTCATTATTATTCAATTATTCAAAACAAATACCCTCCGAGCTTTGTATAATTCATGGGTGATGTAAATATGAATCACTAGTGGAGGATTTATATTTGTTCCCTAGGGCCAACATTTCCTATCTATTCATTAATTTTGTTCATGGAATTAACATAATTAATAAAAAAAATTAACCAATTTTCGGAATTTAAACATTCGGATTAAATAAGATGGTACCACCAAATTGTGTGAGACAACACAATCCATGCCAGATATAAAAAAACAAATTTCATGGGATTGTATGTAAAAAAACTATGTGAAACTTAAACTTCTTCAATTTTTAATACATTGAATAGAATTTATTTTTAAGGTTCACCCCTAATCATCCCAAGTCGATAGACACTTTCCCTACTTATGTGAAGCAAATACATGTCAATCCACAATAAAACATTAATAATAAAAAAAATATGATTAATTAATCATTCAATAAAAATAGTAATGTTCCCAAAATATCTCACTAGCTTATACATCACATGGTTCCATGACCAAATTAATGACAACAACCAATGGTCTCCCCCAACATCCACTAGAGAAAAATAACCAATATTTTTTCCTATTTTCATAAACATTACTATTAAATTTTAAATATATATATATATAATGAAATTTTTTGTCATTCCTTCATCACAATGAAATAAAAACTCATATAGATGATGTTACAAGACAGCCACTTCCTATAAATAACAATATGTCCTTCTTAATTGTCCAATTCATTCATTTTTTGAGAAATCCATACTGAATTCTTAGATAGTGAAGTGAAAAATTTGAATGATGGGCGGGGAATATTCATAATTAATATCAATAGAAAAGACAATAATGATTCAGTGAATGAAGCTAACTAAAATCCCATTTCTTAATGGTTTAAATAAATAAAAATAATTTTAATAACACATGTTTATGTGTGGAAAATAAGGGATAGATGATCGAATCCCCCCCTAAAATCACCAAATGGGTAAAAGATTCATTATTTACACAATAATGAAAAAAACTAGCTAGTATAAAAACAAATAGAAACATGAGAAACCCTTATTCAAAGTATTTTTTATAATCTACCCATTTACATTTCAGTGGCTTCTATTGTTTTTACAACATCTCTGGTTTTTACATCACAACTCAACCACCCCGATATGTTTCTAATTCTTACATGTTCCTCCTCACCACAAATTTGACACCATTATCAATATAAATATGTATTTCTACATAATAAACCAATCAAAACATTGTTCCAAATACCATTTTACTGTTTGACTTACTCACTACTTCAAAATTCATATTCCTCATAAAATTTGATAAATAGTATGGACATGGGGAATTATAGTCTTTACATTTCATTGAACAAGGGTAATTATAATGATATAAAATGAATGTGATTAAATGGATTTAAATTAATTCAATATCATATTCTTATGATATTTTTGTTATTTTTTAGAGATGGAATATGACATTATCCATTATTAGTTTAGAAGGGATAAATAAAAATGATTCTATGGTTGGTCATATGTGGTTTAACCGAAAAGAGGTTGATTATTAGAGGATGAAACATAACTAATTCTAATGTTTTCTTTTAATAAAGTATGAGGGGTCAATTTTTGAATTAGTGAAGGGGAGGTGGTTGGTGGATTTTAATAATTCTTCAAATATGTTCCAAAATATTAAATTTAATGTCATTTCATGGGATTAGAGTCTATTGAAAGGATCAACACATCAACGATCAATTATTCTTTCTTAATAACATGTCGGCTAAAGGGCACCAATAGAATTTTTTCATAGTCAATTATGTGTTTACTTCATCTCTTTGTTTATGATAGAAACATGTTGGTAAGTGATTCTAAATCTTTAGTATAGGAATTTAATATGTGGGAGATCATTTTCTAGTATATAAATCTTCTTCTTATCTTGACGATCATTTTTTTGAAAAGGGGTCTGGGAAATAACATTTGGAGGGGGTTATTTTCCAAATACTCAGTACCAAGTCACACATATTACATTATAGTTAATTCATTTTGTTCTATAAAATGATAAGGTAATAGAATAAAAGTTAGTTATAGCTGGGTATTTTCAATAGTTAATATATATTATATTTTTTAGGAGTTGATATATCAGTAATAGAACTTATTATTCTTGGAATTGAATGATTTATCTTGTAGGGAGTAAGTCAAAACCTTCTATTTACTCAGTAATATTTATCGCTCAAAACCCCAAAATGATATCTAGTATGGATCTCTTTTCTTGAAGAGGTTATGGCCATAATTAAATCCCATATCAACCTATAAATAGTTATATTTTTTGGGATAGTGGTTGACTTTATATACCCCACAAGAATTAGTTTCATTTGATGCGTTATCAGTTGTATCATGGTCATGTTTCTTTTGGGACACTGAGAATATATTGTGTTTGAAGTAGATATCATTGTGACATTTCTATCCTCAGGTAAATAAATTTGATCTAATTAATTTTGAATTACATCATATAGGGTAGTGATGTAGTGTAAAAAGGATGGATAATATCCATTACAAATAGTTTCAAGATCACGGTGAATAAAAGATTGGTCATAGTAGCATCTATTTATGAATTGCAATGTTTTAGGGATTATTTGATTTATCCAAATATCTCACCTTAATTTAAAATACCATGGTCTAGGGTTTAAGACTCATGGTGGAGAGACAGAATATTCCCTTAGTGTTCTACACACTAGTATGTTGTCACTATACATCAATTTGTATTTCTTGGGGACAATTAACTAATAAAGGGTAAATGTCAGTCAATAAGGGTGTTTTTCTATTATAAATATATCCATATAATATCATCATTATCTTGGATTTATTGTACTATAGGCACTCAATTTTTTATTTCTTCATAATCTTATTCATTTTCGTTAATTTATAAAATGTTCATATAGTATTTTATTGTGATTTGGATTAGTGAAAGAATTATATGAATCTAAATCTATTATCTTATCTAATACGGGGGAAAATGTTGGGATTAGTGATGATCACATATAGTGATTTTAATTGTTATTTAGAAGTTTCATGATATTTTTCTGAAGATTCTATAACACAAACCTCTAGATGTGATATTGTGTCCCCTTAGTGGGATTTCATATAGTTTTCAAATAAAGTGGATTCTTGTTCACGTATTTTCATCGATTATTAATGGTTAAGAAATGTGATAGTACTGAACTATTATCTACTCTTGAAGATTAATGATTTTTTTTATTTTTTAAGGGGTTTAGTTCTTTTTATAAACTAATATTTATTATTGATTTAATTATATGAGGTTGAAGGAAGAGTATAACCCAAACATAACATTCATATGGATCTACGGAAACATTATCTTCCTTGTTTTTCCTTTCAGTTTAATGAACATTCTAGATATTTTCATATGACTGATGAATTCTAGGTTTTCTTAGTTATGGTAACTTTTTGTGGTTGTTTTCACCAATGAAATCATCTTTCATTTGTGTTTAGAAAAATTTCATGATAATAATTTGATCACTATTTTGGGAATCCTTCAGTGTAATATTATCTCTTTGAAGATATCAAATTAAATTTTCTATATGTAATATTTCAGCATCTATTGGAATTTTCTGTCATAAAAGTGTGTTGAATTAGATCATTATATTATTGGGGTAGTTTTATCCAAGTTTGATTCTAAGAAAGTGTCAAAGGTATGTAACATATTTGGTCATGTAAATAATAAAAGGTGGTACATGTACGAATTCATATATATATTTCTACCCATTAACAAAATTTATCAAGAATGATCAATACTTCATTTGGACAAATATGTGATTGAAAATGTTTGAGATATTGAACGATATTCTTATCAATACTCATATAAATCACTTTCTAAAATATTTATTCTTGTTATGGTTTTTAAATTCAATATATCATTTAATTTATATTAGTTATAGTAAATTAAATCCAAATTATATTTTATGGGAATCAAAATTATTTACCGAAAATAAAATATATACCACCCAAGGTCATTAGGTGGTGGTGGTGGACATATTTATAATTATGTGATGGAATTATTTTTTTAGTGAATAGTTAGTGGTATCCATAGATAATAAGATAATAATATATAACTTTTCATAATGATATTTGTATTTGGGTTAATGGAGGTTGAGGGAGATATTATATTTTAATGACTCCATGATCCCTTACACATGAGGGAGTGGTAATTTGTTGGATGATTTGTTTATTATAATGAAATTTGGGGATGATTTATAATTGTTTGGAGATGCACGAAAGATGATGGATGAGCTAAATGTTTTTCAACTCCTTAGTAAGATGGTTGGTCATAAATTTTAAATTTATAATATGACTTCTCATTCATCTGTATAGTAACAGTTAGAGGAGACACATATTGGTTTTCCATGGGTGGATGTTTTAGTGGGATAAATTATAATTTTGAGGTTATCCTAAGGATTTTTAGAGGAATCAAATTATCGATTGTTTTTTCTTATGAAGCTGTTTGATCCAAAAATAGTTAAATATGTTGTTTTTTATGAGTTTAGTAGCTCACCAATGTCATTATTTCGTGTAATATATATGATTTATCACTATTAGAGGAGTATATTTTTGTGAAAAAGGATAAATAGATCCTTGGAATGAGTTTTTTCTTGTTATTTGTTCTATCATTTATTGTCTATTTAGAGTGATTTTCCTACGTCTTTTCTTCAACCATGGGATATTACATTCTTAAAATGGGAGGATATATAAATTTATTTTATTATTGGTTTTCCATAAGGTCATAGGGGATATGACACTATCAATGTGGATCAATTGAAAATTTTGTAACCTTTCATGAAAATCAGTGAGTAAATTGTTGTGGAAGCTTTAGAGAGGATTTACAAGGATGGTGTTTTTTGGATTCATGATGCTTTTAAAATAAGAATCCTTGATCCATATACTCATTTTACATCATGGGTTTGGAAGATATTTCATCATGTTTTTTCTCTAAGTTATGTCACAACACTAAATTTTATCCTCTAATAGGTAGTCGTGTAGAGAAGATGATTTAGATTAAAGAGGATGGGTTATGAATATATGTTCATTATTTTGGACACACACAGAAGACACATTTTATATTGGTTTATTTTTTATAAATTTTTAATTTTTCCCCTAATTTTAGTATTGTGCAATTTTAGGTGGCTTGTTGAAGACATTTTCAATATTTATTATGATGCAATGAGGTTTTTAGAGTTGATAATTCAAAGATTATATTTTGTGAAATGAATAACAAGGTGGTATTTTGGATTTATGAGTGGTGTAATTCTTTTTTAGACCCTCGACAGTATTAAAATGATCAATATTGAGGACCTCAATGGTTTAATATATTTTTCTAGGTGTTTCTAAATTTTTGATCCTATCATGGGTGGTGATGGTTTTGTATATGTGATAATATTTATCCATGGTTTTTTTTGATAATTTAATGTATTGGAGTGTGACATCACCTAACCCATATCACTTATCTTTCTACAATAATAGTGGTTGTTTATTTCATTAGGTTGACCTTTCTATAAGCTAGAGTCTACTAACTTGTTGTGAGTTTCCAGGAGTCATTATCGGGGGACTAATCCCTAATTTTAAATAGTAATAGAATAAAACATGTTAAAACAACTATTTAATATAAAACTTATAACAAAAAAATTAAATAAAAAAACACATTCCATTCTATCTGAAATGAGAACAAATATTTCAGTATTTTATAAATAATACAATACATGATGTTCTTAAAATACATACCTCAGAACTCAAAATAAATAGCACTGAAGACAGCATATATATACACAAAGAATAAAACTAGTTTTATCTTCATCAATGGCCATTTTGTTAGCATATTCCATGATCCCATCCCAAAAATGAATTAACGCATTCCACTCGAATATGACTTAAATTGAAAAAAACATATAAAGATACACATGCCCAAAGATTCATGTGTATGGTTGGAGTTATAAAAATATCCCAAAACACCATCATTCCACTGAATAGATAAACCATAATAGAGGTTTACACCAATCATGAAATTAAAACATGTTTTCATCTATAACAATTTTCTCAATATATGTAGAAGTACCCATCATATGTATGCAATATCATACCTTATTTTACAAGTATTATAGTTGGATGATGGGCGCCTAACATGTACATAGCTATATTTTCACACAAACCTATACCATAATGAATCTCAAAAACATTTACCACATTTCACCACATAGAAAACACCCCCTCAACATATCAATCCGAATTTCCCATTTCTATTACAATTCACATAACTCTACCAATATTACTAAATATAAAGATGTAAAAACACTACCTTAATTTGAAGAAAACATCTATTTCATATCCCTCCTATATCCTAATGATAAACACCTTTACCTGACCCCATTTCAATAAAATATCCAACTAAGAATTTACAAGACAATACAACCGCATTGGGTCCCTTAATGTTCAAATGAACTCAAATGCTCATCCTTAATTTTTTGAAGCAAAAACAACATCCTACAACCACATCAATTGAAACCATAGATTCCCCATCATATGGTGAACATGCCAACCCAACTATGAATTGTAAATCAACAGAACCCTATAACTAGTAAAAACATATACCTAGAATTATGTCACTACAAACCTCAAAAAAAATGTTCTATTTTCCCTCTCCACCACTAGTATGTAGTCAAAAATATATAATAGTTGTATAGTAACAATATACCAACATATGATTCACACCAACCATAATCCCTATATAGAAGGAAGTTTATCAAATCCATCACACAACTACCCAACCCACATTAGGATGAATACTCAAACTCCACCTATTAAAAATCAAAAAGATTCAAAGATATCATCTATTTTACCCAAAATTCATCCATATAACTCACTCAAACATAAAACATCCAAAAAACTATTTGTAACCTAATTTCTATACAGTATTATACACTTTTGATAGTTCGAACATCTAAATAATAATGTCATGAAATAATCTATACAAACAAGGAATACTATATATAGCCAGCTATAATTTATTTAATTCTAATACAAGATAAAATACAATTTACATGATCCATATAAATACATTCCATTCTATTTATTGAGTCAGCGAGCCACACAATCCTACACCAAAATATAAATAGAACTCTCTTCTTATATAAAATTTTGGTACACTTAAAGTATCTTAGAAACTTTCATTGGTTTTATTCCGACAATATTCAACATAACATACTACCCTTGCATAAAATATCATAGATATATGAATGTAATAGTTGAATAAATTTTGGTTCCACCACCCAAACACATACATGAATTTTGTTATTGAGTATCAGAAGATTATTACTTTTTTTAAAAAAAAGAGATAATAAAACATAGAATAAAACATGAAATTAGGGATATATTAAGAGAAACTAAAATATATTTTGAGAATAAAATAATAGATTTAGGAAGAATCTAATCCTTAACTACAGTGGTATCCTGGAATTGATTAAGAAACAAAATGTACATAGTAAATAGATATCCAACCATGGAGTGATTAAAATGTAAGATGGAGAATGGGATAAATAAATTAATTCCACCTAGATAAAAATTTATAGAACCCTAATTTGTAATATTTTAAAATAAATTAATAATAATTATAAAAAATCCGTAAAAGTTCAATGATAGAATCACCACATTTTATGTGGTTCAATTAATTGTCCATGGGTTATATTATGATGTATACATTCACTTTCATAGAACACCACCCAATTTTCAGAAAAAATAAACTATCAGTGTCCCCCTATAGATTTATCCTACTTATCACTATTATTTGTACCTCACTCAAAAAAAACAAGAAAACATGACTCATTTTCCAATGGTCATGTTTCTATGTGTCCGTCCACATTGTGGAGAAACACAATCTCTATTTATAGATTCATAATATAAAACATGCTTTCAGTTTGACCTCTTATCTAGTGTATAATCATATCCACAACCCCAGTACAAATAATGAATCACTAACCTCTTGTGTTTATTAACAACTCCAATAGCCCAATACCAAAAAAATACAAACATTATATCATTTTTTGCTAACAAATTCACTACCTGAACACCTTTTTCCATCAATCCACCCCTGTACACATAAAAAATCACCACTCATACGTAAGATAACATCAACAATAATTCCATGAAAAACACCCAAATATATTCATATACCATAACTCCCATTACCAAATTCCCCACTCAATCCAACTTGTATAACACTCAAATGTAGTCCAATGAAAGCATCAATTCTTAGACACCACACCCAACCAATGAAAAAAATAAGAATTTGAACTGTTACTACTCTATGGCATAAGAATTGACAATTAATCCTACCCCACCTAAATTAGTCCATAAAACATTTCGTTACATAATATGTTACCAATAGTATATCCAAAAAATCAAAACCATTGATATTAAATGTACAAAATCTAGAAAACTATCTTCTTAAAACACCCATCACGGTATTTTATACTCAAAATAGTCACCAATTCCACCTGTAATCTAGAACTAAAAAATATGTAAACACTCGGCAGTTTAGGATTCATATGCCTTTCACCCATAGAGACACTAACATAGACCTTCAAAATTCACACTATAATTTGAACTATTCTTGGTGAACACACCTACATAGGCACTACGTGATAAAACCCAGCATTTTCATGTTTGTGGTGTAGGATTTATTCAAATGATGAGAGTATTCAACCTCTCTGTCTAGAATAAAAATCATGAGTTATAGCCCTTGACAACTCAATTGTTCTAATTGCATGACTAGTCAAAGTCAATACACCTCTTCCTAACAAGACAAGTTACTCCAACTGAACCTCAAATATACTCATCTCTAAACTAATATTATAAAAAACATATTCCAAATTTAAAATCTAATCAATGGTAGACTAATCCTACCAAATTACCACCCATTCAAGTAATATATCATTCCAGATAATTCCAATATTATGTAATCTACTCTCTTGGTACAAGACCCATAATAATATAAGAACCAAATAACCATAATCATCCAAAAAATATATAATCAAAAAATCATATCTAGAACAACATAATTAAAATGATAAGACATCTGTGAAAACACCATAAGTTTTTTTACTCATTAAATAGTTAAAAAAATTTACTGAACAAAAGCACCTGCCACAATAGGTTTCCAGATGAAATTAAACAAATATATTCCTATCATAATGTATAAATTCCAAATATTAACCCATAAACTCAATAGTTGAATGTAATCCAATAATACCCAAAATGTAGGATTATTATGGTCAAAGAGCCAAATGATAATGCTAAACTCTAAGAGAAACAATACTAAATTCCCATGAATCGTAGACATCAATATATACTTGTGTTGTCAAATAAAACGATACTATATGAACTTTAGTTCTTAAAAATCCCAAAATATATTTGATTTCTATAACATAAATAACAAACATGGAACCTCTGTCTAATACCACATTATAATATTTCATGTCAATAATCAACCAAAAAACATCTAGCCAAGTGGTACCACATAACATCTTGACCACCTCACCATAACATGAAAAATAAAACTAACTCATCTCTAACTACATGAAATAAGTCTTATGTATTTGTTAGGAATACTAAAAAACATTATTCAATATATTTCAATATCATTCATCCACAAAAATGAAACAGATAAGGACATAAGAACTCTATCCACTAATGATCTACCGAATACAATATCTAACAACAACCACACTACTATTATGTACCATAAACCAATTAAAAAACATCTCCAACCACATCTATTAAGACATTCTTTAACTAGAGAGATAAAACATGATGTTTCAAAAGGGAATATTATCCAATATAGGGTGTGATTATAATTCTCATTAGGTCATCTCTAATTTTCACATTAATAGATCTAAATAATATATGGAAATATAAATCATGAAATAACCACCTATGATCACCAATACTATTTCTCATAATACTTTGGGTACAATAATACAACCCTCTTACATCATCGATACTCCTTCTTCCATTTCTAATGCAGGATTATGTACCCATATTCTAAACACACCTAGTTGTTAACATAGACCCACCATGACTCATCATGACAACATTAATCTCACGTAACCACAGTGTTAATCACACCCTTACCAATTCTTATACAACCATCCCATTCTATTTTGATTAAAGTAATTATCCATTCATCCTGAAGTCACCCATTGTAAAAAAAACCACCATAACACATGCCCAATATCCATGGTACATCTCTTTTCTAGTTTGATGATCAATATCAACACCCTAAGTCACACATCAATGGGGGTCTATCAAATTATATAATGTTCATCCCCACACAACTGGGTCCCACTATGTGAATTTTAGGTCAACGACATTATTCCCAATTGTGTGGGGTAACACAAATATATACAAACAAAATAATGACCAAAATCACTACATAATTCATTGATAATTTCCCTGAGTCTATCTATGATATAGAGTTGTCTTCATATAACTATTGAATATTTCACCCTACAATCATGAAATCACATGTCTCAAGCCCCATCAATTTCTAGGTAACTATGACATGAAACCAATTACATAATCATAAACATAACAAATTAGAAATTTAATATTATATCCACTGAAAGCAATGATGCCTCGTGGATAATGGACCACATCAAAGCCACTAAACTACTACCCATATCACATGTCAACATCAACTCATATTTCATCAGCTGAACACTTAAATGATACACTTGTACAACCATGAGTACCCCTATCACCCTCATCGTTTAAAAAAATACTCAATGTAATTTTCATACTACTTCATCCATCATTCAAGGTTAGAATATCTATAATTTGGTTGTCAACTACTCTCGATACACATATGGAAGACCATCTGTGGACTCTTCAAATTTTCTCCATACTCATACAATAATATGATACCAATGACCCATTACAAATGAAAATACATATCATTCAGATAATAATAGTTGAAAACCCCTATGGTACAATACAAAATTCCATAGACCACTCCCATACTACATATAACCCTCAAAGGAATCATGGTCTACAAAATCTGACATAGGATATATTATGAAATTATACAACATAACTAAAAATGTATATCATAACAGATCATTAAACTGACATTAATTATGGAATCAAAATAGGGTCCACATTCCTAGAACTCAAATAAGCCTATATATATTATATCACCAACTAAATCATCACTAATCAAAAGATACCAAAATACCTACAATAACCCTAAATATTGAAAATTTTGGGTATTAAAATTGAAATCACATAAGAACAAAAAAGTTAAAAGTAGACAATAAGACATACCCATAGTAAATCATTTTGAAAAGAGACATGATGAACTTAGTATAGATGTGTTAGTTCATTCCATGTAGAGAGGAGAAAATCATTGGATGACTAGAGAATCGTCACCATAGAAAAAATGCGGACAAACACATTTGATATAATTTAAAAACTAAATAATAAAAATAAATGACCTCCCTATAGTTCCAATTTTCTGTGAAAAAATATTTCATGGTGTAATGTCAATTCCATGTGTGACTATATTGTTTGACAATGAAATTTTACTACACAAAAAATCCTTTCTAAAAAGAAATAAAAAAATTATAGTCTCATCCTATGGAATTATCCTCCATATCAACATGAAATTAAAGTCACTAGATCCAAAAATGAAAATGTTAATTCCCCAATAATGTTTTGTGTTGGTTAGTCTCCCAAACCACCAATTTATAATTACCTTACTCACCAGTGCATCATGGTACCAAAAATGGGCCACAATGGGGCATAATTCCCTTAGAAAAATCATAGCAGGAACCCCAGTAAAACACTGAAAACCACGACCCCAGCATCCACTAACGTCTCCAATATCCTAAACCATTAAAATAAATATATTATAACAAATATTGTAAACAAATTACTTTCCATGATACCCTAATATGATATCTTGTGAATGCTGGTTTGGGGGAATATTTTTTATCTCTACTTCAAAAAATAGATGTGATTTATAAAATTTCCCATGTTTCATAACATTGATGATATCATCGTGATTATTTCAAATCCTTTCGAAGAGGTAATATTGATATTAGGGAAGATGAAATATTATTTAGTAGACCAGTTAAGATTTCAAATTCTTTGGATTTTTTTTCTATACATATGTAATTTCATTAGATGAGGTATTTCATAACATTAGTGGATTGGATGAGTAAACATTCTATTATGATTCAATGAATTCTCAATATAAATGTATATTATACATTTAATTTTTTTTTCAGCATTATGAGATTAGTTTCATGCAGATTTTATTAAGATAAAATTCACCCCTCTAATGTGATTATATATTTATAATGGTGAGATTTCTATTTTAGATGTATCATGATAGGTGATTAGATATGAGGCGACCTATTATTTTAAGGGTTATCATTTTATTCTTGTGAAAAAAGACTTATTTAAATGAAATATGATATAAAATCATTAATTTATTTGTGGCCAGTACATTGTTAATATTTGGTGTTGGAGGGTTTTGAAGGTGATTTTAAGGTGAATGGTGGTGGAGAAGCCGGTTTTAGTTGAAATTTTACCTTTCATAACAAATCCCATTATAACACAAATAATTTTAAAATTGATTTCTTACCCATGTTAGTTATATAATGTAAAATATATGGTATTAATAGTATTTTTGGGATTTATGAGATTAATGAATATAGTTCTGTCTTTTGTTTTGAGTATTCTATGAATATATTTTAAGGAATCACTATTTTGGGTATTTTGTAATGATTCAATTAATTACATTGTGGTTATGGTTTATAGTTTCTCATGTTTTGTGAAAGGTTATGAGGCTAATTCTTTGAAATTATATGTCTATGTCAATTTTTTATTAATGTCCCAAAAACATTCTTGTTCATTAATAAGATCTATTTTAAGAAGGCCATTGACCATGAGATTTGGGGAGGTCATGAAATTAGCTTGAACAGTACGCTCCCACTATTTAATGATGTGGGTAGTCGCATTATGGTTTTATCCACCTGAATTGTTAATTATAAAATCATGTTATGTATTCAGTTTCTTTCATTTTCATATATTATCCCTAAACATTTGGAAACCCAGTATACTTAATATATTCTTTAGAACAAAATCTAATTTAGTGTAGGATAATATTCATCACTTACAGCCACGTTTTAACAATCAAGGTAATTCTCCCATATTATTCTATTATTATTATTAATATTAATATTATTATTATTATTATTATTTAACCTCTTCATCATAATTCATTCCATATTCATGGATGATTATGGTTTTAAATGACGTAATATATTACGTTTCATTATGATTTGTGTAAAACCCAAGATTATTCAAAGGAGTTTGATCATGGGTTCCTTTATATTTTTCTTCAGGTCATTACAGCTTCATTTGAATGTATGGGGTTCCAAATACATATATTATTTTGTGCTTTTATTTTAGTTAATTATTTGAAATTTTAATAATAATAAAAAGTAATAATCTATTAATAAATCCAAGTGAAAAATTATAAACATTGTGAGTTATCTGATCTATGTTATTACCTGTATATTTATTGATCATCATATTATTTATTGAAAATAATTCTATAATAATTATTTTTATTATTATTTTATATAATCCTAAAATAATATAAATAATTTAAATATAATAATTTTTAAGGATAGAGAAATATGTAAAAAAAATTGTTTCATTGAAATAATATGTTAATATTTAATGAAAATTTAATAAAGATGATATGGGAAAATATGACTATTTTATTATTGTGTGATTATTTTTTTCTTCATCCTCATTTACTGAAATAATGTTTTTGATATTTATGGCTTCCTGTGGTTTGTATTTCATAGTTATGGGGCAGATTATAGTTGTTTGTATATTATTGTTGTAGTGTGGTCATTGGAGAATGTTGTGGTTGTGTTTTGGTTATTTTACAAGAATTTGTAATGATGTTGAAGTAAATCAAATGAAAAATGGGAATTAGTTTTCAAGATGTGGAAAATGGAATATATAGAAAAACTTAATTGGTGGGAAAATGAAAAAATTAAATTAGAAAAACATGAATATTTAAAAATAAATTGTCTCCAGAAATTCAATTTTCTAGAAGTACATTTTGCTAATAAATTTATTATATTTTTTAATATTTATTAATATGGACTTTAATGATTATATATAAAAGCATGTAAATGTTTATGGTTATTATGGGTTCAACTATATTTTGTGTTGATTTCTGGAATATTTGAAAAAATATAAAACTATGTTATGCATAGTTTTGTGATAATTGGAAATTTACCCTCCTGAATGGGTTCTATGATTATATTATATTAGTTGTATTGTTTTTTATTTCTTCTACACCAAAACTTGATTTGGGTAACCAAATCAATTACTGTATAAGGGTTTAGTGTCTCGACGTATCCCAAACATCCAGGTTATGGGTGATATGTATATTGGACTAACACTTTTTCCATGTTCTCTCTTTCAAACATGCTATATGTTTTAATGGAATATACTTATACATAGTGCATATAGGTAAGTGGTGTTATAATGAGAAAATTATTTGGTTTTAGAGTTAATACATCCATAGAGATGGGGGGAAGTAGGATTATGTCCTTTAATATGTCACTAAGCTACTCTGTGGTATGTGGTTTAGGTAAAGTTGTATATATAATAGTTTTCAGTATGTTGATGTGGTAATGTGAAATATGGAAATTGAAAGTGGTATAATGTATTGGTTTTTTGATTTATAAAGTTATGTGTCTAATGGTTTTGTTTGTATAAAACGGATGGCTACTCTAGAAAATAATCCATTAGGACACAAGGGAGAAAAGTTTAGTATAGAAGTGGGGTTCGGTATAGTTCTATTTTTATTCTCAATAATATTATTTTTAGTGGCCTAACATACATATTTAGAGAGTAATATTTGGAAATGATGAATGGTGGTTGACCTGGTATGGGTTATGGTGCAGTCTCTCTATTTATTCACTCACACTTCAGTATATTTTCTAAACATAACACAGTAATGTCTATTGGGGAACCTACTAAGTATAGATTCATACTCAACCTTATATTATATATACAATTATTTCTAATTTGGATGAAGAAAATTTTGATTATTTAGTAAATTACTATATGTTACTTTTCATTGGAGTGGGATTCGTGTTCATAAAAAATGGATTTAGTGTGGTATTATTCAAATATTTGCAAGGAATTATATTAATTATGGGATATTGGTCAAAATTCATATCATTATGTTAGAATTGATTGGGAGATTTATTATTATTCCTTAGATAATGAGTGAAATTCATTCCATTATGTAATATTTACACAATCAATTATAGGTGGATACCCATGGACTATTAAAAGGATTTAAGGGTCCCACTCATCTTCCATACAAAAAAAGAGTTGAACTAGCAATCGAACGTCATGATAACTGGTATGGAAATGTAGCATTGATTGAATAATCTTTTTGGATATTCTACATACATTGTGTTTGATGATAAAAATTAATTACCTATTGATATTAAGGGTTGTATATTTTTCCCTTCCAATCAGATTATTAAATGTTCAAACTCATCTATGTCACATATAAATAAATGATATAATAACATTACACAAATATAAATGTATAACATGAATTATATGTTTTTAAATTGAAATATTTTCCATTTCTACATAATAAATCATATCATATCATCAAATATAATTGTATTTAAAGAAAAGAGATATAACATTAATCATTATAAATTTTTGATATAATATCAATTAGATAGAGAAACATAAAATTATAAATTGATGAAATCAAGAGGTAAATTTATAAGTGTACTTTCCAAAAGAAAATTAATATGGTAATGAATAACTAAAAAATTGAGAAAATTAGTTTTTGACATATAAATAAACCAAAACAAATTCTGAAGGAATTTATATTTCTTACAGTGTATATGAATTGACATATATAAATATATTGAGATTTAATTATAGGAATACAATATTTTATTCATAAAATGATATATTTAAAAGGCCTTGGATATTAATATGAACAATATCCCAAAAACTATTGTAGATACTATTATTTACACATAAAATGGTCATATAATAATATATAAAATATAAAAGGGTAAGAATACATAATTAAACACCTTAAGAGTGGTAATTGGGGTCTAATCCCCTTACCTTGGATATCATATTAATTATATATTCATAAAAATCAAGTATATCCATGTTATTTTTATCAAAACATAATAAAAATATATTTTACAGGTATTTAACTTATCTATAATCCCATAATCCAATTATTAATTACTTTTTTTAAATAAAAATGTGTTAGGACTTGTTTTTTCGATTCATTATATTATTATTTCAATATTGTAGTATTATTATTTCTTAATTTATCATTTATTTAAATTACATAAATAATTTTTAAATATAATGAAATTTTTTATACATATGTTATATAATCTGTATTAAACATTAATGAAGGAAGTGGTATGTAATGAAAGGCATCATCCTTGTGGGTGGTACAACCGACCATATAATGAAGTTTCAAGTAAATAATATAGATAATACAAAAATATTATAAAATAAGGTTATATAAAAATTAAAAGACTGCATAATATAAATATAATTATTTGAAAATGGAATGTTAGTTTATAAAATACGTGTAAAAATTAGAAATGGGGTATGGAAATGCGACCTACATACCTGATGGAATGATGATGTTAACTCTGATTTGAAATTTCCTATTTTGAAGTTCCCAATTATTTTGTTGTTTGTGTGTTATAAGTCCATAATTTCACCAATAATATTAGAGTTTTTGGGTGATGTACACTTTTTATATATTAATCTATGTAATATTTTCTGTAATGGGATTTCTATGGAGTCAACGAGGGTTTTAATACTTGATTTAAAGAGGAATTTATATATATAATATTGCATATAATATAATTTAAAGACTAAGACTTCTTATTGATGTATTCATTAGGATAATGATTCGTATTTAATTAAATATATATATTTCTATGAAATTTATTAATTTCTAAATTTAAACACCAGTATTATAATATATTATGTTAAATATAGCAACCTGGAAATCCAAAATAGCATTTTAATGGAATATATTTTATTTCTGATCTTTAGAAATTACTTCATAGAATTATAAATTAAATGTATTTTTTGAGCATTATTTACTATATTAAATATATATTGGTTCATGAAAATAATCCAATAAATCATTAAGTATATATTAAATCAAAATCAATTAATAAAATATATTTTATTTTAAAAATGTTATTATAAAATATTCAAAAAATTTAGTATTTAAAAGAAAATCATACTACCTACATTTTAGGAAATAATTCATAATTTATAGCTACTTTTATCAACAAAATATTAAATTGACAATGTTTAAATTTAAATTTAATATAATATTTAGAGTTCGTAAAAATAGAGGTCAAACATTCTAGAAATAAATTTAAATAATTTATGTCTAATGGATTAAATAATTATATTTTCCAAATTAATATTCATTAATTTTCTAACAGTATGTATATATTGGAATTATCATTTTGATATAGTTATTTAATCTGACACATATAATAATGAAATAACTATTCAAATGTTCAGGTTCCTTTTTTAATAACCATAGTTCCAATGGAAAACATACCCTTTAAAATGGTCATATTCATACTCTCTATCATATATGTAACCATTAA
Source organism: Viscum album (assembly GCA_963277665.1). Classification (NCBI taxonomy): domain Eukaryota; kingdom Viridiplantae; phylum Streptophyta; class Magnoliopsida; order Santalales; family Viscaceae; genus Viscum; species Viscum album. The sequence continues at coordinate 2,050,974 of OY728148.1, read as the reverse complement.
ATCCCATAATTCACTTAAATTTATATCAATGTTATATATATTTAATATATAAAATGACTACCAAATACCAAATCATTTCATTCTTATTATGGTAGTGTTTATAGATGTGCAGTTTATGGGAGATCGTGACCAATCAAAATGCCAAATTATAATTATTCATTTTTATATAATTGGGGATTTTTCTTTTATATGATTTATTTATATTGTGTATATAATATTCTCAATTGATAATGTTAAATAGTATTTATTTCATTATTAATAGAATGTTATTTTTTTGAAAATTTCACTTAAAATAATTTTTCTAATTAAATTAAATCTATGTATAACAAACTAATATACAATGAAGTAGAATTTCACATAGATGTATATATGTACATACATTCTTCACCCTACTAGTAATTTCATCATTTGAATCATTTGTTATATTTTCATTTTTCAATTCATGTTTGTATTTCAATTTCATTACATACTCAAGTTCTCATATTTCCTCATCATACATAAATGTTATCCTAAATACCTAGAAAATGTGAGTTAAATTATTATATAGAAATTCATCACTATGATCAAAAACCACTCTGAAACACATTTTCTTCATAAAATGTATATTTTAAGTACTAATAAGAAACAAGGGAAACAGTGTGGAAATGAATCTCTGGATCCCAATCATGGAACCATTACTAATATTCTAAAAATATGTGGGAACATACGGGATAGAAAATGGTGATGACCCCAACCTTGACACTACTATTGGAAGCCGCTGAGTTTTTCAATGTGTTCTATCCATTCCATGTTTGTAAATATTTATTTTAATGCTCTATTAGTTGCCTATAATTTCTGATTATGTCTTCCATCTTCTAGTGTGTATGGAATATTGAAAAAAATAAAATTTACAATGATATAGAAATATATATCTAAATATTATCACATAATTAAAAAATCTATAGTAATATCTAGCCTTTTTCAAAAATGAAATATCATAATAATGAGACTGTTTTAAATATTTAAGCTTACATTGAAGGTTATCCCAACTAACCAACAATAATCTTACATTAAACTTCCTATTATCATATTTCCAATTTCACATGAGTCAACATTATTTACATTTAGACTATATATTGGATGATCATTGTAAATCAACCTCCATTTAGTAGCTAAACAAGGATTTCTCAGTTCAAGAAAGTCCTCTAGTCCCAAATTGTTGAGGAAGGTGTTGTATACATGTAAATCTATGAAGTATTCCACAGAAAAATTAAATAATAAAATATGAAATCGTATGTGATATAAATTGACTAGAGATCAATGATATCGGGATATTCTATAACATTATAACATATTATTACCCTCAAACAGGATAATAAAAAGATTAAAATTACACTTAAAATTTTCCATTTTAAAATTTAGGAATAAAATGGAATGATAAAATGAAAGGACCCAGTGTGGAGATAAATATCTATGACTCTTTCAAGAAGATCATAGATTTAGACATCCCAACTATCCTTAATGAAATAGATATGGTGCAGACTCCTCTTGTGCCAAAATACAATATTAAAAAATTTATGTGATCATAATCCCCTATAGTTAGAACTCTTTGTTAGGTGGGATATAATTATTATATATCCTCTAATTTAAAAAACCAAGATTTATATGGGATCTCTCCTATATAGAGATCATTTCCTAGATGTAATGTTTCCTATTAATTTCTTAATATATGTATCATGTTATTAATCTCTAGAAAATATGATTAGTATACTGTGAAACCAATATGCTATTTCTAATTATATTACAAAATAGAAACTATATCCATGCATTTATTTATTTCATGTATTTCATGGATCTATTTTAAAAATTTATGTATTGATTTGAGGTTATGTCAAGATCTCGGAATTCCAAAATCAAGATAAATTTCCCAAGATATATGTCTTCCAATAACTAAATCACTTCATAACTAAATATAAAGTATTAATTATCTCAAATAAATTAAATTCATCTTACCATATTGCATTTGAGTAAGAATGGGGAGGAGAAACTAGTTTTGAGAATATTTACTAGATCAATTTATATTATTTTAGATTAACAAAACTAAATGTGGTGACCTTAAAAATACTCTCATGGATGTTTATATTTGGGGCCACTCATTTCATCATCCATGTCGTCAATTTTTTATTCATATAAAGACATATGATCACACAATTATTATCAAACTGGAAAAATGGTATTATGATTCTACTTTAGAGCCCCAAATATTGTTTAAAAATTATAATTAGATAGCTTTGATCATGGAGTTAAGGGTGTTGACCAAGTATAATATGTGTACAATAGATATTAAAGGACACTATCAATAGGAAAAATCCTCCCTCCAATGAACGAAATTGAGTTCTTACTACTATTAACATGGATAAAAGTTTTTATAACAAAGTACTCAAAATTAATGATATTAATCCACCTATTTTCAATTAGGGAATCCATAAAATTCCCTAGAAATTATCTTTGTAATCCAAATCCATCACTCTAATGTTTTGAATCTTCTAGCGATATTCCATGTTAAGGAATAAAAACTAATTTTATAAAATGTAAAATTCTTTTTACTCCAATGCCAAAAAATACCCTATAAATATTTATGATATCATTTATTTTCACTAATGGAAACCCCCATATGTGTATCCAAAAGAAATTTGAGATTTTTAGTTTGTCGTTTTTACACCAAAAGGAGAAAATTTCTCTTTATTCCATAGAAAAATAAAAAACATGGAAGTAGACTACTTTTCCATTATAATGAAGTTATTTGAAAGAGGATATCCCTCTATAATAATATGAGTATATTTAATAAATATAATTCACTTATAAATAAATTATTTAGGAATCTAAGGTAATGAAATTTAGTAAAATATAATGTCAGATACCATCCTAAAAATAAAATATCCTAAAATACCCTCAAGATAAACAATTCCATATTATCATACACATTCTCAATATCAACCTTCATGATAAAACCGCCAAAATTTATTGTCTTTTCAATTTCCATAAAAAATATTGAGCATGTTTTTTGGAATATTTAATGCTTTCACTACTAATAATGTTAGCTTGTTCTTGGTCCACTATGCTGTGATAAATTGAAAACAATCATTCATTATGTTATTTAGAAAAAAATCAATATAAAAGGATTCACATGCTAATAGGATATAATTAGAGAAATGAATTAGGATGACTAATATTGTTAATTATTAATAATTTTACTAAAAAAGATCATATATGAAGAGAACATACCCTGAATAGGTCATGTATAGCATCAATCATATCCTTTTAAATAACCTCCCATATTCATGTGTATAATTCTACATTAAAATATATTTTCATCTTCCAATATCTCCATTTTTAAATTAATGTCTTTGAAATATAACACACATGTAGAATAACTCTAAAGAGCTCAAAATAATGTTCATTCAAAAAAGATTTGAAGTATATTTTTATAGGTTTCTGAAAGTTTGATAATGTTATACCTGTCATTTTTGACATTCTTACACTCATCTATAATCAAAATAGAAATAAATTCCCATAAATTGGGCCCAAGAATTTAAATTTAATTATAAAAACACTCATCCTCATGTTAGATAAATATATTTTTGAAATAATTTCATTATTTATGACAACAATGGAAATATATATAATGTTCTTGTCAAACATATTCAGCCTCATGAAACTCATATTCCATCCCAGTATATATATTAATTTTATTTGAATCATGAATAGAGACATGTGATTTTCAGTAAGTTGGGGGGAAGATTCTCATAATATCATCCTATTTAAAAGACTACATAAGTATTTTGAATTTATTGAACTGCTTTATCATGAAAAATGTCTCCCACTACAAAAGATAAGATAGAGTAACTCTTTCATTTGAGTTTTATTGGATGATTCTATCAAGGATTCCATTTCATAAGCCTTTTTTCATGAAACATGTGTTATGTGAATAAAATAGATTTCATTAAACTAATTTTTATAAAAAAAATTCTTACTTAGAGAAGATATACAAAACATATTTAATAGAAAAAGGTTTAAATTAATTTACTGATCTGTATATAGGGATCGTACTTCGAACTATATCAATTAGAGGCCCGATTAGACATCAATATATTCTCCCTGACTCCTCAAAGTTGAGACATCATTCTAATATCACTCGTAGATGGAGTTGTGGAATTGATATCTATCATAATCATTACACATTCTAAAACGAGTTATTTATGTGATAATATGTAAACATAATGTCTTATCGAGATCTATATTCCCCAGATAGTTTATAATAAAGGTTCTTCGGTTTATCAAGGGCACTCACATTGAATCCATAAAATGAATTTTTGAATAGAAACTACATCACAACCAACCTAATTACCAAAAAATGTGATATAAAAAATGTAATTCTCGCCATACACATCTATAAGTCATACATTTATACTTAATAAGGATTCATTTGAAGGGGGATAAAAAACCATTACATTAAGGATAAAAAGTGTTCTTATCCTTCATAAAATTTGGTCGGTTCACATTTGGTCGGGTTCCAGTACACTCTATGATTTTATCCCCATGCACTATAAAGTCCCTATAAACAAAAAGAAAACTTACTATATAATACCTAGGATTTAGATAGGCTGAAAAGAAAAATTAATATTGAATAAAAATACTACTTCTCATGAGTCTCTCCATGAATTGTTGTAATCCTATTATTTTCATCTAAAAAGACCCCTTTCTCGATAATTGAGAAACAAAAACTTAATAAGGATTATTAGAAGTAATAACATTAGTTTCAACAATGTGAAAACCTTGGATGGTTTTCCCTAACTGAGTTAAAAATATAAAAGTTAAAGATGGGAACACATATCAGAAAACACCCATAATACCTCCATCATTTTCAAAAAACAAATAAATTCATACATTAGAATAATAATGGTGAGAAATAACCTTATTATGGTTAACATTAATGTTCACTAAATCTAATGTTATTTTATTTCCTAAAATATTGTGACCGTAGTATGATCCTATGGATAATTTTAGAAGATATGTATAACAGAAAAAAAACTACTCTGAACCCATATATACGAATATAAACTATGAAAAATACAGATCTCAAATATACATCTAGTAATTAGAGAGAACATGGACATGGGTGTGGAAATAACATAAAATATTAACACTTCGAACAAAATACAATTATTACTCAAAATAGATTATATAAACTAAATAAAATTTCATTAATTAGTATCAATTTTTTTATCTATATTAATGAGAATATAGTCCCTAAAAATTATTTTTAGTAGTTATTGAGTATTCATATAGAGGAACCAACAAATTATAGCAGCTTTTGGATTGAGTAATTGTGAGGGAAATGTAATTTACATCCTAATGAAATCTAAAGTGAGTGCACTTTTCACTTTTCCCAACATTGGTAAATATTCTAATTGATAGATCATTACTCATATGTGATAAAAAATTAGAGGGTCCAATGTACATGTGGTTAATATTTTCAAAATTTTAAAACCTGAAAACTTACATTAAATGAGATATCTCAATGTTCAAATTATCTCAAATTTCAATATATAAGCCACATTTTTTATTATTAGAATATATCCACTATTAACTCTAGACTACATAGAAGTTTCATTAAATGGATTGAATCATCTTAGTTACTATAATCATAAGTATGGGTCCCAACAGATTTTGTTCATCAAAATCATCATAACACATTACAGTACTTAATATATTCTTGAACATATATTTTTATGGATCCATATAAATAATTTGGTGGAAACTATTATAGTATGATAACATTAAAAATTAAATATATTAATCCTATCCTCCATTAAATTATACTAAATTACCTCTAATCATGTATCAAAGGTTTTATATGGTCCTTATAGGCAAATCATATTTCATAAATGTAAGGTTGTACAAAATATTAACTTCATGTCAATCAACTATTCAATTGTCCTATAAAATTTTGTCGTGACTCATTGTACTTGACCAGATATAATCAAAATTGTATTTTAGGAAGCCTAACCTCTTTATTGATATATATCATGGCTTGTATGACCGAGATAAAATTTTATTTAGTGAAAATGAATTGAACAGTATTATAGACGAGATCCAACATAACCAATATTATTTTTTCTTCTTATGGAAGAAATCATAAGGAATGTGAAAAAATCAATTGTAATTTTCTCACATTTATAATCTAATATCAGTAATTCATCATTCATCACTTTTTTATTTTTAAATTATTCTTAAAATTATTAGAAAACAAATAATCATTAAGTGTATTATGTAAAAACATTTTTTATTTTTTATAGCATTAGATTATCAAAGATCATATTCCTCTATCAACATGTGATGTTCCATGATATATTTCTACATGTGATGTTCCTCTATCCATTATGATTTCTAGTGTTTATTTCATTATATTTCTACATGAAAACCGAATATTTCCATATATATTATGGTTTAATCCAAGATAATTACCATTTTATATTTCTTTAAAAGTCATTTATTTATCTAAATTATTCATCTCTACATCAACTATTTTCACAAAGATGAATTATTTAGATATAATTTTGGAATGTGAGGATAATAACCATGACTTTATGATTTCAAAATCAATAGTTTAATTGTTTATTATGACTATATCAATCTTATTCAACATCACTGATAAGGTATTATATTTTTGTATACTCAATCCATAAATGACCCCATTTATTTTACCAATATGATTGTGTTTTGACCAGTCAGAGTATTTTATTATCTTTAACTGTCAACATTAATGGATGTTAGTCTTCTATGTCAAAATTTATCTTAAAATTTTATTATGAGTATAAATATATCCCAAATCTCTCTATATAAGTAATTATTGAAAATATTCATTTAAAATTTTAATATCACTAACTATAGATCATGTAATAAGAATTTTTCTTCATAAATTTTTTAATTTGAATTAGGTATAAGATATTAATTTTTTTAATATAAGACTACATAACCAAATCCCTTCCCCTTAGCATCATAATATTTCAAAAATACATCCCTGCATTAGTTTAATGAAAGTATAGTTGTTATAACTAGACTAATTAAGGAATAATAATTTTTTCATCACACTCTTTTATAAAAAAAATACTATTTACTCATTTCCACGTTAACATAGTTAGTAGTCTAAATCATCATAGTACATTTATCATAAAGTAACAAAAATACCTAGATAATTTCCCAGTAATATGAATATATGAGAAAATTAATTATATTGGTTATTATTTAACACCCAAATTATTTAAATCATTCATAGAAATTCATTTTCATTTGATCACATGCTTCAATAATTTGAAATACTATTTCTAAAATTCGTACCTTATTTATTTCGAAAATAATATCCCCTTACTTAATATTATTTCATCATATATAAAATGAATATTATCAATAATGTCTAATGAAATTATTTCTTGTCTGAATAAATCTAATCTATTCATAAATAACCTGAAAATATTTATTGAATTTTGAGTTTAAATGGAATAAAAATAAACACATATATCACACATCATGCACATATGGTTTTATTTTTAATTCTTCACATTTAACTTCAACTAATGATATTAAAAATTATGATCACAATTTTAGAAAAAGTTTTTAATAACTATTATCATTATTTATAATAAAAATTCCAATAATAAAAGGCATAATCCTATATTATATAAATTTATTTTGAGGATTTATATCATAAAAAACTATTTACTTGTATCACAGATGGATATAATATTTTTTTAATAATTTAATTATCCTAAAAATTATCCCTAAAATGGGAGGATAATTATTTCATTCTCTACCTATATTTCACACACAATATACTATTTTTTGGAACATTATGTATCATTTTATTGATTTTTATCTTAAATAATAATTCCAAGTATTTTTATGGGAAAATTTTGAAATTAGTCAAATGATGAGTTTTCACATGGAAGGTGGATGGTTAGTGAAAACTATGTTTACAATTTTATACACCTAAATAGTTAGTAATAGATTAATTTTTAATGTTTGGTGAATATTTAACTCATCCATGGGGACCAACAGTGAATTCGACTTGGTGATGTCAATGAGGCCAATATTGTGGGTGTGGTGCTTGGAAAAATGTGTGTTGATACGATGTAGTCTACCATAAAATTAAAATCACATATTATTATTGTCTTTCCCTTTCCATAAATATAATCCTTAAATCTTATATTCTTCCCCAAAATGATTTCTAGCCTCCACCATAGATGATCCACGCCTCCTATCTCTTCTATCCTTGATTGCATATTCTTTTTGTCAGGTATCATCTAGTTAATCAACCTTAAATATCATACTCTTCATTACTATGGACACTTTATTCCCTCTTTAGTGGTTTCCAATGATCTAAGAAAACATTTGGGACAATGATTCAAGATGGATTATTTTTAGAGACAATTTATTTAAATTATTGTATTTATTTTCCTTTTTAGAATCCCATTTGGTAGACTTTGTGGACATTCATAATAGGTATGAGTAGTTTCATCGTTAATGGTATAAGGATCGATATGATTTCCATTATTATTTTTACTATTGAATATCCCCCAATTTTTTATTGGTTTATAAATACATATTATGGTATTATGTATGGATTTTAAATTCTTTTAATGGATTCCCTATGATGAAGGTTCCACATTTCATTTGAATAAAAATATTTCTATTTTTGCTAGAAATTTTATTTTTTTATGAAATTTTTTATGAATATGAATGAGTAAAATGTAGTATTTATTGAAAAAAGCTTTATAGAACCATTGGTACTGTTGTATAAGAAGTGATATGGGGTGGGTTCCCCAACCACTTACTTTTTTATTTTGGAAGATGGGATTCATGTAATTTATATGGAAGAGTTTCTCCATCCTCTAATTAATTAAATCACCATATTTAGTGATATATTTGTAGGTACCTAACCATGGTAATTTTAGGGGTCATAGGATGAGATTATTTATAAAATTATCTTTTAAATATTCTTATCACATTACATATTTTCTTTAGTATCTTCTGTCATGTTATTTTTTTTAAAAATTAAATACTGATGTATAATTTCATTTCTTCTATTAAAACTAGATTCTTTAGACTTCATAACTTATATTTGATGTGGAAAACATGGTGCAATGAAACTAGGAAATATTCTCAAACTCAGTATTGAACCATTTCTATATTCATTCCTTGTTTTTCCTATCATAAACAAGGGAAATTCATTACTCAGATTAAGTTGGTACTCATAATAGATTTATTCTTATTCATTGTGGTGAAATGTTACTAAGATGAATCCCCATTTCATGTCTATATGGGTTGTGGGATTCTTTATTATTCATAAAAATTTTAAATTTGTTCTTATGCATCTTTTGTCATTGATGTGGCCTCTCATCCCACTAATTTTGTTTATTTTGGTTAGGTATTATATGTGTATATTTATGTTTTTTTGTTACTCTATGAAGTTATTATATAATTTATTCTTGATTTTTTATGTTATTTAAATGTATACACTAACCAATTGATGGATTAAAATACCAATGTAAGGTGAGATCATATCTGGATCCTATATTAAACCCCTCATTGATATGTCCCTTCAGAAATCCCCTCCAAAATTAGACTTCCTTGATACACAAGAACTTGAGACTTCCTATTGGGATTGAGAATGCCCATTTGAAATCTCATTGACAATCTAACACACTTTGGACAAGGGAAACAATGTTTGGTTGATGATAAAATTTTATTAGAGCTAGTGTGTTTAGATAAAATATATTTGGGATGTCCAAGTAAATGGGAGCTAGAACTTCCAAGACACAAGGACGGTCGGTGTCGTAGGGTGTATGAAAAAACACTTAGTTCCCCACCTTGATTCAATAGGGAATATTTGGAATGATATTTAGATATTAGTTTTAGTTTAATCTTTATATCTGGACAAATACCTAGGCTCTAGACTATGCATATTTTCCATGATTATGGAAGCATGTAAATTTAAATTTCTTCTTCCAGACTCATTATATGGATATTTAATTAATTATTTTTCTAAACTTTATTATTTAGTTATTATGTTTTGTGGTATTACTTTGCTTGGTTTTATTATTGTCATGTCTCCATGAACACCCCCAACTAACCCATGGGAGGGAGTAGTGGAATTTTCTTTAAGGGAAAACCCTCACATTGATCAAAAAATAATAGAAGAATTATGATAATAGTTCATCCAATGGGCCATGAAGTAGATCTATGTCCATATCAAGAAAAATAAGCAGGCATGGTGCTCGAATCATGATAAGGCACTAGAGTTCCTTCAGAAAAGCCTCCCTCCTTATAATAATGAAATGAACCTCTTCATGATAGGTATTTTATAGATAATATTGATAGAATCATCAAGTTAAATTATAATCCCAAACCTTTTATAGTGATGTGTTTTTTATTTATTCTTAGAGGATCGAGAATAAGATGGTGGGATTCAATTGTCCATGCTCAACAGTCTGAGAATACATAATGGAAATATTTCATATTGATCTTTTCCTAGTAGTACTATATCAAAATGAATGAATTCGAAAAATAAAAAAATATCCTATGGATTCATTAAATATATTAGAATGTTATTGTGTGTATAAAATAATATTTTAAAATTGTTATTTTTTCTCCTGGAATAGTATTAAATGATAGGCTAAAGTCTTGGAGACTCAATAAATAATTCTATCCGATAAATGGCCATAATTATTTATGATTAATCCCAAAACATATGAATAAGTGATGGATCATTCTCTCACAATTGAAATTGATGAATATGGTTTTTCCTTCTTACTAGGTACTTTTACCTTAACTAATGGGAAAAATATACTTTTTTGAAAATAATAGTAAGTGTAGGGATCTAATAAGAGTTGGTAGTATGGGTTCCAATCATGATCCCAACATCCAGATTCCTATATCAATGGGATGAGAGGCCACATATACTATAATTGTTATAGGGAGTACCATATTATGCCTTCAGTTGTAAATACATTGAAATATTTCTATATATGTATTAAAATGATAACTCTACAATGGCATTGCAAAATTTTCATTCTAACATGCATTGAAGTGGGTCCTTATCTCTAAGAGGATCCCAGACTCAGTATAAAGAAATTATGATATTAGGGTCTCAATATCATATCCTTGGTGTTAGTGGAGGTTAATATTATGTGTAATTCGTTTTGAGAGTGTATCCTCGGGCCAGAGTTCACATTTAAAAAATAAAAGATAGTAGACACATCAAGAAGTTGACTGGGAAATTATTTATTATAATATGGGAAAAGTATGAAGAGATGTGTGTTAAATATACCATCAATTATGATAGTTCCATTATTCAATGTTCGTGTTTCTCACTCATTTATTTATTAAAAAAATGGATTTTATAAACCTTCTATCAGATCCCATGAATAATACCATAACACTCTCTAGATGTTTACGGAAGAAGAATGAGCTTTGATTCTAATGTCCCACTTATGTTTTCTCTCTCTCTATCTATGGGATATGTATCATGGGGTTTCAAAATTCTATTAATATGCCTATTTACCATTAAATTTGTGATGGACTAGTTGACAACCTTCATGTACCAGATGGATTTCTATCACAGAAGGATATCATTCACATTCCCTATTCGAAAAATTTTTATATTACTAATGAAATGTGATCGCTACTCCAATCAGTTAAGACATCTCCTTATTGACGTGGGTATACTCTTATTCCATGTACACTTAATTATAATGGGATGATTATGTGCAGATTCATGAGATTGAATTACCAATCAAGGCTATAGATTTCCTTATTGGGTTTTTACTTTAATTGTAATAGTTTCCCACATAAGTGAGTGGTTCAGTTATCTATCATACTAGTTATGGGATCATTACTTATATCATTATCATCTTATCATGTGGATCCATTCAAATTGATATAGTTGAAGTTATAGCTAGATGATTATAGTGTAACATATTCCCCTGACCTAATTTATATGGTAAGAGGAAGTGGTGCTACTAGCCTTAGGTGATGTACCCATGACACCAAAGGATAGAAACATCTTCCAAGGGAATAAAACATCATTGGTGGATAATTTTTCAAATGATAATAAATAATTATATAATAAAAAATAATGAAATCAGAACTATATGAGGAATATAATATAATATAACCAAACTAACACTTGAATGTAATTTTGAAGTAGTAAATCAAATCAGTAGGTATGACAATAAAATAAAAAAATAATATGGAACAAAAATACCTCATAGAGAAATCAACCCCAACATCAACTCCAAAAATCATCAATATCCAACTCAAAGTATCATACCCACTACATAAGGATGAAACACAATAGATGTATGACACCTAGACTTTAACATTATCACAATATACAACATCATAAAACACACCAAATATTCCATGAAAGGGGTGTATATAAAACATAGTAATTAATGGAAAAAAACTACCCAACATAGACAAAAAATATAATAAAATGTTTCCTCACATATATATAAAATAAATATATATAATTTCAAAATATTTCAAAATAACTAAATACTCTAAAAAATATACTAAATCAATTTATTCATACATTATTTTCTCTTGGAATATCCATTTACATTTAACACATAAACAGGCCCATGCATTCAAAATGATTATCCTAAGTACTCAAGAGTTGGGACATATCTTGTCTCCTATTCATTGCATGATAAAATCACATCATCCCCTTTAGTACTAAATCCATGTCTAAACTCAAAATGTATATTCCAGTTAAATTTTATTAGAATACACCAGCCAAAAATTTTATATTCTCAAACATAATCTATTTCTATAAAAACCATTATATTTCATAAATTATCAAAAACTCTTTTGGGAACCATTTTAAAACTAGATATTGACGTATTAAACCTACCAAATTATTCTCAACAAAGAATTGAAGAGGGATTAAAAATTTTAGACAGAATATTCTATAATGAGTTAAATTGATGATAAGGAACCAATATCACAACAGTTGATGAAAATGAAGAATGGAAAATAGAACTCCTACAAAAAATCTTAAAACCTATTAACTTTAATAAATTCAACAAAATATCCTAATAATAGACATCATAGAATGTATATATATCCATAAAAATTTATAAATTGATATGTAATGGAGAAGATGAATATATATATATAATGTGAATGAATAATCACTTATCATTGGTTCTTGAGATCCAACACACTTTGATTTTTCAAAACCTACTTTTAGATCAGAAGGTATCACCAAGATAACTAATGGAAGGTGGGGATATTGAAATCCATGGATAATTGTAAAAATGATAATTTCATAGAAATATTATATTTTAAATTATCCATTGATTAAATAAACATCGTATGATTAGGCCACATGGTTTGTTAAGCGGTGTATTAACCATGTGCATTATATTATCTACAAATAAGAGAGAAGCATGGTTCTTAAATATAGTATGGAAGAATATGTTCCAACTTTGTGAATTTCACTATCCAAATACTCATAACCCACATTATTTTTCCTTGTAACACACAGACTTTGGAAAACCCACTTACTAGCTACGAGCTTACCAAGTGGCTCAAAAAACCATTATCATGGTTTCATAGGGTCAGAGAATATTTTAACATAACCATGGCCAAACTATAAAACTCTATAAATGAATCCAAAACACAAAAAAATGATTCAACAACTCAACCCATATGTTATATAACTTCAAAATACATAATTAATGGTTAAGTTATTTGAAATTGGGGGTAACAACTATAATGGTTAGGGACATCCTTTATATGTTCTTTGATGATTTCTCAGTGTTTTCACCCATGTGAGTAGTAGAATTATATATTCTATTTGTTATTGTATCTAAAATAATATATTTGTTATATGTTTATATAGATCCATACAAATTGAGGAATTTTAACTTACCACTTGATTACCTATTGAAAAATGTTTTTATACACATGATTTTGACCTCATGCATGAAGGTCATATTGTGTTATAAGAAGGATAAAGGTTCACAAATATTTTATATAGATTAATAAAATAAAAATTAGTTTTTGATAAACAATAATGTCACATTCCTCCTATCAATGGAACACTGGACAAGCTAAAAGGTAAATGGTTGTTTTCTATGGTCGACCTTTGATCAATATATTCCCATATTGGGATAATAGTTGTTGGATTTTCTACAATATTTTCTAGGATTGTTATATACACAATGAATACCTTTTAGTGTTATTTGGATTGAAAATTTCTCCAATGGAATTCTTGGATTTAATGAACATAATATTCTTCTAATATATTTATCATTATAAATTTTTATTTCTGGAAGACATATTAAAATATTAGAAGTCAAATTAAGGACATGTAATGAAATTGGTGATCATATGATGGATTTTTGGATACCATCATCTCTGTTCTAATCTATACATATAGAAATTATGGATCATGGAGATGATATAAATAAAGAATTTAGTATTTGAATAAGTCATTACAGTAAATATTTTAATGGTTATGGTCGTTATGTACTTGGGAGATCCCATGCAAATCATTGAAATTCATTTATTTTAGGGGTATGTAGTTTATAATATGTATTTTTTAGGGATATTTCAATGTCAGTATATAATTTGATAGATTTAGCCCATAATGAGGTTATATATGTATGAAAACATGAGCGCCAAACATTATTTGATGAGACATGTAGTTTTTAACCATAAAACATTTTTTGATTCATCCTGAACCACTCCAATGATATATTGTTTATTATGATGTTTGGGGAACAGGTTTAAGTTATGCCCAAATGTTAAGAAATTGTTTTTTTGATTATGTATCCCACCTTCTTCAACCACATGAAATAAAAAACTCTACCGAGGAATGTATATTGGATACATTCATACAATCACATCATTTCTGGTAGCATTTTATATTTAGTGGGAATTTTATAATTTTTAACCATCATAAAAATCATACATGAATTTTATCTTAGGAGGACTGGAACATTAGGTTGATAAGATTGATAGAGCACCATTAGTGTTTTTACTATGATCTTACATATAACTTAGGGAACGGTAATGAAATGTTTTAATTGTCTGGTAAGAATATTTCTATTTTGGCAACAAATAAATATGACAATGAGTATGATCATAGGATCATTGAAGTTTAGAATCCCTTGATTGTGGAAGAACATAATTATACTTTTCCTTTAATAATAATCTTGTTTCCCATTATCTTCATAATATCATTTCCAAAGGTTAGGATTGTATCAATGGTTCAAATTATTTACCAGAGATTTATATAGTTTACATACCACTGAGGAATGGTTTCATTCTCTAAGAGGCTCCCTTGGATTCAAAGTTGGGTGTGTGGTCCCATATTTATTGATGAAGGGAGTAATGGGGAATGGTCATCAGTACCAAGGGTTACCAATCTTAGATAAATGATGACATAAAATTATATGAATTATTAATTTTTTTGGGGGCTTATGATGATATATTTTGCAAGCCTGGTACTTCTATGATTCACCTCTTAGTTGGTAATAGCTAAACACTGATTAAATTTATAATATATCTTGCCACATTACATTCTATCTTGTAAGTAGTATGAGGTCATCGAATTATTTTTTTAACATAAAACATTTTCCTCTTAGTTATACAATTATATATGGTATATGATCAACCAAATGTCCAAATTTTCCCATTTCATATTGATTAAAGAGTTGATAAATGTAGAAGGACAATGTGGGTTATATATTCAAGAGTATGTGAGACTAAAATTGATTCCAACTTCCATAATATTTAACCATGTCCCCAAAATTACATCTATCTTGTGGAAGTTCATTATAGATTTAATTGGAACCCTATATAATTTAAACACATCTTACCAGACATATAATGAGGAGAAAACAGATCAAGCTAAACATATTCTAGAATATATGAAATGGTCATGTGTCTTAAACTTTTTAGGTGCATGAGATAATAATAAAAGTATGATTAATTTCAATTATCAAAATTTATATCAATTTACTAATTGAATGGCCTCATTTGAGGCTCTCTTAGTATGTACATTCCTTTATCCAATATGATGGATGAAGATAGTTGAATCAACTCCCGTGGTACCAATCCATTCCCATGTGATTAATAACATTATTCATGTGATTTAGTTGAATATATTGATATCCCGTAGTCATAATAAGTCACATGTGAGAACTCATCATCACCCTTTATTGTTTGAGGTATATGACACAATGTTTTGAGGGTGTTTCCAAATTTAGATCATCGTAAATTAATGATGTTGTGGAAGTTTACCATGGGCTGCATCGATCCTTTTGAGATCACTATGTGGATTTTGAAGGTTTCTTAAATACATGAGTTTCAATATCATATAAAAATATTTCATAATGTGTACCACATTTAAATATTGAATAAGTACCATCATAATATGTTTAATGTGACTAACAGAGATGTTATCGAGCTGCAACTGAATGTGATGGTTACAGAGAGTCATGCTCTTATCATTTACTACTAGGACAAGTTCTTCCCTATGAATTTTGATTAATTATTTAAACTATTATGGTAATATGGATATAATTTATCTGAATAATGGGATTATTATATTCACATGTGACAGAATAGATCTTTTTTTTCTTAGATCAAGTATCAGCTTGACATTGTAGGGGAAGAATGTGTCATAGTTGAATGAATTTTCACACCCGACATAACATTTTCATGTATCTTATGGTTTATTTTTATTATTATTTAAATCATATGATAATTTTTAGTCATTATTTATAGAAATTTGTAAAATTTGGTCAAACTAGAGCTATCCAATAGTCATTGAATAGTTAGTGTGAACTGGGTGGAAACCATTCCATACATATATAATTTTAAAAATATTTATTGATCACAGTTGTCACATAAATTACCAAAACATTGTAGATAAACAATGAAAGTAAACATGTGAAGGTAATGGGGCCCTCATAGTTGGTGAATAATTTTCAAAACCATACAACCAAACCCAATTTTTTTCTAAAAAATTAAAAATATTGATAAGTTTATTTTTACATTTATTAAAATTGAATGCCCATACATTATAATATCATCATTGTAGATTTACATACACCATACATATAATTGAAAAATTCCAACTCCTCCCACATTGATTACATGTGTTATACACTAATACTATCCTAGGTAAACACCAATAAATCTCCCCATATTCCTTCTCTATCAATATATATTTTATATTTTGTGAATTTCCCTTCTCTTCATATCCATTGTGGCATGGTATATAAAATATGAGGTTTTTATGGTCTAGATTTCATTTTCATGAGATTTTAATTCCTTTAAAATATCACATTTTTTACTGAATTAGTTGTTATATCTTAGAAGAATGGTTTTTCTTCACTAATGATAGGTAGTTTCATAGGATTCCTTTTTTATCTTTTGAATTGATTCTCACCACTTTTTAATTATTTTATGAAATCATCTAATGGTTATGTGTATATCTTTTAATTTTATTAAATGACCCCATATGATAAAAGTTCATCAATCATGCAGTGTACGGGGAAAAAATCATTCAATTTCATTATAAAAATATTTATGAAAATTTACAATTAATAGATAACGTGACATGAAGAATACTCAAAAAAAGAATGAGTAATTGGGTTTGTGAAATTAAATATAATTACTTCCCATTCAACTAGCTATACTATTGTTGTGATTTTGATACCCCCATTTTCTATTATTGGGTCTCTCATTACACAAATTAAAAGTGTATCACTATTTACTTAAATATTTCATGTTTTCCTAGTCTTATTAACCATATGGTTTAATACCATGAGATTAATTATAAAATTATATTTTAAATCATCATCTTCATTTAATATTTTATTTAGAATTATCTATCATGTTAAAAAAATTTAAATTAACATGATTGAAGTTACATTAACTTATTATGTTCAAACTACCATGTTTTCCTTTTCCAAACATCTTTTTTATTTAACATTATATGTTATCCTTTTGGAATAATTCATTACAACTCATACATAGCCCTACAAGTATGAAGACAAACTTTTTTATGACTAAATAAGGGGAAAGGCACTATATAGAGATAGTGGGAACTCATTCGTGATCTATTCAGGTAAATGGTGTGGAAATTTTTGAAGCATCTACCCTATATCACATGGAGATGGAATGAAGGTTTTTTTATTATTTTTATATTCTGAAAACATTTGAAATGAATGTTATGTCTCCTTATCAACCTCCTAATAACCTAATTTTCTTATTTTTTAGTGATTATATAGAAAATATTTTTTTGCTATAATGTTTTTTATATAATTTTTTTCTACTAATTAAATTTTTGGTGGAGTTTTTCTTTATCCTTCCGAGGAAATGAATTTCCATGTTAATATTAGATCATATAGAGTTTTTTTGTAAGGAACCATTAATAACATAACTATTTTGAAAATCATTCTTAAATTATAATTCCTCGATATATAGACACATTTAGTAGACTATTGAAATTAGTAATGCCCATTGGTCTATGTCTCGGACTAGATTATGTACCTAGGTCAAGGGAATCCTGGGTTAGATTATAACAAAATACGAACTAATGAAGTCCCTTGGTTTCATATTATTAAGTGCTAATAATGAGATTGAAAAAATCTCATAGTTTTCTATGTTGTTTATTATGTCAACCATAATCCAATTTATGACTTGTGATCAATGAAATCAGGAAGTTCCTCAGTAAAAATAAGTTAAATATAATTATATGAGACCTTTTCTTCAATAATAATAAGAGGTAATATCTAAATGGTTATTTGAAGATAAAAATGATTCATTTTCTATTGGTCCACCCCCATTTGTAAATGACTATTGGATCTGACAATATCAAATTATTTCTCATGAAAAGGGGGTTCCACAGCTCACAATGCCAATTATCATGGACCATTTGGATAATTGAGTTACCCACAAAAATTCTCATAAACCTATATAAAGGGTACACATCATCATCTATTTGGAGTTGAAATGAAATCACATGGTTAGTTTTGGGGACCAGTATCACCAGAACTAAAGGATGTGTTTGGTGGATGTCTTCTGTCGAATTATTTACTATTTTTAATATATAAAAGAAGAAATAATAATATTAGATGATATTAAAATTCGTCCACAAATAATTATTATTTATTCCATAAAATTAAGAGTTAAAAATTCATTTAAATGTTGAAAGGATAGTGATAATATCCCAAATAGTACTGATCTATAAAAAGAGGTATATTATAGGCTTTACCAAGATGAACATATATTTTTGTATTCTACATTATATTGTAATTAAAAGATCGATACATGAAATCTATAAAAATAATATATCACTAAATATGTTAGTAAGAGGAATTAGAACCCCAATGAATAAACTAAATAAAGAAAGTGAATTTATTACACACGAAACTATTCCAAAAGAGACTGCCCTAGTGAACTAACTAAAGAGGCTCAAAAAGTAATATATAAAATAACAATAATATTACCACTACATATAAGGTTCCTATAAAAACATAATGAATTAATTCATCTAATTTCCATTATAAAACATCTCTCTATCAACCCTAATATATAATTTGTGTTTTATAAGGGATAGGTTAATCATGGTTAACCTAGTTTGAGATGGGATTAGAAAGGAATATAACACCAGAGTGAGTGATATCAACAAATTTCTCTTATAGTTGTGTGTGAACAAATCCCAACACATCATCCCTTCCATAAACACCCATGCTAATATTTAAAAACTGGTCTTTATACTACCATCCAAAATATGAATATTGAGTCCTTCCAAATTTTTGGGTCATGAAATAAATTTTAAAATTATGAAAAGAAACTATTTCTCATAGGGGGGATCCTATAAAAATTATGCATTTTAGGAATTTTTATAATAATCAATTATAGGTACAGTTCAATGTTAAACACTTGGTAGAAAGAGTAATTAGATTCATAAAAAGTATTCAATGAATATTTTGGAGATATATGATTTTCTTATACTATAGGAATTTACTTTCTAATTAATATCATAATGGATTAATGATGACACTTATGAAACAAACCATGAAAAAATATCGAAAGAATACATTCAAGACTACTGTTGAAATTTTTTAGGATAAAAAACATGATTTAATGATCTCAAGTGATCAATAAGGAAAAAATCTATGTAAGAAAAAGAATAAAGTTATTATAAAATATTTAGAGCTTAAAAATATCTTTAGGACCCATATATAATGAGTAAAAACATTCAACCATGTGAAATTTCAAAAAAATAAGATCAATTTTACAAGATAAAATGAAAAATAATAATGAAGTTATTTAACATAATGATTAGACAACCTTTGTTGATGATTAATAGAATTAAACTGATAAAAATGAATTCATGGAGTTAGTTTGGCATCATGATGACTAAAATCATTTAAGGATAGATTTGGTTTTTATAAATAAATATAGTAACATAAGAAATGTGCTTTTTAACAAACCTCATTTGATTTTTAAAATAATATTTTAAAATTTAGGACATATATTTTTTATGATATTTTTTTACTATTTTATAGAAATGAATTTTTTTTATTATTGCATGAAATATTTGATCATGGTAAATAAAATTACATTTAAATGGATATATGGTCTACATTTTTTAATGGTTGTTTATTTAACTACAATATGTATTTATTCATGAAGGTAATTTTAGATCAGTTTATTTGATTTGTAAGTCACATTTTTGTAAAAAACGTTCTAGAAATCAAAAATAAATACCATTATATTTTAGAATATAATAAGTTCCAATAAATTCCAATTTAATAAAAACATTTAGGTTAAATAAAACTATTCTAACTTACTCAATATGATAATGAATGTGGATGAATGTTTTTCTTTCAAATGGGTTACAATAGAGTATATACTGAGTTACCCTAATTAGGAAACACATTAAGATACTAATAATAGGATAGATGATATTTTTATTGACAATTTGAGGGATTTAAATAATTGATTTTATTTTAATATCATAAAAAATATCTTGGTAACTTATTAAAAGAGATTGGGATAGAAGAATCTACTATACCAATTCAGGTTTCAATTAGCAAGAAATATTTATAAGAATTGTGATAAAGAGTGTGTCTATTAATATTATTATTAGGGAATATTTATTTTTATTTTCTTGTAAATGTTGACATCTGGACCCTAAAAAATACATTTCTAGACTATATTCAGGATTCAAAAAAATGCAATGGATTTTAATTTAACTATATTATAGTAGATATTTAAAATATTAAAAGAACCACAAATTATTGACTTTGGTATGATAATGATTAATAATATCAATTTTAAGGAAAATTGGACTCATATAATTATAGATTGAAATATTCATTTTGAATAAATATTATTAATAAAATGAATATATGTAGCTTGGATATCTGAGAATAAAACCACAATCACACATAGAAACAGAAATGATGAGTATCGTGGGAAACCAAAAACTATAACTAAAATGTTTTAGATTAAATAACATATTCAGGATATCCAGATGAATCCTAAGAAAATGGATTAAATAATACATTTTGGAGAGCTTTTAAGAGTAAACTATCTCAAAAAATTACTATGAGGACATTATATGCATTATTTAACGCATATATCATTGGAATTGATAAAAATGTGATAGATTGAAAAGGTATTTTTTAATAAAATATATTTCATACATGAAAATTATTATTTTTATTGTTATGTACCATTATATTATAGTTTTTTCACATAACGGTGGAATAAAATCTGGACAATATAAGGCGATATTTGAGTTATGAAATTATAGGAGAGCAGATCTTAAGGAATAATTTTATTTGATTCTCTCTAAACTTCATATTTTAATTTATGGATTAGTTTCCTGATTTTCCGTTTTATTATATTTACAATAAATACAAAATTGTTATAAATGTTTCCTTGGGATGATTAATTATTAAAGGTTATATTTAAGATACACTTGATTGGTAATGATAATCAGTTAATATAAGATTTTCTACACACTGATTGAATAATTTCACACTTAAACATTATTCAATATTGTTTTCTGATTTTAAATAAAATTTAAATAAAAAGTATCTCCCTCAAGGATCTTAAAACCTGGGACCCATTTTATATATTCATTATTTAATAAACCTCATCATATACTAGAGAAAATAAAAAATATCAAAGGGTTGGCTCAGGTACTCAGTCATTGTGTACTTAAAAATATCAATCTATGATCATATGTAACAATATCATGGGCATTAGGATATGAGAAAATTGGCTTAACATTTTAAAATAAAACATAACAATTAAGAGGTCATAGCCATGGAATAATTCTAGGAAGTAGATAGGACATGAATCATTGAAGAATAAAATATCATGATACATTAGATTATATTATTATCATATAATATTTTCATATAGTGTTGTATAAAAATCATAGATTAATCATTATCACAGAAATATTATGTCTTGTATGACCTATAATAAATTCCTAAAATTTAAGGCTTGGTATAACCACATGTATACATGATTTGGGCTTGGAATAACCACATATTCACCCTTTGAGCTTCTAAATTGTTAATATTAACGCAGTTCATTGGAGTGAAAAACTTACCAACCTCTCCCATATTCATAATCTACTGATTTTTATGATATGAGATCAGGAAAACATTTATCATGTAATTATATATAAACCAATGAAAAATAAAATTAATTTAATAAAAATCTTACCATAATAAATGACCATCCAAAGGAATAGTAATCATTTTAACATTTGATCATATCCCCAATAAATCATTTGAATGAAATATTAATTTTATTTTTTTCTACACAGATGCGATTTACTCAATAAATAACATATTTAAAATAAAAATCATCCAAGATATTACGAAAATTATTTTATATGGAAATCCCCAAGAAAAATTCCAAAGAAAAAAACAATTCAAAAAATAGTCAAAACTATGGGAAATTTAATCTATTTTGTATATGACAAAAACAATGATTTCTTTCTTACCTATGGTAAAAGGTACCTCATTACTAAAATGATACAAAGATTTGTTTTAAAATTTTTCATAGACATTAAAATCTTTGTATGAATGATTTAAATAAATAAATTTTAAAATATTATAAAAAAATTGGAAAATTTATAGAGAACATAGATATATATGAGAACTAATTTGTGACCAAAGGCATCAAAAAATTCACTTTTCATTAAAAATAATCTTTAATACTTATGATTACATAGAGAGAGTAAAATAAATTCAAAACATGAAATATCTATAAATAAAAATAGGATATAAAAGTAGTTTTTAAGATAGATATATCATATAATTTCATCATATTAAATTTTATCATAAAAAATTCAATAAATAGAGAGATTATTACGTAAACCCTTACCTCATATATGAATTATGTGATAAGCATTCTAACCCTAGTACAATTAATTTTTGTTTATTATACTTATTATCGAAAACAATATTTATACTTTAAATTATATGTATGGTTTACTTAAAACATATTATCACCCATTAATTAACAATTTCTGATTAAAATCATTATTCCAGCTAATAACTATGTCATTTTTCATCCATGTTTATGTTCATAAATCCTTGTCCTTACACATTAATCAAAGTTCCATCATATCTAAAATTTTATTAATTTTTTATATCATATAATTACCTAATATCACCGTTATTTAACATTACTTAATTATTCATGTTATAAAATTTATAACATCACCCAAGTAAGTCATAAAAAATGGCCTAAATAAGAGAGTGTTATAATGTTCGAATGAGTTAGAGTGCTAATTTTTTTTTAATTAGTGAGGGGAATATATTCCCTTGAATATTTAACATATGGATATACATGGAGGTAATTAAATGATTTAAATAATATAAATGTATTTTCTTTTGAAAATGGAACAAAATGGTCAATGTTTCTAAGTTAAATTTATAGATACAATTAATATCATAATCCAAAAATAATTATGAAACTATTAGTGTAATTGTTACCCTTATCTATAAGATTACGCCAATCTCGAAAAAACCATTTAACCATAACTCTGGTAAAAATGATTCTTATTTTAAAAATTCATAATGAACAAAATGAAATTTCTCTCATTAACTAATTTTTAATTGTTGATTAAAACTTTTGAATCTATTTTAAAATATTATGTCTCTATAAGTGGTATAAATATTATTTAAAATATTCAAAACAAAATCAAAGAAAATCATTCATTGATAAATTTATTTTCTATCATAAATCATAAATATTTCACATTATTTTCCAAATTAAAGAAAATTTATACTATTAATTTAATTCATCAATATTGAATAATTTTATTTATTTATATTAAAACACAATTAATGCATAAATGTTATTTTAAAAAAACATCTCTTTATACATTAAAATTCTTTTACATTCATTAATAATAATTTCATAACTACTGAATTGTTTTTATATATATTTAAACTAAAAATTATTATAATATTAAAAATATTATATTATATTTTAAAAAATTAAAATATCAATTAAATAAAAACTATATAATATAAAAATGTCCCTAAAATAAATATCAAAACTATTCATGAAAATCAAGTGTTTTTTCTATGTAAATTATAAGTTATTTTTGATAATTTCATTTAAAATAATATAATTTTCATTATTTTAAATATTAAAAACCTTATTCACATAATTTCTTGGGTTCATGTAACACAATATATAAAACAATTTTAATTTATGTAAATAAATAAATATAATAAAATATTTGGTTGTTACATTAGGCTTCACTTATAAGAATATATTCAACAATATTTATTCATTATGATAAAAACAAATAAGGATACTTCTAACCTCTCACATCCACTATTTCCCAGATAGATTACTAAAATATATGGTTTCATCACAAAAAGTTTTACTAGGTGGGTGTCCTAATTTAATAACACATTCTCTCTATAATCTAGAATATCCACATGGTCACCCATATAATAAAGATAATGCTCCAATAGTAAGAACATCAAGTTCATCACATCTGAAGGATTATGTTTATAATTCCTTAAAATTGAATCATTTAACACATTATAAACATGTTAATTATCTGGTGAAAATTCCAAGAGACAGTCATTCTTACTTATCTAATAAATAATCTTGAGAGTTTCAATATATCTAGGGATAATATTCCCATTTTTCAAAACACAAAACCTTTTTCATGGGATATAACCATAGAAACACCTTACCACAAACTTTCAACACCAAATATCATCCATGATTGTCATCACAACTTTTTAATCAACTCTTGGTAACCTCTATGTGTCATTCAATGGATCTAACATTCTATAAAATTTCATCATCTAGCATCAGATCCAATATCTTCCCTTCTCAAACTTCATCCCACCATGTTCATGTAATGAAATTGTTTCCGTAGTGGGATTTATAAGGTTCCATATGAATTCCCAAGTGAAATTTATTATTGAAGAAAATTATAAAAGAACATGGTTTTGATCTTAACCTGCATTAAAGTAAATATAATAGGATCTCAACATATCATTTGGGGTTTCAATGGTCTTATATATCTCCGGATGATATTCAGTATTCATTCATGACTCAAAATAGATAGTATACTAAATAATTCACTAGAACATTGAGGTAATAGATAATACTATATTATAGACAATATAATTTAGTTTTATCTTCATTCTTACCACTTCCTAAATGTATATACCAAAAATTTAATAAATACATAAATATTCATTGATAGTAATAAAATGTGACAATTTCTTAAGGTGATAGATTATAACCCAAAATGTGTTATTGGATTTAGATGTATTTGGTAGCCTGATGATGAAATCCATTGGGATGTTTTCCCATTTCCATTCTAGTATAGGAAATAGATTTAGTATCATATATGACTTATATATCAGAATATTAACTTATTTATATTTCTGACAACTATATAGATCCCCTAAAATATCTATTTTCATGTTATCCCTCATGTTATCCCACATTAAATACTCATTTGGATCATTTTTACATCCTTATTCTATTAGGATGAATGAAGAATGATGAAATATGATCATCTTTCAATAGCTCCATCATCAAGTATGGTATTTATGGGACACATACTAGGTTTTTAGACATATAATTATAACACATTCCTGATTTAAATCTGGAATATTCGTTACCGTGTTCTATACTATTCAATCATCCTTCTTCACATTTTAATCCTCGTATGTATGGATGGTTGAATATCCACCTAAAAATATATGATTAATTCCATATCCTCATGATTTAAAGTTCCATATTCTAAAACTCCATAAATAAATCATATCCTATAATTTAAAATATGGAACAATTATCAATGTACATCCAACATAGAGTATCAACAACCTTATTCTCTTTACCAAAGTGGTAATCTTCTGAGAAATCAAATTAATTAATCAATTACAACCATATACTATAGTGAATATTCAACTATTTTAATTTGAATATATCTATCATGGTTTTATGATCAATATATATATCATAAAATTTTACATGTATATAATTACACCATATCTCTAATGAAAAAATTATTATATCTAACACTAAATCAGGAGTCGTTTTATTTTAATAATCAACCTACATTTTGAATTTGTCATAATCTATCACCATATCAGTCTACATAAAAAACATCACATCCCATTATTCAATACATCAATGGAAATAAAAAATCTTTAACTAATGTAGGGTAGTGTGAGAGTAAGTAAATTGCACAACCCTCTCTTTAGTTCATTCAAATTTTCATCACATTATCATTTAAAAGTTACATGGTTCCCTTATAGGTTCAATTGGTGAGTATATTATATATCCATGTGAAAGTACTCCTAAAACATCAATTATATCTATAAAATACCAAAACATTATGGGTCTAAAAAAAATGGTTTTTTGGGTCCAATATTCAACATTTTTTTCTTTTACGGATACAATGATATGCCTTCTATTAAGGTTACATGGCTAAAAAATCAATCTATATAAATAAAAAATTTACAATTGGTAAATTTTACATACATCTTATAATTTCTAAGGGTCTTTAGTGCAATCATAAAGTTATCTTCAAGCCCTTTCACTCACTTAGAGTATAAAATAATATAGTATTAAATGATAATCATAGACTACTCAGGGTAATAACTAGTATCTATATTCATGATATCCATGAAGATAGAACGGGAATTTGAAATACCAAACAGAATCAATAAAAATACATATTCTACATACCTAGTATAACATAAATTCATGGTTTTATCCTTGTTTTTGTACCCTATGCTAATGATATATAGATCGATGATCAAAAAATGGTAAATATTGAACTCTTAGTATTTGATCAAAAACACATTAATATATGGTAGAGGATACTTATTTTTAATATTTATGTTGTTATGTTCTTGATAATAAATAAAACTATTCATTGACTAATCATTATTATTAAAAAATATTATGTACCCCCAGTGGTTCTAAATTAGGAATATTGAATCCCTTATTAAAATTCTTTAAGAGTTTCTTATTTAATTCCTAAAAATTCATTGGTCCACTATATATGGTGTCTTCAATATGGGTGTGGCACAAGGGATAACATCTATTGAAAACACAACATCAATATTTTCAAGAATACAAGCAATGTAATTATAAAAAAATAGATATATACTTATATATAATCGGAATATCATTAATGTTGAGTTTCTCACCAACCATTTTAGATGAAAAAATTATTCTCAAAAGAAAAAATTTACCATACAATATCCATTGGAATTTTTCATTCATTTATGCATCTATATAAGATCATAAGTTGACTCAGAATATGAAATAAAACGTCCATTCCTATATAATTTGTACGTTTACAATACAAAGAGACCCAATCTATGACTAGAAAAAAATGAAATTCATATATAGGGAGAAAAATGATATTTAAAGGAATATCATTTCAACAAAAATCTTTCTTAAGGAAGATATAGTGTAGATATGTTTTCATTGTAATATTTTGAGTATTTAGTGCTAACCCAACATCTAATTGTTTATACGGTATTATTATTCTATTAGAAATATTTTAATTTGTTAAAGAGTTGTTAGAGATGAATCATATAATATATAATAAAATCTATAGTGTATTATAAAAGGACATTTCACTACATCCTTCTCATAACCCACATAAATTATAGTTATGCATAGAGATTTTCTTTTTTATATATTATTTTGAGATTTTGGGCATGGATCCTAATCATTAATCGTAGGATTCAATCACATCTAAGTATATTTCACATAATCCTTAAATTTGAAACATTGGGGTATTGGTTGTACATTATGTGGAACCTCGACATGATTTTCATCATTAGTTATCCTCTTCTTGTCACTTAAACATTCACTTGCTCAATGACCATGTTTTCCAAATTTACTGTACATTTTTTCACATCAGGATAATTTCTACCATATTTCATTCCACAAATATGGAATAAATAAAGACTCGTATTCTTATTCACATGGTTTTTGTTATTAGAATTTCCTTTCAATACAATGTTTCATTTTTTATCAAAACAAGAAGAATTGTGGATGACACCAATATCTATTTATACCTTGAGAGACCATGAATGATATCTTCATAGCTACTAGTATTTAATATGGAAAACAACATATAGATACACAGTTCTAAGACACCAGAAAATATATAAACATTTATTTCAGGTTGAAATATAATTCTGGAAGCATACACCACAACTCTTGAAAAATTTTCCTCACACGTACTAATAGATTAACCAGCCTACTACATCATCTCAATGAATTCCTTCCCTATTTTAATATGAATAACATTATAAAATTACTTCATCATGTGGTCTTTAATTCTTGACATGATTCAACCAATGTTATATTTTACCTTCTAAATGAAAAATATCATCAATAAATTTCTTACTAATTAAAAATTAGATAATGGTAAATATAATTTCAGAGGCACTAGTATATGGATCATATATTATAGGATTAATATTTCCACTAAATAAATTAGTATTTATCCTCTTAAATTATTCAATAGTGGGTTCCCGCACCTTATTCCATTTTTTTGCATCATGGTTCATTTATTTAGAGAGTAGACTGAGAATAAAACAACTATTTTTCATTTCATCTCCCATGTTATCCAATTCCTTAATTTAGTATTCATCGTATTCATTTTTATGGTTATTTATTCTCATTAAAACCATTCAATAAAATAGAAAATAACATTGTGTAATCATCAATGAATAATAATCTGTGTGAGGAATCATATAGTTGAAAAAATAACTCATGATATGTCCTAAATTATTATAATTACTTATCAACTTATGAGCCATAGAATTATGTTTGGTTATAAATTTTCATTAACTATTCAAATCATTCTAAAGGGTACATAAAACGAATTTTAATTAACCAAATCATATCCCCTGTATTATCAAACTAGGTGTTAAACAATATGCCCATTAATCATACACAAATGGTGAACTTGTCAATAACCAATCCACCCCTTCTAAAGATATTAATCCTTACTTCATCTGTTCAACATCCAAATTCACTTCCCAATATATAGAGATGGGTTAATTTTTTTTTGGAAATAAAAAATCCTATCATTTCACTAAATTAATATATTTTCATATATATTGACTAATCCTAAAGGATCTGACAAATTTTTTGTCTATCTTATTTTAAAATATAAGAAAACATTCCTCTAATACCAACGGATATGACCCACACATGTGCATATATGTATTGTTTAGAAATATAAATGTTCAATCACTATGATCCATGAAAAGAACTATAATTGATTACTACCCATGGAAACAGGGATACATAAATATCATAAAAATAAAATTTATCCCACAAAATTTTATTGGAAACATAAACAAATATTATACATAAGATACTTAAAATCAATCATGATTTGTTGGAGAAAAAACAACATTAGAAATGGAGATGTCATATTCATATCATGTTTAATGATGGTTAATATCAATAAATGATCATATGTAATTATATAATGCGAAAATTGAAATGAGGAAATGATCCTTAAATATGATAATCCTTCCTAATAATTCATATATAATAATCATATAATATGATTTTGGTAATTTAAAATGAATAAACAATAGATTAATAAGAGATAATGATTCATGGAATCATACAATAATCCTAATAACATGTCATTGATAGTTACGTAATTTTTTTTCATAATCATAATTATATAAATCTAATATCAATGCTACCAACAAGTACATTCACCACATTAAGTCTTGAGATAATAAAATTTGTACTTTTTTCATATTGGGATAATCTCTTATGAACCCTTCCATTTCATAAAAATTATTCATTACAGATTACATTATAAGGTTATAGCAGACGCACCCTTCACATTATTATAATCTATTCATATGTATTCCAAAATAATGTAAAAAAATTATTATTTTATCACAACATAATATATAAAAAAGTTGGGATTGATATAGATTTCATCATAATAAATAACTACCTAGAGGAGGAATATAAATGATATCAATGGATCATATCCCTATTAAAGAATAAAAAAAAAATATTTTTGGATAAAATACCTTTAAAATATCGCAAGAACATTTCCTGAGGAAGATAACAAATTATTATGAAATCAATAATTTAACATCTAAAATATTATAGATTATTAGGAAAAGTTGTTATTTTTATTTAATAATAGAGTATTGAAACATAATATTAATGAAAAATAATATTCATTTTGGTGGAATAATATATTAAGGTTGTTCGTCCTTATTGATCCTTTCACATTGATAACGGTTACATCATCTACAAAATTTTAATCACCACATTTACATAAAATTATTACATAATTTCATCAACATTTATATTTCCTTAACCATTCATATAATAAAAATTATAACAACACTCATGTTGGTAGAAAAACTGACCTAAACTAAGGTGTTTTATAAAGAATGAATTAGTAATGTAATGCAATTTTATATTAAAAGATTAACAATTATTTAAACATAATCATTTATTTAGTATAATATATATTCATTAAATACATAATTATAACATTACATGAAATTCAATGATGGAAAATTATTCACATTTCAACCTAGAGGATGTAGTATATTCATATACAGGAGTCATAATTTCATTTCAAATTTGATGGAAAATTGGTAGAAAATGATTGTTCTAAAATAATAATAACACTACTATTTATTGTTTATATTTTAGAAATTATGTTTGGAAGGATAAAACATATTTATATCATGTATAATAAGGAATAAATCTATAAATAATCAGATAAGACAATTAAATTAACTTTGAGATACCTCCTTTGTATTATACATTAAGCCTTTATTAGAAGGTCTTTGGAAAATACCATATGATCAAAAAAATAAGTTAAATAATATTTGAAGGTATTTTAATAGTAATTTTACAATATATAGTTCTTATTTTTTATGATTAATGGTGGAGAAGAGGTTTCCTTTTATAAGTAGGGGAAAACATAGAAATATCTAAAAAAGAGAAATAATATAAAGTCATTTTATTGTGAAAATGACACCAAATCACCAATGAATATAATTTTACATCATATATTGTCAAAATGTATTCATAAAATAAAGTTTTCAGAATTCATTGTGTATGTTTTTAACTTTTCTCACAATTACTCCCCTAGATAAATGATTTTAAAAATATCTACAATTAACAAATTGTGCTTTATTTTTTATTCACATAGAAAAAACAAAACATAATTCTTTAAAATTTTTAAAAATAATTCAACATATAAAATAAAGTTTATAAATTCAACTTCATTAACTGCCATATATTAATATAAAATATTCATATAAAATGCAATGAAAAGTATTTTTTGATAAATAAAATTCAAAACATAAAAAATGATTTATTCTCATTCTAATCAAACTAAAATCATTGAATGATTTTAGTTTCATTTATAAAAAATTAATAACCAATTAATTAAATTTATATAATTGTAAAAATTAATTTTTTTTAAATTTAATATTATCAATTAATGATAAAATAAATAAATGTACACTTAAATAAAATTTACATGAAAAAACTATGCTCATAGACAAAATATTTATAAACAGGTTTTGAGGATAATAATATATACATTAGTAAATTAGAAATTATTTTCTATAATTTCCATTAATCACAACATAATGTTAATTTTTTTATAATGTATAAAATTTATTCATAAAAGTTCATTATTTCATGTAAACAAGGTATTCGAATTATTAAAATTTATTTAAAGTGAAATAGATCATAAAATAACAAAGTGTTACTATTAAAATGGTATACTTAAACGAGTTAATGATTCATGTATTTTGGAAAAATTAAAGATAATATTTGTTTTTAATATTCTAATTAATATTGTTGAGTTTTATTGGTGATACAAATATATGAAATGTGTGAATAAATTTAATGAATAAAACAATTTCTTACTAGAGAACTTAACATATCCTGGATTAGAGAAGAAAAATTGACTTGAATCGAAGTGAAAAAACAAATATTCTGAAGATAATTTTTTATGGTAAAGATTTCAAATTTTACATAATTCTATGAGAAGTAATAATAAACTGTGGTTTACATATATAATGGCTCAAATACAAACTGAACATACTTCGTGGGTTACTCGAACTGATTTTTATTATAAAATTATTTTCCATCGTTTACATGAATCATATCAAAATTGTACTTGTTAGTCAGTTTAAAATTTAAATTGTGAATATTAGAAAAATCATCATGATTAAAATATTTTCATTCATGAGTTCGTGTGGTTTTATATATTTCCCTTTGAGTTTGAGTCTAAAACCCACCTTGGCACTAACAGAATTTGGTCACCACTAACAACGACACCAAATACATCTCATTACAAGGCCCAAATGGCGTTCCCTATCCCCAAAGGCTGGAATAAGTTCCCGAGTATTAATAAATTTTGTTTGTGAATGATTTACTCGATTATGAAAGCATAAGACATTAAAACAATCAATAATATGCATCTGGAATTTTCATGCCAAACATGTTCAAACAAAAACTATATTAGAATAAATGGTTTTAAATAATTTACAGGAGGTCCAAAAATAAAAAATAACAACTTCAAATAAGTCACAAAAACTCCACATGGCAAGGGTTCATCACCCACATGCCTTCTCCTCAACACCGCACCAAAGGAGGGGATTGACAAACCAAACCACCTTCACCCGAGGCTTTACATTTACCTGTGTAAAACCAAACCAAGTCTACTTACACCCAAGTGGTGTAATTAATGTGTGAGCCTAAGATCTATAGAATACCACCAAAATATTCAAAATGGCATGCAATACAATGTGAAAATCATGTAGTTATACTATGTAAAGAAAACTGAAGATAAATTCCAACAAACGTAACGTTCAGTTGTAAACAGTTTTCCAAATAAAACACAAATAATGTTAACACATTAAAATAAGAAATTCTAGATAAACAAATTTACATCCAATCACACCCTAATACAAGGTTAAATACCACAAATCTAGTGAGCACCAAAACCGGGAACTCCCCTAGGCACAAGATAGTCTCGAGCCTTATATACCTTCTACATCAGTGTAAAATATCCAAGTCACAATCCTTTCCTATGAACGATCCACTGGTATGAAACATACCCATAACCAAGTGGTCCAAAAACATCATCCCTATATTTTAGTTAGAGTTTTCATTATCCAAATTCTAAGTAAAATACAGACAAAACCCATTCAGATCACTAGCGTACTAGTAGATATCTTCCCACCTAGGTACCCATGCTTCCCCCTTTGTGCTCAAAAAAATTTCAGAATTATACATACATATCGTTTCATATAAAAACACTTTTACTAGTCACATAAAAATAATATAGTATCTATACACACTTTATACCAATTAATATGAACAACAATACATTTTGATTTTTATTAAACAACTTCTCAAGATCTCACAATGTTTTGTATCAAAAACTCCTTGAAATCCCCACATTAAAAACTATGTGCACACATATAATTCACCAAAATAGAAATGGAAGCTTAATACCTTTTCAATGAAACCAAAAAATTAGTTATAGGGTAGCCCCATATGACTCAAGAAGTGATATCTTTGAAAACCCTCCTTTTTCACACAAGCATGGCTCTTAAAGGTCATAGGCTTTACAAACTCCATTAAAACAAATTTTCACAGCCGAAACCAAATGAGATAAATATTAAAAACATAATTTTCATCACTATTATATTTCAATAAAATGAATAGTGTTGCAATAGGGTATCCCTAAAGGAACCAATAATAGATTTCTATAAAAATCCTCCAATTTCACATAAAAATGGCACTTTAACTTCATTTTCTATACAAACACCACTAAAACCAATTTTTTCACCAATAATCAAATGATATAAACACTCAAATATAATAAACAAAACAAGATAAACCACAAGGATGGCATACACATTATAATTACCTACCAAAATGTTTAAAACCTTGAATCATTTTTAGGAAAATGCAATCACACCACCGCTTCTCCACAAGGAAGGTAGATCATTCCTAAAAACTGAATATTGGACAAGGAATACCCATGTTTAGTCTATAGTTTTGAAACCCTACACTCTAGTCATTTCTTACATCAATGAAAATGAATGTAACTTCATGAAAATGGGAAGAACTAAGAGGGAGAGACACTTACTTGAGATTGTGTGAAGTTCCTCCACTGAATCCCCGTTCAAAATAGAGTTCACATGAGGTTTTGAGAGGCTTTATAGGATTGAATTGATGAAAAGGTCAATTGCAGAAGAAAGGTGTGAGTTTGGAGAAATCCTATGAGGGAAATGGGTCATTTATTACCTTTTTTACGACCTGGACATCAGTGCATGGTTTGGATAACTCTGCACCTAAACTGTGCCATCTCATTTCTCCCCTCGAATCATATCTTAATGCCAGAAAATTTTGTGGGGGTTTGGGGGGGAGTTAGGGTTTATGATAGGATAAAATTAAAAGTAATATAAATTCTTTTAATAAATAACTTGGGTCTGACAATTCTTTCCACCATGAAAACATCTCGTCCAAGAAAGTTGACTAGAGGCTTGATCGGAAAACAAGAATGGGTACTCGTCCCAAACCCATGAATTACACTCCCAAGTCTTATGTGAATCACTACCAGGCTACCAACGAACCTGAACCAACGGAATAGGCTTCCCTTGAAGAATCCTCTTTTGAATGTCCTCTATTTGCACTGGCCACTCAAAAACATACAAGTCATGCTCTATCTCTAGTTCTACCCAAATTAGCACATGGGATGGATTTGGGTTGTATTTATTAAAATGGGAGGAATGGAAGACATCATGGATATATGTCAACTATGATGGAAAAGGAAACTTATATTCCACCTTTCTAATACACATAGTGATCTCCAAAGGGTCGACATATCACGGTGTCATCTTCACTTCCTTTCACAATCGACGATGGCGCATACGAGTTGCCACATTCAAGAATACCATGTCACCCACAGAAAACAATATGTATCGATGAATCTGGTTAGCATATGATTTATGAAAATTATGATCTTTCAATAAGGGATGCCTTATCAACTTGACTTTCACTGAAGTCTCCTGCACAAGAATTGACCCTAACAGTGAAGTATCACCGAACTTATCCCAACAAAGGGGGCCGACATGGATGACCATAGAGCACCTAAAAAGTATCCATTCGAATCAAGGATTGGTAATTGTTATTAAAATCAAACTAAACCAATCCTAAATTACTATCCTAGGAACCAGTAATGTCTTGAACACATGCATAGAGAAAGTCCTCTAAAATCTGATTTTCTGCTCTGTCTGACCATCTGTTTGGGGATGGTATGTCAAGATCAACTTTATATGAGACCCCCTGGCCTTATGAAGGCCTTCGGAAAACCGATATGTGAAATTTAGATCTCTATATGAGACAACTTCTAATGCAACTCCATGGAGTATCACCACCTTTTGAAGTAAAAAACGGGCCAATTCATTCTCTTTAGTTGTATCTTTGATCTGAATGAAGTGGGATTATTTTTTAAGGAAATCAATCACCGCCCAAATGGAAATCTCCCACCAAGGTGTATCAGGTAAGGAAACAATGAAGTCAATAGAAATATCATTCTACATCTAGGTTGGAATGGAAATTGGAATTACCAAACCGGAGGGCCATTGATGCTCTACTTTCACCTGCTGGCATGTATAACATCTCGGCATGAAGACTACGATGTCCCGTCTCATACCTGGCCACCAAAACTGTTGACGCGCATAATTATACATATTAGTGGCACCCGGATGGACATCCCACTAAGACTAGTGTCAATCCTTCATCCCCACCTTCTATAGAGATAATGGCACTACTGAACGTCCCTTGAAGCACATGATTCCCTTGGGAGATGATGACCAATCAGAGGACATATCCCCACCATGAAAAAACTACCTCAACCACTGAAAAAGCTCAACAATCATCTTTTCTCACTAAACCAACTCTAATAAAGATGGATTCAACTGAACACTCACCCAGAATAGACCCCCATTTAACTCCTTTGTCTCCACATGCATCTGAGAAATGAGCCCCACCAAAGTCCACTCATCACTGGGATTCATCAAAGCATTCACGAGAACTATTCTAATAAAGGCATCGTCCACCATATTACCCTTTCCCTGGTATGACAATATTAATTTCAGACCCCTGTAATTACTCGATCTAGTGATGCTACCTCAGGTTGAGGTTTTTCTGCGAGAAGATATAGGCCAAGATTTTGTGATCATAGTAGACCACAAACTTCCCCCCAAATTGGTAGTGACTCTAAGTCTTCAAATCATGCATCGTTTCTATAAACATCAAGTCATGGTTCGGGTAATTATTTTTGTTTGGTCAGAGTTTGCGAGAGTTATATTCCACCACATGTTTATCCAACATAATAATTCACCCATGAACCATACCCAAAGCATCATATTGCAACACATACCCCTTTCAATCTTCTGTAAAAATCCAAATGGGGGTGGTATTCAACCGAATCATCAGCTCATAAAATGATTCCTAAAATTATGGAGCCCATACAATGTTCACCCCTTTATAGTTGAGAATTGTCATCGGTGTAGCAAGCTGAGATAAATATCAAATGAATAACCTATAATAACTAGCTAGCTTCAGGAAACTCCAGATCTCGAACACATTCTTTAGAAACACCCCTGACATAACAGCACTAATCTTCTCATGGTCCACTCAAACCCCCTACTATGAGATCACATGCCCCAAGTATCTCAAATCCCTCAGCCATAATGTTCAGTTGGACAATATTTCATGAAGATTATACTCTCATAAGATTTATATAATGTTCTACAAGTGAGTTTCGTGTTTCTAATCAGAGCTAGAGTACACAAGAATGCCATCCTTGAACACCCCAATTAATGAATAGAGATACTGGTGGATCACCCTGTTCATGAAATCCATAAAGACCACAAGAGAATTGGTCAATCTGAAGGGAATTACCAAACACTCAAAGTGGTCATACCTACATTGGAAGGCTGTCTTCGAGATATTTTCCTCTTTAATCCTGAGTTGATGGTATCCTGAATGCAAGTATATTTTTTAGAACCACTTTTCCCCATTAAATTGATCAAATAATTACTCTTTTTTGGGAAAAGGGTATTTTTTCATAACTTTTTCCTTATTCATCTTTCGGTAGTCAATGAACAACAAGAGGGATCCTTCATCCTTTTTCGAGAATAACACAGGAGCGACCCATGAATAGATGCTCCAGAAAATGAATCCTTGGGATTTTAAGTTGTCCAGCTGAATCTTTAATTTCCTAATCTCGTTGGGGTCCATGAAATATGAGGGAAAAGATATCAGTTTTGTTCCCAGTGCAAGATCAATCGTGAACTCCACATCCGGCTCCCGGGGAAAACCTGAAAAATCATTTATGAATAACTCTAGAAATGAATTCACCACATGAGGTAATGTACCTTCAGGAAAATAACATCGTACTCTATCATGAGTGATGATTACTAGAATACAAAACTTCCCAACTCTATGAGTGGAGGCCCTACCCGACCTGACTGTGGATCCCATTCTCCATGAAAAAACTGACAAATTCTATCAGGTGTCTTGAAACTCACTTGTTGCCTATAAAAATTGATGTGTTCCTGGCAGTGTACTGCAAAATACATGCCATGTATTATGTAAAATACTTCCATACCTAGGAACAAGAGGTATGACTACATCTCAACCCCTGACACGTAAAGTGCACACGATGGGAACATAAGACCTTGCTTCTTTATTCCCAGTGGTATCACAAAATCCATCGCAAAAGACAACAAATCGGTCGGTAAATTCAGCATGTCCACAAAACATATAGAAATGAATGAAATAGAGGCATCACTATCAAAAATAGTAGAATCTAGAGAATAATTGATCAGAACAGTACCTAAAACTATCGACTATCTTGCCCTTAACCTTGCTGAATCCATATATGAGAACTACGTAGAAGAGTGGCCCAAACTACCACCTCCCTTCTTCACATGTTCCTTTCACTTCCTTTCCTTCTCAGAGGAGCTGCCACTACCCACTACTGATACAGACCCATAGCAACCAGATATGCCATTACTATCACTCTCCACCATGCACACTAGGTCAAAGGCCTCAATATAGGTCCTCATCTTGAACAAGAAAACCTGGGAGTATATCTCTGGTTACAAGCGCTTCTCAAACCTATGGGCCTTATCTTGTTCATTAGTGATGATTTCGGGAGTATACTTAACCAGTTTAGTGAAACAGTTGTCATACTACATGAAAGAAATATTCCCCTCAATAATATCCATTAACTCTTGGGCCCTGGAATATACCAAGACCTTTGGGTAATACTATTCATTGAAGATTCCCATTAAATATCCCCAATACATTTTCTCATTATTCCCATTCTGATGTACCGATTCCCACCTCCTACGGCTGGGAACCTCCCAATAAAAGAAGGAACATTTCACACTATGATCCTCATGTGTGTCCATGAACTCAAAAATGAGAATGATCATTTTGAGACATTCCTCTGCTTATTGGGGTTCTATGCTACCTTGAAATGTAGAAGGCTTGTTTTCAGAAACATCTGAACCTTATTCTTTCTAGGAAACATCTTTTCATCCCCAAATAGAATTTGAACAAGATATTGTCTTTTTCCCAAGTCATGGACTTCCCTAACCACATCCTCTACTAGTCTATGATCAATTAGTGTTGGATAACTCTCTTCGGCTTCCTCTCATGGGTGCATGGGATCTTTCTAAGGAGGCATGTTGCTACAAAATGCAACAGTCACAAAAAAAAGTCTATAAAAAATTTCAGAAAATTTTAATGAAATACATCATATATAAATAATATTAACACATTACATTAATAAATGAATCATCTACTACACCCCCACCTGATGTCTATGTGTCAACTGCAGCACACACTTCTCACTTGGAAGTGAGGTCAATCCGATAATTTCGAAGTCCCATGGTGACTCAATATCTCCAATAAGAGGTACACGACATGAACCCTACTTGAAACCAAAACCCCATACCCCAATATTACATGCTTTTGTCTATCTCGACACATCCCAAAATATTAATATAACCCAAAAATATTGGCCTCCTCTGATACAATTTTTTCACGAACAGAATCTGGTATCCACTAACACTAAAACACAATCCATCTCAAGGCATGTTCTAAAGTGAGTTCCATATCACCACAGGCTAGAATAAGTGTTCGGGTAACAATAAATATGGTTTGGGAATTATTTAGATTAGTATGAAAGCTTAGGACATTAAAACAATCAATAATTTGCAACTAAAATTTTCATGCCGAACAGTTCTCAATAAAAAACCAAATCTGAGTACATGGTTTATATTAAGTATAATAGGTCTTAAAATAAATAAAAACATCATAATATTAGCCACAATGACACCACATGACAAGGTTCTATCACCCCCAATCCATCTCCACAACACCACACAATAGGAGGGGACTAACAACCCAAACTGCCTTCACTCAAGGATTTACCTTTACACGTGTCAAACATAACCAAGTATACATACTCCAAACGAGTTTTCAAAATAAAACATTCAAAATGTTAACACTTTAAAATAAGACATGTTAGCTACTATAATTTATATACATACACACCCAATGACAGGGGAAAATACCACAAATCCCATGAGCACCAATACTAGGAACTCCCCAAAGTAGTAGATTGTCTTGGTCCCTATGTACCTCATATTTTGTTATAAAATATCCATGTCACAATACTTTCATGTGCACGATCCACTAGTAGAGAACACACACATAACCTAGTGGTCCTGAAAAATCATCAATATAGTTTAGTTAGAGTTTTTGTTATCCAAATGCTATGTGATATAGGGACTAAACCGATCCATATCTCTAGCGTACTAGTACATATCTACCCACCTAGGTACCTAGGATTACCCCTCTGCTGTCAAACAATTTCAGCATTATAAATAAATATATTTACATATAAAAACACCAATACTAGTCACAAAAAATTATACAATATCGATACACACTTTATACCACTTATGAAAAACAAGAAAACAACTTAATTTTGAATAAAACATCTTCTCAAAATCATGCAATGTTTTGTAGAAAAAACGTTTTCAAATCCCCACTTTTAACACTATGTGCACACTTATAATCACCAAAACATAAATTTCAGCCTAATAAAATTTCAAAGAAACTAAAAAATGGTTTATAGGGTATTCCTATATGATCCAAGAAGTGATATCTTTTTAAACCCTCCATTATTCTCACAAACATGGCATTAAATGTTCATATTCTTCACAAACACCATTAAAACAAATTTTCTCAGTTGCAAACAAATGAGGTAAAAATTAAAACCATTATTTTAATCCCTAATAAATTTCAATAAAATAAACTATGTAGGTATAGGGCAGCACCAAATGAACAAAGAAAATATTTCGATGAAAAAAACCCCCAATTTCACAAAAAATAATTACACTTAAACTTTATTATCTTTACAAATGCCACTAAACCCATTTTTTGCACCAATAATAAAATGAAATAAAGAGGAAAATATAATAAACATAGAAATCTTAATCACAAGTATTGTGTACAAATTGGAATCACCTACAAAGTTGTCTATAATTTGGAATCCTTTGTGTGAAAAGTCAATCGCACCACCGTCACACCTCAAGGAAGGTTGATAAATCCAAAAAACAGATCATTGGACAAAGAAAACGAAATGTTAAACCCTAGGATCTAAACCCTACCCTATTTTCATTTTGTACTTCAAATAAATTGAATTAAACTTCATAGAAAGGGTAGGAACTAAGAGGGGTAGAAACTTACTTAATATATTGTGACGTTCCTCCCCAAATACCACTTCAGAATGGAGTTCAAATTAGGGGTTTGAGAGGCTTTGAGGGATTCCATGGATGAAAAGGTCGAGTGGGGGAATAAACGAGAGATTTTGGATAAATCCTGGGAGGTAAAATGAGTGATTAAAAACATTTTTATCACCAAGACATAGGCACATGGATTGTGTGAATGGTTTGGAAAACTGTGCACCCTCCTTTCTCCCCTTAAAACATCTTTAAAAGACACCAACTTTTTTGTGGGATTAGGGGGGACTTAGGGGGATGTTGGGACAAAAAAACAAGGAATATAAATTCATTTAATTAAGAACATGGGTGTAACACACATATTGTTCAAAGAGTAAACATATAATGGTTCTAGTCAAAGATCTCATATTTCATGTGGAAATTGTTTCTATATTTTGCATAAAATTTTTAAATCAGACATGGATTTATGAAAACAAATAATGAGAGAA
Organism: Viscum album; assembly: GCA_963277665.1. Classification (NCBI taxonomy): domain Eukaryota; kingdom Viridiplantae; phylum Streptophyta; class Magnoliopsida; order Santalales; family Viscaceae; genus Viscum; species Viscum album. The sequence continues at coordinate 2,009,009 of OY728148.1, read as the reverse complement.
ATCATGACATATTTAAGGAAATTATATAAATGGGTATGGATATTTATATAATTTTAGAGATTAAAATTAAAATTAAATAAATTATTCATATAATATTTAAATATTGATTTATAAAGATAATCGAGGTGAATTTTTGAGAAAAGAATTCTTGCATGCTTCAATGGTTGACCAAGGGAATGTCATGTATCAACAATAATTTATATGTATTATTTATTTCGATGCTCAAAAATAACCCTGTTTATTTTATTGATGGTATTACTTTAGTGAATTGAATGAAATAAATATTTGTTCCCATATTTATTCTATAATTATATTCAAGTTATTATTTCAAAGGGAATATTTATCATGTATTCGGAAATAAAATTTAATGTATTATGGAAACAATGTTGACAAACAATTTTGGTAAGAGTAGAATAAGGAATAAACCATATGTTTAGAATAGTGTGTATGGATCATCAACCCAATAGTATCAATAAATTATGGTTAATTAACCCTATGTTTGTATGGAACCTTATGTTTATGATAAGGGAAGGTAACCCTATGTATTTAAGGATTTCTTTGATTGAGGAAACATATGTATATATCATCAAACCTTATTTTTTTATCCCCCGTACATTTGATATTTTTTTCATTTCATAGAGGAACCCTATGTTTGACTATTAATCAATGAAGTTTTAAATTATTGATTTTTTCTATGATTTGTGAAATGTTCTTGATAAAAGTAATGATCTTCCCAAAACATATTTATGACTGATTCAAAGGTGAGTTATTATCTATTGAAAGACTCATATTATCTAGAGTAAATCATTCCCATTTTATTGGGATGTAATGACTCTCTTACATAATTTGAATTTGAATATCTGTGACATGTTAGGAGATATTTTTTCATCTGAAGACCCAAACAAATCTGCATTCCCTATATATATGTAATAAAAAAAATTCCATTTTATAGATGATATTTGTGGTATGTACATGAGATATACAACTTCATATTTTTTAATATCAATATAGATAACTTCTACAAATAAGAAATGAATCTATTGTAATTTGAAGATGTTAAACATTGAAGTTATACATTTAAACCCCCTATTATTGTAACTACTACTATTATTTTTATGTTATTTGTATATAAGATGATTTAAAACTAGTATTTCTTAAAAATTTGCCATTGTATAAATAAATTCATATTTTAAGAAAAAGATAACATTCATATTAGTTGTTATTGAAACTATGATGTTCAATTTATACCATTCAACAAGTCCAACTCTTCGGATTTATTGTTGTTTTGACGGGCTGGAATCAGTCATGGATTAAGTGATAGCTTCTTACTCCATGTTGTGGAGAAATTTCATAAACCAACCAGGGTCAACCCTTAACTGGTCACCCAAGCTGATCCACGGTAAGGCCCAAGAGGCGTTCCTAATCCTCTAGGGCTGGCGACAAGCACCAGGGCATCGATATGGGTTTTCACCCCCACTATCATTTCTAAAGAAAGTAATATTCAATTTCCATTTTTCAATTTAATATCATGTATAAGGATTGAAGGATCGAGAAGCATTTAATTTTAATAGAATCATTTATGTGAACATTTTAATAATCCAATTTTTGTTTTTAAATAAAAGGAAACCCATATGCACACGCAACATACAATAAGGGAAATGGAATAGTTGCACATGGGGACCAACAACCGAACTATCCCCCAAAATCATCCACCACATAAAAAAATCTCTAAAGAAAACATGGGACAAACCTAGGAGCTCATGAATAAACTTGAACTTACTATATGTGTGACTCATCATAAAGGAATGCCTACTCTCGACGACATCATAAATCTCAATTGCTCGGTGTTTCTATACCTAGCCTAACCGAGGGGCCTAATCCCCTAGAAGAGAAAATTCCATACTAAGGGTTGCTAGCCAGTTCGTATTCTAAACTAGTGAATCAATCATTCTTAGAATATTCACATACTATGTCAGGTTCAAATGTAAAAACATGTTTTAAAAGGTGGTTGATTCAACAATTTCAATCATGTATCCAACCCCAACGCATGAACATCACACACAACAACTCACACGATCCACCTACACAGTAGGTTCACCCTAGATTCATCGTAAAGAGTGTTTTCAAAATAATTGATTTAATTATAGTGCCAAACAGTCCTGAACAAACTACTAGACAACAACCTATTTCAGAAATACATTTTATAAATCCAAGAACCTTTTCAACCCAATCCACTTTTTAAACGAAACACAATTTACATTCAAAGGCAACCCAGGCATTTTATCAACACTAATTATGCACATTTGAAAGAAAATGCTTTTAGGTAATTCAAACACAAGAGAGAAACATTTTCTTTCACAATGAACATTTATTATAACTAATTATATAATATTATTTAACATTTATTAATAATTATTGAATTAACAAGAAAATAATAAAATCTAAATGTAATGGAAAGTGTAGTGGGGGTTATCTAAAACAAGACACTATTTGTCGACAACCTCTCGAACCAACCATTGGCATATACATCCTCATGAATTTATACATATATATATATAATCCCCTAGCTACATTGCACATACTCTCTGGTCCCTGAGGGAATATTCAAAAATAGGGCATGTTTATATATAGGTCTTACCCTATGCATGTACATGTAGGAATCCTCGACGCCCATCACCCAAAACCATTGCAGCGAGGTCCAACACACTTCACATATAATTTAATAAAACAATTAAACACTTAAACAATATATAAAATATTTCAAAATAACACATAAGGGTTTTCACCAATAATACACTCAATTTCATGTTGGAAAGGACACTTTAAAACCAAACGTATATCTATGAGAAAATAAAACATACATTACACATTTTAAAAGAATTTAAAATACATATTGAGAAATTCACAACAAGGCACACACACACACAAATTCTATTTCCTAACTAGACCCCCACTTTGAAAACGTCCACACATCAAAACAAAATCCAAACATGTATCACAGACTTTATAATATTTAATAAACCACAAAAAAATTATGAAATAACTCTAATCGTTATCACAAGACATTGAACACTAAATCCCACCCTAAATCATCTTCTAAGGTGAAACGTAGAACACCTCCATGTCAAAAAAGAATTTACAAACCTTTCACTACATAATAATAAAATCACCATTTCTAAAAGATCGATAATCCACTTGACATGGGTTTTCAAAAAAATAATAAAACTCATAACTTATAAACACACTACTAAACACATCCAAAAAATAAATATTAAATCTCACATATAATCAATTTGTCATGAAAATTGTAGAGAGGGAATTGTTGTAATGTTGTTAACCGCTTGCGCTCGGTTGTGGAATAAATGTTCTTATAGTAATTGTAAAATATTAATTGAAATTCACCACGAATTCATAGAGGGAGTTTCTAGAGAATATTTTGGGGTCTTGGTTCCCCAATCCACTATAAAACATATTGAGTTCATCTTTAATTTTTATCTAAATACCATATTGCATATAGAATAGAAAGATTTTTATCTGCATATATTTTAGAAAAATTTAACTTCCACAATATGATATGATTTTAGAAAAGACACAGTTTACCCCTAGTGTATCATTGTATTATTGTAACCAAACAATTAGTATCATTGTTTAACTTTGTTGATATATTAGATAAATCCCTTTAATGATTAAAAAAATAATGTCCTTACAAAAAAGATGTCAATTGTTGATCCAAGAGAATGTATGTCTATGATTCCTAACCCATATTTCAATGAGGACAACTATGGATATCGGAAATGTTGCACAATATTCTACCATAAGAATCATGGATTTTATGTTAATTAGAATATCATCACCCATTATGTAATTCCTAGAAATCCAAAAACTTAGGATGTAGAAAAAGAAGATGAATATGATATAAAATCCAATGAAATTAATTCCAATAACTACAGAACTTTTAACACATTGAGTATTTATGGATCATTCATTCGAATAAATTATAATTTTCTATTATATCTTGTAATGCACTAAGTCAAACATTCCATTCACACTAAACTGACTTGTTGTATATTACATGCAACACAGAGTTGGAATACAATACATGAAAAATTGATTATATATTTTGTTCAATGTATAAAAGAACTATGTTTTGATTATGTCATATTTAACATGAAAGTATTATTTCACTACACACTTCCCTGACTTAGCTTGCTTTGCACACAAGATCAACCTTTTTTGTTAGGTCTCGTTGTATGCAATACCAAGTTTCACTAAAGAATGATTTATTATTAAAATATTATTATTTAATGGGCTATAAACTAAATTTTATGGGTATTATTAACCACATATTTAATTTTATATAACATTAACATTCATCTTATGTATTTTCTAGGAATTATAATAGAACAAATTCAATTTTTCACATAAAAGATTGATTTTTTTTAAATGCAATTTTGCAGCCTTTTGATGGAACACCAATATAAAATATAGATTTTAACTCCTTTATTTATTCAATTTTAAAAAATAGACTTATTATTTGTAATTTACACATTAAAATTTCACCCTATTATATGTTTTCAATTTTGGAAAATGGATTATATATTGGGAATAATATGTTCCATATTTTAAATAGGTGCCTTATATTTTTTCACATTATGAATAGTAACATCAATAATTATTTTTATTTTCCATGGTAAAAGGGTAAATCAGGTAAATTAGGATATGAAATAATATTATAATAACATAAAAATACCCTAACATGTTTCATAATCTTATTGGATTAGATATGTCTAACCCAAATCATACTTGGGTCTATTTTAGGACCCCATGGAGCCACATGGGTGTGATAATGACCTTTTATATTTTTTAATTTAAACTAGAGAGAAATATAACATTAACAAGTATCTTTCAAAAAACATTTTTAATATATGGTTATAAAATTGATATCATTGAAAATAAATATCATTAGAAATACTAAAATTTTTACTAAATAATATTATTTTAATTTTAATTTGTATAAATTACATAAATAAATTTATTTATGACACAATGATTTTGCAGTTATTACCTTATTAATGAAATATTCAAATAATAGATATTATAAATATTAAAATAAATGTAATATTAGAACTTTGATGCCATAAAAGAATTTTTTGGATGAAATTATCATGTTAGGGATGATTTAATCTATTTTTTCCAAGTACTCAATTATTTATTACTTTATCTAAAATCAATTACTAAATACTATCATAAATTAACATAAATGAGTTTTTAAAACAAATACTATTTTATTAAATGATATATTAGTTTTAAATATCAATTATTCGACCAAATGAATTAAATAATTTTTTAAATATTATTAATGATTTACTTTAAGTTCTCTTGACATTTTATAGTAGCTATAGTAACCATATATTATGAAAATACAAGAAGGCATGGTAAGAGTTAATGTTTTTAACTAAGAGTTAAAGCTGAACGATAAGGTTATTTTTCTAACCTAAACTTGTATAAAACAAATTGGTTGAAATAATTTAGACCCATAATCATATTATATTTTAAATAAAATATTTTCAAGCCATTATGAATGGAAAATAAATTTATAATAAATTAATATTTAAAGACATTCCAAAAGTGCCCCACACCTCTCCTATAAAAGAGAACTTCTCCTTCTCTTTTAATCACACATATAAATTCCTTTTCCACGGACCTAAAATTCAAATTTACTCTTCCAAATTATCTAACATCATCCTAGATTCCACACTTTGTGCATAACTCTATCCTATGGAGTTCTTTTATGAAAATCAAAAGGAGATACTCAAAAAATAGGTAATTGTTTTATCACTACATTTAAAATTATATCCTTCTTCTACTTTCAATTTTTATATTGTTTCCATAATAAACTAAGAAATCAAGAATATAATAAATTAGGATATGTTATTATAATTATTGTACAACCTTATACCTCTTTTTAGCCATCCTACGAATAAAAATATCCCTATGTGTGTGTACGTACGGCTTACTGTCTCCACCCTATGGTGTAATTTGTTATTCAACAATAATTAATTTAGGTGGGTATAATGATGAGTATAATGTATTTAGATAATTAATATAACATGACAATTCTTCTTTATAATTAATATAACATCCATCTCTATAACATTTAACCATTAACTAAATGATATCGCCACTGATGCGTACGTACAACCTACCCTCTCCATGAGGTGATGAGATTCATTCTCCACGTTAACCATTCAAGAATGATTATAACAAATATATAATAAATAACCATGAAATATATGGAATAATATTTCTATTGTATTTATGTATATATATATATATATCATTTACTTACTTACATTCAATTCAATAAGGAAACAGAAACAGCATTCATTAGTATATACGACCAACCACCTCCATGAACAATGTATTCAATTTCAGTTATCTATCAAATATACTGAATAATGATGATATATAAATCAATTAATTATTTGTTAATTATTTAAATAATTATATAAGTAATAATATAAATAATAAAAAGTAAAAACATTTGTAATAAATAAAATGATTATGACCCAAAATGTTTTTTAACATGAATTTGAAAAATAAACAATTAATATAAAGTTATAGGTGAATCATATATGATGTCATAGATATTATTATGGTTATTTATAAATTTATTAATTATTTTAAACCCACTATACAAGATTTTTTGATAGATACAGATGAAATCTTATCTAAAGTAAGGAATAATTTTGCAATCTCATTTTTATTCAAGATTGGTTATATATATATATATACTTATTGAGGTATATTTACCATACACATCCCTAATTTCTAATTAAGTAATTTTATTTCAATTCTTCAATAATTTTTTGAATTTAATTTTACCCTTTGGTTAATTTTTATTAAACAATATAAAAGCAATCATTTTTCGTTCTTTGATTTAAGATACTTTTTCACTATTCCAGGAAAGCATCAAGGAGAATGGTTTTTTAACTTATTTGGAATGAATATAATTTGACGGTTTCATGACACCTTACTTCCATTATTATTATTCTACGTGAATTGAAGTTAATCTTAAACTAATTTTTTTTCTTCAAAAATTATGTGGCATTTTGAGAAAATAAAAAGGTTTAGAAAAAAAAGTATCTTTTCCTCAATAATTAAGGACATGCGTTATATCAAAAATATTATATATCTAGGATGAAATAGTGTTATTTTTATATCTCTATTATAAATTTATTTTATTGCATTTATTATGGAATTATTTTTAATAAATCCATTAATTTTATATGTATTATGATGGAATGATGTGTAATAAACCCATTTCTTTGTTCCTTGGGTTATGTTATGATGAATGGTTTATGATTTTGTGGCACATGTATGAATGATTTTCTTATGAGATGGGTGGGACCTATATCTATATACAACACATTGGGTAATGATTTATATCTCATGATATAGACATAACTGGAAAGACAAGTCAATCTGGTCTAGTAATATAGGGCTAGAATGGAAAGTAAACTTAGTTCAGTAATACATGGCTAGAACAGCTAGTAAACATGGATCAGTAATGGTCTTTGTCCACTATGATAGTCTTGGTGGAAATTCTTTGGATACTATGGAAAAAATATTTTATGTTTATTTTCCCAAAATTCCATGTTTTATTCCTATGAAATTTTCTCATGGTTTATGATTCTATTATGATTTATGCCTTATGATATAATAGTATTTATTTCATGACTGAAGATTTTGGTATATGTTAAATGTAGTATGTTGTTTTTAAAAATTTAGGATCATGTTATTACATTCTTATGTTTATGTATTGTCTGATATTTTCTTTTCTTATCCTTACTAAGCATTTGGGATAACCCATTATCAATTTTCTCCCCCCCCAGTATTTGAAGAAGGATATTAAGTATGATGTGTCAAAAAGGGGTTCTAGTTTTGAAGGATAAAACAGGAGATGATGTAGATGCTATAAGAACCATTTGTTTATGTTTTCCAGTTTGTATTGGAACTAATATAATATGGTATTTGGGTTTATGTTTATTTCATGTATTATATATTCCAAAAATAAATTGTAATTTCCATGTATGTCATGCTACGATCATTACAGTTAGTATCGAAGCAAAGTATTATACAACATTTGTAAAATAGGATGTAAAAACATTAGTTATATCCCTATAAATATTTCTATGTATAGTTGTAGGTATGTACTATGGATAAGTCTATGTATAGGTTAAAATCCTATGTTTTTTTGATAATAATAACTATCTTATGGTTAACCCAACTATATCATAGATTTAAATATTATAATTAATTTACCTTTATTATGTGTTTCTAATCTCTGATATGTATTTCTCTCACTCATATTTCTCATCATCGTGAATATCTAGAACTACATAGGACATCTTTAACCATTGAATGTTTCAGATATGGAAATTATGGGAATTATAATGATTGATTTCCTATGTTGAAATATCATGAAGAGAATCATGACGATGATATGAACATATTTTATTCTACTGAGGATAAGTAGATAGTAAATGGTATGTCAAAGGTATGGGATGTTATTATAGTTTTATTTACATTAAAAATATGAATATTGAGGTTGATAAACCTAAATAAGTGATTCATATTTTATGAATGATGAATATGATGGATCCTTGGTAATTATTTATGAATAATGATGGATTACTGAAGTATATATGTTACTGAATTCAAATATTATGTTATATGAATGTTGAACAATATAATTGTTTTTATATTATTTTTTTCAGTAAGGATTAGAAAGGATATTTTTAATTGTTATAAGGATCCAAAAGGTGATTTAATGGTAAGGTGATATACTTGGATAAAACATGATTAAGGGAAAAATAACCCTAAATATTTCCCTTATGTTTAGGTAACGATGTTTGGATAAATATATGTTAAATTTTAATAAATAAATTGGATTTTTATAGTTTATTGGGAACTAATTATCAAGTTATTAACAAGTGGGATGTTCTATCATGGATGAAGTATACAAATTTTTGGCACTTAATGAATGTATCCGATAAATATTGGAATAAGGAAACATTCATGTTCTCAACAATGATATATGGTAATTTTGGATACTACCATGAATCAAGAGAATGCATAATAATGCCATTAAAATATTTGGAATGTGACAACAAAGATATATATTATGATATATGTGGGACAAATGAAGATATTCACATGATTTTTATATGAAATTTCATGTAATGTTTTCCGGTTGTACTGAGAGTTTGGAAGGAAGTGTTTTAGATAATCCAAAATGATAGAATTGAATAAGTTATACATAAAATAGTATTATTTAGGGATGAAATTTTTTTTAATAATATTTTTGTAATGTTATATTTATATTGTTTTAGAAAAAAGATAACCTGCAGAACACGCGACAACTTGTTATATTAGAAAAGGATCTGAGTATCGAACCCACAACTGAAGTGTGACATGCCATAATCTCCTACCACAGTACTACAAGAAGTTCCTAGTCAGTATAAATTAGTTTTATTTTATTTATGGATTGAATGATCTGGTCACACTTTAGGAAGGAAAAATTCAACTTCATTTCACTAAATAAGACATGATGTAGAAATTGTTCAAGGCATGACCAATGATGAGATTATACTGAAATCAAGTATATATTTCTTATCCTGTTCATTAACTTTAGTAAAATGATCATGAAGACCCAAAATTTTATCCTAGTACCTTATTATCCGATGAATCATATGGTCCCTTAAATCATCACAGATTTGTTGATTTATAGTTTTCTACTTTATCCAAATCCTGTTTTCTATCACTATCTATCACAACTTTATGGATAAAGTTTTCTTCCACATCCATTTTTTCACTTCCCTCTAATTTCCACTTATGTGGTAAACTAATAACTAGTTACATTGGGAAACCATTATGTTTCTAAATTTCACTTTTAAAACTCTTTTTAGTATTCATTTTTAAGATTATGGTTACCATGAAAGAATCTTTCATGTAGAAAACCTTTTATTACCCCGATGAATTTTGATGGTGAAATTAATTATAAGGGGTTTAGAATTTAACACAAAAAGATTTTATGGACCATTTTTTTGTATAAATTTATATATCTTGGTGTGAACAAATTCAAACATTCCTTCCACACTAAACTGACTTGCCATATGTTACACCCAACACTGAGTTGGCCTACGATACACGCAACTCTCAGTATATATTTGGTTTAATGTATAAAATAACTATTTTTTGGATTATTTTATATGAAACACCAAATGATTATTTCACTACATGAAATAATTACATGTTTTCTGTTATACATAAGAGTATCCTTCATTGATATCTTGTGTTCTATGCAATACCATGTTTTCACTAAACAATGATATATTTTTAAAATATTATCATTTAATGGGACATAAAATTGATTTTATGAATATTATTAACCACATTTTGAATTTTATATAACATTAAAATTATTATTATGTATTTTCTAGGCATTATATAAGAAAAAATTAAATATTTTAGATAAAAGAAGTATTTTTTTAAAAAATGATAGTTTTCCACCTTTTGACGGTGCACCCATTTCAAATATATTTTTCAACACTTTTATATATTCTATTAGTCAAAATAAAAAACTTGTTTAGAAGTGGGATATAAAAAATTAACTTGTTTGAAATTTTGGAATTTTTCTGATGAAATTCATATTTTAATGAATAGTGAAAATACAGCATTTTAATTCAATATTGCCTTTTCATATAATTTATTTATAAAGATATATTATCTTTTTAATTGTTTTTAATGTTTATATTGATTATTTTTTTAATAATTTACAGCAATTATGGTCATTGGATGTAATTTCACATTTAAATTGGACAAAACGAGATGTCAATCATTTGATAATTTTTACTTCTTAAAAATCCACATTCTTATTTTGACAACCAGAATTATTTTTAAAAAGATTTATGCCAATACTGTGATTTTAATTTAGAAAAATGGATTATATATTTGGAATCATCCTTTTAAAATTTTGTAAATATGTACTTTTTATTTTTGGACTTTATGATAATTAACTTCATTAATTATTTTTATTTATCATGGTTAAAGGGGTAATCGGTTAAGTAAAGGTGAAAAATAATATTATAATAATATAAAAATACCCTAACATGTGTCCAAATACTATTGGACGAGATCTTACCAACCATGACAATATGTGGGTCAATTTTAGGACCCCATTGAGCTACTTGGGTGTGATAATGACCTTTTATAATTTTTAATTAAATGTAAAGAGAAATATAACAAAAACATGTACATTTTACTAAAACATTTTTAATATTGGGTTATATAACAGATATATTTAACTATAAATTTTCCTTATAAATATGAAAATATTTCTTAAATCATATTATTTTATTTATAGTATTTATACATTACATAAATAAATTTATTTATGACACAATGATGATGTCAGGATTACCTTATTAATGAAATACTCAAAAAAATGATATTATATATATTAAAATAAGTTTAATATCAAATCTTTTATGCCATACATGAATTTTTTGAATTAAATTTAAATTTTATGGATGATTTAATGACTTGTGATCTAATGAACAAATTAGTTATGACTTCATCAAAAATAAATTATTCAATAGTGTCAAAAGTGAAAAAACTGTGTTTTTAAAACAAAAACTATATTATTAAATGATATAACAGTCCTAAAATTCAATGATTCATCCAAAAAATATATATAATGATATAAATTTCATTAAGTTTACACTTGAGCTTCTCTTGTCAATTTATAGCAACTATAGTCACCATGTATTATGAAAATACAATAAGACATGGTAAGAATTAATGTTATTAACTAATGGTTAAAGCTAAACGATAAGGTTATTTTTATGGCCTAAAAATTTAAAAAAACATAATGTTTGAAATTATTCAGAACCATAATCATACTAAATTTTAAAAAAAAATTAGTTTGGGACCATTATAAACCAATATTAAATTTATAATAAATTAATATTTAAATACATTCCAAAAGTGCCCCTCACCTCTCCTATAAAAGGGAACTTCTCCTTCTCTTTTAATCACACATCTAAATTCGTTTTCCTCAGAAAACCCCTTCCATTATTCTCCCTCAACTTTCTTAACTTCATCCTAGATTCCACACTTTGTGATTAATCTAACCTATGGAGACATTTTGGGCAAATCAAAAAAAGATACTCAAAAAGATGTAATTGTTTTATCACCTCATTAAAAATAATATTATTCTTCCAGTTCCAATAATTTGTTTTGTTTCCATAATAATGTAATAAATATAGAATATAATGCATTAGGAGATGTTATTACAATTATGTGACAATATTATACCTTTTTTATCCATCATTCGAATAAAAATAACCCTATGCACGTGTACGTAAGGCTTACCGTCTCCAGACTGTGGTGTAATTTTTATTCAAAAATAATTAATTTGGATGGGTATAATGATGAGTATAATGGATTTAAAAAATTAATATAATATGATAATTATTATTTCTTATTAATATACAGTCTAACTCAAAACTATTTGACCATTAACTGAAGGATATCATCCCTCGTGCATATGTAGGACCTACCGTCTCCTTGAGGCGATGAGATTCATTATCCACTTTAACAATTAAATAATTATTGTAGTGAATATATAATAAATAAAAATTAATTATATCTCATAAAATTCTTGATGGATTTATGTATATATATGTGTGTCATTTAGTTACATCCATTCAATTCAATAAGGAAATGAAAACAGTGTTCAAACATACTTACGACCTTCCGTCTCCATGAAATATGTATTCCATTTCATTTATCTATTTATTATACCTAATAATTATGATATATGAATCATTATTTACATTTTAGAAGTATATAATAATTATCAATGTAATAATATCAATAATAACAGGTCAAAACATGTGTGATAAATAAAATAATTATTACCCAAAACGATACTTTAACATGAAATTGATAAATAAACAGTTATTACAAAGTTATAATTGAATAGTGTATGATATAAATGATTTTATTTGTATCTGTTTCATGTAATTAATATGTTTAAACCAACTATATATTAGTTTCTGACATATACAGAAGAAATCATACCAAAGGTAAGGAATAATTTTCCAATCTCATTGTAATTCGAGATTGCTTATACTTATTTACTAACTAGGGTATAATTATCATACACATCCTTGATATATAATTAAGTAGTATTATTTTTAATGTAATTATATTTTTTAAGTTAAATTTACCCTTTGGTGAATTTTTATTAAATAGTATAAAATGAATCCTTTTTCATTTTTTGATTTGAGGTACTTTTTCACTTTTCCCACAAAATTATGAGGATAATATTTTTTTAACATTTTTAGAATGAATAAATTTTTACGATTTCATGAAACCTTATTTCTATTATGCTTTTTCTATAAGATTTCAAGTTAATTTTCAACTAAATTATTTTCTATAAAAATTGTGTGGAATTTTGAGGGAGGAAATCATTTTATAAAAAGAAAGGATATTTTCCTCAAGAATTAAGGTCATGTTTTCTATCAAAAATATTTTCCATCTATGATGACATGGTGTTATTTTTATATTCCTATTATTGAATTGATTTTATTATGTCAATTATGGAATTGTTTTTAATAAATTCATTATTTTTATATGGAAAATGATGGAATCATGTGTAAGAAACCCATTTCATTGTTCTTTTGGTTATGCTATGATGAATGGTTTGTGTTTTTGTAGTGCATGTAAGAATGATTTCATTATAGGATGGTCAGACCTATATCTCTCTCCAATGCATTGGGTAAACATTTATATCTCATGATACAAATATAAATAGAACGAAAAGTAAATTTGGTGAAGTAATATAGGAATGGAATGGCAAGTAAACTCAGTTCAGTAATACATGGAAAGTACAGCATGTAAACTTAGTCCAGTAATGGACTTTGTCCTCAATGATGGTCTTGGTCGAAATGCATTGGCTACTATGGAAATAAAATTATATGTTTATTTATTTATGAAATTCCATGTATTATACCATTTCTATTTTCTCAGGGTTTATGATTCAATTATGATTTATGCCTTATGAACTACAATGATTTATTTCATGACTGAATAATTTGGTATATGTTAAATGTGGTATATTGTTTTTAAAAAGTGGTGATCATTTTATTACATTCATAAGTTTATGTAATGTAATATATTTTCCATTCTTATCCTTACAGGGTATTTTGGATCTCCCCTTTTCATGTTTCTTTTCCCCCAATATTTGTAAAAGGGTATTCTGTAAGATGTGTCAAAAAAGAGTTTAAGTTATGAATGATAACACAAGAGATGATGTAGATGTTTTATGGACCATTTTTTTATGTTTTCCAATTTCTATAGGAACTAAACTAATATGTTCTTTGGGTGTCTATTTTTGTAATGTTTTATAAATTCCAAAAAGTAATGTAATTTCCATGTACGTCAAGCATGGTTCATTAGAGATGGTATCATAGCGAAGGTTTACACAAACATATGACACTGGGATGCAAAAACATTAGTGATATCCATAGTGTAGTTGGGGTTTGGCTTAGTGGTAAGCACCCCATAATCCTACATGAAAAATGGGGGGTTCAAAACCCATAGGGAACAGGGTACTGTAGAAGCACGGTGGTGGTATGGTAGCAGTGTTGCTACTGTTCATCAGTGGGTACTGTAGTGGCGGCAGGATACTGTAGCGGCAGCAGGGACTGTAGCAGTAGTGGTACTGTATCAGTCGGGTTACTATTCACAGATTGGGCCTTAGGCCAAAAATTTGGGCCTACAGGCTATGTAATGGGCCACATACCCAATGGGCCTTCGGGCTATGTAATGGGTCTCTCTCTACCCACTTAAAAGAGGTCTTTGCTTTTCATTAACAATAAAATGAGGCTTCGGCCCCAACCTTTAAAAAACATTAGTGATATCCATAGAGATATTTTTACAAATATTTTTAGTGATGTCTGAAGGATAAGTTTATGTACAGGTTACAATCCTAGGGTTTTTTTGATAATCATAACTGACCTACTGTTAAACCAAATATATCATAGATTAAAAAATTATAAGTTATTTAGCTTTCTTATGAGTTTTTAATCTATGATATGTATTTCATACACTTTTAATTCTATCCTTAGTCATGTTCTAGACTTACATTGGACATCAATTACCATTGAATGTTTTAGAAGTGGAAATTATTTGAATTATAATGATCAATTTCCTATTTGGAAGTATCATGAAGAGAACACTGATGATGGTATGAGTATAGCATATTCTACTTAGGATAAGTAGATTGTAAAAGAAATGTGAAAGGTATGTGATATTATTATCTTATTTTTTATATTAGACATAATAATAATAAGGTTGAGATACCTAATGAAATTGTTCATATTTTAGGAAATATGAATATGATGGATCCAGAATAATGGATTATGAATAAAGTTGGATTATTAAAGTGTATGTGTTTCTGAATTCAAAGATTATGTTATATGAATCATGAACTGTATAAGTGTATTTAGATTATATTTTTCATTAAGGATTAAAAAGGATATGTTAAATAGTTTTAAGGATCCAAAAGGTGATTTTAGGGTAAGGTGATATACTTGGAGAAAACATGATTAAGGGAAAAATAACCCTTAATAGGTCCCTTATATTCAAATAACGATGTTTAGATAAATATATGTTGGATTTGAATAAGAAAATTGTATTATGCTAGTTTCTTGGGAACTAATTATGGAGTTATTTACAAGTGGGTTGTTCTATCATGGATTATGTATACAAATTTCTGACACTTATGGAATATATCCAATAAATTTTGGAATAAGGAAACATGCATGTTTTCAATAATGATAAACAGTAATTTTGGTTATTAACATGAATCAAGAGAATTCAAAATGAAATAATTCAAATTTTTGGAATGTGAAAACCAAGATATATATTATGATATATTGGGGATAAATGAGGGTATTCACATGCTTTTTATATGACCTTTCGTGTAATTTTTTTCCATTGAACTATGAGTTTGGAAAGAAGTGTTTTGGATAACCCAAAAGGATGGAATTCATTAAGTTGGACATAAGATAGTATAATTTAGTTGTAAACCCATTTTTAATATTATTTATGGAATGTTATATTAGTGTTGTTTTAGAAAAAGGATAACCTACAGAACACATGACAACCCATCGTGTTAGAAAAGGCTATGAGAATCGCAGCCACAACTGAAGTGAGACATGGTATTATCTTCTACCACTATACTAAAGTATATCCCTAGTCAGTATAAATAAGTTTTATTTTATTTATGGATCTCATTATCTGGGCACATTTTAGAAAAGAGAAATTCAACTTCATTTCATTGAATAATAGATGAATTGGAAATTGTTCAAAGCATGACCAATGAACAGATTGCACTGAAATCAGGTATATATTTTTTATCATGTTATTCTACTTGAGGAAAATGACCGTGAAGACCAAAAATTTTATCCTAGTACATTATTATCTGATGAATCATATGACCCTTTAAATCATCGTAGATTTATTTCTTAATAATTGTCCATTTTATCCAAACCTTGTTCTCTATCACTATTTATCATAAAGTGATGGTAATATTATTTTTCTATATACATTTTTTCACTTTCCGCCAAATATATCTTATGTGTAAAACTAATAATGAGTTACTTTTTTGTAACCATTATGTTTCAAAATTTCACTTCTAAAATGATGTTTTATTATTCGTTTTTATGATGTGGGTTTCCATGAATTAAACATTCAAGTGGTACTCTTTTTATAACCCTGATGAATTTTGATGGTGAAATTCATTATAAGGGGGTTAGAATGAAACACATCAAGTTTTTATGGACCATTTTTTTGTATAAATTAAAATTCGCATTTATATATTGAAATGGACTAATTCAAACATTCCTTTCACACTATACAAACATGGTGTAGGCTACACCCAACACCGAGTTTGTGTATGATACACGCAACACTCGGTATATATTTTATTTAAGGTATAAAATAACTATGGTTGGATTATGATATACACAACACCAAAGGAGGATTTCACTCTACTAAACAATGACTTGTGTTGTGTTACACCCAAGAGCAACCTTCCTTGATAGCTTCTGTTCTATGCAATACCATGTTCCACTAAACAACAATATATTATTATTTAATTGGATATAAACTTGATTTTATGATTATAATTAAACAAATTTTTAATTTTATATAACATTAAAATTCATATAATGTATTTCCTAGGATTTATAAAAGAAAAAATTAATTTTTTTAGATAAAAGAATTATTAAAAAAGGAATTTCCACCTTTTGATGGTACACCCATTTAAAATTATGTTTTTAACACTTTTATATATTATATTATTCAAAATAAACTTATTATTTAGAACATATACATAAAAATTTAACTCTGTTGAAATTTTGGTAATTTTTTTATGAAATTCATATTTTAATGAATAGTGAAAAAACTGCATTTTAATTCCAAATTGCCTTTTCATAAAATTTATTTATAAAAATAGATTATCTTTTTAAATGGTTTTAAAGTTTAATTTGATTATTTTTTTTATAATGCAAGGCAGTTATGTTCATTGGCTGTAGTTTCATTTTTAAATTAGACATAACAAGATTTCAATCATTTGATTATTATTACTTCTTAAAATTATGCATTTTTGTTTTGACAACGGTAATTATTTTTAAACTAATTTCTACCAATACTATGATTGGAATTTTGAAAAATGGACTCTATTTTGGAATCATCCTCTTAAAATTGTGTAAATAGGTAGCTTTTATTTTTAACTTGATGAATAGTAATTTCATTAATTTTTTTTATTTATCATGGTTAAAGGGAAAATCAGGTAAATAAGGGCCCCATGTAGCTACTTAAGTGAGATAATGACATTTTATAACTTTTCAATTTAATGTAAAGAGAAATATAACCTAAACATGTACCTTTTTCTAAAACATTTTTAATATAGGGTTATATAACTGATATATTTGACTATAAATAGTCATTATAAATCTAAATATATTTTTTACATAATATTATTTTGTTTATTATTTTTAAAGACTACATGAATAAATTTATTTATGACAAAATGATGATGTCATGATTACCATATTAATGAAATATTCAACCAAATGATTTTATAAATATTAAGCTAAAAGTAATTTCAACCCTTTGATGCCATCCAGGAATTTTTTGAATGACATTTTCATGTTATGGATGATTTAATTCCTTTTTTTTCTAATGAACCAAGTTTTTATGACATTAAAAAAACCAATTCTAAAAAAATTTCAAATGTGACAAAATAGTGTTTTTAAAACAAAAACTATTTTATTGAATGATATAACAATCCTAAAATTATATAATTCATCAAAAAACATAGAAAATTCTAAACTTTTTATCATGGATCCAATTTAGTTTCTCTTTTCATTTTATAGTATCTATAGTCACTATATAATATGAAAATACAAGAAGACATGGTAAGAATTTATGTTATTAACTAATGGAGAAAGAAAAAAGATAAGGTTAATTTTGAGAGCTAAAATTTTATAAAAAATATTGGTTGAGATTATTCAGGCCCATTCTCATCATATATTATAAATAAATGTGGTTGAGACCTTTATAAATTGAAAATCAATTTATAATAAGTTAATATTTAGTGACATTCCTAAAGTGCCCCTCACCTCTCCAATAAAAGGGAACCTCTAATTATCTTTTAATCACACATCTAAATAAATTTTTATCTGAATGAACCAACCAATTTCCTCTCCAAAAATCCCTCAATTTATCCTATAGTCCACACATTTGGTATAAATCCATCCTATTGAGACCTTTTGTGTAAATCAAATGGAAATACTCGAGAAAAATGTAATTGCTTTATCGACTCATTCAAATTTATTTTCTTATTCTTCATACACTTATTATGTTGATTCTATAAAAACATAATAGATACAGTGTCTTATACATTCTTATATTTTATTATAATTATGGGACAAGGTTATACCGCCTTTTAACAATCCTACAAATAACAATATCACCACACTCTTGTGTGTACGGCTAAACGTCTGCCTGTCGTAGTGTAATTATTTATTCAACATTATTTAATTTGGGTGGGAATAAATATGAGTATAGAGGATATAAATTATTAAAAAAAGATTATAATTATTCAAAATAGTAAATATAACATCTAATTCCATAAAATTTAACCATTAATTGAATGATATAGTAGCTTGTGCATACGTATGGCATTACGTCTCCACAAAATGAGGATATTAATTCTCCATGTTAGCCATTCAAGAATGATTATAAAATATATATAATAGATAATAATTAATTGTATGAAATAATAATTCATGTGTATTTATGTATATATGTTATTTTCTGGATTCTATTCAATTCAATAAGAAAACATAACCACTGTTCATGCGTATGTACTGCCTTCTGTCTCAATGAATAGTGTATTCCATTGCATTTATCTATCTATTATGATAAATATTTATGTTATATAAATCATGATTTACATTTTCAAATTATCTAAATCATGATCTATGTAATTAGATCATGAATAATAAGACCAAACATGTATGTTAAATAAAATATTACTACCCAAAACGTTGCATTAACAAGAAATTGATGAATAAACGAGTAATATACAGTCATAAGTGGATCATATATGAAGTCATCTATATTATTTTTTTTTCTTTTTCAATTTAACTAAATGTCTAAAACCAAAATACGGGAATTTTGAACACATAGGGGAAATCAGACCTATGGAAAAGGGTAATTTTGCAATCTCATTTTTATGTGGGATTGTTTATACGTTTGTATTTACTGGGGTATATTTATCATCCACATCCTTTTTTCCTAATTACATAATATCATTTCTAATATTATATAATTTTTATATTTAATTTGACTTTTTAGGGAATTTTTATTAAATGATGTTAAAGGAATATTTTTTCATTATACGATTTCATATACTTTTTGACTTTTCCGGAAAAAGTAAGAGGATAATGTTTTTTAACTAATACAACATGAATGAATTTTTATAGATTCGGGATAAATTGTTTCCATGAATCTTCCTCAACCTGATTTCATGTTAATTGTTAACTAAATTATTTTCGTTTAATATTGTGTGGCATTTTGAGAAAAGAAAACATTTCTAGAAAATAAAGGTTATTTTCCTCATAAATTTAGTTCACGGGTTTTATCAAAGTTATTTTACATATACGATGACAAATGGCTATGTTTTAATCCCTATTATTACTTTTATTTGATTTTTTTTATGATGGAATTATTTTTATGATATCTATTTATTTTTTATGGATTGTGATGGAATGATGTTAAAGGAACCCATTTTTTTACCTTGGGTTATGATATGATGAATTTTTTATGTTTATTGGAACATTTAAGAATGATTTAATTATGAGATGGGTCTCCAATTAATTGGGTAAATATTTATATCTCATGAGATAAACAAGGCTGGAATGGAAAATAAATCTCGTTCAATAATAAAGGTTTGGAACTACAAGTAAATATAGTTCAGAAATACATGGTTGGAACGAAAGGTAAACTCGATTTAGTGATGGAATTTTTCCACTATAATGTTCTTAGAGGAAGTTCATCGGATACTATGTAAAAAATAATATGTGATTATTTATTTCCACAATTCCATGTTTTATACCAATTAAATTTTCTCATGGTTCATGATTCTATTATGATTTATTCTTTATGAACTACTAATATTTATTTCATGACTCAATATTTTGGGATATGTTAAATGTGATATGTATTTTCCCAATGTTATGTTCATTTTTTATATTCTTATGTTTATTTTTGGTACGATATTTTATATGCTTACCCTTACTAGGGATTTGAGGTCACCCGTTTTCATATTTCATTTGCCCCATGATTTGAAGAATTGTATTATGTAAAATGTGTCAAAAGGGGGTTATAGTTATAAAAAACGCAGGAGATGATATAGATATTTTATGAAAAAATTGTTTATGTTTTCCTGTTTCTAAAGGCACTAAACTAATACAGTCTTTGGGTGTCTATTTTTTCAATTATTATGTATTACTCAGAAGTAATGTAATTTCCATGTCGGTAAAACATGGGTCTTTACAGAAATGGACCAAATTAATTCAATCATATATCATAATTCCCTAATGACTATGAAATTATGTTGACAATCATCGTTGTGTATGAATGAATAAATAAGATAAGGCAATTGAGGTACAAAAATTCAAAACTAAAATTTTAATCATTTATGATTTATGATGGTGAGAGCATCAAAAAAAATGAATGGGAGTTTGATAGAAATTTTCAACAATATTTTTTCCTTTGGAGTTCCAAATTAACAATAAGATCAAGTATTTAATGTACATAGAGTAAAATATTCAAATTCTAAGGGAATATGTGTAGCTATTTTCAAATCATCACCTATCAATAAAATTGCATGTGAAGGAACTAATTGGAACATTCATAAAGTATGAATTAGAGACTCATGCGGAATATAAACAAGTATAGTCTTATTACTCTTTTTCTGACTCTGATAGTTAGTCAAATAGTTAATTTTCTATTTACTATTCAATTATATAATAATAATATGATTATTTAACAAAGAATCATAAATCATTAAAAAAATATCCACAATATAGTTTTAGGTGAAATTGAAACAATGATAGAAACATCATGAACTAATTGAAAAACTGATTTCATATAAATCAAAATATATTATTCATAAAAATGATAAATGAATTGCAGGATGAAATAAAAACATAAAAATGTTTTTCTTTCATATAAACTAATGGATAATGAACATTGAATGGGATTCTTGTAATTAATTTTATTAAAATAGAATAATATGGAATATGAAGGAGGGGTGAAAAATCAAAAATACTCAAAAAAACATTTTCCCAATTTTAAATATTACCTACAACTACTATGGAATAAAATGGAATTATTCTAATAAATTTAACTTAATAAATCCTAAAATAGGATTAATATAATAGGGATTTGTTTCAAAAAGTATTTCTGGATCTATTAATATAAATTTTGTTCAATTTAAGAAAATATAGATTCTCATATCACTATTGGCTTATAGAGATGGACATTTGATAGTATGGGAATGAAAACAAACAAGTTTTTAAATACATTACACTAAGAAAGATCATATGAACAAAAAAACAATATGGTTTATAGATAGTGGGTTCTTAATACATTTGAGTGGAGACTCTGACAACTTCCACACACTCACAAAAATGGAAGAACGACTAGTCACCTTTAAAGATAATAAAAAATGGGAAATAGTTTGAGTTAAAACTATTGGATATCCAAATAAAATAGTGATCAAAAAATTATTGTATGAAGGAGTAATTAAGAGAATAAAAATAAGTATTTCTCAACATTTTGATTATGGATTTTATGTTCATTTGACTAGAAATTCATCCTCTACTTTTAAAGATAAACTGCTCAAATTTAGATCACTTAGAACTAAAAATGTTTATACAGTGTATCTTAATTCCATGTTAGAATAGAATGTGAATTGTTTAACTAATAAGTCAAACTATTCATGGATATGGTACATGAGACATATAAATTTTAATATATTTTATTTTCATAATTATCTAAGAAAAAATTAGTTTCTATGTTTACTTTTCTTATGTTTGAAAAATATAGATTATGTAATGCAGTCCATATAAGAAAATAACAAAAATTATCTTTCAAACCAATTAAAAAATCGCTACATCTAAACCATTATAACATATCCACCTTGAATTGTTTTGACTATATAAGGTAGCATGTTTGGATGTAAAATAAATTTTTATGTTTTAGTAGATGATTGTTTAAGATTTAATTGCGTTTATTTTCTAAAATTCAACAGGAAATTATTCACTGTTTTTAGAATCTTTATAAAAATTGTTCAAAATTAAAATTATTTCAAAATAATTTCATTAATAAATGATCAATTTGGATAATTTGATAATCATGAATTTAATTATTTTGGGTCAAATTTGGTTATAAAAGAGACCTTCTAAACCTCATTTACAATTCAACAAAATGAAATTGATGAAATAAGAAATAAAACAATTCAAGAAATCGTAGAGGTTGTGCTAAATGATTATAGCCTTCTTACATATTGTTTAGAAGAATCTATATGAACGGAATTGTATATTAGGAATATAGTTTTAATATGAATAATTTTTAAAAATACACCCTATAAGCTTTTGAATAACAGAAAACCTAATGTAAAGTATATTAATGTATTTGGATAAAAGGTTTATAAAATGAATACTAAAGAAAAAATTGTAAAATTCGATCCAAAATCTTATAAAGGAATCTTTCTATGTTATTATACCTATTCAAAATCCTCTAGAGTGTTTAACAAAAGGTCTTGTATTTTTGAAAAATTAGTACATGTGATGTTGGAGGAAACGGGCCCTTTTACTAAAGAGAAAGATCAAAAATATGAAATTGTCGATTCATTAGACAACATGAGGCTTGAATCACATTAATCTTGCTATGAAAATAATATAAATGAATTTCAGCCCTGTTTAGAAGAAAATGAAGCTAAAGAACCAGAAAGTATTCTACTTAGAAATTCTAGAACCATAATATACTGTCCTTTATAAAAAATTATAAGAAATATAGACACATGAGATAGAAGAAGATGAAATAATGGAAACCTAGAAATAAATTATCTTTTAATCCTAGTTAAAACCTAATTCTATTGAATAGTCATTGTAAGACGAGAGTAGGTTATTATCCATACAAGTAGAAAAAATCAGTTGAAATAATTTTTGGGAATTAGTAGACAAACCATCAAATAATCCAATGATAGGAATTACATTGTTGTTTTGAACTAAATAGGATGATGAAGGCATCATTACCATAAATAAATGTTGACTAGTAGAAAAAGGTTATAACCAATGCGAATGAATAGATTATGATGAAACCTTTCCATCTTTTGTTATAATTGAGTACATTAAAATCCTTCTAGCTTATTCATCTCATATGAATTTTAAATTATGTCATATGGATGTTAAAAATTCCTATTTAAATTGATATTCAATGTTGGAACCTTAAAAACTGCGTATTATTGAAATCCCTCATAAACAATATTATGTTTTTCTACTTACTAATGTTTTTTATATCTATAAAGGCATCAAGACATTTCTTTATGAGATTAATCAAAAAAAATTTAGAAAAAGTTTTTCATATGATTTGACGATTATACTCTTTTAAAGAAAACCATTTCCTCTAATATATTATTAGTGAATATTTATGTGAACGATGTTATTTTTGGATCAACTTGTAAAATTCTTTGAATGATATTTCACATCTAATGAAAATAAAATTGAAAATGAGTATTATAGGAGAACTTATTTTGTTTTTGGGATTCCATATTTACAAAAAATATTATGGAAATTTTTTGAGTCAATGTAAATATATTATTTATTTACTAATGAATTATGAACTAAAAAGTAGTAAGACTTATAATACCTCAATGCATACCAATATAAACATTGATTTTGATGATTCTAGAAAAATAGTTGACAAAACATTTTATAGAGGTATGATTGGCAGTTTATTATATCATATTACTAGCAGACAACACCTAATGTTTTTTATATTTCTTTGTTGTAAATCTCAGTCAATCACAAAGAAAATCCCTTCTTACTTCAATGAAAATAATTTTTATATATTTAAAATGAACTATTATCCAATCTCTATACTATCTAAATACCTATCACTTTAATTAAATTTTATATTCTGTTACTAACTTTTGAGGATGTATATTTGATAAATAAATCACTTCAAGGGCTATTCACTATTTTAGGAAATAATTAGTATCATCATCATGTAATAAATAGAATTTAGTTTCCCTTTCAACTATTGATCAAGAATAAACATATGTTGGTGTTTTTATGCAATAGTGTTGTGGATGAAACACAACATATAGGACTTCCGACTTATTTTTAATAATATACTTATTTTATATGATAATACCAATGCAATAAATATTTCCAAAAGTACTATAAGTCATTATTGGATTAAGATTATTGATATAATGGGTCATTTTTTAAGATATCATCTTCTTAAAAATGATATATATTTATAATTTATGAATACTAAATATCAACTAGCGGATATTTTTACAAAACCACTTACCACTGAACGTTCTGATTTTATTAACTAAGAGTTAGGAATATTTAACTGTATATATGTTCTTATTAATTAATTTACTTAATTTCTCAGTTAGTATATTTTATTTATTCAAAAAAAAATCCAATAATTTATTTTTATGTAAAATTTATTTATTTTATTTCCTCTAAAGCACATATTTTTGAAATTAAAATTTAATTATTACCCTACTAAATCATCAGAAGAAACTAAACTACGCTGTCAAAACATTTGAATACACTTCCTCTATCCTTAATCTTTTGTTTCAATCCATTTAAACTAGAATAGATTCTATATTATATCAAAATCCTAGAATCTAAAAACCATTGACCTTTAGGTTCTCATAAATGATGAAGAAAAATATAATATATGAAGTTGATCATTTCAATATATAACATAAATTGGTACCATTTAATAATATTGTTGATGGAAATTTCATTGATTTTGAATGGTGGCCTCACATGAATCTTCAAATCAAAAAATAACTTTCTTTTTGAGGTTTTGATTTAATATTTATTGTATAAAAAAGAAAATTTATTTTTTATTTGGAAGTAAAGAAATTCTATAAAAATTTCCATTTTTTTCTTCTGAGAAATAGAGAATATAATATCTTCCATAGTAGATAATAAAGAGTTTTCAATCACCTTTTTTAAATAGAAAATATCTTAAGATTCCATCGTGAAGGATTATTTACCATTTATCTTTGATCAATTATAAATAAGGACCAGATGTTTGATGATATCATTTCATTTAATTTTGTTTCAACCAATATCGTGAAAATGTTTTTAAATGATCTTGAAGGGACAAGATAGTACTTCACATGTTTATTCAGATAACCATAATTCCAAGAACTACAGAATTAAAAAATAATTTTTAACCTAACTTGTACATAATTTTTTTATCAGTGATATTATGTTGAAAATCCCCAGATATATGCTAAAATATATGTTTCACTACTACCAATAAAAGGTACGAATGTCTTTCCATTATTATGGTTGGATTATTTTTTTGTCATATAGATGAAAAAAATAATATTCTCTTATTGGATGAATGTACCAAATGTCATCATTGTATAGTTAGGAATTATGATACTTTAACAAAATAAAGATTCCATTGGAGTACAGTAAATGGATAACTATTCCAAGATATTGAAACTAACCACCAAGAATACAGACCATTTACTTAGGGGATAAAGGCAATCATATGTTTATAGGATCAGTTCATTTTTCAATTTTGGAATTTGGAAAATCTATAATAAAATATGTTTCTCAACCGAGTGAAAGAAACATATCTCAAGATAATACAGATGAAGATGTGAAAACATCTGAAGAATTTTATAGTAAGGACATCTCCAAAATTCCCAGATTCAAAGAAGAGAATTAGCATGAGAGCCCAAAATAATAAATAACTGGACTTGGAGGTGAAAATCCATCAATACATTTGGAAGTAACTGATCATAGTGGGGAATAAAATGTTGAATTTCAAGACCATGAATAGAAAGTTACCTCTCTTATAGATTCAACTAAAAGAAACTTCTCAAGAAGATAACCATGTTCACACACCAATTACAGAAGCCAATGAAATCATTGAAAATCCGGCTACCTCTACAGTTGAACGAACCAAGGAAATAACTTTTTTTGTGTCTGGAGATAGGACAGAAGACCCTAATGGTATTTGTTTCGTGGGAAAATACTTTAGTTATGTATTTATATATTTTGGAAGAGTTTCCTCAAAAAATACAAATGAAAAATTATTTGATTCTCTATCAAATCATATACAAGATTATTTAATTAATTTAAACATGATAATGGAGGATAACAGTGGCCTTTGATTAGGACTAGAATCTCGAAGAATTTATTTTGACAATTTGAGAAACTAATCGGTTCCAATGATTTAATTATAATTTTTTCATACTCAACATCAAAGGATTAAATATTATTCTCTATCAAAAAATTGATTTTGATGCATTCAAGAGGGATATGTTGGATTTTTTTGGAATAATAAAATCATAATCAGTATCAAAATATGATTTTAGTAACCTCAAATTGAATTAGGGAAGTGATTTGGAATCAATAATAGGATGTACCATTCAATCCAAATCATTCACTTCTGCACAACCATCATCACTGCAAATAATCAGAATATTTCATGAAATCACATTAGAAATTTTTTATATGAATGAAATAGTTCATTCCCTTCAATGTTACAATGCACTGTTGTATATTCTATTGGATAATAAAAAATACTTTATCATGAAATTGAATTCACCTGAAACTGGAACCATACTACTTCTCAATTGTTAAATTGAAAAGCATATTTAGTTTCGTAATATAGAGAAAAATATAAATAAATTTATGAAATTCAATTTGATTGATTGTTTAAAAGTGGGTTATCATTCAGAAAAAATGACATGGTAGGTAGATTAAAATCTTATAAAAATGTTACCAGGATATATGACAGTGTAAAGAGAATTGTTTTAGGTTGGTCAGGCTTCACTAGAATTAGAAACCTCTCCAGAACAAAACCTTTCATCATTTACCATCCATTCTGTCTAAAAAATATTCTTCAAGAAAAAAACTCTATGTATTTATAAACTCTTTAAAATAAAAAATCATTTGAATCTTGATATTCTATGTATAATTCTATGTTTATTTTTTTCTCATCTCAACTACCAGAACACATATCTTATTTTTCCCTATCATAGACTATAACATTCAATTGAGTTATGTTCTACGTTGAATTTGTTTTAATAAATTTTCAGATTATTTTTATTTCATATCACAGAAAGGGGAGATAATTGGGAAAACAAAACTTTCTAAAATTATCAGTATCCATTTCCATCAAAATAATACTGTGAAAATTTATTTTTCAAAATAAAAAAAAATTCTTTAATATTTATTGGATTAATGTTTACAAATTCAATATTTTATGTAAATTATATTATGGTTTTTTTATCATAAAAAAGTTTGATATTGTTTTGAACTTATTTTCTAAACCATAATATATACACATTATTGATTTTGAAACTCACACATACCATTATTTTATGGATGATATTACTTTAAGTGAATTTTAGGAGACTAATATTCATTGAAATACTTATTATGGAATTATATTCATGTTTTTTTCTTATGAATAATTTTTTAAATTGTTCAGAATAGATTTCTATCATTTTCTCAAATAACAGTTCATACCCTCTATCGGTAAACATATTGTAAAGAATCAACCAAATGTTTGGAAATTTTCCCAACACCAATGGTTTGAAACTGTGGGTATAGCCCATGAATCCTTGGGTATAGCCTATACCCACGGTTTCATGAACCGTGGGATCCTGAGGTGTTGGGTTTTCCCTATAGCCATGGTTTTGTAGAAACTGTGGGTATAGCCCACAGAAATTTCATATTACACATGGTTCTTTTAAACCGTGGGTATACATTTTCACATCACAAATTATATACCCATAGTTAAGTGATCCATGGGTATAGATATTTTTATTCATAGAAAACATAAACATAGATCAATGAACTATGGGTATATAGACTATTATAATAGCTTATGTACCCACGGTTTAATGCACCATGGGTACAGATGGTTTTCCCAGAAACAGCAGCCGCCCACTTTGGTTTCACCTTGCTCTTGCAAAACAGAATGAAAACTAATGTGAAAATAATGGAAAAGTTCTTATCAGAAATAATGGAAGCCCTGTGGAACCACACCCCCTCTCTCTTGAACACCCCCCAATACACCCCTGGACAGAACCCCTTGCACCCCCCCCCCCCGGACACCCACTCCCCCATAGACACCCCATAGACACCCCCTGGACCCCCCCTGGACACCACCTAGACCCTCTGTACACCCCCAAACTCCCATGTATCCCCTCCCACCCCCTGTACAGACCCCACTCCCAACACACCCCTCCTCCCTTACACTCCCCTACTCTCCCCATGGACAGCTCCCACTCTCTCCGTGTCTGAACCCCCTTGCACCCCCCTGAACACCCCCCTTAGGAAACCCCCTCCCCTCTTGACACACCCCCTACACCAACCTGGACACCCTTGGACACCCCTAGACACCCCATGTACCCCCCCCCCCCCCCCGAACCCCCCAAGACACCCCCACTGGACCCCCTTTGACACCCCCATTGTACGCCCCTTGGACACCCCCTCTAGACAGCCACCATGGACACCCCCCATGGAAACCCCCCACTAGACCCCCCCTCGACACCTCCTACAAGAATCCCCGGGACACCCCTTGGAAACACCCCATTAGACCCTCCCCCCTCTCCCCAATTATCTCTTGAGGAACCTCCCCTACCCAGTACACTCCCCATTGGACATCCCCTGGACACCCACATCCCCCTGAACACCCCCCTTGGACACCCCCCACTGGACCCCCTAGACACCCCCACTAGACCCCCTGAACACCCTCTAGACACCTCCCACCTGACCCCCCCCCCCCCCGGACACCCCCTGGACACCCCCCCCCCCCCCCCCCAAGACACCCAATCCCTCCTAGACACCCCCCCTGGACACCCCCTGGTCACCCCCCGCTGGAACCCCTCCCCCCTGGACACCCCCTAGACACCCCCTACCTTATAAACACACACTGAACCTCCTCCTGGACACCCCCATGCATGCATATATGTGCAAACCTGCATATTAGGAAAAGAAAATCAGAAAAAAGAAAAGGGAAAACTGTAAATTTTAAGAACTTATAAAAAAATTCTATGAAAATAATAAGGTATAGAATTAAAAAGTACATACATGGTGGTCAACTATCCCACCGTGATACAGAGAAATCTTCAGAAGATTAGATATTTCACACTCAAAAGTAAACTTGATATCATATATACTGCAATCATGGTGTATGCCATGTCTATTTGATTAAAAACCAATCAAATGGTTACTAATGTCTTGAAAAAATGGTATAAAATATCAATTACTTCATGAATTTTATATTCATGTAAATCCTTCTTGAAATTCATGGATGAAAATAAATTTCATCGATTATGATTTGTTTTTGGTGCTCTATATTAAATTCATACCTATCAAACATGAAGGTTCCGGGCACAGTGGAAGCGCGTGGGTGGATGTTCCCACTTGGCTTTTTGTCATTAGTAATGATCAATCCGAGATCAATACGACGATAAACGCCAGTCTCACAGATCGAATCACAGAAAAAGACAAAGAAGATGGTTTGTCCCGGAACCACAAACAAAGATTGTTACAGGTTGATTATAATTAATTTAATTAATTATAAAGAAATACATTTTGGGTTTTATTTCATCGTTGATGTTCTTGATCACGTTGTCGATGTGATCCGTCGTTGTGTCATAGAAGCCAAGTGTAGACACCCTCTAGCGGTGATCCACACGTGTACCTCGTATCTCTGGATGCCGCCAAAGGATTCTCCGGGTGCTAACGTGGAGAAGACTTTGATTACTTTGTCCGCCTTAGATTGTCTTGATCCGATGGAAGGGGATCTCTCTCGGTCTTGAGAGTGTTCTTGGAGGAAGAGGTTCTTTCGGCCTTGAAAGAATTCTCCAGAGATGTTGGGCAAAATGATTCTCTTGTGTATATGAAAAGAGTTGGGGTTGTGAGGATATTTATAATCGGGTGTGTGGTGTTATAGAGTTATGAAAATAAATAAATGTGTTACATGTTTTATTTATTTCATTAACTCTTATTTAAAACCCCCATGTCGAATAAATAAATCCTTGACATGCGCTCGCACTGATTATAATAAATATCATTTAAAACAATATTATATCCTCAAAAGCCCGACTGGAAAAAATACACGGCGTGTAATAATAAATACACAGCGTGTACTTGTATTTCATTGAAAACTACAAAGTGTGTACATTAAATATACACGTCGTGTATATCTTGTTTTCATTTATTCATTTCCTTTCCAAAATAAAACTACACGGCATGTACATTTAATAATACACGGCGTGTACTTGTTTTATTTTATTTTTCTTCCATCATTTAAAACAACATAGGCTTCCTTGAATAATTATTAAATCACGTATGGGAATAAACTTTATTCAACTTGAGATACTTGGATACACTTAGTGTGTGACCCTCTAGGCCTCTTTCTCATTGGCATTAGGTAGGCTTGCCTAAAGTCCAAGATTACTATCTAGCAACGGGTCAAGGCACCCAAGAGAAAGAAGTTGACGCCGCATTGATGTATCACCTCATACGAATGCTTACTGTGTAATTTTATCCCTTTTTCTCGATATCTCATCAAGAAGGTTTCATGGAAGTGTCATAAACTTATATGCTTGATCTGTCGTTCTTTGACTACCTGAAATAAACTTGTCGTTTACACTATGGCCATGGAATTTAATGCGACAGTTCTATTTCAATCAAATGGCCGAGATATCAACTTCCATAAATGGAAGGTACAAATCCTTCCTCGACTTATCCATTAACAACATGTCACTCGTGACGCATCCAACGTACCCTACTTCCCGCCAACTATCTGTGTGACAGTTTTCGTTAGTAAATCTAAGTGTGCGAGTCATAACATGAGTTAATGATAATCTTCCAGTCTAAGGACCATTACACAAGCTCGCAGATAGCAATATCCGATGACACCAAGACATGCGGAATTACTACTGTTGGGTTTGTTCTCATAATCTCCCATCTTGGAGATTACCAAGTGCGAACTCCATGAGAGAGAGTCTCGTCTTCTTACAAGTACTTGCACATGACGGTCTGTATACTATGTGTCCTATCATAGTATGTCATCCAACCGCAGAGCTTTATTTAAGAATATTGTTATAGAATTTGAAGGTTCTCATCATAGCGGGGATCTTCTATGACCTTATTAATGAAACAAATATTCCAGGACATTATTATATTATAGTCATGTAGAACAATGAAAAATATATAATAAGTGAACATTCATGTAATCAAAGTACAAAACAGTTGCTTCTGAGGACACCAACCCTTACAAACTCCCACTTGGACTAAAGCCAACTGCCTATGACTTTTAGTCCGCTAGACCTCACATGATGATCATGTGTCTGCTGAGTCAAGGCATTAGTCAATGGGTCCCCCACATTGTCTTTCGTGGAAATACTGCTCACTGCAACATCACCTCTTTGAGAAAAATACCTCAAGAGATGATACTTCCGAAGTATGTGCTTTGTCCGCTGATGGGACCTTGGCTCTTTTGCAAGTTCCACCAATGCAGTATTATCAAAATAGAGTGTGATAGGATCTTTACTTCTCGGTACTACATCTAGCTCTTGGATGAAGCTTCGCATCCATACTGCTTCTTTAGCTTCCTCAGAAGCTGTGATATACTCGGACTCTGCTATAGAATCTGCCACCACACTTTTCTTTGAGCTCTTCCAGCTCACTGCATCTCCATTCAAACTGAATATGTATCCAGTATGCGACTTCATGTCATCTTGATCAGTATGGAAACTAGCATCTACATGTCCTCTGATGACTATTTCCTCATCTCCTCCATAAACCAGGAACATATCCTTAGTATTCCTCAGATACTTAAGGATAGTCTTGACTGCCATCCAATGGTGGTCTCTTGGATCAGCTTGATATCCGCCTACCGCACTTAATGCGTAAGCAACATCTAGCCTCATATATATCATAGCATACATGACTGACCCAATCACGGATTCATAAGGGATCCTTGCCATTATCTTTCATTCCTCATGTGTCTGAGGACACATTTTCTTGGAAAGATTAATGCCATGTGACACTAGCAACAATCCCCTCTTGGATTGTTCCATACAGAATCTCTTCAGTATCTTTTCAATGTATGCACTTTGACTCAGGCCCATCATTCTCTTGGATCTATCATGATGGATCTTGATCCTAAGAATATATGCTGCCTCACCCAAGTCTTTCATGGAGAATCATTTATACAACCATGCCTTAACTGACTGTAAGACGGGTACTTCATTTCCAATTAGTAATATGTAATCAACATATACTATTAGGAAAACGACTGCACTCCCACTAAAACTCTTGTAGACACAAGGCTCACATTCGTTATTAACAAATACAAATTCCGTTACAGCTTCATCAAAACGAATGTTCCATGCTTTAATCCATAAATGGATTTCTGCAACTTGCATACCTTGTCGGCATCCTTTGGAGTCACAAACCCTTCAGGTTGTGTCATGTAGACATCTTCCTGGAGGTTCCCGTTAAGGAAACCTGTTTTGTCATCCATCTGCCAAATTTCATAGTCATGGTAAGAAGAAATGGCCAATAGGATTCTGATGGAATTCAGCATCGCAATCGGTGAAAAGGTTTCATCATAGTCAATTCCTTGACACTATCTAAAACCTTTTGCAACCAGTCGTGCCTTGTAGGTGATGACTTGCCCTTCCATGTCCAGTTTCTTCTTTAATACCCATTTATTACCAATAGGATTTACATCAACTAGAGGATCTACCAAAATCCAGACTTGGTTTTGGTACATGGAATCCATTTCAGAATTCAGGGCTTCTTGCCACTTGGCAACATCTGTGCCTTAAACTGCTTCCTTGTAGGTAAGAGGATCATCATTGTCAACCAATAATGAGTCACCATCCTCGGTGATAAGAAAACCATATCATTCTGGTTCTCTCACCTCTCTCATGCTCCTACACAGTTCTTGTGTCTCTAGAACAGATTGTTCTTCCACAGGGCTTTGTGGAATCTGTTCTTGTACCAACTCATGTGTATCTTGAGCCTCGACTTCATCGAAGTCTATCTCGCTCCCACTATCTCTTTTGGAGATGTGCTCCCTCTCAAGGAATATGGCGTGTCCTGTCACTGTAACCTTTTTGTCTGAGGGGTTTTATAGGTAATATCCCCTGGTTTCCTTGGGATATCCTATAAAGATACACTTTGTGCCTCAGGGCTCGAGTTTGTTACCTACAGAGGCCTTAACAAATATTTCACTACCCCACACATGTAAATTTGATAACATGGCTTTGTGTCCACTCAATAACTCATATGGAATACCATTTATCGATTTATTTGGTACTTGGTTTAGTATGTGTGCTACTCTTTGTAATGCATATCCCCAAAAGGGTAATGGAAGACTCGCATGACTCATCATTGATCTCACCATGTCCAACAGGGTGCGGTTCCTCCTTTCTCTTACACCATTACATTATGGCGTGTAAGGAGGAGTGAGTTGAGATGGAATCCCAAACTCCCATAAGAAATCAATGAAGTCCTAATTAAGATACTCTCCTCCTCTGTCTGAGCGGAGTTCCTTATTCTTCTTACCAAGATGGTTCTCAACTTCATTCTTGTATTCTTTGAACTGATCAAAAGAATCTGACTTATACCTCATTAAGTAAATATATCCATATCTACTAAAATCATCAGTAAAAGTTATGAAGTACGAGAACCCACCCCTTGCGTTAACTGGAAATGGTCCACACACATCTGTGTGAACTAATTCTAGAATCTCTTTAGCTCTTTCACCTTTCCCACTAAATGGGGCTTTGGTCATTTTTCCTTGTAGACATGCATGACATACACCAAGTGGTTTTAGTTCGAAAGAATCTAAATACCCATCTTGATGTAATTTTTCCAAATGTTTCTCATTGACATGACCTAGCCGGTGATGCCAAAGTTGGGTGTGGTATGAGTCATGTGAATTAACTTTATTATCGATTTCCATTACTTAGTTTGTGTAGTCTAACACATAAAGGTCGTCATATAAATGTTCCCTACCAAAACAAATGCTATCTTTATAAAAGAAGCAACATTCATTTCAAAACTTGAATATGAATCCATCAGTATCTAATCTGGATACTAAAATAATGTTTTTAGTAATAGAAGGCACATAATAACAACCTTTCAAAACTAAGACCATCCTAGTAGGCAATGTGTGGTGGTAGTCTCCGACAACTACAGCAGCGAGTCTGGCTCCGTTGGCTGCTCGTAGATCCACCTCACATCAATCAATCTTTTTGAATATACTTGGTTCTTGTATTTGGATACAGATGTGAGCACCAAAAGCAGTATCTAATACCCAATTAGTAGAAACATATAGATTGCATTTGATAACAAACTCACCTGAAGATTCCCCTTGCTTCCTTTTCTGGGTGCAGTTTTTCTTCCAGTGGCCCTTCTTGCCACATGCAAAACAAACAGCATCTTGTTCCTTTGCCTCCCCTTTGATCTTCCTTTTTCTTGGAAGGCCTTGAAGAATCTTTGGACTTAAATCTCCTCGCCTTCGCTTTTCTTTTATTCACCATAAGGACAGAAGGCTTTTCACGCTTCATGTCATTATCTACTTGGTGAATAAGGATAAGAAGATCAGATAGAGACTTCTCAATGTTTTTCATGTTGAAATTAACAACAAAGTTCGAGAAGCTATGGGGGAGTGATGCAAGAATGAGATTGGTGCCCAGTTCTTTGGGGAGTTTAAAACCTAGAACCTCCAAGTGCTCAATGTAGCCAATGAGCTTGACTACATGAGGCCCAGCTGGGGCACCCTGTCCAAGCTTGCTCTGAAATAGAGCCTTGGAGATCTCAAACTTTTCCTGTCTTGCTCTCTCCTGGTATAGACCATGGAGGTGCTCGAGCATGCTATAGGCATCCATGTCTTCATGAGACTTCATGAGCTCACTAGACATCGATGATAACATCAAACATTGAACGTCGAGAGCATCGTTCAAATGTTGATCATAGACCAGGAAATATTTATCACTCGCCCATGGGGCAGGAGAATCAGGAAGTGAGGACTCCAGCACGTAAAACTTTTGTTCATGGCGTAGGGTAACCCGATGGCACCTAACCCATTATTGAAACTTACTGTCGGTGAGGATGTTGTATTTATCCAGTATTGATCGCAGAGAATATGTGGTTGAAGAGTTTTCATCTTGATTCTACAATTTAAAAGAGCAGATTTATTACTACTTTCTTGATTACAATTTATGAGAAATAATGAATTAATTAATTAATTCTCCCACTATTTTATCAAGTCTCAATGGCCCTCACCATTGAACTCAGAATTTCCAGTTTCTTTGACATTCTAGTGGCAAGGATCCATATTTCACTTCGCATAAGCCCAACAAGGGTTGGTCAAGCTATTTGAAGGTATTTAGGTAGGCAGGTCATTGCCAACTGTGAGCTTACAGTTCCTTGATCGGTTGAGTGGACTCCCCAATCTTGAAATCCTGACTTGGATTTCCTCAACTCTTGCCTCCAATATTAAACCAAGTCTATCAAGGGTTACGTCTCTTGATGTAATATGGTTTAGTCAACCCGAAACCTTTCATAAGTGCTTCCTTTATAAAATTGTCCCAACAAGGGTTGGTCAAACACATAGTTTTATTGAGTCTTGCCCTTAATCAGGTAACGGAAGGCTTGGTCTGACTTAATATGGTATTGAGGGATTTTATTCCTTTATGCATAGTTTCGCATTATTACATGCTTGTTATTATTAAGTGATGCTTGCTTAAGTGATTAACCATGTTCTGATAATGTTTACGCATAGTCCGGTTTTTATTTTATTCCATCTTTGCATGCTTGTTCATTTTATTAATTATGTGATCACAACAACACATACATAATAAATAAACCATGTAATCAGACAAAAATAAAATAAGATGGCATGATCATGAGCTTCTATTGGTTAGCTTATCTAGTGGTTTTGATAAGCTAACCCTGACCTAGGGAAAACACCTTGAACCTGTTGGTTCATGTTTTGCAGCTCCCACCTGTCTACCTTTGTATATTATTGTGTCGGTTTCGCCTCGGCTTCGGTATTTGAACTATCTCCTCTGGCTTGGGAGATCCTATATTACATGGGTTTACATTAAAGAAACCATGGGCACGCATGCCCTACATTTTATTAGAAGAAGGATCGCAGGCCAACAAATTTAAATTAAATAAATTTAAATGAAACCATACACATACAAAGGGTCTTTGGTCTAGCTCATGATCATCCATAGTATGCAGCGACATTTACGCATATTTAGAATTCAAATTCTTTTAATCGTTCTTTTATTTAAGATAAGACGCGCTCGAATTCAATTAATTATGATCTTATAATTAATCAATTCTTTAAATTAAATTCCTTTATGAATTTCCTTGAGATTATTCTCATCCATATTCTTTGTATGGGTCTTTGTACATTGGAGGAAACCTGGTGAAATTCCATTTCTAAAAGTACATGGCGTGTAGTTTATAATTACACGACGTGTATTTTTCTTTTCACCCTTTATCCAAAGTACACGTCGGGGCTTTTGCGTGTTTTCTCTACTTTGGAATTTTGGGAGTACACGACATGTAGATGAATCATACACGGCGTGTACTTCCTTGTTACACGGTAACCGGGCTGACGATCCCATGTACGCGGTACGCGGCTTATCTTTGTACCCAGTTTCACCTGGGTCGGAACGGACTACACGGCGTGTTGCTCCAACAAACACGCCGTGTATTCCAGTTTCCATGCGCCGTTCAATTCTGGTCACCACGGCGTGATTAAAACTTAGGAATACTCAATTCACACAGCTTGGTTTGGCGGACCAGTGCCGGTTCGTTGAACCTAAGTACACAGCGTGTAGTTTTAATTACACGTCGTGTAATCCCATGTTGTGCAGACAGAAAGAGAGGCTCCTCCGGATGAGTTCCTCATTTTTATTTTAATCAAAAATTGAAATTAAAAGGTCGTTTCTTTGATATGAATCAAGAAATGAAGGAGGAAGAATAGATCTCGTTAATTTAGATTTATAGAACGATTTATTTCGAATTGAATCAAATATAAATGTTTAAATTATCAACGAAAATTAAATAACTATAATCAACGTTGTAACCTCGCTCTGATACCATTTCAAGGTTCCGAGCGCATCAGAAGCGCGTGGGTGGATGTGCCCACATGGCTTTTTTTCATTAGTAATGATCAATCCGGGATCAATACGATGATAAATGCCAGTCTCCACGGATTGAATCATAGAAAAAGAAAAAGAAGATGGTTTGTCCCAGAACCACAAACAAGGATCATTATAGGTTGATTATAATTAATTTAATTAATTATAATGAAATACCTTTTGGGTGTTCTTTCTTCGTTGATTTTCATGATCACGTTGTCGATGTGATCCGTCATTGCATCGCAGAAGACAAGTGTAGACTCCCTCTAGCGGTGATCCACATGTATACCTCGTATCTCTAGACGTCGCCAAAGGATTCTCCGGGTTCTAGCGTGGAGAAGACGTTTCTTGCGTTGTCCGCCTTAGATTGTCTTGATCCGATGGAAGAGGATCTATATCGTTCTTGAGAACGTTCTTGGAGGAAGAGGTTCTTTCGGCCTTGAAATAATTCTCCAGAGATGTTGTGCACAACGATTATCTTGTGTATATGAAAAGAGTTGGGGTTGTGAGGATATTTATAATCGGGTGTGTGGGGTTATAGAGTTATGACAATAAATAAACGTGTTACACGTTTTATTTATTTCATTAACTCTTATTTAAAACCCCCATGTCAAATAAATAATTCCTTGACATGCGCCCATGCTGATTATAATAAATACCATTTAAAACAATATTATATCCTCAAAATCCCGACTGGAAAAACTACACGGCATGTAATAATAAATACACGGTGTGTACTTATCTTTCATTGAAAACTACACGACATGTACATTAAATGTACACGGCATGTATATATTGTTTTCATTTATTCATTTCCTTTCCAAAATATAACTACACGGCGTGTACATTTAATAATACATGGAATGTACTTGTTTTATTTTATTTTTCCGCCATCATTTAAAACAACGTAGTCTTCCTTGAATAATTATTAAACCACATATGGGAATAATCTTTATTCAACTTTAGATACTTGGATTCACATAGTGTATGACCCTCTGGGCCTCTTTCTCGTTGGCATTAGGCGGGCTTGCCTAAAGTCCAAGATTACTATCTAGCAACGGGTCAAGGCACCCAAGAGAAAGAATTTGATGTTGCATTGACGTATGACCTCATACGAATGCTTACTGTGTAAATTAATCCCTTTTTCTCAATATCTCATCATGCAGGTTTCACGTAAGTGTTATAAACCTATATGCTTGATCCGTCGTTCTTTGACTACCTGAAATAAACTCGTCGTTTACACCATGGCCATGGAATTTAATGCGACAGTTCTATTTCAATCAAAGGGCCAAGATATCAACTTCCATAAATGGAAGGGACAAATCCTTCCTCGACTTATCCATTAACAACATGTCACTCGTGACGCACCCAACGTACCCTACTTCCCGCCAACTATCTGCATGACAGTTTTCGTCAGTAAATCTAAGTGTGTGAGTCATAACATGAGTTAATGATAATCTTCCAGTCTAAGGACCATTACACACGCTCGCAGATAGCAATATCCGATCACACCAAGACATGCGGAATTACTACTGTCGGGTCTGTTCTCATAATCTCCCATCCTGGAGATTACCAAGTTCGAACTCCATGAGAGAGAGTCTCGTCTTCTTACGAGTACTCGCACATGACGGTCTATATACTATGTGTCCTATCATAGTATGTCATCCAACCGTAGAACTTTATTAAAAATATTGTTATAGCATTTCAAGGTGCTCATCATAGCGGGGATCTGCTATGAGATTATTAATGCAACAAATATTCCAGAACGTTATTATATTATAGTCATGCAGAACAATAAACAATATATAATAAGTGAACATTCATGTAATCAAAGTACAAAACAGTTGGTTCTGAGGACACCAACCCTTACAAAACATACCAATAAAATTCATCAAAATCAACAAATGATCGAAAAAGAAAATCCATCAATAAGACATAAATAGTATGAAAAACTCTATTTTTAGATCTTTCACCTTCATATATTCACAACCCCCTGACCCCCCCCCCTCATGGACAACCCATTGATCCCCCCCCCCATGGTCAACCCCCTTTCAACTACACCCCCTTCCCCCTCCCATACCCCTACACAATGCCCCCCAAACCCCTTCACGCCCCCAATAGGGGCATCCACCTTCCCCCTGCACCCCCACACCCCCTTCCCCCTGCCCACTACAACCTTCCCCATAACCCCCCCCCCAGACACCCTCTCTTGGACATCCCCCATTCACTGCACTCCATGCCCCCTCCCTGCACTCTTGGATGCCACCCTACACAGAACCCCCCCCAGACAACACCCTTCCTCCTAGACCCTCAACCCCCCCCCCCCCCCCTCACCATGCCCCCATCCCCCCCTTTCCACCACTCCATGTTAGACACCCCACCTTCTGGACACCCCCTACCCCCCTTCACCAACAATACCCCTACCCCTTCGCCCCTACTGCCCCCCCCCTCCACCCCCACTGAAAGAGTGTTTGATAAAGAGTGAATCAAGGATATATTAGAATTACCTCCCTGTGCTGAACAATTTTCATCACATGTACTAGTTGCACACTACAAAGAACAGCTACAGGAGGTTGTGATTCACCAATTGTCTTATTGGAATCACTAGAATCCAATGCAATACTAGAAAGTTTTTTCCCCATATTAGGGGAAGTTGGGTGAGAAACCAAGTTTCAAACTTTTCTCTTGGATTTCCATGAAAGTGGAAGCCATTATCTATGACATACCTTTGCAGTTATTTAACGAAATTGTTCATTTCTATAGCGAGTAAATGGAATCCACCTCACCCAGCACAGCGTATTCATTTTCATCTTTACTATGATCATATTATTCTCCAAGCTGTTCATCAGAGATAACCCTTGATAGAGCATCTTAAAAATAAATTACCTCATTGGCAGAATGAGACTACTCTACTATATCATCCCATAAGATTGCATTTTTCACCTTCTATTCAATAAGAGAAATATAGCCATTATTATCTCTAAAGAGGAAACTAATTCAAGAACAGGATCATCCATAGGGCGGGGGATTGTTGAAACTATGGCTTGATTGGTTGGATTTATGGAAAATATACGAGGTGTGAATGAGGTATGTATGACTAAAGAGGCAGGGAATTTGTCCGGAGTAATGGCATGAAGATTTATTGCATGAATATGTGTTTAAAATGTATATATATATATGAATAAATAATTTGATGTGTTAACATAAATAAGAAATCTTGGAAGTGGATTTAGGGTGAATATATTCATGGAATAATTTCATAATGAAATGAAATTCATGATTCGGAGATATTGATATTTATTTGAGAATATATGAAAGTATATACAGGTTGGTAATTGGATGTGGATCATGTTTAATAGTTACATTAAAGAGGTGGATGATATATTAAATCTAGAATTGATATTAATATCAGAAATATAGAACTTATTTAAAATACATGAATTCCAGAAAAAAATTTAATTGGTTTAGTAGAATGAGGTTACAAAGAATTTCAATGGCCTATATAAATATTATTGAAGAGGGAGTAAGAAGCTTCCATGAAGCTATTATAGTATGGGAATTACACTTGTTGGTGTATAATAGTAGGATAACATGAAGTGTTCATGATAAAAAACATGCAGCATGTGAATGCACCTCTTGCATGGATCATATGGTTTCATGAATCAAGTTGTTGGGTCTCATGGCAGTGATGTTTTTAAGGAATAATTTTTGAAATATTGATACCATAGAATTTTAGGTCTTAAATGAAGAATACAGTGTTGTAATATTCAATATTTGATTTTAATGAAGACTTATCACACTGGGTTCTTAAATGAATATTTTTAAATAGATATTCAAATGTTAATATTCTCAAGAGTTCAAAAGAAGATATTGAATGCGAATATTAAAAATTATCATTAGATCACATATTTGACCTTTGTGAGGGTTTTCACACCTATAAAACCATATTATGAAGATGAAAAACAGGAAAAATTCTTTTATATGTGTTATGTGGAAATCCCTTTAGCATCTTAGACAAGGGATTAATCACCGTTCTTCTTGGCACGATATGTTTTAAAGTTTAAATTCTTACAAGGGGTATTTTGTTTTTTCTTATAGAGATTGACAAGTCAGTCCAGAGAACCCAATTATCATGATTCATTTACAGGTCCTTTCCAAATTATTGGAATTCCATCGAAAAGAAATTGTGTGGGGTGGATCTAAGAATGAATGAAATCTTCATAGAAGAACCGATGGGAAGAATCACCTTATTCTGGACATTGTATCACAGAATGATGGTAGCTTCATATAGCCTAAGGTATTTCTTTTGGAGATATTGTTGTATTTTGGGTTGTGGGGAACTGCACTCAGGTTATGTGATAAAGGAATAACTTCCTTTCCCCCAGTTTTAATCTTATAATAATTCATAAGCCCAACCATGTGGTCAATGAAGGTTTTACTGGGAATTTTAAAACCAAAAAATCTAGTTTATGGTAGATTATTTTTGGAACAAAGGTATTTTTACTGTTTCATTGGGATGTAGTCTAATTATCAACTCCAACAATGTATAGTATCTCAGTATCTGATATTACATTATCAAATTGGTTATTAATGTGAATTTCCATTTATTAGTCCTAACTCATTATCATTTCACCCGCTTTTATACCCATAGCATTTGCAGAATCAATATATATTTCATAGCCTCCCATATCAT
The DNA here is from genome assembly GCA_963277665.1 of Viscum album. Classification (NCBI taxonomy): domain Eukaryota; kingdom Viridiplantae; phylum Streptophyta; class Magnoliopsida; order Santalales; family Viscaceae; genus Viscum; species Viscum album. The sequence goes on along the minus strand of OY728148.1, from coordinate 1,966,194 downwards.
ATTATTATAAATTCCTATTTCTCAATACATATTTAGGGGAATTCACAATTCATTCTATGACATTCTCAATCCATCTCTAGTTATCCTTATTTCATATGCCTTCCCATGATTCAGACATAGTCTCTAATATAGGAATACTAGGATGTAATATGGAGAATTGGATACTCCCATGGGAGGGACAAGTGTCTGTGTATCAACGAATCACCACTCGGGAATGATTTCCCCTACAAACAATTAATTAAAATAGCAGTAGAAAATAAATAAAATTTCAGCATGACTCATCCGTATGTCAAAAGTCAACACCAAAGGAAATGAAAATAAATAGAAACAACACATAAAAAAGGTATAAAAAATGAAACACACTAATTAATCCCTCGACTACCCTGATATCCCTCCCCTGCAAAGAAAACCACATTTTCACCTCCAGTTCCTTTTTCCCGCTTCGCAAAAAATAACTACCCTCTATCCATAGAAAGTAGTAAAAGGCCAAACTATTCAATGTGATAAAGAAAATAAAATAAAAACTAAACTAGAGCATACCTATTTTTCATGACAATACATGTCACTGCACCAATATAAGAACCACAATGCCCCATGGGTTAAAACATGTTTCTGTATGTAAATAGTAAACATATTATATTGGAAGGACTACTTAGATGAAAAAAATTGACATCATACCAGCAACATGAGATTTAATACACCTATTATAGAATAATGTACATTTCTAGTGATATCAAGAAGAAATTCCAAGGATGAATTATATTCCAGTTGATGAGTAAATTAGAAAATGAATAAACTTACTCTGGAAACCAATTAGTGGATGCATCACCATAGAAAATCAAAAAATTTATTGAATATATGGAATGTCATCAATACAATCTTAAGTATTCAATAAAATTAGTGATCATTTATTTCGTTTAAAGTCATGTCGTCAATGCCAAAATGATACACCATTATTCTAATGGTTTCTAGAAAATATCTTGAAAATAATATGGAGAGAATTTTTTAGGTTTATATGACCTATAAAAAATATTCCTAGGAATCCATAGCTGGTATCTTGTAGTGGTTTTACTAAGATGGTAGTGTCTTCCAGGTTGAAGTAGAAGTGTTCAACTATTGAAGAAGTTAAGTATTAAAGTTATGAAGTAGTTTATATTTTATTTTGAGGCATTAACCGGAATAATAACCCCAAATAGTGTTCTTAATGTGATTAGGACAAAGACTATTTTATAAATAAATTATATAAAATGTGAAAATACACGGATAAAAAAAGAAAGTACAGATGACATTGTGGACATGAAATAAAAAAATATAGTTCTTGAAAGCACAAACATTCAATACTATCATTGAAATATATTGTGTGATTCTAAGGATTGATGACATCGTGAGAGGAATAATGAATAAATAGGCCTTAGTAATGTCTGATCATTCCAAAAACCTCATGTTGAGCAGAATGAAAAATATTTTATTGAATAGTTTCTCCCAAACCAACGATTTAATAGATTTGGATGGTTTTTTCTTTTGGGACGAATTCAGAATGATTTTTTTGTTGAATGAGTTGCAGAACAATTCCCCCAAAGAGAATCAATCTTCATTTTATTAAAAATGGGAGTAGGAACTGAATATACCAATATAAAAGCTGAATTGTTGATCACTGAAAATATAGCTTTCACGACCTCCATTATTGGCCTGAGACAATGGAAATGCACAATAAGTGTAATAGAATACATTAAATGAATTTAACTAAAAACAAAAAAATAATTATGGACAATAATAAGTGAAATTAAGTAGGGAAATTCAATAAAATTGGAAATACTAATCCCCATAATATATATAAATTCTCATGTATAAAAATATATGTAATGGTTTTATAATAAAAAATAAACGTAGTTAAAATAACATGCTTCTCGATCACATTTATCTTCATCTAAGTAGAAATTTTCATATTACACTATCGATTTGCAGTGATAAAGTGAGTAATATGATAAATTAATTCCATTTTTCTTTTAATTCATAAGAAAAATATATATAATCTTAAAATGAAATTAATACCACCCATTCAAACAAGATTAAAATGTCTCATCATTTATTCCTTAATCCAAGAATTTATTATTAAACATTGTTTCTAATTTAAACTAATGATAACCTATAATCCACGATGAATACAATAAATCATATAATAATGATCCATGGATAATGATTAATAAACCTTAAGAAGCTTCAAGAATCATGAAATGTTTCAGTCAACACTATATAAACCCCAAAAATGAATCACATCCTTAAGAATCTGATCACATATCATCATTTTTGCACAATATTTCTTTACATACATGTTCAGTATCATGAAATTTGACAAAAAATGATCAAGTAAGTGAGATATGATTCTTATTAAATGGTTGGACTTACAATGGAATATAATTTCATGTGTTTAGAAACACGTCCACCCACAAGATCAGGATAAGGAAGGCACCCACAAGATCATGATAAGGAAGGCTCTGATATATCTATGTCATCTTATACATAGGAGAAAATATATATATATAGGTAATGACATCCTCAATATAATGTTCATAAATATAGTGACACATGATCACTGCTGCAAAGTAAGAGGGGTCCCTAGAATAGTGTTACAACATCTACGCCTCTTATTACACTTAATTAATAGAGGATAATACAATAATAATAAAAAGGTCTCTGTAAAATCCATAATTACATAAAAGAATAACATAGAAACCCCACTAAACCATTTTTTTAATGGAAATAAAATATCATGAAACAGGCACTCTGAACCACCCTTCAAGGAGCTCATGTTTCCGGGAAAGACTATGAACTGACAACTATCATCTGACAAGTGATATAGTAACATATCTCCCTACTTATCAATTTTGTGTCTTAAGGTCACAATGTAAACCCAAAGCCTAGAAAAAAATTATGGTCACATATCCATGGTAAGTTATCATTCATAAACCTTTAACACCACCCTTAGTCTCAGAAATCAATCAATAATAATTTCAAAAGTCATCCTTCAATATTTACATAACCGCAATAAATCATTTATCTCATTTCTATACACTAGGCCCCAAAGGAAAAACACACATTGGTGACTACCAAATAAATCTACCCTTACTGTATTCTCAAACATAGATACACAAGACCACATAGGTCCTTATATATGAATCTCATTCTATACTCATAATTCATCACTCCTAGAGAACTTATTTTGTCAAGAACGCTCATCTTAAACCACCCCATAACTCATATCGATCACTACTCTTCATGACAATAAAAATCCAAAAATTATACAATACAATTTCTCCCTAGTCATAACTTTTCTACAATCTCCCATAATGGGTCTATATTTTATTTTTTGATAAATATTTTACATTTAATTAATTATTGGAAACCTATAAACCTAAGGCTTAGCGTGTGTAGAATATATATCATTGTTCTAATATTCGATAACCACTCAAGTTATTGGAACAATTTTCATTCCATCATACCCAATTACTCAAAGTACACAATTATACATCACATGGAAACACATATAAAATGAGATAATCTACTAGGTACCACCTACCTCATGACTATAGGGTTTTTTAAATCGTTTATTAAAGTATTATTTATCCTTGTTCACTTAAAATAAAAGAAATGAAAAAAAATAACGCAAATTAAGAATTTATAGAAAATCACTATTAAGAATTGAGGGAAACCAATAATAAAAAATTACATGTTATAAACATTACTCATAGAAAATCACAACCATAGATGTTTCACCAATTGAAAAGTGGAAGAGGAGAAAAATCCTAGAGAATACAAGGTATAAGAGAAGATAATTACATGTGACTCCTTAAAACATGTAAAAAATTGAGGGATAAAGTAGAAGGAATATATTTTATAAAATTTATCAGGGAATAAAAAAAATTTTCCATCATGAATTAGGAGGTTAGGGACACCACCAGGATTCTAGTAGCCCTCAATGGAGTTATATTAGACCACTATATCTCCAATTCCAACCATCAAGCTCTCAAAGGTAGTTATTTGACTCATTTGATAGATGTTGAAACTCTTGCGGCCTCTACCCAAGGTTCTGATGGCTTATACTAAAGGAAACATAATGGGATTTAATTTCCCAACATCCAAAACATTGATTCATGAATTTTCCTTTAGTCTCTTCTTCTTGAAACATCACTTAAACACACCAAAACATTGTAAGTATCTTTCGCTTGAATCCATACTCTATATTTAAAAACCACTTATGCTTTAATTCATTGATATTGAACAATTTCACCCGCTCCACAAACAAATGACATTGTAGGTCATTTATAAATTTATAGTATAATTTTGAAAACTACGGTTTTTAAGTTGATAATCTTACATACGGACCAAAAAAGAGTTATTAAAAGGTAATTAAAATTGATCTCTCATTATTTTAACATTGAGTTATTTGATATATTTATTTTTAATTCAAAAAAAATTTATTTTTTAAATTATAAAAAATAATTATTCAATGGTATGGACTGCCATAAACACACTCACATTGCAAAAAAAAATATTTTTTTCCAAGTGAATTTTTTTCCCCTAGAATAAAAAACAATAGGTCGTCAATATAAAAGAGGTGAAATGGTGTAAGTAAGTGCCTTGAAGCCCTGATAGGTGTAATAATCAAAATATAGGTATCCTTTCGCAAGATTATTCTTAAGTAATCTTATATAATTCCAAACAACAATGTAAACAAGGGTTCACCATGCCTTACACTCCATTAGAATTTATAATACCCCATTAGTTTGGGGTCCCTTATTAAGAATTACAAATATGGTATTATATTATGTTACAACAACCAATTTACTATAATATTTTGAAAAATATTAAGAATATATAAAACAAAATCCCAATAAATGGTATAAATTTTTTTAGAAATGTAACAATTTAATTCCACATTTATATTCACGTTTTTTTTGGAATAACATTAGTACCATCAGAAGCAGTAAAAATCATTATTGAATTTTTCTAATAGTAAGGACCCTATATTGATTATACCATATCATTTGAAAGACTAGTTTATCCAATCATAAAATCATTATCTTCAATGTGGTAATAATAATTATAACTATCAATTTATTCATTGAAAGTGAGTCAATAACTTAGATCCCCTACTTTTAAATTAAAGTTATCATAATTTTAATCAAATTCAAAAAATATAGGTAACTCTATCATTCACTAAGAATATTTACAGGAAAAATATGTGATATATTCTTAAAAAATGAAATTAATTAGGATTAAAAAATCATCAAACTTGGATTTGAGTAACTTCAATTGACAACCACCTTTTGAGGACTTGGATTAGCGACATATCCCATCCTTACGTACAATTGAAGGTAGGGAGGAAAAGGCTAGAACATTTAGGGAGCCGAAAGGGGCAGACGGCAGGGGGCAGAGGTCGGGATGTTGAGGCAGAGGCAGAGGCTTGGACGATGAGGCGGAGGTGAAGGCCTGGAAGTTTTGGGGGAGGTGGAGGCTAGGAGGTCGAGGTCGAGGAGGTGAGGAGAGGGTCAGGAATTAAATTTCATGGAGAGGCGGAGACGGATCATGTAGGAGAGCCTAATGGAAATGTAAAATCTGGGGGTGGAAGCCTGATGGTATCATGAAATTGGGGCAATTTATACCAATGCTTTTAACAAAACTGTGGGTATAGATCATAATATATCACCTATAACCACAAATGTTTTAAACTATGTGTATAGATACATGTGGATAGACCTTTTTTCTAGTAGTGACTAAACTAATATAGTCTTTGGGTGTATATTTTTTCATTTATTAAGTATTTTGAAAAAGTAATGTAATTTAAATTTATATAAAACGTGGATCATTACAGACATGGACCAACAGAATTCAATCATATATCAAAATTATCTACTACTTATGAAATTTGGTAGATAATTCTCGTTCGATATGAATGAAGAGATAACCTCAGGAAAATTATGTATGAAAATGAAAATCTAAAATTTTAATCCTTTACGATTTATAATGGAGAGATAATAAATAAAAAATTGGGGGATTGATATAAATTTTCAATAATATAACTTCTTAGGAGAACCAATTTAACAATAAAATCAAGTACTCAATGAACATAGAGTAATAAATTCAAAGTTGAATGGAATATATGCAGCTTTTTACCAATCATCACCTATCAAAAAAATCATGTGAAGGAATTAATAGGAAAATTCATGAAGTATGAAGTAGAAATTCAAGTAGAATTTAAGGATCACAAGATTGTAGTAAAAAAGGGAAAACTCATCCCTTAAGGTTACATATCAGAAGGATGAAAATAAATCGAGAGAAGATGAAAAAATATCACATTATTAGGACTACTTATATTATGATATAAAAGTAGCTTAGGTAGAAAAAAATTAAGAAATTTTTTTAAAAAGAATTGAGTATTCATAAAATCCTTCAAAATCGATATGAAATGATCCAAATAAGTTAGATTCTATGAATGAATTAGATGGGTCATATCATACCTTGTTTCCTCCATCTAATGGAATAAAAAATAAAAATAGAAAAGAAAAATACAATGAAATTTGATTATGATGATAAAGGAAAAAAGTCCATGAATGATATATGAATTGTGTCTGAAACATATAGTGTCTCCTTAAAATATAATTTAGAAAAAGATCCCCAAATTCACAAATCAATCATATTTTTTATGGATAAAGTAGTTAAAAAAGTATAGTCTTATTACTCTTCTACTTCTTACTCTGATAGTTGGTCAAATAGTAAATGTTCTATTTACTATTCAATGATATAATAATAATATGATTCATTAATAAAGAATAATAAATCATTATAAAATATTCCCAATATTGTATTAAGTCAAAGTGAAACAATGAAAAAACCTCATGAACTAATTGAAAAATTAAATTCATCAAAATCAATCTATATTGTTCATAATAAAATGATAATTGAACTGTAGGATTAAATAAAATCTTAAAAATGTATTCTTTTATTTTAACTAAAGGGGGATGAAATTTGAATGATATTCTTGGAATAAATTTTATTAAAATAGAAATATACAGAATGTCATGGAGGAGTGAAAATTCAGAAATATATAAAAAAACATTGATCCCAATTTTAAATAATACCTGCTACTACTGTGGAATAAAAAGAAATTATTCTAATAATATTTACTTAATAAATCCAAAAATATGATGAATTGAATAGGGCTTCATTTCTAAAAAAATCTAAATCTATTATAATAAATTTTGGTTAGTTAAGAAAAATATAGATTCTTATATCACTTCTTTCTTACACAACTGTACATTTGATAGTATGGGTACAAAAACAGTCATGTTTTTAAAGTTAATTTCCCTAAAAATGACTAATTGAACAAAAAATATATGTGTTATATGGATAGTGGATTCTCAATACATGTGCGTGTATACTCATACAACTTCAATTCACTCACAAAAATAGAAGAAGGACTAGTCACCTTTAGAGATAATTAAAAAGGAAAAATATTTTGAGTTAGAACTGTGGGATATCCAAATAAAATTTTGATCAAAAAATTATTAAATGAAATAGGTATGAAGAACATCCTAATGAGTGTTTATCAATGTTTTGATTATGGATTTAATGTTGACTTGACTAAAAATCCATCCACTATTTTTAAAGATAAATTGATCAAATTTAGATCACCTAGAACTAAAAATGTTTATACATTGGATCTAAATTCCATGTGTAAAAAAAGTGATTTCTTTAACTGATAAGAAAAACTTTTCATGGATAAGGCATAAGAGACATGTAAATTGCAATATATTTTCATTTTATAATTATCTAATAAACAATTAGTTTCTAGGTTACCTTTTCTTATGTTTGAAAAATAAAATTTCTGTTATGCATTACATATAGGAAAGCAACAAAAATTGTCTTTCAAATCAACTAACAAAATTACAACATAAAAACCTTTAGAACATATCCACACAAAATTCTGTTTACCATCTAGGGTATCATGTTTGGATGTAAACATGTATTTTTTACATTTTATTTGATGAATTTTTAAGAATTAATGGTGTCTATTTTCTAAAATTCAATAGTTCATTATTCACTATTTTTAAAAGTATTTTAAAAATTGATCAAAATTAAAACTATTTTAAAATAATTTCATTAATAAATGATCATGGTGAATAATTTTAGAATCAATAATTAAATTATTTTTGGTCAAATTTTGGTACAAAAAAGGCTTTATCAACCCCAAGAACAATTAAACAAAATGGATTTGATAAAATAATAAACAGAACCATTGATGAAATGGTGGAGACTATATAAAAATGAATACAGTCTTCTTACCTGTTTTTTGGAAGAATATTTAAGAACAGACATGAATATAAGGAATATGGTTTTGCTAAGAATAATTTTTAAAGAGACACCCAATAAAATTGGAATAACAGAAAACCTAATGTAATGTGCATTAATGTATTTGGATAAAGGGATTATGTCATGAATACTAAGGAAAACATTGGAAAATTTGATTCACAATCTGATAAAGGAATATTTCAAGGTTATTCAACTTCTTATAAATCATATAGAGTGCTTAATAAAAAGTTAAGTGTTTTTGGATAATTAGTTCAAGTGATGCTTGATGAAACTGACCGTTTTGATAAAGAGAAAAATACGAAATATGAAATTACTGACTCATTAGAAAACATGAGTCTTGTGTCAAATTAATCTAAATTTAAAAATAAAATTAATGAATTTTAGCCTAGTTTAGAAGAACATGAAACTGAATAACCTAAAAGCATACTACCTAGAAACTCATGAATCTTAATGGAAAATCATTTAATACAATTTTAAGAAATCTGTTTAAATGAGATAGAACAAGATGAAATGTTAGAAACCCAGAAAAAATATCTATCTTTCTATCCCAATTAGAACCTAATTATAGTGAAAAAAAATTATAAGATGGGAGTAGGTTATTATCCATACAAGAGGAACTAAAACAATTCAGCAGTAACAAAGCTTGGGAATTAATAGACATCCCATCAATTTATCTAGTGATAGGAACTAAAATGTTCTTTAGAAATAAATAGGATGATCCAGTGATCATTACCACAAGTAAAGTAGACTAGTAAAAAAGGTATACTTCCTGGGAAAAGGAATAGATTATGATCAAACCTTTCCAACTATTGATATAATTGATTACATTAGAATCCTTTTATCTTATGCATCTCATATGAATTTCAAATTATATCATATGAATGTTAAATATTCTTTATTAAATAGATATTCAATAGTGTAACCTTAACAACCACATAGTTTTGAAAGACCTCATAATCCAATTTATGTTTTTAACCTTACTAATGCTCTTTATTTCCATAAATTCCCCTATACATTGGTTTCTGAGATTAATCTTCCTTTTATTAAAAAATGATTTTTATGGGATTTAAAGGTTCTACTATATTTATGAAAATTCATTCCTATAATATGTTATTAGTGAATATTAATGTGAACGATGTTATTTTTGGATCAACTAGTAAAAATCATTGAATGAATTTTCACATCTAATGAAAAGAAAATTTGAAATGAGTACGATGAGAGAACTGATTTTTTAGGGATTCCATATTTATCAAAATGATTATGGATGTTTTTTTAAGTCAAAGAAAATATATTATTGATTTATTAATGATTTTTGTACTAGAATGTAGTAAGACTTATAAAACCTCTATGTGTACCAATATAAACATTGATTTTGATGAAGCATGAATACTAGTTGACAAAAGGTTATATAGAGGTATGATTGGTATTTTATTACATCATACTACAAGTAGACTAGAAATAATGTTTCTTGTGTTTCTCTATGGTAAATTTCTGTCAAACCCAATGGAATACCTTCTTACAGATATGAAAAGAATTTTTAGATATTTAAAAGGAACTAGTTTTCAATATCTACACTATCTAAAAAACAGTGATTTTTATTAAATTTCATATTCAGTTACTAACATTAGAGGATATTTATTAGATAGAAGAATCACCTCAAGGACCTTTCACTATTTAATGAAATATTTAGTATCATCATCATGTATGAAATAGAATTTAGTTTCCCTTTCCACAACTAAGGAAGAATAAATATCAGCTGTTGTTTTTTATGCACAATTGTTGTGGATGAAACACAACATACATGAATTTGGACTTATTTTTAATAATTTATTCATTTTATGTGATAACACCAGTGAAATAATATATCAAAAAATACTCTAAGTCCTTATAGGATTAATAATATTGATATAAGGGGTCATTTTCTAAGATATCATGTTTTTAAAAAAGATATATCTTTAGAATTTTTGAATACCAAATATCAACTAGATGATATTTTTACTAAACCACTTACCACTGCATGTTTTGATTTTATTAATTAAGAGTTAGGAATTTTTAACATTAATAAGTTCTTATTAATTGATTTCATTAATTTCATAGTTAATCTATTTGATTAATTCAATTTTTATCCCTTAGTTTATTTTTTAAGTAAAATGTAATTATTTAAAAATTTTGATTCAGGTATTTTTGAAATTATAATTTATTTATTACCCTACTTAACTATCATAAGAAACCAAATAGCATCACTAAACCATCTGGAAACACATCCTCTATCCTTACTCTTTGATTTCAAACCATTTTAACTTACAAAGCTTCTATATTATATACAAAACTAGAATCTAATAACATACAACCTACAGGTTATTACAAATGATGAAGAGGAAGAGAAGATATGAAGTTAAACCATTCGATATTAAGCATCATTTTGTACCATTTAGGATGATTCTTCAATATAATTTCATTAATTTTTAATGGTGGCATCACATGAATCTTCTACTTAAACAATATCTTTCTTTTTGAGGCATGGATTGTCTATTTAATTAAGACTATAAAAAATTTATTTTTGATATATAAGTGAATATGTAATATAATAATGATTAGTTTTGCTTTCGAGAAAGAGAGGATATAATATCTTCAAGAGTTGACAATAATTAGTTTTCAATCCCCCGGTTGAAAGGGAAAATATCTTAAAATTACCTAGTAAATGATTAGTCCACATTTATATTTGATTAATAATAAATAAGGACCAGATGATTGAATATATCATGTCATTTTTTTTCTTCAACCAATATCATGAAAATGTTTGTAATGGATCTTGAAGGGACCAGAAGGTACTAGTCATGTTTATTTAGATAACCATAATTCCAGGACCAACCAAATTAAAAAATATTTTTTACCATAACTTCTATATTAATTTTTTTATCAATTATATTAATATGAACGTCCCAAGATATAAGCTAAAATATTTGAGTCACTACCACCAATCATAGGTACAAATGTCTTTCTATCCCTATGGTCGGATTACTTTTGTTATTCTATACAGAAAAAATAAGATTCTCTAATTGGATGACTGTATAAAATTTCATCAGGGTAAAGTTCAAAATTATACTACATTAATAAAATTATGATTACTTTTGAGTATAGAAAAGGGATAACTATTTATAGATATTTAAACTAACCAACAAGAATAAATACCATTTTCATAGCGGGATAAAGGAAATCTCAAGTGTACAAGATCAGGTCATTTGAGAAATAAGGAATTTACAAAATGTAGAATATAATTTTTTTTTTGAAACCAATTAAAAGAAACATATTTCATGATAATACAGATGAAGATGAGGAAACATCAGAATAATTTTATAATAAGGAATATTTCATAAGGCGCATATTTAAGGAATAGCCATAGCATGAGAAACCAAAAGAAGACATAACTAGACTTGGAGATGAAAAACTATAAATATCTTGGGATATGATTGATCATATTGAGGAAAACACGATGAATGTCAAGAGAATAAATAGAAAGTTAAATCTCAACTAGATTAATCTCAAAGAAACTTCTCAAGAAGATGAGCATGTTCACACACCAGTAAAGGATCCAACAAAATTATTGAAAATTAGGCTGCCTCTCTAGTTGAAATAACTTCAATTGTGTCTATAGATTGGACATAATACCTTTATAGTGTTTCTTTCTTATGGTAAAAGACTTTAGTTATGTCCTTAGATATTTTGAAAGAGTTTCCTCAATAGAAAAACACCACTGAAAAAAAATATTTGATTCTCTGACATATCAGATATTTGATTCTCTGAAAACATGAGAAACACATCTATTCCAATGATAGAATTATAATATGTTCATACTTAACTTCAAGATAATAAAAATGATTATATGTTGAAAAAGATATTTTGATGCATTCAAGAGGGATATGTTGGATCAGTTTGGAAAATTAAAAGCATAATCTGTGTCAAAATATGATTTTAGTAACCTCAAATGGAATATAAAAATTCATTTTGAATCAATAAATAGAATTATAGTTCAATCCAAAGCTTCCAATTCTGCATAACCAACGTCACTGAACATAACCAGAATATTTCAAAAAATCAATTTGATACTAGATGATATGAATGAAAGAATTCATTCCCTTCAATGTAAAAATGAACATTGTATGTGCTATTGGAAAATCAAAAATATCTTATCAAGAATATGAATTCCACTAAACATGGCACCATACTACTTCTCAATTGGTAAACCGATAATCGTATTCAGCTTCTTCAAATTGAGGAAAATATAAATGACTTTCTAAAATTCAATCTGATTGAACGTATAGAAGCGGGGAAAGACTCAAGAAATATGATAACGTATCTATAAGAAAATATTATATAAATTTTTCAAGGATATATGATAGAGTATAGATAATTATGTCATGTTTCTCAGGCTTCACCAGAACTAGAAACCCCTCCTGAAAAAAACATTTCATAATATACTAGCCCTTCTATTTAAACAATCTTACTCAAGATAATATCATAATGTATTTATAAACTCTTTAAAAAAGTTCCCTTGAAACTTGATATTCTATATATAAATTCTATGTTTTTTGTTTTCTCATCTCAACTACCAGAACGCATATCTTATTTTTCTCTCACATATACTATAACGTTCAGTTGTGTTATGTGCTACATCGAATCAGTTTTAATACATTTTCATATTCTTTCTATTAAATATCATGAAAAGGAGAGATAATTCGGTAAACATGCCAATCTAAAATTAACTATATCCATTTTCATCGAAATAATATTTTGAAATTGAAATAAAACTTTGAAAATCTAAATTTCAAAATAAAAAATGTTTTTTTTAATTTTATTTGAGTAATGATTAAAAAATATATATTTTAGGTAAATTATATTATGGGATTTTTAGCCAATAAGGATTCCATATGATTTTCCATTCTATTATGTTTGGAAAATCACAACCACACTATCTCAAAGAAAAATTTTATTTCCCTGAAGATTTTTATTAATAAAGTAATTTTCCTTTACCAAGGGAATTTTCTCCTTACCTTAATTTTCATGGATCTTGATATAGTTTCTCTAAATATAAGTCTTTTTTATGTTTAAATTCATATTTCATAGATAATATAGCATCCCGCCTTTTTATCACATAAACTTTCATTACATTTTACAAAACCGAGGATCTTTAAGGTTTAGTGTCTTGGAAACCATGAACTTAAAACATGAAAACATAAAACATTTTTCTTAAAAACTTGAAAGGATTCTCCTCATGTTCATCCTAGGTTCATTACTGCATCTCATAACCTGGGGACATACATCAAAAGAAAGGGTGAGCAGAAGGCCCAGTAAGGGAAACAAGCGAAACATTTTACATATGAACTTGAGATACATCAATAAAGTCATGAAAAGAACTTTAAGGCATGAAAATGAAATCATGAGGCATATCATAATAAAAATAACATTTTTTCATAACTTGAAGATGTGGATACAACATTTTATATTGACAATCATTTCATTTCACCAAGGTCCATCCCCAAGGTGTCATTAAAAATTACCAAGGTTATTCACCAAGGTATCAGTCTAAAACTCATCTTTAGAGATTAAGTCTTTACCCAATGCATTGGAGAGATATCTGGGCGCACCATTAACATGTATTTATTATCATGTGAGCCACATATATCATCATCAATCATTTCATAAACAACCCATATAGCATAAAATAAATGGGTTTCATTTCATAATCATAACGTTTTAAAAACTGCTTTAATGCATGATCTTTATGTCACTTTAAACCCACGGAAAGGGAAAACGGGTTTCATGTATGTAAATCCCAGAATTTAAAATAGAACCTTTTGATATATATGTGAATACCCCTATAGAAATAAGAGCTTTGAGTATTCACTTAATAACATAAAATAATTTTGAGAAAAAGAGAGAGGCATTTTGAGACGAAAATTCTGCAGCATAACGGCTACGTTACAGGGTTTTAGAAAACGTTGAAAAGAGAGGGTACATGGGTCACCCACTCAAAAATGATACATAAAATAGTAGGGGAATAGAATATATAGTATTTAAGAACATGGTAATGAAATTTTAATGATATACCATTTGAAACGAAGAACTTGAAAGGAAGACAAAAATAATATTTCTCTTATGAGAATTCGGCAGCCTAACGGCATCACTTAAAACTTCCAAAAATGGATTGACGAGATCAAATAGGGTCTCCCATAATATGAACATAAATGATCCGTATGATAGATATAGAGATCATACCCCAACATAATAAAAAGGAACTTGAAAGACTTGGCATGAAAATAGATCTTGAAAATTAGAAGGGTGAAAGAACCCCTTAGAAATTCGACAGCCTAACGGCGTCACTTAAACTTCAAAAAAATGAATTAATGAGATAAAATAGGGTATCTAATCATATGAACATAAATTATCAGTATGATATATTTATAGATCATACCCCAACATAATAAAATGGAACTTTCAAGACATGACATGGAATTAGAACTTTGAAAAGAGAAAAAGGTGCAACGACCACTTAAAAATTCAGTAACCTAACGACGCCACTTAAACTTCAAAATACTGAATTGAAGAGATAAAATGAGGTCTCTCATCATATGGTCATAAAATATCATTATGATAGATATAGATATCATACCCCAACATAACAAAAAGGAACTTGAAAGAATTGACATGAAAGTAGAACTTCAAAACGAGAAGGGTGAAGAACCACTTAAAAATTCGGCAGCCTAACGACGCCACTTAAAACTTCAAAATACTGAATTGAAGAGATAAAATGGGGTCTCTCATCATATTATAATAAAAGATCAGTACGATAAATTTAGAGATCATACCCCAACATAATAAAAAGTAACTTGAAATACTTTACATGAAAATAGATCTTGAAAAATGAGAAGGGAGAAAGAATCTGTTACAAAAATTTCGGCAGCCTAATGGCGCCACTTAAAACATCATAAAAAGAAATAATGAGAGTAAGAGGGGATATCTAATTATATGAACATGAAAAGGGTAGTAAGAGGAGTATAAAAGAACATCCTCTAACATAAGAACATGGAGCATAAAATGAATGACATAAAAGAGAATACTTGAAATGAAAGAGAGAGGTCGGATCCCTTACCTTAAAACGTAACTCTTAAAACTCAAAGGTTGGGACCTTGAGGGCTTGAGGGCACCTTGGGAGGACTCCTTGGAAGGTAATGAGACCAGAACTTCGTTGGGGGAGAGTGGGGAGTCGAAATGGATGAGAGGATGGCTTGGTATTTATAGGGAAAGTGAGGGGACAAGGCATTAATGGCCAAGGGACACCTCAAAAGTGGTTTTCTCAAAACCATGTGCTCTCCCAAGATATTTCCCATTAAGTTAGGCCACATGGGGCCCTCCATAAAATAATTCATCAACTTTGGTCGACCATCCCTTAAAATATCTCATGATATCATCATGACACAGTTATGATGTCATTAAACATACCGAAACCCTAAAACTATATTTTTACTATTCACTGAAAATTCAACTTTCTCAGAAAGATCCCAAAATTTCACCTTAATCAAATATCAATGCTCTGATTTCAAAAATGAACTCCATTTTATAAAAATAATTTTCTAAATATTTTTAATTTATTTTTTAAATAAATACACTATTCACCAAAATTTTATTTTTTCAGAAAAAACCCCAAAAATTACCATAACATAATATCGGTTCTCTGAGTTCAAAAATGTAATCAATTTTATAAAAATAATTTTTTAAATATATTTAATTTAATTTTTATTTAAAAAACACTATTTACTCGAAAAATACTAATACTTGAATAATAATTTATGAAACCGTTATTTAACCATTTTATTGAATCACATTACATAATCAAGGTGCCTAGATTATATTAATATTTTCTTTAAGTGAGATTACTAATCCATTTGAACACATTACTAATCCTAATCATAAAATCACTATTCATAATTTACTATTCATCAAAAATCAAGTTGATCTTATTAGACTCTAAATTTCATACTGAACATAATTGTAGAAGACCATTTTTTGAAAATCATTACAAATTTTTAATTATTTAAGGTTTACATAAACATTTTTTTAAAATATCCTTTCTCTAAAATTCACCAAAAATATGCATACTATATTTATCCGGACATTTGTAAATTCATAAATTTTATAAGAAGAAATCCCAATTTTTATTTAAAACAAAGGATTACACAGGGCAGTTATGGTCTCCTTACATAACCCCTTATCACACCAGCATTGGACCTAAGTGTAAGGTGTGCTAAAGTGAGAGAATTTGAGGGAGGCTTGGCCAACATCGCACGAGTAGTAATTTCTATTAGTTTGAACTTCTCACAAAGGTGATTCCATTCGTCCTTAACACGATGAAGTTCGGCTTGGGTTTGGTCCAGAGCAAAGCCCAGTGGTGCTACCTCCTTCCCAAGTTCTGTTAGATGGGCTTCGATCGGTTCAAGACTACTGGGTGAGGTCATCGAATCTTCTTTCTATAATAATTAACCAAGATTACTTGTATTTAGAGACAATAATCAAAACGTTTAGTTTCTAGCGGTCATATTGACCAATGGTCATATAACCGTCTAAACCCAACGGTCTCATTTTAATTATACTCATGTTATCAAATGAAACATTTTTGTTGAGTATAAAAATAAAATAAAATAACACATAAAATTTAGGAAATAAGATTTATTCAAAATTTTGGGACGTTACAGATAACACCTAAAAATCCTATAAATACATAGATATTTAGTATTCTTCTTTCATGTTCTGAAATTCCAAATCTGAATTATCTAAAATTCAGACTCCAAATTATCTGAATTCAGATTCTGAATTCTCTTAAATACAGATTCCGAATTCTTTTAATTTAGATTTCGATTTCTTTGAATTCAGACTCCAAATTCCTTGAATTTAGTTTCATAATTCTCTTAAGTTCATATTCTAAATTCACAAAATTTCAGATTTCAAATTCCTTGAATTCAGATTCTGAATTCTCAGAATTTTAGCTTCCGAATTATCTGAAATTCCAAATCCCAATTCTCTAAAATTCTAACTCCAAATTCTCTAAAATTCAGATTCCAAATTCTCTGAAATTTTGATTCTGAATTCCCTGAACTCGGACTCTGAATTCTCTAAAATTCAGATTTTTGAAATCTCTGAATCTCAGACACTGAATTCTCTGTAATTTAGATTTTGAATTCCCTACAATTCAGGTTCCAAAATACACATAATTCAGGTTCCGAATTCATCATAATTCAAACTCCAAATTCGATATAATTCAGACTCTAAATTCACTGAAATTCAGACTCTGAATCATATATAACACTGATTCAAAATTATTTTAAAGGTAGAATCTGAATATATATATATAATATAGATGCTGAATTTTTATTTACATAGACTCTGAACATTATTTTTCCTCGACTTCGAAAAATGTATTTTGTTAAGAAACCATATTTTTTTACCATTGTTTTTATTATGAAATAATGTCATTATTTCTTTTTCTAATTAACCGTTGTCTGAGTTACACATGTACTGGTCCCTCCAAGATTCAAGGAAAAATACGACTATTGGAGGAGGTAGCCGACCGTTAAAGAAATTTCAATAAATAGAAGCTCATTTGAATGAGCTCATTACTACTATCTAACAACTGAGAACTAATATATCATTCAAGAGACCACATGTTGTTGAAGTGATTTATAAAGAGAGATACTCTCATGCTTCTTGCATACTGATTATCTTGTTCATCTTGCTTCATGTGAAACTAATTGTTGTTGTGTACAATCGAGGGATTCTGAGGATAGAAAGATAGAGGTTCCTACTAACTTAATGTTCAAGGGATTTTGGGGATAGGAAGACAGAGGCGTCGACTCCCTTAATGTTCTAGGAATTCTATATTTAACAATAAATAGGTGCCAACTACCATGGAGTTTGAGGGCTTGTGAGGAAAGCAGGACAGATTCCGATATTTCTATTGAGGGCTTACCCTGGTGTGGGTAAGGAAGACTTTCTTGAAGGTAAAAATCAAGGGACCTTTATCAAAGGTTGTTGTATACACTTCTCATTGGGTTAAGATATTTCATACTTGTTACTTGTATTGTTTCAAGTTTATTTTCCTCTTCAATTTGATTAATAAGGAATGCAGAAATATCTTATATTTTCTTGAATTTATATACACTAATTATTAATATTCTATAAGATTTAAGGTAGAATTTTTTCCTGGTAAACATTTATTAGGTTTCATTTTCGGAACCATTTTTCTAGAACTAATCAAGTTTTTAGAACTATTATATCTTGTGAATTTAGATTGTTTAACTTTGTTAAACATACTTTTCCTCAAGGTTTAAAACCAAAGTTTTATACCAACATTAATGTTTTCAATAAAAAATTCAATATATTCAATTCCCCCTATTATATATTGAGCTTCTACATTCATATTTCGATCCTACAGTTCGTATCAGAGGTGTACGTACAATTGGTATCAAAGGAGGTATCTTAAATACTTATGTTTACATATACGTTTTCTTGATCATGTTTTCATTATTCTAAATATTTTCCATGTTTAGGCTTCTTATCATTGTTTAAAAAATATTACTATTAACTTGTTTCTGTACAAAGATAGTTTCTTTTAAATGGCAGGAATGAATTTCGGTTTGATTAAAAATCTAAATCCTATGAGACCACCTATATTTGATGGGAATGACTAGGAATATTTGACAGATCATAAGATGAATTTTTTATTAATACTAGTGTGGAAAACTTCTTTATGATTACTGGAGATTACAAGATTCTTGATAAGGAATTCAGAACATTTACTAATCAAGAAAAGCCATAATATCACTTAAACTATAAGGTACGCAATACTTTGTTGTGTTCCATGACCAGGAATATATATATTCAGATTTCTTCTCATGATGCTGCAAATTGTATTTGGAAGAAATTGCAGGTTACTCATTTTGGTACATCCAAGGTTATAGAAACTATGAGATCTATACTTAGAGTATAATATCATGGATTTCAATTACCTTATGGAGAACTAGTGTGAAAAAAAACAACAATGATTTATGACTATTTTTAACAGTTTACAATCCATGGGTGAGAATGGTTTAGATGATGAGGCACTTGTGGACATGATTATAGACATCATGACTAATGAGTAGGAATCTAAGATAAATGCAATTGATGAGAATAATAAAGTACGTCAGATTACTCCTGATGATTTTTTGGAAATATTCTTCAAAATGAGAAAAGAATGAAAAGAGATGAAAATTTGAAAAAAATAATGAAATGGAATTGTATTGTATCCTTTGCAACTAAGAAAGAAAAGACTCTTGAAATGGTTATAAGATCCAAGTCAAAGAAAGTCAATGTTTTATCAGAATCAATTCAGAGTGAACATTCTAAGAATGAGCTAGCTAATCTTTCTCAAAGAATGAACAAGATAGTTGTGAAAAAGACATTCAGTATAGATATAAGAAGAAACATAGAAATTACAATAAAGGCACTGATGTTACTTGTTGTTAATGCAAAAGAGTAGGGAATATAAGGTTGGATTGTCCTATGCTTAAGAGAAAAGATATAATGGAAAAGAATTTTTAGAAGAACAGAAAGAAGTACTAAGAAACTAAAGCTAAGTAAGATTTGAATGCTAATGACACTTGGAGTTCCAGTGGTGGAGTATATTCTGATGAATCCATAGAATATGAATCTTAAAATTACAAAATTCTTGGTTTATTATCCAGATTACCCATTGAAAATTATTTTCTAATGGATAAGGTACAAAATGTTGTATCTATAGCAAATGTAACCTTAAATGAAAATTATAGTGATAATAGATATTATAAATCTTTGGATGAAGAATCCTTTACTGATGAAGATAATACATTACCTATGTATGAAAAAGTTTCCAGGTTTGCAAAACTTCTTGAGATTTAAAATTTTAAATGGAAGAAAAATCTCGAAAAATAAAATTCTATAATTTATGTTCTTTATAAAGAGGTTTTAGATCTTTCTAAAGATCTTGATAAGAAAATTTATGATTTAGAAAGTATTTCAAAAACCCTTGTGGAAGTTAATTCTAAGAAGGATAAAAAAATTAGGATTTATAAAAACTAAATTTTTACAAAAATATTTGTGAGACTAACTCTAGTGCTAAAACTAATGTTTTCACTGATAAAAACATGTTTATTATAGTAGATTCAGAAATACATTCCTTGAGGAAGTTTCTTTCAAAATTTACCTTAGGTAAGGAAAGCATTGAAAATATGTATTCTCAAATTTGACCTCTAGGGAATAATTCTAGTTTTGGTTATACTTATTCTAAACTAGTTTTTAAGAATTTTTATTTTGTTACTCAAAGTGATCCATTCTGCACTAAATGTTAGTGTGGTGGGAATTGGGCAAAAAAAAATTCTTTAAACAAAACTCAGTCTATGTGTTTTCATAATGCTTATTTTCATATGAAAATGTAAATTCTTAAAATTATACTTTCTGAAGTTTCTAGATCCAAGAATGTTTGGGTTCCGAAAATCTAGAATTTTTTTTCAGGAAAATAAATATAATACCAATAGCAATACTTGGTACATCGATAGTGGATGTTCCCAGCACATAACTTCTAACAAAAAATTCTTTGAAAATATTATCAAGATGAAAGAAAGAAAAGTAACATTCGGAGATAGTGATAAGGAAGAAATTATTGGTGTGTGTAACATTGTTCTTATTAAAAAAACACTTATTTCAAATGTTTAATTTGTTAAGGGTCTTAAGAACAACCATATTAACAGAAGTCAATTATGTGATGAAGGTTACCTTGTGAATTTTAGGAATGATAAGTGCTTAGTACAGAATTCCAAGGAAGAGTTTATTCTTTCTTCCCATATGCAGGAGAATGTATAAACTCTAATCTTATAAGAACATAAGAACCGAGATATACCTTGCCTTAATGAAATGGATGATCATTTATAGTTAAGGAATAGAAGGTTAAGACATTGTAACCTGAGTAACGACTGTAAAATCTATACGAAAAGACTTTTTAAGGATCAACTGGATATTAGATTTGATTCATCAAAAGTTTTTAATCCATGTAAATATGGAAAGTAACATTAATCATGTTTTAAATAAGTCGGTGAAGTCTCAACTACTGAGGCATTATAGTTGGTGCATATGGATATTTTTTTGCCAACACAAAATATAAGAATAAAGGGAAAAATATTATGTATTTTTACTAGTTGATGATTAAACTAGAATTATGTGGGTCTATTTTCTAGCAATTAAATCTAAAGATTTATCTTATTTCAAAATTTTAGAGCCCATGTTATAAATGTGAAAAACCATTCATTGATAACTATTCATAGTGATCATGGAGGAGAATTTCAAAATTCTGATTCGGAATCTTTTTTTGTATAAAAGGCATTACTCATAACTTCTCAACACCAAGAACTCCTCCACATAATGGTATTTTTGAAAGAAGAAACTAAATTCTTCAAGAAATAACAAGAACCATGTTGATTGAATGTTCTATAGCTAAACACTTTTGGGATGAAGCTATAAGTGCTGCTCGTTATACTATAAATCGAGTTTTTATTATAACTTTTCTTAATAAATCCCCTTAAGAGTTATGGAATGGTAGAAACCTTAGACTTTCCTACATCAAGTTATTGGGATGCAAATTATTCATTCTGAATATTAAATAATACCTACAAAAGTTTTCACCCAAATCTGATGAAGGAATTTTCATAGGATACTCCACAACTTGTAAGGATTATAATGTTTTTTATAAACCCACTTGTACTATTAAAGAAATAGTACAATTTAAATTTGATGAAACCAATCCCTATGATTCCAAACACCCTCAACCTACATCTATGGATGTGTTTAAAAGAATAATTATCAACCCTTGATATAAGATTCTTCTGATATGAAAAATGTCCCCGAAAATATTTCTGAAGCATTAACTAGAGAAAATTTCCTACCATATATTTATGAAAAAGTCTTACAAAACCCAAATCAGTTGTATCTAAAGAATAATCCTAGTGATTGTACTATTAGTGATGTAAATCAAACTCTAAGGACTAGAAGTTCTTTATGAAATGAAGTAGAACATCTAGAAATCCATTCCCAATTAGAACCAAAAAGCCCTGATTAAGCTTTAGGTGATGATGGTTGGATAAAATCCATGTATGATGATCTATATGAATTAGAAAGGAATAAATTCTGGACCACGGTTGAAATACCTAAGAAAACTTCTATTACTGGAGTAAAATGGGTCTTCAAAAATAAGTGTGATGAAAATAGAATCATAGTAAGAAATAAAGCTAGAGTGGTTGATAAAGCCTACAATCAACTAGAAATAATAGACTATGAAGAATACTATTCTCTAATATCTATAATAGAATCAATTCGTATTTTACTTTCCTTTTCATCATTCATTAATTTCAAACTTTTTCAAATGGATGTTAAATTTGATTTCTTTAATGGTTATGTTCAAGAGGATGTTTGTTTGAAAAACCTCCTAGTTTTGAAGATAAAAAACATTCTGAACATTCTTTCAAACTTACTAAATCATTATATACATTTAAACAAGCCTCTAGAGCCTTGTATAATAGAATAACATGTTTTTTTCTTCAAAATAGTTATGTTAAGGGAAATGTGGATCCAACCCTTTTTATAAAGAAAGATAAGAAAAATGTTTTGATTGTTCAAATTTATGTTGATGAAATTATATTTGGTTCAACTCGGCAATATTTAACTGATTCATTTGAGAATCTAATGAAATCTGAGTTTGAAATGAGAATGTTGGGTGAGTGAAAAAATTTCCTTGATTTTCAAATTTCCCAAAAACCATAAAGAATTTATATATCCCAACGTAAGTATATAAATGATCTTCTTAAAAAGTATGGATATGACAACACTAAGAGTATAAGTACTCCCATTGGTACATCAAATTCAGTTGATCATGATAAAGGTGGGAAACTAGTAGATCAAACATCTTTTAGAGGTATGAGAGGAAGTCTACTTTACTTGAGAGCTAGTCATCCAGACATAATTTTTTCAGTATGCTTATGTGCCTGATATCAATCCAATCCTATGGAATTTCATTTAAAGGCAGTGAAAATAATTTTTCGCTACATAATAGGAACATGGATTTAGGACTCTTTTATACTTCTGTAAATGATTTCATTCTAAAAAAATTTCGGATGCTGACACTGGTGGATGTATAATAGATCGGAATGCTATATCCAGAACATGTCATTTCATAGGAGATTCAATAGTTTTTTGGTCTTGAAAAAATCAAAACACAGTAGCACTTTCCACTGTTGAAGGTGAATGTGTACCAGTAGGAAGTTGTTGTGCTTAAGTGTTGTGGATGCAGCACACACACACAGACTATGGAATGAGTTTTACCAATACAAAAATAATGTATGATAATACTAGTTCCATTTCACTAATTAAAAACCTTGAACATTACTCTCATTGAAAACACATAGATATTATGCATCACTTTATAAGGGATCATACACAAAAAAGAGATATCATTCTATAATTTATGAGAACCCAAGATCAACTTTATGATATTTTCACAAAATTATTACACTCTTATATATTTGAATTCATTTAACAGAATTTGGTAATTATAACCATAAGGTAATCTTCTATATTTACTTCCTGTTTAAATATATCTCCTTTCACTAATAAACTCCTTTTCATAGGGGCTGTATATTTTCCTGTTATTCTAAAATTTTTCGTAATCTAAATTTTTTTGTATTCTAAAATTTTTCGTTATCTAAATTTTTTCATATTTTTATTTTTGTAATCAAAGTTTTCATTAAATTTGTTTTTAAAATTTTCTGAAATCTAATGTTCTTCAAGAATAATTCTCCTCATTATGAAAAAACTTATTTGCAATCCAAAATCTATGTTTTCATTCATAGGTTTTCGTAATCATCTTTTTAATTGCTGGTATTGTCATTTTGTTGTAAACTATTCGGATTCACTTTTTCTTAAATCCCAATTTTTACCATAAAAACCTCAAAAGATCGAAACCTATAAAAATCCAACATCAATTATCATCTCAACACTCAGATATAATCAAGAGTATTTTAACCATTGGATCATGCAAAGAAGCTAAATTGTTTCCTCAATCGTCTATATAAGGACCCCTTAATGGTTTTCCCACATCAGTTTTTCAAGCTTTTAGGAACTGAATCTCTCCCTATGTACTTAAGATCATTCCAAATCTCCAAATTTTCCCAAGTTCAGAATGTCTACTGAAGCCTCTCCTCAAAAATATATGTCAACTGTAAAGGAAATATCTGAATGGTAGATATACTGAGAAATGTTATTTGATCCAAAATTCTTTGAAAATTATGATTCTATCATATCGAAGAATGTTAATTTGAATGGTCGGGAGAGCCATTATGTTTCAAAGTTAAAGGCAGGGGATATGGTGTATCTGGACTTGTTGATTGAGTTCTATGAGACAACAAGTTTCTTCAATGAATAAGGTAGAGAAAAGTTCTCTTTCAAGTGTTATGGAAAGACCTACTCTCTTTCTTTCAGCAATGCAGCAATTCTGATTGGAATTCATAATAAAGGTGAAGCTGAATTCTGTACTCAAAAATTACCTGATGTATTAGGATATTTTGATATGTTAAAGGCTATAGAGTCCCTTGGATTGAAAATACTAAAGACTTTAATGACTGATCATCTATCAAAAAACTTATGGATTCCTAAATTTTGGGTTCAAGGATTTTTCATACCAAGGAATGGAGATAAAGATACTCTGAAGAATAGTGGTATCTATAGTTTGTATTTCTTAGCGAATCTTAGAAAGATAAACTTGGTTAAATATATCATGATTACGATCAATAATATCATGAATGGAAATATGAAGTCTTAAATTATTATGTATCATGCTATTCTCTCAAAGAGAATAGTTCTTTGTTTAGAATCATCCAAAATTCCATGCAGTGTCAAGCCAATAAATTATAAGGTAATGTTATTGAGTGACGATAACATAAGTAGGACTAAGGATGACTTCTCTAATGAATCCAGAGAATTTTATGATCTATTTGAAGAAGAAGTAGAAGATTTGTCAAAGAAGCCGAAAGTGGACGAAACCTATAAGAAATCCTGAAGTAAGAGAATGCATAAGGATCCACAAGAGTAATAAAAAACCCCTGTGGCTAATGATACTCAGTCAACACCACCGAAACCAAAGAAGAAAAAATCTTATCCTGATGAGGTAGTGGCTAACTGGAGAGAGAGTAAGAAAAACAGGAAGGAAGGGAGCCAATGTTTGTCTTGGACCCTACTGAGGGGAAATCATTAAAAATAATGGTTGACGAAGAGCTTGAGAAGAAATAGAAAGAGAATAAGAAAAATTAGAAGATTTCTGAGGCTGAGATAGAACAGTCTTCTCTCCAAGATGCAGAGAAAGTATCTAAAAAAAATTCTAGTGCCCGAAACTTTTTTCCTAGAATTACTTTCGGTGACTCTGGGAAATAACGTTGTCATTCTAGAATCACATCTTGAAAAAGAAAATGTTTAATAAGAATAAGTGGAAGAAGAAGTGGGAGAAGAAGAAGGATTTGGTTATACTGAAGATGTGATATAAAAAGTTGAGGATTATCATGAGAAGGAAAGTCTTTCTAAGAAATTATCAATTCGAACATCTGATGCTAAGTCTTCAAAACTTGATACTCTAGGAAAAGATAAGAAGGGTGGGGAAAAAGTGAATAAATTGTCTAAAGAGGAATGTAGAAATAATGATTTTATCCAGCCATAGGATGTTGATGCAGGAGCTGATAACAAATAAATAGACGAAGATAAGATTGTTCAACTATCAGATAGTGAACACGAATCTCCCAAAGCAAAATACATCATTCTGAGAGCTGATAAGGGAATGTATAGGGCAGTAGATACACCAAGTAAATTTGTGGTGATGAAGAAAGATATTGGTGCTTCATCAAAGAGGAAAGCTGAAGACATAGAAAAATAATCCTCATCAACCAAACTATTGGATTAAGAATCATCATCCCATGGACATGATTTTGTTCTTCAGTCATTGAAAACACTAGTTGGTTCTATTCCCTTATTCTCAAGCATAGACTCAAGGTGAAAAATGCTTCAGCATAAGATTTATCAGATTTCATATTTCGTTTCCATTGTTATGAACAAATGTTTTGTACTAGAGGCGAGTTTCAAAACCTTCCTCATTGGTTATGAGGCTCACAAACGATCTTACAAGAAGTTTACAAGATGGTAAAAGATGACAATAGAAGATATGTGAATCATTGATGAATTTCGTGATAATTTCAAGGATGATATTGACACTGAAGATGTGAAGATCAAGGATCTTTCAAATAGTTTTGAGGAAAATTTAAACCAAGAACAGACTACTTGAAAGAAAGAAGATAAGGATCTAAATAGCAAGCTTAATTCTGCGGGCAAGAATTGGAAGAGGGAAAGGGATCTCAGAATTGAGATTGAAGAGAATCGTTTTAAGAAAGATGGAGTGTTGAAAGCTCAACCAGAATGTCTCAAAGATCAGGAAGAAAAAAATTAAATCATTAGAGAAGAAAAATCAAGAACTGGATTAATTGATTATGCATGCCGAAGAGTATCACATGGAGCTCAAGAAGATAAAAAACTATTAGGAAGAAGCTGATGCCGAAGGATAAAGAAGGATAATTTCTTTCCATTCTGATCTTTTGTTGTAATTTTCTTTATAAAAATTAATTCAACATTAATGAAATGATGGTTGTTCGTTATTTTTTTATTTTTGGTGGTTTAGCACTAATTTTTCAGCTACCAATTTGTTTTCTCTATATACCCTCTCTTTAATTTAGAAAATAACAAATGGAGATAATGTAATGATAAAATGAACACAAAGTAAATAAGATATTTCCCTGTGTAAGGGGGATTTCATCTAGAGGAATGTTTTTATCAATGAAGATTTTCGTATACAATATAATGTAAAATCTCATTTAGTATATCAAGAATGTTATCCTTAGTGATTACAAATCCTAAGGGGGAGTTAGTCGAATTCACTATGATCTATAAGTAATGGGAGATAGGTTTTGATTTTCATGTCCATAAAATTTATAAGTCCTTGGATTCATTTTAGTAAGGATGTTTGTGCTTTCAAAAAAAGGGTGATTGTTGAGTTAATAAGTATTCCTTGTGAATTTTAAATTCCATTATGTTTTGAAAATCACAAACACACTATCTGAAGGAAAATTTTATTTCCCTGAAGATTTATCTTAATAATGAAATTTTCCATTCCCAAGGATATTTTCCCTTTATCCTCATTTTCATTGTTAATGTTGTAGTTTCTCTAAATCTAACTCTTTATATTTCTACGTGTAAAATATGGTTTCATATCTAAAGCTTTGTAATCCGAAAAATACTAAGATATTGAGTATTTTTTTAGGTTCTAAATTTTAGATTCTGAATTCTCTAAAGTTCAGATTCATAATTATTTGAATTCGGATTCCAAATTCTCTGCAATTCAGATTCTAAATTCTATGAATTCTAATTCCATATTCATTGAATTTAGACTCCAAATTCAACAAAATTCATATTCTGAATTCTTTGGAACTCATATTTTGAATACTCTGAATTTAGAATCCGAATTCTCTGAAATTAGGATTCTGAATTCACTGAATTCATTCTCTGATTTCTCTGAATTCCGACACCAAATTTTCCGAAATTCAGATTCCTAATGTAACAGCCCAAGCTTCCATGGTACGCTTCTCTTTGAATAACAGAGCAGTGTGTGTTGTACTCAACCTTGAGTTTTTACACACCGCGACCACTCAAAGTATCCATTATTTATAATAATAAACACTTTTTGAAATTATAAAAATTTTATATTTCAAAATTGACTTCATTTTTGTATTCGGAATACCGAAATTATCCTAATTTGAATTTTTTGTAATTTTCTGAGAACTTCCAATTTTCCATGAATAGAAAAATAATTTAAAAAAACTTTTTTAATCAAAATAATTAATAGTGATTAATTATACTACTGAGTGGTGTTAAGGTAAAATTAGTATATAATTTTAACTTTTATCCAATGGTGGTGATTATAATTAATTTTACCTTGAAATTGGACATAAACAATTCTCAATCTTTTGATTGATATTGTTTCTTAAAAACACGCTACTTGTTTTGACAATGGGAATCAACTATAAAAATAATTAATGAAAATTATATGTTTGGAATTTTTTAAAATAGACATCGTTTTTGAATTCAAAATATCAATTATAGCTTAGGGTGAATTTTTGGTATTGTTCTGAAAAACTTCGATTTTTGATGAATAGTGAAACCACTAAGTGGTGGTTAAAAAACTGATTTTTCATTTAAATGAAAATTTACCACCTCTGTAATTTGAATTTCAAAAATATAACATACATAATTATCATGAGGAAGTAAAATTTTGTTCAATGGGACTAAAATAATTTTCAGTGAATAGTAACTTTTAAGTTCTATTGATCGCGATTAAAGGTAATTATTGTAATTTAAGGTAAATATAATGATATAATAATATGAAATTACCTTTACACTTGTCCTACACTTATTTTATGAGTCATGGAAGACCAAGAAAATCCATTGGTCAACTTGGGGGCCCCATGGAGCCACTTGGGTTAGAAAATTACATTAATACCTTTTATTTAAAGTAAAAATAAAAATGTCACAAACATGCATAGTTTTACTAAAACAATTTTTACAAGGGGTTATACAAGCTATCGTTTCGAATATAAATATCCATTGGAAATATAAAAATATTTCCTACATCATGGAAATTTTTTATAATTTTTAGGCATTAAAGAAATAAATTTATTTATCACACAATGATGATGCATCGATTACCTCATTAATGAACTTTTTAAATAAAATTAAAAGATAATGTAATATATAAGACTTAAACTTGTCAAAAACCTATTGGATGAGTATATTTCGAACCCTTATCACCTTATATTCTAAATATATAATTGTGGGACCTTTGAAATCTGAAAATAATTTCATAATAATGTAACATTTCATGACATTCCAAGAGTGCCCCTCCTCTCCTCTTGTAAAATACCCCCACCTCTACCACATTATTCAAACCTTAAAAGCCATTTGGATCGTCCAACCTCTACCCAAATACTCTCTCAACTTCCCTCTCTTACTCCTAGAAGCCTCACTTAGGGCAGAAGTCCTCCCAAGGAAGCCTTTGGCTCAAATCAAAAAGAGTTACCCAATTTTAAGGTAATGTCTTCTCTTATGTTCTTTTGTTTGATTTTGCTTCTCCAACCCCTTAAACTCTTTTTATTCCTTTATTTTGTAACAATGACAGTATCTTCAATATACTAGGATGTTTTTCTGAGAAGTATTTGATTTACACTTACACACACCTTCATCTAATGGTTAAAGAACATACTGTTTCTGTGGGTGGCAAATTACTGCCTCGTGAAATGATGATTGTTCAATCTTCTTATATATTATGTTTATGTTTTCCTTATGCCCTTTTATTTCTCATTTATTGAATACCTTTATGATTTCCATTATGGGTAAACATGATAATTTCATTTTAGGAAGTGCGAACTACCACCCCCTCAAAGTGATATGAATCGTTAATGCCATATGTGGGACATATAAAGGATGGAGTAAATGATATTATATATGATATTATACTGGAATTATAATATACCTCTATATAATTATGATTTCATTCCATTAAATACGAAATAGAAATGAAAGTAGCGTTCATGCGTACGTACGACTTACCGTCTCCAAGAATGGTGCATTTCATTTCTTACCTCTAAATGTTATGTAAAATTATAAATGTCTGTATATACTAGATATTTATGATATATATGATATCTACATCATGAATATAATTCTAGATATAATGGATATTTTATCACAAGAACATCTTGTAATTATAAGAAGTTTATTTTTTACTCAAGTACCAAAGATCGAAAAAATGACTTTTATTAACTTAAATAATTACATAGTGTTCATAACATAGTAATAAGTAATATAAAAGGAATAATGATCTTGAAAAAGGTTATTAAGAAAGTATAAATTAACTCTAGTTTATTATTCAGGATATTAAAGAACGATCGAGTCAAGTAGGACACGATGTAAGGGACTTCGTTTCAATCTTCTTTCATTGAGGCATATTTTGTTTTATACACAACTTTATTTTATATGTTGTATAGACCCATTTGACATTTATGTTCATTCAAAAGGAATCTTTTTTATATGAATCATTTTACTAAATGACAAAAGAGAATGTATTTTTATCGTACATATGTGGCAACAATGACTTCTCTGCCGCCGTGACCATTATTTGAGTTTCGGCTTCCTCTACAAGCCATAACTTTTTTTTAAATGAAAAAAAAATATCAGGTTTTAAATTTATTTTATTTTTGTATTTAAAATGGTTTTGACAGTGTTTTTATTATATCAATGTTTTGTATTGATATCTTGTGATTCAAATGTGAAAATGTTATGTTTCCTTTATGCATGGTTTATGTGATATGATTATGCTATGATTTATGATATGTTTAAACCTATTAATATGAGGAATGAATTGGACTTAATAAGTGATAGGTGGAGCCCGCTAAAGCTCATCGATGCATCGGTAGGTCTCATGAGACAAACTAGTGTCTTGGCATGAGGCCTTGACAAAATATTATTTGTAGTCTTGGCACGAGGCCTTGGCTACGTGGTTATGATAGTCTGGCAATATGCATTCCATCATTATGAAAGTGGTTATTGATATTTCATGGGAATGTTCGACTAGTAGAATATCCATGTGAATAAGTAATTGGCATTATTTCATTTTATTTTTTCCATATTATGTTGAAGTTCATGTTTAAAAGGCTTTTGTTTTAGTTATACATTCCCTTAAATGTTTATGTTTATTTATGAAAGTTTCTGCTATATTTTTAACCTTACTGAGCATCTGATCTCACCTATTTCTATGTTTTATTTTCCCCAGGATGTGATGAAATATTTTATGACTGACCAACAGGGATAGTCTGAAGGGGATATGAGTGTGGACTATGGAGACCATGTTGTTGTTGTTTTTTCACTTTACAAAGTAATGTAACATTTATGAATGTATCTAGTGTTTCAAAGGCTACTAAACTAATCGGTCTTTTGAGACATCATCTTTTGTGATCATGCCAATGTTACGTAATAATGCATCGACTCTAGGTAACTAGGGTCGGGGCGTT
This sequence comes from Viscum album, assembly GCA_963277665.1. NCBI lineage: Eukaryota > Viridiplantae > Streptophyta > Magnoliopsida > Santalales > Viscaceae > Viscum > Viscum album. Next base: position 1,934,554 of record OY728148.1, on the reverse strand, counting down.
ACAGTTAGTATCAGAGGCAGTTTAGTAATAACCTTGGAAGCTAGATTTAAATAAACCTTGATTAGAGAACATGGCCCTAAGATAGAATTTAAGGATTTGTACAGAAGAACTTCCTAGAATTTTGGTATTATAGAGATTTTTTGAGTTTTACAAGCAAGACATACCTGTCTATATACGAGCAGGTAGAGGCATCTTTCGAACAGATGTACCTAGGGGTAAAACCTGAAAACACCGCTTTGAGCCAGACTCGAATGGGAACTGGTGCACGACAACGGGCCTTGCTGCACTCTTGGTTACGACACTCTCGGGGGATATGCTTAGGATAATTCTCATTTTCTTAACAAACCATTATGAAGGGTTTATGAGTATATACGTCCTCAAAGAAAAAAACTTTATGATTATGGATTATATCCATAAACCGTTCAATTTACGTGAAATATTTTACAAGTTTGGAATTATTCATTAAAATTCATAAACTAACCTAGTTTATGCCATTGTATAGAAATGGTGCCCAGTAGAAGGAATGTGAACTCCAACAATACTTATGATCCAAAGAGTAAGAAGGATCATATCTTTCATGGTATTAAGCTGAAATTTAGAAGGGAAATTGTCTCCCATGTGTTCTCAACATATGAAGAAATAGTATCATGTGTTAATAAGATAAGTAATGAATTCTCTGAGTCCTATAGATTTGAAGGTAAGTAAGAGAAGAAAAGGATGGAAGAGAGAAAGATGGATAGAGGGAAGAGGGAAAAGACTAATTTTCCAATATGTGATAACTGTGGAAAGAAACTCTTTGGAACTTGCCTGAAGGGAATGGGAGTTTTTTATAAGTGTGGAGAAAAAGGACACCAAGTGCATGACTTCAAGGGTAAGAAAAAGGTTTCAAATGTACAATTCTTCATCTGCAAGGAGTGGGGACACTATGCAAATCAATGTCCAAATAATCAGAGTATGCCCCAAATGATTCTATTGGATAATAATCAAGTTATGATACTACCACAGATGAGGGGGAATGATTAGAGTTCTTATGTTGTTATTAAAGAATTATGTCATTTGAGTGTTATATCAACGATGTAATGGTTATAAGAATAATGTGAAATATATAAGGATTGTACTGTTGTACTTTTTGTTTTCATTAAGGTTTTAATATGATGAAGGTAATCATATTTTAGTATGTGACAATAAGAGAAACATTACTTTGATTGGGGAATCTCATGTTATAATTGATTTTGGAATTTAGAGACCTTTTAGAGAAATTCTAGACAGAGGTATTTTGGATAACTATAAAGGTTGGAATGGATTATATTTTACATTGGATACTATTTTTAAGGTTATTTTTGGATATTTATAAAAATGAAAACACACAGACCATGTGACAACATATCGCGTCGAACAAAGCTATGGGAATCGAACCCACGACAATAGTGCAATTGGGATTTATCGCCCACCACTGGTCTACGTGAAGTCCCCGGAGTGTATAATGTAGTTTTTTTTTGTTTTGGTAGAGGAATTATAAATTTATTTTTGGAAACCTATACGGTTAGGATAAATAGAATGTTTTTGAGTTCTATTACCTTTTGGAGTGAAAGATGGGTTTCTGGTAAAAATTTAGTAAGGAATGAATGTCTACATGAAAATTATGTATATTTCCTTACGTTCTTAGTAAATCTCATAAATAAATTCGTCAACTCTATGAAAGGTAACTTAAAATAAAAAAAATCAGTTAACTTTTCCTACTGGGGAATCAAATACCGTTTAACCAATCAAAATTTTGTGATTTTCTTGTAGGTAACTTTCTCTTAATACAGATTTCTACAACTCTCCATCAGACCTTGATGGTTTGTTTCTCCTCCATATCCATGTTTTCATAGAATCCTAGTATGGGCTATCTCGGGTGACCTTTTTACTTCTCTTTCATTCTTTTGATGTTATATTTTTATTAACCCTATTTTTGATGTGGCTTTTACAGAAAGTTATTTTCTATTTTCAACCTTTTATTTTCAATGAAAATTTTCAAATTGTGAGGACGCAATTTTTTTAAGGAGGGGATAATGTAACACCCCAATCTTCCATGGTACGCTTCTCTTTGAATAATAGAGTAGTGTGTGTTGTACCCAACCTCGAGCTCTAACACACCGCGACCAATCAAAGTAGCCATCATGAATAGTAATACCCACTTTTTGAAATTATATAAATTATATATTTCAATATGGACTTCATTTTTGTATTCAGAATATCAAAATTATCCTAAGTTGAATTTTTTGTAATTTTTTAAGAACTTCCAATTTTCTATGAATAGAAAAATAATTAAAAACAACTATTTTTATCAAAATAATTAATAGTGATAAATTATACTATTAAGTGGTTTTAAGGTATAATTAGAATATAATTTTACCATTTTATCCAATAGTGGTCATTAGAATTAATTTCATCTTGAAATCGGACATAAACTATTGTCAATATTTTGATTGATATTGTTTCTTAAAAACACGCTATTTGTTTTAACAATGAGAATTAATTATAAAAATAATTAATGCAAATTATATGTTCGGAATTTTGTAAAATAGATATCATTTTTGAATTCAGAATATCAATAATATCTTAGGGTGAATTTTTGGTATTGTTCTGAAAAACATCGATTTTTGATGAATAGTGAAACCACTAAGTGGTAGTTAAAAATCCGATTTATCGTTTAAATGAAATTTTAACAGCTCTGGGATTTTAATTTCAAAAATCCTAAATACATCATTGTAATTAGGAAGTAAAATTTTGTTCAATGGGATTAAAATAATTTTTGTTGAAGAGTAACTTTTAAGTTCTATTAATCGCGGTTAAAGGTAATTAGTGTAATTTAAAGTAAATATAATGATATAATAATATGAAATTACCTTTACACTTGTCCTACACTTATTGGATGAGTCATGGCCGACCAATAAAGTCCATGGGTCAACTTGGGGGCCCCATGGAGCTACTTGGTAAAGAAGATGACATTAATACCTTTAATTTGAAGTAAAAATAAAAATGTCACAAACATGCATTATTTTACTAAAACAATTTTCACAATGGGTTATACAAGTTATCTTTTAGACTATAAATATCCATTGGAAAGATAAAAATATTTCCTATATCATGGTAATTTTTATATAATTTTTAGGCATTAAATAAACTAATTTATTTATCACACCATGATGATGCAGTGATTACCTCATTAATGAACATTTTAAATAAAATGAAAATATAATGTAAAATATAAGACTTAAACTTCTAAAAATCTTATTGGATGATTATATTTCGAACCCTTATCACCTTATCTTTGAAATATATAATTTTTGGACCTTTGGAATCCGAAAATATTTTCATAATAATGTAACATTTAATGATATTCCAAGAGTGCCCCTCCTCTCCTCTTATAAAAGGCCCCCACCTCTACCACCTTATTCACACCATCAAAGCCATTTGGCTCAGCCAACCGCTGAACAAATACTCTCTCAAATTACCTATATTACTCCTAGAAGCCTCACTTTGGGCAGAAGTCTTTCCAAGGAATCCATTGGCTCAAATCAAAAAGAGTTACCCGATTTTAAGGTAATGTCTTCTCTTATGTTCTTTAGTTTTATTTTGCTTCTCCAACCACTTAAAATATTTTTATTACTTTATTTTGTAACAAAAAAAGTATCTTAAATATACTAGTATGTTTTTATGAGAATGATTTTATTTACACTTACACACACCTTTGTCTAATGGTTAAAGAACATATTGTTTCTGTGGGTGGCGAATTACAGCCTCACGAAACGATAATTGTTCAATATTCTTTTAACACCTCTCATGGTGGCCATTAAGATGTAACTATATTTATATATGATATATATTTTGTTTATGTTTTTCTTATGCTTCTCTATTTCTCATTTATGGCATACCTTTATGATTTCTATTATGGGTAAACATGATAATTTCATTTTAGGAAGTGCGGACTACCGCCCCCTCAAAGTGATTTGAATCGTTAATGCCATATGTGGGACGTATAAAGGATGGAGTAAATGATATTATATACGATATTATACTGGAATTATAATATACCTTTATATAATTATGATTTCATTCCATTAAATACGAAATAGAAATGAAAGTAGCGTTCATGCGTACGTACGGCTTACCGTCTCCATGAACGGTGCATTTCATTTCATACCTCTAAATGTTATGTAAAATTATATATAAATGTATATAATGGATATGTATGATATATATGATTTATAAATCATTACAATAATTTTGGATATTATGGATATTTTACCACATGAACATCTTTTAATTATAAGAAGTTTATTTTTGACTCAAGTACCAAAGATCGACAAAACGACAGTTATTAACTTAAATAATTACATAATGTTCATAACATAGTAATAAGTGATATAAAAGGAATAATTAACTTGAAAAAGGTTCTTAAGAAAGTAGAAATTTACTCTAGTTTATTATTCAGGAGATTAAATAACGAGTGAGTCAAGTCGGACACGAGGTAAGGGACTTCATCTCAATCTCCTTTCATTGAGGCATATTTTGTTTTCTACACAACTTTATTTTATATGATGTATAAACCCCTTTTACTTTTACATTTATTCAAAAGGAATATTTTTTATATGAATCATTTTACTAAATGACAAAAGAGAATGTTTTTTTCTATCGTACGTATGTGGTGACAACGACTTCTCTGCCGCCGTGACCATTATTTGAGTTTCAGCTTCCTCTACAAGCCATAACATTTTTTAAAATGAAAAATAAATATCAAGTTTTAATTTTATTTTATTTTGGTATTGAAAATGGTTTTGACAGTGTTTTTATTATATCAATTTGTTGTATTGATATCTTGTGATTGAAATGTGGAAATGTTATTTTCCTTTGTGCATGATTTATGTGATACTATTATGTTATGGTTTACGATATGTTTAAACCTATTCATATGAGGAATGCATTGTACATAATAAGTGATGGGTGGAGCCTACTATAGCTCCTCGATTCATCGGTAGGTCTCATGAGACAAACTAGTGTCTTGGCACGATGCCTTGAAAAAATATTATTTGTAGTCTTGGCACGAGGCCTTGGCTATGTGGTTATGATAGTCTGGCATTATGTATTCCTTCATTCTGAAAGTGAATATTGATATTGCATGTGAATGTTCTACTAGTGGAATATCCATGTGAATAAGTAAATGGAATTGTTCCATTTTATTTTTTCCATATTATGCTGAAGTTCAAGTTTAAAAGGCTTTTGTTTTAGTTATACATTGCCTTAAATGTTTTTGTTTATTTATGAACATTTCCGCTATATTGTTATCCTTAATGAGCATCAGAGATCACCCCTTTCTATGTTTTATTTTTTCCACGATGTGAAAAAATATTTTATGACTGACCTGCAGGGATAGTCTGAAAGGGATATGAGTGTGGACTAGGGAGACCATTTTGTTGTAGTTTTTCACTTTATGATGTAATGTAACATTTATGAATGTATCTAGTGTTTCCAAGGCTATTAATCTAATCATTATTTCGAGACTTGATCTTTTGTGATCACGAAAATGTTATGTAAAAATGCACCAACTCGAGATAACTGGGGTCGGGGCGTTACACCTAATTCTCTGAAATTCATATTCTGAATTTTCTGAATTCCGATTTTGAATTCTCTGAATTCAAACTCTGAATACTCTGAAATTCATATTCCAAATTATATGAAATTCAGACTCTGAATTCAGACTCTGAATTCTTTGAAATTCAGATTGTGAATTCTCTGAAACTCAGACTCTAAATTCTCTGAAATTCAGATTCTGAATTCATTATAATTTGGTTCTTGAATTCCTAAGAATTCTGGTTCTGAATTCCTCATAATTCAGACACTGAATTCCTTATAATTCAGACTCCGAATTCATTGAAATTCAGACTCCATAGCCTATAGAATTATGATACCAAATTCATTGAAAAACAAAATCCAAATATCAATATAATATTCACTCAGAATGTTTATTTTCATAGACTTTGAACTTTATTTTTCTTTGACTCCAAAAAATGTATTTAGTTAAGCAACCACATTTTTCATACATTTGTTTTAATTATGAAATGTTTTTGTTCATTCTTTTTATAATTAACTGGTGTTTGAGTGACACATGTATGAGTCCCTCCAAGATTCAAGGAAATATATGACCATTGGAGGAGGGAGTCGACCGTTGAAGAAACACCTATAAATAGGAGCTCATTTGAACGAGTTCATTGCTACTAGATAACAGATGAGAACTGTTCAATCATTATATAGACCACATGTTGTTGACGTGCTTTCTAGAGAGAGATAATCTCATTCTTTATGTGTACTGAGCATCTTGTTCAGCTTGCTTCATTCGAATCTGATTATTGCTGTGTAAAATTGAGGGATTCTGAGGATAGGAATACATAGGTGTCGACTACCTTAAAGTTCAAGGACTTCCTTATTTAGGAAGACCAAGGTGCTAACTACCATGAAGTTTGATGGCGTGTAGGGATAGAAAGACATATTCTAATATTCATATTGAGGGCTTACCCTAGTGTGGGTAATACAGACATTCTTGCAGGTATAAATCAAGGGACCTTTATCCAAGGTTGTCAGATACCCTTCTATTTGTGTTAAAAGATTTCACAATTGTTACTTGTGTTGTTTCATGTTTATTTTCCACTACATTTTGATTAATAAGGAATGTATAGATATCTTATACTTTCTTGTATTTGTATACTATGATAATTATGCTTCTATATTCTTTAATGAATAAATGTTTTCCTTCTAATATTTTCTTAAGTTTTATTTCCGGAACCATTTTTCTGGAACACTGCAAGTTTGTAGAACTAAGTGGTCTTGTGAATTTACCATGTTTAAAAATGTTAAAAATAGTTTTCCTCAAGGTTAAAAACAAATTTTTTATACCAACTTTAAACGTTCTAAAGAAATTTTTAAGGTATTCAATTCACCCCCTTTGTATATTGAGAATCTACCTTTCTATTTTGATCCGGCATTTTTTGATCATCAAAAAGAGGGAGATTGTGGTGAATTTATTTTCTAAACTATAATATGTAAATTTTATTGATTTTGATGCTCACACAAAAACTTTTTTTAAGGATGATATCACTTTAAGTGAACTTAAAGAAACTAATATTCGTTGAAATATTTATTCTAGAATTATATTCAAGTTAATATTTTGAATGAGTTTTTTTAAAATTGTTCAGAACATATTTGTTTTCATTTCCCCAAAAAATATATCATACCCTACATTGGTAAGTATAGTGTAAGAAATAAACCCTCTATTTGGAACAATGTGTATGGACAATCAAACCTATGTTATCTAGAAAGTATAGTTAAGGTGCCCTATATTATCATGGAACCTTATGTTTATGAGAATATAAAGTAACCATCAATATGTAAATAATTCTTTGTTTGAAGAAACAAACATACAGATTGGCAACCCAGTATTTCTAGCCAATCATATGATAGATATTTTATTTCTTCAGAGAGGAACCCTATGTCCTAATATCCAAATATAATGGTTTAAATAAGTTATTTCATTAATTATTTATACAATGTTCTTGAAGGATGTTAAGATATATTTAAAATGATTTAATGGACGATAAAAATTCTAGTTAAGATCTATTCAAAGAAAAGGATTAACCATAGTAAATCATTATGATTTTTATGGGAATTTATAAATACACTGAATAATTTGAATTTGAATATTTTCAATCTGTAAGGAGACATCTGTGGACTTAAAAAATAAAGAATTTTTTTTGTTATATATATATGATCAAAATTTTTTCAAAAATTATAGATTACATATTTATTCAATACATGTGATATAAAACATTATATTTGTGGATGTGTTTCTAAAGAACTATGTAAAAGATTTATTGGATGTGTTTTTTGGAAGATGATACACATTAAAGTTATAAGTTTCAACCCCATATTGTTGTAAATATTGTTTTATTATTTATATATATTTATTGAAGATAATTTTAATCCATGATATATTATAGTGATAGTCATTCACGAATACATTCATCTTTTAAGAATAATATCCCTATTCTCTTTGTTATTTATACAGATGGTAGGTTCATTTAGTAAGATTTAACAAACCAAACTCTTTGGATTTATTAGAGCTCAAACTGCTCATACATTTCTATTGATTATTTTTCAACTTATTACTCTAAGTTGTGGAGAAACTGGTACACTCTAAAAGAACTATAAATTCTATTTTTATCCTTATTTCAATATTTTCAATTCTATTCCTTTAATTAAGGATTTAGTGGTGTTGTGATAAAAGAAAATTTTCTAGTGAAAATCACCGTGCTCATAGAGAGACTACTAGTGGAGTGGGCTAGGGGATCATTGTGCTCTAAACCAATATAAAATTTTGTATGTTCATCTTTACTATTTATTCTATACTTATATTACATACAAATGAGAATGTCACTAATCACCATAATTCCTAAAGAATGTAAACCTCTAGAATCCATGATGATTATCGAAAATATACAATTCACCCCCTCTTGTGTATCTTCCTATAATTATGATATAATAGAGGGGTTTTAGTGATTAACTGTAGAAATGATTGTAAAGGGTTTATGAACATTAACTTTTATTGAAAAATATTACTTGATAATAAGGAAAATACTATGTGACGTGAGATAAGTACCATTAATCACTAAAGACATTCCACTCTTAATGAGTAAGTAAATATTATCAGAATCCATGTGATTATATAAATTTTTAACCCTTATTATTTTAATATATTTGAATAAGGTGATATTTTGATCTTAAAAACTATCTTGAAAAAAAATCTATTTTTTTCATAGGAATATTTTATTTGATAATCCCCCCCCACACACACACAGACACAAGGTGCCCTCATATTCACCTATTTACATCAGAACAATAAACGAATTATGTTTATTCTATAAATTTTCACTTATTCACTTATCCAATTATTAATAAAATATGAACATCATTAGATATAAAAATATAACTCAGTTATTTTGATCAATAATAACCATTTATATGACAATAATCGATATATATTTAATTTATAATAATCATTGAAAGAAAATTAGTTGTTAAATTCTATTGAACAACACTATTTTTTAAACAATTATGTTTTTTCTAAATTTTAAATTAACCAATATGTATGATTTTTATTTAAGGCTAAATTAAAGATATTTTAGTGAATGATGGAGGACTGGGAGGATAATTAAAATGATTATTTTACTTTAGGATTATAATAAGAACAATAAATAACATGGAAGTTATGTATCAGGTGACCCATAAATGAAGCAGAGGGGAGAATTCCTAGGGCTAGCCAGCGGGTGTTTAGTGGACATGCCCCATAGAACACATAGGATACTAAGTTGTTTTTAATTGGGGTATCTCACTAATTTGATAAAAATTGATTTTGTTTTAATTATTTAATTTTCCATTCGATGGTTTATTTATATCTAAAATTAACCCTTTTATATCTCCCACTCCAACTGAAACTTCACTAAAAAATTTATTAATCAATTCAATGGGGAATTTCAATCCATAAATTGATTAGGTCTCAGTAATGTATGAAATTTGAAATACTTATCACATAATGTAAAAGAATTATGGTTTAATTATTATTATAATGTCATTATCTTCCTCCCTTTTTTATAATGATATATTTATGGATTTTATATTCTTGAGGAAGAATTACGCCTTTCTTTTCGGTATTGTTGGTTTTAAGATAAATAAAAATTTCTATTCTCTCAATCTTTTATATTTAATTAATTTTTCATCTATAATTTGTTAACATTTTTGGTGACTTAATTATTATTGTGTGCTCAATTACCTAATGATTGATCATAATATAATGTGAATGATTTTAAATGAATTATTATGCATCTAATACATTATTATATAGTTATTAATGAATGAAGATTATTATTAAGATTAGATAAATGTAAAAATAAATATATGTCTTGTGAATATGACTGTGTTTTTTATTTTTATTTTATTGGAAAAATTACGCATTAGTTTTTTTATAAAAAAGATGTGTTAGTGTTGTTTTGTTCTGTTAAACTGTTTTTTGTTTAGAAAAAAATTGTTGTAATGGAATGATAAATATACTTAATCTTTGAAAATATGTTTAGTGAATTATTAGAGGTATTCATGGTTTAGATCTCTAATTAATTTTTGTGGGTCTTTATATTTTATGGGTATTTGGCCCTAATGTCCTTATTTAAGATTAATAATGTGTTAGTTATGGATTTAATTAACTTGAATCATCAAGTTTGATTTCCTCACTGGGGTTTGTTATGTGGGATGGGTACTAAATTTGTAAGTTTGGTGCATTGATTTTTTATTTTTCCCCACTAACAGGTCGAGTTTAGTCAGTTTTTTGGATATGGAGAGCCTCTAAAAGAAAATTGTGTTAGAGAATTATGGATATTGAAAAAAAAATATTTACGAATAAGTTTCCTTTTGAATAAATTTGATAAAGTCTATTAGTAGTATGTTTCTCATTTACTACTTCAAATTTTTGTTTCTAAAACACTTTTGTTCATCAATACTTTTATCTTTTTAATTCATAATTCTATTCTTTTCTAAGAGATGCTTCCCAAGAAGAAAAACATTTATATATAGTATATTTGTTTAGGGGGTAATATAAATCTATGTGGGGAAGTCAACTATATTTTTTTCAAATTATTTCTATGAGGGGTTTGTCAATATCAACATTCTAAATGTGACTTAGTAAAAATAGTACAGTTCCATTAGATATAAATTTATTATCAACCCACCTCACATCTGTATGGATAGTAAAAAATCCAACTATATGGTGGAGTCAATTGGATATTCTTTAATATGGCCTCTATACATCTACTTTTTTTACATATTTCATTTAACTTATGTTTAGTATTTTCTCATAATGGATCTTTTGGTGTTCATTTTATGGTTTTGGAATGTGGTTTTCCACATTATTGAGATCCAATGTTTGTTTTTCATTATGGTTTTCTTACAATTGAAGGGGTATATCATCCAATATTGTTACATGGATTTTTGTTTCTAACATACAAGAGATTAAACATATGATGATGTTGTTGGAATGTGATAGTAATCCCCTCAATTATATCTGTAGGAAGATTGAGGTTGATTCATTAGTGGCATGATGATGGATTGTGGTTTGGGCCTAGTGTAGTTAGCTCATGTTAGGTTTGGAATGAACCTATGAGCCATCCAGTTCTAGGGAACTCATTCCTCATACATATTTTCCATTAGAAATAAACATTCTTTATTTTAACTCCTTATTTCATATTTTATAAAAATATTATCATAATTTGTTTCATTGTTGGAATGAGCCATCTTTGGTGTATTTAGTTCATCCTTTGGTTGTTAATGTTTTTCAATGGAGATTTATTGAAAACTTTGTCATGGTTAATCTATAAATGTTCATATTGATTATTTTGTTTTATAAAATATTTCTCATGGGTCTTCAACATAATATCGCATATATTATTGTACTATTTTTTATTATTGGTTGAAAATGAAATTTATACATTTTAAATGAATAATAATAGGATTGAATATATTCTTTTTTTTTAAAATTAATGATTATTATTTGAATATTAAAAAAATATTTATGTTATTATCTAAATAAAATGGTTCTCACAATCATTGTTGGAGAATTTGTTTTGTTTTTGATGAAAAATGATGTTATGTGATCCATATGTTTGGAAATCCCTTATATTCAGTTTTTGATTATGTAGTTTGGTGGTTTTTGAAAAATTTCTATATGATCCATGTTTTTTTATTCTATATATCATATTCAATATTCATTTCTTCCACAATAATTTCCTAAAGTATGAATCTGAGTTATTAGTTTACATGGATAAGACTAGATTCTATAAATATATATAATAAATGATATGATTAAATAATTTAATATAATTTAACTATTTTTATTTAATGAAATTAAACGCCATGGGATATAGGGGTTGTGATGGTTTCTATTAAGAATAATTAATCACTCTATGTAAATATAAATAATATGATTATAGACATTCTAAGCATGGTATTACAAGTAATTGAAAGGGGACTTGCTAACTAGGAGTTATTATTAACATATATCACAATGTTTATTTCTCTATTATTTTAGAATCATGCGAAGAATATTCCAACATGTTATTTTACTACATATTGTAATTTTATTATTCATTATATGATATGTAGGATATATATTGATGTAGTGTTTTCATATATTTTTTGTTTCATATTTTTTTATAGTTTTCATTTCATATTTCCACTTTGTTCTGATATTTATTTATTATATTTTACTATAATGGGACAATAGAGGGAAAATAATTCCTCAAGTAATACTTAAAGACCATTATCACTGGTCATGATCATTTAGTGATCATGGAGTGTATCATGATCCGAGGAGTATTTTACCATGGTGGTGTGATCATTTCAAAGAGAAACAATAAATAATAGTATTAAAGTTATTTCTTTTATAATTGTTAATATTTTGGGAAAATGGTAAAAATGAAACTAGATTTTCAAGATTTTTAAAGAAGACATATGAGTGAGATAGGAAAAAAACCTTGTATAATTCTATGTTTCTTGAGAATTATGAAATTGTAAATTAATAACACATGAAATATATTTTTTATTATGGTATTCTCTCTAGTATTGTATGAGAAAAAAAGTATTCATACAAAATTATTTCATATAGGTATATGATATATATGTGCAGAAATCTAATTATGATTTAAAAATGATTTCATTTTAATTAAATGAACTAATTACAAGATAAATAATCATTTTTTAGTTGTATAGTTTATTATTAATTAATCCTTTAAAAATCCACAAGGTAAATTTTATAATAAAATATGAAAAATTTTATTTTACGAATAGAATAACCCAAATTTTCTCAATGGAACAAATCATATTTCCCACTTTAAATTCTGTATTTTGTCCCTTTCAATGTTACATTTGGGATTTAAAAAGGATAGGAGGGTTTATGATACCTTTTCAGATCCTAGAGCCATAAAATTTGAATAAATATAGTGGTACGCATCTTTAGTAAAAATCTTACAGCCCAGCCCTAACGGGTTCTCCTAATAGTGTTGGGGATTTTAAAGGAGAGAAAGAGGCCACATGATTTTTTATCAAGAATGGGAGAAGGTGTGCATACACATGAAATAATTTCAGACATATATAATGTGGTTTTAACACAACTTTCAAATTGTTAGTCAATCTGTGTGCCTATCCCCAATAGGGTTCAACCATAGAGAGATCATATTGAACAGTTGTTGCATGGTTTGGCCAACAATGAGGACAAACTAAATAACCTAGTACTGGAGGGTTTTATTACCTTTTTACAGTCAATGAACATAAAACCTTATATCCATACTCATTCTATTCAATTCCCATGGACCACCCTTTATTCCATCTCCTATGGATCTCTCTATTTCCAAAATTTTATATTTCCATTACTCCCTCCTAAAAACTACAAATGGCTCACCATCAAACGAGTTGTATTGCTAAATGTAGGATCCTTAGTCCTCTTATTTATTTTATCATTTTATATTCCAGCATCTTACTCTATATTGGTGAAATATCATTGTACCCATTTTTTGGATACTGGACCATTTCCCTAATTTTTTTCTCCAATTTAAAATAAGAATTTGATATTGGTTGAGGACTCATCTATGGAACTACGGTAGATGGTCTAGGCTGAGGTAATCAAAATCCAGATTCATAGTACCAGCATAATGGGCTTTCTCAGGGCAATCTGTTTATGACTCATGGATGTGGTATGTGCCTGTTATGGGCAGTGAAACCAATGTCGAAGGAGAATACCATATAAACATTAACTATTCAGTGTACTATTATAGTTGCCTCTAGATAAGTGATTTATTTATTTTACATAGGATCATCACACTCAATTATATTCAAGGAAATCATGGAGTGTACAGGCATGGAGGTATAATTATTCTATCGCATCATGACACTATAAAATAATTTTTATTCTATTAGAGAGTGTTCACAAATGTAATGAGTGTCCCCTTGAGATAAGAGAAAATCCCTTCATAAAGAATATTTTCATCCTTGGAAATAGTGAGTTCAACCAAATTATTATGACTAAATGGTTAGTTCACTATTAATCTCATATTTATTTTCATCGTTGAATGGTGAAATTTACATCAGGAGAGTGTACTATACATATTCACAAGGAGGAATGGGATGTCCATGCATCTCAAATTTGACATGTGCATCAGCGGCTAGGTAGAGTGACTTCCCAAATAGATAGTCTACTCTTTGATGATTAAGAAATATAAATCATTATTTATTCTCCAATGCTGGATCATTTCATACACACATTCCCATGTGAATTTTCAAGGCTACCTTCAAAGAGAGAGAGGTAAAATTCCCCATTGAGCTATTGTCGAGATCATAATTGATGTATATTCCTCCTTATAGGATGGATCCTATCAAATAGTTGGAGATCTAGGAAAAAATGAAGGATCACGACTACAGTGTCTTTATATTCCCTAGAACATCTCCTTGGGGTTCAATATTTTTTTTTTCAAGAAGGTGGATAGTACCCTCTGGTATTTTTGGATTACAATGTGTTGAATCTTCTTAAAGTTAAAAAACTATTTCAAATTACTCAAATAGATGACTTATTCGATCAAATATAAAGAGAATGAAGGTTCTCAATGATTGATTATAGTTATGGCTATCAACTTGTGAACATCAAGACATTAGACATACCTCACATGGAATTCCGGAGCTGATATGTTCTTCATGATTAGCTTGTAATGTTGTTTGGTCTCATTAACCTACTGAGTCTATTTTTGGATATGATTAATCATATATTGAACTAGTATACAAATTAATTCATGGTTGTCTTTATGGATGATGTATTAGAGAATTATCATTAATAAAACTTCAATTCTATCCATCTTCATATCAAGAAGAGGACACTAATAGAGAACTATCTATATGATAATCTTAGTATGTGAAACTTTTGAACCTAAAATTATATATTCCTAGGTTATATCATCTTAGATTTGGGAGCATCAATAGACACAAAAAAGTTTAGAATTATAGGTTCTTTTGAGAATACCAATATCATCTTTGATATACCGACTTTCATGGGAAATTCCATGTATAACAGATACTTCAACAAGGGTTTCTCTCTCCTTGAAGTCCCTCTCATGGGCTTGAATAAAAAGGGTGTGAAATTCATATGGTCAGAAACATGTAGTGAATCCTTTCTAGAGTATAAGGGAAGATTAAATTTAGTTTTGAACCTGATTCTACCAGAGCCAAACATGAGCTATACAGTATACATTGATGGATTAAGTATCAGTTTAGGATATATCCTGATGTAGGATGAGTGAGTCATATCATACAAGAATCACTTGTTGAGGTCTCAAGAGTAGAATCTTCCAACAAACGGCCTCAATATATCAAATGTAGTTCCTTATCCACACTATTGGAGATCATTTTTACATGGAGAAAATTTTAATGGTATTCAATGATCACAAAAGAACCAAGTAAATTTTTATGTAGCATGATCTGAATCTTACGTAGTATAAATTGTTTGATTACCTAATATCCATTGATTTTGATCATTCCTATAAATCTAAAAAAAGGTAATGACGCAACCAATTATCAATGTTATAAAAATTAAACATATTCTATTTAGGAGGCCATTGCTGAGTGGCATCACATGGTTCTATTTTCAGAAATTTGTGTTCAGGTTCCATAGGATCATCCACTAACTATCCTCTCATCCTTAACAGTGACCTCTACCCATCTGTAATGAGTGATATTGATGAAAATATCAGATCCAGAGGGCCAAGAATAGAGGATAAATATCTTATATGAAGATTCAACTTCGAATCGGATTGTGGATAGGGATGACATTATGCCCTTTCAAATGAATTTTTGGGTCCCAACAAACATCATAGAGGAGATAATGCTACAATTTCATGAATTATTTGGATAGTACATCCCAATATCCATATGATGTATCAATACATATACTTAAAATATGGTTTCCTTGGTATAATATGAGATATATATGATTTTATAACTTGGTGTACCATCTGTTAGTTGGTGAAAGGTAAAAATACTCATCTGGTGGGACTTTTACAACCACTATCCACACCCAAGATTAAATGTGATAACTCATTAATGGAAATCATGACTACATTACCTATATCACATCAAGACACTAATATGATTCGGTTTTTTTGACCTATTGATGAAGGTCACACATTTCATACCTTTTCAAAAGACCTTCTCAGTATATGAGCTATAGAGACCATATATTAGGGAGGTTTCATGTCTTCATAAAGCTCCAGGGTATATCGTTTTTGACTGGGAATTCCAATTCACATCTCCATTATGTAATGTGTTATATGAGGCCTTTTATAAAATGGTTCTTATGATAATGGAAAATCACCTTTAAACTGACTAGAATACATAGCATATTATTCAGGTTTTAGTGGACCTTCTTCATTCATGTGGCATACGGTTAGGGGGTTCTTTGGGGAAACACATACCCCTTATTGAGTTTGATTACAACAACATCTTTTTTATACCATTAAAATGGATCCTTATAAATCTTTATATGGTAGGCCTTTATGATCACTAGAGTTCTAGTAAGAGGTAGGGGATAATCCTTATATCAACAGCTTCTTGTCCAAGAGAATTTAGAGCAAGTATATTTGATTAGAAAGACCATCTTAATGTCTTAGTCAATACATTAGTAATTTTCCTACTAACACCGAAGAAATATTGAGTTCATAGTCAAAGATCAAGCTTCCTTATGATCCTCACCCAGGATGGAACATTGATGAATTCAGATATATGGAGGGCTTTCACCTCGTTTCAATAGCCCATTTGTGGTATTGGAATGTATTTGACTAGTATCATACCAGATTTCATTTCCTCAGTGATATTTATCTATGCATGATTTCATTAAAGTATGACAACACGGCTGGTATTATCTAGACCTATCAAATTTTTTCCATCCTAATAAGTTTTATTTGTAGATATATTCTACTTTTGAGGAGTATCCAATGCTTATTGTGTATCAGAACATGAAGTATCTCTGAGATAGGTAAGTACTTTTAGTAAAAGTGTTATGGAAGGTTGATGAAGTACATGCTGAATCCTGGGATTATAAAGCTAATATATGAGCCTAGTGTCTAGGGGTATTCTTAAATGATCTCAATTTACCCTCATATACCACCTTGGTGATGGGTTTTTATAAGAAATATAGATTTTAATGACCTTCCTTTTCTAAAAGGAATGCCTCATTTTTTTCTTGGATTAAATTCCACAGTTAATAGCTTTTAATGTTACCTATGGAATCACAGAGGTCATGAGGGGTTCTAGGGACTATTTTGAACCAAGATTCCTGGTATTTTGAGAAAAATAATTGGCCACAATTTTATTAGAAACAATACTGGTGTTTTTCATACTGGAGTAGGACACCGAGCTGGTTTTTTTCAATCCTGCTATCCAAGGGACATTCCTTAATAGTAATTTCAGACATCTCTAGAGTGGGGTTTAAATGTATTATACATGGATATTCAAACCTTGCTCATAGCCTTTGTGTGATTCCCCTTATATAGATCCTAGAACAAGGTAGTCACATGGCTTAAACAAACGTGCATCCAAACCATGTGACACAGTGTTGGAGGGTGTGTTTAACTTTTTACCTTAATGACCATAAAACCTTCAATTCTTTTTTCCTACATCCATTTCCAATGTACCACCCTTACTCTACTCTCTCATAAAGAACTCCCTTTCCTAAATTATTGATTTTAGTTAATCCATCAGCATGACTCCAAACAAATCATCATTAGAATCATTGGATATATAAAGGTAATATCATCAATACTTTAGATTATTTTCTCAGTCGTTGTTCCCATCTCTTAAACTCCTTTGGTGTGAGAACATTTGAAAAAAAAATAGAAAATTTGACCATTTATAGGATTTCATTAACTCATTATCAAAACTAATTCCAATATTTTATAATGAGTTATCTACATCACATAGGATGATGTTCTTGTTATTTCCACTTAAATTCTAGACATTTTCTTCAATTTTCTAGTATGATACAAGCCAACAATTGTTTAATATTTCCTTGGAAGGTGTAATTAATTTTTTTATCAATTTCAAAATGTTATTTTACTCTCATATACCCTTTATAAGTTATTAGAGGATCATAACCTCATTGATTGAAACCCCTCTCTGTTTTCCAGCATGAATTTCCCTCTATATTATAAATGATTAAATGAAAAAACACATTCTAAGTGTTTGATTTGTATTGAAAATGGAATTTAAATTTATATATAACTATTCAATGGAATAAAACACCTTCTAAGTGTTCAGTACAATCTATAATTGAATTCCCATGATTGATTTATTATATTAGGAAATTATAAAGAATGATAACGGCTAGAAAGTCCATGCTAATTGATGTGTTCTCTAATATATGGTTTATATGAACTGTGATTCCCTTGTTTGTATTTTTTATGGATGATTATAATGTTAAATATGTGATCCATCAAGTTATTATTATTATTGCAAGTAATTCATTATTTCTGGCTCTAAAATGCTTAAGGGACCTATTGAGCACAACCTTTCACTCTCCCCTAAATTGGGTGTTTTGTATAATATCTCTTTTCATTATAATTATAATTGGATGATGGGAATGGGTCTCTAGGTTACCTTTTTATAGGTGTTTAGAGTGACATATCCCCCACCTATCATGACTATTGAGCATGAAGTGTCACATTCACCTGAAATTATGGACTTGTACCCTCTTCTAGAGCCTATCACTCTTAAGACTATTTATGGATTCATAAGTTATTACATGGGTCTAGATATCCCATGTATCCATGTATATTTATCTAAATGTCCTCATGTGTAGTTTTCAAACACATGTATATGATATACATATATATTTGTGTGTATGTTGGTGATTAAAATATATATAGTTACTGATCTGATTTGCACATTGGTCTATGTCATAGCAGGTAGATCCCACCATGTGTCCAATGTGAACCTATAATGGTTGGTATTTATTTAATTTATAATGTTTATCATTCATTATAATTTCACACTTCTATGTTATGTAATGTAGATGGATTATTTCAATTCACCATTACTAGTAGCCTACTACGTTTATCTCACACCCTACTCAGGCCGCATTTGGAAATGGATTAGAGCTATTGTTTGCATGTATGGATAAGGGAAATCTCACTATAATAGATTTTTTATTTTTTTCACTTATATAATTGAGAATAGAAGAAGAGGACTGAGATTATTCTCATCCTTCTAGTGGAGTATCCTTTATAAATTTTTTATATTTTTTGTAGCTTGTTTTATATTCTAATCCCATGTACTAGAATGAAATGAAACAATCATATATGTAACTCAACATATGTTATTTTTAATATTAATACCATTTCTCATATATCTATTCTTTGGTACTATTTTATGGTATTTTTTTATTTGTTAAAACTATTTCATTATGCTTATTTTATTTTCTATTTATTTGTATTATCTATTGTTCCACTATTATATGATGGTATGGTCTCTAAAATATATCCCCTTAAACCCCCACGATTAATCGATAGACTCCTTCATATAGGGATATGTTCCAAAGGCTATGTGACCCATCGGTTCAGAGTCCTGGATAAGTGGACACTGAGTTAAGATGTGGAAACTAATAAAATTATGAACATGTAGTGGAAATGATGTATATTTAGAATCTTCAGTGTGATTTTTGACATTAATTGTTAATCAATGTTTTCATTTTTTATGGATTTGTCACCCTAAATAAGTTTTCTAATTAACCTCATTGAAAAGAGATATATAAATATTTTTCTAAAAAGGGGAATTTGGAGGGGGAGTTTTTACACATCCCTATAGAGGGAGAACATAAGATTAATATATAGAATGTGATTAATAAGAGTATATATAAAGTGGTTTAGAATATTCATGAATGATAAACTAAAATGTATTATAGTTAACTGGTGTAGTGTGTTATCAAAAAGTTGACCACCCACTTATCCTTTAGGGTAGTGCTAGAACTCACGATTTAGATAATTGGATTTAAGATATAGACAAGAAATTTTAGTTGATTAATTCACTAAATGGGAATAAATAAGATATCATTTATTTTGTGATTGATTAACCTATGTAGAGAAATATGTTTGTTCTTAACCTAACCTATATGTTTATGGAAATACTAGGATTCACTAAAAAAATATATGGTTTTTAGAGTTATAAATTTATTTTGTATTAGTTTTGATTAAATTTTGAGCTTACTAATATATTTTGGCTCATTTTCAAGACAATTTCATGGAAATAATGACAAATGCCTTTTTTAGGAAGGATATATGGGAGTAAATGAAATATTTTTCATGTTATTAGAGATTTAAAGTGTAAAGAAATGAAAACTATATAATTATTATAAAAATATTGATGAATCAGTGGGTTATTAAAATACATTCTGTTATCCTTATTTTAGAGATAGGGTGCCGTTAATTTGATATCATGGTATTCAGAATAAAAATTAACATTCTGTATTTCCTTTCAAGATAATGGAATTTTATTCATGTATAAAAATAGGACATCCTCAGTAATTTTACTATAAGAGTTATTAGTGTGCTAGAGGTCAATATATTACTTCCACTCAAGAATCTCTTGGATGGGTTACTGCATTGTTGTTGTGCATTAGTATTATTCCGTCTATGAGGTCTTTTCATAATAGTTGTAGGGTTTTTGTGAACAAAATCTACAGCCATATATAATGTAGTAAAGTCAGGTTACGCAAGGGCAGGTTAAAGGTGTAATGTATGGTTTGTTATATTATAACCAGGGAAACACAATTAGATCTTAGAGATAGGGTTTCATTGTTTAGTTGTACGTTGATATTTACCACTACATTACTTTTAGTTTTTTATATTGATGTTTCACATTCATTTAATTTAAAAAAAATCTAGATTCTCTTTTCTTGTCTCCTTTTTTATTTTAAATTAAATTGTAAATTTTTTTATCTAAAAAAGGGTATTGATGTAATTTTTTGAATGAATTTGTTAACACCTTAAAGATCACACATTTAGTGCTCTATGGGATTCATGAATTTATTTATATCATGTGATGAGTATAATGTTTTCTATTGGACAGTGGAAAAATCATGCTAGTACAATCACCTATAATATTTGGTACCAACGGATTATTACGTATTAGGTAGGACAACTGGATTCTGGATCATTTAATATTTTATACAATGTTTTCTTCTTAATTTTTTTAGTATATAATAAGATATGTTTTTTAATCATTTTATAAAGTTGTTTTCAGAAATAGTTGTAGAGATAATTATTGAATTGGTATCTAATAATGAAAAAATATTTATACCTCTTTTTCACATAAATCTACCTATAACACACAATCTATGTTTATCATGTCCTGTATATGTTCCTACATAGAATCAATAATATATCATTTTATTTTATAAGTTTTTGTGTAGAAAATATCAATGTTCATTACATGGAGATATTGTAACCTCCATATCATACCAAATTATAAATAAATATATATAAGGTTCTGAAAAATAATAATTTTCCTAATATAGAATAACAACTACATGTTATCCATTTTAATAATGAAATGATAAAAAAACAAACATGAGTACAATAAATAAGTTATAATCAATAATATAAGTGGTAGGATATGATTTCATTTTAATAGTTATATCATATGAACTCAATGGATTGGCCACTAAAACTTAAAAAATATCATTTCACAATATTTATAATTAATTTTATTTTAAAAATATAGATACCTTTGTAATTGGATTTTATAATTTACTCCCCCTCATAATTGATATCACAGACCCTGTATGCAATTGTCTTGATATTATTTTTATTTTTAGAATCAATATTTGGATCTCACCACTTGTATTCAAACATGCTATAAAAACATCAGACAATATTTTCTAAATCTTACTTCCTTGTGTGAGAACGAAATGTTTTGTGCTTTATTCAACTTTTTCATTATATGGGATGTATTATATTATTTATCTAAAACATGAGGTATAGAGGAAACATTATCTCTATTTTTATCTCTAAATACCATGAAACACTTGGTTTTATAATATATCAACGTTAAATATAATAGAAATACATTATATGCCTTTTATAAATATGGATCAAAACTCATTTTTTGACAATACTATATTTAATAATAATACTTTTTATTATATATGAAATGGAAAATAATTTCATATCAGAGTTATCATAAAATAATAAACCAAATATTAAAATTTTTTGGTAACTTAGAATAATTAATAAATATTTCTTTTGTGAATATATTTATTCAAATGATTAAAATACCCTACACATAACATTATTGTTAAATTTAACTATTTAATATATGTAGGTGAAATTAATAATACAATTATAGTTTCATAATGAAAAATAATATTATTTAAATGATACTAAAATGTGATCATTGGATCATTAAATTGATCTGTATCCTTCTAAAAAGATATCAAACCTTGAATATATATATTATTTTCATAAAATAAATAAATATTATATTCACTAAACATGAGAATAAATGATTATCTATATATATTAACATGAAATTAAAAAAAATATTTTATAATATTCATTAAACATATAAATAATAATATTTTATATTCATTCACATGTGAATAAATGAATACATGATTAAATTAAACTAATACATTAAAAACATGAATATTCATTGAATAAATTTAATAATCAACATTACTGGAATGAAAATTATTCCTCTAACCAAGGATCAAATAATTCATATATTTAAATGAAATAAATTTAATGTTTATAAAGATACAATTAGGGTGTGAACCTCTTGTTACTTTTGTTTATGGAAATAGGAATAACTTGCCAAATGTTTCTTATTAGCATATAGAAATTCTTTATGGAATCCATAGAGAGATAAGTTCTTATAGAAACTGCAACAGAATTACTATGGTTTCTGTTATGTAACGCATTCCCTTTATTAACTAATATCTCATTAATTAAGATTCTTACTTGTTTCATAATCTATATATTACAATAAATATTTATTTGAATTCATAATATAGCCATTTTTTAAAACATCTGTAGCCCTGAATCTATACCATACACTTTAATTTTAATCAAATTGATTGAGATAGATTCTTCTTAAATTCAAAAAGTAAAAATCATATCCTGATAATTAATTTAATTCCGTAAATATCATTTCACAACTGAAAAAATATAATGATCTATGGTTAAATACATAATAATATTCATCGTGCATCATGGTAAGCTAGTAATTTAACACGTTAATAGTGATCTCAGGTCTAAGGACTATTACACACATTTACAAATAAAGAAAAGCAATGGAACATATAATATAGTGTGTTATAATTAAAGGGTATATCCTCATGAACTCCGTTATTATGAGTCACCATGTTAAAATGTCATGACAGTACATTTCAATTCCACCCCTAAAACAAGGTAGTAAAAAATCAATTGTATCTTATTGATGTGATGTATTTAGACCATATAACATATCTTGACGAATATCATAATGTAATCAAAAGTTTATCATTAAAGATGTAAATTTTTATGACCTATTAATGTGAAAATTACTCTAAGAACGTTTTCACATAGTAGTATAGAAAAGAAAAAAGTAATATGGGATAACATATATAAAATATATCATTTAGTAATAAAAAATTCAAATTACATTCATCTCTAAAGAACCGACTCTAACAAGATTATCATACATCCAAAGTTGAATGAAATATCATATTTGGTTGTTGATCAAATATGATGATAAAAACAAATGAATTCATTAATTTTTACTATAAAAAAGGTATTATAAATATCACATTAAAAGCTATATATCAAATACTATCACTCCCAGGCCATCCACCTTTTATCAAGGATTTCCAGTATCCCAGATCACTAGCAGTTAAATTTCAATGAGCATCATGGTTTATATGATGGTTATAAAAATTAAATATAGTAGAGACAAACCAATGATCTGCTCATATGAATAAAACAACATATGTATGTAATGGAACTGAATACTAAATAAACAATACCATGATATGAATAATTTTGTTCATTACACACTATCCTTTCCCGGATAAACCTTGACCTTACTTGCTTCAGCCCATGTTGATGAATATATTCAAAATATAATAAATTAGTGTCACATACATCCAAATAAGAATATAAAATCCTTCATTTACCCATAGAACAATTTTAGAATTTAAATAATGTTTCTGCTATTGTATATCTAAGATATCATTAAAATCAAATACACATATAATAAATGATATTTATGTTGAACCCTGTCATTTAAATAAATTAAAACATGCATCAAAAGTATGGGAAGATCCATTAATATCTAACCCATATGGAAACATAGTCACAATGAGGAATCTTATACCATAATACCATTCCCTTAAATCATTATAATGATAATTTCATCTAAATATCTACGAAATACTAGAATATCTAGCCACATTGAAATAAAAAACATACAAGAAATACACCTCGACCATTATTCAATAAAATATGTACTCATGGCCGAGCCCATTCCCAAATTAGAACACTTCTCTTTTAACACCCCATAAACATAATGATAATATTTTTATTGTTATAATTGTACAAAAATACACATTTATTTATTTAATTATGGTTTAAAATCACAATAAAAATTAAAATACAATTTAATATGTCTTAATGAAACATAATTTTAATAATTACAATTGTAACAAAACCCTATGTTACTAAAATTAAAAAATGATCAAAAAATCCCTTTCCTAATCTGGCAAAAGGATTATACCACAAATAATAACTATATAATTAATAAAATTCATTATAAATAAGAAAAACATACTCGGGATTTTAATGAGTGAGTGAGAATATTGATTTTGATGGTTTGTAGGAGGTAATATATAAAAATTTAATATAATGATTATATATATGGAAATTTCATTATTTGACCAGTGGGATTATATGGTCATTTTGTTAATATGAATACAGATACAAGAATTAGACAAAACAATATTTTATGAGATAAATTATAAGTATCATTTTATTTAAGTGTAACCATTGTATCATAATACTTCAAATAGATGGTATAAAATAAAAAATAACTTCATTGTAAAATATATGAAGAAAGGGGAAGAGATAATATTGGGTAGTATTTACCTTCATTATGAGGATCATTAGTTTCATCTCAGAAAGGTGTAGAATCGCAACTTTTTTCCTATACCAAGGCCAATATAATCTTCAGTATGTATCACTTGATGAATCAATTTTATGGTATTTTTTCAAGCTTTTGAAAATCACTACGAGATCCATGCTAGCTAAATAACCACCCACAATAACAACCATTGTTTATCTAAAACATAGGATTTATGTGGAGGTTTTTTTTCATTTCTTAAGTTAGGATGATTTTAAAATATAATCCTTAACATAGTAAGTGTTACATATATATGTTCAATATAAAATTTATTTTATACATTTTTCATTTTTATAACATTTAATTTAAAATAATTATTTTAATTAAAAAAAGTTATTTTAAATAAAAATGTTTATATAAAATTAATTTAATAATTTTTTAAAAAATAATTAATTTACAATTATTCATAATCAAATAATTTAAAGAAAAAAAATTATAATTCCAATAAATTTTTTAATGTTTAAAAATACACGTTTCTAAAAATTTGTATTTTCACATTAAGTGTTCTGATATTAATATTATTTTTTATCACTTATAAAATTTAATCAGAAATTGGATTTAATATTTGGAATCATAATTTATAAATTTGAAATTTGAATAATTTTATTTTTAGATAGAAGAATAAGTTAGAGAGTTAAAACATTTATTCACCATTATAAAGGTGAAATGTGGAAAATTTGTTAAATTAAGTGGAAAAATATTAAAAAAATCAAAAAAATATCTATAAATGAATTTATAAGGTAATGAAACCCCACATATTGTACTATATCTACTATTTGTCCACATTGTTCTGATTCATAGGACAAATTTGATACTATATTGTTTAAGTAATTGGTATTTGTGTAAATTCCACCCAATATCATCATTAAGAGGACACCCACTAAACCTAATATGATGTAAAACATTAATTTTTCCTAGACTTTTATACATTCACTTATTCACTGGTGTAACACCCCAAAATTTTATTATATATGTTTCCTTAAATATTGAATTGAATAAATTTTTTAACATGCACAAAAATATAAAAACAAACCATTACATTTTTTGAGAGAATATATAATTATGAATGGTATATATTATTAAATTTTGACTATAAAAAAGGAATCAAATTTTATAAAACTAAACTCGAAGAAACAAACAAGTAATTAAAAATTCCATGAATAAGAAATCATTATCCTTGATGTTTTCATTGAATATCATGCCTCTAATTTGAACTATATAAGGAAATAAAAACATTACAAATATAATAGTAATTTTTAAAATGATGTAAATTCATTTGATGATTGATTCTATATATATATATATATATATATATATATGTAACTAATAATTTTTTTGTATGGTGGGATGCAATATGGTTGTCAGATATTTTTTCGTTGAGTATTAACATAAAAAATATGTACATAAAAGTTGTTTAATTTTCATGACTTAATTAAAGGTATTATAATTAAAAAATAATAAATAATTATGAAATTCTATAATAATATAAAAATTAAATATAATATATTATTATTTTTATTCATTATAAATGATTGGTCATGTTGTTTTCCATTAATGTATTTTAAAAAAGATGCTTTGGTGAGTCTATAAAAATAAAAAATAAATTATATTTCCAGTTATTTATAAAATTTAATTGTAATATAATAAAAAAATAAAAGGATTTTATTAAAGCCATTAAACATTAAAATGGGATATTTTTCAAGGATTTTCTTCATGTGATTTTAATATTTATATTAATAAATTGAATTGATCACTTTGAAAGGTTTTTTATAGTAAAATGTTTTAATATATACAAAATATTGTTTAACTGTCATTTAGTTAGTGATTAATATTATATAAGATTACTAACACCAATATTTTAAAAAATTACTTTTCTTTGTATATAATTTTTTCTATATATTTTATATTTTCATTATTTTGTTAAGTGTCTAATATTTTTAAATTTATGTATTTTAAATAGAAAAAAAATTAAATTAAAATATATAAATTTGGTAAAATATTTAATTTTATCATGGGGTATAAAAAAGTTATATAGCAAAAAAAATGAGTTACCATAGAAAAGGTATAATGGGGTAAAATTGGTTCAATTAAGTGGTAAATACTTTAAAAATAATAAAACATTACCAAAAAAATATAGATGAATGGAATAATGTTCCAAACCCACTATTTTTCATATTTTTCCCCACATTCATTTTCATAAGATATCATTATACCCTATGGAATGAATATGTTTCAAAACACCGCAAAAATAGCTCACATATATAAGGATCTCTCTACTACACATCCAAAATAACTATTTCATTTTAGTTATTTCTATAATACCAACTAATTCTTCATCACCTAAATATGTAATTTCTATTTGATAGCCTCTGGCCCCAAGAAGGAATAATAAACCCTTCATTCCAATGGAAACTATTTTTAGAATAAGAAAATTTAATAAAGTATTTAAATTGATTTGATTCACATCAATATTAATGGTGATGGTTTTGTTTCAAATAACTATTCTTAATTAATATTATGATTTAATTAATTTTGGGTAAATTTTATATCAATCCTCTCAAAAACCCCATCTATTTCAGCTAATTGGGTTATTTTTGGGTTTTTCATGTATTCTTACCCACTCACCTCACTTTTCTTGAAAATTCATCTAAAAGGATGCCTATGAGAGGAATTGTTCTTATTTATTATTTATCATAGGTGTATTTTTTATAGATGGTTATTTTTAATGCATTTTTTGGATGTTTGTTTCCTAAATAATAACATTTGTTAATTTATTTTCTTAATATAATTCACTGTTTTATGAAAAAAACATATTTTAATGTTTCTTGTTTAGCCATTTTTTCTAACAATGAATTTAATTAAAAATATCTGATGTGAATCACATATTAAAACGTTTTATTCATCATCTTATTTTCACTTTGACTTGGATATTTTCATTTACAAATCTTCCTCTATATGTATTAAGGTTTTATAATGTAATTTTTTACCTCTAATGTTATAAATAATTTAATTTTAAAAATAAATGTTTTCCAAATTGTAATGGTTATTTATTCTTTTATATCATGTGATTATAAAATTATATTATAATTTTTTCCAAATTTACTAAAATATAATTTAATTATTCTTATTCTTGATAGGGGAAATGATATAATGATACCAACCACGTTGTTTCTCTATATAAAATATGGTTATATCTGATCAGAATCTTCATAAACATTGATTCTTTATTATGTTTCAACTATTACATGCTAGAATTATAAAACAAATTCACATTCATGTGTGACACATATGAAGATTATTCATTATACAATAGTTTCTAAAAGAGTTATGTAGCTCTACAATGTATTGGGTAAATATTTATGTCTCATGAGACTTCATGTATATGTTTTCAGAGTAAACCTAATCTATTATGGGACTTTAGAATCTATTTTTATGGCAATGGGTAGTGAACCCAATTTACTATTGGAATCATTAAAACATAAAATGATGTTCATATTAGTGATCCATGACAAAGTAAATGATTCAATATTCTTTTTAAATGTTCTAATTTCTTATTCCTATGAAATTTTTTCATGTACAATGTTTATTAACCCATCTTACGACACTCATATTATACATTACTGTTGTAATGAAAAATATCATATACCTTGAACCATGATATATTATTGATTATTTATTAGTTTTGATTATTTTATGTTATGTCAATGAACCATAATTATATTTTTAACCACATATTTATCTTTTATTCACTTATGATCTTCGACAGTTTTCCCTCGTGTTAAATGTTATTGGATATATAAGCTCCATATTTATCATGTTTTCATTCCATATGATGGGTTGTATAATATTAAGCTTGATGTTTGAAATATTTAGTATGTGAAAAAATTATTTTTGGGGTATTTTTACATTATTGAAAAATATGTTTTTCATCTATCAAATCATTGAGGACACTAAAACAACATGTTATATGATTAAATTTATAGTGATATGTAATGGATATTTATATAAAAGATATAATATTCATGTATATTGTTATTGGTTTCATAATTTTGTATCATAGTGGTTTTTAGTTGTTTATTGGTATCTTAATATGAATAATAAGATGAAATAACTGAAATCAAAATTTGATGACCCAAATATCAATTAGTATGTACATAAATTGTCATTAAATGAAGATAAGGATTCATAATATAGTACATATTAGGATTTTTATTCATTTTAATATGATTTATTAGTTGGATTATTTTTCCTTGATACTAAAACTAGCCTTTTGGTTTTAATAAATGCTTTAAAAATAGTGGAATTTAGTTTCAAACATGTGAAATAGATATTTGAATCACTGTCTTAATGAGAAACCAATCATGGTAGGATTTTGAATGACAAAACATTTTTCTATGATCCTAAAACTCTCTTAATTAATAAATAATAACATGAATCTAGATGGGTACATTAATATATTAATAAATTATGAACTCTCCATTGATTAATTTAAGTAGAAAAATCCAATTTTCATTAGTGGGACCCCAAATGATAATATTTTCAAGAAATGGATCAATGAAACAGAAAGTATATATATCATTATATATTTCATAAATCATGAACGAGTCGTTGTAAATATATATCATTTATAAGATGAAGTTCATAGATAGTGGATTATCATTCAGAATACTTGGAAAGAGAATGAAATAGACTCCACAAAATGGGAGGAGTTTAATAAAATATTTTTTCATAACTATTTTCCTCTAACTCTATTCTCAAAAAATGATAGAGAATTACTAGATCTAAATAAAATTTGTTGAATACATTGGTACCTTTAAATAAAACTTCACAAGATATGAAAGGTAAACTTCTTGTTGTATCATTAACCCTAAAGGTAATCTTGATCATTTGAATCATGGATAAAACCCATGGTCATTAGTACCATTAAGGACATATTTTTATGTTCTCGAAGATAGGAATAGAGATTGTAGATTATATTATTTCATAGTTCAAGGATAAGAAATGAAAAATTAAGTGTCATGAAAACTAAACTCAGAAAAACCATATAGGAATAAATTTTAACCTTCATATATGATGAATATCTAGGAAGAATAATGGGGGAAAATTCCTTAGTTGAGTAGGTAAATAATTATGGTGCGGTGTAACACCCCAAGGTTTTATGGATTATTTTTTGTGGAATAAATTAAAATTCATGGATGGATTGCATTGAAACCTAAAAAAAATTAATATAATGTCTCACAAAACAATATGTTTTGATTTTTGTACACAGAACATAGAGTCTAAATTTTGTTACATGCAATACTATTTCTATATTTCATTACACGAAACCTCAATTTTAGATTATGCTATAGAAAATACTAAGTTTAAACAAAAAATGACATATTATTAGAATATTCTTTTAGTTATCACCTAGCCACTAGAATAGAATGTATGAAAAAGATTTAAAAAAATTTTAAAAATCATTTATTCACATTTATAAAATGAACTATTTTGAAACCAATTAATTAGAAATGAACTTAATAACAATTTTAATAAGAAGAATTTCTTTTTTGAAAAACTATTTTTCTATGCACAACCAAAATTTTCCACAATAAATTAAACAAACCACAATTTGTGATTATTTTTAATAAAATGTTTATATTATATTTTCAATACACTATTAAACAATAATCTTATGATTTATCTTGATAATAGATATGTATAAATCTATTTTTGCATATAAAAATATGTCTTTCTCTAAAAGGTAGTTTTACCCCCTTTTGTTAGAGAACATATTGTTAAACTAAATTTTAAAAATTTAAAATATTCTATTTGAAAAAATGAACATTATTTTTGAATTATTAATGTCACATTTATCATAGGGTGTTTTTTTGGCTTTTTTCTATGACTGTTCATTTTAATGAATTTTGAAAACTAATAAATTTTAATTTAAAACATTCTTTTAATAAAATTTATTTTTATAGAAAAATAATATTTTAAAACTTTTAAATTATTATGTTTTAAATTATATATATATATATATAAATACAATTATGGTCATTTTAATCAATTTCAAAATGATATTAGATATAAAAAATTTCAAAACATTTGATCATTTTCACTTTAAAACCCACATTCTTATCAAGTATATGGGATTAATTTTATTTTTATTTTTTTCCAATTCTGTGAATTGAATAAAAAAATTATCATTCATTTGGTATTTCAATTATT
This sequence comes from Viscum album, assembly GCA_963277665.1. Taxonomy (NCBI): domain Eukaryota; kingdom Viridiplantae; phylum Streptophyta; class Magnoliopsida; order Santalales; family Viscaceae; genus Viscum; species Viscum album. The sequence continues at coordinate 1,903,021 of OY728148.1, read as the reverse complement.
TATAATCTAGAATAAGTAAAAAATAATTTTTGACAAAAAATATTAGTGTAAATGGATAAAATTAATTACAATGATTAAGGAAAAACATGTTTACTTTATGGATAAACTTATAATATAATGTGTAGGAATGTCCCAAAACTGGTCAAAAATTAAATTTACATATATATATATATTTCTTCCCTTTTAACCTCAGGATCTTATATTATTAGTTTTTGGGACAATTATCCTTGAAATTTACCCATGTAATAAGTTATGTAATGAAAAATAAAACAAATAAACCTTTATTCATTTTGATTTCTATTAAAAAATTAATAAGTATAAAACCACACAAGTTTGGTTATAAATATTATTTACGACTATAGATGAGCCATTTTATCTTAATAATTTATTTTAAATTTTTTGAGGTGGTATACTTATATTAAATTCTTACGAAATTCCAAAGTAAGAATTATTTAGTTAATAATTAAATAAATCAAATAATTCAAAATACATTAAAACTGAATTAAATGGAATGAATTATTTCATAAAATTAATTTTTTAGATGAATATATCATATTAAATAAACCAAAAAATCACATATTCCAATGGAATTATTTTATAGTTATTTCTAAAATTAAATATATTAAATAATGTAAAGATTTTCATTAATGGTATTTTATAATAAATGATATTTTATTAAATGATTAAAAATTACTAAAAAACATATGTTCTGAAAAATTATGTTTAAATTTTTTTAAGTATAATATAAGGACCATTAATTTACCAATTTATCATTAATAATTAACATATTTACCTATAAATTGTAAAAAAGATGTTAACATGGTCGGGATTAAAAAAGGGTTTGTGCGCATTACGTGCACTTCTATTAAAATTAATTTCTAAAACATATAGGGTATATATTTTATAAATCAGAAATAAAATTATAGAATAACTGGGCTTTAATATTATTATAATTCTCACTTTAATTTAGAAAAAATGTATAAATTACTTAGGTTATAAAACTAGTTACTATAATGAAAACCGAAAATTTCAATATAATGAAACATGAAAGTTATGGAACCAAATGTTTAAATCATACATATAAACACATGGGTTAGGTTTGGATCGACTTTATCATCCCATAATAAATATAATAATCATTTTTGATCATATTGTGGTAATCTTGACCTCTCGATAGTAAATACCTTTGATTATTTACAAGAAGTTCACCCCTCCTAAACTATAAAACAGAAGTCACTCTCCCCAATTTCTCACACATTTCAATCCATTTGATTTTACTAACATCTTCCAAGATCACTTCCAAAATTACCCCATATTATTCTAAAAAATTTAATTTGGGATCATATCCACCAAATTATTTAAATTTGGAAAAACCAAAAATAGATACCAGAAGAAAAGAATGTTTGAACAAGTATGTCAATAGTCAAAAATTAAGGTAATATGATTTGAAGTCTTACATTTATTTCAGAGAGACACAATCTATATTCAACCCATGTTTCATTTTTTTGGTCTATATTATTCATAATTACATTACATATAATGATTTCTTCTCAATTTATGGTAAATATTGTTCCCAATGGTGCTGTTATTTCATGGAGATCATAACTCTAATGTCACTACAACATTACAAGATTTCTATCTCACTTTTTACATTTCTAAGGAATGTTTCATTTTCACCACATCCTTGTTACATGTGGTTTATAATCTTACATGTAATTTATTTCATGATTATTACAATAAAATGTATTGTTGATTACATATCCATTATAGGTTATCCCTTTCTTGGGATTTATGATTCAAATAATACAAATAAGTAACAGTTTTTTATCTCAATTTACCTTTTTTGTGTTGTATGTAATCATATAAACCTGTACTAAACCATGAAGTGCATATACATCCCATTATAAATGTAATATAATGAATTTTTGCATCCTAATTATATATTATGTTTTATTTGATGTTATTCCTTAACGGGGCTTATGATTCAAGGTTAATGGAGTTTTAAAAATGTTATGTTATAATCTCAACGTATATCTGGATTCTTCTTGATATCTCCTTGTAATGATTCAATTTTTACACTATTTGTTACATAATACTATTAATAAAAAAAATTAAAAAAATATAACATTATTTCTCTCTTTGGTTGGGGGTTTTTTATTTATAAACCATGTTTTCTAAAAGTATTTAAAAAAATTTAATTATATTTTATGCTATATTTTAACATAATTATTTTCTAACTGTTTTATGTTATTAAAAATGATATAAATAATTTTCAAATAATCATTTATATTTTTTCATGTTATATTAAATTTACAATGTTTTCAATATGATTTATTTTTTGAAAATCATATATCAATGTGAAAAGTATATTTTTCTCAACAGATGTATAAAATTATATTTCCAAATTCTTTATGATATAAAATGAAATCCTAATTATAATTTATTATTTACAAGGGATATGATCCAAGGATACCATTTTTATTATTTCTTTGAATGGTTTATGTTATGATGACATGATGTTTATCAAACCTATTTCTTTTCCATAGGTTATATCATAAAAAATATTCTGAAGCCTTCTAATTTTCAACGGTTATTAAATAATAAAATTGTTATGAAACCTATCTATTTTCCAAAAGTGATGATAAGATTAAATTTTTATTATACCCATTTCAATTCACAAGCTATGATATGATTAATTGTTATGATCTCGCGGAAAACAGAAAAAATGATTTCATTAAGTGATGGGTGGGACCTATATCTCCCTTGAATGGAGTTTGTAAAGAATTATATTTCTTATAACTTATATAGGGTTGGAATATGGAATGATCCTAGTTTATTAGGACATGTCCAAATTGAGGGGTTAACTAAGTTTAGAATAAAACATTGTCTACTATGATTGTTTGGGAGTAAATCTATTCCACTATTTCAAAATGGATTCTAATTGGGATGGTGCAGTGTCCCACTTAAGAGGTTATCCACCAAAAATAATGGTACATGGGTGCTCAGTCCAAGAATAAAAGATGGTAAATGAGAGGTCATCTCAATCCCAAATAATTTGTGTGGGTTGAAATCCAAAAAATAAAATTTTATTATTGTATTAGTCTAAATACTTGAAACAATAATTTCTATTCTTCCATAAATTCAACAAAATACATGTGCTATGAAATGTTATAGTCTCAAGAGTAATTCTTGTTAATTATCTAATGATTAATTTTTTATGAGAATCCAAAGTTTATGTCATGACTCGTGATTATGATATTCTATATAAAGGGTATGGTTTTAATTTTTTTAATCAAGTTCTCAAACACATATTTTCATGAAATTCTTACGTGTCTTCTTCCATTATGCTCATTGAGCATATTAGATCACCCATTCTAATGTTTCCTTCCCCTAGGGTTTGAAGAATAGTTTTAGGTCTCTATATTAAATGGTAATATCATTGATCTAAACAATGATGATATATCCACATATTAAAAGTTTCAGTTCCATCATTTCAAAGGGAGTAAACTATTGTGGTCCTTGGACATGTTTTTGTGCAATATAATGAATATTCAACTAAAAATATTTAATATCCATTTTGGTTACTCCTTGGTAAATATTGATAGTATTAAAGGAAAGGTATAGTCAACATTTGGACACTATGATGAGAAAAAATTAGTGAGATCAGTAGGGATATTTCTATGATTATGTCAAGGGTTTTCTCTAAGGATAAGTCTAAGGATGAGTGAATTTTTAGGAAAATGACCTAGAAATTATTAAATTATTTATAATGTGGTTTCCATGAAAATAAATCCGTGATCATATAATAAAAGTGGATTTGTATCTAAAACATCTATAAATAGGGTTAAAACCCCTCAAAAAACATGTTCGAGATGTATTTTATTGAAAATTGGTTAATAACAATAGGATTTGTTGCACACAAAGTTTGACACTCTTGAGGGTGTGATTTTAAGATTGAAAAACACATTTATGAACCATTATTAAGGATTTAAATATATTATGACTTGAAGTAACCTTAGATTAACAGATTGTTATATATATTAAGAGAGGTGGTGTTATGATTTAGATATTTTATATGTTATTTTTCAATATTATCTATCTAACACTGTATTTTTTTATTGTCAATTCCAAGAACTAGAAGAAACATGGTTTACATTGAATATGATGGTTAGTTTTATGATGAGAATCTAAATGGGATAATGACTATTGTAAATTAATTTGTTATTATTCCTAATTATTTTTCAGGGAGTATTTATAATAATTTGTAATTTAAAAATCTCAAAATCACAAAAAACAAATTGGAGGAATGGGTTCTCTTTGAGATCAACTTATGGTAACCAAGGGGAAATGAAGATTTAGTTTCATATATATCAAGAATGTTGCCAAAAACACTCATTAATATCTATCAAAGTAATGATATAATGTTTTATAAGTGCTAAATATGTTCATATAATATCTAATTTACAAGAAAAAATGAAGAGTTTAGTTAATGGAATGGAGAAGAATGTTAGAATTCACAAAGTGTTATCAATGGTTTAATGTTTTTATTGGAGAAGTTGTGGAAATTATAAAAATAAATGTCTTAGGTGAATATCTAATGAAGGAAATAAGAATCAGAATATAAGAAATGGTTTTAATACAAATTATTAAGAGATCAAGAACAACATATGAATGTTATGTGATGACCTAATAGTTTTTTTTATAAGCATTATTAAATTTATTTTGATGAATTTTATAACCAGATTCAAATTTGATATTTCAGGACCATGGTATTATGGAATAATATGATGAATCCTAGTAAATGGTTTCATAAGGAAGTGTGATTATTGAAGTATTTATGTATTTGGATTTGAGAATTATGATTTCCATAAGAATTTTAAGTATAAGATTTTATTTAGTATATGAATGGATATATTGAATGATGTTTATGGAATTGAAAATTAATTTAATAGAATAATGATATATTTATTATGGGATTATACCCCTAAATATGTTTTAGATTATAATAAAATGGTGTTTAGTTTGGACTAGGATATGACTTATTTTTAAGTTAATAGGACTGTATCGACAACCTCATAACTATGAAAGGATTGGAAGAAAAATTTGTCTATGTTAACATTGATGGAGCACATAAAATGTTGGATCTATGTAATATATTCAATAATATATGCTTTAATCCAAGTAATGAGGGACAATTATTATTCTCATTTAGATTATATGGTAATTCTGGTTATTACATTGTTCAAAAAGAATACATGATGAATCTACTCACATGACTGGTATGTGACAATCAAGATATAATTTTGGATATATAAAAATATAATGTTGATTTTATTTTGAGAAATTTAGTAACCTTATTTATAATTTTTTGGATTATAATATTTTGTAAGGGATATAAGGCTATACATTTATGGAATGTTTAAAGTTGAACATTGGATGGTTCTTCATATATTAATGTATAATTTAACCTTATGAATATTTATTCATGATTTGGGATAACCAATTTTTTGTAATGATAACAAAAGATATAAAATTGAGTAATTATTATTTGTAGGGTTCAACAAATTTGTAACTGATTCAGATATATAATATAACTTTAATTTCACGTAATTAGTTATTAAGTGGAAATGTATTAAGCCCTTACCAAAGTGTGATTTTTATTTTATGAAATAAAGTATAACTTTTTTTGAAAATTATTGAAAAAAAAGTCTCATGCTGTAATAATTCATGATGATATCAATGAACATTTTCATGCCTCAATGGGTTATGAACTTGTGATCATTAATGTTCTAAAAACCATATTCCATATCACTCTCCCTTAGTATTGGGGGTCAGTTTCCTCTTCCATGTCTATGTTTTCACTTCCCACATATGTTCTCTTATATGGGAAACATATTATGAGTTACTTCGGGAAACCATTATGCTTACAACCTTCCAAATTTAAAATGATGTTTTAGTAATCCTTTTTAAGATGTGGCATCAATTTAGGGAACCATTAAGTATTAAAATTTTGATGAAACAAATGAATTTTGATAAATAAATTCTTTTGAAGGGGGGTTGAATATAACACATTGATTTTTATGATTTATTTTTTTTCTACATAAATTAAAATTTATTGATGGATTTCATTTCAAAATACACCAAGTTAATCATACACTTCACAAAACACATATTTTATCATTCAGTACATGAATCACTCTATTTTCTTATGTTACACGCATTACCATATATATATATTGTATTGTATACAACACCAAACGTTTCTTTAATTACACACTACACTAAGTTTAAATGAAACATGGAATTTTATTAAAATACAATCAAAATTATCACCAATTTTTTTGAATGGTGGGTATAAAAAGTATTAACTAAAATATGGAAATTTTTTGTATTATTTTTAATAAAATTAATTATTTGGCCCCCAAATAATGAGAAATGAAAGTAAATACTATTTTAAAGTAGTTTATTACTTTTTCTAAAAAAACTATTTTTCTATCTACAGACATATTTTATCTAAATAAACAAGACAAAAAATTTATGAAAAAATTTATGGAAATGTATATATTATATATTCAAATGACTATTTATAATTAATATTGTATGTTTTCTAGAAAAGATATGATAATAAATACTATTTTACTTATAAATAGATGTATTTTTTCAATGGAACTGTAACTTCATTTTAATGTATCACTTAGTTTTAAACTAAATTTTTACCCTATTACAAATTTTATTTGACAAAATATTCTCAATTTTTGGAATTATTATTTAGAAATTAGCTGAGGTGGAATCTTTGGATATTATGAGATGTCTTATTTTTTTATTAATATTGAAAAATACATAACATTAATGGAAAATTAACATTTAGTCTAATTGATTTATAGATTTATATTAAATTTAAAATTTTTATTAATGCTTGAATAGATCAATTGTATATCTATTAATCTAATTAATGTCATTATAATGAATTTAGGGTTGAAATTGGATATATAAAAAATTGTATCATTTTGATCATTTTCACATTAAAATCCCTCTTTCTCATCACAACTATGGGATTAATTTTTATTAATTATTATCCCATTTTGTGATTTTAACATGGGAAAATAGATTCCATATTTGTAATAATTCAAATTTATAAAATCTAATTATGAAAAAATAATTTTTTGTAAAAACTAATACTGAAAATGATTAAATTTAATTAAGCCATGGAAAAAAATAGTTTATATGGTGGTTAATCCTAGAATATAAGGTGTATGAGTGACACAACATAAGTCTAAAACCCATTTATAGAAATATATTAAACCAATTTATCCTGAGATATAGTATTTTTATTTTTGGGGACACTTTTACTTGAATGTGACTCATATTATAAGTTCTATAAAGAGAAAGTAAAAAAATGTACCTTTCATCCTTAAATTTCATTGAAGCTTTAGAATAGGGATGAAACTACAAAAGTTAAGTTATAACAATTATTTTTTAATATAAATAATTTATTTCAATCGTGATATTTTTTTTAATATATAATAAAATTATAGTTGAAAAAAACTCCAACACATGAATTATTTATTTAATAATTAAATAAATGAAATGACACTAAAAACATTTAACGTGAAGTAAATTTAATTATTGATTATCTATATTTGAGGTTTTAGATGAATATATCATTATAAATATGTTTGCAATTTATATATTCCAATTGTATAATTGTCTTGATATTTTTAAATTCAAATATATTAAATAATGTTAAAATTGAAAATAATATTATTTTATGTTAAATGATATTATATTAAATGATTTAAAATTAATAAAAATGTCATATTCATAAAAATTGTTTTTAAATCATAATAGATGTACTATATGGTATTTTAATGAACCAATTTACATTTTATAATGAACATATTTTCCCCTTAATAGGAAAAACATTCTTACTATGGTTAGGGATAGAGAAGTTTTTTTGCTCATTATGTGTGCTTCTATAAAAATTAATTTCCAAAACATATGGGTTTTTTATTTTATAAACTTGATATTATATTTTGGAATCAGTGGGTTTAAAGTTTTTATATAATTCTCAATTTAATTTATTCATAATGTGTAAATTATTTAATGTAGAAAAATATATAGAATAATGGAAAATAAAAATGGTAAAATATTAATACTTAAGTGTTAAAGAACCAAATAATTATGAGATGTGTATAAATTTTTATTGGAGGATTGGATGGACATTTTCATGCTTCCAAAAATTTAAATTTATTTTTTTGTGAAATTTTAGGTAAAAGTAACCTCCAAATAGTTAATACTTTTGAGTATTTACAAGAATGTCTCCCCTCCTCCACTGTAAAAGGGAAGCCACTCTACCCCATTATTTGGATATATCAAGAAACATTCCTTGAAAAATCTCAACTAATATCACTTGTAAACCTCAATACTCTAATCCTAGATTTATTACTGTGGGAATAAGTCCAACCATGTAATTTCATTAGTAAAAAAATGAGATACCTTTAGAACATGAACATTGAAAGAGTACAATGAGAGTCAATAATTATGGTAAGGGATTTCTAGTTTTGCATTTATTTTGGGGAATATTATGTCGTATTAACCACTATAATAGTTTTTTAGGTGTAGATAATTTCTCCATGAATTGATATATCACAAATCTACCGCATTTCAGGATAAATATTTTTTCCACTAATGTAATAATTTCATAGGGATATTGATTCAAAAGTTAATCCATCAATAAAGGATTTTCATCGTAGTTTTTCACTTTTGTGAGACACGTGTAATTTTCACCACCTACTTATTATATGTGATTTATAAACATCGAGGTAATTTATTTTATTATTATAACCATAATAATTATTTCAATTTATATTTTCATATAATGATCTCTATTTCATGGGGTTTCAGTTCAAAGTGGAAAATTGGTAATGGATTTTTTAATCATCTTTTATTTCTGTGAGATATATATTATGATATAGACCTATATTAATTCATGAGGTGTATATATATCCCCATTTACATGTGATAATATGAATTTATCTATACTAGTGATTATTTTATAATATTTTATGTTATAATCTCATCTTTTGTCAGTATTATTTATGTTTATGCTTCCAATGATAAAATCTAACATTATAACAAATAATAATTCAAATATTTTTTATTATCCTATGGTTTTTTATGATATATTCATGTAATTGTACCATTTTTCCACACTTTTTTACTTATAATACTTAGAAAAAAATTTATGAAAATATTTTCATTTTTCTCCCTTTGGTCGAAAATTTATTTTCTTCCAAACAAATGTTTTGTAAAAATGTTATTAAAAATACTTCTAAATGGAATTTTGAGATCATTTTCATGTAAAATTATTCAAAAAATGGTTTCTGATTTAAAAAATATATTAAAATTCTTTTGAATTATACTTTTATGAGTTTTCATGGTTATTTTCAATGGAAAAAGTTTCCAAAATGTTTAATGTTTAAAAATATTTTTTCAAATTGGAAATGTTAATTACCTTAAGAGATTATTAAAAATATTATTAAGAATTAATTTCAATATAAGATCAAATCCATTGATATAATTTATTAGTTTCAGGGATATGATCCAATGATAGTATTCATATTCTTTCTTTGAATGGTTTATGATTTGAGGATTAGATGTTGATGGGACCAATTTTTCATCTTCATGTTATATCATGATAAAATTATTATGAAACCCACTTATTTTTGTTGTATATTATATGATGAAAATTTTATGGAACCACTATCATTTTCAAAGGTTATTATATGTTGAAATCATTTTGACACCCATTTAATATCATGGGTTATGATATGGTGATTGTTAGTGATATTCTTGCTCACATCAATATGGTTTCCATTATTTTATGGGTGGCACCTATTTATCTCTCCAACTAATTGGGTAATGATTTATATATAAAATGATAAGGAGATGAAAAGAATTAAAAGCTAACCCAGTTCCATAAGACATGGTTAGAACAAGGAGTGAACTCGGTTCAGAAAAGAACATTGTCCACTAGAATGGTTAGCAGAGCAAACCCATTTCACTACGAGGAATGATATTACACTAGGGATAATGGTGTGTCTCACCGAGGAGGTTATCTTCTTAAATGTAGGGTACAAATATTGTAATCCCAATCCTAAAAAATGGTTTACGGGAGGTCATACCAAGCCGAAAAGAGGTACGTGAGTTGTCTACCCAATCAAAATTGGTTTTCAATATCTTGGTTCATAGCCTTAAATGATGATTTTTAAGATTTTTTATATTCTAAAAGTTATATGTCTTATGAAATTTTATTCTCTCATGGATCATGTTATTTTATTATCATTTGATTAATTTCATATGAACTTACAATCATTATGTCATCACTCATGATTATGATCTTTGATATGCAGGGTATGTCTTTCAAATGTTATAATCAAGTTATCAGACACTTATGTTCAATTTATTCTTATATATCTCTCTTATTTAAACTTAGTATGCATCTATGCTCATCCTTTCGTATGTTTACTTACCCCATTTCAAAAATAATGGTTTTAAGTAGGTTTACTAAATGTTAATATCTTTGTTGGAAACATTGAATATATATCATGATATTAGAGTTTTCTTCCAATTTGAAAAGTAAATAAAATATTACTATTCCCCAGAATGTGTTTTCATAATGTAATCAAAACTCATGTAAAAATATGTAATATCCATTTATGTTAACTCTAGATTATTATAGGTTATAATTAGTTCATCGAACAGATTAATGTCAAATAGATATGTAGAATAAAAATATTGATCAACCAAACACCCCAAACACAAAGCAATGAATTAATTTTAAGGATTATGGGTATTATACCAATCAATTCACCAATTTAATTGTTAAGTATTAAAATCTATATTAGTACATTGTAAATTAAAGGGGAAAAGTTAAATCCTATATAATTATAGTTTTTTGATGTGATGTGGTGAAAGGTACACTCATCAACTACTCTAAAACTCAAATTATCTTATTTGATTCTAGAATATAACCATAAATTAGTATATGGGATGTTTTATCAGAGAATTAAATCACTATCCAAATTTAGATATATTGAATTATCAGTAAAAACATATTGTAGTCTAATGATTTCATTTAATTTGAATGACTCTTATCCAAAAACAATTATGGGGAAGTTATTACAATAAATCATATTTTACAACCTTTATTGTAATTTGATGTCATATTTGGCATGGATTACCTCTATATAAAAAATTAATATATTAACATAGATGATATGAATCCACTTTTCATATCGTGAATCGAACTTTGATTAGTTTTGTTTTAAGGATGACCATGAACTCACTTGAGAAATTACTACCATAATGCGGATCGTAATTCACAATCATGAGGGGTATTTTGATCCAATGTATGGAGAAAATTGTGTGGGAATTATGGTTATTGGGATAAAATATGTTAATATATTTTTAGTATATTTTCAATGTCAGCAACCAAATTATGAGAGCCACACCCCAAAAGTTTTATTCCTAGTTATTTTATTTATTTTCATGTTAACATTACAATTCTTTCATTATATGTTTTTTGTATTATAAGATTAGAAAAGTTGTATGAGTTTAGTAATGTCGTATGGTTTTTATTAATATTTCTCCAAACTATGTGCCATCCTTGTGATAGGGTTTTGAAATTTAGGAAAGTTATTTCTCACGGTTAGTGCATGGATTTCCCTATTGTGCAACCAAACCAGTGGGTGACCATGTCCCCTTGGGAAGGGTTCATATTTAGGATAGGAAAATTTTGTGATGTACCCTGTTTTTTTTTTAAAATTAAAAATCCATTTAAACATTCCACCCATTCTATCGTTAAATAGATCCCCTCCCCTCTCCTAGCCAGTCTTATATGACACGACAGCCCCCCCCCCCCATGCACCAAAATCATTCTAATATAAGTATCACTCTCATTATCGATCTTAATCCTCTCCCTTATCCATCCATATCCACCTTCCCCTTGATAAATTGTGTATATTCCAAAAACTATTCTATCTTACTTCAAAATTATTTATCAGTTCCTTTCTTTTAGGGTTAGAGAAACTCTCCAAGGTTGTCCCTCTCCCATTTTCAGGGGTTTTTCTTCTACCGCATCTATTGAAGGTATGCACTTCCATGATTTTTTTCCTAACATAATATGAGTGGTTGGATATTCATAAATAGTTTCTAGTTGAATAATATGTTTTATTGGGTTCAAGAAAATTTATATATACAATATTATCAAGATTTTAACGAAATTTTGATGAAATGTAAATGGGTTATTATAGTGTTCTCTCTATTATGTGTCTTCTCCTAAATATTTGTTATATTTTTGACCTATAATATTTTTATGATAATTGTTTTCTAGAATAATTGTGTTGTACCATTATTAGATATCGTTTACATCATTTCCTGACATAATGAATGTATTTAAATGATTATATTGGATTTTATTTCATTATATGAAAAACATTGTTATGTTTACATGCTCAATTCCTATGTTACCAATTTATATCATGTGTTTCCTCTACTTATTTTTATTCTCGTTTGTTATTCACATATACATGGGTGCTTAAATATAATCATTTTTATATTGGAATATGTGAATAAGTTCATTGAGAGACATATATATTTATTTAAATCTATAGGTATTTAGTAGTAAACAATGTATTGGACTTTAAATTTGGTTTTTGATATTGGTTTTCAAGGTAGTTATCAAAGGAACATTAAAAAAATTTAATAAACAAATAAATATGTGTCTAAAAAATGGGTGCATAAATGATTTCGTTTATAATATTTGTTCAATATAGTTTTATAGAAGGTGTTTTAAACATGTTCATTCATTTAATTTAAATGGATTGTGTTACAATTGATATTCTATATGATATATTAGGGAAATGGCATGAATTTTTTATAAAGGGACATGATCAACTAATTTATATTGGAATATATTTTTCAATCTATTGTTTTGATTGTTGTATGCATCATGGGAAATCATGAGTTCTTACATAGTATAACCTATAAAGTAATATTTATGCCACCACTATCCATTCGATAGAAGTATTTCATGGGTTTCATTAGATCAGATAATCACAATAGTAAGCTGAAAACAACCCAAAACAATGTGGATCAGTAATCAAGAATCCAACGTATAAAATAACTGAAGAATTTAGATCATGGTAATAAATAATTACAATATATTCTATATTTATCATTTGAAGGGACATTTTTGATGATGATCACCTGAATTTGAAAATGTATCCTTAATAACCCCAAGACAATACACCTACAAAATTATTACTGATTAAATCAAGTTTATACTAATTGTTGAGGGGGTCATAATACCTTCATGGAGGAATGATATACAACACTTAAATAATAAAGGAATTTTTGTGACATTTCCTAAAATTAGTGATTCTAAATCTATCGAATGAACATGACTAGTACACCTACAGAACCAATTGAAGACCACATATATCTTATATATCTACGACTATGAATCATTATTTTTAAAAAATCATGTGTTACCAAATATTGAATGAAATTACATGAACTAATTTCAATGAATAAATGAAAATAATTAAATGAATAATATATTTGGTTATTAACTAATGAAACCATTAAATAGATACAATTCATCTCAATGTACATTATATGGATCTGAAGAAAATTTAATATAATATTTATATCATATATAAATATATATATAATTTGTTATATCGTATTCATCATAATATAAACATATCATATTCATGTATTAAATATAAAATAAATATTATGTATACATATAGTATAATAATATATATATGGTCGATTTTATACACTATCGCAAAGCCCAATGTAATGAATAAATGAAAATCTATCAAACCAAAAATCCCGAGGACTTGACCTCATGGCCTTTCACTCACCCACCCACACCCCACCCTACATAATACACACCACCACAAATTTTTTGGAATCATATAATGTATATAAAAATATAATATATATCACATGAATGTGCATATATATTATATACAATCATTTAATTGAATATCCCAAAACTGCTTATTTAAACTAAAATCTTCTACGCACATTATAAAAATCATTAAAACGCATTGTGCATCCATCTAAAATCATTCATATATGGTTTTGACTAGTTATCTTTATTTTGAGATAAAATATTGGCAATTTTTTATCCCTATATGTGGGCCTATATTTGGGACCTTTTTTCCTTAGAATTATTGAAAAAAATATGAATTCGATATTTTTTAGATGTAAAAAAGAGTATCCCCTAGTAAATCATCAGTGATGATCAAGATAATAATTGGTCTAGTGTGATCTCCATGAAAAAGTTTCTAATTTACAAAAAAAAATCCACCCTAGTATCTACCATAAAAATCATTTTCTTGCCTATAAAAACCCTTTTTCATGACCTTGGGTGTCCATTAGACATGGAATACATCAATCTAGTAAAACATACTCACCTTTTCATAAATATATGAAAAATGTTGTCCATGTCAACAAATACATTGTAATTCATTTATATAATAGATGAGTACATCACATGAACCTCCTGTAAGAAGTTGATAAAATAATATGTAACTCAACTAATCATAGAGATTCATATTGTTGATCTATTTCAAATAATAGTCAAATGACTTTTCTTGTCATAAAAGAGGAAAAATACTATCCTGGTTGTACTCCACCAATAAAATGTCCTGCAATATAACGATCCACACTAGTATTAGATAAATTATTTTAAAACATGGATATCTTGTATAGAAATGTACATGTTAGGGATATCTATATTATCATAGAGGAAGGACTAATAATTATCATACATCCTAAGGTATATCATTAACATCATCACATCCCATGTGATGTACTTTGGATGGTCAATATATTTAATAAGTATTTAATTGTTATCTCATGAATATATTCTCCTTATCTCATAAACATCACTTTTTAATTATTATAATATTCAATTAAAGATGACTATAACATATCATAAAACATTGTAATACTCTATAATGATTATCAGTAATAGAAACTCAGTGTCACACATTGAGGGGAATTTTCATTTGAACGTTAATGTCAACTAAATAAAATCCAATAATAATGAATTATAATCTGAAATTTTCTTAATTATAGAAAATATATATATATTTAAAATTGTTAAAACCAATCTCATGTGTGTCTAATAACCTCATATTCTACATGATCCATATATTGTTAAAATGGTAATGTTTTCATTAATGGATCTAATATATTATCCTCTATTAGTACCAATTTTATATTTACATCTACCTTCTTAATTATCTCATTTATGAGTTTAAATTTTTGAAGAATTTTTTTATTGTTTTGGTGAGATTGGGGTTGTTTTGATTTGTAAATATTCATATTATTTCCACAATATAGCTCAATTTCTCCCTCGATGAAATAAACCACTCTATGTTTAGAAACGAACCTCCTGATAAAGAAATATTCAATCACGGAATATACTATATTTATGTATTCTCCCCATATTATTGAATCATCTATAGTTTATGGGTTTGAAACATTACATCTTATAGATCTACCATTTAGGAAAAAACATGGATCTATATTTAGATAATAGATCTTATTTCTTATATTAGAAAAAAGAATCTCTGTAAAATTTTACACAATGTTCATCCTCTCCCCCAATGGACTAGAAAATATACCAAGTCCTCCATAGTTACATAAAAATTTAATTTATAGGAATCCAGTGAATCATTTGAGGATTTTATTGGTATCTAAAAGTTATGGTCAATTCATAAGATAAAATATTACTAGTACAAAATTATACATTCACTTTACATAATATGGTGGATGTATGAAATATTTTATCCACCATTTCTAACTCTTCCGAATGATATATGATATTAAAAATATTCATTCAATTAAACATAAATAAATTAAAATTTGTGGTTCTAATGATCAATCAGTTTTTAAATTTACCAAAACATTTATTTTAGCATAGTCTTATCTATCTTTAATATCTATCTTAATAGATCATCATACACAATGTGTAGGCTTTTTCACCCAGTTATTTCACAGAGAAACATTTAACCATTCATACATTCATAGAATAATGCATCATAATGTAATTTCTAATCATTATTATTTCATAAATATAAAATATAAATTACTATACGAACCCTCTTATATATAAATAATAACTTGTGTTATTAATGAAAATAAATTCTTTGACTGCATCATCAAATTGAATTTTCTGAACTTGAGAAGCTTTCTTTAGACAACCAATTGACTGTGGAATCTTCCATACCATAGATGACTAAATTAACAATTCCAAACCACCGATCAATATCATATACCAACCTTAAAAATGTTTTTTTTATGTAAATTGGTTTTGACATCCGTTTTGTATTTCTAATAATCATAATGACATCATATTAAAATAAAATTAAAATGCGATATATCATTTCAATAGGATAAAATGTATCTTCAAAATCAATACCAAAATTTAATTTGTAACCATTTTCTACCAGGTGTTCTCTATAGTTCGATATAGAACCATACATTATTGGTTTATTATATAAAATCCACTTACACCAAATGTTTCTTACACCTTTGGGTGAATCATCCAATATATAGACAAGGTTAGTGTACAAGGAGTGCTTCTTAGATTACAATGATTTTAACCATAATTTTGAATTAGAACAAGAAATATCCAATTAAATTGTACTAGATTCATATTATATTAACATTAATTCATAATCATTAAACATAATAAATCCATATCTCCTGGGTTTCTAAATAATTATACCAAAACATCTAGAATCTTTTGTAACTAATTCTACTCTTCTACTAACACTCTTTACAAAATTGATTGAACCTATATCTTAGGAACACATCCAGTCTAATGGTAACTAACATATCCAAATTAAAATTCCCTCTCCCCCCCCCCACACTAACATATAATATTGTATATTAATGATTAAAACTATTAATGTTCTATCCATAATCACCTTGTGCTCAATATGGTGGTAACAATAATAAATATTAGTTTATTTTAGGATGCCAAACAATGAGCACTAAACTAATTTGGGTATAAGGTGGTAATAATACAATAATTTTATATGTTATAGACAACTATAAACTATCATATTGACATTATAGGATGTTTCCAAATACATATCTTATATGTTTTCATATTTTTTGATTTATGTGGAACATTGTTTTGAAAAAATTCAATGGATTATAGTGTAATACATTTGAATAAAATTAGAAGGTAACATATTATCATCCTCAATAAATCTATATCAAAAAATGTATGATTCATTCTCTTAGGTACATCATTTATTTTTGGTGTTCCAAGAGGAATGAGTGGTGTAACAATTCCATAACTCCTTAAATAGTTAGTAAATTAATGGCTAAACTACTCACCACCCCAATCTAATTGAAAAATATTTATAATTTTTCAAAGTTGATTTTTTACTTTTCTTGTAAAAATCATTGAATGTTTTTAAAATCTAAACATGGTATTCATCACATAAACATAAACATATATATTAAATTCATCAGTAAATGTAATAATAAAGCATTTTCCACCACTTTATTGAGTACTCCCAGGTCCACACACATCACTATGTCTAAGAACCAAGATGAATTCACTAGAACCATGATCCACAGAATACTCAGATTTGGGTCTGTATTCATGGGATTCCCCTATTATTTCAAAACCCTTCTATTCTCAAGATTTTAAGTAATTATTTACACATATTTTTTTCAACAAATAATGACCCATCAAGCATTTGATTCCTCCCTATATTTTCATTAATATAGATGTTTTGAAACATTCTATTAGTTTTGTTTACTTTGAGGCGGAGCATGAGTCTTCATTAATGATTATGGTTTCAATCAATCATCAGGTATATTTCATATCATGTTTTTATAATATTTTCTATCTTCAGTAGTCCTATTGTTTTCAACTAGAGGGTCTGTGATCTGTTCCTTCAACTCCAACCAGTAGATATGGTACTTCTAGATTTGATCCTCTAAAAAATTATACATCCTATATAGTATCATAGAACATGGATCAATTGGAGGACTGTTAGGTGTGAAATTTTCAAAGTTCAATTTAATCCTCGTGTGTGGCATTCAAACTTTTCAGATTATAATTAATTACAAGGGAACCTATTTTGAAGGAAATTATCCTTCATTATTGTTGTAGCTTCATCCTTGGGGAGTCCTGATGATTGTATATTCAGTGAGGTTCGAAAAATAGCCATATATTAGAAAAATATAAGATTTATTCCAATCCTAATGAACAATGAGGAGGATATGTGGGATTGGTTATGTTCATCCAAGGAATTAGTCTCCCACCAACATCTAACAACATTTTTACCTGGAAATTGTTGAACCTATAATAAGAAGTTAGTAAACTCTTTAGATCCTAACTCTATGAGTTCCATGGGAGTTAAACTTTAAAATAGATTCTCCAATTTATGTGATGGGACCTCGGATTCAGATGATTCAGAAGATGGAAATGGTTTGGAAATAGAAAGGTTAATGAGGAAAGGAATTCTAAAAAGTAGAAATATTCAAAGATTTAAGAATAACCAATTAAACCATTTCATAATTCTCAAAGACTACCAAATTATAAATAATATGATAACCCAAACTTTTTCGACCACATTGGAAGGAATAAAGCCATGACATTTGTCATTGGATTTATTGATCACCCAATTACAAAATAAAATAAAACTATTGTATGTAAAGACTACACATATATCTAAAACTGATGGGGACTCGATCAGATGTTAAGGTAATATTTGTTAAAAAACATTTCCATATTTCAAAGAAATATATTACATATTATATGGATTTTGATCAAATTCTCACTTATCATGAGACTCCCCTTCCTTGAGATAAAATAATGTAAAACACATAAGTTGAAGAAAAAACATTTGAACCCCAATTTTTCAATAATGGAGATATAAAAATTTCTACATTCGTAATAATGGATTGCCACATAGCCATTTGGAATAACCATTACATGCCAATTCTCTTACTATGAGCATCCTCATACAATTCAAGTATAAAATTGTGGAATATGATTTCAATATAAATTCTTATAAGGAACGCCAAAAGTAGATGAAAACATGGTTTTTGAAATCTACCACATAGAATATAATTCGAGATTAAATCTTAGCTGCGTATTTTTCTTTTAAGAATAAATTAAAATAATATTTTTATGGAAGAGTTATTTAAGGGTTGGGATATAATACATTCCTTACATGAGTATATTTTATATGGGGATCCAAATTTGTATAAATTCCTAATCATCCAAATTCTTATGAGGTTAAGAAATGTTAACACCATAATTTTGCATTGTGATGGGAATGAATTTACTTTTTTATTTTAATCTTATTCTTGTCTGATTTATTTATTCCCATTATTTGAGTTCAGTTTCTATAATATCATGGAATCTTGTATGTTTTTTCTTGGTGGTGTCTCAATGTGGACTCCATGGTGACTTAGGTTAGTTTAAATCTTATGGATAGGAGATTATAGTTTGATGGGGGAATTAGGGAGTATATTCAATGTCCATTGTCTTTGGTGATGAAACTTCAACCCACTATGATTTTTCGTGGTCTTTTTTAGATGGTATTGGTTTCATTGTATTTAATATCACGAAATGATATTAATAATATTGAGTTTCAAATTTATCTTTTAAAAAAATTATGAAAATAAAAATTGGTGAGTCCACAATAAGATCAAATACATCACCTTCCCTTTAAACATTCTTCCCATAAAAAATTACCTAGTAAACAAGATTCAAATCCTTCAAATGTTTCATTATCAAATATGTCAAGAAATTATTTTATATGGGGTCATGGAACACATTTATTTTTTATATGTTCAACGTGATAATTATAATGGTATGTGAGATTAGAATAAATCGTAGACGTCTAATTTTTAATGTTCTAAATTGGGTTATCAATATCTAGAAGGTATAAATAATTCATTATATTCTAAATTTTATTATATTTTAGAACTCTTGAACATAATAATGAATTAAAATACAATATCTTCCAAACAAGATGATGAAATAAAAATTAAGTTTATGGTCGGAATAATATTAAAGTTTTTAATTAAGTCACTAATACAATTGGTAGACATTGATCATTATTGTCGAATTCTAATGAAATAAAAATTCCTCAGTATTGAAAAAAAATATAATTCACCCTTCATAAATTCCCTCTAATATGTATTTCTATTTTTTTAACATAAATTATTTCCAAACTATTAGTAACCAATACACATTATTCTGATATAGAGGATATGATCTCTATATAATTCACATTCAGATTCTTATAATATTTCCCCTTGAGGACACTTACAAATAATTTATACCAATCATTTTTTTATTTCATGCTTGTAAGGTATCTCAATATGACTATTATTAAGAATGTCATGGTCTATAATAATTTTATATTAGTGGGTGAGTGTCATGACTGATTTATTTTCATTAAGGAATATAAATGAATGCTACCACTAAAAATGATTGTCACATATATCATATCAACTTTGTGAGTCATGGTCTACATTTCGCTATGTCTTCGGTTTCATTATAGTTACTTTCATCACTGATCTATTTAGTTAATTAATCAACCCAAGCATAACAAAATTTCTTATTGATAGGTGAATATATAATACATTTTACAAATCCATCATGTTACGACCCATCCTCGGGGCCCGTACCGTGACTACCCCAAGCCCGCCTTCAATAGGCCAGGTGCTGGCGACTACCACCAAGGCGTAAATCCCGGTAAAAAGGGAAGGCATTGCCTTTGTAAAGTAAACAAGAACCACAGAATAAGAAAGCGGAAGAAGTAAACACTAACTAAAAACTGGTACAACAGTAAGTGCAGAAAAGTATGTGGGCCAGTATACAAACCCAAACTGAATGTAAATTACAACTCAAAAAGGGAAAACAGCAACTGAAAAGTAAAGCCGCAACGTCGAGCCGTCCACTGGAAGTCCCAACTGAAGGGTGGGTACAGATAGCATCCACAGCTCCTCAGACCAGTCGTCTGCTCCGAGTACGTCCCACCCAGTGGTCCACCTCCAGGTACCGCCCTGCTCCGCAAGCCTCCACCACGATCAGCATTGTCCGTCATCTGCAACCAACACAACGCAGCGCGGGCATAGCCCGTGCAGGGGTGAGTATAAGATACTCAGTAGGGACCCTGAGTCCCCCGAAGGTCTCCTAGAATCCACAAAGGATATTCCACAAAGGAAAGATACAATCACAAAGTAACATCCAACACTGCTTAGGTATATGCCCATACATATACCTAAGTCATCAATTCTTGTTCGGCTCCAACATCCGAGCCCAAGTACAACCCAGTCCACACAGGAAAGCAAAACATAAATCCACACAAGAAAGCAAAACGTAAATCCACACAGGATAGCTCAACACAATCCACAAAGGAAAGAAAAATAGGATTCAGCTCACACAGGTATACATCTTCGAATGACAATAGAGATGATCACTGATCCATCTAAGTCATCGGACCCACAAAGGATCGATAGGTACTAACCCCCGCAATGACCCACAAAGGATCTGACCCACACAGGATCGATAGGTAACTAACCCCCGTAAAGACCCACACAGGATCGGACCCACACAGGATCTGTAGGCGTTGGCCCACACAGGACTGCTGAGCGCTGACCCACAAAGGATCGGACCCAGACAGGATCTGTAGCACTGGTCCACAAAGGATCGCTGAGTGATGTAGTCGTCGTCGAATCCACTGAGGATCTCTGCACAGTCGTCGTCGTCGTCACAGTAGCAGTCGCAGCCAGCTCTAGGGTTCTCGCACACAGCAAGCTCGTTCGGAGGGTCCGCTCCACGAGCCGAGTGGCTGATACATCAACTGACACATAGTCCAGAGTTGATGTATCCAAAAGTTCCGTATCGTCAACGGGAACTCAACGTCACAGACGGCGCGTCAATCGGACGCCCGGTTTGAGAGTTATTGGATTTTTTGTCCTAGGGGCCCGGTTGGTATTTAAGGCAAAACCAACCCGACCATACTCCACCTGCGTCCAAACCATGGGCGGACTAAGCCAAAAGATCTGTCTCACTTAGAGGAATTCAACAAAGTCGACGGCACGTCAATCGGACGTCCGTAGCTCAAGATATGAGCGTTTCCGCTCCGAGGGCCCGGTTGGTTTCGTGTACGAACCAACCCGGCCAAACCCAAAGTATTACGAAACCTTAGGTGTAGTATACTGAAACGACCGTCTTGATCCAAGGATCGCATGGCCACTGACGGCGCATCATTCGGAGTCCCGTAGCTCAAGTTATGAGCAAAAGACCAAAAAGGTCCGGAAACGGGGGGTCTGGGCCCGGACCGACCCGGTCCGACCCCCCCTGGGTCGGCCCGTACCGGGTCGACCCGATTGGGCACGACCCGGCCCGGCCGAGGCGGCCCGGCCGGTGGGTCGGCGTGGCTCGGCTCGGCCGAGCGGCCGATCAAGGGAAACTGCGGGGGGCGTGCTGCCCCCGTGTGAAGAGAAGTCGCGGCCCCGCGTTGGGCCGACCTCGCCAGCGGACGCAGTCGGGCCACCGCGTCCCGCTCGTCCGGTCCCGCGCGAGCGCGGGACCGCGGTGCTGTCGCCGCGGCTTCAGCTGCGGCAGGTCCATCCAGCGGCGCGCCAGGGCACCGCCGCGCCGGCGACCCGCACCACCGGTGGAGTCTGCGGGCCACCGGAGTTGCTCCGGTGGTCCGGTTCCATTTTCGTCTGCGCCGAAGCTCATCCCGGGTCCCGTTCTTCACTGCGGAATCAACAAATTGTCTCTGCGGCACGTTTTGTCGTCGTCCTCCATTCTGTACACCAAGAAACAAAGTGCGGTGGGTTCGGACTTGTTCGTTGGTCCGCACCCACCGCGTTAGCGGTTTGAAACAACACCATAATTATCAGCAATTAATAAACCTCGACCCGCAAAAATAATCCGCGAACCAACTTGTTAATTGGTTGGTCCGCGTTCTTGCCTTGGAGGAAAACAAACATGGGTATTATCATTTCAAAACGACCCCTACCTCAACGTCGTCATCGGACGCGAGCTCGTTGCGGAAGAAAAGGATCGTCGCGTCGCGGAAGGGTGTCGCTGTCGCGCGGTACTCGGCGTCGCGTAGACAAACTCTGAGGATCAAGAATATACAAATTTAATTATAGCAATTAAATCCTTGTTGATGTTATAATCCACAAAGAATTAAAAGGACTCCAATCCCCTGCCTCAAGATGCCGATCGAAGATTGTCGCGGGGATGGAACGTCGTGGAAGAAGCGTCGGCATCGCGGTACTCAGCGTCGCGACATCGATCTCCGAGGGCTCGGTGTTCTTCGTCGCCCTTCGTCGGAGGTCGGCATTCTTCACGTTCTTCGTGTTCTTCACGAAGGATGATTAAGGCATAGAATCTCCAAATCCTCTCAGCAAATCGCACCCAAGAAGAAAGGTGTGTTGGTCTTATTTTATTAATATGCCAACGATTTGAAAACAGGTTAAGAAACGAACAAATTAATTCATAGAGTTAATTTCAACGAATTAACCACCCATTTAATAGGGGCATTAAGAAATTAGAAAACGCATCAGTTGACTTCATTTAAGAGGGGGGTTGTGGGTGCGTTACTTAGGGGAAAAGAAACGGTGGGGCTCGTGCGGGCCCCACCTCACAAATATCCTACCAAGAGGGTAGGATATTTTGAATTGCACCCTATCTGCTTCAACTCAGATCAAGCAGTTTAAGTGGCTTTAAGCGGCTTTAAGTGAAATAAAATAAAGTTTTTCGTACCACATTATTTTATTTCTTAACTTAACCCCAAAAATTAAAAACCACACCCGAGCAAACACAACTCCGGAAGAGGCGTTTCTAAGAAAATACCAGTGCTACGATTCCATCGGTGCCCTCGGAATTCAATTCCGAGCAACGGTTCAAAAGTTAGAAAAACCCGCTCGTTCATTCACTGAACCTACCTGATACAAACTTCGGAACATGATTCCGGGCACACCGGGCCTCGGAATCAGGTGCCGTCAGAAACTGTGTTCTTGTAAAATTCCAAAGAAAATTAAGAAAAAAATTTCTTTGAATTTTACAGGTCTTTACATCACTCCCACCTCAAGGATTTACGTCCCCATAAAGATACATCATATACTAGGGAAACAAATGTGGGTACAGAGCACGCATCTGAGCCTCCCGCTCCCAAGTGCTCTCCTAGAGGTTCCCGTGCTGCAATCTGATGCGCACTAGAGGAATCGACCGTCCATGTAGGACCCACTCCTGTCGATCCTCGATCTCGACCGGGACCTCTGCAAAAGTCGCTCCATTATCAACGTCTAGCTCCCAATGGTCAATGATGTGCGTCGGGTCATGCACGTATCTCCTCAACTGAGATACGTGGAAGACGTCGTGCACCCGATGCAACTGAGGTGGTAGAGCCAGGCGATAAGCCACCTCGCCAATCCTGCTGAGGACCTAGAATGGTCTGATGAAGCGTGGAGACAACTTGCCGCCTCGGCCAAATCTTTGTAATCCACGTCGAGGTGAGACATGAAAGAAGACGTGGTCTCCATCCTCGAACTCTAGTGGCCTCCGCCTCCTATCAGCATAAGACTTATGCCGGCTCTGAGCTGTCCTCATCCTCTCCTGGATGACCTGGACCTTCTCTATTGTGGCCCGGACCTTCTCTGGTCCCATAAGTGCTGACTCCCCAGGGTCTATCCAGCACAAAGGAGATCTGCAAGTTCTGTCGTACAACGCCTCATATGGTGCCATCCCAATGGTGGAGTGGTAGCTGTTGTTGTACACAAACTCCACCAAGGGTAGGTGGTCCTCCCAGCTGTGACCAAAGTCGAGGACACATGTGCGGAGCATGTCCTCGAGAGTTTGAATGGTCCTCTCCGTCTGACCATCCGTCTGAGGGTGAAAGGTAGTGCTCAGACGTAGCCGCGTCCCGAACTCCTCCTGCAACCCCTTCCAAATCCGGGAAGTAAAGCGAGCATCTCGATCGGAGACGATAGATGATGGCACACCATGAAGTCGTACAATCTCCTGAACGTAGAGATTCCCCAAGCTCTCAACTGAGCCCTGCTCTCTGATGGGTAAGAAGTGAGCCGACTTGGTGAGTCGGTCTACAATCACCCAAATGGAGTCGTGACCTCTGGAAGTGCGTGGAAGTCCAGTCACGAAGTCCATAGATATCCCGTCTCACATCCACTCCGAGACCTCCAAAGGCTATACCAAGCCTGCTGGTACCTGATGCTCTGCCTTCACCTGCTGGCCGATGAGGCATCGTGAAATGAACTCTGCCACAGCCTTCTTCATGCCTGGCCACCAGTGCTGTCGTATGAGGTCCTGGTACATCTTCGCCACTCCAGGATGTACCGTCAAACGAGAAGTGTGAAACTCTCTCAGCACTTCCTCCCGTAAAGAAACTGGTACCAAGGTACGTCCTCTAAAAAGGATTTCGTGCTATGCTCCAAAAGAAAATCCATCAGGTGCCTGTCCTGAGGATATCTGCGTACGCCGCGTCTCACAGTCAGTGTCCCCATGCTGTGCCTCTCTGACCCGCTGTAGTAGTGTAGGAGTGACTGTGAGTGACTGAAGGAAGGCTGCTCCATCCCTATCCACGAAGGATATCTGCAAAGCGGATAGCTACTCTGTCGCCTCCTCAAGCAGCTAAATGCCCATCCTCCGTCTTAGAGCATCGGCTACCACGTTCCCCTTCCTAGGAGTATAGACTATCTCAAAGTCATAGTCCTGGAGGAACTCGAGCCATCGCCACTGTCTCAGGTTTAGGTCCTTCTGAGAGAAGATGTACCTGAGACTTTGATGGTCAGAAAAGACTGTAAAGCGCTCGACCATCAGATAGTGTCTCCATGTCTTCAGTGCGAATACCACTGCTGCTAACTCCAGGTCATGGGTAGCGTAGTTCTGCTCATGCGGCCTCAACTGACGTGATCCATAGGCGATCACCGCCCACTCCTGCATCAAGACACATCCGAGCCTAGTCCCTGATGCATCGCAGTAGACTACGTACCCTACTCCCTCCTCAGGAAACCTCAAGATAGGGGTGCTGGTCAATCTCTCTCTCAGCTCATGGAAGCTCTGCTGACATCCGTCTGACCACACAAAGGGTTTCCCCTTCTTCGTAAGAGCTGAGAGGGGTGATGAAACTTTGTAGAAGTCAGGCAAAAATCTCTGATAGTATCCAGCTAGTCCCAAGAAACTCCGCACCTCCGTCACGCTCTTGGGTGGATCCCAAGCTAGCACTGCCTCGATCTTCACAGAATCCACTACAACTCCCGCCTCAGAGATGACGTGTCCCAAGTAGTGGACCTCACGTATCCAGAACTGACACTTTGAGAGCTTTCCATAAAGCTAGTTCTCTCGGAGTGTGTCCAGTACAACTCGTAAGTGGTAGGCGTGCTTGTCCTCAGTCGTCGAGTATATCAAAATGTCGTCGATCAAGACTACGACAAAACGATCGAGGTATGGCTGAAAGATCCTGTTCATGAGGCCCATGAACACTTCTGGAGCGTTGGTTACGCCGAATGGCATAACCAAGAACTCATAGTGGCCATACCGACATCTGAAGGTCGTCTTCTGCACGTCCTCATCCCGAACTCTGAGCTGATGATATCCTGACCTGAGGTATATCTTCGAGAAACACCGTGCTCCCTTGATCTGATCGAAGAGGTCATCAATCCTCGGTAGCGGATACTTGTTCCTCACCGTCACCTGGTTCAGGCGACGATAGTCGACACAAATTCTCAAGCTCCCGTCTGCCTTCTTGGCAAACAATATCGGGGAAGCCCAGGGTGAAACACTGGGTCGGATGAATCCCTTGCCCTGCAAGTCCTCCAACTGTACTCGTAGCTCTCGAAGCTCAGCGGGGTCCATCCGATATCCTGGAGTCGATATCGGGGCTGTCCCGGGGTACAGGTCAATATAAAATTCTACCTCTCTGCAAGGAGGTAGCCCTGGAACGTCGTCGGGAAAGACGTCCGCGTAGTGATCCACCACTGCAGGAAAACTAGGACTTCGTACGTCAACTGCTCCTAGGATGAGGCCAGCCAACTGATGAGTGATGGGATGTCCTCTCCTCTGCGTTAGTCCATCCTGTGCTGCAAAGGCTCCCTTCTCGTCGGTGAAGGTGACCCTGCTCCCGTCGGTGCGTACACATCACACCTTGTGCCTAATACAGTCAATCTGTGCATGGACTGTAGATAACCAATCCATGCCCAACATGACGTCGTAAGGCCTCAACGCCGCTACAAGAAGATCCCAGCCGAAGCTCTCACCTCCTAGAGTAAGCTCACACTGCCGACACTAGTGCGTAATCGTCTAGTCTGCTCCCGTAGGAGTCTCTATCCATAAGGATCAAGCCAATGGCTCTGTCGGAATCTCTGAGCTCCGAACAAGGGTAGCGTCTATGAAAGAGTGACTCGCTCCTGTGTCTATAAGAACTGAAGAAAGGGTGGAATAGACACAGATAGTACCTCGAATCATCTCAGGCGCACCGTGTTCGTAGGCCTCCGCTGCCTGGAGTTGTGCCTGTCTCTACCCGCCAGCTCCCTGTGGTCGGGGTGGACCTCCTGGTGGTGGTGGTGGTAGAGCCTCAAAGCGTCGCCCACCACCTGATGTTCGGCCAGCTCCTCTACCTCGTCCGCCTCCTCCCTGCGGACCGTTAGGGTCGACCCTCTGCCCTTGCCTGGGTGGCCCCTCAACTGTCTGCTGCTCCTCGGCACGGTGGGTCGGGCAGTCATGAGCCATATGGCCCTGCCCGCCGCATGTGTAGCACTGCCTGCCTCTCGAAAGACTGGCTCCACGCTGTGTGCCCCGCACTGCTGAGCCAGTGTCCAGAGGTCGTCTATGTGAGGGTCTGGTCTGCATGGACCCCTGAGTCATTCGTCGGCTGCCTGCTGCAGAATACTCTACTACCTACCGCCCTGTAGTAGGTCTCGCTGCTGATGAAGGCTCAGCAAGGAAGCTCTCGATCAAAAGGGCTCGCTCCAGTACTCCTGCCTGAGTCGGAATGATGAGGGAGATCAGTGATGCCCTGATCTCATGTCTCAAACCTTGCTCAAAGGTCCGGGCCCGGAAGAATGGGTCCCGTACCATGTCGGTCAAGTAGCGAGAGAGATCGGTAAATCTCACCAAGTACTGGGCGACCGTCAAGCTGCCCTGCCACAGCTGTAGAAGCTCCTGGATGCGCACCGCACGGAGGGTGTCTTGGAAGAACTCCGAGTGGAAGAGGATCTCAAAGTATGACTAGAGAAGAGATGCCTCATCTTGCACCTGGAGCATCAAGCTCCACCATCAGCTCGCTGCTGCGTGCAGTAGGCACGCTGCGAGGATCACCATGAGGTCTGCTGGTGTCCTCACTAACCGGAAAACTCGCACCATTGCCTCCAGCCAGTCCTCGACTGCCTGGGGGTCCGTCTCCCCACGGAACTTGGGCGGTCGCTGGCGCTGGAACTCATGCAGTGCACTGAGGTGACGTGCATCATCAGCGGCTGGTGCTGGAAGCATCGGTGGCTCGGCGGGTAAAGGTACCGTCGGTGCCTCAACTGTCAAAGGGCCCTGCACCGAGGCATCGTCGCTCGGCGGGCTGTCGTCACCCTCAACTCTCGAAACCCTAGCTGGCTGCCGTCGTGGGGCCATCCTAAAAAGGAAACAGGTGCGCCACAGTCAGAACAGTATACCTGGTGAGCTAATACAAGTAATCACAAAGAAAACTTGAAACACACATGCAATCAATGTTTTTGTGCATTAATTCGGAAATCAGAAGTCAGGGTCCTGGTGTACGGATACGTCGGACGCCGCACCAACACTGGGCTCCCTGGATTGATAACCACACTCAATACACTTAACACTATTGCTTCACATAGAAGAAAGAACAGAGTCTGCGGTAGAACCGAACTGCCTCTGATACCAATTTGTTACGACCCGTCCTTGGGGCCCGTGTCGTGACTACCCCAAGCCCGCCTTCCATAGGCCAGGGGATGGCGACTAGCACCAAGGCGTAAATCCCGGTAAAAAGGGAAGGCATTGCCTTTGTAAAGTAAACAAGCACCACAGAATAAGCAAGCGGAAGAAGTAAACACTAAGTAAAAACTGGTACAACAGTAAGTGCGAAAAAGTAAGTGGTCCAGTATACAAACCCAAACTGAAAGTAAATTACAACTCAAAAACGGAAAACAGCAACTGAAAAGTAAAGCCGCAATGTTGAGCCGTCCACTGGAAGTCCCACCTGAAGGGTGGGTACAGATAGCCTCCACAGCTCCTTAGACCAGCCGTCCGCTCCGAGTACGTCCCACCCAGTGGTCCACCTCCAAGTATCGTCCTGCTCCGCAAGCCTCCACCACGGTCAGTGTTGTTTGTTGTCTGCAACCAACACAACGTAGTGCGGGCATAGCCCGTGCAGGTGTGAGTATAAGCTACTCAGTAAGGACTCCGAGACCCCCGAAGGTCTCCCAGAATCCACAAAGGATAATCCACAAAGGAAAGATACAATCACAAAGTAACATCTGACACTGCTTAGGTATATGCCCATACATATACCTAAGTCATCAATTCTTGTTCGGCTCCAACATCCGAGCCCAAGTACAACCCAGCCCACACAGGAAATTAAAACGTAAATCCACACAGGAAAGCAAAACGTAAATCCACAGAGGATAGGTCAACACAATCCACAAAGGAAAGAAAAACAGGATTCATCACACACAGGTATACTTCTTCGAATGACGATAGAGATGATCACTGATCCATCTAAGTCGTCGGACCCACAAAGGATCGATAGGTACTAACCCCCACAATGACCCACAAAGAATCTGACCCACATAGGATCGATAGGTAACTAACCCCCGCAACGACCCACACAGGATCGGACCCACACAGGATCTGTAGGCTTTGGCCCACACAGGACCGCTGAGCGCTGACCCACACAGGATCAAACCCACATAGGATCTGTAGCACTGACCCACAAAGGATCGCTGAGTGTTGTAGTCGTCGTCGAATCCACTGAGGATCTCTGCACAGTCGCCGTCGTCACAGTAGCAGTCGCAGCCAGCTCTAGGGTTCCCGCACACAACAAGCTCGTTCGGAGGGTCCGCTCCATGAGCCGAGAGGCTGATACATCAACTAACAAATAGTCCTGAGTTGATGTATCCAAAAGTTCCGTATCTTTAATAGGATCTCAACGTCGCAGACGGCGCGTCAATCAGACGCCCGGTCTGAGAGTTATTGGCTTTTTCGTCCCAGGGGCCCGGTTGGTTTTTAAAGAAAAACCAACCCGACCATACTCTTCCTGCATCCAAACCTCGGGCGGAGTAAGCCAAAAGATCCATCTCACTTAGAGGAATTCAACAAAGTCGACGGCACGTCAATCGGACATCCGTAGCTCAAGATATGAGTGTTTTCGCTCCGAGGGCCCGGTTCGTTTCGTGTACGAACCAACCCGGCCGAACTGAATGTATTCCGAAACCATGGGTGTAGTATACCGAAACGACCGTCTCGATCCAAGTATCGCATCTCCACTGACGGCGCGTCGTTCGGAGGCATGTAGCTCAAGTTATGAGCAAAAGACCAAAAAGGTCCGGAAACGGGGGGTCTGGGCCCGGACCGACCCGGCCCGACCCCCCTGGGTTGGCCCAAACCGGGTCGACCTGACCCGGGTCTAGGTCCGACCTGGTTGGGAGCGACCCGACCTGGCCAGGGCAGCTCGGCCCGCCCTGGGCATGACCCGGCCGGCGGGTGGGCTTGGCTCGGCTCGGCCGAGCGGCCGAGCAAGGGAAACCGCAGGGGGCGTGCTGCCCCCGCGTGAAGAGAAGTCGCGGCCCCGCGTGGGGCCGCCCTTGCCAGTGGACGAGGTCGGGCTGCCGCGTCCCTCTCCTCTGGTCCCGCACGGTCGCGGGACCACGCTGCTGCCGCCGCGGCTTCAGCCGCGGCGGGTCAGTCCGGCGGCGCGCCGGGGCGTCGCCGCCTCCGGCCGCCGGTGCCACCGCGCCGCCGGTGGAGTCCGCGGGCCACCGAAGTTGCTCTGGTGGACCGATTCCATTTCTGTTTGTGCCGTAGCTCATCCCGGGTCCCGTTCTTCACTGCGGAATCAACAAATCATCTTTGTGGCATGTTTTCTTGTCGTCCGTCGTTCCGCACACCAAGAAACAAAGGGCGGTGGGTTCAGACTTGTTCGTTGGTCCGCACCCACCGCGTTAGCGGTTTGAAACAACACCATAATTCCCAGAAATTAATAAACCTCGACCCGCAATAATAATATGTGAACCAACTAGTTAATTGGTTGGTCCGCGTTCTTGACTTGGAGGAAAACAAACATGGGTATTATCATTGCAAAACGACCCCTACCTCAACGTCGTCGTCGGACGCGAGCTCATCGCGGAATTGACCGTCGCGGAAGAAAAGGATCGTCGCATCGCGGAAGGGCGTCGCTGTCGCGCGGTACTCGGCATCGCGTAGACAAACTCCGAGGATCAAGAACATACAAATTTAATTATAACAATTAAATCCATGTTGATGTTATAATCCACAAAGAATTAAAAGAACCACAATCCCCTACCTCAAGATGCTGATCGAAGATTGTCACGGGGATGGAACGTCGTGGAAGAAGCATCGGCGTCGCGGTACTCGGCGTCACGACGTCGATCTCCGAGGGATCGGTGTTCTTCATCGCCCTTCGTCGGAGGTCGGCGTTCTTCGCGTTCTTCGCGAAGGAAGATGAAGGCACAGAATCTCCAAATCCTCTCAACAAATCGCACCCAAGAAGAAAGGTGTGTTGGACTTATTTTATTAATATGCCAATGGTTTGAAAACAGGTTAAGAAACGAACAAATTAATTCATAGAAATAATTTCAACGAATTAACTGCCCATTTAATAGGGGCGTTAAGAAATTAGAAAACGCGCCAGTTGACTTCATTTAAGAGGGGGGTTGCGGGTGCGTTACTTAGGGGAAAAGAAATGGTGGGGCTCGTGTGGGCCCCACCTCACAAATATCATACCAAGAGGGTAGGATATTTTGAATTTCACCCTATCCGCTTAAACTCATCTCAAGCAGCTTTAAGTGGCTTTAAGCGGCTTTAAGTGAAATAAAATAAAGTTTGTCGTACCACATTATTTTATTTCTTAACTTAACCCCAAAAATTAACAACCACACCCGAGAAAACGCAACTCCGGAAGAGGCGTTTCTAAGAAAATATCGGCGCTGCGATTCCATCAGTGCCCTCAGAATTTGATTCTGAGCACCGGTTTAAGAGTTAGAAAAACCTGCTCGTTCGTTCACTGAACGTACCCGAGCCAAACTTCGGAACATGATTCCGGGCACACTGGGCCTCGGAATCAGGTGCCGTCAGAAACTGGGTTCTTGTAAAATTCCAAATAAAATTAAGAAAATAATTTCCTTGAATTTTACGGGTCTTTACACATCATCTAGATTCAATAAACTCTATTTTTATATTAATATATTTCTGTTAGGATATCTAAAGTAGGGTAACGCACTGTAGAAACCAAAAATAAACTAACAATGGAAAATCATAGGGAACCCAAATTTAGTATGACTTACCCAATATGAAAATCTAAAGTCACTCGTCAATATGTTTACATACATTAGATAGTTTAGGGGAACCTAGTTGTGACCATATCTATTTGGTTATTGTTTTCATAGCAAGTTTCTCTCTGAAAGGAGTCTCACACGTAGTGTTTTAGGTGTTTTTCACTCTCTCGAATTTAATATAGATTATATAATTATTAAATTCACAACTATTGCACCATATGAAATATTTTTTTCTCATTATTTATTCAATTTTTTTATGAATTATTTTACCATTTTTTTTAGAATTTATATTCCAAACACCAAATAAATGTGTTCAAACCAATGTAATGTGTAACTATTTTCATAAGCCAATTTTTTTTGTTATATTACAAAACAGAAGATTTAAAAATCCATACCTATAATATAGATGAGTTATATTAACTTTTAATTTAATGTTTATGAGTTTATATCAAATGAAAAATCAATATATGAATAATCGTAGTGAAACAGAAACAAAAACCCCCCATTCACCTTTAAAGACAAGGAATTACATCCAGTGAAATAGGTGGTGTGACCCCAAGTCACACTATACAGAGATAATTTACTCAATAGTTAAATAAATTCACGAAATATATGACCCCAAATATATAAAAACTATATTAATCAAATATTCTTAATCTTATAACTCAAATTATAAACAATGCCCAAGGTAAATGAAATCATTGTTTTATGGAGGCATGTCATGCATGTATTATCAGGGTGTAACTACTAGAAACTGTTTAATAGTTAAACATTAGGCATACACTATATTTCTATTTTATAAATAATTAACCTGAACTTAATATCAATGCAATTTTGGAAATAAATAAATATTTAATTTATTGTTTACAAAACATTAAAGAACTATTCATGAATAATTCATATATAAATCATAACTATAATTTTTTTTAAAAAATATGAAGAATATATATATATTTATATGAAATACAATAATTACACTTCCATATTTTCTGTTACATTAAATTTATATGATATTTCTTCAATTATAAAAAAAATTACAATTCAATTTCTATTATATAATAAATTTATATAATCTAAATACCGTATAATTTGTATTTTATCTACTAGTTTAGTAACCTCTTATGAATTCATAATAATCACTTTTATTTCAAGAATATATGTTGAACCAAATAATTTGTAAAAATTATTTTAAATATTAACATTTAATATTTTGAAATATAATATCACTTAAAAGAATTAAATTTTTATTCTATTTTATATTAAATTATTTTAATTTTTCCTAAACACCATAAATTAGATATTCCTAAAATATTATTTATCATTTTTATTGAAATTTTATAATCGATTATAATAATATAAATTTATATTAACACCTTCATAAAAACATATTTTTTACACTTACTCATAATCAATATTTGGTGTCTCGTTGCCATGCCTTCACCCATTCGAAGGAAATTTGAATCAGAGTAACCTAAATTTAACCTTATACAAACAATTTATGTGTGGGTATTACCTTTATATAGAATGTGATGAACATGGGTAATGTATTAAATACCATTACGCAACACATATCTGTAAAGATAAATATGAGGATACCTTTACACAGATATTCTGTATAAGGGTATTAACTTTATATATATCATCTACGTAAAGATAACATAAAGGACACCTTTTATGTGGACCCTATATAAAACATTATAACCTCTATATATACACCTTCTATAAGAATAAATCATATATAAACTTACATATCACACATAAAGGTCTATAGAGTACATTTTTTATGAAAAGGTTTTCCACTCCAAGTTACAAATTTATAAAAAAACATAGTGATTCAAAATGATTAAAGCATGAAGAACCTAACTATAATAGGATTGATGGATTTAATTTAGACATATAATTTTTATTTAATGTTGAATATACACCAAAATAGATGGATAAATATTAAATAAATCAACTATGAAGAAATATAAGAAAAATAGAGTAAACATGATTCATTCCTTATAGTTGATTCTTTATTAATCCATATAAAGAGAACTATTGATGAATATCACCAGAATTAGAAAATTTATCTTTCCAAACTCAAAAATAATATGCTAAATTAAAGATCCAAGATCATATGAAATGTATCTCTACATATTGAATGGGTTCTGGTGTCTTCACAGTGAAACAAAAAATGTGTACTTCTTCTAGATGATAGTTTTAGTAAGATTTCATGAAAATGAGAATAAAAAATATGATGAATAAATGTGATAGGAACATACAAACACAAAATTGAATGGTTAATATCAATTATATAGTAAAATAGTGAGGATGCACTTTGATAAAACATTATATCTGTCACTTCTTATTTAGTTTAATTCATTTACCTCACGTTAATGATTAATTATAAATATTTTAATTAACCAACTTTATGTTCTAAAATGATGAGACCATTTTGGAGATACATTTCATTGTGTGAAACTATCTATTTTTCTCAATCATATTTAATAAAATATATATTTCATAAATATATATGTGTATATATATTATATATATAGTCTGCATCTTTCATGTGTATGATATTATCCATGCATCATATTTTGGTTTCAAAAATAAACTAATTACTATATATATATATAGTATCATATACTATATATATATATGTGTGTGTGAAATTTGAATTAGGTGAACGTTTACATGCAACACATTAATTTATTATGGTGAACAAACAAAAGTATTTATGTGGTGCCCACTCTAGGTATAGATGTGTTAGAACTCCAAATATTCCACAAGTGTGACATAAAATTATGATATGCACTTAGTCTTAGAGAACCTACATTGTTTTAACATTATTTATTTTATAAATAAATGATATTTGGATTTTCTCTTATAGTTAATTTACATTCAACTATAGATTTTAATATTGTTCTTTTTTACCTTAAACTATCTAGGAATTATAGGATCATGCATATAACCTTTTGACATTCATTTTATTCAGTATGTTATAATTTATTTTTTTGTATAGTGCTATTTTTGTGTTTAATGGATTATTTGGTTGTGATGAGTTTATAATTTTTATATTTTTCTAGAATAAATCAAACCTAGATTTTGAAACACATTTTTAAAAGAGTGTATTAAAACTATGGACTAACCAAATGCGATTTAGAAATAAATAACATTATTTTTTACAAATCTTATTTAAAATAAATTTTAAAATTATTATATTATAAATAATAATATCTAGATAATTTCCACAAAATATAATTCATGTACCTACTGGAGAAACTGTAATTGGATTATTAACTCACACACTACTGCCATGACCCAATGATTTATAAACTGAGTTTCTCTTGTATGTTCAAGATTGATGGTGAAGAGTATCATTTCATGGGATATTGATTTGAACAACACTTTGAGAAAATTATTATGAAATTTTATAGCTAGTGAACTTTGGAAACATGTAATGAATTGACGAGGTATGTGGGTATTTAATTTTAATGTTTTATAACTTTCATATAAATCTGCTACTTTTTTTTGTTTTCCCATAATCAGTGTCTCAATATATATGTTGATTTATGGATATTAAATAAAATGTCCCTTTTGTTACTATGGATTATTAGTTGATCAAATTTTTTCATTTGATATTGGTAAACCATATATCTTATTTGATTTACTTATCATAGTTTTTATAGGAAACCAACATATAGAAGTGTGATGTTCATATATTGTTATAATTATATAGGAAATAAATTTTGATACTATGGAAAATTAATTCCCATGTAGTTTCTTCTAATTCTCATGTTATTTTCTCCATCCTTGTGGATTATAAACACCAACTAAATTAGTTTATGGGATGGATCATCTATCCAATTGTTAGATATATCAAGTATGTTTTCTAAAACAATCTTGCCAAATAATAGGTTCTTAAGGGTGTCAAGTTTCCTAATGTTCCATTATTTCATTGGTATGTCAGGTGGATGGGGATACAATCATTCGGTTTTATAACATAGGTTAAGGTTTGGTTCATAATCACCACCGATCATGAGAAATATGAGTTGTCATGGGATGCTAAGTTTTGGATTTTAACCGTTCATTTTATGTTCTAGGATTCTAATGGTACATTATTCTCTTAGAGGGATTTTATTATTTTTCATGGATTTATATTTTTTAGGGTGAAAAAAGTGTATTTCAACCAGAATCATGATGAGAGGTCATATAAACTAGTGATTTTTGGGGAAAATATGTTCCCAGTTAGACATTACATATAGAAGTGGTTGTATGATTGGAACATTATCTCCAAAACCATGTGCCTAAGTCATGCACAAGCACCATTCCCCTTTAAAGAAGGTATTTATTCATTAAAGTTATAGATTATTGTTTTTTTAGGGGTTTCATAATAAGAAAATTGGTCTTAAAATTAAAAATTTTGGGGATTCAAAAATTAATATAGGTATCTTATAAAAAATGATGATTTTAAATTAAAAAAATGGATTTTGATATTTGGTGATTAAAATGAATTTTTATTCTTAAATTTATATTAATGAGAAAAATTAAAATCTGTATGATGGTGTTCTACCCCTAATTGAAACAGACCAGATGTTTTAAAATTAAATAAATTCTTTATTTAACATATGTCATCTTAAAATGGGTTTCAAGTAATATTTTAATTTACTAAAATGAGAATAAATAAACATAGTTCTTGAATATTTTTAAAGTCATTTTTTAATATATTTTTGGTTTTTTGAAACTATTAATGGACTATTTAATGTTTTTTATAGGATCATTGTTTTCAAATAACGGATTATAAGTGAAAAAAATTAGTTTTTAAATTATAAAAGCAATTATCCAAATAAATTGGGATATAATTTATCATCATAACTTTTAAATGATTTAAATGAAAATAAAAGAGGGTTTCAATTAGTTTTGTGCTATTTTAATTAGGATTTTGATTATGATTTTATCTTTTTTGATTTTTTTTGTGATTACATAATGTTACTCTTTTATACTCTAAATAATGTTCTTGAGAATTTTTATGCCTAAGAGTAAATCTATTTTGTGTTTTTAGACATTTGGATGTGGGTTTTATTCTAGTCAGGTGTGCCTCAAAAAATTTATTCTCATTTTCATCTTTTATATATGGTTATTTTGATGATAATTTGTGGATATGGTTGTATTTTAATTAATTTTAGTCTTTTGTGTATAGGATAATTCATGGAGGAGATTATTGGATGATTGTGGTACATTAATATCTAGTTAAGATAGATTGTGGCTAGTGTTGTTATAATTTTATTTCAATCAATATGATAAATTTCTAAGGAATGACATCCTCTAAAATCCTTTCATGAACATTTACCCAATTTTATGTCCCATGATTCATTGGTGGGTAATTATCATAATTGATTCTCCAAACACTTTTTACATGGTTGGAAATGACTAGATTAGTTGATGTGTACTACTTCTCTTGAGATTTTCTCTTTGGATCACTTCAAATGGTGTGATTTCTTTCAGTATGTTCAACGACACGTGTTCATTTGATGATTAAATATTGGCTTAAATATATTTCATATCTATGATTTTTTGGATTTTTTATATATCTTGATTTATGGCCTCCAATTTCAGTGTCGATATTCTTTTTGAATGGATTTACCTTGTTAATCCCCTATTATGGTACAAAAATATTAAGGAGACCCATATTATTAGTTAAATATTCATTTTATTGTTTTCATGGTAAGGTGGGAACTATTAATTGGATGTGGTTATATATGGGATATCATAAATTAATTTTGATGGAATGTATAGATTCAAGATTTGAGTGTCTCTGTATCTCATACTAAGGCTTTCGCCTCTATTTCTTAAATTTTTACTAATCTCTACATTGATTCTCCATGAATTTTTTTTTTTATTGGGGTAGAATTGGACATGTTTGGGAGAATCATCACATCCTAACTATTATATTCCTAATTATTTAATTTCACTTTTCATTTTAACAATTTTTGTTTTAGGGGGAGTCTTTTATTTTAGAAAATTTAAACATTATTAAGAGCTTTTCTTAGTCTCACAGTTTCTCAATATAGTTAATGAAAAAATAGTGTAGGTTTTTCATAGGGGATATAATTTGTAAGAATAATTTTCCTTATTGGTTCATTGTTTTCACGACCATGTGTATAGACCCTATGGTTGACTTGGTGCACCGAGTGGATGATGCATTATTGGATAAGGATAGTTAAACCATGTAGCCACCATAAAACATACCCAGTTTTTAAAATTTTTAAATTTTATTACCATTAAATTTATCACTAATTGAATACCCTCCCAATTTCTTTCGCCCCACAAAACAAAAAATTCAATCCCCCTTCACCCACCCCTAGAACCACCAAGCATGTGACCCACCTTACCTCTCACCTCATTTTCTTATGATTGGATTATAGGTTATTCTAGGTTTGGTACAATTCTCCTCATTCACCTTCGTCAACTCCCTTTTCCTTCATTCTCCTCATTCCATTCATTGTACTTCATGTGGATCACAACCTAAAGTATTGTAATTAATGTATTCTTATTGGATCCTTATTTCCATGGTGGGGAAACCACTCATAAAGTATCCTTCTACCATATTTGAGAGGGTTTCTTTTTTATCATGTCTATTGGACATAGTTTCTTCCATGATTTTTCGTTTTAATGACATTCCAAGAGTAATTGGGTGTTTATAAATAGTGTTTATTTAAATTAATAGTGTTTTTCATTCAATTTAATTTATATGCACAACTTCATCAAGGATTAAACGTTATTATGGTTTATATTTAAATGGTATTTTATGGAATTGTAATTATTATGTGTACACACCTAAATACTAATAATATTTTTAACCCATAAAATAGTTATAATATTTATTAAAAATAATAATAATATTTTAAAAAAAATCAATTTTTTTTTATTGGGGAATCATGTGACGAATGTGTTTAAGTGGGTCTGTTGGTTTTCATTTCATTGTTCGTCAAACATTATTAAAATTACATATTGTCATCCTTTGTTACTCACATATAGGTTATGGCGCTAATAATTATCTATATGTTTAGTGTCTATTCCTATATACTTGGGTATAAATACATATATTTGTGTATGTGTGTGTGTTTTTTTGGGTACGTGACCACATTCACATTATAATATGTGAATATGTGTATTTTGAGGAATATATATTTATGAATGTATGTATGTTTGTATGTATTTATTTTTGAATATATACATATGTATTTAATGATAAAAAAATCATGGAATCTAAGGTTTTTTTGGAATATGGTTTTAAAATAAGTTTTCAATCGAACATTTTAATTGAATTATAAATACATGGTTTGTATTTTAAATAGTGGCCAACAAATGATTTCATTTTTTTAATTTCATCAACTGAGTTTTATAGATAATATAATATATTATTACATGCATTATATTTAAGTAGAATGTGTTACTCATTGAATTATGTGAGATAGAGAGTCGAAATGGGTTGAAATGTATTTTATAAAGGGACTTCTTCATCCAAACCTAATGAGATATATTATACTATCAACTAATTGGATTTTTTTATTCCTCGTAGGAAAACATAGGTTCAAGGGTTGGATAAACTAGATAAAATGGGGTCCTATAACAATATCCATTCATGTTGAAGATTTATGTGGAACCTAATTTGGGTAGTAAAAAGTTATAAATCCCAATCCACCAAAAAGGTGATGTATAATTACATGGTTTTACATTATTTAGGGACCTTGGGGTGTTTTTCATAATTAATATAATAAATGATCATTGTATATATTTTCTATATTTATTAATATATATTATATTAGACATGTTTATAGTTTTTATTTATACATTTACCTTTCTATCACGTACGTTATCTTTATTACAACTACATGAGTTTTTTTTGTTAATTTACTTTTATTTTACTTGTTTAATATATATATTTATATGTTCGATGAATTAATTGGGAGCGTTTAGTCCCTATTTTATATATTATTCATGAATAAATAAAACCATGAATTAGAAACCCTTTTAAAAAAATTATTCAAAATTTGAATTTATAAGAAAAAAGTTTAAGAAATAAATCTGTTTCTTTTTTCCCAAATGATATGAAACCCAAATTCTTAAAATATTATATTTCATACTATCATTTGAGTTTGATTTTGTAAATGTAATTGTTTGAAATAATTTGTGGAAACCTATTGGGAGTTTTTTCTCACACCCAACCTACAACACACAATATTTAAAGAAAAATTGGATCTTACAGGATTTAAATTAATTATGATGTGTTTCATTTCATGGGAACCAATTTTTAAATACTCCTAGAGTGGATTATAATTATTTTTTATGGATATTGTCCTTTGGTCATTTTGGAGAGCTTTACTAGGTATTTGGACTTTATTTTGGGTGGTTTAATGTATTATACAAATTTTCCACTTTGATTTTTATTTATTTAATTAATTTATTATGCACTATATATATAGAATTATGTATATGGAATTAATGTGTATTATATAAGTGAGATTGATTTTATCCAACAGATTTTTTTTATATTTTTCTATTTTAAACCTTCTTTATTCTGTATATCTGATTTGGTTTGGGAAGACATCATATAGTATAATCAGGTAATGAATTAATTATATTTTTATTACTAAATAATTTTTTATGGCTGAAATATTATCCCGTGTTTTTTATGATTCCCAAATGCTTATATATGGATTAAGAGAATGAGTAAAGCCTCACCGCCCCTTTCATTTTTATAACAGCCTATGATTTTGTAAAAAACATTGTTCCCAAATTAATTATATAATTGATAGCTTTCTACACCCACAACACTTAAATAAAACAATATGCAACATATTATAAGTATTATAATAATAAAATTATTATAATAAAAAGAAATATAGTAAATGAAAATGAATTACTCAACTAAAATTTCGTACATTTGGAAGATAAATAACAAATGTGATTGAATGATAAAAAGGACCATTCTTTCCCAAATATATACCTTATTAGCATTGTATATATAACCAAATAATTTGAATTCAAACTTTTATAATATTATATTACAATTCATTTAATTAGAAATAGATATTGAAGAATATTAATAACACTTGACATTTAACAACATTATTTTTTTTATAAAAGTAGTTTTTGTTAATATATATTATTTTTATTTAAAAGATAATTTATAAATTATATAATATTAAATTTGAAAAATTAAATACATTTTTATATTCACTATATCAAAATTGTATATTGTGAATTTTTTGGAATTTTTAATAAATAATTAATATTTTTTACACGGTGAAAAATAATGATTTCAAAAAAAGTATAAGTAATTAAAACTATGTAATAAATTAGGTAAAAATTAAAAACATATTAAAAAAATTTCGTTGTCTAAAATTTTCTTAAAAAGTTATTTTATTCGATTAAAAATATCAAGTTAAATTTATAAATTATATGATCAACATTTTATGTACTTTGGTAAGATTTTTCAATAAAAATCTATTTTTTGTTTATTCATTGAATAAAATATGATTTTGATAAAATTTCATTTTTTCAATAATTGAAATACACACATGTTTTATTTTTAAAAAAATTAATTTCTTGAAAATTGAAAACATGGATAATTTAATACAATGCT
Organism: Viscum album; assembly: GCA_963277665.1. Taxonomy (NCBI): domain Eukaryota; kingdom Viridiplantae; phylum Streptophyta; class Magnoliopsida; order Santalales; family Viscaceae; genus Viscum; species Viscum album. Next base: position 1,860,756 of record OY728148.1, on the reverse strand, counting down.
TAAATTGTTTTACATAAAAACTGACTATTCTTAAGAACTCTTTTTAAATTGTGTGTACATGAATTATAAAATCATATTTTCTCAGAAAACAATTTTATGATAATATTATTTTTAGATATGAAATTAGTATTTTCAAAGTATTTTTTAATTCAAATAATAAATTTTTTCATTAATATTAATTATTGTGGTTAAAAATTAGTCACTGTGGAAAAACATAATTATGGTAAATTTTTTAAAACTAAGGATAAATATTAAAAGACACACACTTTCCCTCCAAAATTTATTATTTATATGAATTAAGTCTTTATCTTATATCAAATTAAATTATTTCTCATGGTTTTATCCTTTTACCTTGGAATAATGTTATTTCATAATTGAAAACTAAGGATTATTATAATAAATTACATTTTTCATCACTTGTGGAAGGGGATCACATACACCACATAATGATTAACCAATATGATCTAAATCCATTCTTATAATATACCATTTTTCACAAAATATATCCAATTTCATTTTCATAATCCCCATATATCAATTAGATTCCTTAAATAATACATTTCCATGTATATTTCCATGAAAAATAACAACTTCTCGATGTGAATATTTTTGACCATATAATATTTTCTTATTAACATTACTCATAAATTCTTATTATATACACACTATTATTAATAAATTAGTAATTTTAAAACTAGTTATTTTTTTATAAATGGATTCTCCATTTTTCAATCCTTTCCATCCGTAAAAAAACATTGATCATTCGTACGTGTATATATAGCCTCCAATAAGTGATGTCTTTTTTTATTCACCACCATTATAGAATGTTAATAAGGATGTATTTTATAAAATAATATGAATAATTTTTCATAATTATATTTACGAAATAATAGTTAACATATACCTTCATTTCATCCCATTCGTTGAGAAATGAAATCATTTATCGCACATATGTGCGGACCACTACCTCCTGCAAAGACGAATTTCATTTTACATCACCAAAAATCATATTAAAATTATAAGAATTAATTTAATAATGGTAATTTATATTCTTGGGATTTTTAATAATATTTAAAAATAAAATAGTAATATTCAAAAATATTTCCTAACTCGTAGAGCCATTGTAACACTCTCTCTTTTGGGTCAGTATTACCACCTATGTGAGAAAAAATGAACATTTTATTCCAATAATGATTAAAGAATGTAATTAAATTTTTATATCTGGTAGTAATAATTTATTTAATTTTTTTTAGAATTTTTTGTATTATTCATATTTAATATATTTAGACACATGCTACCATTTCATTTTTATAAATTTCATGACTAATTCATCATAATTTAGTTTTTATAAAACCATATTTATGTCTCTCAACTAATAAATGGGAAATAAGTAATAGTGAAAACAAATATTATTATAAATTTAATAATATTTTAATTATCCCATTTGAACTAATGGATGTTAACTGACCTCGGCAAGGAAACACTTGTACGCAACAAAAAAATTACAATTTCTAACATTCGAAGAAGAAAATAAACTACAGTCAAGTAACATTTTTTTGATATGTGGTCATAAACGATATTTATAAATGGTAATATATGTTAAAAAGGATTTTAAATTAGTGATAAATATATTTATTCTCATTTTACATTTGGTTTGAGAACATTAAACCTATAAGGATTTAAGTTAAGGGGTTCTTTTTTGGAAAATTTAATTTTTTGAGTCATATTGAAAATTATGCACCATAATATCCTTGATATGGGGTGATTACTTAAAAATGGATATATTTTATAATATTCATAAAATTCATGGCTTGGAAAAGTTATACCGAGTTCTTTCTTTAAGTGGATTTCAATTTAAATGATATCATGGTTTTTGAGGTTTTTTTACATCTCAATTTTTCTTCATTGAGATGTGATACATATTCACCACATGTTTCATTTCTTTGTTTATATATAATAGAAAATCATTTATTTTACCTCTTTTTTTATGGAATATAATGGATTTATAATTCCTTCATTATATACTTTTCCAGGTCATTTGATATAGGAGCTACTAAAGTTATAATATATTTGGATAACTCATATCTCTTAATTTTAGTTATATTGGATATTATTCAACATAATTATTATATTTCATGTTTCGTCCACCCTAATATACTATTTCAGTGAAATACCTCTTCCTCTATTTTCAAAATTAATTTTTATTTCAAATATTTTACCTTGAAAAATTTATTCCCAAAAAATTGTATCATTTTAGAGAATAATTTTCATCCTTCAAAAAAACCCTTCATATTATAAATTTTATTTCTCAAAAACCTTTTTCATTTAAATATGTTTTTAAATGTTTTTCATGATAATGTTTAAATTGTATTGAAAATATTTTAAGCATATTTTAATCCTTTAAAAAAAGTAGTATTCCCTTTATTATTTCATGTCATTTTCCAATGATCATAAAAAAGTTTTTTTAATCTATGAAAACATCCTTAAGTATATTTATGTTATACCTGGGTAATTTTTAACACCCAATACAACATTATTCACTTCATATATTAAGTAAGGTCTTATGAAATATTTTCATGAAACTCGTCTCTTTTCAAAGGCTTAATTATGTGGTGTCTAATATATAATTTTTTCTCTGCTTTATTGTCACATATATATATATATGGACATTATTATTAATTATAGGTTCTTATATCCCCATATAATTAATTATTTAAGGATTTATAGCTCATGATATTATTATCGTAATCGAGTATTAATGCCTCATACACTATGGGAATCAATAAGTTATATCTTATCTACTATTTTATGGGAATATGGTAGTGATATCTACTCCATAGTGTCTTTGGTAATTATGTAGTGATGTTTGGTCTACTATGTATATGATAATTACGTAGTGATATCCACTTAATTAAGGAAATGAGTTAGGGATTCTTTTAACACCTTGTTATAAGAAATTGGTAGTGATTCCTGATCCGCAATTTAATTATTTCTACCCCTATATTAGTTCTATGGATAATAATTATTCTTTATTTATATAAAATTAAATATATTTATACATATGATTATTTTAAATTTATCAAGTAAATTTTTCATGTCTTCACAATATTAAGTTATGTTATATTTCTTCTATTTTCATATTACAGGTCATGTTATCTTGTATTATAGATAACTATTATTGATTCATGTTCTATTTAATAATATATCTATCACCACATAATGTTTTATCGTATTATTTTGGTCTAAACATTCATGACATGTTGATGTGGTCATCCCTTATAAAGAATTATAGCTTTTCACAATATTTTCTTCCTTTCCATTATGAAAATTTATTTAGTTCTATTTTTTAATGGAACATTTTTTTAGTTTTACTTATTTGGGGATGATGAAGTCTAAAAAATAACTTTTACAATCATGGAACAATAAATCTTTTGGATTCGAATGATATGGGATTAAATTCTTAGACACACAGAATCTTTCATTAATGATATTGTGTGATTATTGAGACACATAATGATTATAATATAAAAAAGATGTGGAATATAAATTTTTATATATTTTTATATCTAAATTTTCATCAAATCCATGATTTAAATAAATTTTTTTTATAATTTGACTTAGGGGTGTGGTTTTGGGGTGTTATAGTTGTTATCAAGGTAGGGTACATTAGTGTTTTTGGATTAGTGTCATTATTTTGGGAATTATTATGAGAGAACATTATTGAACCCCTTGGGATTAGTCTGAGTGTTTAGGAGCATTTGAAATATTTGATAAAAAATAAATACTTTTTTTCCTATGAATGTTATTCTTGTTTCAATACTGAAAATTCTACGTACCTATAGCATACATACAGATATTTTTATTAACTATATGAAGGGATGGTTGAGTATCAACTCAATATTCATTCTGGTCCACCGTAATTTTTCTTAAAACTAAACACATGGCTTGACACTATCATGGGATAGTCTATGGAAAGTCCAATTCTATTTTGTCACTAATATGAAGGATTTAAAAAGATTGGAATTATATGATGAATTATGTTGGAGAACATAATAAGAAAAATTACCATGGACAAGCTAGGTTAAATTGAAAGTGTGATAGTTTGATCCTAATATATCCTAGTTGAACTGAATGTATCATATGTTAAAATAAATATATTCTTGGAGAAGATATTTTTGGTTTTATTTTTAATATTACTCTAATCATTTACTCAGACTCGATGAGAAATTATCATAACCTTCTTAATTATATTTTTTTTTTTGGAAATATAATCATTCAAATGATGTTGTAAAAGATATATACCTAAGAAAACCTAATAAGAATATTTGGGATATATAGTTTCCTCGTATTATAATGGAGTGTGTGGTGGATATCATAGTAGGACATATATCACCATTTTTTATGGATCCCTTATATTCTCCAGTCAGTGAATGATAATAAAAATTTTTAGGTCACAATTTATTTGTAGAGGAAGATTGTAACACCCAGATGTTTTGGAATATAGTTTTCCTCTAAATTAATATTGTATTACAGAGCTTACTCTACACTCAAAACCAGACTAAAAAGATCTATGACATATTAGATGAATAATATAATGAAAATTATGATAATAAATAACCTATTATAAATAAAACCACATTATTGAACTAAAATTTCATACATTTAAATGACAGATTATTAGTATGATTTAATACTATAAATTTATTTTCATTAGCAAATAACTTTTTTTAACACTATTGTATATTTATCATAAAAATTTCAATTTAAAAATTTTAAAATATTTTTATTAACATTCATTAAATTATAAATACATATGTAATAATATTAAGAACAGATAATTCTTAGAAACATTATTTTATCATTAAAACTAGTTTTTATAGTATATTTTGATATAATTTAAAATATAATATTTAAATTGTTGAATTTAAATTTTATAAAATGAACATAATTTGTTAATTAATAATAAAAATATTACCTTCTATTTAATTATTGGTATTTTTATGACAAAAATTATTTCTATGTGAAGTGAGAAAAATTATGTTTTTTCTAAAACCATTCCATTTATGACAATATCAAGATGAAAGTATAAATTAATATATTATTAAAATTTTCATTATCAAAAATTTATTTATCGAGTAAGATTATTCAATTAAAATTAAATGTAAAATTTTCTAAAATAAAATATTATTATTTTAAGTACTTAAATAATATTTCCCAATAAATTTTTGTTTTGGTCTTTTAAGTTAATTAAAAAAAATTGGTAAAATTTAATTTTGAAATGATGTAGAATCCACATAACATTTCTATTAAAAAAATTACATTACTCAAAAATAAAAAACATTGTTAATTTTCTCAAATACATAAATATTATTCATAAAAAATGCTATTATTTAAAAAAAATTACATGCTTTCTGAAGTAATTATAAAATTGAAATTTTTGAAATTTCAAATTTTGATTTCATATAATAATATTTACATAATGTTAGAATTTTTAAATTATTTAACATTTATAATCTCAATTTTTTATTAAAATTAATTATTAAAGTAAAAAATTAGTTACCATAGTAAAAATAAATTATTGTAAAAATTCAAAAAACTAAGGGGAAACAATAAAAGTTCCTAGGTTTCCTCTAAAACATAGGTTTCAGGAGAATCTAGGCCTTAATATTTCACAAAATTTAATTTTTTCTTTCCTTTTTTCCTTTAAATTTTGAATAGTTTTATATCTTTTTTGACAACTAAAGCGTATTTATAAATATATATTCTTTCTTCAATTATGAAAGGGGATCACATTCACCAATTCCCGATACACCTATCACTTCAAAATTCATATTTTAAATATTCAATTTTATCCTAATATAATTATTTATGACATTAATATACCTATGGATATAATTATTTATCCCAAGTCCTTAATTTCCAAGGATATTTCCAATAGAATTACCTTATTCTCGACATCAGTATTTTACAGCCCGTATTATTTTCTTCTTAATCTTATTATTCCAAAAATTTATATTATACACTAATAAAAATTAATTAGTATTATTAATATAATATTATATTCTTATGTTAATTTTTATACAATTATTCTATCATTTCCATCCATTAATATAAATAAAATAATATTGATTGTGCTTTCATGTGTACTACTATCTCCATGAGGTGATGTGACCCATTTTTCATCACCACATTTTGTGAAAGATAATTGGAATGTATTTTATAAATTAGTATATTATGTCTATACAAATTATAGTAATAAAATTATTATTTATCATATTACTTTATTTTATCTCATTCATTGGTAATTAGAATTGTCAACTATCCATATGTGTAGACTATAGCATCCCCGAATGTTGGATTTCATCTCTCATAACCACCATATGTAGATTGTTAAAATAATAAATTTAATGTGGTTAATTAGTATTTATGTCGTGTGTATGCTTTAATAAAATTTATATCATCATTATATAAAAACATTTCCTAACTCATTAAATCATTATAAAAATATCTTATTTTCGTTGGGTTTACCACCATTGGGAATGATGTTATAATGCATATGGCATGAATGATTAATGAATTTTAAATAATTATAATATCATGTGATAACAATTAATATAATCGGATTTAATTTTTATATATGTTTCTTATTATTATTTCTTATATTAACTAATATACCACATTGAAATTCTTAACCATAAAGAAACTACTTCATCACAATTTCCTTTTTCAAAAAAATATATTATTGAATATATTATAATAAAAATATGATTAATGAATAGTTTAAACACATTATTATCTTATCTTACAAAATTATTAAATCATGAACATTGAACCAACAAGTGAGAAGAAAACCCATCAATATGAAACTTGAACGTAGTTAAAATTAAAAAAAATAACATTCATTAAGGAAACTAATTTATACCTTGGTAACATATTTTTAATATATAGATATAAATGATGTTTATGAAGGTAATATTTTTTAATAATGATCTAAAATTATTTACTAGTAATTTTATTTTCATTTTATATGATGTTAGGACATGTTCAGCTAATTTGTGTTTAATGTTATGTGTTTTTGTCTCAATAAAAATTTCCTATGACATATTTCGTATTATGAACCAAAATATCATTAAAATAGTGTTCGAAGTACATAATGGATGCATTTTTATTTAATAATTTAATTATTAGTGTTTTAAGATCTATATTATTCACATTCCTTAAATAAAATTTCATTCAAATTACGTCGAGGTTGTCTTGTTATTTTTGGTCTCTGCCATTTTGAATTAAGATAATATTGGTATTCATCACACATTTATTTTTTATTTTATGTATATAATTTAAATCTATTTCTTTTGTCGTATTTTTTCACAAATTCTAATTGATTTATAAATACATCTTGAGATCAATTTTTAATTGTTTTTAAATGAAGGGTTAAAAAATCATATGGTATTTAGATAACTCAAATATCGTTAATTTGAGTTATATGGCCTCTTCTTTGACTTCTTTATTCTATGATTTCTCTCCTCCACCTGAAACTTTTAAAGAGAACATTCACTTTATCTATGTGAAAATGAAACTTCCAATTCAAATCTTTTCCCATGATGAATTTAATTCACTGAAAACATTCAATTCTTTAATAATAATCCACATCCATCCCAATAATTCTCATTTAATATCTTTACATGATTAAAGTTAGTTTTTAAAAATATTTTAACTCTTGATGCTTTTGAAATGAAAAATAAATATTCCCAAAAAATTTAAAAATATATTTCTTTTTTTTTAATTAGTTCTTGATTTAAATTTTTATTTTAATATATTCCATTTTAGGGAAGACATTAAATTTTTTTTTATGCCTTTTGAAAGTAATTTTTTAAATAATAATTTTATTATAATTTTTTTCTGAAAATAATATTTTAGGTTATAAATGATTATTTTAAAAAATTATCATGCTCAATTATTTAATTTTGAAGAAAAAAATGTAAACATTATTTAAACCCGTTAAATGAGGTGGTGTATTCCCTCTATAAATTTGTTTGTATGTTTCCATAGATACTAAAAGGTTGTTTTTTCCTTTGAAAACATCTTTTATTCACCTTATGTTACATTGGGGACATTTTTAATCTATCATCCATCTTCTGTATTTGGATATCTCATGGAACATTCTAGGAAATGTTTTCATGAAATGTACCTCTTTACCATGGGTTATGTAAAATTAGTCTCATGTATGAATATTTTCGAGTTATATTGGTGAAAATATTTTTTATATGATTATTATTATGAAGGTTAGAGTCATATATTTCACTCTCATTAAATATTTAGGGATTTATATCTCTTTAATATAAATATAATAATTGATTATTGGTGTATTATTTACTATAGGAAATATGAAGTAATGCATGCACCACTATCTTATGGGAAATATATATTTATTATTTCTCAACTATGTTTATGGGAATTGATTGTTGATTCAAACTCCACTATGTTTATATAAATTTTGTTGTAATGACTTCTCCACATTAGAAATTTGGTGGTGATTCTTTCTCTACCATGCTATGGGAAAACGTTAGTGATTAATGATCCATTACCTTATTATTTATATTCCTATGTATGTGAAATATTATATTATTATACTCAATTTCCATTAAATTCCATATCTATATGCCTTTGATAATGCAAGAAGGATCACATTTAGAGTGTAATTATTTTCTGATTCATATTCAATTATACATGTTTTCTGTTTTTACATTTCATTTGTTTTTATTATGGATTATAATAAATATTATTATTCCATTTTTGTTTTAAAAAAAGATTTTTATGCTTCTAATTTTTTCATTTTCTCATGATATAGCACTTAATTGGATATTGATAATATTTTCCCCATACTAATTGATTGAGCTCACCTATTTATTTTTTTCGTTTTCATCATAAAATTATTTATCAGAATATATTAAAAAATTATTTTTATATTGAAAATTTTTGCGACATGTTGAAGAAATGAAAATACTATATTAGTATATTTGAACTTATCACATTTCTAGGTGATAAATATTTGGGTGATAATCACCAAAGACACTATAATTTACATTCGTGGGATTGTGTTACTATTGTGAGAAGAAATTATAATGTTACCTAAATTTTTTATAATTTTTGTATGTTTTTTTTCATCCCATTGTTTCTAAATGATATTATTTAAAGATTTCTTTTCACCCAACCCCAAAGTGTGGGTATAGGGATATATATAAAGGGATAGCTCGAGCATATGATGGATGGAATGATCAATTTTTCTCATGAATGTGTGGTTTATTTTCAAAAGAAATCATACCAGATATTATGGAAGTATCAATTATCACTTATATAACATCCCCAGCTGAAGATTATGAATTGAATAAAAAACTACAATTAGATCTAGGTAAGGTTATTATATCCCCAAAACATCACCATCGGGTGAACTATTCCTCTTTAATAACAAGAAACAGTGATCAATGTGCCTCTAAATTGATTATTATGAGAATAATAGGAACAAGATTAGTAAAAAGTACCTAATACGTCATAATAGTGACTTTTCTAATGAACTTATAAGAGATATGAACTTCAAAAAAACATACCACTAATCTGGATATCAATAATTAATGTTAGAAATGAAGGATATCCAAATATGGAATTTTATACATGAAATGGACACTATGAATTCATATTTGTTTCATTAAGTTATTAAATTTCCCTAGCAGTCTTCTTGGATTAATAAAAATAAACATTACAGATTACCTTCATCAATATTATTTTGACATTATAGATGATTTTATTAAGTATTTTAGGAGTAAGGAGAGAATGAAAATCATTTAATGATAGAAATAAGGACCTTGAGAATGGATAATCTATTTTCCAAATTTATCAATTCTGAATTAAATCTAAAAAAGTATCACTCTTCTGGAACAAAAACATAAGAGAAGGTATATTTGTATATCCTTTAAATATATGGGTCATTGAATAATTTCATATACTAACCACATAAAATTATATCTATATTTTTAATTGATTATATGGATGATATTTATTCCTTTTTAGAAGGTTCAAATGACTAGAAAAACTAATAAAAAGTTCACTCAAAAGTGTTCCAAGCTCATCTGGAAAGAAGAATTTGAATTAATTTTCATTCATCTCAGGAAAAGTTTGGTAACTACACATATTACCAATATAAAAAGTTGTCAAGATGGGTTTATAATATGAATTATGGAATCTAATAAGGTATTTTGATTCTTGATTATAATAAAGGAATTAGTGGTGGATTATGTGTCATGTTAATTAATAGTCCTTGATATAAATTACTTGAATCATATTTTGTGGATAGAAGAGAAAATATTTTGATAAATGATATGTAGGTATGATTTCTATTTGGAAAATTTTGAAATATATAATAATTAAAATAGCTTAATGTATATATTCACATAGATTCAGTTTTACATTCCCTAATGGATATTTTTTTATTTGATCAAGAACAATAACAACACAATACATTTAAACATGGGGATGGTGTAAAAGGATAATGATTCTCTAATCAACAACAATCAAACTACCTTGTACAATAAAACGATTAAAAAATACTCAACACTAATTGATATTCAATGTATATACATTGAAATCATAAGTTAAGGGTATAAATACTGTTTTTCAAAAATGATTTTCTAATTATCGATCTATGTGAAGATCAAGAATTCTAGGGGGATATCGAACTATGTAGGATCGTTTGAATGATTTTAGAGTTCAAACTTGATAAGAATTATTTATAAGATTTCTAACCCAGGTATTTGTCTAACCCATATTAAAATTTATGAAGTTGATATTGGATGATTCATATTACTAATCATTATATATTCACCTAGGTAACTTGGAGATATATAAATATATCACTAATCATTTTGTGTGGGGAAATATAAAGGCATGCATTTCAAAATATATATCGATGATTAGTATGCCAAGAAGGTATGGTCTAATGAAATATTTCTAAAGGGATGAAGAAATAATTACCCATGCGTTCATAGAAGTGATAAATAATCACTATAGATCATATTATAATAAATACCAATAAATTTGATCGAAATAATTCCATTTGGGTTTTAGGTGATCTCCATATGATATTAGTGACATTAATTTCAATTGAAGAATATTTCTATATTTATAAAGATTCCTTGACATAAATAAAGGATGTGGAAAGGTTGTATGGAGTACCATTTTCCACTATATTTAATGATGATATCAGGGTTACGTAAATTACATGGATAAGTCTTCCACTTTAATTAGATACATATTTGACCCTAATCATTTTTTATCATACTAATATTGATGGTAAATATAAAAATTACATTGAAACATTGTAGGATATGATGAAATTATATTAATTGCATATTAAAAGTGTTCTTATAGTGAATTATAAAATTAACAACCAATAAATATGAGTTTAAATTAATGTATTTAAAATAAATTCATTCTTGTTATATTTTTTGTTTATAGTTTTTTATAATTTTTAAAAAAAGAATAGAAAACTATAAAAGTTCCCATATTGTTCATTTTTTTTTACAAAAAATATGGATTCATGTTTACCCTCATGTTTCATTCGAGAATCATTAACTTATTTTAAGGTAAGCCCAAACCAGAAAATTGGACCTTACTATAGTTTCTACTCATCCTGAGATCCTATGATAGGAATATGAAAATGCAGTATAAGAAAAAAAGAAAAATATGTGACATGAAGGCATCATCAGCCATGTTGTAACTTATTAAATTGTTACAAAACCATTCATCATTAAAATATTATAAACATTCTATACCTCATTAAATAAAAAATATTTCAAAAAAAACCATTATTCACGGTATAGAATATGTATCTTTTAGAATAATATTCATAATCATTGTTCCAAAATGTTTTCCACATGTCAAAATATTTTAATCCTTGACAATTTTATAAGGTTAACCAACCTGGTTATCTCAATGAATTTTCTCCTTCATAGTCTAAATCATTACTTAATTCATTTGAGAGCTATATCGTGCTCACATGTTATGATGAGAGGTATAGGGATCGTTTTATATAATTTTTAATGATAATGTAATTTATCAATTTTTTTTAATATTTAACTATTTTTGTATAAAACCCTTCGTAAATAATTTTAAACCATGATCAAAGTACATTTGAATTTCACATCATCATATGGAGAAATATCATTTTTTTTCTTAGAATGATATTTAAATTAGTGAATTCAATGAAGTGTGGGTATATTAAATATAGTAATCAATAATGAACTTTTTTTGTGTAATCATGATAATGAATAATGGTTTTGATGGCATGAAATATTGGATAAGTCGTATATGTTAAAATTATCAATCTTTTTGTACCTTTGTAAAATATATAAAATAACTCATACGAAAAGAAATGAGAAGAATAATTTTTAAACCCCTGTAAATAAAGAAAAATATATTTCAATATTAAATTAATAAACCTTTCAAAAATAAATATAAATATTAATTATACATTCAAAATAACCATTACAATAAAGTACTATTGCATATGAAAACATTAACATAATTTTTCATGAAGAAATCCTCATACATCAAGCCCCAACTCCTTTAATGTTTTTGTCTACCCTCAAAAATAATTAATACATAATAGTTCTATAAATAATTATGATCATTTATTATGTTAGTTATATTATCATTATTACCCTTATTTCATTTGTTTCTAATTATTATTTAGTTACTAAAATTGTTGAGTTCAAAATGAAAATTTTAAGGATGTTCAATTTATAATCACAAAATGTAATCAATACATTTACCATTGTAGAATGGGTTTTTTGTTCTATTAACTTAACAATTTTAATCAGGTAATAATAATCATATTTATAAATTAGATGCACTTCTAAAACCAACAATTTAAGTAAATCATGGAAGACCAACCATGTTGTTTCTTGGATACTGTAGTTCATACGTAATCCACAACGATGTTTTAATTATTTATAGTGTGAGTAAAATAAATAAATTTAATAAAAATTTGAATTTTTAGAATCCTAAATATGTTATAAATTTGATATTTTAGTCATTATTTATATCCTTATTACCATCACTATAGGAAAATTGCAATTTCATGGTGGTTATTTTTGGATATGGTGGCGGTTTAAACTGCCCCCATATGCTTCTGCGGCGGTTTTCGAAAACCCCTGCTAAATTGCAGGTCGGGAAACTATTCGCAGTAGTTAAAGCAGTTTAAGGGTATTTTAGTGAAACCATGGTATTTGGTGCATTTTTGCGGCAGTTATATTGTTTTTCGTGGCGGTTTCTCTAGGAAGGGGATTACTTTTTTCAGACGATTAAAACCACCACGACAAACAATGTAACGGCCATGAAACAAGCGTGGAAGAAGTGAAATTATAGCTATGGTTTGAACTGCCGCTAAATTTAAGACCGTAGCGGTGGTTAAAACCACCACTAATAGAAATATATCGACATTTAGTGGTGGATAAAACCACCCCTAAAAAAACCTATTACAGTTTGCGGCGGTTAAAACTATCACGAAATAACATTTTTACAAAAAAAATCTACATGTTTCTGGAGCCCCTATACCAGTGCCCTAAAAAAAACCATTCCAAGAATACCAAAACACCAATAGAATACATACTAGAGTCAATATGAAATGATATTCTTGACTGAGAAAAACCAAATGCATCGTTCAGTTAGTAAATGTATGCATATAAACATATCACATGGCATAATCCTAGTATCCATTAAAATGTAGTGGTGAATTTACAAGTTTACCCATATCATATTCTTATACCACTTTCCCTCTTCTATTTCATCTTCCAGTTATTTTCAATTATTTAACTTCTTTTAAAAATAAAATTTTTTAACATAGTTTCATCCATATCTCTATCATTAGACACCCAATCCATGATCCGAAGGAAGCATTGTATAGCTCAACGTAAGGTAAAAACCACTCATATATCCTATTTTCATTTCCCATTGGATCCTTTGTGCTGTATAGTCATAGGCACATTTTTCATACTATCATGGAACTGAACCATTTCTCATATTTCTCCCCAAAATCTTGAAATATGAAACTGATATCGGGAGAGGTGTCATCTATGACCTTTAGGTCTGTAGTCACATTGTTTTCCCTATGGGGTTTAATATTTCATAATTAAGACATTGTGCTTCACACCATATTTGTTCAATCATCTCTATTTAAGTGATTTATGTATTTAAAATTGACCATTGCAAACTCAAACATACTAGTTGATCCTTTATTGGATGTTCACATGATGTGTGCAGCTTATATGGTCACCCATTCGGTGATCTAGGAGAAATGGGACAATTTGATTTTTTTTTCAAATGTCGGTACTCCCACATATCTTCTGGAATTGTTAAAAAATGTAATTTCCCTTTATATATGATTATTTGATAGAATCTAAGGCATCCCTTAGGTGTTTGGACAACTTCTTGTTGGATTTTCTAAAGTAGGAAATTTCCTAGGTTAACTTGTAACCATCTAAGTGACTCCTTTGAGATTGTATACTGATTTCCCATGTTTTAAAAAATTTAATGAGTTAAATGTAACTGATAATGTGAAATGGATAATTAATGATGGGTTTACTCTCTTAAAATAAATCAATTGATTTTAAATGGATTGACTCCAAGTAATTTTAATTCCATGCTCTTGATTTATGCTTTAAAAAATGCTTCATACGAATTTTAATATTTTAAATTGGAATTGAACATGGATAAAGACATGAATAAGTGGTTATTCCTTATCTATTATGACACAAATTATTATTCCTTTATTATGTATATGGTCTATATAGAAGAGATGGATGTGAGGTAATTCCCCTTGCTAGATATATTTAATATATGCTTTTATAGAGGTTGTGGTATGTTGGTATGAGATTGTTAAGCGAGGAGATATCACAATTCTTTACATTAGGTGTTGAACATCGTGTATCACAAAACTTTTACTATATAAGTATTGTGATTTACTCACCACATTCCATGACTAGATTTATGACATGATGGCGCACACAACATCCCATGTGTTGTTTCATGGCATCTCTCACACTATTGGGATATAGGGCATGTACCCAATTACATGAGTACATAGGTTCGTTAGATAGATAGGGATGTCTGAGTTATTCTAGAGTCTATTCATCAGTATTATTATAAGTATATAGCTACATATATCTTCACATACCTTTGAAATACAGGTAGATGAAATATATATAAATTATATATATTACTGCAACATATATAGTAGCTATTTAGATTTTGATTCCATATATGGGTTGATAAATTTAAACCCTCCTACAGTCCTTTAGAAACATGATTGGGTGGTTATTTATTTTTTCATAAGATACTCAAAAGATGTGGGGGGGAAGTATGTTGGTGGCAGGCCCTTTATCATGGGAATAATGATGTTGTAATATTATCGTGGGATTAATTTATGTTAGTGTTCCATGTGGAATTATTATAAATGAAACATAACATAGGAATTAGGTAAAATCATCTCTTTCTTGGGTTATTACATGTGGAATTATTATACATGAAACTAAAGATAGAAAAAAGGTAAAATCATATCTCCCATGGATAAGGGTTCCTGTCACGACCCATCCCCCAGGGCCTGTGGCGTGACTACCCCAAGCCTGCCTTCCATAGGCCAGGGGCTGGCAACTAGCACCGAAAGGCATTTTCCCTAAAATTGGAAAGGCATTGACTTTATAACCTGTAAAATCACGAACCAAACACACAAAAAGATATGAACACACGAAAACTGTATAACCAAAAGAGTGCATAAAGTAAATGGGGGATGTAATACAAGCCAAACAGTAAAAGTACAAGTACAATTGAAATAAAATACAACTAAAAAATAGTAAAAGGAAGCTACTAGTTCATCCTCTGAGGTTTTTACCAGAATTTTAGGTACAGATTGCCTCCTCAGCAATCCACGTCCACCCGTCTCTTCTGCGCACCGATAGGCCGAATGGTCCACCTCCGGGCACCATACAGTCCTGCTACTCATAGTCTCAGTCAGTGATGTCCGTCATTTACATCCAACACAACAAGGTGTAGGCATATCCCATGCAGGTGTGAGTATAAAGATACTTACTAGGGACCCCAAAACTCTCAGGGTCTCACAAAAACCACCAAGGATAAACCACAAAGTATGAAATCAACAGATAAACCTACTTAGGTATATGACCACACATATACCTAAGTTATCTAGTAATCAATCTCAATCATGAGTAAAACATAGATATACTAACTCAGCTCACACCAGGATTTATTCTAGTGGTAGTAACACATAACATCCCCAGTCACATCGTCGAACACCTCAGTTAATGGAGATCCCCTCCTCTATCGAGTATAGTGTGCATGTCGCGTCACACAGAGGCACTTACCACAAACCATGGCCTACTGAGGTACTCCTCTTATTGAGTACCATGGGTCTACCATGTCACACAGAGGCGCTCCCCACCATGGGGATTTCACGTCACACAGAGGCACTCCCCCTTGTGACTTGCTGAGGTACTCCTCTGGTTGAGTAGCGTGAGTCTGTGGCGTCACACAGAGGCACTCCCCACTGTGGCCTCCTGAGGTACTCCTCCTGTCATGTACCATGGATCTTCCATGTCACACATAGGCACTCCCCACTGTGGGTCTGTTGCATCACACAGAGGTGCTCCCCAGTGGGCCTGTCAAGTCACTCAAAGTCGAAAAGGTCAGTAGTCGTCAAGCCTCATCCAACTACTGGGTTCCCGAAATATGCTTGCTCGTCTCCTGGAGGATCTTCTTCACGAGATATTGTTCGATACTACAACTACCATGAAGTCCCACGAAAATAATCTCAAAGGTTTTCCACGTCATATGGGTCTCAACGCAAAAATGGTGTGTCAATCGGACACCCGGTCTGTGAGTTATTAGCCTTTTAGTCCTAGGGGCTGAGTTGGATTCATGCTCGATCCATCCTTACTCTTCCCCACATTTATCCAAATATCCAATGGGGTATACTCAAAGGGACCATCTCACTCCAAGATTTCCATCACCGCTGAAGGTTTGTCAAATGGACATCTGGAGCCAAAGAAATGGCCAAAAGAATGTATATGGGTCGTAGTGGGGCTGGGTCCGGTCCATCCCGCTCATACCGACCCTAGACGACCCAACCCGTTGGGTTCAATCTATCCCTCTTGGTCCGGCCCGTCCCATGCTAGGCGACCCGGCTCACTGGGTGGTCTGGCAAGCTACAAGGGGCTGCAGGGGTTCGGCCGGTGACGGCGCAAGGCTGCAGGGTAGCTCGTCCAGGAGGGCGGAGGTCGTGAGGTGGCTTGGCCGGAGCGGCCCAGGGTCGCGGGGCGAATCAGATGGTGCGGCTCGACTGCGGGGTGGTTCAGTCGGAGTGACTCAGTGTCGCGGGGTGGCTCGGCCGGAGCGGCCCGGCAGACGGCAACAGCGTCTCGGCGGACGGCGGTGGCGGCTCAGTGGATGGTGGTGGCTACTCGGTAGATGGCGATGACGGCTCGGCCGGGTCGGTAATGGCAGCTCGGCCTAGGAGGTGGTGGTTGTGGGTGGTGCGGTGGGGGTGTAGGTGGGGTAGCTGTGGGGTACGATGGTCATGGGTACCGCGGAGAGGCTCGGTCGTGGGGGTGTCATGAGGGCGCAAAGGTAGCAAGGCTGCGGGGGCTATGGGGCGGTGTTGGTGCGACGTCACCTTTGTCACATTCAACAACACAAATCATCACAAGATTTGCAGAGGGGTTGACCCATGTTTGTTTGGCCCATACTCTTCGTGTTAGGGTGGTAGCATATGGATAAACAAGAACATGATTATTGAACATCAAATCCTATCCTCCCGCAATGATTGATCCCAACCCGTAAAAGAAATCATCCACGTTCTTTGTTTTGAAAAGGGAAGAACATGGGAATATAATCATACACAAATTAAACCCCTACTTGTTTGATTGTTGACAACAAAGAGAGAAGTCGAAGTTGTTGATGTTCGTTGCGCCCGTCACACACCTCCGATTCGGAGCTCATTCATCGGATTAGCGTTCTTTGATGGAGTTGATTCTTCATTGATGAAGATGTCCACTGTTGGAGGATGTCTTGAGTAAGAAGGTCAAAGTTTTTGTCTGCATTCTTCATTGACATTCTTCATTGGCATTCTTTGTTGGAGAGAATAATCATTCAAGTTCTCTCCCAATTCTATTTTTTCAATCCCTTCCCCAATTCCACCGAGGAGAAAAGAAATAGCCAACACAAAAATTAAATAATAACTTAACATTTAATTTTATGTTGTCACATAAAATTAAATCGTAACTTAACATTTAATTCTTCTTTTGACACATTAAATTAATTGGTAACATAAAAATTAATTTTTATGTTGACACAAATAATTAATTGGGGGATTTGAGAGGTTTCTCCCCCATTAAGAGGGATCGGGTTGTCCCCACCCCTAAATTCAAATTTGGGAGGTTCTGAGGTCTTGGGTTTTTCCCACCACCTTAACTCAAGTAGATAGGGTTTCAAGAAATAAAATAAAATGTGTGATTATTTTATTTCATTATTTCCAAAAAATACCCAAAAATTACCTTTCACCCTAGACCAACTGCCCTCGAGGTGAAAGTATTATTAAGAGAATACCGGCACTGCGAGTTCAATGGTGCCCACAGATTTCAATTCCACACACTAGTTCAAGTGTTAGAAAAATTGGCTCGCACGTTTACTGAACGTACCCGATCAAAAGTTCAGAAATTCATTTCAGGCACTCCGGGCCTCAGAATCACGCAATGTAAATTTTCGCAGACTCGTAAAATTATCATATATTTAAAAAAATCATTGGAATTCTGAGTCTTTACATTCTCCCCACCTCAAGGATTTACATCCCCGTATGCCACAACTCAAACCAAGAGAACAAGTGGGGGTACTGAGCACACATATGAGCCTCCCGCTCCCATGTGCTCTCATTGAGGTTCCCAAGCTACCAATGAATGCACACCAGAGGAATCGATCATCCAAAAAGGACCCGCTTCTGTAGATCCTCAATCTCAACTAGAACCTTTGTGAAAGATGCCCCATCATCAACACCCATCTCGCCATAGTCGATGATGTGAGAAAGGTCGTGCACGTATCTCCTCAGTTGGGATACATGGAAGATATTGTTCACCCGGTGCAAATGAGGTGGAAGAGCTAAGCGGTATTCCACCTCGCTAACTCTTCTGAGGACCTGAAAAGGTTCAATGAATCTCAGAGATAACTTGCCACCTCCACCAAATCTCCACAAACCTCGTCAGTGTGAGACCTGTAGAAAGGCATGGTTACGATCATCGAACTCCAGAGGTCTCCATCTCTTATCAACATTCAACTTTTGCTCGCTCTGTGTAGCTGTTTCCCTCGGATTCCGGGGATGACCTCCTTTTGATGGGAGGTTCAAACATTCTGATCGGTTTCTAATGGTTTTGTTCGTAGAACCGGAAACATCCAATGATTCCACATCCATTCGGACCTACTTTCCAAAGGTAGTTGCTCATTATTTTATGGACTGATGAGGCTTAGGAATTTTCATTGGTGGAGAGGATCGGAGGTCGGACTCATCACACCTTTTTTAGTGGAATTATTGTCTACTCCGGGAATCTTTTTATAGATTTAAGTTATGTTCGTGAATCCTTATTACATTACCAAATATAAAATGAGTTTTCCTTTAGATCTGACAATCAATGGTCGATATGTAGGAAATTTAGAGAATCTTTTATGTGTATTCGAGGTTCTTCATCGATAGAGAATCGTCTGTATTTATTAGAGATTCTTGGTCAATGGTACCCTTCGACACATTTATATAGAAGTCTCTTGGTCATTATGATTACCATGCTGGTTTTAAAGCCACTCATTAGGGAACTTTAAGTTTATTGTCATTCAGAAGGACATGGATTATTTCAGAGTTGGGATCGAACCCACAGACGGGCTACCTACGTATCCTTGGTTTATAAAAGGAATCAGAAACCACGTAGTTCGAGTAAGGGAGTATGATGTTTATGATTGATGGCTCAAAGAAGGATGTCATAATTAATTTTACACTCCAAGCTCACGTGATTCATGCTCGATGTGAGAAACAAAAGGTATTGGTAAAAATTAGACAATTGTGCCATAAAAGACGCAATCATAAGAAATAATGTGGGGCTTATGTTTGTATGACTACCCAGATAAATGAAGGTTAGGATTTACTTTAGGGAAGAAATCCAGGAGCAGGGTCCATAAAGTTATATGTGCTTCATGGAGATTTTAAATACTCTAACTTGGGGCTTACTCCTGAAAAGGAGGCCCAGGTTAAGAGATTTGAAAAAATTAAGGGACTTAGGGCTTACTCCTAAGGAGGATTCCCATGTTCGAGACTAGGGATTACTCCTGAAAAGGAAGCCCAGGTTAAGAGAATTATGTTTGGGGCATACTCCTAAGGAGGATGCCCATATTTGAGAATTATGACCGGGTCTTATTCATGAAAAGGAGGCCCAGGTTAAGGGGTTCTCTCATCTTAAAAGATGAGGTTGAATGAATGAAATCTCAATTTTTTGGTGACATAAATATGTAAAAAATCACTAGGTTTTGAGAGATATTCCACAGAGTTCCTTTCAGATAAGGAGTCTAAATCAAGAAATCATGCCATAAATGGCTTTGAAGAGTGTCTTGAAGTTAGAATCTTGAATAGGAGAGGTGTAATGGCTTAAGAGGGGTGAAATGGGCAAGAAGGGCACCCAAAAAGTCAGGGGCGCGCAAGTCCTGGTAGGCGCACAGGTACTGCGTGGGCGCGCAAGTCCTGGTCGTGCAGGTATGCTTGCGCGACACATGGGGTACTTGCACGACGGTTAACCAACAAGGTAATACTTGAGCGACTTTTGATTAAATCCTTTAGAATACTTTTGAGGTTCTTCCTGAAGAGGGGCACACAAGTTCTATTGAAGGAGTAAGGCGGCGCGCAAGTGTGGCCTTTTCTCTTAAGGGCTGGCCACTCAGGCGCACAAGTGTTGATGAGCTTCAACACTTAGGCCTTCCTCCCCCTCTTTAGATCTTCCGTTATAGGTAATAAAATACATTAGAAGTGTTTCGGAAGCTTTGAGAAGAGACTAGGGCGCCAGGAGCTCAAATCTGAGTTTCTGGAAAAAAATTCTCCTTTAATGGGGGGCCCACAGGGTCTATTTATAGGCAGGAGAAGACCCCGGGCGATTATCACTTAGGTCACGCAAGTCACTTGCGCGACGAATGATGGTCGTGCAAGTGGACTTGCGCGACTTATGGGCAATCTTCTCCTTGTTCATCCATTTGTCAATTTTTTATATTTTCTTCAAAGGATGAATCAATTTGTGCTAAGTCATTTCCCTTTACATTCCTTTGGACTCTGTGAAGAAAAAGGAGTGTCAACAAAAGTCCCCCCTCAGAGTTGGATGCGAAAGAAATAATGATTTGACTCTGAGGAAATCGAGAATCAAAAGGAAATTGGGGCGCGCAAGGTTAGGGCGTGCAAATGAGCTTTGGGTGCACAGGCTCTGGCACGCAGGGATACGTCCCTTGATCGCACAGGGTCCTTTCCGCGTCTATAAATAGAGGGCCTCACTTCCGTACAAAGCATCTGGATTTCCTGATTTCAAACCTTCAAGCTCTCGCCGTGCAGGTCACCTTAGCCACGCAGGTTGCTCTGTTTTCCGGTGTTTCCTTGATGGCGCGTTGCTATCATGGTATCTGGGTCTGCGCGGTGATACTTTCACGTCAAATACTTGCACGGCACATCCATACTTGCGCGCCATGTTTTAGACTTGCATGCCTTAATGCCTTTTCCATTTTTATGAATTCTTTCACAAATTTTATAAAAACTGAACCCATTTAAGAGTTAGTTTATTCAACTTTTGTGCAGATTCAATGGCTCTTAGACCCAGAATAGTTGATGAACTGGCTAGCAAGCGGATTGATGACATGATGAACATTGTTGGCCATGATTACTATGATATCTGCGACAGAACTTTCCCAGATTTGGCTAAGTACTTGAAGAAATATCATCTTAATTTCCCACAGAGAATCTACCTGTCCTTGTATGGTCATGGTCATCTACAAGGAGTCAATGTTCCAAATGCAAATAACTATAAACCTAAAATGCATCTGCACTACTACTCCTATATTTCGGTTCTGTTGTGAATTAAGAGCAACAACAATGGTGTGAACTTTCAAATTCTTCCTCCATATCATTTCCTTGCAGATATGAAAATGGCAAACCCATGGGATGAAATGTTTTCCGCTGTCTGTTAGTGGAGAGAAGACAAACATGGCATTAGAGAAATATCTGAAAAGAGTACTCTCTCCAAATGGATCTTTACTTCCAATGCTCCATTCTCAAATCCATGTATCCATCTTCCATGTCTCTTGGACAGAAACAGATTCACTGTTTGATCAGTAGAAAATTTTCTCAAACCGCACTCAAGAACATTCTTTTACATTGTTCCAAGAAGAGCTGGTATCACTGCATCTGTTATGGTATCCAATTGAATGAATGAATTCCAAGTGGTTGCTGATGAAGCTCGGGATGCCGTAAATCAAATGAAGATTTATGTTGAAAGCCTCTTGTAATTATTGAAAAAGAGAAGAGACTCCAGTCTGTGGATATCCTTCTATCTCCTATGTATCAATGAAAAACACTTTCATCTTCAATGTTTTGTACCTACATTCTCTTTTGCTACATGCTTCAGATTTTACCTAAGACAATGGGCCTAGTAAGCATAGTTTGATTTTTACTAGGATTGATGTAAATAACCCTACAAAATTCGAACCTTTTAATTTCTCAATGTTACCTAAATCATACAAAATGTATGTTTAGTGAGCTGGTAACTTGACTTTTATTCAGAGTTCCCTTGTCTTTTGTGGGCAGTTTAAAGTCATGCACATCGGACATAAAAAGGCTAATGTTTAAGGCTGAAATAGCTTTGACCGAAATGGATTATAATTGACTCAATTCCTTGAAAATTCATCTGAAAACATATTACCATACTCAACTATGAGGAAAAATATGTAAGCTATGACTTAAGAATATTTGAATCGGGGAAATGACATGAAAAAGAGCTAAAAGGCATTAAAAGAAGTAGTTTCCAAGAATGAAGTTACCATTATTTAACAAACCCATTAGGGGGTTGAATTATGCAAGGCCACCTAAGGGCATTGGCTGTATAGTTAAATAAAATAGTATCTTTTGGCTAAGAAGTATGTTGTGTAGACTGTTTATGCAAGGCCTTCTATGGGCACGTGCTGCATAGTCAGGAAAAAGAACTCTCAAAAATTTACTTTCCTAGTGCTAAAAGCCAGTGAATGTTTATGGAGATTCAAATATTCCAAAGTATAGAGTTTGATGTATGGAAAGAGGTACTTGAATATGGAGAAGATATTTCCAAACAAGATTATCGAAGAACTGGATGAATATCACTCCTACGAAGGTTTGACCCAAACGTAGGGAAGGATAATATAAACCATAGACTTGAATACTTTCAGATCATGAAAAAGGATATGGGACAAATATGTTAAGGATGGATATTTTTGCGGATCCCTACATACTTTCATTTAAGACAAATAAGGACAAAATAGGCATTCTTCCCAAGAATGAAGTTACCACTATCCGAAAAACCCGTTGGGGGTTGAATTATGAAGGGCCACCTAAGTGCATTGGCTGAATAGTCAAATAATAGTATCTTTTGGCTAACAAGTCTGTTATGTAGACTGTTTATGCAAGTCTGCCTATGGTCACGTGCTGCATAGTCAGGAAAAAGAACTCTCAGAAGTTTGACATTTTTGTGACTAGAAGTCATGAAAAGAGTTATGAGGATCTGAAAATATTTAAGGTTAGGATTATGACACATAAAGATAGGTATTGTTCAATGTATATAGAGATACACAGATCAATTCTAACCATAATCATGTTGTGGCTGGGTCCTGAATTGAAATGTTGGACTTCACTACGTATCCCATAAGGATGAGAATCAAGCCATATGTAGTTCTTAAACTACAGTTTAACGTCGTGTGGGACAAAATGATTAGAGATCTTAGTTTAGGTTCATAGAGCTTGGACCATTGTAAGAAATACACAGTGTGTGTTTTCATGGGGACTTTTCAGCCAAGGGACTGAAAGTGGAATTTGGGGTTAGTCCCAAAGACTTGGGGCTGGATTCGAGGGACACGTGAACGTTCCTACGTATCCCATAAGGATGGGAATCAAGCCCACGTAGTTCTAGAAATACCCTTTGTACAAATTTGGTTCGTACATGTGAAGGGTGAAATGGGACTTTAGTACAATGATGGTTTAACCCAAGATAAAAGGTTTGGGCATTTCCATGTATGCACGTAGTCTTTGAAATGAAACATGATTGAAAAAATCAATGTAAATAATGGTTCCCTCTTAGGTGAGGTTATCAAGGAATATTGTAGTTTATTGTCATACTGGACAAAAGTGTTGTATAGTTTAACGTCGTATAACAAGGACAAAAGAAAACCAATGTAAAGATATTGATTCTAGGGGTGGTTTCACGAATCAACATCGTATGAGATGGAGATGAACCGATGTGAAGAGATTGGTTTTGGGCTTAAAACATGGGAGGTTTCCTACATACCCAGCCTAGAAGGCAAGGATCAAAGTCCGTGTAGTTAAATTAAACAATGAATTATTGATCAAGTTGTTCTTGGGAACAATGACCTAAAAAAATGATGTTGTTGGGACTTACACATGGTTAGCGGCCCAAAGAGAGTGTTATGTTTGAGGTTTGCTCTAAGCTCACGTGAGTCATACTCAGTGTGAGAAATAAGAGGTAACAAAAACCTTAACGATGCATAGTTTAATGTCATGTAGGACATATAAAGGGACTTTGCAGTTTAAAGTCTTGCAGTTAGGACTATTGGTGCTGCACAGTTTAGTGTCATGTAGCAGGGACAAAATATAGTTTAATGTCATGTGGGACGTATCACGGACTTTCTATATAGTTTAGCGTCATGTAGTTAGGACGTCACATTTTAACGTCTTGCTGGATGTAAGGGACTTGCAAATAGTTTAGGGTCATATGCATGGACAGTTGATGATACAGTTTAAGGTCATACAGGACCTAGTTGCAGTTTAAGGTCATACTGGACCATTTTGGAGACACAGTTTAACATCATGTTGGACCAAGTTGTAGTTTAAGGTCATACTGGACCATTGTTGTATAGTTTAACGTCATATAGCAAGGACAAGAAAGGTACTTTGCAGTTTATACCAAATACTTCTTCAAAAATCTGGCATTGGTTGGAGTAGTGATAAGTTCTCCATCCATCGAGATTAATGAATAAGCTCCATTGGAGTAGACCCTATGTATTGAATAAGGTCCTTCCCATTTTGGCTCAATCATGGGAGGTTTCTTTCCTGGTATCATTGGAGTTCTGAGAACTAATACCAATTCTCCCTGAGTGAATGAATGAAGACGAACTTTTTTGTTAAAATCTCGTGTTATTCGATTCTGATAGACTTCCAAGTGGTGCAAAGTGCACAATCTTTTCTCATCTAACTGTTCCAATTCATTCAATCACTTTTGATATTTTTCATCTGTAGATGATTGATCACAAATGGAAACTCAGAGCGAGGGTAGTTGAACTTCAATGGGAAAGACGGCTTCTGTTCCATATACCAATGAATTTGGAGTTGACCGAGTTGTTGTGCGGGTGGTAGTCTGATAAGCCCCTAAAGCATGAAAGAGTTTATCAGGCCATGAACTCTTATCTTTATCCACCATATTTTGCAGTATATTTGAAAGAGTCTTGTTAAAGGCTTCTATCTGGCCGTTGGCCGCTGCATGATACCGAGATGAATGGTTGGATTTGATGTTGTATTCTTGATACAACTTCTTCACCTCGGATGAACAGAAATTGGTGCCATTGTCCATCAATATGGTATGAGGGACACCAAATCTGGTAATGATGTTAGACTTGATGAAGCTAACAACGCATTTAGATCTGAGTTCCTTGAGAGGTATTGCCTCTGCCCATTTGGAAAAGAATTCAGTAGTAGTAAGAATGTACTTAAACTGCTTGGCCGAAGCCGAAGGGTAAGGTCCCACCACATCCATTCCCCATGTGGAAAATGGCCATGAGTATTTAGCTGTATGAAGAAACTCTAGAGGTTGATGAATGAAGTTGGCATGTACTTGGCATGAATGACACTTCTATGTGAAATTGACACAATCTTGTATCATTGAAGGCCAAAAGTATCTAATCCTCTGAATCTGATCAGACAGTCTATGTCCAGACTGGTGGGCACCACAGACTCCTGCATGCACTTCTTTCATGACAGCCATTGTCTCTTCATCATCAATGCATTTGAAGAGAACTCCATCAAAACCACGTTTGTAGAGAATTTTCTCTAGGTGATCTGGGCTATCATAAAGAGTAAAATTAACCACACATCGCTGGATTTGTTCTTTCTCAGCTCTATCAGGTGGAAGTGTTCCATTTTGAAGGTATTCCCTGATAGGTGACATCGATCCTATAGTATGACCATACGGTTCAGGAATAGGACAAATTTCATTAATTTCCTCTATTCTGATTCGAACATAAGGTGAAATTGCACGACAGTGGGCAATATTGATGGTTGTCTCATCCCGATTTGGATCTGGCAGAGCTATGGCTATATTATCCAATGCATCATCTTGAGCATTTTGTGATCTTGGGACATAAGAAAATGGCGGTTCCAAAGGGAATTCCGCCATTAACTCTCTGATGTAATCATACAAAGGGATTATTTCTTCTTTTCTGATGGAATAATCCCCCATTGACTTGTTTGATTACCAGGTCTGAATCACCTTTCACCTTTAACTGATTCACTTGTTCTTGAAGTGCTAATTCCAAAACTATGATGAGAGCTTGGTATTCTGCTTCATTATTGGTACCACCTTCCCACAATAAGAAGGAATAAGGTAAAACTGCCTTTTCTGGAGAAATGAGAACAATTCCTAAGAAAACTTTGTTGAATTTAGGATTTTCCATTTTCCTCCCTGTTAGACTTCTGGAAGCACCATCAAAATACATTTTCCATGCCTGGGGACTTTGTTGAATAGAGAAGACTTCCTCATCAGGGAGTTCAATATCTGAAGATGTGTCTTCCACTGAAGGGTGTTCAGCTAGGAAATCAGCCAGATCTTGGCCCTTTATCGCCTTTTGAGACACATACTGAATGTCAAATTGCTGCAAAATAACTACCCACCTTGCCAGATGTCATGTAAGCATTGGACGACTAAGGATAAATTTGAGCGGGTTATTGCCAGATACAAATTGGACCTCGTGATGTTGTAGGTAGTGTCTCAACTTCTGAACTGCAAAGATTAATGCCAGGCAGCACTTCTCAATACTTGAATATCGGGTTTTTTCTTCAAGCATGGTTCGACTGAGATAGTAGAGACTATTTTCATTCCTAGCATCATTCTTGATAATATCGAATGCTTCTTGACATTCTTCAGTCCACTGATAAGTGACTCCCTTCTTCATCAATTTGGTGAAGGGTAAACTTTTGCATGCTAAATTCGTGATGAAACGCTGAATATAAGTTAAGTGTCCTTAAAGTCCTCTTAATTCTTTCAAATTTTGAGGAGGTGACATACCAAGGATTGACTTGGACTTCTCAGGATCAACTTCAATACCACGATGGCGTACAACAAAGCCGAGAAATTTTCCTGAGGTTACCCCAAAAGCACATTCTTAAGGGGTTCATCTTCAAATTATGTTGTCGAAGCTTGCAGAATATGACTTCCAAATCAGCCAAGTGATTAAAACGTTGTTTGGATTTAACTACAAAATCATCTATATAGCATTCAACAAACTTCCCTAAGAAGGGTTTGAACATACGATGCATGGAACACTGATAAGTTGCACATGCATTCTTTAAGCCAAAGGGCATTACCCGGTAGCAAAACACACCCTGAGGGGATATGAAGGCTGTAGATTCCTCGTATTCAAGGGCCATTCAGATATGATTATATCCAGAATATCCATCCATGAAGGAAAGTTCTTCATAGCCAGCTGTTGCATCAATTAGAAGTTCTGTAATCAGAACTGGGAAATCATCCTTAGGACAATGCCGATTAAGATCTCTGAAATCAATGAAAACTCTAATTTGTCCATTATTTTTCTTTACAGGGACAATATTATCCAACCATTTCGGATATTGAACTTCTCTGACGAAGTTAGCTTTCATAATATTGTCCACTTCAGCTTCAATTTTGGAAGCATAAGTTGGGTGTGTTCTTCTCGCGGCTTGCTTAAATCCTCGATGTTCTTCTGGTAAACCCAAATGATGAGTTGCAACATCAGGATCAAGCCCGGGAATTTCTGTATAGTTCCAGGCAAATATATCTCTATTTTTCTTTAGAAAATAAATATACATCTCTTTATCTTCAAGATTCATGACCGCACTGATTAAAGTTGGGCGTGGATCTCCCTTTTGTACCCAGATTTATTTCTCTGAGTTCATCCACAGTTGTAGATATTCCCTCTTCAAATGTTGGAGGAGCATCTCTGAGATCTTCCTCTTCTTCGTCATCATGTGTTATTTCTCCCGTTTCTACTTTCATAGTAGATGATAAAGTAGAATTATCATGATTCGAAGAGATGTCAAAATTTGCATATCTTGAAGAAGAAGCTTCCATTTCCGACCTGATTGATGATGAAGGGTCCTCTTTGGATAATAAAGATGAGATGATGGATTGAGAATCGACATCATTGTTCACCTACGATGTTGCTATAACTTCTTCTAGCCTAATTGGCGAAGCATAGACTTGTTAGATTTCAGCAGATGAAATGAAGACGTCACCACTTGTGCTTTCATCACTTCTTGGTAGATTACCAATTTCTCCCATGTTGTCTGGATCGATTGTTGTAATTGACATTATGGATCTTTCCATAAGAGTATTTTGATTTGGGTCTATCTTGTCAATTTGACTGATAGGAAACACATAATCTGTACTCACATGTGTAAATGGATTTACTGGAATTTTTTCCAAACCATATGGAGCATTAACTTTGGTAATCTCCTTTGTTATGGATTTCTCCCTTTGCTTCATGTGATAGAATTCTGCCTCAATGTATTGAGACTCACATGTCTTGAACGGGTCCTTATCACCATACAATGTCTCAAATTGACCATCGAAACAATATTTGAGACATTGATGGTATGATGAAGGGATAGTTGCATGTTGATGTAGCCAGGGTCTTCCAAGCAAGATGTTGAAGGCTGAGTCTTGATCAACAACCACGAAATCTGAATTGGATACAAGATCTCCAAACTGAGTTCTGAGTGTAACATCACCCAGTGGTTCTTGTTCATTTTTATCATATCCCTGTAGCATCATGGTGGAAGGAGATAAATCAGATTCTGTGAGGCCCAATTGATGAATTGTACAAATGGGCATGAGGTTGACTCCTGAACCATTGTCAATGAAATCTCTTCGAACATCTACGCCATTGACCTTTCCAGACAAGTACAATAGTCTAATATGTCCATGCACAACATCATCTTCATCTTCATCAGTAAAAGATATTATTTCATGGAATTCTGTAGGATTATTCTCTATGTGATAGACTTCAGCTGCAAAAATTTCAGTTTCAAACTCCTGAGGACTTGACAAGGCCTCGATGAGTGCTTCCCGAAGATCTTTTGACAGATTCAAAGCATCCAGAATTGATAACTAGGCTGGTACTTGAGAAAAGTGTTTCAATATATCATACTTTTGATCCAGAGGTATGTGTTTCCCAATAGGAATATATGGTTTAGCAGGTACCTTGGAAGCAGATGCTTTGGAAGTTGATGCATCTTGTATTGGGATAGGAGTTGGCAATATTCTTGGTTTTGGAAGATTATACTGATTAGATCCATTTACTTGCTGAGAGGAAGAAGATGGAACCTTCAACCGGTCTTTCAAAATAATTGTTCCAGGACTGAATTTTCTATTGTTAGAAGAACTTGCTTGTTTATGCTGAGCTCGCTGAATGGCTCTACCACGAGTTTCTGTTGCGTATACAGTTCTAGCAGGGGTAGAATTGGAATAGTGGCTTCTAAAAGCTCCACGTCTTCCCCTGTATCCTGATCCCCTGGAACTTCCTCTGATTCCTCTGTTTGATATAGGGAATTAAGGCTCATTGAAATCGAAACTGCGACTGGCATATGGATCTGTTAATTGAATCATATTAACAGAACCAAAGATTAACTCTTCGTCTAATGAAGACTCTTCCTGATTAGCCTTTTTAGGTTGTGTCGTTTGGTGGGGCGGTGCCCGTGGCTTTTAAGTAGATGGCATGAAGTCCACCAAAGTCAAAGACAAATTAGGCTTTGACACATACTCATCGTCTTCTGATTCTTTTTCTTTCTTTGAATCATGTCGTTTCTTTGAGGACTTTCCCTCTGACGAAGAGGGTTTTGCCGCAACATTCATGGAAGAAGACACAATTGGTTTCGTTAATTGTGTTCGCAAAATAGCATGAGTTCGATTGATTTTCTTTCTGACCATCCAATCATCATACTTCTATGCATTTTTTCTTTTAACTTCTTTCCATTCACCTTCCTCCTCTAGAACTATAGCAGTGACACATACTACCTGGGCTGAGGATCCTTTCCATGTGACTTGTCCCGAGTCGACCATCTTTTGCATGAGGTCTTTAAAGACAAAACACTCCTTGATGGGATGCCCCAACATTTGATGAAAAGGGAAATAATTGGGATGGTCTTTATCTCCTTTCTTGTTTGGCCTCTTGGGCATTGGCCTTTGAACCGAATTGTTTTCCAGAGCCGAAATGAAATAACCAGGAACTTGTTCATTTCAGAAAGAGTATATTTTTCTCTTCAGATCCTCAAATTTTTTTCGTCTTTGATCTCTTTGATCGTCTGGATGAAAAGGCCTTTGTTGTTGGTGCTCAGAAGGTGGAGCCCTTCGAGAAGATGAAGGTTTTGAGGTAGAAACATGTACAGGTGCTTGTTTAAGCATAACTGTAGCAGTTTCTGCTTTACCCATTATTCTTCCTAGAGCTGATGGAATTACAAGAGATTTAGCCTTAGCCTGTATAAGGGAATCTTCAATTTGTTGAGCGATTGAAGTAAGGTCTTGAAACCCTCCTGCGTATTTCACAGGGATTAACGGCGTGCATAATTTGTCACGCAGATTTTCCACACATATTGGCAACAATTCTTATTGAGGGAGTGCTAAACTCAAGGAAAATTTTAATCCCTTCCATCGAGCAATGAAATCAGAGACCCTTTCATTCTCCCTTTGCTTACAGTTTTTAAGATCGAAAACTGTTGTCTTTGGAAAAGTTGATCTGAACTGAAGGATGAATTTTTGGCGAAGATCCTCCCTCCGGTAATTGACCGAGATTTCAAGCTTGTATACCAAAAAAAATCTGGTCCTTGTAAGGTTCGCACGAAGCATCTGAGTTTCACTTCTTCTTGCTGCTTTGGAGTTCCCATCATAGGATCGCAACAAGACACGTAATGCATCAAATGATGTTTAGGATCGCCTGATCCATTGAAAATAGGGAATACAGGGTCCCCAAAACTGGATGGAGGAGAAATTGAATCTACCCATTCAGGGTAAACTTTCTTTTTTGGTTGAACTTGCGCACGTATCCCTTACATAGTTTCTAACCGAGCCGTTAATGACTTAATAGTAGTTATTAACTTTTTAGAAACATCCAGTTGAACTTGGAATTGGGTAGGTACAATGAGTGGAGCTTGGATAGATGTGGCGATTGGTGCTGCAACTGATGGTAGCACTGCCAACTGTTGTTGCACTTGACCCATAGGATTAGACCTGTGAGGGTGTACTAATAGAGGAGGATATTCTTGATCCATCTCAGTAGCTACAAAAAAATCTATTGGCTGACTGACTCCAGCATGCTTAAGAAAAATACTACTCTAAATTAGTTCTGCATTCAACCTTCTTAATTCCTTCATTTCTTCCTCCTGTTGTGCAAACCTTTGCTCTAGTGAGAGCGATTGACCTTCTCCAGAGGAAGGATATGTAACCTGGTTCTTTCCCTCCCCTTTGTTGGATCCTTTTTGAAGAGGAGGAAGTGGGTTACTCGAAAGATTACCTAGGTTCTGAGTAATCCTTTGACTTCGTGTATGCACACCTTCTTCATTTGTGTCGGTGCGTACATCTTCTTGAGTAGGAACCTCTTCATCTGAGTCCCCTGAGTGAGCCTCGTCTGGTGGATCAGCAACAACGACATTGATGACATTGATTGATGCATAACTCCTCACATCCCTTATATCAGCATTTCTGTGAAATTGTCTTCTTCCATGTCTTTGATAAGGCATTTCCTTTTGTTGATTAGATCCCTTAGGAACTTCTTAATGAACCGTAATTTGGAGGGAATCTCCTGATAATTTGGCTCTTCGTTCCTCTTGAGGTTTCTTCCCCAATCAAGAAATGACCGACTTTCTCTGAGGAGGGGATTGATGATTTGAAAAAGTCCCCAGTTCAGTGGACTGGGGATGTTCCTACTGTTCTCGCTCAACTCCTCGAATCCTTTTTGTTGATTCTGAGGGTTTGTTTAAAAGAGTCCCCAGTCTGATGAGTTGGGGTGGTTCTTGACATGCTATGTCTAAGGCTTTCTTGAAAGTCCTCTTGATCTTGCGAACCTTAGTCTGGAAATTAGCTGGATGCATTAAACTGTACCCTCTTTTATCACCCAGTTCAAAAGACCGTTGGATGATTTCTAACACTTCTGTCACTTGGTGACGTGCTTGCTCTAAACGAGAGGCCTGTTTAATATTCTCGTTTGCTTGATGCAAGAGTAATTCAACAACTTGTTCTCTGTATTCTTGATTTTGAGAGGAACTAGTTGAAGCATGTCCTTGGTCAAGCTTTTGATTACAAACAAATCCCATTGACTGTGGCCAGTCATGGACAATAACATTTCATGAGACCATTTTCGGCAGGCTTTGCTGACTGGAGAGCACCATGAAATGCAGTTCTCCATGAACACCCCATCCTCTGACACGAATACCAGATAGGGAATTGGCAATTAACTGATGCAATCTTCTTAGTGCGCCAAGGCATGAACGTTGAAGGGCTCTCTGCTGCTTTTCAGCCTTCGGATATCGAGAGACTGATAGAGACGCCAAATCAATCTTCCGTTGTAACCCTTCTATTATCTAAAGATGATTTTCATATTCATCATAAGATAATACTTTCTTTTTCAACTGACAAAGAGTTTTCCATATGTTGAGACGAATATCATGAATTTCATCTTTTGTCAACATTTCTGGAATATTATACTGAGAGTCAGCCAGAGGCCAAAACATGACTAGCACTTTACCTTTCTCTAGTTGTTTTCTCATGTTTAGCATTTCCTCTTTATCATTTGATGAATATTCTTCTACCTGATTTGACCAGAGTTGGTGTTTCCTTGTTGCTTCATTAGATTCAACAGTATTGGTAGAGAAATAATTGATCAAACTAGAAGATGCATGACTTAGGGGTGGTTTGGAGAATGACCTACACCCTGGGCTATCTTCTGATTGAGAAAGTATTTCACCTGCTAGAGATAAAGCTTCAGACATGACTGGTTTCGCATTTGCAAGTGTCTCAAGATAAGAGGGCTTTCTCGGCAATACATTGTCCACTAGAGCATTTTCCAGGCAATGTGCATCACTACTGTGGAGAGGACTTTTGCAGCGAAATTCATCATCATGGGGAGGACCACCATAATGGGCTACAGCAAAAGATGATATCTCTTGCTCCTTGGTCTTCTGACCACACAGAGGGTTCCTGTGGCTCTCATCTGAAGATGAAACTTCGAGATCGACCGAATTGTTATGAAGAAAGACTTCATGAGGAAGTGTCTGTTGAAGACCTTAGGAATTAATGTTCCCACTATTGGGAAATGAGGGAGTAGAATCTGGAATTTCAACAGGTAATTGTCTGAGGGATTCAAGAACTCCAGCATCGAGAAAGGCCTTGTTACAGATTGGCTCTTGATCTCCTGACTGTGTTGGGCGGGTCTTTTTCTTAGACGCCTTCTTACTCGCCTTGGAAACCACTTGTTGATGAAAGTGGATACTCTGAGAAGGTGTATATGCCTGATCAGGAAAGATGGCCAGGTTAGGCTGACGATCTCTACTCAAATCAGGTGTATGTGCCTAACTTGGTTGTCCGTATGATATGGGGGAGTATGACCCACAACCCTCTTGGACTGGAACAGATGTGTGTGTCTGTTCAAATTGAATTGTTGATGTATCACTCCACTGGTAGGGATAGATTTATGTGTCTTTCCCTGAGATTCTGCTGAAGTTGTTATAATATCCTGGCATGCATCCAGAATATGAACAAGGATTTGCTTCTGCTCTTTCACCATTGATAGAATATGCTTGGTGACTTTAGCTGCTGGAATGGGAATATACGTCCATTCCGGGCTTGGAGAAGGTGTATGTGTCTTCTCCTGTCCTCCTTTTCCTGTCAGTGAATCCTGACAGTACTCAAGTGTGGGGGCAGAGAGTTGAGTCTGCCTCCTATTTGTTGTCGGGGCTTTCTGACTAACTTCTCCGAATGCTACCAAGCGAGACTGTTGGTAGGCTTGATAAATACTAGCAGATGTATGTGCCTGCTGATTGCACTTCGCCAAATGTGGTTGACGAGATCCATCATATGTAGTCAGACGAGCCTGCTGACTAGCTGATGATGTATAAACAAGTGTATGTTCCTGCCTATAGTACTCCGCCGGAATTGCCTGGAGGGATTTACGTGATGCTGCCAGACGAGTCTGCTGGACAGTGGAATTAAAACGGTCAGGTGTATTTGCCCGCTCGTTTCTTTCCACCAAGTTAGGTTGGTGGACTTCTCCAGAGATGGCAGAGATGAGAACCTGCTCACTGTTGACCGGATTCCACCTCTGGTGGTTTGTCTTTCTAGATCGGGTTTGAGGAACCTAAGCCGAACGCCTGGAGTCGGTACCCTCATCATGTTGAGGGCGCACTGTCGCACGAGTCTAGTGACGATTGTTAGTGGGAGACCTCAGGAAGGACTCCTTTCTGTTTGAATTAAGGCCTTGAGGGACCTACTCATTCACCTCCCCAGAATAAGGGAGAGAATGGTGATTGCGTTCTGGGGATAACGACCCGAAACGGTTGGAGACGGTAGTCAGCACCACCTGCTTCTTGATCACTGGTCATCATTTTCCGGACGACCGATGTGAGTTGTTTACTTGGAGGGCTTTTCGGGTAGCCCCCAGAGTTGGGATGGTACCGTGTTGATGGTACTCTTTAACTAGCGCGTTTGATACCCAGCGTTGAAGACGCTGAGTAGGTGATATCGTCCTTAGAGCGGACGATGATCTAGCAGGAGTAGCAGCAGTGGCATTTGCAGCAACAGTATTCACAGGTGTGAACCTAAGAGTATCCATTCTAGAAATGCAGAAGATCTTGGAAAAGAGTGGCTTTTTGATATAACAGACATAATCAAGATAAATTCAGCCACTACATCATTTGGATGATCACATTTTTCAATGATTTTTTTTGTTGGACCTCTCATTGAGTTTTAAATAGGGGCCTAACAAATGGGTAAAACATTATTTTAACTTGGTTAAGGATTCACATCGGGTTCACCATTTTTGTTTCCCTCGGATTCCGGGGATGATATCCTTTTGATGGGAGGTTCAAACAATCTGATCGGTTTCTAACGGGTTTGTTCATAGAACCGGAAACATCCAATGATTCCACATCCATTCGGACCTACATTCCAAAGGTAGGTGCTCAATAGTTTATGGACTGATGAGGCTTAGGAATTTTCATTGGTCGAGAGGATGGGAGGTCGGAATCATCACACCTTTTTTAGGGGAATTATTGTCTACTCCGGGACTCTCTTTGTAGATTTAAGTTATGTTCGTGAATCCTTATTACATTACCAAATATAAAATGAGTTTTCCTTTAGATCTGACAATCAATGGTCGATATGTAGGAAATTTAGAGAATCTTATATATGTATTCGAGGTTCTTCCTCAATAGAGAATCATCTGTATTTATTAGATATTCTTGGTCAATGGTACCCTTCGACACATTTATATATAAGTCTCTTGGTCATTATTATGACCATGCTGGTTTTAAAGCCACTCAGTGGGGCACTTGAAGTTTATTGTCATTCAGAAGGACATGGATTATTTCAGAGTTGGGATCGAACCCGCAGACGGGCTACCTAAGTATCCTTTGTTTAGAAAAGGAATCATAACCCATGTAGTTCGAGTAAGGGAGTATGAAGTTTATGATTGATGGCTCAAAGAAGGATGTCATAATTACTTTTACACTCTAAGCTCATGTGATTCATGCTCGATGTGATAAACAAGAGGTATTGGTAAAAATTAGACAATTGTTCCATAAAAGATGTAATCATAAGGAATAATTTTGGGCTTATGTATGTATGACTGCCCAGATAAATGAAGTTTAGGATTTACTTTAGGGAAGAAATCCAGGAGCAGAGTCCATAAAGGTATATGTTCTTCATGGAGAATTTAAATACTCTAACTTGGGGCTTACTCCTGAAAAGGAGGCCAAGGTTAAGAGATTTGAAAAAATTAAGGGACTTGGGGCTTACTCCTAAGGAGGATGCCCATGTTTGAGACTGGGGCTTACTCTTGAAAAGGAATCCCAGGTTAAGAGAATTATTGTTGGGGCTTACTCCTAAAAAGGATGCCCAGATTTGAGAATTATGACTGGGGATTATTCCTGAAAAGGAGGCCCAGGTTAAGGGGTTCTCTCATCTTAAAGGATGAGGTTGAATGAATGAAATCTCACTTTTTTAGTGACATAAATATGTAAAAAATCACTAGGTTTTGAGAGATATTCCACAAAGTTCCTTTCAGATATGGAATCCAAATCAATAAATCATGCCATAAATGGCTTTGAAGAGTGTCTTGAAGATTACTCTTGAATAGGAGAGGTGGAATGGATTAAGAGGGGTGAAATGGGAAATAAGGGCACCCAAAAAGGTAGGGGCGCGCAAGTCCTGGTAGGCGCACAGGTACTGCGTGGGCGCGCAAGTCCTAGTCGCGCAGGTATGCCTGCGCGACACATGGGGTACTTGCTCAACGGTTAACCAATAGGGTAATACTTGAGAGAATTTTGATTAAAGCCTTTAGAATCCTCTTGAGGTTCTTCCAGAAGAGGGTGGCGCAAGTTCTATTGAAGGAGTAAGGCGACACGCAAGTGTGGCCTTTTCTCTTAAGGGCTGGCCACTCAAGCGCGCAAGTGTTGATGAGTTTCAACACTTAGGTCTTCTTCTCCCTCTTTAGATCTTCCGTTCTAGGTAAGAAATTGCGTTAGAAGTGTTTTGGAAGCATTGAGAAGAGACTAGGGTGCCGGGAGCTCAAATCTGAGTTTCTGGAAAAAAATCCTCCTTTAATGGGGGCCCACAGGGTCTATTTATAGGCAGGAGAAAACCCCGGGCGGTTATCACTTAGGTCGCGCAAGTCACTTGCGCGACGAATGATGGTCGCGCAAGTGGACTTGCACGACTATGAGGTAACTTGTGTGACTTATGGGCAATCTTCTCCTTGTTCATCCCTTTTTCGATTTTTTATATTTTCTTCAAGGGATGAATCAATTTGTGCTAAGTCATTTCCCTTTACATTCCTTTGGACTCTATGATGAAAAAGGAGCATCAACAGTAGTCTTCACTGATCCTGGATGATTTGTACCATCTCTGTGGTGGCTTGTACCATCTTTGGTCCCACGAGTGCTGACTCCCCTAGGTCAGTCTAGCACAAAGGTTATCTGCAAGGTCTCCCATACAACACCTCAAAAGCTGTAATACTTATGGTGGAGTGATATCTTTTGTTGTATTCGAACTCCACCAAAGTCATGTGATCCTCCATGCTGCGACCGAAGTCGAGGACACAGGCACACAACATGTCCTCAAGGGTTTGAATGGTCCGCTCAGTATGGACATCCATCTAAGGATGGAAGATAGTCCTCAAAAGAAGTTGTGTCCCAAAAGCCTCATACAAACCCTTTCATAGTCGGGAAGTAAAACGTTCATCACGATCAGAGAAAATTTTCGAGGGTACTCTATGTAACCGTACAATCTCCTGCACATAGAGGTATCCAAAACTCTCTACTGAACCCTGCTCTTTGATCAGTAGGAAGTGGGCTGACTTGTGAGTCAGTCGACGATCACACAAATCAAATCATGACCCCTTGATGTATGTTCAAGTACTGTCACAAAGTACATGGATATCCCATCCCACATCCACTTTGTGACCTCGGAAGGCTGAATCATGACTGCTGGTATCTAATGCCCAGCCTTCACTTGCTGAAAAGTGAGGCACCAAGAGACAAACTCTACTACTAATTTCTTCATTCCCGGACACCAGTGCTATTGTCGGAGATCCTTGTACATATTTCCCAATCCTGGATGTACCACTAGTGGGGAAGTGTGGAACTCCCTCAGCACATCATCCAGAAGTGACACTGGTACCATGGTACGTCCTCTGAAGAGGATGACATGCTCCCCACCTTCAGAAAATCCATCAGGTGAATGTCCTGTGGAAATATGAGCACGACGTGTCTCACAGTCCACTTCCCCACGTTGTGCATCCATGACTCGCTGAAGGGGTGGGGGAGTGACTTTAAGAGACGGAAGAAAAGTTTCTACATGCCTATCCACAAAGAATATTTGTAAATCAGCTAGGTGATCCATCACCTCGCCTAGCAGCTATATTCCATACCTCCTGCTGAGTGCATCTGCTACAATGTTCCCCTTCCATAGAGTATAGACTATCTCGAATTCATAATGCTGGAGGAACTCAAGCCAACGTCACCGCCTCAGGTTTAGGACCTTCTGGGAAAATATATACCTGAGACACTTTTATTCAAAGTATATGGTCTAATGCTTGCCCATCAGATAGTGTCGCCACATCTTCAAGGAGAAGACCAGTCCAACTAACTCCAAGTCTTGGGTATCCTTGATCTACTCGTGCTATCTCAGCTGTCGATAACCATATGTGATCACTACTCGCTCCTGCATCAGGACACATCCATGTTTCTTCCTTGATGTGTCGCATTAAACTACGTTCCCTACGCCTTCCTCTGGAAGCCTCAATATGGGGGCACTAGTCAGCATCTGCATTAGCTCCCAAAAACTTTTATAGCATTTCTTTGACCAAACGAAGGGTTTCCCCTTATTCGTTAATGATTATAGTGGTGCTGCAACTCTGGAGAAGTCTAGAACAAACTCTTGTAATATCCAGCCAAACCCAGGAAACTCCGAACCTCCATCACACTCCTGGGTGGCTCCCAAGCATGTACCGCCTCAATCTTCGCTAGATCCACTGCAACTCCAGCCTCCGATATGACATGCACTAGAAAGTGAACCTCTCCGATAAAAAATTAGAACTTTAAGAGAATAATATAAAGCTAGTGCTCTCGGAGTTTTTCCAGTATAGCCTTCAAATGATAGGAATGCTCCTCCTCAGTAGCCAAGTAGATCAGAATGTCATCGATGAGGAATACAACAAAGCAATCATGGTATGGCTGAATGATCTTGTTCATGAGTCCCATGAACACTTCTGGAGCATTGGTCACGCCAAATGGCTTAACCAAGAACTCATAATGTCCATAATGACATCTAAAAGTCATCTTCTGCACATCCTCATCTCGCACTCTGAGTTGGTGATAGCCTGATCTGAGGTCTATTTTCGAGAACCACAATTCTCCCTTCAGCTGATCAAAGATGTCTTGAATCCTGGGGAGTGAGTACTTATTCTTCATAGTCACCTGGTTCAGGCACCGATAGTCGACACAAAGTCTCAAGCTCCCATCCACCTTCATGGAAAACAAAATTGGGGCTGCCCCTGGAGAAACAATGGGTCAAATGATTCCCTTCCCCTACAAGTCCTCCAGCTATACCCGCAGCTCACGATGCACAGCGAGAGCCATCCGATATGCTGGTGTAGATATCAATGTCATCCCGAGGAACAAGTCAATGTAAAATTCTACCTCTCTACGAGGAGGTAGACCCGGAACATTATCATGGAAAACAACCGTGTATTGGTCCACCACTATAGGATAGCTTGGACTCTCCACATCAACAACTCTGAGGGTAAGGCTATCCAGCTTATGAGTGATCGGATGCACTCTCCTCTGGGTAAGTCTATCATGTCCTACAAAGGATCCCTCCTCACTGGTGAAGGAAAATCTAGTCCTATATGTGCAGACACACAACACTTTGTGCCTAACATAGTCTATCTAAGAATAGACTATAGATAACCAGTCCATACCCAAGATGACATCATAAGGCCTCGACGCTGCTACTAGGATATCACAGCCGAAACTCTCACCTCCTAGTGTAAGCTCACACTACCAGCACCAGTGTGTAATCAGCGAATCCACTCCCGTAGGAGTCTCTAGCCATAAGGATCGAGCCAATAACTCTGTCTGAATCGTCACGCTCTGAACGAGGGAAGTGGAAATAAAATAATGATAAGCACATGTGTCTATAATTACTGCATCTATGG
Source organism: Viscum album (assembly GCA_963277665.1). Lineage (NCBI taxonomy): Eukaryota > Viridiplantae > Streptophyta > Magnoliopsida > Santalales > Viscaceae > Viscum > Viscum album. The sequence goes on along the minus strand of OY728148.1, from coordinate 1,820,193 downwards.
TGGAGTAGACACAGATCATACCTCATATCATCTCTAGAGCGTCATGATCATAAGACTCAGCTTCCTGGAGCTGACCTCTACCATTTATACCTCCTCCCTGCTGTCGGGGTGGACCCCCTGGTTGTGGTGGGGGTAACATCTCGAATCGTCACCCCCCACCATCTATATGACCAGCTCCTCTACCACATCCACCTACTCCCTATCGACCACCTGGATTGAACCTCTGTCTCTGCCTGGGAAGTCCCTCGACCATTTGCTGATCATCCATACGATGTGTCAGATAGTCACGAGCCATGTGACCCTGCCCGCCGCATGAGTAACACTACAGGATCCTTGCCTAACTGGTTCTGCCTCAGGTGCCCCGCACAACTGAGCCTGAGTCATGTGGTCATCCACCTATAGGTCTGGTCCTCTTGGGTCTCTGTGATGTCTGTCCAATACTGGTTGCAGAAGACTCCACTACGTGATGACTGATGGTGGGTCTCACTGCGGGTGACTGCTCGGTAAGAAAACACTCTACGAAGATTTCTCCCTCTAACAACGCCGCCTGTGTTGGGATGCTGAGTGAGATCATCGGAGCCCTGATCTCCTGCCTAAGCCCCTGCTTGATGGTTCATCCCTTGAATAATGGGTATCGTACCATATCTATGGAATAGCGTGAGAGGTCATTGGACCTCACTGAGTACTGAGCTAAAGTCATGCTGCCTTACTGCAAATGAAGAAGCTCTTGTATGTGCACTTCATGAAGAGTCGCTGAGACAAACTCTGTCCAAAACAGGATCTTGAAGTATGACCAAAAACGCATCACCTCATCGTGGACTTGGAGCATCAAGCTCCACCATTGGCCTGTTGCTTCCTGTAGAAGTCTCGAAGTAAGGATCACCAGGAGATCGGCTAGTGTACCTATGTGTCGAAAGACTCTCACCACAGTCTCGAGCCAATCCTCATCCACCTGTGGGTTCATCTCTCCCCTAAACCTGGGCTGCATCCGGTGCTAGAACTTGTGAAATGCACTCAAGCGGTGTGCACTCTCTGATGTTGGGGCTGGTGTCATCGGTGGCCCAACGTTTAATGGTATCGTTGGTGCCTCAGTAGGTTCCTCTACTGGAAAATGGCCCTGCACCAAGGCATCATCGCTAGGTGATCTATCAGTGCATTCAACTCTCGGAACCCTAGTTGGCTATCTATGTAGAGGCACTTAAAAAGAAACAGGTGTTCCACGGTCAATAACTTATATCTGGTGAGCTGAATCAAGAGATAACAAAGAAAACCCTTGGAAACACACACGTAATCAGTGTTTCCATGCACTGAGTCAGAAATCAGAAGTCAGGGTCATGGTGTGTGGATACGTCAGTCGCCGCACCAACATAGGACTCCCTGAACTAAAAACCGCACTCATTACCCTTAACACTATTGCTTCATAGAAAAGATCAGAGTCCTAGTTCTTCGGTAGAACCGAATCCTCTGATACCAATTTGTCATGACCCGTCCCTCGGGGCCCGTGTCGTGACTACCCCAAACCCACCTTCTATTGGCTAGGGGCTGGCGACTAGCACCAAATGGTGTTTTTATAATACTGAGAAAGCATTGAATTTATATCCTATAAACTCACGAACCAATCACATAGAAAGATACGAACACAAGTAAACTGTATAAACAAAAGAGTGATAAAAGTAAAAGGGGGCTGGAATACAAGCCCAATAGTAAAGGTGTTAGTAGAACTGAAATACAATACAAGTAAAGAAATAGAAGAAGACAGCTACTGGATCATCCTTCGAGGTTCCTACCTGATGTGTAGGTACAGATTGCCTGCTCAGAACTCCACCTCCACCCATATCTTCTACGTACCGAAACTTCTTATAGTCCACCTCCGGGCACCATCTAGTCCTGCTACTCTCATCCTCAGTCAGCACAGTCCGTCGTCTGTATTCAATACAACAAGGTGCAGGTATAGCCCGTGTAGGGGTGAGTATAACGATACTCAATAGGGACCCCGAGACCCCCATGTTCTCACAAAAACCTCCAAGGATAAACCCCAAAGTATGAAATCAACAGATAACCCTACTTTGGTATATGCCCATACATATAACTAATTTATCAAGTAATACATCTCAATCATGATGAAAACACCGAGATACTGACTCAGCTCACACAATGAATTATTCAAGGGGTAGTAACATGTAACATCCCCAGCCACATCATCGAACACCTCGGCTGCTAGAGATCTCCTCCACTATCGAGTATAGTGGGTCTGCCACGTCACACATAGGCACTTCCCTCAAACCGTGGACTGTTGAGGTACTCCTCCTATCGAGTATAATGGGTCTTCCGCGTCACACAGAGGCGTTCCCCTCGTGACATGTTGAGGTGCTCTTCATGTCGCGTACCATGGGTCTGCCGCGTCACAAAGAGGCGCTCCCCATCATGGCCAGCTGAGGTACTCCACCTATCGTGTACTGTGGGTCTGCCACGTCACACAAAGGCGCTCCCAACCATTTCTTTTCCGCATCACATAGAGGCACTCCCCACTGGGCCAGTCAAGTTACTTAAAGTCAAAATGGTCAGCAGTCTTCAAGTTTTAGCCAGCTACCAAGTTCCCGCACTATACATGCTTGTCTATGAGATGATCCGCTCCATGAGATATTATTCAATACTCCAACTACCACAAATTCCACTGAGGAATCATCTCAAAGGTCTATCACATCACATGGGTCAAAACTCAACAGACGACGCATCAATTGAACACCCGGTTATGAGTTATTAGCCTTTTAGTCCCGGGGGCCCGGTTGGATTCGTGCTCAATCCAACCTGACCATTCCCTATCTAAATCCAAAACTCTAGTGGGTTATACTCAATGGGATCGTCTCGCTCCATGATTTCCAACGCCGCTGACGTTTCTTCAAACTGACGCCTGGTGCCTAAGCTAGGGCCAAAAGAAAGTATATGGGTCGTAGTGGGCCCGGGTCCAATTGGTCCTGGTCGGACCAACCCGGACCGACATGGCCTATTGGGCTCGTCCTGGCCCACTGGGTCTAGCCCGGCCCGTGCTAGGCAGCCCGGCTTAGTGGACGGTCCAGCAGGCCGTGAGGGGCCATGGAGGTTCGGTCGCGGATGGCATGAGGCCACAGGGCAGCTCGTCCAGGATGGAAAAGGCTGTGGGGTAGCGCAGCCACAGCGGCCTGAGATCTCGGGGTGCATCGGCTGGTGTGGCTCGGCCGCAGGGCGGTTCGGCTGGAGCGACTCGGTGCAGCGGGGTGGCTCGTCCAGAACGACGCGTTGTCGCGAGGCGGCTCAGCCAGAGCGGTTCGCTCCCGCGGGGCTGCTCGGTCGGAGCGGCCCAGCGGATGGCGGAGGCGGATCAGCGGACGGGACGACTATGTGGATGATGGTGGCTACTCAGAAGATGGTGGCAGCGGCTCGGCCCAGTCGGCGACGGTGGCTCAGCCTGAAAAGTGGCGGTCGTGGGCGGTGCGGCGGGGCCACGAGTGGGGGAGTTTTGGGGTACCACAGTCATGGGTGGCACAGAGCGGCTTGGCCGTGAGAGTGTATTGAGGGCATAGAGGTCACCAGGTGGTGAGGGCCATGGGGCGGTGTCGATGCACCGTCGCCATCATCGTGTTCAATAACACAAATCATCACAAGATTTTCAGAACGGTCGGGCCATGTTTGTTTGGCCCGTACCCTCCGCGTTAAGGTGGTAGCATATGGATCAACTATAACATGATCATTGAACGTCAAATCCTATCATCCTGCAATTATTTTTCACAACCTGCAAAATAAATCATCCACATTCTTTGTTTTAAAAAGGGAAGAACATGGGAATATAATCGTACACAAATTAAACACCTACATGTTTGATTGTTGATGAAAAAGAGAGAAGTCAAAGTTGTCAATGTTCGACGTGCCCGTCACACACCTCTGATCCCGAGCTCGTTCATCATATTAGCGTTCTTCGATGGATGTAATTCTTCATTGATGAAGATTTCCACAATTAGAGGATATATCGAGGAAGAAAGTCAAAGTCATGGTCGGCGTTCTTCGTTGACATTCTTCGTTGGCATTCTTTGTTTGAGAGGTTAATCATTCAATTTCTCTCTCAATTCTCTTTTTCAAATACCTTCCCCAATTCCATTGAGGAGAAAGAAAATAGCCAACACAAAAATTAAATAATAACTTAACAATTAATTTTATGTTGTCACATAAAATTAATTGTAAACATTACATTTAATTCTTATGTTGACACATAAAATTAATTGGTAACATTAAAATTAATTTTTATGATGACCCAAAGAATTAATTGGGGGATTTGAGAGGTTTCTCCCACATTAAGAGGGGTCGGGCGGTCCCCATCCCTAAATTCAAATTTGGGAGGTTTTGAGTACTTGGGTGGTCCTCCCACCATAACTCAAGTAGAGGGGGTTTCAACAAATAAAATAAAACGTGTGATTATTTTATTTTATTATTTCCATAAAAACCCCAATAATTAACTTTCACCTTAGACCAACTGTCGTCGAGGTGAAAGTCTTCATAAGAGAATATCAGAACTATGAGTTCAATGGTGCCCTTGGATTTCAATTCCAAGCACCTATTCAAAAGATAGAAAAACCCACTCGCACATTTACTAAACGTACCCAAAAAAAGTTCAGAAATTCATTCCGAGAACTCCAGGCCTCAGAATCATGCGCCGCCAATTTTCACAGACTTGTAAAATTCTCATATATGTAAAAAAATTACATAGAAATTATGGGTCCATACATTCTCCCCACCATAAGGATTTACATCCCCGTATTCCACAACACAAACTAAGGGAACAAATGGTGGTACTGAGTGCACATCTAAGCCTCCCGCTCCTATGTGCTCTCATGGAGGTTCCCATGCAGCCAGTGAATGCACACCAGAGGTATCGACCATCCACAAAGGACCCGCTCCAGTCGATCCTCAATCTCTACTGGAACCTCCGTGAAATTTTCCCCAACGTCGACGTCCAGCTCACCATGGTCGATGATGTGAGAAGGGTCATGCACGTATATCCTCAGCTGGGATACGTGGACGACGTTGTGCACCCGGTCCAACTGAGGTGGAAGAGCTAAGAAGTATGCCACCTCACCAACTCTGCTAAGGACCTGAAATGGTCTAATGAATCTCATAGATAACTTCCCACCTCGGCCAAATCTCCACAAACCTTGTCGGGTTGAGACCCGTAGAAAGACATGGTTTCCATCCTCGAACTCCAGAGGACTTCGTCTCCTATCGGAATACAACTTCTTCCTGCTCTGTGTAGTCTTCATCCACTCCTGGATGATCTGCACCTTCTCTGTTGTATCTCGTACCATCTCTGGTCCCACGAGTGCTGACTCCCCTTGGTCAGTCCAACACAAAGGTGATCTGTAAAGTCACCCATAAAACGTCTCAGAAGGTTCCATCCTTATGGTGGAGTGATAGTTGTTGTTTTATGGAAAGTACACCAATGACAAGTGATCCTCCGAGCTGCGACCGATGTCAAGGGAACAAGAATATAGCATGTCCTCAAGGGTCTGAATGGTCTACTCAGTCTGTCCATCCATCTGAGGATGGAAAGCGGTGCTCAAACGAAGTTGTGTCCAGAAATCCTCCTACAAGCCCTTCCATAGCCGGTAAGTAAAACGTGCATCACGATCAGAGATAATTATCGTGGGTACTATATGTAACCGTACAATCTCATGTACATAGAGGCATCCCAATCTCTCTACTGAACCCTACTATTTGATTGGTAGGAAGTGGGACGATTTGGTGAGTCAGTCGATGATCACCCAAATCGAGTCATGAACCCTGGTTGTACGTGGAATTCCTGTCACGAAGTCCATGGATATCTCATCCCACTTCCACTCTAGGACATCTAAAGGCAGAATCAAGCATACTGGTACCTGATTCCCCGCCTTCACCTACTAACATGTGAGGCACCTGGATACAAGATCTGCTACTACTTTCTTCATTCTCATCCACCAGTTCTGTCGTCGGAGATCCTGGTACATCTTCGCCACTCCTAGATGTACCACTAGAGGGGAAGTGTGGAAATCCCTCAACACTTCCTCCTGAACTGACACTGGTACCATAGTACTTCTTCTGAAGAGGATGAGGTGCTCCCCACCTTCAGAAAATCCATTAGGTGCATGTCCTGTGGGTATCTGAGCACGCCATGTCTTGATATCAGTGTTCCCACATTGTGCCTCCCTGACTCGCTAAAGGGGTGGGGGAGTGATTGTAAGAGACTGAAAAAAAGCTGCTCCACCTCTATCCACAAAGGATATCTGTAAAGCAGCTAGCTGCTCTGTCACCTCGCCTAGCAGCTGTATACCAGACCTCCTGCTGAGTGTATCTGCTACAACATTCCTCTTAAAAAGAGTATAGACTATTTCTAATTCATAGTCCTGGAAGAACACAATCCACCATTGCAGTCTTAGGTTCAGGTCCTTCTGGAAGAAGATATACCTGAGACTCTTGTAGTCAGAGTATATGGTAAAATGCTCGCCCATCAGATAGTGTCACCACATCTTCAAGGTGAATACCACTACTACTAACTCCAAGTCATGGGTAGTGTAGTTCTGCTCGTGATGTCTCAGCTGTTGAGAACCATATGCGACCACTTCTCACTCTTGCATCAATACAAGTCTGATTTCGATCCTTGATGCATTGTATTAAACTAAATACTCTACTCCCTCCTCTGGAAGCCTCAAGATAGGGGAAATAGTCAGCCTCTTCCTCAGCTCCTAAAAACTCCACTGGCATTTCTCCAACCAAATGAAGGGTTTCCCCATATTTGTCAATGCTGATAGTGGTACTGAAACTCTGGAGAAGTCTAGTACAAATCTCCGGTAATATCCATACAAACCCAGGAAACTCAGAACCTTCATCACACTCATGGGTGGATCCCAATCATGTACCACCTCAATCATCGCAGGATCCATTGCTACTCCATCCTCTGATATAAAATACCCTAGAAAGTGAACCTATCTGATCCAGAACTGGAACTTTTAGAGCTTACTATAAAGTTGGTGCTCTCAGAGTGTGTTCAGTAATACCTGCAGACAATAGGCATGCTCCTCCTCAATAGCTGAGTAGATCAAAATGTCATTGATGAAGAATAATACAATGCGATCAAGGTATGGATGAAAGATCATATTCATGAGTCCCATGAACATTGTTGGAGAGTTGGTCATTCCAAATGGCATAACCAAGAACTCGTAACTTCCATACCAACATCTGAAGGTTTTCTTTTGCACATCCCCATCTTGCACTTTGAGCTGGAGATAGCCTGATCTGAGGTCTATTTTAGAGAAACATCGTTCTCTCTTCAGCTGATCAAAGAGGTCATCAATCCAAAAGAGTGGGTACTTATTCTTCACGGTCACCTGGTCCAGGCACCAAAAGTTGACAAAAATCCTCAAGCTCTCATCCACCTTCTTTGAAAAAAAAATTGGGGCTTCCCATGGAGAAACAATGGGTCGAATTAATCCCTTCCCCCACAAGTCCTGCAACATTAATTGAAGATCACGATGCTCAGCGAGAGCCATCCGATATAATGGTGTAGATATAGGTGTCATCTCGAGGTACAAGTCAATGTAAATATCTACCTCTATGCAAGGAGATAGACCCATAACATATTCAGGGAAAACATCCGCATACTGGTCCACCACTCCATGATAGCTCGCACTCTCTACATCAACAGCTTCGAGGGTAAGGCTATCCAGCTAATTAGTGATCGGTTTCACCCTCCTTTGGGTAAGTCCATCTTGTGTTGTAAAGTATCCCTTCTTGTGGGTGAAGGTAAACTTGGTCTCATCCAGGCGGACACACCGAACTTTGCGCCTATCACGGTCTATCTGAGCATGGACTGCAAATAACCATTCTATACCCAAGATGACGTCATAAGGCCTCGATGCTGCTACTAGGATATCCCTGCCAAATATCTCACCTCCAAGAGTTTGCTCGCACTGCCGGCACTAATGTGTGATCGTCGAATACTCTCCTGTAGCAGTCTCTAGCCTTAAGTATCCAGGCAACGACTTCGTCGGAATCTCTAAGCTCCGAAAGAGGGTGGTGGAAATAAAATAATGATTGGAACCTGTGTCTATAAGTACTACATCTAAGGTGGAGTAGACATAGATCCTACCTCATATCATCTCTGGAGTGTCATTTTCATAAGCCTCAGCTGCCTGGAGCTGAGCTCTCCCCTGTCAACCTGCCCCTTGAGGTCGGGGTGGACCTCCTAGTGGTAGTGGAAGTAACATCTCGTATCATCATCCACTGCCAGCTGCACATTCAGCTCTTCTGCCACGTCCACCTGCTCCCTTCAGACCAACTCAATCGGACCTCTATCTCTACCTAGGTGGTCCCTCAACCATCTGTTGATCATCCAAACGATGGCAGGATAGTCACGACCCATAAGACCCTACCCGCTGCATGAGTTACAATGCATGATCCTTCCCGGACTGGTTCTTCCATGGGTGCCTCACACAATCGATCCTGAGTCATGTGGTCGTCCTCCTGTAGGTCTTGTCCTCTTAGACCTCTATGATTTATATCTTCTTCTATCTATAGAAGACTATACTATGTGATTATTGATAGTGGGTCTCATTGCTGGTGACGACTCGTAAAAAAAACTCTTCACCAAGAGGTCTCTCTCTAAAACCCCCACATGCGTCGGGATACTGAGTGAGATCATCGAAGCCCTTATCTCCCACCTGAGCCCCTAGTCAAAGGTCTGAGCCCTGATGAATGGGTCCCGTACCATATCTATGGAGTAGCATGAGAGGTCAGTGAACCTCGCTGAGTAATGAGATATAGTCATGCTGACCTTCTACAGATGAAGAAGCTCTTGTATGTGCTCTCCACGAAGAGTCGTTGGGACAAACTCTGCCTGAAACAGGCTCTCGAAGTCTGCCCAGAGAAGCGTCACCTCATCGTGGACATGAAGAATCATGCTCCACCATCTTCATTCTAGTTCCTATAGAAGGCTGGCAGTAAGGATCACCATGAGATCAGCTGGTGTCCCTACGAGTCGGAAGACTCTCACCACAGCCTCTAGCCAATAGTCAGTTGTCTGTGGGTCCATCTCTCCCCTGAACCATGGTGGCCTATGACGTTGGAACTTGTGAAATGCTCTCATGAAGCATTCACTCTCTAATGCTGGGGCTGGTGGAATTAGTGGCCCAATAGGTAATGGTAATGCTAGTGCCTCCGCAGGTGCCTCTACTAGAAAAGGGCCATACACCGAGGCCTCGTCGCTCTGTGGGCTATCAGTGCGTACAACTCTTGGAACCCTAGTTGGCAGTCCACATGGAGGTATCCTGAAAAGAAACAGGTGAGCCACGGTCAATAATTTATACCTGGAGAGTTGGCTCAAGAGATAACAAAGAAATCCCTTTGAAAAACACACACAATCAGTGTTTTTGTGTACTGAGTCGGAAATCATAAGTCAGGGTCCTGTTGTGTGGATACATCGGCCGCCGCACCAACACTGGACTCCTTGAACTGAAAACCGCACCCATTACCCTTAATGTTATTTCTTCATAGAAAATATCATATTCCTAGTTCTTCGGTAGAACCAAATCCTTGATACCTATTTTTCACGACCCATCCCCTAGGGCATGCGCAGTGACTACCCCAAGCCTGCCTTCTATAGGCCAGGGGACGGCGACTAGCACCGAATGGTGTTTTTTCTGAAACTGGGAAGTCATGGCATTTATAACCTTTAAAATAATAAACCATGCACACACCAAGATACAAACATAAGAAAACTGTATAACCAAAAGTGTTTTGAAAGTAAAAGGGTGCCACAATACAAGCCCAACAGTAAAGGTACAAGTACAACTGAAATAAAATACAACTAAAGAAAGAGAAAAATACACCTAATGGATCGTCCTATGAATTTACTACATGAAGGGTAGGTACAGATTGCCTCTTAAATACTCCACGTAAACCTGTCTTTTCTACGTACCGACAAGCTGTATGGTCCACCTCCTGGCACTGTCTTGTCTGCTACTCTCATCATCAGTCAGTGTTATCCATCATCTACATCCAAAACAACAAGGTCCAGGCATATCCCATGAAGGGGTGAGTATAACGAAACTCGGAAGGGACCCTGAGACCCTAATGGTCTCACAAAAACCACCAAGAATAATCCACGAAGTATGAGATCAATAGATAACCCTACTTAGGTATATTCCCATACATATACATAAGTTATCAAGTAATCCATCTCAAAAATGAGGAAAACACCATGATACTGAATCATCTCACACTAGGATTTATTCAAGGGGTAGTAACACGTAACATACCCAGTCACATCATCGAACACCTCGGCTACTGGAGATCCACTCCTCAATCGAGTATTGTAGGCCTACCGTGTCACACATACGTGCTTCCCACAAACCTTGAATAACTGAGGTACTCGTCCTATCGAGTACCGTGGATCTTGCATGTCACACTGATGTACTCGCCACCATGGGATTGTCGCATCACACAGAGGCTCTCCCCGTCATGACATGCTGAGATATTCCTAATGTCGAGTACCATGGGTCTTTTTCATCACACAGAGGTGCTCCCCACCATGGCCAGTTGAGGTACTCCTCCTGTCATGAACTGTGGGTCTGCCACGTCACACAAAGGCGCTCCCCACCATGGTTCTACCGCGTTACGTAGAGGTGCTCCCCACCGGTCATGTCAAGTCACTCCATGTCGAAAAGGTCAGCAATCGTCAAGTCTCAGCCAGCTACTGGATTCCCGTACTATGTTTTCACGTCTCCAGGAGGATCCGCTCCACGAGATATGGGTCAATAGTTTAACTGCCACTAAGTCCCAAGAAAAATAATCTCAACGGTCTGCCACATCATAAGGGTCTGAACGCAATAGGCAGTGCATCAATCAGACACCCTGTCTATGAGCTATTAGTCTTTTAGTCCCAGGGGCCCAGTTGGATTCATGCTTGATCCAACCTCACTGTTCTACATATTAATACAAAACTCTAATGGGGTTTACTCAAGGTGACCATCTTGCTCGATGATTTCTAGCACCGCTCATGGTTCTTCAAACGGATGTCTGGTGCCAACGCTATGGCCAAAAGAAAGTATATGGGATGTAGTGGGCCCAGGTCTAGTCGGTCCCGGTCGGACCGACCTGGCACGACCCAGCCTCGGCCGACCCAGTTCTGGTTTACCTGACCCGTTTGGTTCGGCCAGGCTGGTTGGGTCAGGTCCGGCCCATGTGGGGTGGCCCGACTTTCTGGGTTGTCCAGCAGGCCGCGAGGGGCCGCAGGGGTTCGGCCGCAGACGGGCGAGGCCGTAGGGTGTCTCAGCCAGGAAGGCTCAGCCAGGGCAGCTCAGATAAAGTGACCCGGCCGCGAGGCAGTTTGGCAAGAGCGGCTCAGTGCCGCGAGGCGGCTCGGCCGGTGCGGTTAGACCGCAGGACGGTTCAGCCGAAGCGGCTCGGATCTGAGGGGTGACTCGATCAAAGCAGCTCGGCGCCGTGGTGCGGCTTGCTCGGCGGCGGCGCGGCTGACAGCGGTGGTGGCTCGGCGGACTGCGGTCGCGGCTCAGCTGACGGTGGCGGCAACTCGGCCCGGTCGGCAGTGGCAGCTCGTCCTGGACAGCGGCGACCGTCGGCGGGGCTGCTATGCAGCGGGTGGCGGAGCCACATGGTGCAGTGGCCGGGGGGGTTGCAGAGTGGCTCGGCCACGTGGGTTTCGTGAGGGTATGGAGGTCGCGAGACGGTGGGGGCAGCGGGGCAGTGTTGATGCGCCATCACTTTCATCACGTTCAACACCAAAAATCATCACAAGATTTGCAGAGGGGTTGTGCCATGTATGTTTGTCCTGTACCCTCTGCCTAAGGGTGGTAGCATATGACTCAACAGGAACATGATCATTGAACATCAAATCCTATCCTCTCACAATGATTGTTCACAACCTAAAAAAAATCATCCACGTTCTTTGTTTTAAAAACTGAAGAACATGGGAATATAATCATACACAGATTAAACCCTTACTTTTTTGATTGTTGACGATGAAGAGAGAAGTCGAAGTTATTGACATTCGTCGAGCCCGTCACACACCCCTGATCCAGATCTCATTCGTCGGATTTGCATTCTTCGATGGAGGTGATTCTTCATTAATGAAGATGTCCACCATTGGAGGATGTCTCGAGGAAGAATGTAGAAATTGTGGTCGGTGTTCTTCATTGACTTTCTTTATTGGCGTTCTTCGTTGGCGTTCTTCGTTGGAGAGGATAATACTTCAAGTTCTCTCATAATTCACTTTTTCCAATCCCTTCCCCAATTCCCGCGAGGAGAAAAGAAATAGCCAACACAAAAATTAAATAATAACTTAACATTTAATTTTATGTTGTCACATAAAATTAATTGGTAACTTAACATTTAATTCTTCTGTTGACACATAAAATTAACTGGTAACTTAACAATTATTTTTTATGTTGACAAAAAAATAATTGGGGAAGTTCAGAGGCTTCTTCCCATTAAGAGGGTTTGGGTGGTCCCCGCCCCTAAATTCAAATTTCGGAGGTTTTGAGGACTTGGTTGGTCCCCACCACCTTAACTCAAGTAGAGGGGGTATCAACTAATAAAATAAAATGAGTGATTATTTTATTTTATTATTTCCACAAAAAACTGAAAAATTAACTTTCACCCTCGACCAACAGTCATTGAGGTGAAAGTCTTCACAAGTGAATACTGGAGCTATGAGTTCAACGGTGTCCTCAAATTTCAATTTTGAGCCCCGGTTCAAATGTTAGAAAAACACACTCACATGTTTACTGAACGTACCTGAACAAAAGTTTAGAAATTCATTTCGGGCACTCCATGCCTCAGAATCACGTGCCGTCAATTATCACGGACTCATAAAATTCTCATATATTTAAGAAAAAGTTACATGGATATTCTGGGTCTTTACAATTCCTAATTTTTTAAGAGTGATGGATCAGGTTCAAGTATCATATCTGTTTCACTCATGTGATTTATTTGGAAAGGGAGTCTTTAGTTTGGTTTCCTTAGAAAGAATAGAATCTTGCTCCTAATATATTTTCACTCTAATTATACATCCTAGTTATTTTAATGTGAAGAATATAATAGAAGTGATTAGGCACATTCCTTCCAAGGGAAGAGTGTCTCGTGACGGGGGTTGATATATTCTATCAAGGAATATAGATGCTTATAATAAATTATTTGTGACAGTGTAGACAATGTTATGAATGGTACATAACTGAGCATGTAGTCAATTTAACATTTTTTTAAGGCAGGGGGTTCTAGAGAATATTCTGGGATTTTCCCATTGGCAGGTCATGCCTACTGAGATAATGGACATTTTTGTTCACACTGCTCGACTATTCTCATAATCTACTTTGGAAATTGTGGGAAACCCCCATTTAAGATAGTGTAGAAAAATTTCCCCAAATCTCGTATCAGTATCTATGGATTCCAACTATTTTTGGAAATTTTGGATACTAGGATTATGCCACACTAAAGGTTGATCTATCTTAAACATGTTAGAATGACACACATTCTCATCCATATGGATTGATACAAGAGCATAACTAAGATGTACTTATTATAAATGGAAATGTAGTGGTAATGCATTGGGATAGAAAATGTAGGATAGGTTATTATAATGAAAAAATGAATTTAGGGAAAATGAATCATAAAAAATGAATCATCATAATAAAGAGTCGATATATTTGGTGCATACAACATTAGAGAAATCAAGACATAAAAGGAAACATCCTAAATTAATAAAATACATAAAAAAACCATGAGAAATCAAGAAAATTTTATGTCATGAAAATTTCTGGAGGCAACTATGTGCCACACATGATACATATACAAACCGATGGTTACAATATTTGTCCACATATCCACAATACTACTAATCACTATCCGATGATGAATAGATATCGTCACCCTCTCCACCTCCATCTCCACTTCCTACTACCACTTGTAAGAACATTATATTGAAAATTAAATAGTGTTGCATATTTATATTTAAACATAAAACCAATAAATGTTTCTCAACTAAATTATGTTTATTTATTGTGATTTACCTGCTCACCACTAGTCAATTCAATACCAGCGTGGGGATATCTGATCATCTGCTGATGTATATCAGTCAACTCTTTCTGCAAAGCGGATATCTGAGCCCCCTAGTCATGAACTGTGTTTCATAGAGAAATAGTATCTCACTGAGCATCTTCGGGTATGGACTGACTACAACCAAGAGTATATGTAGCTGCAATCCCCGATGGCCTCCCAAAGACCTCATATTGTATGGGTCCCAAACCCATCCTACGCACTCTACCAGTATGCTCCTTTCCAAGGACTTTAGCAACCCGGTCATCCTGAGAGATTGATTAGGACTACCCTGGATTGGCATCCCATATTTCTTTATTTTTTACCTGTAAATCACATATAAATATATATTAACATATTTAAAATTGATAATAAGTTATTATAATGAAAAAATGAGTTCATACCCCCAACTTCTTTGGCAGGATCCTTAATAAAACTTCCATCAATTTTTTTTTCAACATCCAACCACACTTTAGCTCGGGATACTTAGTTCCCTAAAATCTATGTCTACATTAAAAAAATATAAAAAAAATTAATATATTAAACAGATAATATTTTCATATCAATATTGAAACTAATGGAGAGATTACCAGACTCGATCAGTATCTACAATGTCTTTTTGAACTCATAGTGTGAGGGATGACTTGCTTAGCCCGGCATGATGTATTCTTTCATGAGATATCCTAAAATAAATAAAATTTAATTTAATACTAATTTATTCAATGTCATATCTTCTTCATATAAATTTATAAATGTAAAATGAGGTTAATATAATAATATATATTTAAATACCATCTGCTTCTCATCTTGATGTCTATCAACAAAAACATTCCATGGTTCATTGGGTACCCCATTGGGTAGCTTCTCATACATTTTTTGGATGGTCAATGAAGTAACGTTGACATTTCTCCATAATCTCCATTTGAAGTCTTTCCATTTCTTACCAAGATTTTTCAACATCTACTTTTGTGCTATCTCATCAGTAATTGTAAAGTGGAAAAAAATATGTATACAAAAATACATTTTGAACATATTAATAACATGACAATAAATTAATAAATAATGTATTAAAATTACCTTTATTTGGAAATAAAAAACATAATTGTTTCAACTTGGAGGCATATGTCTCCAATCATCATAAGAAATAGGAAGGGAAATGGGATCCGTTCCCAGCTAGCCTAGAATTTGGCAAAGTAATCTTACAGCGTCATCCGTAGAGACCCCATATGAATCATATGGGGAAACTATCATTCTTCCTTTCCTATTTCACACATCTTCACTTTTTATATTTTTCCCCATAGTTTCATTTTTTCATATTTAATTAACAAAAACATAGTATAAGAAAAGTGCAATAAATTTTTTTATATTAAAATTTGTACCTATAATAGTAACCCTCCAGTATGACTGTGGTGAACTAGAAGTGGCGCAACGCCACCCGTTGCTAAGGCTGTTGAATGGGGAGTTGAGGACTCAGCTTTTAAATGGACTCTCATAGAGGGTGTGAGTGATTGTGAAGTTGGAGATGGTGTAGGGGAGATTTTTAATCTCTTGGATGTCTCATTGACTCATCATTGTTATTATCTACAGAATACCACTTCATGTGTTTGGAGGTTTTCGAATACATGAATAATCTTTGCAATCGTGGCTTTAATGGAATGTAACGCAAAACCTTTGCAGGTGTGTTTCCTTTCTTCTTCTTCATGAAATTATGTTGACTAAGACTTTTAACATCACCCATTGACTGCTATCTTGAAGAAGAAATTTTTTTTCAATTTTTTCTACTTGAATCCCCTCACCAATAAATCATATAATCATCAGGAAATGCATGTATTTTTGTTTAATTCAGACCAAGCCTATTAAATACTTTTTTCATATCATAAAAATATTCGAGGATTTTTTCTTCAGGAAATGCATCACGTAACAATTCCAATATCACGGACACTGACTTATTTATAATAAAACATAGAAATTTTATATGGTACAACTTCATCAGAAAATAATTGTTTGAATATTTCAAAAATCCACTATACAACTCTTGATTTCCATCATCAACTAAAACATGAAACGTATTTTCCTCAGTGAAGTTTTCTTTTACATTTGTCTCCAAAGAATCAAGAGGATGATCCAATGATATGTTGCAATCTTGATATGGTTGTGTTACCGTCTCAAAAACATCACTTGTCACATTGCAATTTGTTGAACCCTCATCTGGTTGTTCTTTTATGTTTTTATGTTGATAGTGGTGTCTTGTAGTGTTGAATGCATCATTTATGACTTTTTTCATTTCATTTTCCATTATCGATGATGTTGGGAGAACATTCTGTGGATTTACATCAGTGCTCAACCTTTCTGTAATGTTCAATTCTACATGCCAAATCCAACACAAATATTGACCAGGGGTTTGCATCAATATTAAATGTTCATAAACATCATCACTCTTCAACCATATTCTAAATTTACTATTAGGATATGGACATCATATTATCCCTTCAACAGAGCGATTAGAAATTAAAAATTCGAAAAACACCTTCAAACCCTAAACATACTGAGGTGTGTTCCTTGGTAATGTGATCTAACTTTTATCAATGTATATCACAATGTGCCTACACAATATTAAAAATAATTAAAACAAATAGTTACTAATAAATAGGGAAAGAGATTCATATATAATAGTTGAAAAAATATATTAATATGTTACATAAGGTTTTTTTATATAAATACATATGGTAAATCACCCACTAGAAAACCAAAGCATACAAATTAAAAAGATCCATAAAAGAAGATGAGAACATGGATCCCATCCCTTTAGTTTTTTGTATGTCACGCTCCACCAAAACCGATAGACAAACTAATGATTCCATTACATTGATATCACTAAGTTAAGGGCATTATAAATCATATAATAATTCAATAGAAGTTAGGAATGTGAAATGGAAACAAACTCTTACCATTAATTAGTGGACTCAAATTAGGATTTAAAGAGTTGGGTAAGGTCTGGGGTTGAGAATTTTAGAACATGTGGGGTATCATGGTGAAGTGTTATGGGTAGAAACATGTTGTGACCCTACGTGTGATTAAATTTTTCAGACCTGGGGTGGATCATGGAACATAAATGGGAGTTGAAACATAATGTGTACCTCTGTCTAAAAGAAATTACATTTTGTCCTGTGATGTTTTCCTTTTAGTATCTATGTAGATAGGTAAGTATACAATTTATTATTTGACCCATTGGTTGGTAGTGGAATAATAAGGATATTAAAAATCCATGTCATCTTTGATATATAGAGGTTGGGGGGTCTTCTTTTTTTCTCTTGGTGCTAGTGTGGAATGTCTTGGAATGGTAGTAAATTCTTACTATAACAATGGAAATTGACTACAACACATGGTTTGAATTGGATGTTATTGTGGAACTTATAAAGGGAAAGTTAAATCATCCATTGGTAAACTATTTTCATGGTGTAACAAGTAAGAGAACATGTGGCCCATGTGAATTAGAAATTGACCTTGATGGATTCATGAGACTCGATCACAAGTCATGATAGAAGTACATGTAATCTAAAATGACCAAAGATATATGATAGTGTAAGATTACGGAAACATAATATAGTGAGTCTTGAACATCCCAACTACCATAGCTCATGAAATAGTATCTAAAAGATCACCAATTGAACACATAAATCCAAATCCATGTCAATTCCATAATTTACAAAAACAAATTGATCACAAATTTCCCCAAGAATAAAATCACCACAAAATACAAAAAGATCATAACTCATCAATTCACCAAACAATCAAAGTTATATGGGGAAATATACCAAAAAACAGACATATAAAAACATCATGCAACATTTAAAGGAAAAAAATAATGATATACACTCCATTTAGAGTTTGGTAAATATCGAATAATGATAGAAGGAAATCAAAGGAGTTAATACAGGTCCATATATATTTTTCAAAACAACTAACATTATTTATGTGAACAAAACAAATTTCCTTTTTAATTGAATTTATTTAGTTCAAACATCACCCCTTTTTAAATAAATATAAACAACACTTTTTTCACTTCTATATTAACCATTTTTAGATGTATAGTCCAAAAGGGTCAAATATACTTTTATAAATAAACCACCTACCAGTTTTAAAAATAATATATATTTTATATTTCACAATGAAATCATCCAATACCAAATAGATTTCACAATAAATATATATATATATATATATATTATGAAAAATTCTGGATTTATCATTTCAATCTAAATACATCTTTCATTATATACTCCTTTTTGAAAAACCATAATATCCAAAAAAAATAACACATAAAAAAGTCACGCGATAAATCCAATCAAAATCCAATCCCCCAAAAAGATCATAAGAACCACATCAAGTCATTTCCCTTTTCTATGAAATTATTCCAATGGCCCTATAATGAAGGGGTCTAAGTAAGAAAATGCTAATGGGATGAAAATTCATGCCAGAACCGACCACATGGTTGGATTGGAGGGAAATTATTCATGAATTAATTTTTAAAACATATATAAGAACCTGAGTTAAGTCATTACTTCATTTATTAGGTTGTGTATACAAAACTAATTCCATTGATCCCATTTCCATTTTCACCATAAATCCAATAAAACCCCTATAAATCCCAATAAAATTAAAATTAGGATCAATACACCAAAACTGGTAATCAATATGAATTTACAAATTAAATATTCAAATCTCGACAACTCATAATGGCTGAAGTTTTATCATAATGGGTGGTGATCAAGAACTCTCTAATAAACTACTTCTAGAGTCCTAACAGTTAAACAAACTCAATCAAAACCTAATGCACCAATATAAATATATATATCATTTAGAACATGGGTCCCTTTTGGGAAACCAATTTTCTGATACCATTTTTAATAAACCTACCCTAGATGAGTTGATATATTACCCAACCCAATTTTCTATAAGGGATAATGGGCATTCCCGATACCAATAGGATATAAAAAACTCAGGGGTATTAAGACCATAAGCCTGAGAATGGTATAACCCTTATAAGGTAATAATAAACAAAAGATGTATATATTAAAAAATAATAATTACAATTACATGAATTGAAATTCCTTTCAAATGAAAAAATATTATTTTAAATAGATGAATAATAAAATAGAAATTATTGAACAAAAATTATTCCAAAAAATATGAATTTATTAAATATAATAGAAGTAGAACTTACACCTGGAAAAAATGGCCAATACAATATACCAAGGGAAAAAATAAATGGAACCTCTATAGCTCAAGAATTACCCCTAATGAAATGTATCCACTTAATATACACCACTCATCCATAAATGGTCCAAACTAAGAATCAATAAATAAAAAATAACTATGAACCTAAAAGAAAAACCTAAGATCTACATACACATAGATGTGTATGTATAGTGTGAACTAAACATGCCATGTGGGATCTCCCTATGGAATCTTGGAAATTACTTTTATAAAACATTTAACATATTCTAGTTTGAACTAAAATATTAATATAGATCCTTGAACTCCATTTAAAAATTAAACCATGTCATAATTCATTTCATGATTACAAAACACCCATCATTTCTAATTTAAAACATCGGTTAGAAAACTCACTTTCATTATACATTATATAACATGAGAAATAGTTCCTTTAAAATTATGGTTAAAAATCCAAGTCTTCTAATAACCCCACTTTTGATAACACATTAAAAAAAGACCATTAATTCAAAAATCAATAAGATTTTAATTTAATACCTCAATTTACAAAACATTATATATTGTATTTTGAAAATAAACTGATGGTGAACTAAATATAAAATTAAAGCAATATATTGCACCATGGTTTCTGGAAGAGAAAATAAAATAATATCAGACACTCATTGGTTTCTCAAAAATGACAACAAGGGGATAAACGTAATGCAAAAAATTAGATACCATAAATTATACTAAAATTAAACATAGAATCTTGGGGAACTCCCTAGGTATCAACTACCATACCTTGGAGATGAGATAGGGATTTTAGGGGTCAGTGGTGATAGGCGGTGAGGTGCGCTGATGGGCGGCGTGGTGCGCTTATGGGTGGTGAGGTCACTAACGACATGGGTGGGGAGCCGATCTAGGGTTCGGGGCTCACCATGGGAGAAGGTAGTGTCACGGGGGTCGGGACTCACCGGGGTCGAGGGGAGAAGGTGGAATCATGGGGTTCAGGGCTTATCGGGGTCGAGGAGAGAAGGCATCATCGTGGGGGTTAAGGGGGTTTGGGGAGGAGGTCAAGGTCAAGTGGTGGGGGGAAGCATCAGCACTGTAAAAAAAGAAGGTTTTAGTGGTAGTTTTAAAAACCACCGCTAAAAGACCACCACTAAAAGAGATTTATGTTGTAGTGTATGGTGTAAATGAATAACAAGTCACATCACTTTATACAGGAAGTAACCCAGATATACACATGAGTGACGTTGTCATTTATTAAAGAACTGAATTTTTTGATGACATGTACTATATTATAATTAAGAAATCATAATAATTTCATCAATATTATAAATATTCATTTGATAAATAATTTTATTAAGCTTTATAAAATCGTGATGAATAAATGAAACATGATTTTTCATAGAGGTGGTAGTCCACACATATGCACAAGTGATGTTTTCATTTCACATATGATGGAAATGAGATTAAAAATGGTTATACCATAATAATAATAATATATTAGTATATGTAAAATATTTATTTTATTATTTCAGTTTGGTTAATGAATATTTTAAATATATTTAAGAAGAAAAAATCATGAAACACTCAATTAATAATTATACCTCTTCTTTGGAAACCCATCATTTGTATACACCTTAAGCCATCATAATTTAGTCATTTGGTGTTACCAAAACCAATAGAAAGTGGAGAGGAGTTTTTTAAAGGTATTTAAATACTACTCATTTGAGATAAATGGATTGAGTTGTGTGAATAATGGACAAGATAAGGTATCATTTTATATTTTATGGGTGTGGAAAACCTGTACGTACATAAAACATTTAAATACATTACATGTCTTTCTCATAATCAATTAGAAAAAATTGAAATATTTAAAATTTAGGACGAGGACGAGTCAAAATAAACTTATACTATCAAATTTAATATATATATATATATATATATAAGTATGTATGTATGTGTGTCTGTGTGTGTGATATTTTACACCTCATATCATAGCCTTAACTCCCTTGTTAACTCCATTAACTTTAATTGTGGTGAAAAATATAAAACAATGTTATTATTAATCATGGGAAAAAATTAAATTCAACATATTCCAAATTATATACACTAGATTTATAATATAAAATTATTTTACCATGTTAAAGATTTGAACAATTTATATGTTAAATTTAATATAAATATGCTAAGTGAAATAATAATAGGTTTTCAAAAAATCAACTTTAAGCATAAATATTATTTTAAACCGAAATTAATTATAATTCTTATTAATTAGGAAATAATTTTATTATTTTTAAAAACATTATCTATAAATTAACTTTAAAAACATTTCAAAACATAATTTTACATTTTTAATACTTTAAATGAAATGAATTTCTTCATAAAAAAACCGTATTTTTGTTTTTCACCTAAAATCAATATTTTCAGAAAAAAAATCACTTTGCCATAAATTATATTTGTTAAATCCAAAAATTAGAACTTTTTAAAAATATAATTTAACAAATATTGACTTTTATTATTTAATTAACACCATTTAATACTTATAAAATCAAATTAGTTAAATAAAACTATTACAGTTTCATTTAAAACATTATATAACATCATTAATTAAAATATGATGAATATTAATACACAAAAATGAGTTATTATAAATCATGATATTGAATTATTTTTATTATTAAATGGTTATCAAATTCATTCACACGTTAAAAAATTTCATTCTCTCAATTGTATTCCTCACTTAAACATGAGAATATTTTTCCCTGATAGGTTTCTGTATTCCCATGTTGCATATTTAATCAAGTTATTATTCTATAACACCTTGACCTAGTGAAAAACTTATTCCATAATACATGATCTCTAAAATAAAATTAATAAATTTTATTTTCATCATAGTATATATTCTCTTTAAATTATACCTCATAATCACTCAATACATGATATGGGTCACATACATATTTCCACTGTAATAAAACATGAAATGCATCATGTACCTCATAAATACATATAATTAATGATGATCAGTATAAAATTGATCCTAATTTTTCATAAAATTCATATGGTATAATAATAATATGAAATAACATATCATTTTAGAAAAATTCATAACACATTTAGATAGTGAAAAACTAAGAAAATCGTGATCACATATTTCAAACAATATATCTTTCCTATAATTATATGTAAAACATTTCTACCAACTATGATATAACCTCATATAGTGATGAATAATCATTTAATTATCCACCATATATTCTACAAAATTTCAACCCAATGACTTTCTTTCAAATAATTTATCCCAAGAAGATAGATTTTGACACTTGGTTTAAATAATGCCTCAGAATTTTTCAAATAAATAAATTGAATAAAAACTATTATTATAGGATAATTAAAAAATTAAATATCTCATTACCAACTTCATTTTATATTACAAACAAAATTCCTAAATCTTATCTTCAAAATAATAAATTGTTCATTCTGAATATCTGTCATATTTAGGATCAAAAGTTGTACTGAAATTAAATTTGATACCAAATATCATTTTAAAACCTTTTGAAAAAATACTATGAAAATTTGGGATAATTTTTAGATATAATGGTGATATGAGATCTATGTAACCTATCTATCTCTTTAAGAAAAAATCCAAAAAAAATCAACCAAATCCATAGAGATTCGATTAGAAAAAAGATCCAGAGATTTATATAAACAATAAAGTAAATTTAATTTCTACCTAGATTTATATTTGTAAATAATATGAAAATATTTTACATTATACCCCTCAAATTCCATCATTTTAGGTTGAATTTATAATGTTTTTTTCTTTAGTTCTAGATCTTTCTCTAACCATGTAAGATAAGACATAAACAACTCAGCAGAACATTAATACTATTTAATTTAACATAATAGCTACATCGATGATCATCAATAAGATCTAGAGTTTGATTTTGATTATAATTTTTCACATTGAATATCACCATTGATAAGAGTTAAGATATTTAGAAAAAATGGAATGTCTCACCCTATATATGTTTTCCCTTTCGAAATCCTCGGTAAAGTGGGGATGGTATATTATCCTCTTGAACTTCCACTAAACTAGACCCAAGTGCAAGATATGTTCAAATAATCAATTTTGAGGAAGTACATACATGAACTTACACATGTACTAACATTAGAACTAGTACCAATAGATCTAGATGTCTCTTAAAAAACAATATAAATATCAGATGATAGTCATAAAGTGATATGAAAGAAGACCACTCAATATATAAAATATATATGGAGGTATCATATGTTTCAAGAAGAACCATGGGAACCAAAATATGTAAGGATTCAATATTATCATCAATTATTTTTTTTAGAGTAATGAAATTCCAAGAGTGATGTTATTTTACATATTTAAAAGGTAACACCCCTTGAATTTAGAGTGTATATTCATCTAGATTGACTATTTTATGGCTTTCTTAACTTCCCACAATTAAGTAAAATAAAATAAAGTATATTTAATTAATATAAACCATTACAATGAAATATAACCATTGTTAAATTTTTATAATACAATATGATTCATCGATATAAAATTAAAAGTGAAATAAAATCAAAAGTAAATAAAAATACTATTGAAAGTTTATCCTTATCCTTATGGTTTTCATTAATGATCATACCTATGATTAAGATTATATAAAAAAATTAAAATAATATATACATATAAAAAATTAAAATATACCAATGTATTTATAAAATGGAATGGTTTGAAGATAAATGACTAATTTTATAGGGATGTGATTAAAATAATTCAGTGTTAAAATGGATAATTCTTTTAATAGTTGTCTTTTAATTGTTGCGTATTTTTATCAAAATAAATTAAATTTCTCACTTTTATAGGATTACCTCAATAAAATGTTTAAATTTATAAATATACATAATTACCCTCGTTTAATTAATAAGTTATATGAAAAATTATTATCAAATCTTTATGTTAGTAATGTATTTTCTATATAAAAATAGTTTTTCTCTATATTTTTTTCATTTAAATGTAAAATGTAAAATATTTTGAAATTAAAAAAATATTAAATTGATTTAAAAAAATTAACCGACTACAATTTATTTTGTTTTAAGGTCACTTTTATTTTTATGCATAAAAATAAGTTACCATTGTAAAATAGAGTTTCCACGGTATATTTAAAATGAGGTAAAAAGGTTTTTTCTAATTGGTGAAGACAATGAATACTATGGAAAAATATCTCTAAATTATGTGGTTTGGGTATGTGTGTCCCATATCAATTATTATTCAATATTTTCCCCACTTTACTTTTGAAATTAATCCTTGTACACAAAAGTGTGAATATTTTTTGATATTATACTCAAAACTAAGATAAAAAGAAAGCTCCTCTACCCATCCTAAACAAATATTTTCCTTTATTTATCTCTTCAATCCATTCCTATTTTTCCGCTCAAAAATTTCCTTATCATTTTGTTATCCATTAACCCATGAATAAATACTAAATCCTTAATTTTGAAGAAACTCATTTCAATAAGGATAGAATATATCAAAGTGGTTTAGGCTCCTTCATTGAAGTTGGGAGTAATGGTATTGGGTTCTTTTACATTCTCACTTTAAAATCAAGATAGTAAATATTTAAATTATTATACTAAGAGTTATTATATTCTTTATAAATCTCCATAAAAAAGTTTAACCTCGGATTTTTTCAGATTTTTTTATGTCTTCTTACCATTTCACTTCCCTTATGTTCCAAATTCAACTAAATGGATGCTTGTGAATAAAAATGGTCTTATATCTTATTTTCGATGGGTATATTTGTCTTACATATATTTATTATTTATATTGTTTTATCGATGAATTGCCTCTAATTATAAGATTCATTAAGGTATTTTTCATTGAGTTTACATTATTTACAAAAATAATATTATTTTAGTGTTTTTGGTAATGTTTTTTTCATCCAACATTTTCCTTATTTAAAAAATTATGAAATTATTATTCCTCGTAAAAATTATTCATGATATAATTTTACTTTCATATTCATTAGTTATATTTATGAATATTCCTCTCTATCTTTTTATGGTTTTCCAAAGTAATTTATGTACCCATTATTTTATAAATAATGTCTTTTTAAATAAAATTTAGTAATGTTTTAATGGGAATTATTTTTTATTTATAAATATACTTTTATAATACTCTTATTGATTAATTTTTATCAATTTTAATATTCATTAACATTTTTTATTCGTCATTTGGGTATTCTTTAATGTTACGATCAAGCATATTTATCTAGACGACTTTTTATTATTTCTTATGAAAACATTGCAGAACTTATTAATATTTATTTATTAAATTAACCTATTATGGAATTATTAATGTTTTTATGTTCATATATCACTCATATATATAGGAATTAATTATTTTACAGGTGGAGGTAAAATTATATAAGCCTCAAATTCATTGGGTAATGTTTTATATCTCTTGGGATAACATGTATGAGACTGGGGAGTGAACCCAATCCAATATGGGGCTCTACAAATTTTTTTATAGGAATTTTATGTCAACATAATCTACCACTTGACAATTATTATTATGAAATGATTTTTTTGTAGTGATCCATGATATTCAAACTGTTTTTTATGATTATATATGTTCCCCATTATTATGTCTATCATATGTTTTCGAAAAGCATGATTATTGAATCACAATGCCAAAATCCTTAAGTTATAACTCATGATTTGTTATGTAGGAATTATTATGTATGACAATATTTGATTTTAATTATTATTACTGTAGAGAATAATGCTATGTTTCATATTTATAAAATGGCATCATGTGAGGTGACTATTTCTGTTAGATGTTTAAGATGTTATAAAATCATTTGGTTATGTATCTTATATCCAAACACACTAAACCTATAGGTTATAGGGTGTAATTTTTTATGGGAATTAATTATTATTCCTATAATATGATTTTAAAATAATTTATTTTATTATTATTTAGTATTCTGTTTTTATAGGCAATCTTAAATTATTCATTTTAAAGAGATTTTTCTAAAAAAATATTTATGTCTTAAACAAATGTTTTATTCACTCTATAATAATTTATCCATAATCTTTTTATTCATCCTCAACTCCAATATATAGAATCACTTTAACAAAATTATGTTTTTACAACTAATAATTTAGAAACTTTATATTATATCTAAAAAATAATTTGTTCTAAATAATTTATCCATCATATCACGTTCTTTTTTGGGATAGTTCTTCCACATACATAGACAGTGTTATATTTTCTATATATTCAATGAATATGAAAAAATAAATACTAGTAAGATGATTTAATACTAATGAATTTAGTTTGTTTTAATTATTCTGGAATGGGAAGATATATAATTATATTTGTTAATAAAATCAACTATTTTATTGAATGGATATTCACATAAAATGAATATTTTAAGTACTCCTTAAAAACCACCACCATAACATATATAAAATGAGAAATAAAATTCATATATATATATAAAACACGTATGTGTCCTCATAAAATTTTTTGGGTGTGATGAACACATTAGAAAGTATCACAAAATGGAAGCCCATAAAGGGTATTTAATTAATCAAATATAATTTAATTGGGTGAAAATATTTCCTTAAAGACATTCTTAAATGTATGTTATATTCATGAATTTATATATTTCATATTTTATTATCCCTTTATTTATATTTAAATTAATTTTTCATTACAAATTATTTTTTATTTAAGGATTTCATGATTAAAAAATATATATGATGTAGTTATCAATAAATCTCATACTTTTTATTATAACTCTCTCAACTATGTACATATTATTTATTTCCCCCAATTTTTTATTTCTATTTTAATATTTAGATATAAAAATGTGCTTTTTCATTTTTAATCCTTATCTATCTCTTTATCTTTTACAAAAATAATTTTCATAACTCTTTTATCGATGTTGATTTTTTCTGAAACTGTCTCATAAAATTAAAAATACATTTCTTTTCACTTTCTTATATTTGCTATCCTCCTATCAAAATTTATTTACATCAAAAAAATTCATTTTCAAGGTACCATTTTTAGGGACACATTCCAAATAGAGTTTTCAAAAAAACTACTCACCTTCTAAAAATGATTTTTTGTTACTTGTCACATTTTCTATATATAAAAAAATTAATGTATATAATTTAAAATAATTTTATAAATTAACAACATTTTTTATATAATTCTCTAAAATTTATACCTCCCATAGTGTAATGTACATTATCACCCTTATAATTTTCTTGTGATATAATTCTTTTTTGGGAGTTATTTTTTACTGCCAACTAATATAATTATTTTTGTAATTTTAAATCATACCACAAGAAAATGTTTTGTATCGCATATTATATTGTACTAGATCATGTTTTCATAACATGAAACACTGGATAATATTACATATGGCCTGCTGGGTGTTCCTAATCCCCACAAGATGTAAGTTGTTTTAAGGAATCAAATTGAACAATCAATAGGAACTATTTCACACCTATATGGTGATTATGATTATCATAACCACTATCATCATCATAAAAAAATAACAACAATAAAAATAATAAAACATTCAACAGAATAAGCTAAAAATATGGAATGGAACATTATTACATTGTACTTGTACATAGGGAAAATAAAAAATAAAAAAGAAGAAGAAATCCAATGGTTTAATAAACTAAAAAAATTGATTGAATAATATTTGATAAAATCGATTACACTCATCAATGAATATATATAGTCACAAACAACCACCCATTTTTAATAACATATAGTGGAATCATAAACAAAGGATAATATTTATATAAAACACATTTGAAAAAAACATATCATACATAAAAATATCAATGTTAAATAATCCTAAAACACCAATAAAATACATTTATGTTACCCAAGGTTACTCACCAAATCACAATTACTATCAATTGAGAAATTGAATAATAGTCAAAACTATATCAAATAAAGGTCAACTATCTAAATACCTGAAGGCTACAAAAGTTCATAGTTTTTTGTATCATTGGTGTGAGCCCTGTAGTCCTAGTATGATTTATTGAAAGCATTTATATAATATATTATATAACAAATTTTATAAATACTAGTTTTACCATAACTTATAAAATAAGGGTTTTAAAATGTAGGGAATATCATAAAGAAATATATTTTATTTAGAAAATTTGAAAAATACAATATAAATTGATTTTTGAAAACAACGAAATATATAGATTGAAAACCAAGATTCCCATCCTAATCTCATTAATTCAAATTTCCTTTATAAAATTTAATTCAAAATAATTTCGTATCCTAATTCATGTAATATACTATTTAAAATGGGAAAACACTTTTAAAAAATTAATGGGTGGACATATCATTTTACATATTCAACATTATATCATTTTACATTCATTATAACCTTTTATAAATATGTGTTTTTAAAATATGTTTCAGTGGTAAGTCACATCCCCAAGAACCAAGAGAAGTAAAAACATGAACAATCAAATCAAATTGCATAAAAATAGAAACAAAAAAAATAATTACAGAGTAGAAAATTCAAATTAACATATGAGGAATGAGAATAAATTATAAAATTTAAATCCTATATATAAAACCATAATCCAATGAATAAATATATTTGGAAACTCTATGGTACCTAATTTGAGGTAATATAGTAATATACAGGGGCGATCAACTACCAGGCTCATAATGTCCTAGACCTCTCTGGTCCATTTCTTTGTGAATTTTTTTTGAGGTGTTCTGGGAGGAAACAGTGACACATTTCATGTGTTTTATAAAATCTCAGTTTTACAACTGTAGGTGGCGTGGGTAGGTGGAATCGGTAGGTGGACTCGGTAGGTGGCATCGGTAGGTCGTGTTAGATGGTGTCATCGGTTGGTCACATAGGTAGCTCACATTGTTGACTCATCATTTATAACTCGTATTAGTGAAACTCCATCGGTAGCTTGCATCACTGTCTCTCCATCAATGAATCACATCATTGACTCATCCAATAGTGATTCATTTCCAATAGTTTTTCAAAATTCATGTTCTCTCCAATTTTTTAGATTCTCCCCTTTATCGTCTTATTTTAGGTGACATGAGTTTAAAACAATGATTGTGTGTTTTTTGAATCAGTTTCGAAGTATATAATATATGTATTTAATTTTACCAATTCCTTTAATACTTTTAACAGTTAAACTGGGTGGTCTTGACCGTGATCCATCTTCAATGGCCTTTTAAATTTTTTTCCCAATAGATTTCATATTTATCATTTTTAATATTGTGAGCCTTCCATTCATGTGTGCTTCATTTTATCTTGATATGGAGAGACAAAAAACATTCTTCCCTAAGGTGTGGTGTGTCTTTGTTGCACACCTATATCACATTTCCATGGATTCTTGCATAAAAATTTTCTTAGTACTAGTAGGAGTTCTGATTATCTATTCATTCAATTAGCGTTCCTTTCATCTCTTTTAATTGGTGTATCATGTGGGGTGGGTGTAAAAATTTTCTCTATGAAGATACAATAATTTCTAATAAATAAAGATGATTGAATTTGTTTATTGTTGGTGAATAGGGGATGGAGAAAAGTGAAGCATGCTTATCTTTAATTAGTTATAGTTTTTTTAATCTGTATAGGCTATATGCCTATTAAAAAATGTGGTTGTTGGTGGTCTTTATTTACGCACCTGTGTTTTTTTCTGGGTGTTTATTTTTTAACCTATGTGAACAAATGTATGAATATGAAATTGGTTTACAATGCATATTCGATTATATAAATGGTTGTCTCAGGATCGAACTTACTCTGTGCTAACCCCTAAATCCTAAAGTAGGAATTAAATAAAGATTTTTTGTAAAATCTGAATACACCTGGAATTTTTTGGTGTGAATATGTGTGTATTTGTCTTGTATTATGCCTTCTGTGGTTTTTTAGGGATGGGTTTGAGAGAAAAACTCTTGCTGGGATGATATGGGTGGTGAAACTGTTTCTCAATTTGGGATATTGTTCGATTGTGGAATGGATAGGCAATGTTTGAGTAGCAGGGCTCTAGGTATGGGTTGTGGTATGTTTATGTCACTAGGTGTGATGGGTGTGGAGTTTTTATACAACGGTGTTGTCAGGTTGGTTGTGATAAATTGTTTTGTGGGGTTTGGAAGTAAAATAAGGGTTTACATGTTGAGAGGATGGAAAGGGACATAATGACTGTAAATAATGATGATGAAGTGGTTGGTACAGGTGTTAAATATAGTGGCAATATGAAGTGAGAAGCTTGACTATTTTTCATTTTCCACTCTATGTTTTACGATATGTGGCTTGTTTCATGTTGTAGACAGTAGTTTCCTTAATGGTGATGTATTGAATAAATGATTCCTTAATAAATATTGATAAAAGAGTTAAATGAGTTGGTTTGGATACGTTTGGGATGTGGATTTTTGTGAATGGATTTCATTTATCAACAACCCCAATGATTGTTGATGGTGTTAAATAAATTCATTTAGAGGTATCTATATAGTTGGAAGTATTATTCGGTGGATAATAGTTTTATTTAGAACCCATGGGTTGGGCTTGTGTGTTTGATAATACATATACATACCTATATCTTTCTTTGGGTTTTATATACTCACCACACCCTAGTTGAGAACTATGTGTTGAACACCACCATTTTCAGGGGGAGGGTGTCTTTCCCCAACATCCTAGTGGTTGGATGGCTGGCAGGCCACCCACTCTTCCCTGCTCCCTCATCTAGGTAGTGATAGCCCAAGACTCTTTAGTCAGGTAATGGTTTTTAGTCCAAGGTCAGTGCAAGCGGTCTATATTTTCCCAAGTGTCTGGGGGATAATATTTTTTGTTCTTCCCTAGGTTTTTCCTGGATGTGACATGGTATGAGGCCCATGAGTCTGTGGGAAGGACGTGGTTGTGAGGCTCAGGTGTGTGTTGGAGAGATGTTATGAGCTTAGTTTTCCTCGATTATGGGGCTAGCTATGAGGCCAAGATGTGTACGGGAAGGTTGTGATGTGGTTCTTTTGGAAGAGGTAGGGGCATCATGATGTTTACCATTAGGGTGTGAGAAAATATAATTAGTGGGAATGTTGTGTGGGGTACTCTATCATCGATGTTCAATAGATTACTTTACCTGACATCTGTTATTTTTTGAGTGTACCCTTAGTGAGGTTGGGGTGGCTAGTATACCTTGTTCAGTCCAGTTGGATTATATTGTTTTCTCACATAGTAATTAATATGCTTCACCACTTGTGCAAGACATTCTTTGTTTTTCCTACTGAGTATACTCGTAAGATCACTCTATATTAATTTTTTTCTGGTTTCTAGGAGAACTATGTGGACCATGATGGGCATTACTAGCTCAGACATTAGGATAGTTGTCTTGCCACTGCTTAGCTTTTTTCATTTGGTATTTAATTTGGATTTTTTTCATTGTATTTGTAGTGGTTTTACTTTAAAACATGCATGTGGGAGGGGTTTTTGTTTCTCTTTTATATAGTTTTTGGATTTGTTTTAAGATATACCACCTTATCTCCTGATATCATTTTCTTATAAAAAGGGTAATTCCACCCATTTAGTGAGATTCTATACCCTTGCTGCTGGTCACCACCCTAAGGCCTAATAGTGGTGGGACCCAGTTCCATTTTCTCTCTTCCTCCATTTCCATCTTAGGAGGGGCATCTTTGGAAGGAGGGGGTCTTGATGGAATGGTATCAAAGGTGATAGTTGATATATAGGATAGATTTTCGATTATGTATTGTTACTATTTCATGATATGGTAGGTAAACCGTGATAAGTGATCATGGTGAGGGACATAGACTAGTGAAGACCAGTTAGAAATGGGATTTTAGGGCCCTCATGATCCAATGCGAGGACTATGAGCCTTCTAAATGACCATGTGATGTTACACCGATTGTAGAGTATAGACCATAGGAAAATTTATTTCATCTAAATGACATGTATTCATCTACTAATTGGGTTGTTTTTGGGAATTTAAGGTGGATAAAAAAGATGATATAAATGAGTTAAAATGAATCTTAAATAAAATTATATATTAATCAAGCATATAAATTCCATAATTACCTTCAGTTATAGAACGTGGTCATTTTATGCATGTATTACAGGCAGTGGAAGCTCAGTAGGGTGACCTAGTGGATTGACAGAGGATTAACCAAGTGAAGGAGGACTAAAATGGAAAAAACATTACATGATTTCTAGAGAAAAACTCTAGGGAAGTATAAGGGGATCATTTTAGAAAAGGATACAGAGAGTTGGATCAATAATCTCATGCTCACCTTCATCTTTATCTAGCCTCAAATGGACTACTAGGTTCCCATGTAGATGATCTAGATGTTGGGAGCTGCACATTAGTAGTGGATGCCTTATATGGGGGAGTTTAAGGAGGCTGATGATCTGTGGGTCGATTTTAAGTACTTACAAGAATAATTCCTTTCTTCAACCATTAAGGTAGATAATTGGAATGATTTACTCTCCCTATAGAAGAGGAGTATATCAGTATTGGCGATGGAGATCAAATTCAAGGATCTACTTCATTTTTCTTAGGATCATCATCCATATGAGGAGTCTCATGTTAGATTCCTAGATGAGGAACATTGTCCTTCTCTCTATTATGTGGTTAATAATTTTACCTTACCGACATAGTTGGAGGTCTAGAAGATGGAATAGGTAGTTGAGAGGATGCACACACAAGGAGGTCTACTAGAAGAGGGGATTCATCCTACTTATTTGAAGGGAAATGCTATCAGTGGATCTTCTCAGGTGACATGGCCTTATATTTTCTGAGCTATATAGAGGGAACCTCAGCAGTTAGTGTTTCAAAATTATTTTCCTCATGCATATCCTGTGGGCATGGGGCTAGTGTGTTTTATCTATGGAGTCTATACGTATCTTCAGAGTTAGTTCTCGGAGGTCATTCATGCTCTATGTAGTGGACTTAGGCAGGTCTATTGCCTGCCTCAGAAGTAGTTTCTTGTAGGGATAGCAGCCTCACACTCCACTAAGGGGAGACTGAGATGGTAGGGGCTGAATATAGGGTGTTCCTTAGAGACCTCATCCCAACCGTGGTCAAGGAGGTGATCAGAGACCTCTGATCAGTGTGTTCACTACACTTTATTGTTCTATCTTTTGATTCAAGATCATGAAAATTCCTTGTTTAACCTAGTCAATCCCATTCTCTGGGACAATAAATAGTGAAGATTCTCATTCCCTTGGTGTTGAGTACTCCAGTCGTGGTCAGACCAACATATTTGATGTGTCAAGGGGATGTAGACTTGTGATGTGGCCACATTAGACCTATTGGGATCTTTTCCAATAATAGATGAAACCATATGATTGCATCTTTAGAATCGAAGTGTTTTACACTGTGAATGCTATTATGAACTGCTTCCAAAGGTGATTCTTGATTTCATATATAGATGGATAGTGTGTGAATTTCATTGGTGATTGGAGTTATCAGATGGGAAATCGGTATATGGAGCCCCTTCTTTCATTGTTGGCTGAGCTGTCAGTAAAACTGCAGGATGCTGACATGGATGAGGTCCCCAATGGTTTTGGGGAGTTTTTGGATATCTTCATTAATGAGGTTCTAACTCTACCCCTTGATGTTATGTCCAGTTTTGGATAGACTTTCTGCCCCATAATTCTCCAATTATGATTTCTCTCTATCAGATGGAACCTTCAAAGCTGTGATAGTTATGGATTCTGATAGATGATCTGGGGAATAAGGGATTTATCCAGTCCGTTTTGTCATTGTTGGGTGCTATAGTATTTTTTCCAATGAAGGGGGTAATGGTATGAGGTTGTGAAAAAACTACCGGTGGTTAAACCAAGTGACGATCAAGAGCCATTAATCTCTCCCAAAGATAGATTACTTTTTCAACTATTTGAGGGGAGCATGTTGGTTCTCTAAGATCGATCTATAGTCTAGTATCACTAGTTGAGGGTGAAAGAGGGAGACATCATGTGGATAGTTTTTATATGTAGGTATGGGAACATTGAGTTCATGGTAATGTCAATCGGTGTTACAAATACACCTGTTGTATTCATGGGACTTATGAACTTCATCTTCCATGAGTTCCTGGATTAGTTCATTATCGTTTTCTTTGATGACATCTTGATTTACTCGGAGTCATAGGAAGAACATTTCAGGAATCTCAGGACCATCTTACAGGTTCTCTAAAACCCTTATATTTATGGAACGTTGTCCAAATTCATGTTCTGGTCATGATAGGTACACTCCCTTGGGCATTTGGTGTCTCAGACATTTTTAGAAATGGACCCATCAAATTTAGAATTAGTTGTTTCTTTGAAAAAACCCACGAATTTAGAATAGGTTTGCAGTTTTCTTGGTCTGGGTGATTATTACTGTAGATTCATATCCCATTTCTCTCAAGTGGTGGCTTCGTTGATAACCATGACTAGGAAAGACAAGGATTTTTTATGGAGTGGGTAGTGTCATGTACCATTCAGCTACCTGAAAGGGAAATTGTTCAGTGCTTCGGTGCTCTGGTTTCCAATGGAAGTGGTGATGTTCGATTAGTTTTGTGGTGCTTCCATTCTTGGCTTGGGTTATGTGTTGATCAAATAGCAAGGAGTGATCTCTTATGGGTCTAGGCATTTACATCCCCAAGAACATTACTATTACACCCATGATCTGGAGCTTGTAGTGGTTTTATTCACACTAAGTAGTGGTGGAATTATCTCTTTAAGGATCCATTTTTGGTCTTCACATATCAAAAGGTATTGAGGTATATCTTTTCCCAGTGAGATATGAACCTACAATAGTGGTGGTGGATGCAGTTTCTTCAATATTATGATTTCACGATCTCCTACTACTTAGGAAAGTGGAATGGTGTGGATGATGCTTTGAGAAAGAATTCATAGAAGGAGATTTTTTGGGAATTTGCAGATGCTTTGAAGGCGATGGAGGATATGTTCACCTTTCACATAGAAGTAGGAATGTATGAAAGTATGGGTTGTTTGTTCTAGATGATGGTGCAGTCTATACTGATGTTGCATGGGTAGAGTCTTAGTGGGGAGACTTGGATGTATTGGTCATGTGAGATCATGTTTACCAGGGTGATGCTATGGAGGGATAGTCTTAAGATGTTCATAATAGAATAATATTATGTGGGAGTCTATTTTTTAAAGTGGAGATGTGCAATAGAGTTCTATGTAAGATTCACAGCTCAACCTTAGTGGTACACCCAAAAATTTATAAGATGTTCCATATCATTGAGTGAACAGTTTTGGTGGATTGGGATGAATTTCATAGTGGAAGAGTCTATGGAAAAGTGCTTCTTGTACCAGTAGGGAAGGTTGAGCACCATGTTCCCATTGACTTATTTGTTATCCCTATATTCCCCTAATTTGATGTGGGGTGAAATCTATATGGATTTCATCATTGGGTTACCCATGGATCGGTGAGGATGTGATGTAATTTGGGTAGTGGTGGGTCATCTTGTTATATCGGATCACTTCTTAGAAATTAAAGAGTCAGACGCAGGGGTCGCCATAGCCAAAAAGTTTTTGGATGAGGTGGTGTGGTTGCATGGAGTTTTGAGATCCATCATCTTAGATTATAACGTGATGTTTACCTCACGAGTCCAGAATGGATTGTAGCATACTTCTGGCACTTATTTATGCCCTCACACTTCTTTCCACACTCAGATGGATGGACATGCATAACATACCATTCAATCTTTAGAGAAAATGTTGTGAGTGTTCATCATGGAATTTGCGTGATCTTGGGTGTGAAACATTCCCTTTATAGAGTTTTCATACAACAATGTACATCACTCTTCCATTGGTATAGCTCCATTTGAATATTTTTATGGAAGACTTTCATTCTCCTTTGCGCTGGATAGAAGTTGGAGAGCTAGTTGTTCTTGGTCCGAACATGGGGCAGAGTATGATCAAGAAGTTTTATCTTGTTCGTGTGAGGATGAAGGCAGTAGAGGACCAGTGGAATTCATATGTCGATCACAGGAAGAGGCCCTTGGAGTTCATTTTGGTGGACCATGTATTCTTAAAGGTTTCCCTTCAATGTGGGAAGTGGAGAATAGGTAGAGGGAGAATGTTTTCTATGAGTTTCATCGGACCTTTGGAGGTGTTCAGGTGAGTTTTCAAGGTCGCATATAATTTGTCACTACCACCATTGTTGGAGAAGCCCCACATTGTCTTTCATGTTTCCCATCTTCTTTAGTATCTTCACGATGACTCTCATGTCATTAACTGGGGGATTTCATTGTTGAAGATGATATAACATTTGTATATTATCCAGTATAGATCCATGATCATTGAGAAAAGATGCTACATGGATGGACCATTCCCTTGGTTCATGTGTTATGGAGTCATAATTTCCTAAAGAAGTGTACTTGGGAATGGGAGACGTAGGTGTATTCTTAATACCTGTAGTTTTTCAATGATTTTCCCTGTTTTAGTTCCCTTTGTAATGTAATTCTTGAACCATATTTCTATGAGATAATTATCACCCTTTTTCTATAATTTATAATAATTATATGACATGTGTAAAGGAGGGTACCTGATTCCAAATCGAGATGCATTAATTGAGATGCGATTAAATCTGTGCTAGTGAGTGAGTTCCGCCCAGAGTGGATAGTATCTTGACATTGAAAGCGGAATTTCCAGAATCATGGGTTTAGTCTAGAGTTATTGTTCTACACATGTGATGTGTATTTTGGTCAGTTGTGTTGGCTGATTATGGAGGAGTTTTCTTCGATGTTGAGATTTCACTCTCTATT
The DNA here is from genome assembly GCA_963277665.1 of Viscum album. Taxonomy (NCBI): domain Eukaryota; kingdom Viridiplantae; phylum Streptophyta; class Magnoliopsida; order Santalales; family Viscaceae; genus Viscum; species Viscum album. Next base: position 1,783,043 of record OY728148.1, on the reverse strand, counting down.
TTGAACAACATAAGGCGGTTTATCATTGAACTTTTTTATGCTTAGTCAGTATCTGTGTTTTCAGCATAGGGGGGACCATGAGAGGTATATCCTGGGGTGTTTTTTCCAACCCCTCATTCTTTTGGGTTTGGTTTTGAATTCATATGGATGAGAACAATTTGAGTGGTATCTTATGTAATGAACCAGACCTCCCCGAACCATTACATTGTGAAAATATAGTGTCCGAGTTATTCTAGGATGAAATGATGACTCAATTCAAGAGTTTTCCAAAATTCCATTTTCCTAATGGTATGTGGCATCAGTAAGTGGTTTTGATTGGTGGTGTCATTAGGTGGCATCGGTGTGTGGCGTAGGTGGATGTCATCGGTAGGTGGCATCAATCTGTGGCATCAGTAGGTGGCATTGGTAAGTGGCATAGGTATGTGGCATCGGTAGCTCACATCAGAATCCTTCATCAGTGGCATTCCATTATATGCTCACATCGGTGACTCATGTAAGTTACTCAATCAATAGTGATTCACTTCCAACAGTTTCTTAAAATTCTAGTTTTCTCTAGTTTTTCTAAATTCATGCATTTAACATCTTATTTTACAGAAACTAAGTTTAAAACCATGTTTTAGGGTTTATGAAGACGTTTTAAAGGATATAATGTATTTATTTTCTTTTTCTAATTCCCTTGAGAATTTTAATAGGGAAACCATGTGGCCCTGATTGTGATGCAACTTTAATTTCTTTTGAAATGGTTATACCCATAGATTTAGGATCTGGCCTTTTGAAACTTGAGACCCTACGTTTCTTGTGTGCTTACATTTCTATTGATACTAAGGTTCCTAGAAACTTTCTTCCTTGAGGATATGTGAGTCTTTGTTTCAACCCTCAATCATGTTTCCCCTAATCCTAGTGCACCCATTGTTTTGGCATGGGGAAAAGTTTTCAATCGTCTTTTTTTTCAATTTGGTATCCCTTGGTCTCTTTTAATTCATATATCATGCGGGGAGGGTAAAAAAATGTTCTCTATAAAGATATAATAATTCTGAATAAATAAAGATTATCAAATATATTTAATATTGATGAAAATGGGTTGGGGAAAAGTTACACACATATATGTTATATTGGTTACTGTTATTGTAATTTGAATATTTTAAATGCATACTGAAAATCATGGTAGTTAGTGATCTTTCTTTGCACACCTATGGTGTCTTTTGGATGTTTATTATTGATCCTCTATGAATGGGTGCATCAATAAAAAATTGGTTAGCCATATATATTTTGTTAAATAAATTGATGCCCGAGGATCGAACCTATTATTTGATAACTCAGGAATCATCAAAGTGCAATTAAAGAATGAGTGTTTCTTAATCTGAATACACCTTGCTTTGTTGGTGTGGATGTGTCATATGTGTGCCTTTTCCCTATATTATCCATTGTGTGGTGTTGGGGTTTAGGTGACAACTATTTTCAGGGTGATATAGGTGGTGAAATCAAATCTCGGGTTGTGATACTGTTTTCTTGTGGAATGGATGGGAAATGTTTGAGCGGTGGGGCTATATGACGCGGTTTTGGCACATTTATGTTACAGGGTGTTATGGGTTTCCTGTTTATATAGATTGGGTTTGTATGGTTGGTTGTAATGAGGTGTGTTTTGGGGTTTGACAGTATGTTGGGGTTTTTCTTTTTGAGAGGAATTATAGGTCAGAATGAATTTGAATAATGACGATGGAAGTGGTTAGTATGGGTGTTGAATGGAGTGGAAATATGAAGTGAGTTTCTTTAATATGGTTCTATTTCCTTTGTATGGTTTATTATATTGGTATTTTTATGTGTTTTCAATTGTATTTTACTAGGTATGGATGGAATGAACAAATTGTTTCCTTAATGAATATTGATTAATGAGTTAAATGAGTCAATTGGAGGTATGTTTAGGTTGTGCCTTGTCATGAATGGATTTCATTTATCAGATTATGATGTGACTGTTGATGGTGTTAAATAAATGAATTTAGAGGTAGTATAGTATTTGGAATTATCAAATGGTGGTTGAAAGATTTTTTGAGAACTCATACATTATTCTCGAGTTTTTGATACTGCATATACATACCTGAATTCTCCCTTGATTTTTCAATACGCACCCATCCTAGTTGATAGCTATGTGTAGAAAACCCCATTATCATGGGGGAGGGTGTGTTTCCCAAACATCCTAGTGGGATGATGGATGGATGGACACCTGCTCCTCACTTCACCCTTTTCCTAGATATGATATCCAAAAACTCTTTGGGAAGGTAGTGTATTGTAAGGCCCAGGTGAGTGAGGGTGGGTGGTGTTTTCCCAGATGTCTTTGGGATGAGATGTGTTGTGTTAACCCTGGTGTTTTCGGGAGGTGACGTGGTTAGAGGCCTGAGTTTCTATGTGTGGGATGTGGTTTTGAGGCCCAGGTATGTGTGGTTTAGATGTGTTGAGAATAATTTCTAAAGGTTGTGGGACATTATGTGAGAACCAGGTGTGTGAGGGTGGATAGTGATGTGGTAATTTCATTATAGGTGGGAGTTACATGACATTTTTTGTTATGGTGTGAGAGCATGTAATTAGTGGGAATGTGGTGCATGGTACCCGATCATAGATGTGCTCTATATTACTTTACTTGACTAGTTTTATATGGTGTGTGTGCCTTTGGTGAGGTTGGGGGGCTAGTATACCTTTTTAAATGGGGGTTTTTTCTATGGTTTTCTCATAGGGGCATTAGTATACTTTCCCACTTGTGCACGAGAGACTTGGTTTTTCTACTGAGTATACATGTATGCTCATCCTACATTATAAAACTACTTTCAGGTTTATTTGTAAACTTCATGGACTATGTTGTGCATTACTATCTCAGACTTGGGGACAACCACCAGGTTGCTGCATATCATTGTTCCTTTGGTATTTAATTCATCGATTTTCATTATATTTGTAGTAATTTCACTTTAAAAACTACAGGTGGTGTGGATTTTGGTTTCTATTTTTAATAGTTATTGTATTTTTTTAGAGATGGATGATCATATCTCTATATTTTTTTCATTACAAAAAGGGAAATGCCTCTGATTTCATGATATTCCATAACCTAGGTGTTGGTTGCCACCATAGGGCCTATTGGAGATGGGACTCTGGGGTTCATTATCTCAATTCCTTTATTTCCATCACAGGATGGTCATCCTTCGAGGGAGGTGGTTTTTTCAATCCCTATGTTTTATTCCTGACAATATGGACACCTAAATCACTCTTATTGGGTTCTTTCCATGGCCAGAACAATAAATTAATCAATCCACTGACCAGAGAGTAATCTAAACTAGTACAATATTCCTAAATTATTTACACATGAAACACTCTAATCATTGGCCTTCCAATTTATAGAAAAAAATATTTAACAATTAAATAGCCTTTACAAAACCTACATTAATATGGAATAAAACAGGTATATCAATTAGATATTTAGTGTTCTCATGATATACACATTAGGGAGGTGGGAAATTGAACGAGTAAAGTGCATTAGAAAAATAAAATTACACATAAACCTTATCACACCACCAACACCTCCACATAAAACATATCTTCTCACATGTGAATAATAATCAATAATAATAATTCAATTCACATCCTATAAGAAGGAAAATTTTTATAAAGAATTACAGTAGGGGGTCTCATAATAATTTGGTAAAATTTTCAAACCAATTAATTTTATAAAGATCTAGATATGACATTATTTCCTCCATGTAAAAATGAGTTCCAAAATATCCATTAAAAATAACCATTGTTTAATCACATTTTAAAATAATAATTTTTCTCTGTTATGATTCACCTTCAAAAACAAAAAATCTCTTTTCTTTTAAAAAAACTTAAATATGGTTCCATACATGGACAAATAAAAATTAGAATAAAACCCTTCATTTATCATCAAAATCATTATTAATGTGTCTTCTTGAAATATTAACATACTTTTTGTATGCAAAAATATTTCGGTTTAAAATAATAATATAAATTAATTGAAAATATAGCATGAAATGAATGTAAAATAATTGTCACGTTTTTGAAACACCTGATTGGTGTAATATATATACATAAAATTATGTAAAATTGTCTTTTAAATTCCCAATTAATTCATCACATGGGAAATAAATTAATTTCATATGAAATCATATATTAAGTAGAAACTACAAATCTTCCATGCTAAGAGAAAAATCGATAAACAAAATGACCTCTTCAAACCACAAAAAATTAATTACCCATGATTAAACAAAAAAAAACCTTAAATATATCCCTTATAATTAGTAGTGTTCATGGTAAAAATGAAATATCTGGGAAATGGAAGAGGGGAGTAAAGATGATGGGAATATGAGGTCAAGAATTAAAGAAACGCATGAAATCAAAAGAGGATAAGTCAACTAAGAATGAAGGAAGATTATGGAGATCTTTTAGAATGTACCATTATTTTGAAAAAAAATGAGATAAAAAGAGGGTATAAAGGGGTCAAACAATTTTAAAATTGAAGAGGGTGGAATTTATATTTTACAAAAACTAATTTTGGGCATAGGAATATCACTATGTAACTATCCTATTAAGGGATGACCTGACTCTTAGGTAGAAAAATGGGTTTAATTCCTATGTTTGTATCATAATATGACCATCCCTTATCATGGAATGACCACCCCATGGTAATCCAATGGTTTCATGGTACCTAGTCACAATACCTCCACACCATAAGAAAAAAAAAGGCATGATGCTTGGGTCTAGTAGTAGTGCAACCTCCCCATTTGTAAAGCTACCCCTTTTCTAAAAATAAACCATGTAATTATCTTTATAAAGAGGTGATAAATCCCCAATTTTACATATCCCCTAATGGTAATTACTTGACCCATTGTAGTCAAGATCTACAAAAACACAAAATATCTTTTTTATCATGACCCAACTATGTCTTAGTGAATTCTATGATAGGAGAACATTAAAAAAAATTAAAATAATGTAAATTTAAATATTAATAAATCCAACATTGACATGAGGGTATCAAAATTCTACCCACCATTCCAATTTATTCCACTGAAAGTCATGGTTAGAAGTATATAATATTGAAAACCAGAACCTTGACACAAATAAAAAAAGGTGGGAGGGTTTCGAAAAACTCATGAAAGATTATGATCTGATCACCACACATGATATAACCTTTTGAAATCCACATAATTAATCATATATAAAATTCAAAACTAGTTACAAAGATAATTATAGTTGAGAATAATAATTCAAAATTATCAATAAGACCTACAAATATTCTCCCCATCATTTAGAATTCAACTAAAATTTTAAGATTGTGGATAAAAAACCTTACTAAAAGGATATAAATAAAAAAAATTACTCAAAAAAAATTGAAACAATTTCCATATATCAACCACAGCCGACTATCCCATTGATGATCCAAATCTCCCAAAAGAAGAAAACCCAAATACAAATATCATAGGAACATAGTGAAATTCAATAAATTAATTAACGTCCCATAAAAAATGGGAAGGGTTCTCGGTCCAAAAACATGATTATATATAAAAAGACATGGGATACAACATCAAGTCACTAAAAATTGAGGTAAATTATCTAGTAAAATTATTATGGAACATCCACCCATTGATAACCTTATTGAAAATCAAACCAAGTAGAAATAATAGTATAATAAAAAATAGTCATCTAATTTCAGAAACCCAAGCACTTGTCAAATGATTCCAATGAGAAACCCATCTAAATCCAACGCTCCACACAAAATTATAATAACATGAAACCCTAAATAGTCCTAACCAATAAATAACTCATGATTATAAAAATCCATAATGCCTCTATAAAATTAGATTGCAACATACACTAGGAGAATGCACCAACCAACAAAAATCATAAAAATAACTAATTCCCCTTAATATGATCATATATAAATCACAAAACATAAGGACTACCTCAGTTCTCACTATTTCTAAAACTCCCCCCCAACTCACATCACCACATGATTCTAGAAAAATTCAAACATAGTTGATTTGAGATGTGGGAGGAAGTATCGACCATGAAATGTGGTCTCCAAAAGTAATATATGACTAATGAAAAAATGATCACTAAATAGGTCTATATAAAATTACACCATAATTCCATGTATAGTGGTGGTTTGGGATCTATCATTCTTTTTAGAGTCTAAGAGGAGTCAAAAAATGAAATAGCTGCACATGAATTATGGGAGGAGTCACCCTAAAGATCATTACTTTGGGTACATGTTCCACTTTATCGGGACAATTTCCTGGTATTATTATTTTACATATATAGAGGAATGATGCCAACACACATAATCTATATAAATCTAAAATAATATCCCATTTAAAACCAATGATGTTAAACACAGCCCCAAAAACCAAAAAAGAAAACATAAACAATATGATTTAAATTTTTTAACAATGGAGCCACTTATAAAACACAATGATGTAGCTTAATACATGCCTCAAACCCACCATATCATATGCTAGAATCTATAAAATAAAATCAAGGGTATAAATTTGGTATATTGCGGAGAATATAACCTCTGGATCAGAAATAAACATATAAGAATAATTCGTAAATAATTGAAAAAAATATAATAACAAAGAATACAATAAATAATAAATGAATAAATTATCATGCTTGAACATGCTATAATTTATAATAAATATACATACAATAGAAAATAAAAATTATTCATAAAAATAAAATTGAAAATGGATATCTCTAAGATAATCATGTGTAGTAGCTCAGGTGTGAGCTCTTAAGCTCCCATGTTCACAAGAAACAACAAATAATGTAACCCATAATCCTAAACTCGCACTAATGATGTCTATTTGGGTACCGTAGAGAAGCTCATATAATATATGATATAAACTAATTCAGCCACCACCAAACTTTTCTAATGAATATTTTTCTGGTGAATAAAAAAATAGTACTGTGTTGGTATAAGAAATAAACATTCGGTAAATACTGAATTCATAAACTATGTCGAGCTTAGGTTCCAAAAGGGAACCTGGCCGACTATACTTACTTTATCATAATCCTAGATATCTCTAAGTCTTAGTCACCATGCATATGGTTATATATATGTGTGTGTGTGTGTGTGAGTGTGTTTGTGCGGATATGTATATATATATATAATATATACTATATACTATATATTTAGGAATATATATAACAATCTATTAATATAGGTAGTTCTATCCTAGACTCGTGACATACCTGAAACATCCATGCATAATCACAAGAGTTTCATAGGTTAGTAAGGGATTATATTCTTCAGTCTCACAAATCATAATGGGCCCTATGCTTGAGTATCATGAATCATAATGGACTTTTTACCTGAGTATCATAATGAATATGGGATTTGATTTCCACTAATCATATAAAAATAAGGAAAGATATGACCATGAATAATAAGGTATTCCATTCCTATGAATAATAAGGTACTCCATGCCCATGATTAATAAGGCACATCATGCCCATGAATAATGAGGGAAATTATTCCCATGACTAATAAGAAACATCATTCCCATGAATAATGAATAAAATTAATTTCCATTTCAAATATTCATTAGGTCCATTTCCATTATAACATAAAAAATGATTTGGGAAGCAACCATGCCAAAATAATATTTAATTAATTAATTTATCCACTTCAAGTGGTATGATGGGGAATATAAATTTCCATACCATTATACAATTTATTTTGATGCATTTAATTTCTTATAATAATAACTTTGATAATGATTAATATGGGTCTATGTCAGAATATACATAACATGTCCCCTTTATCTTGTTCATCATGTTATTCCTTCTAAACAATTAATCCAACACACCTTAGAATGTGTTTGGTTACACAATCCACATAGTCATCAATATAATTTTCATATTTAAGTCTTTAATCTCATTCCATCCCCAAATATTCCTATGGTATACATCATACTTTAACATGGACATAGTTTTCATATATTCTTGAGATCAATTCAACCAATTTATTTTAACCTCATTTGAAGATCCTTGTTTAAAGTCCAAGATAATCACTCATTGTGGTGTTTTGGATATTTATGCATATTAATTATCAATGTAATGTGAGTGACACACCCATGCGGTAGTGAAAATTTACATCAAATACAATAAAAATGTTCATAGTCCTCCTAAAGTGTCTATATAGTAGGCTAGGAAAATAATTTTAATAGTTACATAATTTAGGACCGAGGATCACAAAATCTAGTAGATGGAACAAAGGAATGTTTTTATGAAAAACTCAACTATAAGGATAAAAAATTATATAAACCACCTAAATTAGTCTTAGGATGATTTGTGAATCCAATATCTAGTTTTGATTTGATTCTGAATGTCATAAATCATACGAATTGAAAAACACCCTGAAAATAGGGAGAACGAGTTCATAGAGTGATGTTCATAAAATGTGATAAGGGAAACTAAAAATAGAGTAATGGGGACATGTATAAATATGAACTGATACCCAACATGATAAATAATATTTGATTCTAATCTCAAATTATGGATAACCCACCAATGAGAGAAGAGGAGGACGGGTCCATGCACAGAAGGGCTCTTGAGAAAATGAGTGGTTAAATGGGGTAAACAACCTTTAAGGGGAGGATATGAAATGGAAATTTATCCCATTTAAATTATGCTCATTTTTAGGCCACAAATTTTTTATTATCTTATTCCATCTATGTGTCTCACACTACCCCATATCCAAACATGTCATGGTTCATCTTCACGATCACACAAACTATCTAAAAACTAGGTCGTTGGCACTGCCTCACCCCCACTAAACATTGTAAAATGGATAGGACCTATCAGGCTTAAAAACTAGGTTCAAAAGTCTACCGATTAACTGTCTCCAAGGATACTACCATAACAGATAACTCTTCCTTTTGAAATAACAAATTAAGCTTTTAAACTAGTGTAATACCTAAAATATCACTAGAATATGCTGCTTATCATTTGGATTCATGTAAAAATAAGATGAAGTCAACCATAAACTACATAAAATTTCATGATCCCATCCAAGGCCTCACTCAAGGAAAACTAAAGGAAACTCATACACAATGGTCCAAACTAATAAGACCATATTCTGATTTCATTGTAATTCATTTAAACGATTCTCATTAATCAAAACATTTTATGTTTTGACATATAAGTAATATAAAGTACTTGGTATAAAAAATCATACTACACACTTTATTTAGTTGATGGAATGTAGTGTAATAGAAAAAGTTATCTTAATTACGCATTTTATACTTTTATTAATTGATAATTTCCTCCAATGTGTATCCTTTAACAAACATTTCAATTGTAAGATATTGAATAAAAAACATCAAAACTTTTAAATATCATTTTAATTAACCCTCGAATAATAAACCCTAAAATCATAGTGATTGTATATATTAGTTATATGGGATTCATCAAGTATGATACAACTATACATATAACTGTAATCCATATATGGATGAAAAACATTAAATAACCCTCCCATAAAATATGAGTATACCCTGATGGGGTTTAGGACTAAGCATGTGAAGAAGTAAAGGTAACCCACAATGGTCCTTTTAAAACACTTTGGGTTAAGTTATATGAGAAGTTATTTCCAAATTATGAAGTCAATTCCCTATCAATTACCTTTGGAATAACATCTAAATTAAACCCATAATTGTTATTTAATTCAATATTTGACACACTGTTAATAGGTTTATCTCATAAGAAACATTCCCTAACTGACATACTTGGGTCCATTTTTTCATTTTTTAATTAAATCATATGAGTTGTTATGTCCAATTAAATGAGGTATTGACCTTTATAATTTCAATTTAAATCATTTTTTGTGAAAAAACTGTTTTCCCCATAAGAATTATAATATATAAAAAGGTTAATTCCTCCCAATTAGTGGGACCTTATGCCCTTACTATTGGTTGCCACCCTAGAGCCTACTAGTGGTGGGACTCGAGGCCATTATCTATCTTTCTCCCTTTCTATCTTGGGAGGGTCATCTTTGGTGGGAGGGGGTCCTTATGGAATGGTATCAAAGGTGATGGTTGAGATATAAGATGGATTTTGGATTTGGTATAGTTAGTATTTCATGGTACGGTAGGGAAATATTGATAGGTGATCTTGGTGCAAGACATAGGCCAGTGAAGACCTGCTAGAACAATGGATATTAGAGCCCTCGTGATCTGATATGATGACTATGAGCCTACTGAATGACTAGGTGAGGTTGCACCGATTGTAGAGTATAGGCCATAGGAAATGAACATGCATCCCATTGACAAGTATTATTCCCTGAATTGGGTTGTTTTTTGGAATTTGGAGGGCATAAAAAAGATAAGATAAATGAGTAAAAATGAATCTTAAATAAAATTCTATACTACTCAAGCATAGAAATTCTGTAATTACCTTTCAGTTATAGAACATGGTCATTTTATGCATTTAGTACATGAAGTGGAAGCTCAGCAGGGTGACCAGGTTGATTGACAGTGGATTGACCTAGTGGAGGAGGAATACAAATGAAAAAAACATTATGTGCTTTCTAGAGACAAACCCTAGCGAATTATAAGGGGATAATTTTTGACAAGGGTACAGAGAGTTGGCTCATGGAGAATGTGATCACCTTCATCTTTATCCGGCCAGCAATGGAGTACTGGGTTCCAAAGGAGATGATCCAGATGTGGGGATCTTCAAATCAATGGTGGATGCCTTATATGGGGGAGTGTAAGGATGCTGATGTTATATGGGTTGATTTTAAGAAGTAAATCAAAGAATAATTCCTTTCATCAACCATTAAGGCTGATAAATGGTAGGAGTTACTCTCTCTCTATAAGAGGAGCATATCATTATGGGAGATGGGGATCAAATTCAATAATCTCATTAATTTTTCTTTGGATAACTTTCTATATGAGGATTCTCATGTGAGATTCCTAGATGAGGAACATTTTCCTTCTCTCCAGTATGAGGTTACTCATTTTAACTTACCGAAATAATTGGAAGTCTAGAAGAAGGAGGATGTAGTTGGTAGGATGCACTCACAAGGAGGTCTAACCCAAGAGGGAAGTCATCCTACTTATTCTAAGGGAAATGTTATCAGTGGATGTTCTCAAGCGAAATGGCCTTCTATTTTCTGAGATATATAGAGGGAACCTCATCACTTAGTGTTTCAACATTATTTTACTCATGCATATCTTGATGGTCTGGGATGATTTGTTTTATCTATGGATTATATAAGTATCATCAGAGTCTATTCCCAGAGGTCATTCATGCTATGTGTAGTGGAATTAGGCAGGTCCATTTCCTGCCTCATAAGTAGTTTATAGTAGGGATAATAGCTTCACACTTTACTAAGGGGAGACTAAGATGGTAGAGGCTGAACATAGGGTGTTCCTCAGAATCCTCATCCCAGGCATGGTCAAGGAGGTGGTCGTCAGCAGTGGGGAAGAGGTGGTGTGTGTGGTCAGTATCAGGCCATAGAGGTAGTAGTTCCAGAAGGTCCAGATTTCATTCAAGTTCTGATTAGTGTGTTCAGTACCCTTTATTTTTCTATCTTTTGATTTCGGGTCATGACACTTCATTGCTTTACCCAGTCAATCCCATAATCTGACACTAGAAATAGTGAAGATTCTTGTGCCCTTGGTGTTGAGTACTCCAGTCTGAGGTCAGACCAACCTATTTGATGTGTTATATGGATGTAGACTGGTGATGGGGCTGCATTAGGCCGATGGGGATATTTTCTTATAATATATGAAACTATATGATTTCATCCTTTGAATCGAATGGTTTTACAATGTGAATTCTATTATGAACTACTTCCAAAGGTGATTCTTGTTTTCAAATGTGGATGGCCAGTGTGTGGCTTCATTGGTGATTGTAGCTGTCATATGGGAAGTCTGTATATGGACCCCCTTCTTTCCTTATTGTTCGAGCTGTCAGTAGAATTGGGGGATGCTGACAAGGAGGAGGTCCCCAACAGTTTTGGGGACTTTTTCGACGTATTCATTAAGAAGGTTGTATATTTACCCCCTTGATGTGATGATTAGTTTTGGATAGACTTTCAGCCCATTGATTCTCCAATTATGATTTCTCTCTATTGGATGGATCCTTTAAATCAGTGGTATTTATGGATTCTTATAGATGATATGGTTAATAAGGGATTTATCCAGTCCATTTTTTCATCATTGGGTGCTCTAGTCTTTTTTTCAAAGAAGGGGGTGGTGGTCTGAGGTTGTGCATATACTATCGAAGGTTGATCCCAGTGACTGTCAAGATCCATTGACCTCTCCTAAGGATAGACGATTTTTTCAACTAGTGGAGGGGAGCAAGTTGGTTCTCTATGACCGATATGCAGTTCCGTATCTTCAATTGAGGGTGAAAATGGGTGACATCCTGAAGACTGCTTTCATATGTAAGTATGGAAACTTTGAGATTATGGTAATTTAGATTAGTGTTTCAAATAATCCATCAATGTTCATGGGACTTATGAACGTCATCTTCCATGAGTTCCTGGATCAGTTCGTTATCATTTTGTTTTAGGACATCTTGATTTACTCAAAGTCATTGGAGGAACATGTCAATAATCTCAGGACCATCTTGGAGGTTCTTTAACACCACCATCCCTATAGAACATTGTCCAAATTCATGTTCTGTTCATGAGAGGTGCACTCCCATGGGAATATGGTGTCTCAGAAGGTTGTACAAATAGACCCTTCAAAGGTATAAGTAGTTGTTTCTTTGGAATAACCACAGAATTTAGAATAGGTTCGCAGTTTACTCAGTCTAGACGACTATTATGAGAGATTCATATACCATTTCTCTTTACATAGTGGCTCTATTGATAGCATTGACTAGGAAAGACAAGGAATTTAAATGGAGTGGGCAGTGTCAGATAGCATTCAGCTACTTGAAAGGGAAATTGATTAGGGATTAAGTTCTCTGGTTACCAAAGGAAGTGGTGATGTTCGATTTGTTTTGTGGTTCTTCCAGTATGGGAATGGGATGTGTGTTTATCAAAGAGAAGGGAGTGATATTTTATGGGTATAGGAAGTTACATCCCCAAAACATTTACTATTAAACCCATGATCTTGAGATTGTATTGGTTATATTCACACTAAAGTAGTGGTGGAATTAACTCTTTAAGGATCTCTTTTTGGTCTTCATAGATCAGAAGGTATTGAAGTATATCTTTTCCCAGCGAGATCTGAACCGGCAACAATAGAGGTGGATGCAGTTTATTCAATATTATGATTTCAAGATCTCTTATTATTTTGGAAAGGTGAATTTTATGGATGATTCTTTGAGAAAGAATTCTTAGAAGGAGATTTTTTGGGAATCTGTAGACGCTTTGTAGGTGACGGGGGACGTGTTTTCCTTGCACATAGATGTTGGAATGGATGGAAGTATGGGTTGTTTATTTCTGATGATGGTGATGTCTACTCTGATGTTGCATGTGGAGAGTCTCAGTGGGGAGACTCAGATGTATTGGTCATGTGCGATCATGTTTACCAGGGTGATGCACTGGAGGGGTAGTCATAAGATGGTCATAACAGGATGATATTCTGTGGGAGTATATTTTTTATAGTGGAGATGTGAAATAAAGTTTTATGTGACTTTCACAGCTCACCCTTAGTGGTACACCCAAAAATTTATAATATGTTCCATAGATTTGAGAGAAGATTTTTGGTGGACTGGGATGAAGTTCATAGTGGAGGAGTTTATGGAAAAGTGCATTGTGTGCCTATAGGTGACGGATGAGAACCATGTTCCCAATGACTTTTTTGTAGTCCCTAGATGCCACTGATTGAATGTGGGGTGACATCTAGATGGATTTCATCATAGGGTTACCCAGGGCTCAATGAGGATGTGATGAAATTTGGGTAGTGGCGGATCAGTTTATTAAATTGGATCACTTCTTAGAAATTAATGATTTGGATGCATTGGAACCTTGGCCAAAAGGTGTGTGGATGTGGTGGTGTGGCTGCATGGAGTTCTGAGATCCATCATCTAATATTTGGACCTGATGTTTATCTCACGGGTCTAGAAGGGATTGTATCATGATTTTGGCACTAATTTATTCCCCCACACTGCTTTCCACCCTCAGATGGATGGCATACATAACATACTATTAAAACAGTGGAGAAAATGTTTTGAGTGTGAATCATGGACATTGGGTGATCTTGGGTGTGAAAAATTCCCATTATAGAGTTTTCATACAATAATGTACATCACTCTTCCATTAGTATAGATCCATTTAATGATTTTTAGGGATGACTATGTCATTCACCTTTGCGCTAGATAGAAGTTGCGGAGGTAGTTGTTCATGGTCTGAACGTGGGGAAGAGTGTGATCAAGAAGGTTCATCTTGTTCATGTGAGGATGAAGGCAGCAAAAGACCAGCTGAAATCATATGTCTATTGCTGGAAGAGGCCCTTGGAGTTCAGGGTAGGGGACCATGTGTTCTTAAAGGATTCCCTTCAATGTGGGAAGTGGAGAATTGGCAGTGTGAGAAAGTTTTCTATGAGTTTCATCGGTCCATTGGAGGTGTTGTAGAGGGTTTTCTAGGTTGCATGTAATTTGGCGCTGCCACCATTTTTGGAGATGGCCCACATTGTCTTTCATGTCTCTCATCTTTTTTTGTATCTTCACAATGACTCTCATGCCATTAACAGAGGGAGTTCATTGTTGAAGATGACACAACATTTGTAGAGTCACCAGTATTGATCAATGATCATCGAGAGAAGATGCTACATGGATTGACCATTCCCTTGGTTAATGTGTTATAGAGGCATGGTGTCCGAAAGAAGTGTACTTGGGAAAGGGATACATAGATACATGCCCAGTACCCATGGTTTGTAAATGACTTTCCTTGTTTTTTTCCCTTTGTAATGTAATTCTTGCACCATATTTTCTATGAGATAATTTTCTCCCTTGTTCAATAATTTATAATAATTTCATGACATGTGGAAAGGAGGGGACCTGATTCCTAATCGAGGTTCATTAATTGAGATGCGATTAAACCCGTTCTAGTGAGTCAGTTCCACCCAGATTGGATAGTATGTTTATATTGATAGAGGAATTCCCAGACTCATGTGTATAGGCCAGTGTGGTTGTTGTACACATGTGGTGTGTATTTTGGTCAGTTGTGTTGGCTAATTATGGAGGAGTTGTTCTTGGATGTTGAGATTTCACTCCTTATTTTTAACAACATAGGGTGGTTTATCATTGAAATTTTGTGTGCATTGATAGTATCAGTGTTTTTAGCATAGGGGGAACCATGAGAGGTATCTCATGGGGTGAGTTTTCATACCACTCATTATTCTGGGTTTGTTTTTGAATTCATAGGGATGAGAACAGTTTGATAAGTGTCTTATGTTATGGACCTAACCTTCCCAATCCATTACACTATGAAAATATTGTGTTAGATTTATTCTTGGAGGAAATTATGACTCAATTCAAGAGTTCGCCAAAAATCCATTTTTATAACGGTATGCGGCTTCAATAGGTGGTGTCGGTAGGTGGTATCGGTGGGTGGTGTAGGTGGGCGTCATCGGTAGGTGGCATTAGTCAGTGTCATCAGTAAGTGGCGTCGGTAATTGGCATCGGTAGGTGGAAATGGTAGCTCACATTAGAAGCCTACATCAGTGACTTTAAATTAGAAGCTCACATTAGTGACTCTTGTTAGTTAATCAATTAACAATGAATCATTTCCAACAATTTTTCAATATTCTATTTTTCTCCAGTTTTTCAAGATTCCCGCATTTAGCATCTTATTTGACACAAACTAAGTTTAAAACCATGTTTGAGAGATTTTTACAACAATTTAAAGGATATAAATAATGTATTTTATTGTTCTAATTCCCTTGAGACTTTTAATAGGAAAACCAAGTGGCCTTGATTGTGATGCAACATTAATTTCTTTTGAAACGGTTATCCCCATAGATTTAGGATCTGGCATTTCTAAACCTTAGACCCTTCTTTTCTTATGCACTTACTTTTCTATTGATATTAAGGTACCTAGAAACTTTCTTCCTTGTGGATATGTGTGTCTTTGTTCTAACCATAAATCATGTTTCCCCTGAGCCTAGCACACCCATTGCTTTTCCATGAGGAGGAGTTTTCAATCAACTTCTTTTTGAATTAGGGATCCCTTCATCTCTTTAAAATAGTGTATCATGTGGGGAGGGTATACAAATGTTCTCTATGAAGATATAATAATTCCCAATAAATAAAGATAATCAAATCTATTTAATATCGATGAACATGTGTTGGGGAAAATTGACACACATTTATATTTTATTGGTTACCATTGTTGTAATATGAATATGCTAAATGCCTACAGAAAATCATGGTTGTTAGTTATCTTTCTTTTCCAACCTATGGTGTCTTATCGGTGTTTTTGATCCTATATGAATGGTTGTATCAATATGAAATTATTTAACCATATATATTTTTTAAAATAAATGGATTCCCTAGGATTGTACTTATTATATGATAACCCATGAATCATCAAAGTGTAAGTAATGAACGAGTGTTTCTTAATCTAAATACACCTTTATTTGTTGGTGTGGATGTGTTATATGTGTGTATATGTCTTGCATTATCCATTGTGTGGTTGTGTGGTGTTGGGGTCTAGGTAATGATTATTTTCAGGGTGATACGGGTGGTTAAATTGTATCTTGGGTTGAGATACTATTTTCTTGGGGAATGGATGGGAAATGTTTGAGCAGTGGGGCTGTAGGACTGGGTTGTGGTACATTTATGTCACAGGGTGTTATGGGTTTCATGTTTCTATAGGGTTGGGTTGTATTGTTGGTTGTAATGATTTGTTTTTTGGGGTTTGAAATTATATTGGGGGATTTCTTTTTGAGTGGAAGTACAGCTCCGAATGAATTTGAAGAATGAATATGGAATTGGTTAGTATTGGTGTTGAATGGAGTGGAACTTTGAAGTGAGTTTCTTTACTATGGTTATTTTTCCTCTGTATGGTTTATGATATGGGGATTTTTTTTGTAGTTTGAATGGTAGTTTCCTTGGTAGGTATGGAATGAACAAATGGTTTCCTTAATAAATATTGATAAATGAGTTAAATGAGTCATTTGGGGTTTTTTGGGTTGTGCCTTTTCATGAATGGATTTCATTTATCAAATTATTATGTGACTGTTGATGGTGTTAAATAAATAAATTTATAGGTAGTAGAAGATTTTAAATTATCATAGGTTTGTTGAATGATTTATTGATAACTCATAGGTTTTTCTTGAGTGTTTGATATTATATATACATACCTGAATTTCCCTTTATTTTTCAATATTCACCCATCCTAGTTGATACCTATGTGCAGAAAACCCCATTATCTCAGGGGGCGGTGTCTTTCCCAGACATCCCAGTGGGATGATGGATGGATGGCCACCTTCTCTTCCCAGCACCCTCTTCCTATCTATGATATCCCAAGACTCTTTGGGCAGGTGGTGGATTGTGAGGTCCAGGTGAGTAAGGGTGAGTTGGGTTTTCCTAGTGGTCTTTGGGATGCTATGTGTTGTGTTATCCCTGTTTTTTTGGGATGTGACATGGTTAGAGGCCTAGGTTTCTATGGGAAGTCATGGTTCTGAGGCCCAGTTGTGTGTTGGTGAGATTTGATGAGCATCATTTCAAAATTTTGTGGGACATTATGTGAGAACAAGGGGTCTGCTGGTGGATAGTGATTTGGTACTTTCATTATAGGTGGGAGTTCTGTGACATTTTTTATTAGGGTGTGAGATAATATAATTAGTGGGAATGTGGTTTAGGGTACCCAATCATATATTTTCTCTATATTACATTACATTACTAGTGTTATATGGTGTGGGTGCCTTTGGTGAGGTTAGATGGCTGGTATACCTTGTTAAATGTTGTTTTTTTTCTATTGTTTTCTCATAGGGGCATTAGTATGCTTCTCCACTTGTGCATGAGAGACATGGTTTTTTCTACTGATTATACTTGTATGCACACCCTACATTATAAAACTACTTTCATGTTTCAAAGTGAACTTCATGGAATGTTCTAGGCCTTATTATCTCAGACTTCAGGACAACCATCAGGTTGCTGCTTATCATTGTTCTTTTGGTATTTAATTCAGTGTTTTTCATTATATTTGTAGTAATTTTAATTTAAACACAACAGGTGGTGTGTATTTTGTTTTCTATTTTCTATAGTTCTTGTATTTTTTTGAGATGGAAGATCACATCTCTTAATCTATTTTCATTATAAAAAAGGGTAACACCTCCAATTTCATGATATTCCATAACCTTGGTGCCAGTCGCCACCATGGGGCCTATTATAGGCGAGACTTTGGGGTTCATTATCTCAATTACTTCATTTTCATCTTTAGAGGGGAATCTTTGGAGGGATGGGGTCGTGACAATACCTATTTTTTAATCCTGGAAATATGGACACCTAAATCAATCCCATTGGGTTCTTCCCATGTCCAGAACAATAAATAAACCAATCCACTGACCCGAGAGTAATCTAAACTAGTACAGTATTCCTCAATGATTTACACATGAAACACTCTAATCATGGGCCTTCCCATTTCTAGAAAAAAATATTTAACAATGAAATAGCCTTTAGATAACCCACATCAATATGGAATAAAATAGGTATATCATTTAGATATCTAGGGTTCTCATGATGTCGAAAAAAGGGAGGTGGGAAATTGAATGAGTGAAGTGGATTAGAAAAATAAAATTACTAATACACCTCATCACACCACCAACACCTCGACATGAAACCCACATTCACACATGTGAATAAGAATAAATAATATAATTCAATTCACATCCTATAAAGTGGGAAAATTATATAAAAGAAATACAGTAGGGGGTCTCATGATATGTTGGTAAAATTTCCAATCCAATTCATTTCATAAAGCTATAGATATGACTTTATGCCCTCCTTGGACAACTGAGTTCCAAAATATCCATTAAAAATAAACATTGTTTAATCACATTTAAAAATAATAATGTTTCTCTATTATGAGTCACCTTGAAATCCAAAAAAACAATTTTATTTAAAAAAAATTAAATATGGGTTCACACCTTGACAAATCCAAATTAGAATAAAATCCTTCATTTATCATCAAAATCATTATTAATGTTTCTTCATGGAATATTCACATACTGTTTGTATGCATAAATATTTTTTAAAAAAAATAAGAATTGCAATTAATTGAAAATCTAGAAGGAAATGAATGTTAAATAATTGTCACATTTTTGAAACACCTCATTGGTTTAATATTTAAACATAAAATTATGAGAAATAGTCTTTTAATTTCCCAATTAATTCATGACATGTGAAATAAATGAATTTCATATGAAATCCTATATTAAGTAATTAGAAACCATTAATCCTCCATGTTAAGAGAAAAAACAATAAACAAAATGACTTATACAAGCCCCAAACAACCAATTCCCCATGATTAGACCCAAAAAATCATAAATTTGCCCCTCATAATTAGCAGTGTTCATGATAAAAATGAAATATATGGGAAATGGAAGAGGGGGGAATAGAGGATGAGAATATGAGGTAAAGAATTAAAGAAACACATGAAATCAAAGGAACATAATTCAAGGAAGAAAGAATAAAGAATATGGAGCTCCTTTAGAATGTACCATTATTTGGAAAAAAATATATAGAATGAGGGGAAAAGGGGTCAAAACCCTTTAAAATTGAAGAGGGTGGAATTTAAATTTCACAAAAATTAATTTTGAGCATAGGAATATCACCATGTGTCTTTTCTATTAAAGGACGACCGGCCTCCTAGGTAGAAGAATGGGTTCAATTCCAAGGTTTCTTTCATCATTTGACCATCCCTTATCATAGAATGACCACCCCATGGGAATCCCAAGGTGTCATGGTACCTAGTCACAATACCTCCCCACTATAAGAAAAAAAGGCATACTGCTTGGGTCTAGTAGTGGTGAAACCTCCACATTCGTGAAGTTAGCCCTTTCATAAAAATAAAGCATGTAAATATCATTATACAGAGGTTCTAAACCCCCATAATTACATATCCCCTCAATGTTATTACTTGACCCATTGTATTCATGATATACAAAAATAGAACATATCCTTTTTATCATGACCCAACTGTTTATTAGTGAATTCTATGATAGTAAATCATTCAAAAATTTCAAAATGATATAAATTTAAAAATTAATAAATCCCACATTGACATGAGGGTATCAAAATTATCCCCACCATTCAAATTTCTTCAATTGAATGTCATGGTTAAAATTATATGAAATTGAAAACTAAAACCTTGACACAAATAACAAAAGGTGGTAGGTTTTGGAAAAAATCATGAAGGGTTATGATCTGATCACCATCCATGATATAACCTTTTTAAATCCACATAATTAATATTATATAAAATTCCACATTATTTACAATCATAATTATAGTTGAGAATAATAATTCACAATTATCAATAAGACCTACAATTGGTCTACACATCATATAGAATTCATTTAAAATAGTAATATTAGGGATAAAAAACCTTACTAGAAGGATATAAATAAAAAAATTACTCAAAATAAAAAAATTGAAACAATTTCTATATATAAACCATAACCAACTATCCCATTGATGACACAAATCTCCAAAAAGAAGAAAACCCAAATAAAAAATCAGAGGAACAAAGTGAAAGTCAATCAATTAATTAACATCCCATAAAAATGGGAAGGGTACCCAATCCAAAAACATGAATATATATAAAACAACATTGGATACAACCTCAAGTCACTAAAAATTGGGGTAAATTATCTTGTAACATTCTCATAGAACATCCACCGATTGAGAACATTATAAAAATAAAATAAAGTAAAAATATCTGTATAATAAAAAACAATCCTATAATTCTGGAAACCCAAGAACATGTCAAATTATTCTAATGAGAAACCTATATAAATACAATGCTCAACACAAAACTATAATCACATAAAACCCTAAAGAGTCCTAACCAATAAATAAATAATGATTAAAACAAAAATCCATAATGACTCTATAAAACATGAATGCAACATACACTAGGAGATTGCACTAACCAATGAAAATCTTAAAAATATCTAATTCTCCCTTATATCATCATATATAAATCAAAAAACCAAAGGGCAGCCTGAGTTCTCACTATTTCTAAAACTTCCTCCATTTCAGTTCACAACATGATTCTAGAAAAATTCAAACATAGTTAATTTGAGATATGGGGGAAGTATCTACTAGGAAATGAGGTATCCAAAAGTAATAGATGACTAATGAAAACATGATCACTAAAGAGGTCTATATAAAATTACACCATAACTCCATGGATAGTGGTGGTTTGGGATCTATCCATCCTTTTAGACTCTAGGAGGAGTCGAAAAACAAAATAGTTGCACATGAATGGTGGGAGGAGTCACCGTAGAGATCATTACTTGGGATAATAGTTCATCTTTATCGAGAGAATTTCATGGAAGGATTATTTTACATATCTATAGTCATTATTCCAACACATATAATCCATTTAACTCTAAAATAACATTCCATTTAAAACCAATGTTGTTAAACACAACCCCAAAAATAAAAAAAATAAAAATAAAACTTTATGATTTAAATTTTTTAATGTTGTAACTACTTATAAGACACCCTGGTACAACTTATTACATGCCTCAAGCCCACCATATCATATGATAGAAAATATAAAATAAAATCAAGGGTATAAATTTGTTATATTGGGGAGAATATAAACTCTAGATTAGAAATAAATACATAAGAATAATTCATAAATAATTGAAAAATATATAATAACAAATCATAAAATAAATAATAAATGAATAAATAATCATGCATGAGAATGCTATAATTTATAAGAAATATACACACAATAGAAAATGAAAAATATGCGTAAAAAAAATAAAATTGAAAAGGGATATCTCTAAGAGCATCATGTGTAGTAGCTCAGTCGTGTGCTCTTAAGCTGCCATGTTCACAAGAAACAACAAATAATGTAACCCATAATCTTAAACTCACACTAATGAGGTCTATTTGGGTACCATAGAGAAGCTCATATAATTTATGAGATATACTCATTCAGCCACCACCAACCTTTTCTAATGAATATTATTTCTGGTGAATAAAAAATTAGTATTGTGCAGGTATAAGAAATAAACATTAGGTAAATACTGAAATCATTAATAAAGTCAAGATTAGGTTCTTCAAGGGAACCTGGCTGACTATACCTACTTTAGAATAAGCCTAGATATCTGAAAATCTTAGTCACCAAGCCTGTGGTTATATATATATATATATATATATATATTTGTGTGTGTGTGTGTTTGTGTGTGGATACTTATATATATATATATACAATATATAAGTAGGAACATATATAACGATATTTTTATATAGGTAGTTCTATTAAAGGCTCATGACGTACCTAAAACATCCATGAATAATCATAAGAGTCTCATGGGAAAGTAAGGGATTATATTCTTGAGTCTCATTAATCATAATGGACCATATTCTTGAGTATCATGAATCATAATGGACTATTTACCTAAGTATCATAATGAATATGGGATGCTATTTCCATTGATCATATATGAATTAGGAAAGATATGACCATGAATAATAAGGTATTCCATTCCTACGAATAATAAGGTACTCCGTGCCCATGATTAATAAGGCACACCATGCCCATGAATATGAGGGAAATTATTCCCATGACTAATAAGAAACATCATTCCCATGAATAATGAACAAAATTAATTTCCAATTCAAATATTAAATAGGAGCATTTTTTTATAACATACAAAAATGATTTGGTAAGAAACCATGCCATTATAAGATTTATTTAATTAATTTATCCACTTAAAGTGGTATGTTGGGGAATGAAAATAGCGATGCAATTATACTATTAATTTTGACACATTTAATTTCCCATAATAATAACATTGATCATGATTAATATAGGTCTATGTGAGAAAATACATAACATGTCCCCTTTATCATGTTCATCGTGTTATTCCTTCTAAAAAATTAATCCAACACAGCTTAGAATGTGTTTAGTTAAAAAATCCACTTGGTAATCAAAATAATTTTAATATTTAAGTATTTCATATCATTCCAAGACCATATATTCTAATGGTGTACATCCTACTTTAACATGGACATAGTTTTCATATATTCATGAGATCAATACAACAATTTTTTTTTAACTTCATTAGAATATCCTTGTTTAAACTCCAAGCCAATCACACAAAGTGGTGTTTTGGATAATTATTCTTATTCATTATCAAGGTAATGTTAGTGGCACACCCATGGGGTAGTACAAATTTAGGTCAAATCCAATAAAAATGACAATTTGTTTCTTAAAGGGTCTATATAGTAGGCTAGGAAAATAATTTTAATAGTTACATGATTTAAGAGTGAGGATCACAAAATCTAGTAGATGGAATAAAGGAATGATTTGATGAACAACTCAACTATAAGGATAAAAAAGAATATAAACCACTTAAATTAGACTTAGGATGGTTTTTGAATCCATTATCTGGTTTTGATTTGATTCAGAATGAGATAAATCATAAGAATTGAAAAACACCCTGAAAATAGGGAGAATGAGTTCGTAGAGTGATGTTCATAAAAGGTGATAAGAAAAAATAATAATAGAGTAATGTGGATATTTATAAATATGAACTGATACCCAACATGATAAATAACATTTTATTCATAGCTCAAATGAAGGATAACCCACCAATGCGATAAGAGGAAGAGGGGTGCATGCACAGAATGCCTCCTGAGAAAATGAGTGGATGAACGGGGTAAACCACCTTTAAGGGGAGTATGGGAAATGGACATTTATTCCATTTAAATTTGGCTCGTGGTTAGGCCAAAAATTCTTTATTATCTTGTTCCATCTTTCTGTCTCACACTGCCCCATATCCAAATAGTTCATGGTTCATGTTCACAATTAGACAAACCATTTTAAAATCATGCCATTGGCACTGCCTCAGCCCAACTAAACTGGATAAAATGGATATAAACTATCAGGATTAAAAAATGGTTCCAAAGTCTACTAGTTTACTTTCTCCACGGTTACTACCATAACAACAAACTCTTTTGTTAAAATAAGACATTAACCTTTTAACTAAGGGTCATTCCTAATATATCATTAGGATCTACTACCTATCCTTTGGATTCATGTAAAAATAGGATGAAGGCAACCATAAACTATAGAAAAGTTCAAGCTCCCATCAAAGGCCACACTCAAGTAAAAGTAAAGCTAACTCATACACGATGGTCCAAATTGATTACACTATATTCTGATTTCATTGTATTTCATTTAAACAATTCTCATTAATCAAAATATTTTATGTTTTGACATATATGTATTATTAAGTACTTGGTATAAAAAATAATACTACACACTTTATTTATTTGATTCCATGTGGTTTTATAGAAAACATATCTTAATTCCCCATTTTATACATTTCTTAATTGATAATTTACTCTAAAGTGTATACTTTAACAAACATTTCAATTATAGGATATTTAATAAAACACTTTAAAACATAAAATATCATTTTAATTAACTAATCCCTCAAATAATAAAGCATAAAATCATTGAGAATGTTTATATTAGTTATAAGTGATTCGTCAAGTATGATGCCACTATAAATATAAATGTAATGCCCATATGGATGAAAAACATTAAATAACCCTCCCATAATATATGAGTATACCCCGATGGGGTTTAGGACTAAGCATGCGAAGAAGTAAAGGTAACATGCAATGATCCTTTTAAACCACTTTGGGTTCATTTATATGATAAGTTATTTCCAAATTATGAAGTCAATGCCCTATAAATTATATTTGGAATCCCATTTAAATGAAACCCATAATTGTTCTTTCATTCAATATTTGACACACCGTTAATGGGTTAATCTCGTAAGAAACATGCCCTAACTGGACTACTTGGGTTCATTTTTGCATTTTGGAATATAATCATTTGGGTTGTTATGTCAGATTAATATAGGTACTAACCTTTATAATTTCAATTTAAATCATTTTTTGTGACAAAATTTTTTTCCCCATAAGTATTATAATATATAAAACATATATAATATTCATGTTTTATTTTGATGAATTTCAATTCCAATGTAAAAAATATGCATTCCTTTATAGATACAAAACACATTCATTTATCTAAAATCATTTATTACCTATGAGTTCAGAATATTAAAATTTCATATATAATGGTGTGATTATATGGGATACCTTGAAAATATATAGAGGCCCGTGGGGGTTATAAATTGTTATTGGAACCCATTTAATCATATCCATAAATCTTCCCTATAATGCAACCAATGTTCCATGGGTTAAATATTTCATTATTGGTTAGTTAATGTGCCACCACTAAAATATATGGGAAAAATATTTCAGTTGATGTAGAAAAATTAATAAAAAATTATTTAATCACATTTATAACAATTAATACTATCACATAGAAATGAATATAGAGGTCACACACATCCATGTTGATCTCAAGTTTCTCAAAGACACTTAGTAAATTACACGTTCTTCGGCCAAATAGAGATAAATCTAAATATGAGTCACCATGTCTATATATATATATATATAGACATGTATATATATACATTATATATGTCGGAAAATATATATCCATATATATAAATATACTTATGTCTCATATATGAGGTGTAAATCAGGCACCCAGGCATTGTAAAAAATATCTCATACTATAGCAAGCGATTCCATGTCAGAGTCTCATAAATCATAAAGGATGACCTGTACAAGTTTCAAAGATCAAAAGTGATGTTATCCCCAAGTATCATTATCAATACATAAATCCATTCCTATAAATCATAAAATAATAATAGATTATATGCCCATGAAGAATATGGTTCGTAATTCTCATGAATAATAAGGGATTCCATACCCCTGATTAATATGGTATCCCACCACATTAATAATTATGGACATCATTTCAATGTTTAATAAGGGACTATATGACCATGAATAATGAATAAAATTAATTTCCAATTCAAATATGAAGTTTTTCCATAACCTTTATATTGTATAGAAAGGTAATAGAAAACACCCATTCCATAATTTTATTTATTTATTCAATACTTTCACTTAAAAATGTGATAAGGTTTGTATAAATAGACATTTCATTTAACAATTCATTATGAAACATTTAACTTTATAAAATAATCACATTGATCATTATTATTAAGTGGGAAAGTGTGAATATATATAACATGTTCACATAATCAAGTACATCTATCATCCATTATAAATAATTAAGCCAGCATGACATAGAATGATCTTTGGTTACACAATTCAAATTGTTATCATAATAATTTCATTATTTGAGTCTAACATCTCATTCTAAACCCTTATATATCAAGGGAATAAATTAAATTTTTACACAATCCTAATAGGGACGTATTCCCAAGATCAATTCAACCTATTCATTTTAAACTCATTAGACAATTCATGTTTAATGGAAAATATAAATTGTATAAGTAGTGTTTTGGTTAATTATTCACATAAATTGTATTGTTAATATGATGGATAAACACATTGTATTTTTTTAATGTTTTTCATAACCTATAAAAATTTTATTGGGCCTCCTGAGGAATCTATATTAAATGTAATGAAATTAGATTTATGATTTTCACAATTTAAGAGATATTCTCATAAACATCAACACATAACACATTATATTTTTTTAAAACGTAAATTTAATTGAAAACAATATAGGCCACATTACTCATCCTTAGAATTCTTCAATCATATGATATTGGTTATTGATTTGAGCAGGAACATGGGAAATTAGAAAAATTGACATTGCCTAGAAAATAGGGTGAATGAAATCATCCGGTGATAACATAAAAAGGAGATAAGGGAAACTAATAAAAAAGGCATGGACACTAATGGAATTAAAAACTGATATTCAATGATATAAACATTTTTCAATTCCAATCTCAAATAATGAAGAACCCTCCATGGAAAGAAGAGGATGAGGGGTGTGCATCCAGAAGTCCTTATAGGTGAATGAGGGAAGAAATGTGGTAAAACATATATAAAATGTAGATTTTTATACATCTATATTACATATTTTAAGATGAATATTTATTACATTACACATACACATGCTTAATTACCATAATAGTTTAGTGTTTTTGGAGACTAGGTATAGAATATTCTAATTTAGTGAAAGATCTTTAATATCTTCCATAAAGATCCCCCTTCACTTCCCCAAAAAAATCCCTACAAAGAACCTTTCTTTATAAATGAGGGAAAAAAACATAATAATTTCTGAGATTAATTAATAAATAATGGTAAATAGTAGAAAAATGTAATCATAACCTGAACATAAGTATATTAGAATTTGTGAATGGAATTTGAAAACCATACCTTGTATTTCGATGATCATAATCATAAGTCATGGAATAGAGATTGTTGTACATAAGACAAGAATCCTAAGGGAATCAAATAACCTGATCCATGAAATTATATCATTCTCATAAGATATATAATTTTGGAATACAACATATCATATAAAATCATATCCATAGTAGTAAGGGATCACTTCCAACACTATCATTGTGGAATGGGTTCACTCCTTAAACAATCATAACAATCAATGTTTAGTTCCAAGACCAAAATAAAATCTCAATTCCCATAAATTGTTTTTTCACTCTAAATTACTATCCAATATATCTCATGAGATGTAAATATTTACCTAATTAATTTTAGGTTAATATAGGTCCCCCCACCCATCACTTAATGAAAATCATATGTATTTGTGCCAGGAGATCATAAAAAAATAATCATATCATAACCCTGGAGATTAAATAAGATTCATAAACATTTCATCATATAATAAAATATGGAAAAGGGATATATTTCATAATAATTTAATTATTTCATCAAACCATAAACCTTGAAAATAAGTGTGTTTCATAATCCTATCCTCATGGAATAACCCATGGAATAGAAATAAGTTTCATAAACATCATGCCATCAAATAAATAAACCATTAAAATAAATTATAATAATGGTGTTCTTGGATCATATCCCCAATAAGTAATAGGTAACATAAATGGATATATTTTTATATGTAAAATTATTATGAAAAATAATTTAAATATTTTCTAAGGAAGATAACTTTTCTTTGAAAATCACTATTTAAAAACAAAGACTTTATAAAATATTTTGACGATTATATTATTTGAAAATAACCTCAAAAATTTATAATAGAAGGTTTAAACCCCATTTTAAACATTTTTTAAATAAAATATCTTTTCCAATTTTAAAAACACTTTCAGAAAAATACATTTTGAAAATCCATTTTTTTAAAATATCATTGAAAACATATAAATGAAATATTAAAAAAAACAATTTGTGAAGAAGATTTTCATGCCACATTATTAAGTGATTTTATAAATATAAAACAATTTCAAAATCCTTACATTTTAAAATAATAATTGAAACATAAATTATATTATTTAAATAACTTTGATTTCAAGAAGTTATAAAATTGTGTACATGTCATAGATATTAAAATAAATATTTCATTCAAATTTTCTATAAATGTCAAACGAAAATTGTTTGGAAAATGGTATGACAAATCAATTCAAGAAATTATTTAAAAATTAATAATTTAGTAAGACATAATTTAATTAATCATGTGAATAATTTTAAAATCATAATTGTGAAAAAAAATTGAAAACTTGGTGTTGGATGAAAAAAATGTTTTTCAACCAAAGAGATAAATAAAGGAAATTTTTCTTAAAAATATTATTTTGAAATATTGACTACATAAATATAAGAAAATGAATGTAAAACATTTATTCTAAATAAATAAAAAGTGGATAATAAAATTAATGGCAATAAAGATAGATAGTTTGTATCATTTAATCATTGAAAAAAAATCTAAATAAATGATAACCTTGTATAATTAAACCCTTTCCAGATTTGGAAAATTGAATTGTAACCCCATGAAAGAGAGATACTCAAATGTATTAGTAAATCCTAATAATTATTTAATTTAATCACTATAAAATACTTTAATTGGAATTATATACACCACATATAAAAAATTGGGGGTTAATATGAGATGTATCTCACAAAAGTATTAAGTGAGATGGAAATAACATACCACTTTAGTAATATTTTGACTCAAAAGGCCCAATAAAGAATAACATAAAATGAATAAATAAAAATATTTAAAATAATATATTAATTAAATAACATGTTAATTATTATGTATATATACTATACACCAAAACCAATGGTGATTTTTCATATGTCTCTTAGAAATAAAAGGGATACTAAAAAACCCTTACTGTAAGTTTAGACTTTATACATATTAGAACCTAATTTATAATAAATATATGATTATTTTAAAAATATTACTGAAATTTAATCCTATATAGAATTCCATATATGTTTTAATGTGACCATTAAATTTCTATTTATTTCAAATTCCTAGTCAAAATTATGTTTTGGGTAATAATCGCATTATTTTTCATATCTTTTTCGATTTTCTATTTTCATTTATCCTAATTTGATCATATATATATCATCTCACCAATAATAATCATTAAATAATTATCTTATTTAAAAATCAACTATACTTATGAGACAAATAATTAATGTTTATTTTGATAAATGAAGTACGTCGGGATCATAAAGATGGTAGGTCATACGTACGAATGAGCAACATTTCTACTTTTCAATGATCATTATGGAATGGAGGTAAGTAATATTTTATATTTATAGAATTATATTAATATCATAAGATTTATTTAAAAATTATTATACATATAATCTATTTTGTGTGGTGAAAAAATAGAGGGTCATATCACCTCAATTAGGTAGTAGTCCACACATATACAAAGGACATTATCATCTTATAGTTGATAAAAAATGTAAGAAAATATAACTATTTAAAATGATAAATATGTAATTATTATATAAATCATTTCATATATATAATATATATTCAATAAAATTATCCTCATTATATACTATGTTAATCTTTAATGAAAAATAAATCACATCACTTTGCGGAGAATTTTTCTATCAAACTCACAAGCGACAATATCATATCACCTACAGAATAGAATATAGAAAGGTATATGTATGGAATAATGAATCCATATGTTTAATAATATGATAAATATAATATATATATATATATAAACTTGATATCTATCCTCACACACAACCATGAGTCTTGGTAATCGAAAAATGTATGACATTCGATCGTTAAGCGGTAGTCTGCCATAAATATGAATAATGATTTTGTAAAAAACAATATAGGAGTGGGGATAGATTTAGATCATTAATAAAACTTAATAACATATAATTATATTTATGATACTTAATTTATTTTATAATCATCTTTAAATATGAGCTAATTGTGGTTGAGGATCAAATAAAAAAAATAGTTGATAAATAATGTTACCTCTTCCTCAGGTAACCTCTCTAGGTTTGCACCAAAATCCTTTCAAGGATTAATTTATAAATAAAATAATACTTCTAGGATGATATTATTTAATTATTTAAGTCATTTTGGTACATTGATTTTAAACTAAATGTATTTTATCGTGTGAAGAGGGGGGAGAGAGGGTGTCCTCCTATAAGTGAGGTGAGTGGCACACTTGTATTTTTTTTAAAAGAAAATGTGTACAATAATTTCTATCTTGTCACAAGGATCCAAAAAGAATTATCCACGATAGATAGAATCTATAAAGAATAAAAAATTCAAAAAAATTATTTTTAGAAAATTTTTCTGGTCATTTTTATCCATATATTTTATGTTTAACCCCCATTAAACCCATTTTTACCATAACCTCCATAAATAACTTTTACTTTTTTTACTATTAATAATGGTAAAAAATTATGATGACCTCATTAGATAATATAAATTATTCCATTTCCAAAAATAGATTCCATTTTTCAATAATTACATTCTCATAATTGTAAAACATTAATTTGAAATCAATCTCATAGACACAATGGGACAATGGGTTTTCAAAGGGAAAATGTTCAAAAGTAAATGTTTTTTTATAAAAAATAAAATTTGAAATTTATATTGAAGAAAATATATGGGATTAATATATACATAATTGAAATAATATTTATTTAAAATAATCTAATATATTAATTAACATTATAAATAATTTAAACAAAAATCCATTTTTCAATTATAATTTAGTATTTTTATCTATTTTTCAAAAAATTAGTATTTTTAGAAATTATAAAAAATTAATCCTAAGATAAATTTGAAAAAATTATTTGAAAAATGAATTTTTTTTTGAAATATATTATATAATATTGTCAATAATTATTTTTAAAATAATTTCACAAAAGGAGACAAACCACTTTTCCGGAAAACAATGATTTTTATGCATAAAAATTGATTTATTTGTATCTCTAAACTAGAAAATAAATAGGATGACTATAAAATATTTTTTTGAATATATAATATATAAATATCATGAAAATCATTCCCCAATATTTTATTTTTTATTTTAGTTAGTTGAAACATAATTGTGTTCAAAAAACAAAATTCAGAAAAATGTTTCTTTGATCTTCAAATAGATTATCATTTTATATAACATTAATGTTTCACAAAGTAATTCATTTTATATTAAATTATAGACCATATATATTTATAATTATTTCAATATGCACCATTCCAAGGGAAATGTGATTACTAATATATTAAATAAAAATATTTTAATTGTATGTAGTTTTTTACACTCAGTATTATGTGTGTCATAAGTTACACACTGTGTTGTTTGTAAAAAAAGATAAAATCAATTTTCATGTAACACAAAATATCAAAAATATTTAATTCATTTAAAAAAATATTTTACAAAATATTTTTGTGTAACATTCTACCCCCCCCCCCCCCAACGTGAATTTAACTGTCCAAATTTGTCTCATTCATCTATGGCATGATATTTGAAAACTCTTTCCTAGAAGCCCACCTCATAAAAAGGGTTAATAGAACATCATATTAGAAAATATAATGTGATGTGAAAAAATAATCTATAATGACACCAACTAGGTTTATAAATTGAAGAAGATGGGTGGGATTGGAAAAAATGGACAAATGATTGAAAATTAAGACCCAAATACTCATGGAGAGTGATATATAACATGGTCTAGATAAAGTTAGTGACCCAAAACCAAAAACTAAAGAGTTTTCAAAAATGACATCGATAGCATAAAAAATGAGGATAACATGATAACATTTTATTTCAATATCTTTTTACTAATTTTTTGGATTCTCTTTTTCATATACCCTAGGAACATACGAAAATAATCTATATTGATATCTATTTATTTCATAGGCATGATTAGTGGTTTTGGTTGTTTCTTAATTAATTTTCACTCCATATTTTTATCTCTGTGCTGAATTTTTTCAATGTATGATTCACTAAATAAGACTTTTTGCAGAATTATTAGTCATTACTTCTATAACTTATTAAAAAAATTTAACATTGGTTATCAATTATGGATAAATAGTCATATGTTTAAGTAATACATTTATCTATAAAGCCTCACCCAAAGTTCAACATTATCTAGTTCACAAATGTATAATCTTATACCCTTAAAAATTTAAAAATTACTAAACAAGGTCACTAAATTACAAAAATAAACATATCATTAATCCTTCAAACCTCATGAATTAGATCTTAATTATCACATGCCAAACTTGTGAATACCTTTATCATATATTCTTTTTAAACATGATAATAACATATATTACCATAAAACCTAAATCAAAACATGCATGCTACATCATTACTTGAATAAAACCTCATATTATTGAATATATTGCATAGATTAAATAATGTTTTAAACTCCAATATTGATAACATAATCCACTTTCTCAATAGTTAATTTAGCATTTACAATGCCCTAAATACTATGTAATTTAGTTTTTCTATGTCAATAATATATTTATCCAAACTAAACACAATTTTCTTGACATTTTAAATTTAATAAGGGTAATATTTCCTTAATCAAGTGTTTTCAATTAAATATCACCATTATATTAAATAAATTTTATTTGACATAAGCTCAATTAAACATTTTATTTCGAATCCTTATTGAAAAACTAATAATGAAATTTTTTTATATATATTATGATTCATAGAACAGAATATTTAAATTAAAATACATATATTCTTCAATTTTTTCAACCTCATACTTAATTCCTTAACTATGAATCATAATATTATTCCTTAAAAACTCCTTACTTTTATATTTCATTTATTATCTCTTCATCATAAATAGAAAAACCATTACTCATAAAACCTTTATGATTATCTTAATGATCTTTCCCATTAGGACATCGTTTTTCCTAATCCCAAAACATTCCACATTTATAATATTCTGTAGATTGTGATACCTTAGGGTGATAATTATTCTCATCCATTGAATTAAACCAACATTTAATTTAATCATTACAGTAACATTATTTGTGTACTTATTTTCTGTATTAAATATATCTTATCATCCCTATATGAAAGTCCATTAATTACTTCTTCCCAAATTCTCAATAAATAAAAAATATATATCTTCTGTCCTCTATGGTCTCCACTACCCAAAATCCTAGTAAAATCTATACTTCTCTTATCTGGGGAGTCCGATAATTTGTTAAGGTACTATTTGTTAAACATGTTCCATTATAAAAAAATTAGTAATAATTACTATATTCATCACTCCATTCATTATCATGTATATTTGTTCATTAAAAAATGTTGATCATGATAAATTTTAAATAATTCATTCTATTTCCCACCACTAACTAAACCAAAAAACATACTATGAGAAGCACTAATCATAGTTAAAAACTACATAATCATGAAAACTGACCTGTATGATATTGAAATCAAGAAAAATTATTTTTAATATATGAATCCTTAGGTTTATATGAGTTCGTTTACATAAATTACCTATTTTAATCCTTCATGATGGTTCATAAAATGAATGTTAATTTCAAAAGAAAATCCCCTAGGTGTATCAAACTAGGTGTACAGTAAGGCCTATTATTGTGTACCAGTTGACTATCAAGTCCACCTAAATTTTCCCTTTTTTTATTACTCCTATGTATATAAAAAGAGATCCACATCCAATTATATTTTTCTTATAGGGATGTCATGTATTGGAATCCACTTGCTTTATCATTTACCAAATTTCTAGTAGATTTTCATATACATGAACTCACCCATAGACTTATCCTTAAATACATCCATATAAACATCCATTGAAATATCCCCAGGGATATCACAAAATTATTCTCATTATAGTTTCCAAATGTCTATTATATATTTTATATAAGACTAATAGTAGTGACCGAGGATTTTCAAACATAGATATTACATCATTTTAGATGAATATTCAAGGAATTATTCAAACACATGACTGAGGACCATAATGGTTTATAGTCTTTGGTGACTGGGTACACAATCCTTGTAAAAACCCGAAAATTCACTGGACATTTGTTTCTTTAATTCATGGTATTTTTATGAGTCCGTGAATATTTACTGCGCTTGATTCTGAGGCCCGGTGTTCTTGGAATCAATTTCTGATGTTTTGTTCGGGTACATTCAGTAAACGTACGAGCGGGATTTTATAACTTTTGAACAGGTGTTTCGAACTGAAATTTGTGGGCACTGTTGAACTCGTAGTGTCGGTGATTTTATAGTGAGACCTTCACCACAGTTGCATTCTAACAAAAATGGAAGTTAGATTTTGGGGTTTTAAATTAAGTAAAATAAAAATAAGATTGAAACTAATTTGTATTGTTGTGGTTAAAACCTCCAAGTGGAGGTTGGGGGTGGGGGCCACCACACCCTAACCTCCCATGGGAGGTTATGTTGGTGGGTACCACCCAATCATAACCTCCCTTGGGAGGATAATTAGGGTGGGGGACACCCGATCATCTAACCCCTTTAACACCCCATTTATGTGGTGAATCCTTTAAACTTCCACGGTTTAATTCTTGCCAACTATCTTCATTTAATTAATTGGAACCTTTTGAATTCTTTTGAATTAATTCCAACAATTAAATAATAGACAAGCAATTATTTTATTTGATTTGGAAAAATCTTTTGTTGGGAGAATTAAGGAAAGGAGGATTTCTTGGAGAACTACATCTTACAATGAAGAACACCCCCCTTCCACCGAAGAACGATGAACATAGTCTTCAATCTTCAACCATTCCAAAAGAGAAGGAGTCAACCGTGAAGAACGCCATCTTCGACTTAGTCACCTCTGAACACTTTCCAATGCATGAGCGTGAGAATTGGGAGTGCGTGACGAACGTGGCAAACGACGAATCAACGTATTCCCTTTTTCTGACATTGTCAACGAACGACAAATACGAGGTAGGGGTTTGACTTGAATTTTGTAACGACCCGAAATTTTGAATAAATCTTGTTTTTGAATTTTGTGTGTTATTTTATTTTATTTTTATACTCAAAAAATGTTTCATTTGAAAACATGAGTATAATTAAAATGAGACCGTTGGGTTTTGACTATTATATGACCATTGGTCAATATGACCGTTGTAAACTAAAAGTTTTGATACAAGTAATCTTGGTTAATTACTATAGAAAGAAGATTTGATGACCTCACCCGGTAGTCTTGGACCGATCGAAGCCCATCTAACAGAACTTGGGAAGGAGGTAGCACCACTGGGCTATGCTCTGGACCAAACCCGAGCCAAACTTCATCATGTGAATCTAGAACGGAATCGACTTTGCGAGAAGTTCAAACTGATAGAAATTACTACTCGTGCAATGTTGGTCGAGCCTCCCTCGGATT
Organism: Viscum album; assembly: GCA_963277665.1. Classification (NCBI taxonomy): domain Eukaryota; kingdom Viridiplantae; phylum Streptophyta; class Magnoliopsida; order Santalales; family Viscaceae; genus Viscum; species Viscum album. The sequence continues at coordinate 1,747,106 of OY728148.1, read as the reverse complement.
CTCTCACCTTAGCACACCTTACACTTAGGTCTTATGCTGGTGTGATAAGGGGCTATGTAAGGAGACCGTAACTAGCTTGTGTAATCCTTTATTTTAAATAAAAATTGGGATTTCTTCTTATGATGATGTTTATGACTTTTCAAATGTCTGGATAAATATAGTATGCATATTTTTGATGAATTTTAGAGAAAGGATATTTTAAAAAATGTTTATGTAAACCTTAAATAATTAAAAATGTGTAATGATTTTCAAAAAATGGTCTTCTACAATTATGTTCAGTACAAAATTTGGAGTCTAATAAGATCAACTTAATTTTTGATGAATAGTAAATTATGAATAGTGATTTTATGCTTAGGATTAGTAATGTGACCAAATGGATTAGTAATCTCACTTAAATAAAGCATTAATATAATCTAGGTACCTTGATTAAGTAATGTGATTCAATAAAATGGTTAAATAACGGTTTCATAAATTATTAGTCAAGTATTAGTTTTTTTCGAATGAATAGTGTTTTTTAATTAAAAATTTAATTAAAAATATTAAGAAAATTATTTTTATAAAATGGATTTCATTTTTGAACTCAGAGAATCAATATTATGTTAAGGTAATTTTTGGGGATTTTTCTGAAAAAAAAGAATTTTTAGTGAATAGTGTTTTTAATTAAAAATTTAATTAAAAATATTTAGAGAATTATTTTTATAAAATGGATTTCATTTTTGAACTCAGAGAATCGATGTTATGTTAAGGTGATTTTTGGGGATTTTTCTGAAAAAAAAATGAATTTTCGATGAATAGTGAAAATACAGTTTTTAAGTTACGGGTGTTTAATGACATCATTAAATTATGTATTAATTATGTAATCAATATGGTTGACTTATGAATCGTAAGATAAGGTATGAGGTGTCCCAAGTGTCCAATACCATGGGAAAATACCATGGTCAAGCCCATGCTTTTGCCAAAACCACTAATGAGGTGTCCCTTGGCCATTAATGCCTTATCCCCTCACTTTCCCTATAAATACCAAGCCATCCTCTCATCCATTCGACTCCCAACTCTGCCCCAACGAAGCTCTGGTCTCATTTCCTCCAAAGGGGTCCTCCCAAGGTTCCCCCAAGCCCTCAAGGTCCCAACCATTGAGTTTTAAGAGTTACGTTTTAAGGTAAGGGATCTGACCCCTCTCTTTCTTTTCAAATGATCTCTTTTATGTCATTTCTTTTATTCTCTATGTTCTTATGTTGGAGGATGTTATTTTATATTCATTATACTTTCCTTTTTATGTTAATATGATGAGAGACCCCCTATTACTCTCATCATTTCATTTTATGAAAGTTTAAGTTCGTCGTTAGGCTGCCGAAATTTTTGTAACGGATTCTTTCACCCTTCTCATTGTCAAGTTCTATTTTGTTGTCAAGTCTTTCAAGTTTCTTTTTATTATGTTGGGGTATGATCTCTATATCTATCATACTGATATTTTATGATCATATGATGAGAGACCCAATTTTATCTCTTCAATTCAGTATTTTTAATTTTTAAGTGGCGTCGTTTGGCTGCCGAATTTTTAAGTGGTTCTTTCACCCTTCTCGTTTTCAAGTTCTACTTTCATGTCAAGTCTTTAAAGTTCCTTTTTATTATGTTGGGGTATGGTCTCTATATCTATCATACTTATCGTTTATGATCATATGATTAGAGACCCCATTTGATCTCTTCAACTTAGTATTTTGATGTTTTAAGTGGCGCCGTTAGGCTGCCGAATTTTTAAGTGGTTCTTTCACCCTTCTCGTTTTCAAGTTCTACTTTCATGTAAAGTATTTAAAGTTACTTTTTATTATATTGGGGTATTATCTCTATATCTATCATAATTATATTTTATGATCATATGATGAGATACCCCATTTGATCTCTTCAATTCAGTATTTTGAAGTTTTAAGTTGCGTCGTTAGGCTGCCGAATTTTTAAGTGGTTCTTTCACCTTTCTCCTTTTTCAAATTTCTAATTCCATGTCAAGTCTTGAAAGTTCCTTTTTATTATGTTGGGGTATGATCTCTATATCTATCATACTGATCTTTTATGTTCATATGATTAGAGACCCTATTTGATCTCATCAATTCATTTTTGGTTGAAGTTTATGTGACGTCGTTAGGCTGCCGAATTTTCATAAGAGAAATCTTATTTTTGTCTTCCTTTCATGTTCTTCATTTCATATGGCATATTTTCAAATTTCATTACCATGTTCTTAAATCCCTTATATTCTATCCCTATACTGTTTTATGGGTCATTTATGAATGTTTGACCAGTGTCCCCTCTCTTTTCAATGTTTTCTAAAACCCTGTAACATAGTCGTTATGCTGTAGAATTTTCGTCTCAAAATGTCTCTCTCTTTTTCTAAAGTTCTTTCATTTTATTAAGTGAATACTCAAAGATCTTTATTCTAAATGGGTATTCACATATATACCAAAATGTTCTATTTTAAAGTCTGGGATTTACATACATGAGACCCGCTTTCCCTTTCCGTGGGTTTAAAGTGACATAAAGATCATGTCTTTAAAGCAGTTTTTAAAATGTTATGATTATGAAATGAAACCCATTTCTTTTATGATATATGGGTTGTTTATGAAATTATTGATGATGATATATGTGGCTCACATAATAATAAAGGAAAATTTAAGGGTGCGCCCTGATAGCGCTCCAATGCATTGGGTAATGATGTAACCACTAGAGATTACAATTTTCACGATACCTTGGTGAATAACCTTGGTAATTTTCAAATGACACCTTGGGGATAGAACTTGGTGATGTGTTCATGATTGTCTATGTTAAATGATGTAGCCACATCTTAAAGTTATGAAAAATGTTATTTTTATTATGATATGCCACATGATTTCTTTCTCATGCCTTAAAGTTATTTTTCCTGACATAGTTGATGTATCTCAAGTTCACATGTTAAATGTTTCTCTTGTTTCCCTTACTAGGCCTTCTGCTCACCCTTTCTTTTGATGTATGTCCCCAGGTTATGAGATGGAGTAATGAACCTAGTATGAACTTAATGAGAAGCCTTTCAAGTGTTTAAGAAGAATGTTTTTTTTCTCATGTAATAATTTCCTGGTTTCCAAGACACTAAACCTTAAAGATCCTCGATTTTGTAGAATGTAATGAAAAGTTATGTTATAAAAAGGCAGGATGCTATAGTTGGTATCAAAGGATGGTTTAGTTATTTGTGGAAATTAGGATATGAATACTTTAGGAATAACCCTTTAGAAAAGTTTAAATATAGGAAATCTCCCTGGTATTTTGGTGAGTATTGAGTAAGGGGTTTCCAAGAAAATACATCCCTGTCTGGATAAGAGCAGGTAGAGGCGGCTCTGAAATAGATGTACATAGGGGTAAAACCCAAAAACACTGCTTTGAGCTAGAATCGAACGGGAACTGGTATACGACAACGGGCCTTGCTGCACTCTTGGTTACGACACTCCCGGGGGATATTCTTTGGTAAATTCATAATATTAGTATGAACCATTATTAAAGGAACAAAGATAAAATAAAATAAAGATTCACATAAGAATATATGATCATGGATAACCTAGTTTGAAACCTAGGGGATCCCAAGTTATGGTATACTTTTCTTCTACTAGTTATCCTTATATGCTTTAAGTTCCTTTTCATGATTATTGGCTAAGTATTTAAGCCCCTAATTATAATTTCTCTTCTTAGTTAATGGTGGGAAATGGAAGAACATTTCCCAACAACCAATGTGATAGAAAATGTGACGATTGTCATATTAATATGATAGAGATGATTAGGGGATTAAAAGATGATTATTATTTTGGAAGACGTTCACTATTTTGGGGACCCTATATGATCAAGGTAAATAGATTACTATGGTATTTTCATTGAGGAGTAAGGTTGGCTTATATTTTGAAGAATTGGTAAATTTAAGGTGGACTTATAGTAATTTAGGTTACTTATGGAAATAATTAACCTGTATTGGGTAAAATATGTTTAGGTTAGCTACTTTTGTTATAAGATGTTAGGAGTGGTTGATGTTGTTTGGAGATGAACGATGAATTTTATTTTGGAAGACTATGTTATCAAATCCTTCTTGTATTTGGGTTCAATCTTAGTTTGGTTTATTTTGAGGAATTTTAAGGACCGTTATTTATGGAATGGTCTATGATGAACTTTGGGTAGTACCATAGAACTTTGAATATTTAAAACTAGTTTCCATTTCTATGGGATTATTTCTTTTTGAAGAGTTGTTTTACCTTAACCTTTCTGTTTTTGGGATAATGTTTAATGATAGAAGAAATAGATAGTTAATCTTTTGTGGATTATGTGATTCTCTAGAAGATGATTCTTGTGCTTTTTATGAGACCAAGTGTTTTTGAATTCTCATCATTTGGAGAAAAGATTAGTTTTGGTAGAGACTTATTAAAGGATGAAACTCTACTTGAAGGTTGGTATATTTTCTTATGTTTTGTTCTATCTTGTAAATGAATTCCTCAAAATTATGAAAAGGAACGTAAAACAAAAACATTGTTGGTTTATGTTTCCTACTAGGTAATCAAAGACCATTTACACACATCATAAGTTTGGGATCTTCTTATGGTTAACTTTCTCCTAATCATGTTTTCTATCACTCTCCCTCAGAACGTGACCCTTTTTTTCCTCCATGTCCATGTTTTCCTACATGGGATCCTATTATGGGTTAACTCGGGTGACCTTTTTACTTCCCTTTCTTTCTTTTAAAGTAATAGTTTTAATGACTCCTTTTCCGGTGTGGGACTTTCAATGAAATTTCAAAACCCAATTTTAAAAATTGCGAGGACGCAATTTCTTAAGGGTGAAGATTGTAACGACCCGAAATTTTGAATAAATCTTGTTTATGAATTTTGTGTGTTATTTTTTTTATACTCAACAAATGTTTCATTTGATAACAGGAGTATAATTAAAATGAGACCTTTGGGTTTTGACTATTATATGACTATTGGTCAATATGACCGTTGTAAACTAAACGTTTTGATACAAGTAATCTTGGTTAATTACTATAGAAAGAAGATTCGATGACCTCACCTAGTAGTCTTGGACCGATCGAAGCCCATCTAACAAAACTTGGGAAAGAGGTAGCACCACTGGGCTTTGCTCGGGACCAAACCCAAGCTAAACTTCATGGTGTGAATCTAGAACGGAATCGCCTTTGCGAGAAGTTCAAACTGATAGAAATTACTACTCGTGTGATGTTGGCCGAGCCTCCCTCGGATTCTCTCACCTTAGCACACCTTACACTAAGTTCTTATGCTGGTGTGATAAGGGGCTATGTAAGGAGACCGTAACTGCCTTGTGTAATCCTTTATTTTAAATAAAAATTGGGATTTCTTCTTATGATGATGTTTATGACTTTTCAAATGTCCGGATAAATATAGTATGCATATTTATGGTGAATTTTAGAGAAAGGATATTTTAAAAAATGTTTATGTAAACCTTAAATAATTAAAAATGTGTAATGATTTTGAAAAAATGGTCGTCTACAATTATGTTCAGTACAAAATTTAGAGTCTAATAAGATCAACATAATTTTTGATGAATAGTAAATTATAAATAGTGATTTTATGCTTAGGATTAGTAATGTGACCAAATGGATTAGTAATCTCACTTAAATAAAGAATTAATATAATCTAGGCACCTTGATAAAGTAATGTGATTCAATAAAATGGTTAAATAACAGTTTCATAAATTATTAGTCAAGTATTAGTTTTTTCGGGTGAATAGTGTTTTTAAATTAAAAAATTAATTAAAAATATTTAGAAAATTATTTTTATAAAATGGATTTCATTTTTGAACTCAGAACATCGATATTATGTTAATGTAATTTTTGGGGATTTTTCGGAAAAAAATGAATTTTTGATGAATAGTGAAAATACAGTTTTTAAGTTACGAGTGTTTAATGACATCATTAAATGATGTATTAAGTATGTAATCAATATGGTCAACTTATGAATAGTAAGATAAGGTATGAGGTGTCCCAAGTGGCCAATACCTTGGGCAAATACCATGGGCAAGCCCATGGTTTTTCCAAAACCACTAATGAGGTGTCCCTTGGCCATTAATGCCTTGTCCCCTCACTTTCCCTATAAATACCAAGCCATCCTCTCATCCATTCGACTCCCAACTCTTCCCCAACTAAGATCTGGTATCATTTCCTCCCAATAAGTCCTCCCTAGGTTCCCCCAAGACCTCAAGGTCCCAACCATTGAGTTTTAAGAGTTGCGTTTTAAGGTAAGGGATGTGACCCCTCTCTTTCTTTTCGAGTGATCTCTTTTATGTCATTTCTTTTATGCTCCATGTTCTTATGTTGGAGGATGTTATTTTATATTAATTATACTGTCCTTTTTATGTTAATATTATTAGATACCCCCTCTTACTCTCATCATTTAATTTTATGAAAATTTAAGTGGCGTTGTTAGGCTATCGAAATTTTTGTAACAGATTCTTTCACCCTTCTCAGTTTCAAGTTCTATTTTCTTGTCAAGTCTTTCAAGTTCCTTTTTATTATGTTGGGGTATGATCTCTATATATATAATACTGATATTTTATGATCATATTATGAGAGAACCCATTTGATCTCTTCAATTCAGTATTTTGAAGTTTTAAGTGGCGTCGTTAGACTGCCGAATTTTTAAGTGGTTCTTTCACCCTTCTCGTTTTCAAGTTCTACTTTCATGTCAAGTATTTCAAGTTCCTTTTTATTATGTTGGGGTATGATATCTATATATATCATACTGATCTTTTATAATCATATGACGAGAGACCCCATTTTATCTCTTTAATTAAGTATTTTGAAGTTTTAAGCGGCGTCGTTAGGCTGTCGAATTTTTAAGTGGTTCTTTCACCCTTCTCATTTTCAAGTTCTACTTTCATGTCAAGTCTTTCAAGTTCCTTTTTATTATGTTGGGGTATGATCTCTATATCTATCATACTGGTCTTTTATGATCATGTGATGAGAGACCCCATTTGATCTCTTCAATTCATTATTTTGATGTTTTAAGTGGCGTCGTTAGGCTGACGAATTTTTAAGTGGTTCTTTCACCTTTCTCCTTTTTCAAAGCTCTAATTCCATGTCAAGTTTTGAAAGTTCCTTTTTATTATTTTGGGGTATGATCTCTATATCTATCATACTGATCTTTTATGTTCATATGATGAGAGACCCTATTTGATCTCATCAATTTATTTTTGGATGAATTTTATGTGACGTCGTTAGGCTACCGAATTGTCATAAGAGAAATATTATTTTTGTCTTCCTTTCATGTTCTTCATTTCATATGGTATATTTTCAAATTTCATTACCATGTTCTTAAATCCCTTATATTCTGTCCCTCTACTGTTTTATGGGTCATTTATGAATGTTTTACCCATGTCCCCTCTCTTTTCAATGTTTTCTAAAACCCTGTAACATAGCCGTTATGCTGCAGAATTTTCGTCTCAAAATGTCTCTCTCTTTTTCTAAAGTTCTTTCATTTTATTAAGTGAATACTAGAAGATCTTTATTCTAAATGGGTATTCACATATATACCAAAATGTTCTATTTTAAAGTCTAGGATTTACATACATTAGACCCGCTTTCCCTTTCCGTGGGTTTAAAGTGACATAAAGATCATGTCTTTAAAGCAGTTTTTAAAACGTTATGATTGTGAAATGAAACCCATTTCTTTTATTCTATATGGGTTTTTTATGAAATTATTGATGATGATATATGTGTCTCACATGATAATAAAGGAAAATTTAAGGGTGCACCCTGATAGCGCTCCAATGCATTGGGTAATGATGTAAACACTAGAGATTATAATTTTCACGATATCTTGGTGAATAACCTTGGTAATTTTCAAATAACACCTTGGGGATTGACCTTGGTGATATGTTCATGATTTTCTATGTTAAATGATGTAGCCACATCTTAAAGTTATGAAGAATGTTATTTTTATTATGATATTCCACATGATTTCTTTCTCATTCCTTAAAGTTCTTTTTCATGACATAGTTGATGTATCTCAAGTTCACATGTTAAATGATTCTCTTGTTTCCCTTACTGGACCTTCTTCTCACCCTTTCTTTTGATGTATGTCCCTAGGTTATGAGATGCAGTAATGAACCTAGGATGAACTTAATGAGAAGCCTTTCAAGTGTTTAAGAAGAATGTTTTTTTCTCATGTAATAAGTTCCTGGTTTCCAAGACACTAAACCTTAAAGATCCTCGGTTTTGTAGAATGTAATGAAAAGTTATGTTATAAAAAGGTGGGATTCTATAAATTTATTCTCATTCTTCATCATTCAAATTATGTTTGAGATATGCCTATTTATATCAACGTAACGTGGAGGGCTCGTACTTCCCAAACATGGCCTGACCCTCCCCCTTTGATTGTTCTTTTTTGATGATGATAGTGGTTGAGCAACGCGACCAGCGATGGACCGGCCGCGAAGAAACCGGCGATGCAAGGCTGCCAGGTCGCCAAGAGGGCATACCACTATCGTGACACATGAAAGGAGAGGTACGTCCATTCCGTTCTGTGGTAGAGGAGCGTGTTGCCTTCACTTCGCGCGGAGGACAGTAGGGGGCCACGGCCATGTGGGCCTGCGGTGAAGGTGGCGGGGCGCCGGCGCGACGCGCTTAGGAGATGGAGGCCGCAGGTAGGCTGGGCCGCGTCGGAGGAGCCACGGCGCTATCGTTCCCCAAGGAGTATGGGAGCTGTGGCCAGGGTGGGCCGCAGTGGAGAAGGTGGAGCGGGTGGCCCCTTGGCCAGCCCGAAGGAGCGGGACCCCGTCGGGTCTCGCGTGTGCTAGACCAGTGCCACCTGTCGTTGGTTTCAGATCACACCCAAACGACCGAGCCGTTTGGGAGCCAGATGGCATGTGGTTCCCCCCCTGGGCGGGGCTAGGAGGATCCGCAAGCCGTCGGGCTGCTAGACGGCCAAACCTCCAGGCTGCCGGGTCAGGCCGCCCATCCGAGTCGGGTCATCGGGTCGGGCCACCCACTCGTGACGGGCCACCATTCGGCTGATCCTCCCTATTGGGTCGGGCCACCTCCTCAGGTCAGTCCGCTCCTTCGGACCGAGTCGAACCCGCGGACCGGGTCCGGCTGGGTCGGTCCGACTAGGTCAGATTGGACCCAGACCTGTTTGGTCAGTTTACACCTTTTCGCTTTTATCTTGGGCTATGGGTGTCCGATCGACGAACCACCTACGAAGATGGAAAGCATAGAGAGAGATTGTTCTTTTGGAATATTCCACATGAGGTTTTTACGTAGTTGGGATATGGTCGGGTTGGTTTGAACCTAAAAACTAACAGGGCCCCTGGAACGGAAATGCCAATAACTCACAGACCGGGCGTCTGATTGACGCATCATCTATTGCGCCTATGACGAGGCAGACCTTTGAGATACCTCTACTTGGGACTTTGTGATAGTTGAAGTATCAACCCATATCTCGTGGGCAGATACTCCTAGAGATGAGCGAGCGGAGTACGGAGTCCTAGTAGCTGGTGGAGTCTTGACAATTGCTAATGATTGGACTCAGAGTGTTTTGACTAGCCCAGTAGGGGAGCGCCTCTGTGTGAGCACAACAGAACCACAGTGGGGAGCATCTCTGTGTGACATAGTAGACCCATGGTACTTGACAGACGAAGTACCTCACTAGGCTATGATGGGGAGCACCTCTGTGTGAGCGTGGAAGACCCATAGTGGGGAGCGCCTCTGTGTGACGCAGCAGAACCACAGTACTCAATAGGAGTAGTACCACAACAGTCCAAGGAAGTTGGAAGCGCCTCTGTGTGATGTGACAGGACCACAATACTCGATAGAGGAGGAGTACACCATCAGATGAGGTTCCGATAGTGTGACTGGGGTTGTTAATTGATACTACCCACCTAGAATAAAATTCTGGTTTGAGCTGAGTTTGTGAATTTTGTGTTTACCTCATGATTGAGATGGGTTACTAGATAACTTAGGTATATGTATGGGCATATACCTAAGTAAGGTTTATCCATTGTTTCTTTACTTTTTGGTCATCCTTGTTGGATATTGTGAGGCCTTGAAGGTCTTGGGTTCCCTACTAAGTATTGTTATACTAACCCCTGCACGGGCTAAGCCCACACCTCAATATGTTGGATGCAGACGATGGACAACGCAGACGGCGGCCGAGAGCGCCAGGACTGGACGGTACCTGGAGGTGGACATTACGACGAGTTGGTACACATATGAGTGTAACGGACATGGAGGTCTGAGGTTTCCATCTTTACCTACCCCTCAGGTAAGAACCCTGGAGGATGATCCAGGAGCTTCTCTTTACCTTTTAGTTGTTTGTCCCTTTCTTATTTGTACTTGTACTTTACAGTAGGGATTCTATTTCTGGCCCCCTTTTCTTTCCAACACACTTTTGTATAAAGTTTTTACATGGTGTTTTACTTCCTGTTGTGTACTCTATTCTGTTTGTTTAGTTTACAAATGCAATGCCTTCCCAGTTTAGGTATTTATGCCTTTGGTGCAAAACACTATCCCCTGGCCTATGGAAGGCGGGCTTTGGGTAGTCACGATATGGGCCCCGGGGGACGGGATGTGACTAATTGGTATCAGAGGAGTCGGTTCTTCGACAGAACTTAGGACTCTGGTATTTCTTTTCTGTAATGCAATAGTGTTAAGAGTACTAAGTGTGGTTTTCAATTCAGGGATTCCAGTGTTGGTCCGGCGGCCGACGTATACATACACCAAGACCCTGACATCTGAATTCTGACTCAGTGCACAAAAACACTGATTGTGTGTGTGATTACCAAAGTTTTCTTTAAGTCATATCAACCAGGTCATCTCACCAGGTATTATCTTTTTCCCATGTCGCATCAGTTTCTTTTAGGATGTGACCGCGTTTTCGTGACACAACAAATTGATTATATTTTTAAGGTTGATTTATATTCTAGGGAAGACCCTAGGTCATCTCTCAAGGAGCGTTGGTAGGTTTAGAGTGTGTATTTTTAATAAAAATGACTAAGGGAGGGGGTGGTTTTGAAAACAGTTTAAAACAATGACTTAGTTGAAATAGCTTAAAAATTGAGTGACCTAGTGGATTTTGAAAAATATGAGATAAAAGGGTCAATGTGATTTCACTGCACACATATCAAGTTCATTGTTCATTGAGATTCATCTCTGGTTTAGAGTAATTCTTTGGTTGGAGTTAATTGGAATCCTGATTAATTCCTAAGCTTTTATTTCAATGCTTTAAGGACCCAACCTTGACGTAACAATCGTATTGTCAAGGTACAGTACTTATGCATGGAATAAGAGCTTCCAAAGCATATTGAAATCTCAATAAGGTGGGTATGAAAAGGATTCTTGTGATGTCCAATCGGAATAACACAAGTCACGCACTCAAAACCTCACACAGATCGGTTAGAAATTAAGAGCATAACACTCACATGCATCAAATCATGCATTAAAATCTGAAATAAAATAAGATAAATGGAATGAAATGTTTAAACACCCACATTAATTCAAACCAGTAGCTAATTTATGCATCGGAACTCCCTTGACATGTGTGTAGCTCCCTCACAACGAACACCCAACTTTTAGCTCGACATCGGGAGGAGGAGGAAGCTCGGGTTGAACTCCTTCTTCATTGTTGATCCCCCTATGAGGATAGGGGCCTCCAGAACCTCCAAGATGATTAGGAGACTCCTCTATGAATCCAAATTGGCAGAACTTCACTCCTTGGCCGAACTTTCAAATGAGGAGCCCAAGGTGCCCTTTTATAGGAAATGTGGGAGGTGGTTTTGGGCACACAGATTTCATCAATCCATTTTCACGACGCGTTTCGGCCTTCATACAGTCTTATCTTGCTTTGGAGAAAATGTAAAAGTTTTATCCCTACCTGTTGACTATCTCCACCGAAAGTTTGGCACCGTTTGGACAACTACAGCTCAATATATTGATAAAATACAGAACACTGCATTTGACTTGGTCCAAATTTGGTGGCTTGGACAGATCAGTTCCTATGGGCCCTATAGAAGCCGAATCAAGATTGTGTTCCTTAATATGAAATGTATCATATTGAATTTTGGACAGGACCACAAAATTTCATCCCATTTGGATGCACTTATTTCGTTTAATATTCAAAACAGTGGACAGATGTCCATGGATCCATGCAATGTTGTCCCATTTTTCTTTCACTTCATCAAGGGCCCTCCAAATCACATCCACCTACATTGTAATTTTCAAAAAAAAAGTATCATTGAACTATTTAACAGTGATAAACACAAAATTATTGAATCAAACATGAAGCACAATTTGATAATATTTTTATAATTTTTAATACAAAATATGTTTAGCACAGTGGTGTAAGGGTGAAAATGAAACAGTGAATCGTGGTACGATCAAACCCCCACACCTAAACATTTGCACTCATGGGCAAGGTCACATATCCAAATACAATGATGAATATATATATATATTTACAACATCCTGAATATTTAGCATTTGAGGGAATTTTATTTATCAATGCACTAATCACACCAAGGAGTTCTTCCTAGTGAAAATAGAAAAAGTTGTCTCATAAATCATATCATAGCGAAATTCAAAAAGGTTCATGATACCCAATTGAGAAAGGAATTCAGAAGTAAAGCATGACACTAACTCTCCATGTGTGTGTGTGAAAACCATTCCATGCTATTCTTTCCACTTTCTATCCTTATAAATATATGTTATTTTAACATTTTTCGGCTTAAATGATTTTGTCACCGAACCTGTCCTACATCCTTTGCAATCATATTTCAAGACCCACTCATTTAAGAATTCCTAGAAGTCAAACCATAAGCTCCCAACCTATATATCCCCATATGTTTCACATTTCATCACTCTCCTCATTTATTATTTTTTTTTTGAAGTTGCAATTGGAACAAATCTCACACTCATCTCTCAACCCTTGTTTGATCTCCTCACGACACTAATTGCAATAGTTATAACAAGATCAAAGGTTGAGGAGGAGTGGTTTTTGACCTGCCCAAGTCACAACAATTTTTTTTTAGGGCGTACAACAGTCGGACATTAGGTACACAAGCATAGGTCAATCTGGTACAGTAATGAAACAAATCAGATAAGGAACGAACGTATGGAAATATCATTTAAAGCTAAAAAATATTAACCCAACATATATTTACCATATATTAAGTAAGAAATAATCACACTTTGTGGTTTGGCGCAAAAAATTTTGGAGATATTAGTGACACAGTTTTCCCAAAAACTACTCACACAATGGGCATGAATCATCTCAAATGTTTCACATAGATATGACCATTTATATCATTGACAGAAAACCAATTCACTAAAAATCACTCCCTGATGTTAAATTCATAAAAATATTCTTTTTACCCTTCATTATGGTATTTTTACTTTCCCCACATTATGGTCACCAAATCATGGATCTTCGAAATTGTTGATGGGGAAAAATGAAAATACCATAAAAAGGCCAAAAAGATAAAACAAAAGGAGAAAACAATGAAAAATCCTAACTAACCCACGAATGTATCCACCCCCCCACACCTAGAGAATGCAGTGTCCTCACTGTAATAAAAGAGACTGTGGGAAGGAAGGATAAAACCTAGTGAGTGTTATTCAAAGACCGCTTCTTGAACATGGAGTTCCTCCATTGGGGACTCCGGAATGGCTTCATGGAAGTGCTTTAGTCGTTGCCCATTGACAGTGAAGGTTTTCTTGGTGTCTTCATTTTGAACCTGGACAACACCAAATTGAGAGACATTAGTAACAATGTAAGGTCCAAACCAACGGGAACGAAGCTTACCAGGGTGCAACTTCATCCTTGCATTGTAGAGGAGGACCTTCTGCACGATGTGGAATTGACGATGAAGGATGAGACGGTCGTGGGCAGCCTTGGTTCGCTCTTTATAAATTCGGGAGTTCTCATATGAATCTCTTCTCATTTCTTCCAACTCCTGAATCTGCAACTTCCTTTGAATACCTGCACCAAAAAGATTAGAATTGCATTGTTTAATAGCCTAGTAGGCCCGGTGCTCTACCTCAATAGGGAGGTGACAACTCTTCCCAAAAACTAGCCAATATGGTGACATGCCAATTGGAGTTTTGAATGCAGTACAGTAAGACCATAACGAATCATCGAGTCTAAGACTCCAGTCTTTTCTATTTGGCTGAACCGTTTTCTCAAGAATCTGTTTTACCTCTCTATTTGATACTTCGGCTTGACCATTTGTTTGTGGGTGATAAGCAGTAGACACTCGATGCCCAACCCCATACCTGCGCAAAAGAGATTGCATTGTGGGGTTGCAGAAATGAGAACCGTAATCACTAATGATAAACCTAGGTAATCCAAACCTATAGAATATTTGGGTTCTCAAAAATTCCACAAATGTCTTGGAATCATCTTTCCTCGTGGCTCGTGCCTCTACCCACTTTGAAACATAATCCACTGCCAGAAGAATGTAAAGGTTCCCAAATGAATTGGGGAATGGTCCCATAAATTCAATGCCCCAAACATCAAAAATGTTATGGAAGAGTAAGGGTTGTTGGGGCATCTCATTTCTTTTAGAAACATTCCCTATTCTTTGACAGTGAGGACAAGATTTACAATATTCGTGGGCATCCCGAAACAATGTGGGCCAAAAGAGACCAGAATCTAAGACCTTGCGAGTAGTCCGTTGGGGACCAATGTGGCCCCCACAAGCAAGTGTGTGGCAGAACCTAAGGACAGACTGAAACTCATTATCGGGAACACAACGCCTAATAACTTGATCACTACATGTGCGCCAGAGGTAGGGGTCATCCCAAATGTACCAATGAGACTCTTGTTTTAGACGGTCGGCCTGGTTTTTGGTGAAATCAGTAGGAATGCAATACGCTACCAAATAATTTACAATTTCAACATACCAAGGAATAACATCTTGTACTCGGTACAATTTCTCATCTGGAAACAATTCACTTATGGGAATACAGGGGGATGATTCAATGTCCGAGGATGGGAGAATCCTACTGATATGGTCAGCAACCACATTCTCTCCTCCTTTTTTATCCCTAATTTCTAGATCAAATTCCTGAAGGAGGAGCATCCATCGAATGAGACGTGGTTTGGCTTCTGGTTTCTTTAGGAGATAGCGGAGGGTTGCATGGTCTGAGAACACAACGACTTTGGACCCTAGAAGGTATGACCTGAATTTATCCAAGGCAAACACAATGGCAAGAAATTCTTTTTCAGTTATGCTGTAGTTTTCTTGGGCAGGGTCCAAAGTATGTGAGGCATAGGCAATGACATGTGGAGCTCGATCGACCCTTTGTGACAAGACTTCCCCAACTGCATAGTTACAGGCGTCACACATGAGCTCAAATGGTAAATCCCACCGAGTTGGTTGGATTACCGGGGGTGACGTGAGACTCTATTTTATCTTATTGAAAGCTTCCTCACATTTTTTATCAAAATCAAATTAATTTTCTTTTTGGAGTAATCGGTAGAGGGGGAGTGCAATTTTACGAAAGTCACGAATGAAACAACGATAAAATCCAGCATGACCCAGGAAAGACCGCACATCCCGAACATTTTTAGGGAATGGTAGGGAGGAAATGATATCTACTTTTGATTTGTCCACTTGGATACCTTCCCCAGAAATGAAATGTCCCAAGACTATGCCTTGTCGCACCATAAAATGTCATTTCTCATAATTTAATATTAGATTATTTTCAATACAGCGACATAGGAAAGAAGCAAGACTACTCAAACATTCATCAAAAGAGGATCCATAAATAGTAAAATCATCCATAAAAACCTCCATGCAATTCTCCAGGTAATCCGAAAAAATACTAACCATACATCATTGGAAAGTACCTGGAGCATTGAACAGACCAAATGGCATCCTTCTATAAGCAAATGTACCAAAGGGGAAAGTAAAGGTTGTCTTTTCTTGATCCTCAGGGGCAATATGGATCTGAAAGTATCCAGAATACCCATCAAGGAAACAGTAATGGGAATTCCCTGCTAGCCTCTCTAGAATCTGGTCAATGAATGGCAATGGGAAATGGTCCTTCCTTGTGTGTTGGTTTAGTCGGCGATAGTCTATACAGACACGCCAACTATTCTGCACACGAGTTGGAACCAATTCATTGTTTTCATTTTTAACTACAGTAAGGCCAGTTTTTTTAGGAACTACTTGAACAGGACTGACCCATTGGCTGTCAGAGATAGGGTAAATGATTCCAGCAGCCAACAATTTTGTTACTTCTTTTTTAACAACATCATGTAGGTTTGGGTTCAGTCGACGTTGTGATTGCCTCACTGGTTTAGCCTCATCATTTAATAAAATAGGATGTGTAAAAATTGATGGGCTAATGCCAGGAATGTCAGTAAGTGTCCATACCAAAGCTTGTTTATACTCCCTAAAAATATTAAGCAGTCGCAATTCATGCTCAGGAGGGAGTGAACTAGTAATGATGACGGGCAACTTGTTTACATTCTCAAGATATGAGTATTTTAAATCTTGAGGCAGTTTTTTCAGTTCCAATTCTGGGGGATTTTGGATTGACGGAAGTGTGTGTGACAGTGAGAAGTCACTGATCTCATCTAACTACTCAATGGTAACATCCTCAGATGAGGAATGAGCTTTTACAAGCTTAGCAGTATCATCGATGGTCATGTGATCCTCTGTGTTCAAGAAATCATCAATTAACAAACATGCATGACATTTCTCTAGACCGCTACAACAATCAATGCATGATTCATTACCTAACATTTCAATCAATGAAGAAAACTCAGAAAGGGGATCAGGTGAATGAAAATAAGTTGTTTCAGGGGAAGGGAGAACATCAATTGAATTGACAGAGAGAGAGGAGTGTTCTTCTGAGGGGTGCTTCATGGCATCAAGGATATTTAAGTGGACAATATTACCACCAAACTCCATAGATAATGTACCATTATGGACATTAATTATGGTTTTGGCAGTTTTCAAGAAAGGTCTCCCCAATATAATTGGGTCATTTCCATTCATCTTATCATCTTCCATTTTAAGCATGTAAAAATCAGCAGGAAAAATTAAATTTTGCACCCTCACAAGAACATCCTCTAGCACACTAGAGGGGTGTGTTGTACTCTGATTTGCTAGCTGAACGACAATACCAGTGGGCTTCAGTTCACCGACCTATAATGAAGAGTAAATAGAGTGAGGCATCACATTAATAGAAGCACCCAAGTCAACCATAGCGTTGGAACATGAATACTCCCCTATGGTGCACGGAATCGAGAATGTCCTAGGATCATTGCACTTTGTAGGAAGTGATGACTCTATAAATGTTGAAACATTCCTCCCCAGGCTCACCTTCTCATCACCACGAAGCCTCCTTCGGTGTGTACACATCTCCTTCAGAAACTTGGCATATCTTGGAATTTGCTTCACAGCATCAATCAAAGGAATGTTAACATGTACTTTCTTGAAAGTTTCCAAGATTTATTTATCAAGTTCGGTTTCTTTTTGTTTCCTAGGTTGGGAAGACCTTTGAGGAAATGGAAGAGTAATGGTTGGGATAGGTGGCTCATCAACAGCCAAAGTCTTTCCTTTGGAAGGGCTTCTCTCAGGAAAAAGGTTTTCTTCTCTTGGACCATTTTCAGCAGTTGGGATGGTGGTTTCCTTTGGATGGGAGGACTCTAATGGAGGGGTAATTTGGATTTTGAGTTGTGTCCCACTCCTAAGGGTGATGTAACTAACATTTCCTTTATCCCTAGGGTTTACTACTGGTTGAGATGGTAGTTTACCCGACCCATGACATTGGATTTCCCCCACCGAGTTGGCAAGTTGGCCAAGTTGGGTATTTAGGTCTTGTATGGCTGCTTGGGTGGTTTGTTGGAATTGGATATTATTGGAAGCCATTTTCTTCATCATATCTTCTAGGATAGGCTCGGTTTTTGGAGGGGGTGGTTGGAATGGCCTTTGGGGTGGTTGAGGATTTCTGGGTGGTGGTGGTTGATGACTACTTTTCCCCGGTTGGTTCCATGGTTGATGAGGCTGGTTTAAATACCCCCCTTACCTATAGGCCTGGTTTTCTTTCCACCTAGGGTTGGATGGATAGTAAGGTTCTTTCCTAATGGGTTGGTTATAGGGGCGTCCTGGGAATATTGCCTCACAACTCTCAGAAGTTTCTCTCAATTGGGGGAATTGGTCAGAATAGTGGGTATCAGAAGAGCATATACCACAATGTATGGGAGGAGGAGATTGGAATTTCCCTTTGGGAAAGATAAATTTGTCGTAGAAGGGTACTCACCTCTTCAAACATTGTGTCCACCTTCTTCTCGAATTCAGTACTTTTCACCTCATGGACACCTCGAATGGGTACACTGGACCTTGAATTGAATTGTTGAGTGTTCTGTGCCATGGTCTCAATTAGGTTCCTTGCAGCGATTGGGGTTTTATCCACTAGTGCACCACCTGCAGCAGCATCAATCATGTTTAGATCAATAGGGATTAAACCTTCATAAAAATACTGAATTAAAAGTTGATCACTTATTTGGTGATGTGGACAACTTGAACACAATCTTTTAAATCGTTCCCAATATTCATTAAGGGTTTCTCCTTGAGATTGTCTTATCCCACAAATTTCTTTCCTTATTGTTGCAGTTCGAGAGGCTGTGAAGTATTTTTCATGAAAAAGTCGTTTCATGTCCGCCCAACCTCTAATAGGTTAATTAACATAATACAACCAATATTTAGCCATGTCTTCTAATGAAAATGGAAATGCCCTAAGTTTTACTTGTTCTTCATCCACATTAGTAGGTTTTAATGTTGAACACACAGTATGAAATTCTTTTAAATGCTTATGTAGATCTTCTCCAGGCAGTCCATGAAATCTTGGTAAGAAATGAATTAAACCAGATTTTAGTTCAAAATTGGGTGCCTCGCCTTGTAATTGAATGTAAGTGGGTTGGATATCAACATCAGGTGAGGTTAGTTCTTTTAGTGTTCTATTATTTTCAGCCATTTTATACAAGTTATGTTCAATTTTAACTTTGGTTTCAGAAGAAGAAGAAGGATCAAGAAGAATTTTAAGATTTGATGTCTCCTCCTTCAAAGTGTGGTCTTGTATGTCTCGGTTTCGTTGATGTAGGATCCTCTCCGGTTTAGGTTCGAAAGATTTTAGGTCTCCCGGAGTAGAACGCATCATACAAAGAACCTACACAATAAATAAATTAGAACACAAAAACAAATGGAAAGGTAGAAGATAAAACAAACAAATATTCACAAAAATTACAAAAATTTTATCAAAAACACGCACAAAAAACCAAAGCGCTCCCCGGAAACGGCGCCAAAATTTGACCGCGTTGTCATGAAACATCAAATTGATTATATTTTTAAGGTTGATGTATAGTCTAGGGCAGACCCTAGGTCGTCTCACAAGGATCTTTGGTAGGTTTAGAGTGTGTATTTTTATTAAAAATGACTAAGGGAGGGGTGGTTTTGAAAACAGTTTAAAACAATGACTTAGTTGAAATAGCTTAAAAATTGAGTGACCAAGTGGATTTTGAAAAATATGAGATAAAAGGTTTGATGTGATTTCACTACACACATATCAAGTTCATTTTTCATAGAGATTCATCTCAGGTTTAGATTAATTCTTTGGTTGGAGTTAATTGGAATCCCGATTAATTCCAAAGCTTTTATTTCAATGCTTTAAGGACCCAACCTTGACGTAACAATCGTATTGTCAAGGTCCAGTACTTATGCATGGAATAAGAGCTTCCAAATCATATTGAAATATCAATAAGGTGGTTATGAAAAGGATTCTTGTGATGTCCAATCGGAACAACACAAGTCACGCACTCAAAACCTCACACCGATCGGTTAGAAATTAAGAGCATAACACTCACATGCATCAAATCAAGCATTCAAATCTGAAATAAAATAAGATACATGTAATGAAATGTTTAAACACCCAAATTACTCCAAACCAGTAGCTAATGTATGCATCGGAACTCCCTTGACATGTGTGTAGATCCCTCACAACGAACACCCAACTTTTAGCTCGACATCGGGAGGAGGAGGAAGCTCAGGTTGAACTCCTTCTTCATTGTTGATCCCCCTATGAGGATAGGGGCCTCTAGAACCTCCAAGGTGATTAGGAGACTCCTCTAGGAATCCAAATTGGCAGCACTTCACTCCTTGTCCGAACTTGCAAATGAGGAGCCCAAGGTGCCCTTTTATAGGAAATGTGGGAGGTGGTTTTGGGCACAGAGATTTCATCAATCCACTTTCACGATGCATTTTGGACTTCAGACAGTCTTATCATGCTTTGGAAAAAACAGAAAAGTTGTAGCCCTACCTCTTTAATGTCTCCACCGAACGTTTGGCACCGTTTGGACAACTAAAGCTCAAGATATTGATAAAATACAGAACACCGCATTTGACTTGGTCCAAATTCGGTGGCTTGGACAGATCAGTTCGGATGGGCCGCATAAAAGCAGAATCAGGATTGGGTTACTTAATATGAAATGTAGAATATTGAATTTTGGACAGGCCCACAAAATTTTAGCCCATTTGGATGCACGTATTTCGTGTAATATTCAAAACAGTGGACAGATGTCCATGGATCCATGCAATTTTGGCCCATTTTTCTTTCACTTCATCAAGGGCCCTCCAAATCACCTCCACCTACATTGTAATTTTCAAAAAAAAGTATCATTGAACTATTTAACAGTGATAAACACAAAATTATTAAATCAAACATGAAGCACAATTTGAAAATATTTTTATAATTTTTAATACAAAATATGTTTAGCACAGCGGTGTAAGGGTGAAAATGAAACAGTGAATCGTGGTACGATCAGGATGCCTCCCTGCTGACAACTAGTTAGAGCCCTGAGAGTCGTAGTTACTAATAGCCCACCGAGCGATGAGGCTTCGATGCATGTACCCTTTCTAGTTGAGGCACCAATGATACTAATTCTCGTTGGGCCACTGATGCCACTAGCCCCAGTAGCAGATGATGCATGTCGTTTGAGCACGTTGCATGAGTTCTAGTGCCAAAGGCCACCCAGGTTCCGGGGAGAGATGGGCCCACATGTGGCTGAGGATTCGCTAGAGGCTATGGTGAGAGTTTTCAGGATAGTAGAGACACCAACAGACTACATGGTGATCCTTACTGTCAGTCTTCTTCTGGAAGCAGCAAGTAGATGGTGGAGCTTGATGCTCCAGGTGCATGTCAAGACGACACTTCATTGGACAGATTTCGAGAGCCTGTTCTGGGCAGAGTTTGTACCAGCCATTCTTCGTGTGGTGTGGATACATGAGCTACTTCATCTATAGCTGGTCAGCATGACAGTAGTACAGTACTCGGCGAGGTTCACCGACCTCTCATGCTACTCCATGGATATGGTACATGACTCATTCTTCAGGGCCCGGACCTTCGAGCAGGGGCTCAAGTGAGAGATCAAGGCTTCAATGATCTCCCTTAGCATCCCAGTGCAGGAAGGGGTGTTATAGAGTCCCATCCTAGTAGAGATTTTTCTTACTGAGCACACACCAGCAGCGAGACCCACTACTAGTCGACATGTAGCGGAGTCTTCTGCAGCTTGCAGTAGATAGATGAAGTAGAGGTCCAAAAGGACCAGACCTATGGGTAGACGATCGTAGGACTCTATATTACTTGTGCGGGACAACTAAGGCAGTGAATTTCTTGTCAGGAGCAGGCAGTGTTACTCATGTGGCGAGCAGGGACACATGGCTCGTGACTGTCCGACCCACTGTTCAGATGATCAATATACAATTGACGTACCTCCCAGGCAGAGGAGGAGGTTTTATCAAGGCGGTCCTCAAAGTGCATGCAGACATGGTAGAGGATCTGGTCGAGCAGCTAGCGGTGGACGACGCTACGAGGTGCTACCGCCACCACCACCAGGAGGTCCACCCCAACCACAGGGAGTGGGTGGACAGGGGACAGCACAGCTTTAGGCAGATGAGGCCTACAACCATGGCGCCCCAGAAATGATTCAAGGTATGATATGTGTCTACTCCACCTTAGCTGTAGTTCTTATAGACACAGGTGTCAGACACTCTTTCATAGACACTGCCTGCATTTGGAGCTCAGAGATTCCAACAGACCCGTTGACTCGATCCTTATGGCTAGAGACTCTTACGGGAGAAGACTCGACGTTTACGCACTAGGGCCGGTAGTGTGACCTTACTCTAGGAGGCAAGATCTTCGGCTGGGATCTCCTCGTAGCGGCATCGAGGCCTTACGACGTCATCTTGGGTATGGACTGGTTATTTACAGTCCATGCTCAGATTGACTATATTAGGCGCAAAGTGCATTCTGTCTGCATGGATGGAACCATGTTTACCTTCACCGACAAGAAGGGAACCTTTGCAGCACAATATGGACATACTCGGAAGAGGGTGCAGCCGATCACTCACCAGTTGGTTTGCCTTACTCTCATATCAGTTGATGTGGATAGTCCGAGCTATCTTGTAGTGGTGGACTAGTACACAGATGTTTTCACTAACGATGTTCCAGGACTGCCTCCTAATAGAGAGGTGGAATTAAACTTTGATCAGTACCCTGGGATGAAACTGATATCTACTCCAGAAAATCGGATGGCTCATGCTGAGATACGTGAGCTGCAGGTACAACTAGAGGACTTGCAGGGGAAGGGATTCATCCGGCCCAGTGTTTCCCCCTGGGTAGCCCCGATTCTGTTCCCAAAAAGGTGGACGAGAGATTGAGGCTCTGTGTCGACTACCGTCGCCTGAACCAGGTGACTGTGAAGAACAAGTACCCACTCCCAAGGATTGACAACCTCTTTGATCAGCTCAAGGGAGCATGATGGTTCTCGAAGATAGACCTCAGATCTGGCTATTACAAGCTCAGATTTCGAGACGAGGATGTGCAGAAGATGACGTTCAGGTGTCGGTACGTCCACTATGAGTTCTTGATTATTACCTTTGGTGTAACCAATGCTTTAGTAGTATTCATGTGTCTCAATAACAGGATCTTCCAGCCATACCTCGATCACTTTTTCATAGTCTTCGTCGATGACATTTTGATCTACTCGACTACTGAGGAGGAGCATGCCTACCATTTGCAGGTGGTACTAGACACACTCTGAGAGAACCAACATTATGGTAAGATCTTGAAGTGCTAGTTTAGGATTCGAGAGGTTCAATTCTTAGGACACGTCATCGTGGAGTCTGGGGTTGCAGTGGATCCACCGAATATTGAGGCATTACTTTCTTGAGAGCCACCCAGGAGTGTGACGGAGGTACATAGTTTGTTGGGATTGGATGGATACTACTAGAGATTCGTTCCAGACTTCTCCAGAGTTACAGCACTACTATCATCCTTGACAAAGAAGGGGAAACTCTTCGTGTGGTCATGGAGATGTCACCAAAGCTTTCAAGAGCTGAGGAGGAGGATGACTAGTTCCCCCATCTTGAGACTTCCAGAGTAGGATGTAGGGTACGTAGTTTACTGTGATGCATCAGGGACTAGACTTGGGTGTGTCCTGATGTAGGAGTGAGTTGGGATCATGTATGGTTCTCGGCAGATGAGACAGCATGAGCAGAACTACGCTACCCATGACCTGTAGTTAGCAACAGTGGTCTTCGTCTTGAATATGTGGTGGCACTATCTAATGGGTGATTGTTTTACCATGTAATCTGATCACAAGATTCTAATGTATATATTCTCTCAGAAGGAAACAAACCCAAGAGATCGGTTATGGCTTGAGTTCCACCAGGACTATGACTGCTAGATAGTCTATACTTCTGGAAAGGGGAGCGTTGTAGCAGATTCTCTCAGTAGGAGGTCATGCATTCAACTGCTAGGAGAGGCGACAGATAATCTGGCCGCGTTACAGATATCCTTTGTAGATAGAGATAGAGTAGCCTTTCTATAGTCTTTTACAGCCACTCCTCCACTTCTCCAGCGATTCCGGGAGGCATAGCATCTAGATGCTAACAGTGAGACGCAACATGCTCAGATATCCAGAGGGAAGGCACCTGATGGATTTTCTGAAGGTGGAGAGCATGTCATCCTCTTCAGAGGATGTACCATGGTACCAGTAGAACTTTATGAGAAAGTGTTGAGGGTTTTCCACACTTCTCCTCTAGCGGTACATCCCGGAGTTGCGAATATGTATCATGACCTACGACGATGGCACTGGTAGATAGGTATGAAGAAAGCGTTAGTGGAGTTTGTCTCTTGATGCCTCACTTTTTAGCAAATGAATTTTGAGAACCAGGTACCAGCAGGCTTGGTTCAGCCTTTAGAGGTCCCAAAGTGAAAGTTTGTTGGGATATCCATGGGCTTCATGATGGGTCTTCCACGTACATCCAGGAGTCGTGATTCGATTTGGGTGATCGTCGACCGACATACCATGTCGGTCCACTTCCTACTGATCAAAGAGAAGGGCTCAGTAGAGAGCTTGGGACACCTCTATGTGCAGAAGATTGTGTGTTTATATGGACTACTTTCTTATATTGTCTCTGACTATGATGCACGGTTTACTTCCTCGCTATGGAAGGGGTTGTAGGAGGCATTCGGGACACATCTTCTCTTGAGCACCGCCTTCCATCCTTAGAAAGATGGTCAGACTGAGAGGACCATTCAGACCCTCAGGAAAATGCTCTGTGCATGTGTCCTTGACCTTGGTTGTAGCTGGGAGGACCACTTTCCTTTGTTGGAGTTTCCCTACAACAATAGCTAT
Source organism: Viscum album (assembly GCA_963277665.1). Classification (NCBI taxonomy): domain Eukaryota; kingdom Viridiplantae; phylum Streptophyta; class Magnoliopsida; order Santalales; family Viscaceae; genus Viscum; species Viscum album. The sequence continues at coordinate 1,722,375 of OY728148.1, read as the reverse complement.
CACTCCACCATCGGTATGGAAACTTTTGAGTCCTTGAATAGTCGACCTTGCTGATAGCCACTATGTTGGACAGACCCAGGGGAGTCAGCACTAGTGGGACCAGAGATGGTACAGGTTACCACCAAGAAGGTGTAGATCATCCCGGAGTGGATTAAGACTACACAGAGTAGGTAGAAGTCGTATGCTGATAGAATACAGAGACCTCTGGAGTTCGAGTTTAGAGACCACGTCTTTCTACGGGTCTCACTTCGATGAGGTCTATGGAAATTTGGTCGAGGCGGAAATTTATCTATGTGATTCATCGGACCCTTCCAGGTCCTCAGAAGATTTTGTGAGGTGGCTTAACGCCTATCTCATCCACCTCAGTTGAACCGGGTGCATGATGTCTTCCACGTATCTCAGCTGAGGAGATACGTGCACGACCCATCCTACATCATCGACCATGGAGAGATGGACATCGATGATGGGGAGACTTTAACAAAGGTTCTAGTGGAGATTGAGGATCGATGTGAGTGGGTCCTATGTGTACCGTCGATACCTCTGGTTTGTGTTAGCTGGTAGCACAGGAACCTCCTAGAAAGCACGTGGGAGCAGGAGGCTCAGATGCATGCTCAGTACCCCCATTTGATCAGTTAGTTCGAGTTGCAGCTTATGGGGACGTAAATCCCTGAGGTGTGGAGAATGTAAAGACTTGGAAATTTCGTGGAAATTTTGTTCTTTAATTCCTGGTATTCTTACGAGTCCGCAAAAATTTACGGTGCTTGATTCCGAGGACCGGTGTACTTGGAATCAATTTCTAATTTTTTGTTCAGTTACGTTCAGTAAACATACGAGTGGGATTTTATAAATTTTGAACCGGTGCTCGAAACTGAAATCTGAGGGCACCGATGAACTCGCAACGTCGTTGATTTCTTAGTGAGACCTTCACTGCAGTTGCATTCTAACGAGAATGGAAGATAGATTTTGGGGTTTTTTAATTATGTTATATAAAAATAAGAGTGACACTTATTTTTATTTTGGCGGTTAAAACCTCCAAGTGGAGGTTGGGGTGGGGGTCACCACACTTTAACCTCACATGGGAGGTAATGTTGATGGGGCCCACCCAAGAATAACCTCCCATGGGAGGCTAATTAGGGTGGGGGCCACCCGATAATCTAACCCATTTAACACCCCATTTAAGTGGTGAAACCATTAAACTTCCACGGTTTAATTCTTTCTAGCTCTCTTTATTTAATTAATTAGCACATTTTGAATTCTTTTGAATTCATTCCAACAATTAAATAATAGACAAGATATTATTTTATTTGAGTTGGCATAATCTTTTGTTGGGAGAATTAAGGAAAGGATGAGTTCTTGGAGAACTACATCTTCCAATGAAGAACACCCCCTTCCACCGAAGAATGACGAACACCATCTTCAATCTTCAACCATTCCAAAAGACAAGGATTCGACCATGAAGAATGCCAAAATCGACTTCGTCACCTCTAAACACTTTCCAACGCAAGAGCATGAGAATTGGGAGTGCACGATGAACGCGGAGAATGACGAATCGGCATCCGCCATTTTTCCGACATCGTCAACAAAAGACAAATAAGATGTAGGGGTTTGAGTTGAATTTATTCTCGTTCTTCATTTTTCAAATTATTGTTGAGATGTGCTGATTGATATAAATGTAACGTGGAGGGATCGGACCACACAAACCTAGCCTGGACCTCCCTGTTTGATTGTTCTCGTTTGATGACAATGGAGGTGGAGCAACGCGACCGGCGATGGACCGGCCGGGAAGAAACTGGCGTCGCAAGGCTGCTGGGTTGCCCAGAGAGCGCTGCACCAGTGTGCCACGCGGAAGGAGAGTCGTGACCATGTCAGGCCTTGGCGGAGGCACGCGGCACCGTCACGCCATGTGGAGGGCAGCAGGGGGTCGCAGCCATGTCGGGCCGCAGTGGAGGTGGCGTGGCGCTGTCGCACCATGCGGAGGAGCTGGAGGCCGCGGCCAGGCCGGGCCACTGCGGAGGAGGTGAGGCGCTATCACGCTGCGTGGAGCAGGGGAGCCGTGGCCAGGGCGGGCCGCGGTGGAGTGGATGTCCGCTTAGCTAGCCGGGAGAAGCGGGACCCCATCTGGTCCCCCGGGTGCTGGACTGGCACCACTTGGCATTGGTTTTGGCTCACACCCGAACGGCTGAGCCGATCAGGAGCCAGGGGCGCACGGTTTCTCCCTTGGGTGTGGCTTGGTGGACCCACAAGCCACTGGGCCACCAGCCATCCGGGCCGCCATCCAGACGGGCTATCGGGTCAGGCTGCCCTTATACTGGGCCACCCATCCGAGTCGGGCCTCCGGGCCGGGCCACCCTCCGGTCGGACAGCCCACTCAGGCGGGGCCACCATCGAGTCGAGCCTCCCCATCGGGCCAGCCCACCTCCTTGGGACAAGCCTCTACCTCAGACCGGGTCAGGCCAGGTCGGTCCGACTGGGTCTGACCAGACCCAGACACCTTTGGTCAGTTTACACCTTTTCGCCCATATCGTGCGCTACAGGTGTCCAATCGACGAACCGCCTACGGTAATGGAAATCTAAAAGTGAGATAGTTCTTTTGGAATATTACACTTGAGGGTTGGACACATTTGGGATATGATTGGGTATATTTGAACCTAAATACCAACTGGGCCCCTCGAACAAAAATTCCAATAACTCAAAGACTGAGTGTCTGATTGACACGCCATCTGTTGTGTTGAGACCCCTATGACGATGCGAACCTTTGAGATACATCTACTTGGGACTTCGCGACAGTTGGAGTATCCACCAGAATATCATGGAGCGGATCCTCCCAGGGACGATCAAGTGGAGTACAGAGACCTAGTAGCTGGATGAGACCTGACGACTACTGACCTTTCGACTCGGAGTGTTTCAACTAGCCCAGTAGGGGAGCACCTTTGTGTGAGCGCGACAGACCCACAGTGGGGAGAGCCTCTATGTGACACGGCAAAACCACGATACTCAACAGGAGGATTACCTCAGAAGGCTACGAGGGGGAGCGCCTATATGTGAGCGTGGCATACCCACAATGGGGAGTACCTTTTTGTGACGCAGCAGGCCCACAGTACTCGACAGGAGGAGTACCACAGCAGTCCAGGGAAGTGGGAAGCACCTCTGTGTGACGCGACAGGCCCAAAATACTTCATAGAGGCGGAGTACACCATTATCTGAGGTACCATTAGTGTGAATGGGTTTGTTACTTGATAATAACCCCTAAAATAAAATCTTGGATTGAGCTGAGTTAGTGACTTTTGTGTTTACCTCATGATTGAGATGGGTTACTAGATAACTTAGGTATATGTATGGGCATATACATAAGTAATTATTATACATTGTTTCTTTACTTTGTGGTTATCCTTGGTGGATATTGTGAGACCTTGAAGGTCTCGGGGACCCTACTGAGTATCGTTATACTAACCCCTGCACGGGTTATGCCCGCACCTCGTTGTGTTGGATGCAGATGATGGAAACCACTGACGGAGGCCGAGAGCGCCCAGAATAGATGGTTACTGGAGGTGGAACTTATGACGAGTTGGTAGAATAGGAGTATGATGGACGTGGAGTGAAAATGTGGCCATTTGTTCCTTCCCTTCATTTATGAACCCTGGAGGATGATCTGGGAGCTTCTCTTTACCTTTTAGTTGTTTGTCCCTTTTTCAGTTGTACTTGTACTTTACAGTTGGGATTGTATTTCCGACCACTTTTACTTTCCAGTACACTTTTGTAGATAGTTTTTACTTTGTGTTTTACTTCATGTTGTGTACTATGTTGTGTGTATTCAGATTATAAAGGCAATGCCTTCCCAGTTTAGGGATTTATGCCTTTGGTGGTAGTTTCCATCCTCTGGCCTATGGAAGGTGGGCTTGGGGTAGTCACGATACGGGCCCTGGGGGACAGGTCGTGATAATCCTTGAATTTGGAAAAATATCTTCAATATCTCTCATAAATATCTTCCCATATAGTACTATAATAGACATACCCTACTTAAAACCATTATTCATAACTAGGGGAAATAAAACATAAGAAACAGTGAGCTCATATGCTCAATACGGGTGAAGATCAGAGATACACAAGCATAACATGAACATAATGGTATGATATCATGATCACAAAATTTAAAACCATTCCATGCATATCAATGTTCACAATCTAGATTAATATAATAAAGAAGGAAACTTTATAAGACAAGAATCCTAAGGGAATCAAACAAAAAGATCCAGTCGATTATAATCTTTTTTTGAAAATAAATTTTTAAAACTAATGATATATAAAAAAAATTAAAATAATTTTCATTGAAAATAACCTACAAATGTATAATAAAACCATTATAAATCATTCAAAAAATTTATAATGGAAATAAAATTTCCAATTAGGAAAAAAATGGTAAAACAAAAGTGATATTTAAAAACCTTCTCATTTAAAATAAGAATTAAACATATAATGTATACTTTAAAAATAATTACAACATTTATTAAGGAAAACATCTTATCCACATTTAAAAGATTTCTAAAAACAAAAAAACAAAATAATTTCCATTTAAAATAAAATTTGAAATTTATAAAGTAATATTTAAAACATTTTGAGGTCATGGTGGTGGAAAATATCAATCATGTCGTACATGTTAAAACAAATATTCTTTTCACAATTCCAATAAAATCCTAAAGGGAATTGATTGAAAAACTACTTGATGATTACTTTAAAAAAGGAATGAAACAAATGCACAAAAAATCCATTAATAATTTATGTTTAAAATTTTTAAAATATTAATAAAAAATTGAAAAAAAAGGTTTTGGATAAAAGAATTGATGTTTGAACAAAGAGAGAAAAATATGATTTCTCTTAAAAATGTTATTCTGAAGTATAGATTACATAAAGTGAGGAAAATGAATGGAAAACATTTTTTATCAAAAAAAATAATTATTATTGGTGATAATTAATGAGTTTTTTCAGATATTTTCCATAATATTTCATCTTTGGAAAACATAATGAATCCTAATAAATGATGAGATTATGTTATAAAACCCTTACCACTTTAATAACATTGAATTTTAAGGCCCGTGAAATAGATATTGTCAAATGGAAATGTAAATCCAAATAAATTTCTATTTGAAGAGTAATAAAATACATCATAGGAATTATATACACCATATAATGGAAATAGGTGGTGAATATGACATGTGTCTCATAGAAGTAACAGAATGTAAGAAGAAAATATCGTATGAATTTAGTAATATTTTGAATTTTGATCCTAAATAAAACATGATATCAATTGAAAAAATAATTTATCTAAAAATAGGATATTAATTACATAACATCTCAAAGGAGAAATATATATAGAATACTAAAGAAATTGGGGGCAAATTTTCATATGTCTCCCAAAAATAAAAGAGATATTATAAATCTCTTACTATTAGTCTCGACATCCATTTTACATGTTGAAACCTCATTTTTAAAAACTATATGAGTATTATAAAACTATTACATAACAATACTAATATATATCATACAATATATGTTTTATTGTGACCATTCATTGTCCGTTTATTACTAATTCCCTGTTAAAATCATGTTTTTGGAAATAACTGCTTTTTCCATATATGTTTTGTTTTGATATTATTTGTCCTCTAACATAGATAATGGTCCCAGTATTTACATAATAATATTCAATAAAAAATATATATTTTTTTTAAATGATTATACATTTATGAATAATTTTGAATAATGGTTTTTGATAAATAAAGATTGTTATGATCATGGAGATGGTAGGTCATCTATAAGCATGAGTAATGATCCCATTTTTTAATGATCATTATAAAAAATATGTATGTAATATTTTATCGTCAAATAGTGATAATAATATAATATTAATTATTTAAATATACTTATACCTATAATCCATATGGAGTGTCGATCAAAATTGAGTCACATCAGTTTGTGAAGGCGGCAGTCCACATGTACATGAATGATGTTAACTTCTTTCTATGGGATAAAAATGTAAGAAATAAAATAATATATTATATTTTAAAAATTATAAATATATCATGAATATAATAATTATTCTATTTATTTGTCATCTTTTTATTAAATTTATTCTAATTATCTTCCTTGTAAAGCGTTAATGAGAAATAAATCACTCTGCTTTGTGAGGCGGTATTCCGTTGTTCAAATGAGTGATGTTATCTTATCCCCTACAGAATAAAATGTATTACTTTATATATGATATGATGACCCAATACTTAAAATTATTTTGAAATATCATATATATATATATATATATATCTTATATCCATCATAATACCCTATAGTGTGATGAGGTAGTTGAAAAACAAATGACATCAGTTCGCGAGGCGGTAGTATTCCGTACACATGAATATTGATTTATGAAACCAATTGATGGAAATGGGGATTTTGGTTTGTAACGTAAATAACATAAAAATATCATTATATGTAATATAATTATTTTATTATATATTCATGGTTTAATAATAATTTTTGGTGGTGGAGGAAGAAATAATCTAAAAATGCTCGACGAAAAATGTAAACTCTTCCTCGTGTAACCTCCTTAAGTTTTCACCAAAAGCCTTCCAAGTTTGAATTTGTGTAAAAAAAATATTTCATGGATGAGAGTAGGGAATGAGGTAATTTATATTGGCATGTATTTGATGGAAAAACATCCTTATGGTGTGGATACTAGAGGAAGGGGTTTCCTTTTAAAAGTGAAGTGAGTGGCACACCTATAATTTTTTGAAAATAAAATGTTTTACCAACATTTTTCCAATTCTAAAAGGCTGAAAAATGGATTATTATCAATTATTATAATTTATACAGTTAAAATATTTCCATATAGTATATATTATAAATTATTTTACATTATTTTAACCCAAGTATTTTTAGTTTTACCCAAGGTAAACATATTTTACATTAATTGTGATAAATAATTTTTACTGTTTTAACTATTAGTTGTGGTCCATAATATGTTTTTTTATTATAAAATATAAATTATTATAATTCGAAAAAAAAAATATTTTTCTAAATTCTATTCATATATGTTTCAAAATATAATTTAAAAGTAATATCATATAGGCACAGAGAAAGTTGGTTTTCAAAGATGAATTGAACAAATTTTACAATGTTTTTATATCTAAAATCAATATGAAAATTATTCCAATTAAATAAATAGAACATATATATATAAAAACTAATTATTATATATAAAAATAGTAAAATATAATTTATCTTTATAAATAATTTAAACAAAAATGTAGTTTTTCATTTTAATTCAATATTTTTCATTATTCATCAAAAAATTAATATTTTTAAAAAAATTCAAAATATCACTATGATATATTTTTGATATACTTAATTAAAAATAAAAATAAATTTTCAAATAAATTTTATAAAATTTTAAAAAATTATTATAAAATTAAGTACACAAAAGGAGAAAAAACTGGTTTTTAAAAATGTATTATTTTATGTGTAAAATTGGATATTTTCAAATCTCTTATTTTGTAAACAAATAGGATGAATGTTAATCAATGTATTGAATATATTAAATATAAATTTATTTAAAACAATTCAAGAAAATATTTTTATTCCATTTATGTAAACATGTTTTTGTACATAAATATAGATTTTTAAAAAAATATTTCCTCTAGTTTAAAATCATTTTTATTTTCATTTCAATTTAATTTGACTTAAAATAATTAATTTCAGAAACATGTGCCGATTATATTTTCCAATAATTTAGTAAATATTATTCATACACACCATTTCAACTAATATGTGATAACTATCATATTAAATAATAATTTGTCATATTTCAACCACTATGTAGTAATTTGTCACATTTCCAATGTGTGTTACGAAACACATTAATGGTTGGGGAGTAATAATTTTTCTAATTTACATGAAGTGATTGGTTATATGACACAGTTTGGATAACCATGTTACAACTATGTAGCTCATACTTATCAAAAGTCAAACCACACATGGTTAATGAACACCTTTAGATAAACTATACACAAACAGTTCACTCTTCACTAGCTCACCCCCACTCACCATAAGGGCTAAGGGAACGATTAAAAAAACTTTGTTCATCCCATGAACTATCCTCTATAATAATTTATAGAGGTCTAATAAGACCTTTTGTTCATCCCCATAGGATTTAAATAAAAATTAATCACCACTATATGGCCATATAGTTTGGATTCATGATTTGAAGTAACCATTTTAAAACCATGTTCCCCCCTTTTCCTTTCTAAATACCTGTATTTTCAATCCTCAAACTCCCAAAACCCAAATAAACAAATGATACACTTCTTAATACATAAATCCCTTATAAAAAGTCACATTTAAGTGATATTTTAATGCCCCGAACCTAGTTACCAAGAGTCGGTGCATGATAACATAACATTGGCATGATCACAAGGGATCAAATCCCGAATGATTGATCCGTTTAGTAGCCTTGGAAATACTTGATACATACATAAGTTTTACATTAAATTATGAAATGAAAAACAAAAACATTGTGTCTCCTTTGAACACACTCGTATCCCTTATATTATCCCTATAAGTCAGTCATAATATACTTCTTCACATCCTGAGAAAAATAAAACATATAAGGGGGTGAGCTCAGATGCTCAGTAAGGATACCAATATAGCGGAATCTTTCATAAATAAGAATAATAATTTAAGGCAATGTATAAGACTAAAACACAAGCCTTTTAAACATAATTTTATTATAAAATGGAAAATATAAATCAAATAATTCAATTTACTTATTCTCATGGATATTCTACACATTGAATAATCACATGTAATATTAATAGCTAATTTTATAATGATGGAACCCATAATGTCAGACATCATAACGACATACTCATGACCTCATTCCAAGACAATAAATAAGATTTTTTCAAGGCCATTTCCTAAGACACAAGTTTTCCTCATGAGACCTACCGATGCATCGAGGGTCTATAGTGGGCCCTGCTTATCACTTGATACATCTAATTAATTCCACATATGAAATGGATGAAACAAAACATAAACATTCTTATTAAAACTATGATACAAAATGTTAATAATTTTACCATAAATCATGAATTCTATAAAAATAACACATCCACATTCAGTCCTATCACATAATCATCAATACAATATGGAAGATTGTATCATAATATATCAACTTCAAACAAGCGTAAAATCCCACAAAGGATGTTGACATAGATGAAAACAAGACTATTTGAGAGAAATTCCTCTTTTTATTTTGAAACCATTTAAGATTCATGTAATTATAAAAGAAAACATTTATTTTGAAAATATTCTTATAATATTGTAAGGTAAGATTCAATGGTTTATAATATTGTAAAATAGATTCACCCACCGTATAAGTTAAAAAACATCATTTCCTTAATTTGTCGAAAAGTTCATAAAGTACCTTATTTGGAAAGAGATAGAAAGATTCCTTTAAAAAAATTATTAAAATTAAATAAATTGTATAAATTAATTTAACCCATACTATAGAAAATATTAAATAATTTTTGAAATAAATTTTTAAGAAACACATTTGTGGATGATAAAGAGGTCTCAGTAGATACTTACGTATAAACGACCTCATATAATAAAGATACTGTAAAATTAAACCTTACCTTTTAATTTTCATTAGTCAGGGGTATGTTATAATTATGTATTATTTTGAAATAATTGTTCTTATATTATACAAGAACTACATAAATAAATATGATATTATATATGATCTTCTAAAATTTCTTTGGTAATGATATTTTAGTAGTATCACTATTTTGTGTTATAACTGATTCATTTTCCTTTATATTTTTTGTTACGTAAGTAATATTTAACAGAAAAGATGTATTTTATTTATATAAATAATAGTATTGAGTTCATAAATTTTATTTTTAATAATCAAAAGTAAATTATTCTGTAATGGTTATGATGAGAAACGAACTCTCATCGCGTCGTGGAGACAGTAATATGTACATACGCAAGAGTAACGATATCATTATATTAGTGGTAAAATTATATGTAATTAGATGATATATTATATATAAATAATAATTAAAATCTTATAATTTTTATTTACAGCATTTATACTCATTATTATACCCATCTAAATAATGAAGTGTTGAATAACAAACTACATCATGACGTGGAGACGATAAGCCGTACGTACGCACGTATGGTGACTTTTTCATTCATTGGATGGATAGGATAATGAATATGGTTTTACCATATTTATAATAACATATTATTATGTATAAGGTACTAGAGTTATTATTTTAGTATAGAAACTAAAAATAAATGGGAAGAGGAAGAAAAAAATATTGAAAGAGGTGATGAAGTAATTACCTCTTCTTAGGGTTCTTCCTTTTGATTTAAAAACAAGGGACCCTTATGATGGATTTATGATAAAATTAAGTCCTCTAAAATAAAGTGAGGGTAGTTGGGAGGATATTTCATTAGGGGTTTTCAGAGCCAAAAGGATTTGGAGGTGGAAAATTAAGATAAGGGTAATTACATTTTTATAAAAGTGGTGACAGTCACTTTAGGAAATGCTTGAAATATCATTTTATTATAAAATCATTTTAGGTTTAAAATGTCTCAAAATAGATTTAATTAGAGGATAATGTATTTATTGGCCTAAAACCACTCAACCAATAGGTTTTAGACAACTTTAGGTCACCATATTAACCATATCTTTCATATTTAACTCTTAGTTAAATAGTTTGAATTTACCATGTCTTCTTGTATTATTATAATAAATGGTGAATAAACCTACTATTTGATTTAAAAATAACCTCAAGTGGTTCATTAATTAAATATCAATAATTATATAAGTTCTTTGGTCGAACCATATATTTTTAGGACTATTTTATAATTTAATAAAGTAGTATTTTTTTAAACTCATTTTTGTCAATTTTGACATTATTTTGTATTCAGTTTTTGGAAGAGTCATAAAAACCTGATGACTTATAAAAAAATAATTAATTAACCCTAAAATTTCATATTTTCCTAGAAAATTCTTGTATGGTATCAAAATAATATAATTATATTTATTTTAACATTTATAATATCATTTATTGGATTCCTTCATTAATATGGAAAATACTTCATCATTATTGTGTCATAATTAAATATATATATATATTTTATGTCTAAATTTTTTAAATAAAATACCATGATGTAGGAAAAAATTATAGATTTTTAAATAATATTTATAGTTCTAAATATCCCTTATATAAACCCTTATTAAAAATAATTCACTAAAAGATATATGCTAATGGTACATTTTCCTTAACTTTAAATTAATTTTTATATAGTGTTGTTTTAACTTACAGGTGGTTCCATGGGGTCCAAAAATCGACCCTAGGATTCCCATGGTCAGACATGTATAATCCAATATTGTTAGAACACTTGTTAAGGTAATTTAATATTATTCCAATTTTATTTTTAACCTTATTTTCTGATTTTAAATTTTAACCATGGTAAATAAATTATTTACTGAATTACTATTCATAATGTATAAAAATAAATGTGACCTGTTTACACAATTTCAACCATACGATTCCTAATATGTAATATATTTTTCTAAATTAAAAACACAGATGTTACAGAAATTAATTTAAACTTAATTCATGTTGTCAAAACCAAAAAGTGGGTTTTTAAGAAGTAAAAAGAATCATAAGATCGACATGTGTTTATGTACAATTTAAATGGAAAATTTTATCCAAGGACCTAAATTATATTAAATGATTAAAATATAATGTAATGAAAATTTAAAAATACTCAAATGTATAATTTTTAAACTATAAATTATTTCAATTAAAAATTTTGTTTTTAATTAAAATTTAGTATTTTAACTATTCATCAAAATATGAATGTTATCATAAAAAATACCAAAAAAATACCCTGAGATAATTTTGATATTCCAAATCCAAAAATGATGTCCAATTTGAAAAATAAAATTTATTAAATTTCAAAAAGGGGGTATTACTATTTATAAAAACTTTTAAAATGGCTAGTTTGATAGGTCACGGTGTGCTTGAACTCAGTATTGCATACATCCCACACTATTGTATAAATCAAACAGAAACATACCATGGAAGTTTGGGGTATTACATTATCCTATCCTTAAAATAACTTATTTCTTGAAATTAAAATAATACTACTGAATAAAAATATTTGGGTGGTTCTCTATTATAAGTTCCTAAGGTTCCCACATTGCCTCTTCCATTTTATAGTTTCTCGAAAGAACGTTTACCAGATGAGTCATTCAGTTTCTCAAAACATGGACTCTAGTATCAAGAATCCTGATAGGCCCATCACAATAATACAGATCAGGTTCCCATTCTATTTCTTCATAGGTGAGTACATGTGTTGGGATAGGCATGTATTTTCTCAACAGTGATATGTGAAACACATCATGAACTTTTTAGAGATGTGGTGGCATGGACAAATAATAAGCTACAACTTCAATTTGTTTTAGAATTTCGAAATGTTTGATGTACCTGGAACTCAATTTACCCTTGTTATTGAATCCTACAACACCATTCCATGGATATACCTTCATGAAAATATAATCCACTACATTAAATTCTAAATCTTTCCTTCAGTTATCGGCATAGCTCTTTTTCCTACATTGAGATGCTTTGATGTGGGTTTAGATAATCTTCACATTTTCCATTGTTTCTCAACAAGTTCCGAGCCAAAGAGTTTTCTTTCACCAACATCATCCCAACATGTTGGCGCGTGACATATCTTTCTGTATAATGCTTTATAGGGAGCCATATGAATACTTGAATGGAAGTTATTATTATAGGAAAATTCTATGAGGGTTAAATATTGATCCCATATACCTTGAAAGTCATGTGAGAAAGATCTCAACATGTCTTCTAAGGTTTTAATAGACTGTTTTGATTGTCTATCAGTTTGAGGGTAGTACGTAGTGCTAAAAGAAGTTTAGTATCTAGGGCGCTCAGATGACTTTTCACGAATCTTGATGTAAAACAAGGATCACAAGTAGTAACAATTGATAGTGGTACACCATGATGTCTTAAAACTTCATTAATATAGTCTTGATAAACATTCATGTGTTGAATCTTCTCTTATAGCATGAAAATATGCTTACTTGGTATGATGACCAACAAGGATCCATATTGCACCTTTCCTTATAATAGACTTTGGAAGCCCCATGACATGTTCATTGTAATATCATCCCATTTCTACTCAGGTATGGGAACAGGTTGCATGACTCCTCCTAGATGTTGTCTTCCATCCATTACCTCTAACAGACAATACATCTTAACACATAATCAGCATTCTCCTTCTTCAGGTTTTCCCACCAAAAACATTCCCTCAAGTCACTATAAATCATAGTGTTACCAAGGTGTATAGAGAAATTAGAGCTATGATCATCATAAAACAATTCCCTTTTTATATCAAGTATATCAGTAACACAATGCCTCCTCCCAAATTTCAAAATTCCTTCTTCATATATGAATTAAATCAGTCTCCCTTCATTTAAAGCCTTAATTTTCTTTTGAAACTCTTCATCATCAGTCTAATAACTTTTTATACTTTCTAGTAAAAATAATTTGGAAACCATTTAAAAAGTATCGATGTCTCACCTTCCATGATTATTTCCATAACCATATTTAATAGATCCATGAATATATGATCCATTTCAACTCTCATCTTATTCATAACTCCATGATCCTTTCTAGTCAAAGAATTTTCCACCATATTTTCCTTCCCTGGGTGGTAGTTCATATTGAAATCAGAATCCTTGAGTAGTTCAAGCCATTTTCTTTGCCTCATGTTGAGTTCTTTATGTGTGAAAATTTACTTCAAACTCTTGTGATCGGTATATATCTCACATTTTTTCCCATAGGTATAATTTCAACATATTTTTAAAGAAAATATTGAAGATTCTAACTCAAGATCATTAGTAGGATAGTTTTGTTCATTAAAGTTTAACTACCCAAATGCATGGGCAATAAATCTATCATTCTGCATAAAGACATAACCATGTCCTTTCATTGAAGCATCACTATAAATAAAAAATCCATCATTCCCTGATGGTAGATTTAACATAATAGAATTGACTAATATTCCCTTCAGGTGTTCAAAATATTCGTCACACTCTTTTGTCCAAACAAATTTAACCCATTTACGTGTGAGCTTGGTTAATGGATTATCCTGTCAGGAAACATTTCGGGTGAAATGCCGATAATAACCTGCTAAAAAAATAAAACTATGTACCTCATTTATACTCATCAGTGCTAGCCATTCATGAATTGATATTATCATAGAAGGATCAACAGAGATTCCATCCATAGAGAAAATATGGCCACGAAAAGAAATCTCTGGAATATAGAATTCACACATGCTAAATATCCCATATAATTCATTTCTTCTAAGTGTTTTCAAAATAGTGCACAAATTATTTTAATGATTTTCGTAGCTTTTGGAAAATACCAAGATATCATCAATAAATACCACTATAATGTCATTAAGATATTCAGTGAAAACTCAATTCATTATATCCATGAAAATAGAGGGTTCATTATTCAGTCCAAAAATCATTATTATAAACATGTAATACCCATACCTGGTATGAAATGATGTCTTCATAATGTCTTCCTTCTTCATGCATAACTGATGATATCCAAATTTAAGGTCAATATTTCAAACATATTGTGATATATGAAGTTGATTGAGTAAATCAACAATGTGATGTAGGGGATGCTTGTTCTTTATTGTTATAGAATTGATCTACCTGTAATCAATGCACATCCTTGTAGATCCATCTTTCTTATAAAAAAAATAATAGTGGCTCCCCATATAGAAACACTAGGGAGAATAAATCCTTCATTACTCAATTCCTCTAATTGTTTCTTTAGTTTGACTTATTCCACAGTGTCCATTTTATAAGGGGTCTTTGATATGGACATTGAACTAAGAAAGAAGTTCAATGTAAAACTCAATTTATTGTTATAGAGGATGTTCTGGTAAATCCCCTGGAAACAAATCAAAATATTCTTTCATAATAGGTCCATCCTCTATTTGAAGATTAATTTCCTCACCCATAGTTATTTCAATCTCTTCCTCTCTAATAATTGAATTTAGTTTAGCTACTTAGGGTGGATCTAAATGAGAATGGCATGGGGATGTTTCTACTCTAAAGATAAAGAATTCCATATCATCATCAAAAATTGTAACCTACTTCTTCTTACAATATTTTTTTGCATCACGGTCTAAAATCGAATCCATAATGAGGGTTATATATAATTAAATCATGGGTATGATGATAGGATCAGAAGATTAAGAATGTTTATATTCCATAATGGTAACTAATTCACAAAACATTGTTGTAATGGTACATCCCTTAGGATTTTTTATAGATAACTCAGTTGTTAAATCAAATTAGAAATATCTATTTTTCTTTAAAAATTGGGAATATATGAAGGAATGCGGTGATACATAATCAAATAAAGTATTGCCTAAATATGAGGAAACGATTAATGTACCTGACACCACATCATTCAAAACTTCAACCTCTCTAATTTTGATCGCATAAGCTTGGCCTTTCTCCCATGGAATTTTATGAATTAAGTTTCCTTGATGCTTAGTACATTCATTTTCAAAATGAACCATTTTTTTCAATTGTAAAAATCAACAATGATAGCCTCTTTTTCCCCTCACAATCACAATTTTGGTGGCCTTTTTCTCTACACTTGTAAAAAACTCCCTTTCCCTTCAAGAAAGTACCAGGGTGTTTCTTCCCATGTTTACTGTTGTATGGAAATTCAATTTTCATCTTCTTCCACTTATTTCCATTTCCATAGTGTTCAGTAGATCTCTTCTTCTATTGATTTTCTTTAAATTCGTAAGATTTAGAGAATTCATTTTCTTCCTTGATAGCACATGAGCTTATATCTTTGTATTATAAGAAGGACTATGACACTAATTCATGACAGAGAAATGGTTTTAACCCATCAAAAAATTGATCTATCTTATTCCTTGGGTTACGTATATAATCTGCAACATCATTTCCTAACCTTGTAAAGTTAGCATCATACTTTGAAAAATTATTATCCTCATATAGCCTCATACATAGAAGTTTCCTTTCCATATTTGCTCGATGTTCATGAGGAAATTTTTTTTCTAAGAAAAGATAATTAAACTCACTCCATTCCATATTTGATACTTTTTCATCCTACTTTGTGTTTTTTATTAATTAACACCATTAATCTACATCTCAAGTGAGGCGATAATCATCTGTGACAACTTTTTCCCTTTCGCTACTCCCCAAAGCATTAAATATTTTCTTTGGGAAACCTATCCATTTCTCATCAACAAATGGATTTTTAGTCCCAATGAATGTTAGTGGCTGTAACCTCATGAATCAGTCTAACATTGATCCTCTTCATTGTGGATCAGGGTGTTCCATAAAGGTAATGATATTATTAATAACCTGAGTGAGTTGACCTGGTATGGTTTTAAGCTCTTTAGCACCAGTTGCATCGCTATCTACACTATAATTATCATGAGTAGGAGGAAAATTCCTAAATGGATTATGCACATTGAAACTGTTTCCATTCCTTCCACTAGGTGCCATTTCTAAAAAATGGCATATACTAGAATAGTTCATGAATCACAATACATAATTCCAAACTACTAAAATACCTAACTTAAACTGACCATTTTATGCATATAATCCATAATCATAAAAAATGTTTTCATTGAGAATTATTTACTCATAAATCCTTCATAATTGTTTATAAATAAAATAATAATTATCTTAAGAATATCCCCTAGGAGATTCGTAACCAAGAGTGTAGCAAGACCCGTTATCGTGCACAAGTGCCCGTTTGAGTCTAGCTCAAAGCAGTGTTTTTGGATTTTACCCCTAGATACATCGGTGCCAGAGCCTCCTCTACCTATTCGTATCTAGATAGGGATGTATTTCTTAGAACATTCACAAAATATCTACATTACCAAAATTTTAGTAATTTCTTTTATACTCATCCTTAAATTCTATCTTTGGGTAATGTTCTCTAATATGAGTTTTTCTAAATCTAGATTACATGGTTTGTACTAAACTTTTTATGATACCAACTGTAACACCCCGACCCTATTTACCCGGAGTTAGTTCATTATTAAATAACATTGACATGATCACAAGGGATCAAATCCCAAAATACCAATCAGTTTATTATCCTTGGAAGTAATAGATACATACATAAGTTTTACATTGCATTATGAAACAAAATACAATAACATCTTGTCTCCTTTAAACAAACTCATATCCCTTGGTTTATCAATGCAAGTTTGTCAGAATATACATCTTCACATCCTGGGAAAAATAAAACAGAGAAAGGGGTGAGCTCCGATTCATAGTAGGGATAACAATATATCAGAAAAATTTATAAATAAGAATAATAGTTTAAGGCAATGTATAAGACTAAAACAAATGCTTTTTAAACTTAAACATCAGTATACTATAAAAGATATAAATCAAATAATTTCATTTTCTTATTCACATGGATATTCTACTAGTCCAATAGTCACATGTAATATAAATATCTAATTTTATAATGATGTAATTCATAATGTCAGACATCATAACCACATAGTCAAGGCCCCGTGCAAAGACTAAAAATAAGATTTTTTCAAGGTGCTCTTCCAGGATACTAGTTTGTCTCATGAGACCTATTGATGCATCGAGGGGCTAGATTAGTCCTCCTCCATCACTTACTATATCCAATGCATTCTTCATAGGAAAAGGTTAAAACATAACATGAACATTTGTATAAAAACTATCATACAAAATTTTAATACATTAATCATAAACCAAGAATGGTATAAAAATAGAACATCCATAGTTAAACATACCAAAAAACATTCAATACCATATAGAAGATTTTATCATAATAAATCAAATTCAAACAAGCGTAAAATCCAACAAAGGATATTGATATAGATGGATTCAAAACTATTTGAGAGAAATAACTCTTTCTCTTTTGAAATCATTTAAAAGTCACGTTATTATAAAAAAATAATTTATTTCAAAAATATTCTTATAATAATGTAAGGGAATCATCAATGGTATATAACGGTTGAAAATAGCCACACCCTCTATATAAGTAAAAAAATATTTTATCCTCAATTTGTCAAATAGGTCATAAAGTACCTCATTTGGAAAGCAACAAAAAAATTCATTTCAAATATTTTTGTAAAAATTATAAAAGGGTATAAATGAATTTAACCCATATTCTAATAAATAGTGAAAAAATTCGAAATACATTTTTACGATACATGTATGTGGATTATAAAGAGGTCCAAGTATATACTTACGTATAAACAACCTTGGATAATAAAGAGATTGTAAAATTAACCCTTACCTTTTAATTTTTCTTAGTCAAGGGTACATTAACATCCTTTATAATGGTGATATAATTGTTATTAAATTATACAAGAACCAAAAACATAAATACGATATCATATATGATCTTCTAATATTGGTTTGTTAATGATATTTCAGTAGTATCATTGTTTTGGGTGTTCATTTATTCATTTTCATTTATATGTTTTGTTACGTAATTAATATTTTCTATCGATAGGATATATTTGATTAATATACATTATAATATTATGTTAATAAAAAATATGTTTATCCATAAAATGAAAATTATTCTTGAATGGTTATCATGGGAAATGAAATCGCATCGTGTCATGGTGACAGTAAGTCGTACGTATGCATGAGAAACAACATCACTCTACTAGTGGTGAAATTGATTGTAATTGGATTTTTTATAATATCTAAAGAATCATTAACAAGTTATTTTTTTATTTAAATAAGGTATACTCATTATTATACACATCCAAATAATGAGGTGTTGAATAACAAACTACACCACGACGTGGAGACTGTTAGTCGTACGTATGCATGTATAGTGACTTTGTCATTCATAAGATGAAAAGAATAATTAATATGGTTCAACCATATATATAATAACATATAAGTATGTATAAAATACTAAATTTATTATTTTAGTATGGAAATAATAAAGAAAGAAGAAGTGGAAGAAGAAATAAACTTCGAAAGAGGTGATGAAGTAATTACTCTTCTTCGGGTTCTTCCTTTTCATTTGAAAAAAAGTGCTCTTTAGGTAGGATTTATAATCAAATTAATGAAAATAAGTTTAATTTTGGGTATTTTGGAGGATATTCTATCCAAGGTTTGCTGATCCAAAAGGATTTGGAGTAGTAAAATTAAGAGAAGGGGAAGTGCACTTTTATAAGGGATTTGAGGGTCACTTTAGGAAAATTTTGAAATTTTATTTTATTTAAAATAATTTCCTATTTCTAATGGATCCAAATAGATTTAGTTCTAAGATAATGTGGGTATGGGTCTAAAATCTCTCAAAAAATAGGTTTTAGACATGTTTAGTAAATATATTAACCTTATCTTTTAGATTTAACTCTTAGTTAAATAGTTTAACTTTTAGCATGTCTTTTGGTATTATTATAATACATTGTAAATAAACGTACAATAAAATTTCAAGAGAAACTAAAGTGTTTAATTGATTAAATATATTTAATTATATAAGTCCTTTAGCAGAACCATATATTTTTAGGACTATTATATAATTTCATAAAATAGTATTTGTTTTAAAAACTCATTTATGTCAATTTGTTCACTATTTCTTATTTCGTTTTTGTAAAAGTCAAGAAAACTTGATTACTTCAGGTTAATATATTGAATCAACCCTAACATTTCATATTTACCTAAAAAAAATTGAGGATGGCATTAGAACTTTCAAATTATATTTATTTTAATATTTATAATATCATTTATTAGATTCTTTCAATAATATAAAAAATACCGCATCATTATTGTGTCATAATTAAATATATTTATTTTATATCTAGGAAATATTTATAGTTTTATAATGACTATTTTTAGTATATAATATCACTTATATAAACCCTTATAAAAATTGTATTACTAAAAGATATATGTTTATGTTACATATTCAATAACATTAAAATAATTTTTATAAAGTGTCATTTTAACTAACAAGTGGTTCCATGGGGTCCCAAAATTGACCCAAGGATGTCATTCATCGAACATGTATCATCCAATAGGGTTAGGACACATGTTAGATTAATTTAGTTTTATTATAATTTTATTTTTTACCCTTATTTACGGGATTTACCCTTTAACTATGGTAAATAAATTATTTACTGAAGCTATTATTCATAATTTCATAAAATAAAAGTTACCTATTTACAAAATTCGGACCTTATGGTTCCAAAAATGGAATCCATTTTTCTAAATTAAAAACATAGCAGTTTTAGAAATTAATTAAAAAATAATTCCCTTTGTCAAAACCAAAAAATTGGTAAATAAGAAGTAAAAATTATCAAAGGATCGAAATGTGTTTCTATAAAATTTAAAGGTGAAATTACATACAATGACCTAAATTGTAATAAATGATAAAAATATAATCTAATGATACTTTAAAACTACTCAAATGTATAATTTCACACATTGAATTTTTTCGATTAAAGAATTTGTTTTAACTAAAATTTAGTATTTGATACAATTCATCAAAATATGAAAGTTATCATAAAAAATACCAAAAATTTACCCTAAGATAATTTTGTCATTCTGAAGCCACAAATAAAGTCCAATTTGAAAAATAAAATTTATCGAATTTCAAAAAGTGGGTATTATTATTCATAACTTCTTTTAATGTGACTAGTTTGATAGATTGAGGTGAGCTTGAACCCGGTGTTGCGTACATCACACACTTTTGTATTATTCAAATAGAAATATACCATGGAAGCTTGGGGTGTTACATATATAATTATCAAATTCTTATCATGAATATTAGCTTAAAATTTCCCCATCAACTAAATGAAATGTTCAGAAACTCTCGGAATTGTAAACCCCTTCCATATCACTTGATATTAAACTAAAAAATCTTATTTAAAACCACCATCCTTTTGTAAATATTATATAAATAATAAGAGGAAATCAAATGTTCTATAAATATGTTCTTTTTCATTTAGAAAAATATTGGAAAAACATTTTAGAATATACAATTTCCACTCCCAACCATGGAGATCCCAATATATTTTCTCTGTATTTGAAAAAAAATTAACATCTATAAAAAATAAACATATTATAACTTTATAATGTAATATTTTAATTCATAAACACTACAATATTTAAATTGTAAAACAAAATCATTTCCGGAAATTAATTTCCATCTCAAAATATTTCTATAAAAATTCAATCTATTTACAAAGTGTTTTCAAAATTTGAAAATAATATCATACACTTTTTTGGAAAAAAAATTGTCATGATATTCAAGTATCTATACACAAAACCCATAAAACACAATATTAAAAATTAATAGATTTAATAAAAATTATTTTTTCAAGAATAGAATAGGAACTTATTTAATAACCAAAACAATTAAATAATATATCATTTACTTATAAAATTTTCCACATTTCCTTTTTAAAACTATCATCTTTTTGAAACATACTCCAAGAGAGTAAAAATACATTATAAATCCACGACCACAAAATTATTTTAACAATAAAAACATTTTATGAAATCATTTCATGCACAATAATATATTTTAATGACCAATATAAACTACATCAACATATCATAAATTCCTCCATGATCCATAACCTTTAACTAGAAATCACTATAGGAGTAATTCGAAAATAAAATAGGTCTACAAAAATTTCATAGGTATAAAATTTTGTAAAAAAACATGGCTGCATGGTTTGGTTGACTATGCACCAATCAAGTGACTCCCTCTGCAAATCCTTTAGGACCATGTGCATAATCTCCAGAAAAATTCACACATCATGTGAGCTAAACATGAAACTATACTTATCTTATGTATTTATCCAAAAATATAATGAGTCCCCCATTGTAAGTAGTATAAAATAATTTACATATAAATACCATCAAAATAATAAAAATATAATCCAAATTTAATACTCAAATCCTAACTGCCCATGGAAACTCGTGTTTCATCTTACTTAGAGGTGATCAAGAACCCACTAATTACCTACCATTTGAGTTATGATAGTCCTACATCCATACTACCGGACGCCCCAAATAAAAATAGAGATATTCAAGACCATTTTATTTTCAAAAACCTAGGAATTGTTACCATTTCTTACCAAACCAACATGGGTCGACTAGACACGCCAGCCTTACCAATCCACCATACTTTTAAAAATGTTTTCCTAGTTCCAATGGGAATGAAATTGGTTAATTTGGATCAAAATAATCATACTATGGGAATAATTTTACTATTTTATTTCAATTGTAAAAATAAATTCATTAAATCAAGGCAGAATCCATCATCAGGCATTTTTAAATTGGACTTCGATGTGTATCAAATAAATAGATATAAATAGGTAAGAAAGAAAAAAATGGAATAAATATGAAAAATATTTAACAAATCATAAAAAATAAAATTTATTACTCTCATATAGAAATATAAAATATCATAAAAATATGCATCTCTAAGAATATAATGTAGCAGTATAAAAAAATAATATTAATAAAAAATACTTATTTTTTAATTGGATGATACAGAAGCCCTAATCATATACATAGACTTGATCCATTGCTCGAACAAAACCATATTACCCATTTTCACTCACTGTATCCAAAATACCATCATGGGACTACCTAAATTATATCCAAATAATAATTACAAACTAGTCACCTACATAAACCATAAAGGATGTATACATGCACGGAAGTGTGTGTACATGGTGTGTCTTAAACAAACCTGGAATTATCTCACCACGTACTTTATGAACACTATTTTATAAAGCATTTCATAAATAATAATTTCAAAATCATTTAGGAAATAAAGTTTTATATATTTTAGTAATAGTGAAAATAAATAATGGGTGTTACATATTTAACCAAAAACCCAAGAATATAAATTTTCGTAAAACAAATATTCATAGGGTTTGAATACCAATATTACCAACTCATGAACATAATTCAACTTTTTTTAACAAAATATCTCAAAACAAATTTTTATCCCAATGGGTAGAATCCATCATTTGAGACAATAAAATATTTTCAAATATTTCATATGGTTATACTTATTAGTTTACTTAATCAAAACAAACCCATTTTCAATTCATTCAAAACCATTCATAAATATTAATTCCCATAAAATAATTTATTTTAATTTTCTACCCAAGGAAATAAAACATTTAAATAGAAAGAACAATTTTATAAAGATATAAAATAAAAAATATATATTAATATGAATTGTTACACTAATTGGAATAAATACAGTGTGAATTAGAATAAATTGTTCTATGGGAATCTCATAGATAAAAACATTATAAAATGAATAAGTTACATAGGAAACACCCTCAGTCCAAATGTGATATTATCTAAAGAATATTCATCGGATATAACATCACAAACTCCACACTCCCAGATCAATTGATTAATTCATAGACATTACATTTCTATATTTGAAATTAATAGTTGTGACCCAATTCTTCCCATGGAAATTGTACATCATTAAAAAGAAAAATAAGACCACTATTATTCTCAATGTACTATTATTTTAAGAGTTTATTAAAAATAGGGAAACCTACTACATAAAAAATAAAAAATTTATTAAATGAAACATTCTCCCACATAACCTTCATTTCTTATATCACATTAAGAGATTGTAATCATCCATATATAATCCCTTATAGACCTATTTCATTCAACCAAAATCTTTATAATAAGGGTAAAAGGAAACATAATAACTTTGATATAAAAATTATTAGTATGGGTAAAAGTAATCATTAACAATTGACTAAAATCATTGAGTATAATAATTACATAAAAGTGTGACAATAAATTCATATTTCATGATAGAATCAAAAAATTCACCAAACACATCAATACCTAGAAAATCAAAAATGAAAACATGAAAAAGTAAAGATTCATAAATATCAATAATCATCGTCCATTTGATATCAATCTTGATCATGAAAAACATTACAAACAAATAAAAACAATAACAAAAATATGTTGGTATCGTGAAACTTCATCTTCAAAGAACACTTAAAAACCATTAAAGAATTCATTCCATTAGAATAAATACATGGACAATATCCAATATATTTCTGTAATGAACATATTCATTACCAAATGATTTGGAGGGCTATCTAGGTGCACCTATCATATGATCTATAATGGGCCAACATGGTGCTATTTGGGCTTCCATATCATATAATTTATAATAATATCACCCAAAGAAATATGGGCCCCCCTCGTATAATATGTATCGGTATAAATTGGTTCAATCAAGGGTTCCTAATAATACAAGATGTATATGGACCATAAACAATGTACATTGTAATTTCATTTCATCATAAAACTCATAGAAAAAATTATTATTATTTTTATAAATTGAATAACCCATTGAAAAAAATGGGTTTCATGTAAATATTTTTGAAACATGATTGACCCATGGAAAAAATGGGTTCCATAACAATCACTTTTAAATATAACTCACTGGTGGAAAGAAAACATATTACATAGAAATCACTTTTAAACATGATTAACCCATGGAAAAAAATGGTATCCCTAAAAATATCATTGACACAATCTTAATCCATCCCGAGAAACAATGAGGATGGTATCATTACAAACTATCTGCATTAGAATATAGTTAAAAACAAAGATTCTTAACATTGATGAATGTAGATACCATGAAAATGTAATTTCAAAAAACTTTTGAATAAAATAATCTTTTCAATATTAAATTACATTTAAAACATAAAAATTCATAAAATATCATATAAAGTTATAAAATATCATAAAAAATAATATTCATTGAAAAAACCTTGGAAATATATAATGGAAGATTTAAAAAAAAAATTAAACATTTCATGAGAAAAATATCCTTCCCATTTGAGAAAAAAATTCTTAAATCATTTTTGAATTTATTTTTAGAAAACAAGGTGTTTGGAAGAAAAAGAGTTTTCAACATTAAATACAATTATTAATAAAAATATTCATTTAATATATTGAGAAAATAAAGGGCGAAAAAGGAAAATGAAACATTTATTCTCATTTCCTAACAAGATAATAAGAAAATTCATGAGTTTTATGGGTGATATACCATAAATTTCATCATTGGAAGCATAATCATGAATAATCCTGATAAACAAAGATATTGTAACAAAAGATACTAACCACTTTTGAAACATTTATACATAATATCTATTAACGAAAAAAATTAAATGAAACTTATTATACCATTAAAATAATTATATTCATGATATAACATGTCAATGTTGTATTATATACACCACAAAATAAAAAATAAGTGGTGAATAAGGCATATATCTCATTGAAATTTAAGTGCTCTGGAAAAAACCCGTAACATGAGTCTCGCCTGTCTTGTGAGTATTTGTCTTCCTGAATAATAAATATATGCTAATTATTTTTGTGATTCAGAACAATTTTTATTCTTATTTATAGTTTTATTTTACTTACTATCATGTTATATAAAATTACTAAATCACGTATGTTTATATCAGATGTTTCTAAAATATTTGGCCTTTTTGTCTAAAATAATTAGGTAGGTTGACTATGTAAAAATAGGTAATTATTTAAATAACTCATGAATAATAATAATTACATAATTATCATATTTATAGGTCAATTAAAATTTTTAAACACAATTTTAATAATTTTTAAAAAAAAATA
The DNA here is from genome assembly GCA_963277665.1 of Viscum album. Classification (NCBI taxonomy): domain Eukaryota; kingdom Viridiplantae; phylum Streptophyta; class Magnoliopsida; order Santalales; family Viscaceae; genus Viscum; species Viscum album. The sequence continues at coordinate 1,696,538 of OY728148.1, read as the reverse complement.
CTTAAGGTTACGACCATGGTGATAGTCGGTTGTACGTATACAAGAGGAACATTTCCATTTTTAAATGATCATTGTGAAAATAAGGTAGCTAATATTTTATATTTAAAAATGATAATGATATCATAAATTCAATATTTTTTCATTATATAAACTTAACTATTTAATACTTGTTGTTTGGTAGAGAGAAAATAAATTTCATCGCATCGAAGAGGCGGTTGTCCACATGTCCACGAGTAACATAGTCATTTTTTAGTGAGTAAAATGGTAAAAATGAAATGATATATTATATTTAGATAATGATAATTATGTCACAAATAAAATTAATATTTATTCATATCATTTAAATTGATTATCTTTACCATTATTACCCTACATGTAACATGTTATCGGAAAACGAATCTGATCGCTTTGTAAGGCGGTAGTCCTCCATGCAAACGAGCGACATTATTGTATCCCTTAAGGAATGGAATGTATAAGGGAATATTTATATAATGAATATATTAGTATAATTATGTTATATATATTAGATAAAAACTTTTATTCATCGTCATTCCTAATTTTAAAATGTTGTAATGGAAAAAACTAACGATATTAGTTCATGAGGTGGTAGTCCACCGTACACACGAACAATGATTTCATAATCCATTTAATGGAATTCTGTAGATGTAGGTAATATACTTAATAAAAAAACATATTATTATGTTTAAGACACTTATGATATTATATCTTCATGGTATAACAATATTTAATGAAGTTTGAAAAATAAATAATATAATGATCTTATAGAAAAACATTACATCTTCTTCAGGTATTATACTTAGGTTTTCACTAAAGAATCCAAAGGTTGGATTGATTGCAAAAATAAGGATCATATTATGAGGTTAGGAAAGTTGGTAAGTTAGTTTATTAGGTTTTTTTTAATCCAAATATCTTGAGAGTTGGGATGTAGTGATTGGAGTGAATTCTCTTTTATAATGGTGGAGGAGTGGTATTCTTGTAAATACCCAAAAGTATTCTTTATTGGGAGGTATCCCATAACTCATGAGGCCCAAAATAGGTCAATAATTTATGGGAGTGTTTATTTTTCCTATTGATACCTCAAACACACAAAAAACTCATTTTTATCATGTTATTCCTTAGTCTTTAGGTTTACTCAATTTTGCCCTTTTAGGTCTTATGATGGTGACTTGTTTCTTTTTATTTACATAGGTAATTTATCCATTAAGGCTACCATTTAAAAAATGTATAATTTATATATAATTTATATATATATTATATCTAATTTATTAAATAATAATATAATATTTGAGATAAATTAATTTTCATAGAAATGCATGTAATGCACAATGCCATATTTTAAACATAATCATGGTAGATAATTTTAACTATTTTCTCAATTAATTTTTGTCAAAAAAATAAGTTGAAAATATTTCATTATATAAATTATAGTTATTAAAAATATGGAATCCATTTTTCAAAATTATATAGATTCATATTTCATAATTTAATTGAAAAATTCTCTTACAAACACAGTGAAACATCGGGTTGTTAAGAGGAGTATTTTTCAGAGAAATATGATTCTATAAAAACTCTATTAATATAAATAAATATTGTATAAAAATAAATTAATATCTATAGATATATAATATTTATATTTTTTTTAAATCATACAAATTATTTATTATATTAGTTAGTTAAAATGTAGTAATACTGTTCATTTTGAAATAGATTTTAGAAAACCATGTTTTTAAAACCAAAAATAAACTTTTTCTAAAAACCAATATATTTATTTTTCAGAAGAATTAAGTGTATTATATATATATATATATAATAGTTAGGTTAACAAAAAATATATTAAAAACATATTGGGACTTTAAAATTAAAAAATTTATTGAAAAAAAAGAATTTTTTTTAAAAAAAGTTTTATTATTCATTATTCACTGAAGATTCAATATTTCCCCAAAAGTACTAAATTTTCACCCAAATTATATTCAATAATATGATTCTAAAATTTAATTTCATTTAATCAATTATGTTTTATAAATTTTCAAAAAAAAATATTATTTTATTTTATCATGAAAATGAATAAATTTCAATTGTGTATAAACCATTTTTTCAATAATATAATGACTTTTCTAAAAATTGATTGAATATTTACCAGATATTTATAAAAAAATATATATTGAGAAATAAATTCATATTTATATATATTATTTAATATTATTCTAACCCACTAATTTAATGGCTAGGTTATAAAGATAATATATATCATGGGTCATTTATGTTCGGTGCTCTATGTTGAATGTGCTATCAAAAATTAAAATATTGGTGTTTCATGTAACTCATGATAAACAATGTGTTATTTCTAAATAAATATGAAAATAGTTTTTTATGTAACACCTGATAAAGTCATTTTTTGATGTCATTTATTATATCAAGAAAATAGTTTTCTTTTAAAATATCATGGTGTTAAATACCCCCCCCAATAAAATTTTTCCTCACAATTTATCATTATCTCAGTAATCAAAAGATAAACATTTGAATTTTTTTCCAAACACAAATAGTAAAAAGGGTTAAGAAAAAATGCTCCTAGTAAGCGTGAAGATGCAATTTCAAATTTCATATTGAATGAAACATAACCTTGTTTCTAAATATAATAACATTAGTGGGAATATAAGAAAAGTATAAATAATTATAGAAAGTTAATGATGTAATTGATCACAAAAAAGTGAATTATAATTATCCTAACCTTTTAAACAAATTATTAAATTATTTTAAGTATACTTAACACATAAATAAAAACTAAGGATGGTAAATTATTGTGTATTTGAAATATTAGATACATAATTAAGCGACATTAAACCAAAATAAAACATCATTGGTTTAATATTCATAAGGATATCCTAACTTCCTTTGTGGCCTTACATCTGCAAAGGATACCATGGGGAATAAATTAGTAAATGGATGAGCTAAAAATACAATTAAGGAAATTGAAATATGAAAAAATTCATAGCACAAGGGTTATAAAGCATAACATGATGACAAGAAAAGGCTTGGAACAAGAAAAAAACATATGGAAGCATAATCTATGGAAAATGTGGATCATGTAATCATAGAATCATAGAAATTTTTAAGAAACATAAAACATGACATAATCATTATTCACGTCTCATTGCACATACTGGATTATGACTCAAGACTGGACACCCCGATCGTTGCACATATAGCACAAGTCAAGCCAAACCACCAAGACCGTTGCACATGATGTCTCTTAAGATTAAACATTAACCAATGAATAAGATAAATATTTGGGTTCAACCATCATATAATTTTCATGAATATTTTTTCAATATGTGTAATAATAAGTAATGATTCAATCATAAACATATGGGTTACCCGTGGGAAGAATTCAGTGATATAATCATGTAAGAAGGAATAACATAAGGGAATATCATAATGGTGTCCATGAAAGAAATGATTTAAATCATACAATGGGAATTAATAAGGGAAAATATTTATAGATCATGATTATTGTTTTCAAACTTAAATGAATACATGTAAAAATTATCTTTAAGAAACATTAGAAATAAAACAATTTAGAATGGTGTAAGGAAAATAATAAAGACTCTTTTAAGGAAAATAATAAAGACTCTTTAAAACATAAAATTCATAATTTTTTATATTAAATAATAACTTTAACAAGATATATTTTCACTATAAATATATTTATATTATAAAAATAATATTATTTGAAAACATATAATGGATTTCACATGAAAATGGTTAAGAAATAGGGAAGTTCCCTTCAATCTATCTTTCTTACCATGAAGAATTAAAAAGGGAACCTTATAAAAACATCTACATCCCAGAAAAAGAAAAATTAAATTATCTAGGTATATGTGTTTTTAATATATTAAAAATAATTAATAATAATTATATAAAAATAATTAAGAATTAATTTGGGGAAAAGAGAGAGAAAGAGTTACCTATAGGAAAAAAATAGAGGATTGGGTATAATCCCTTAACTTATGTTCGAAATTGTTCTACACTTGATCTTAAGGTCCTGGATAATATAGTTAAATTTATTAAATTAAAAAAATAAACTTATAAAAATTAATTCCTTCCATTATAGTATTATTAAGATCATTTATTGGCTTTTCAAGGAGTTATAGAGTTTAATTTCATCATTCAGGACTATTCATTTTCGTGGTTTTCATGATCGGTTCGCTTGTATATGAGTATGGAAGTTCAAATAGAATGGTTATAATTATATAGAATTGAGATTATATGAAATAAATAAACATAAATAATTTAAATAAATCCTATATATTATTTTTTATCCAGATTTTAGGATGAATTATTAGATAACATGTTAGTGATAATCCTTTAGATTAATTTTAGCGGTTTTTCGATTAAAACAATCTTGGTTTGTTTTATCATTTTTTATTATGTATATCTGTTAGTACCGGGGCATAAAAATTGTAATAAAATAAATTTCTAAAAAAAAATATCAACCATTATAATAGGTTTAGGACCATTCTGAGGGAGGTAAAGTAAAATGAAAACCTTTCATCCAAGAAGACGATAAATCAACACCACACAAATGATGATTTCATTTTTAGAACAAAAGGGATGGGAGAAGGGGTTTGATTATGGATTATTTTATTGTCATAAAATCATTCTATTATATTTATAGTACTATATTTATCATTCATTTGGAATATTATAGGAGAGTATTGAATATAAAAATAAATAACTCAACAACAAAAATAAATGTAAAGAAAGAGGACTTTACCTCTTGAATTTTACCTCCTTGAGAACATCCGGAGGGAAATGGTTTGGGACTTTTGATGAGACAATGATATTATAGATGTGGGGTAGGAGTCTTGTAATATTATTTTCTATAATTTTTACAAGGATCAAATATTGTAAGATGTGATGAAAATATGTGGTGAGGGGTGGTATTTAGTTTGAGGAGAGGGGTGTTTTCACATTATTTTAATCATTAGTTTAATATGTTTCCACCACACAATAAATAGTGATGATTACATGAATAAATAATGTAACTATAGATGGATAATTTGATATTATGGTTCATAAATCCATTAAGACTCAAGGAATAGTGTATTTAACTTATAATGTATTTATATAGTAAATTATTGTATTTAACTATTCACCAAAAATTCAAGTATTTTAAAAAAATCCAAAAAATTAATCCGAACAATTTTTTGATTACTATAATTTAAAATTGAACTCTATTTCTTGAAAATAATCTTCAAAATATGATAATTTTAATATTTATTGAAAATCATCATTTACTCAATAAAATATAGATTTAAAAATAATAACATATTTTATTACCCTTTAAAAAAACTAATTAAGGTCTCATAAAATTATCTTTTAATCATGAGACATGAAAATATTAATTTATGAATAAATTTTATGTGAATAAATTTTATTTTAAACCATATATTAATTATAAATTTTTAATTAAATATTAATGACATATAAAAATACATATATTTATTTAATAATTTTTTAAACATTTATTTACTTATACTATGATACAATAATATCATAATTTAATTTATAAGATGAATTACTTTTATCTATACTTTTATTGGTGAATTTACTATTCATTTGGTTGTTTTACAATTCAAAAGGGTCAAATTACTATTCAAAAGGACAAGTTTTTGTTTCATTAATATAAGTTACTTGTGTAATGCCTCAAACCTATAATCCTAGAGCTGGTGCATTTCATGTTACATTGGAATGATTAAAAAGAATGAAATCCCCAAGGAACTATTAGTTTAGTAGTCTTGAAGAAACTAGATACCTAAATGTAACTCGTATTACATTGGTAAAGTTTATAAAATACAATACATAACATTAAATAATAAAAAGCACCCATGGGAACTCAATAAAGGGTTTCCTCTTCATAGATTATTGAAGGTAAAAAAATAAAATGGGGGAACTCAAATTCTTAGTAAGGGTTATAAATATTAGAATAATGAATCAAAAATAATTGAATCATAATATAATTGGCATAATCAATATGGCATGGAGAAACAATGAAAAACACACAGCATTAATAAACTGAGAATGAAACGACATCCATAGATTTTGTCATAGTGTAAACCTCTTGGATATTAATAACTGAAAATAAATAAAGAGAATGATTATTAATTAGACATCATATATCTGTCACATGATACAATGATACTATCAAAATTTTTTAGGTCTGAGTGTAGAAACCGGTATGATTCTGTTTTGGAAACAAACTATGAGGGTTTGTCACCAACTGATTTGTCTCATGAGACATGTCGATTCATTGAGGGGGTATAGTGGGACCCACCCATAATTAAAAGTATAAATAAATATTTATACATAGATCTAATTCAATTACAATATGACTTCACAATATCCGTATAGAGTAGAGGATACATATTCATCAATATTTCCAAAGATAAAACAACATTCAAACTAAACACTGTATGTAAATGGTTATACGACTTAAGACAATAATAATATGAATGAATCCATAATATAGATATATAATATAATTAAAATTTTATTTGAAAAATAATCTCAATGTGGAAGTAGGTACACCACATAAGAATGATTAATACCAAGTAAATCACAATGAAATGGAAACCGAAACAAAGACCCTTACAACATTATAATCAATCGAGTTAATAATCATCAAGTGAATAATTTATTACCATGAATACAAATAGAACCATTATATTATATATCTAATGATAGTAAACATACACCACATACTAGAAATAAGAGGCGAACAAAGGAAATATCACAAAAATAAAATTGAGTTGAAGAACCCCTTACCTTTTGCCCGAAGGTGTTCATAATTGATCTTAATGACCAGAATAATCAAATTAGGTTTCATTAATTAATAATTAAAAAACCTCTTATACATTTAAATTATTTATTATAACCCTATTAGGTCCATTCAATTCCCTTTTATGGGTTGAATAGGTTCAATTTTATTTTTTTGAAGCATTTTCTTCCTTGGATTTCATGATCGGTTAATTAGTATTCATGAATGGAAGTTCATTTGAAGTGGGTTATAACATCCAGACTTGTTAATATATATATTATTAGTGAAATTACAGATTTATAAATGATCTTATTATTATTTTGGTTATATACAATGCGGATGAATCATTAGATAAAAGTTAATGTAAACCCTTGAATTAACTTGGCAGTTTTGTGCATAATGGACATGTTCTATATTAGCAATTTTTATTATCAGTGTGTAACGATCATAGAAAATTTCATAAGATAAAATAAAAATGTTATGATATGGTTCTACCATTAAGAATATTTCATGACCATTCTTCAATATAGTAATATAAATTGACAACTCGTCATCCTTGAATGTGATAAATTAACACATCTCAGATGGTATTTTCAATTATAATATAAGAGGAGTGGGAAAAGAAATATGATGATGAAATATTCTATTAGCATAGTAAAATTTAATTTAATTTAATGTACTGAAATTTTCATATCATTTTTATGTGGGTAGGTGAGGATAGATCCACAAAATAATGATACTTGTAAATGAAGTTGAAAGAAAAAGGAAAAGAGGTTCACCTCTAGAGTACTCCTCCTTGAGAATCTCTTTAAGGCCTTTGTTTTTGGCCATATGGAGAGAAAATTAAGTCTTGTAAGTGGGGGATGGCTTGAAAAGTTTATTTTAAAGATTTTATGAATGTATCAATGCTTGATTGGTGTGGGAGGAAGTGGGGTTGAGGGGTATTTTATATTGTAGACGGGAGTAGGGTTTTCATAATATCATATTCATTAATTTATTATTTCTCCACTAGACAATAAATTGTGAGGATTCCGTGACCTATAATAGAAATAGGTTCATGTGAGTTCTATATTTAGTTTCTTACATCAATCATTATTCTTATAATAGTGGATTTAAATTGTAAAGTATTTATACGGTAAATTAATGTATTTTACTATTCACTTAAAATTCATGTATTTTAGAATAATCCCAAATATTATCTTTAACCATTTTTAGACATGTAGAATCCAAAATTAAACTCTATTTTTTATAAATATTTTTATAAATATGAGAAATTTAATTTTAACTTCAATTCAGCATTTCATCGAAAAATACCAACACTTAAAATATACATCTTTATTTTTAAGGTGCTAAAATTTTATTTTCACATTCATGGGTAAGGTTACCATTCATAAGGGTCATATTACTATTTTTATGGGTAGGTTACTATTAAAAAGGGTATTTTACTATCCATAATGGTAAGTTACTATCCACTAAAAATTAATTTGAATCTACCCGGCTCCAAATATCACCCTGATTGCAACTGTGTATGTCCATTTGTCTAAATTCAAAATGAAAAAGTGAAAAATTTATGATAAGGTCTAGGTTATTAATTTATCCTATAAATAACCATTTTTTTCTAGAGACTTAGTGATTTGTGAAATATAGGCTATCTAATTAATATAATGTATTTAAGGGAAACATAACATAAAATATTTGGGTTATTATATTATTCCCTCTTTCAGAAATTCCATCCTCAAAATTTTCCATCTATATTTCAACATAGTAAGATGTGGGTGGTTATTATTCATAACATCCTCAAGTTCCCACATTTCTTCCTTGATTTTATGGTTTCTCCAAAGAACATTTGTTTGTCGTGTTTTCCGATTTTTCAATACTTAATCCTTTGTGTTAAGAATCTCGATCAGCTCTTCACAGTTTGAAAAATCTAGTTCCAACTCTATCTCTTCATATGTGATTACATGTGTTCAGTCTGTCATGTAATTCTTTGAAAATGGCATGTGTAACACATTATGAAATTTGGAGAGAATTGGTGGCATTGTGAAATGGTAAGCTACAGCTCCAATTCTTTCTATAATTTCAAATGGTCTGATTGACCTGGGGCCCAGTTTCCCTTTCATACCGAACCTTAAGACACCCTTCCACAGAGATACTTTTCTAAAGATATGATCTCCTACTAGAAATTAACAATACTTTCTCTGGTTTTTATCCTGACTCATTTTTCTACATTGGGCTGCCTTAATATGGTCATGAATTTTCATTATTTTTGTAGTTGTCTATTTGATATGTTTTGGGCCAATAAGTTTCCTATCACCAACCTCATCCCAAAAAATTGGAGTTCGACACCTCTTACTATATAATACTTCATATGGTTCCACATGAATGCTAAAAAGGAAGCTAATATTGTAGGAAAATTACACAAAAGGTAAGTGTGGATCCCATAAATCATGAAAGTCGATTGATCATGATCTAAACATGTATTCCATTATTTGAACAGTCCATTTAGAACATCCTTCAGTTTGGGGGTGATAAGTAGTTCTCAACTGAAGCTTAGTATCCATAGAATTTTGGAGACTTTTCTAGAATTTTGAGGTAAGCTGGGGATCTCAATCGGACACAATCTATAGAGGTGCACCATGAAATCTTAAAACATCATTAATATGAATAGAATATAGGTTCTCAAGTGGTAAATTATCTCTTATGGCAAGTAAATGTTATTATTTTTTGTGACGATCAATAATTACCCATATTGAAACATTTCATCTAGGTGTCCATGCTTCTCTTTTGAAAAAATCCATCGTAATTTCATCCCGCTTCTGTATAGGAATAAGTAGAGGTTGAATGAACTCTATAGTATCTCTCTTCCTTCAATTATTGACAAACTAGACACCTTAACAAATAGTCAGCAATTTCCCACTTCATGTTATCCCACAAAAAATGTTCCTTCAGATCTATATGCATCTTATGGATACCTAGGTGAATAGGGAAATTTAAGCTATTAGCAATGTCTAATAGTTCACTTTTTAGCTCAGGTACTGATGTAGCACATAACCTCTTCCCAATTTTCAAAACACCATCCACATACCCAAATTATTACAATCATCTATCTTTAATATATTTGACTTTCTTTTATAAATCATCATCATAGGATTAAGAGGTTTTTATAACCTCTAGTAAATATGGTTTATAAATCATTTTAAAGATTAAATATGTTTAACCTTCCATAAAAATTATCATATCCATCTTTAGTATATCCATGAATATAGGATCTCTCAGAATCCTCATTTGGGTCTGGAGTCCATGATCTTTCCTTCTTAATGCATCTGCCACCTTATTTTTCTTTCCTAGGTGGTAGTGTATTGAACACTAATAATCATTGGGTAACTCAAGCAATCTCATTTTCCACATGTTGAGTTATTACTTTGTAAAAATGTATTTTAAGATCTTTTGAACCGTATATATCTCACATCATTCACAGTAGTGATAATGTCTCCATATATTCAGAGAAAAGATTATGATTGTAACTCAATATCACGAGTTGGATAATGTTTCTCATGATTCTTCAACTACCTTGATATATAAGCAATAACATTATATTTTTCATAAGGATGCAACCCATTCCATTCCTTGATGATTCACTTTATATAAAAAATATATCATTCCCAGATAGAATAGTCAAAATTGGATCATTGACCAATATTCTTTTCAATTCATCAAATAATATTGTATATTCTTTCGTCCATAAAAACATAACCCCTTTATCTGTGATCTTGGTTTGTGGGTTTTCCAATCGGAAAAAATTCTGAATGAAACTCTAATAGTAACATACTAAGCCAATAAAACTACATACATAAGTTATGTTTTTTTCCATGTTTTATTCTTTTATTTCCTTTATCTCCACTTGATCAACTAAGATTCCATCCATAGAGATAAAATGGACAAGAAAAGAAACTGTTTGACGAAAAAACTCACACTTTCCAAACATCCTGTATAATTCATTTGTTCTGAGAGTTTTCAAAATAATCTAAAAGTGATTCTCATGGTCTTAATAGCTTTTGGTGTATACTAGGACATCATTGATAAATATCACAAATAATTTATCAAGATATTCCTTGAAAACACTATTCATTATATACATGAAAATAGAGGGTTCATTACTCATTCCAAAAGGCATTACTGTAATCTCTTAATTCCCATACCTGTTTCAAAATGTTCCTCTGTAATATATTCCTTCCTCACACACAGCTGATGATATATAGATCGAAGGACAATCTTTGAAAAATAATAGGCTCCATGATGTTGATCAAATAAATCATCTATGTGTGGTAGAGGATACTTGTTCATTATTGTAATGAATTTATTTCCTTATAATCAATGCATAACCTCATTGATCCATCTTTCTTCATAAAAAATGATAGGGGCTCCCTGTGGAGAAACACTAGGTTGAATAAATCATTTTTCACTCAATTACTCTAGTTTTTTCCTTATATCCACTAATTCCATAGTAGACATTCTATTGGGAGTCTTTGATATAGGTATTTTATGTGTAATTAAATAAATAGAGAACTCAACATCCTGCTATGAAGGATTTCCAAGTAAGTCCTCTAGAAACACATCAATATATTCTTACACAATAGATACCACATCAATTTGTGGATTAATATCCTCACCCATAGATATTTTGTTGTACTCCTCTCCAATAATTTTATTCAATAGTCAACTAGGGGTGGATCTAGATATGAATCATATGGAGAGGTTTTTCTCTAAAGATAATTGATTCTACACCATTCTCAAATATTTGTAACTTACTTCTTCTTGAAATAGATCTTCATGTCATAATTTGGAAGCCAATTTATACCAGGAACTATATCAAATTATATCATTGGTATGACGATATGATTAGAAGCTAAACCATGTTTATGTTTCATGAGGGGGACTAATCAACACATCTTTGTTTCAATGATACATCCCCTATGAGTTTTGACTGACACTCCTTTTATTAAAAAATTAGAAATGTGTAATTTTATTGGAAAACATGGAAGATATAAATGAATTTGAGGATCCAGAATAAAATAATGCATTGGCTATGTTTTAGGAAACAATTAAAGTACATTACACCACTTCATTAGGAACTTCAACCTCTGCATTTGTAATCACATAATCTTTCCCCTGATCTCGTGGCCTTTTATGAGGCAAGCTTCCTTGAATCTTAGGACACTCATTTGTACAGTGTCCCATATCTCTACAATTTTAGAATTGACATTATTGACATGTCTCTTCCCCTTTCAATCACTATATCTATGAAGTTTTTCCCTAAACTTATAGAAAACATCCATTCTATTCAACCATTTACCATTATTATTCTTTCCATGATTCTCAAATAATGGAAATTGCTTCATTCCCTTATTCTTCATTGAAACATTATCATTTCAATGGTTATTAGAAATAATCATTATATCTTGATTTCCCTTGAAAATTTTGATCTTGCAAATTTCATCTATATTTTGATTGCACATAATTCAATTTCATTGTATGATGAAAATGTATGAGATGCTAGTCCACTTAGAAGACATGGGTTATGCCTTTAAAATTAATGAACAATCTTTTCTTCTGAATCATGTACGTAATCTAAAAAATACATGGCTAATGTTTTGAAGGTGGCCTCATACATTGGAACACTCTCTTCTTCCCATTTCTTTATACTAATGAAATTTTCTCTTCATTTTAGTTCGTTGTTCATGAGGTTAACATTTTTTGAAGAATATTTCCTTAAATTATCCATTCCATATCATCTACTTTTATTCCTTGGTGGTATTATAGATCATGGACCACCATGGATCAACATCACCCTTGAGAAAATATAATTTCAACACTAACTTTTCATTTTCATTGCATCTTAATGCCAAAAATATCTTTTTAAGGGACATGATCCCCTAATAAAATACCACTGGATTAGTAGTCCCACTAAAAGATGGAGGCTTCAGATGAATTAAACAATCCAACAGATGGGTAACTTCAATATTCGTCACAACCTGAGATAGTTTTCATTATATGGACATGATCTGATATGCTCTAACATTGACTGTGGTGACTTACTCAGTGTGGAAATCTCTAAATTTTCCACAAGTATTGATTCTCATTCATCCATTAGATACCACTTCTAAATAATTGAATACACTATATTAGGTTATGAATACTAATTTATAATCTCAACTAGAAAATTACTTTGCACAAATCAAAATTATATTCATAGCTAATCTCATAAACATGGTTTCTCTGTGAAAAAATTTACATTCAAATCCTTCATAATTTCTTGTAAAGAAAATCAGAATTATCTTAAGTATATCCCTTAAGAGTGTCAAACCTTGAGTATAGAAACATGTTTTCATGCACTAGTTCCTATTCGAGTCTTGCTGAAAGTGGTGTTTTCTGATTTTACCCCTAGATGCATTGGTAAGAGAGCCAACTATTTTTGTCTATTTCCAAACAGGGATGAATTTATATTAATATCTAGATAATCTATTCCTTACCCAAATTATAGGATGTTATGGTTTGTTTATTCTCAATGAATATCTTTGGTCTTTGTTCCCTAATCTATATTTTTTAATCTAGTCTCCACATTTTCAACTAAACATCCCCTCATACCAACTCTAACACCCCGACCCCAGAAACTCGGAGCTGGTGCATTACATATTACATTGGAATTATTAAAAGGAATGAAATCCTGATGGAATGATCAGTTTATTAGTCTTTAAGAAACTAGATACATAAATGTAAATCAAATTACATTGGAAAAGGTAACAAAATACAGTACAAACCAAAAACTAATAAAATGCATCCATGAGAACTCAATGGTATCTTCTTTATAACCTATTGATGGTACAAAAAATAAAAGGGGTTATCTCAAATTCTTAGTTAAGGGTTACAAATAGCAGAATCACAAATCTAAAATAATTGAATCATAATTAAATTGGTATAATCAATATGGCATGGTGAATAAATGAAAAACACGGGGCACTACTAAAGTGAGAATGAAACTGCATCCCAAGATTTTTCCATAGTGAAAACCTCATTGATATTAAAAACTAAAAATGAATATTCAGAATTATTATTAATTGTATGTCATTTATCTGGAACATGATAACCCTAAACCATCGAAACAGTTTAATTCTAAGGTTAGAAACACGTCTGATTCAGTTTTGGAAACAAACATGAAGAGTTTATCACATTCTGATTTGTCTCATGAATCCTATCAATAAATCGAGGTAACATACTGGGCCCTTCTAGTCACTGCATGTCAAAATTATTCATTGTACATATATCTAATATAATTACAATATTCTTTCTCAATATCTGTATAGAGTAGAGGATATAGATTTATCAATATTTCCATAGTTAAAAAAACAATCCCAATAAACACTGCATGTTAATGGGTATGTGAATTAAGAAAATAATCATATCCATGAAACCAAAATATGGATATAAAATATATTAACCACATAAAATGTAAAATGACCTCAAAGGGGCAGTTTGTAAACCACATAAGAATTATTAAGTGCATAATACCTAGTAAATCACAATGAAATGGAAACCGAAATAAAGTCCCTTATAACATTGTAATCAATCGAGTTAATAATCATCAAGTAAATCAACGAATACCATGAATATAAAGAGAATCATGAATTTATATATCAAATGGAAGTATAGATAAAGCATATACAAAAAATAATCAACAAATAATGGAAATATCACATAAATAAAAGTGACATGAGAAATCTCATACCTTCTGGTCGAAGGTGTTCCTGATTGATCTTTTGAACCTAAATAATAAAATTTATCATCATTAATTAATAATTCCATAACCTACCCTACATTTAATTTATTTACTATATCCTTATTAGATTCATTCATTGACTTCTTGATGGGTTTAGTTGGGTCAATTTTATTGTTTTGGAATCATTTTCTTATTTGGGTTTCATGATCGGTTTTCTAGTATTCATGAATGGATGTTCATTTGAAATATTGTTAAACATCCAAAATAGTTAATATATATTATTTGTGACATTATAGAGATATAAATGATATTATAGTTAATTTGGTTATATTCCATGAGTAAGTCTCATTAGATAAAAGTTAATGATAAACGCTTGGATGAACTTGGCGGTTTTGTGCACAATGAATTGTTTTATATATTTCTTATATTAGGATTTTTTATGGATCCAAGAACACTGAAAAAGATAAAATACATATATAATTATTCGGTTCAACCACTAAAAACTTTTCAGGACCATTATTGAATATATTAATAGATATTGAAAACCTGTCATCCCTGAAGGTGATAAATTAACACATCTTGGACAATATATTCATTTTTAGTATAAGAGGAGGGGGAAAAGGGAGATAACGATGAAATATTCCATTAGAAAAATAAAATTTCATTTCATGAATAGTAATTGGATTTTAATAGAATTTGGATGTGTGGAAGTGAGGATAGATCAAAAAAATAATGAAACTTGTGAAATAAGTTTAATGAAAAAAGGAAGAGAGGTTCACCTATTAGGTACTCCTTCTTGAGAATCTCTTTAAGGCATTTCATTTTGGACTTTTAGTGAGACCAGTAGGTCTTGCATGTTAGCAGAGGGCTACGTAAGTGTATTTGGAAGATATTATGCATGGATGAAATCTTGATTGGTATGGGAGGAAATGAGGGTGAGGGTTAGTTTATGTATTAGAGAGGAGGAGGGTTTTCTTAATATCATATTCATTAATTTATTATTTCTTTACAAAATAATAAATAATGAAGATTCCATGAACTATAATAGTAATTACTACATGTGAGTTTAATATTTGGGTTCTTACATCACTCATGATTCTAGTAATAGTGGATTTAAATTATATTCTATTTATATAGTGAATTATTGTATTTTACTATTCACGGAAAAGTCAAGTATTTCAGAAAAGTCCAAAAAATCAGCCTAACCATTTATCAACATGTAGAATCCAAAAATGGATTCCATTGTTCAAAAATAATTTTTTATATATGAAAAATTAAATTTTTAATTAAATTCATCATTTAATCAAAAAATTACAACACCTAAAATATTCATCCTCATTTCTAAGGTCCCCAAATTTAATTTACACATTCATGGGAAATTTTACCATTCATAAGGTTCATATTACTATTTATAAGGGTAGGTTACTATTCATAAGGGTATGTTTCTATTTTTATGGGTATGTTATTATTCATAAAAATTTAACTGGATTCTATCATGTTCGAAATATCTCTCAGATCGCAACCGTGTACGTCCATTTTTCAAAACTCAAAACACAGAAGTTGAAAATTTAAGTTTTATTTCTAGGTTATGAATTTATTTAATAAATAACCAATTTTTATTTCAATAAGACTCAGTACTTCATGAAAGATATTTTATCTAATTAATAGAATGTTTTTAGGAGAAACATACCATAAAATGTTTGGGGTGTTATGACATAACATCTACAAATACCTAATATTTCATTCATTTTTCATTTATAATGTTTTTATTATGTTATCTATGTGATTTTATGGGATTTATACTATAAGAAATAATTATAAGAATGGAAATTTCCATAGATATAATTTTGGTTCATTACATTCTTCACACCTTATAAAATTTCTCCCTTGAAATTTCGTTTTATAGGATATGGGGGAAATAGGTGAGGGTAATTCTCCTTCACCCCTTTATCAAGTTCGCATGTTTCCTCTTCATACATATGGTTCCATTATACTTATTTTATTATGTGAGTAGTGTTTTGTCGTAGAACATTACCTTTATGTTCGATGATCTTCACGGGTTTTTCCTAATAAGAGGAATCATTTTACAACTGTACCAGCTCCGAATTTAGTATATGTAAGGGATCTGTTGTGTACATACAAAAGAGGGATACAAGAAAAACATCATGTACTTGAGACATGGTAGGTGTAAGTGATACTCCATAGGTTATAGATCCAACACGATTGAGGATCTCGAAGCGGTTAATGTACCTGGAACTCATCTATCCTTTGATCCAAAATCTCATGAACCTCTCCTAAGAAGGTATATAGTACAATACCATGTGTAAAACATTATATGAAAGGTTGTGTCCATGATTATCTGCATAAAGCTTCTTAGGAATTGGGCTACCTTGATGTCCTACTAAATGGTTTTCACCTTCTCCGCCACTTCTGCAACCATTTTTGATCCTTGCAGCTTACATTCATCAACATCATTCCCCAATTATGTTTTTCTATACCTTTTCCAATTAATTGATTTATATGGATCCATATAGATTCTTGAGTGGAAACTATTTTCATAAGATAACTCAACTAGAGGTAGAATTCGGTCCCATAATCATTTGAATTATATAGAACATTTTTTAAATCTGTATACCATTGTCTAAAGAGTTTACTTAGATTGGACACCATTTTTATGATGATTGGTTTTACTGAAGTTTAGCATTGTGCTTATGGATTTATGAAGACTTTTCTAGAACATGGAGGTGAATCTTAGATCTTAATTAGATACAATAGACAGTGGTAAACCATACAACATTACCACTTTAATGATTTATATTCATGCAAGTTGATCTGGGGATAATTCCAATCAAATTGAGATAATGTGAGATATATTTTTAAGATTATCTATAACATCCCATATAGAATTGTTTCCTTATGATATTTTTTGGAATTCTGGTGACAAAGTTCATGTTAATGTTCATCCACATCTAACTTGATACGTATTGTGGTTGCATGATATCCGTAGAATTGTTTCTTTGAGCCTTCACTTGTTGAAAAATTAGGCACTTTGATATGTATTCCGTGATATCCTTATTCATATATTCCCACAAAAAGTTCTCTCTGAGATCTTGATAAATATTTTTGATCCCAATATGAATAGATATAGTTGACTAATGTGCGCCATTTAGAATAACCTTCTTTGTATCTGAATCGGATGGTACTCATAATAGTGACCCAAACCTCATGACTCTTTTCTGATCCACTTTGTTCTCTGAGAATTTCATTTTTCACATGGATTCAACGTTCTTATGAATTTCCACATCATTATTTTGAACATACATTATTTTCTCCATAGGTTATGGCTGATAAATAATTTAGAAAGGATTTATGATGTTTCTTTCTTAATGATTCTCAGGTCCATCCATTTAAAATCTATGAAGATTGGATCCTTCTCAATACTCATCATTAAAATATATGCAGGATCCATTCTATAGAGAGTATCCACTACCTGATTTTCCTTACCATGATGGTAGTGGATTGAATAGTCATAATACTTGATATTTAACCATCTTTGATGTTTCATATTAAAAAACTTCTATGTGAATATATATTTTATACTCTTTTAATCAGTATATATCTAACACTTCTCCCCATTGATACAATGACTCCATACTTTCAATGAAAAGATCATAGTTGCCAACTCCAAATCAAGTGTAGTGTAGTTTTCTCTTGAATGTTTACCTGAATTGAGGCGTAGGATATCACATTGTTATTTTAAATTAGTACACAGCCTAAACCCTTCATTGAAGAATCATTATACACCACAAATAGTTCACCACTTTTTGGAAGTGTCTGTACTGGTATAGTGATAAGCCTATTCTTCAACTCTCTGAATCATTCTTCACATTCACTGTTCTAGAAAAACATTACTCATTTATGTGTTTGTTTAGTTATTGGTTTTAGAATCATGATAACTTCTTTAGAGATCATCAGTAATACCCCACTAGACTAAGGAAACTATGAATATCCATTTTAGATGTTGTCCTGGGCCAATATTTAGTGGCCTTTGTCTAGGAAGGGTCTACAGATCTTCTTTTTCTAGAGATAACATTCCCCATGATTGATACATTATTTCTCTAGAACTCAAATTCACTATACTTTACATAATGTTTCTCTGTTATTAATGTCTTAAGCATAGTATTTGAATGATCATCATCATCCTCCTCCTTGCACTTGGAGTATATAGGAACATCATCGATAAAGACTACAACAAATTCATTGAGTTTATATAAGATGACTATTTTTAATTAAATCCATAAAAATTTATGGAGAATTAGTGAGTTTGAATGAAATAACTATGAACTCATAGTATCCATACCTTGTTCGAAATCTAGTCTTCAGAATATCTTCCTTCCTCTGCTTAAATTGGTGATATCCCAAATGAAGGTCCAGCTTAGAGAAATAATTGGCCCCATGTAGCTGATCAAACAACTCATATGTCTATGATATGGGATACTTGTTCTTTATCATGATTTCTTTGATCTCATGATAATCATTGAAGAATAATGTTGATCCATCATTCTTCTATATGAAGAGAACTGGTGCACTCCGTGGTGAAAACGTGGGCTTATAAAACCATTGTTTAGATTCTCTTATAAATTATAAATTAGTATTTCCAGTACAATGGCATCCATCTAATAAAGTTTCTTTGATATAAGAAGAGATCTAGTAATAAGTTCAATTGATAACTCAACCTCTCGATTAGGAAGAAGACCAGAAAACCCTTTGAGTAACACATTTATGTAGTCCCTCACAATGGGCATGTCTTCAAGCATGATTCTCTCCTTTATATCAATCATTTGAAAAACATATAATTTCTCATAAAGCAGTAATATCCACACAAGAGACAATGATTCTAATGTAATTTCATCCTCTACCTTACACTAGTATATACTTGAAGGATGCTTTGGGATGTGAAGAGTAATCTACCTTTCTGGAAAATTAGTGTTAGATTTGTATAAACATAGCAAATCCACTCCCAAAATAGCATCAAACTCAACCAAAGGAAGTAGAAAAAGATTTTCTAGTAGGCTTGGTCCACAAAGACTCACAATTGAGTAGTTATAAACTATGAATGCAATAATTTCCCAATTTTTTATTCTCATAGACAACTAAACCTCTATATTTTGATGTGTTGTTTGAATATTTCTACTAAAAATTAAAGATATAAAATAATTTATATAACCCTAATAAAATAGTTTATTTGATATTATTTAAATTATAATAAGCATATCTGACATCACATAATTTCTGGGATCCACTTCAATAGTAGTGATAGTATATTCCCTTCCTATATGCCTTGGAGGTTGTTATTGTTGATTTCCTCCAACAAACCTTGGCTTAGTGAAATGGTTCTCATAATTACTATGTTACTTTCACTTGAAACACATCCCAAAAGGATGAGTGTTGATCTCAACCTTCCCTTATTCTTCCACATTAGTGGGATTATTCATATCTGTTGGGTATTTATTAACTGAATTCCCCATTCATCCATATTTAAGCATTTTCTAGTTCCCTTTAGACAGTTCCTAGGGTATTTCTTCCCATAATTTCGACATGTTAGATAATGGGTTTTATTTCAATCTTGGGATTTATCTGATGATACACACATATTAAACTCAACTTTCCCCTTTTTATAGTTAGTCCCATGAGACCACTAACAATCTTTAATCTCCATTTCAACCATAAGGGAATAATGGAAAATCTCCTCATAGCGGTCAATGTCTCGAATCACCAATGTTTTTTATATACTTGGTTGTAGTCCACTGAATAATTATCCACCTTCCTCTCTGTGTTCATGTCAATGTCAAAGGTGTATCTGGAAAAACATGTAATGTTTTCATTAGACACACTGAAAGACTCATCTTTATTTTTCTTATGTCCATGAAACACTCTTTCCATCATGAGATGTAGTGTTTGGAAATGTATTTATTGAAGAAAATTTAATTGAATTAATACCAATCCAAGGAATCAAATTCCTCATTAGAATTTGTGTTCTTTATTAGTGTCCACCACTGATCAGCTTCCCCAAAAAATGAAATACGTCCAGCACAACATCCTCTTATTCTGAGGGTTGTAGGATAGAAAATATCTTTTCAATAGAGTTAATCAACTTTTGTGCAAGGAGGGTATTAGAAGATACACTAAAAATTTTAGGCCTTTTACTCATATAGCAGTAGAATGAAACTTTACCTCTATTATGAGAAGGAGGGAGTTCTAGAAAATGCGATTTATTATTCATAACTTGGGCCAGATGAGAATGTACTATCACAAATATTGGAGCACCCATTCCCATCATATTAGGTATTTCATTTTGTAAATCATCACATTTCTTATCACGTTGATTGTTTTAATGAAATATTTAATTTACAACAACTAACTATGAAAAATAATGTACAATTAGGTGTCTTGTGTACTTAGATAAACAAGATATTAAAGCAATTTTAAAACATAAAAGGAGAAAATTGTAAATGAATCATATATTCTAACTTTTGAATCCCTAGGTTTTAATATAGGTTCTTCATGATAATTTTCCTAAAATATTTTCTTATGGGAATGTTTTATTACCTTAAAATGGTTCATAATAAACTTATGAATTTATTAAATCATATCCCTTGGGAGTGTCAAACTAGGTTCACATTAAGAATCATTTTCGTGTACAAGGTTACCCCATGTTAGGCTGGAAAAACCTTGTCTGAGTTGTTACTCATATATGCATCTATTCTAGAACCTTTCCCACATATAGTATCCAAACAAGGATGTATTTTCTTGATAAACCACTTACACTATACTAACAAAAAAATTAGTGATGAATTGTCATCCATAGTCTTTTATATAGGATTTCAATTAAAATGATCAATTCGTAATCTCCAAAAATAACTATAACTTTTATTTGATACTAACTGTAAAGAACCAATCCTTTTACACATATTATTACATGATATTAATCATACTTAACCATTAAATAAAAAATAGGGATTATAATTTCTCATGTATTTAAAATATTAGATATATAATTAAACAACATGAAACAAAATTGAAATATATTTTATTTAATCATCATAATGAGCTGATAACTTCCATTTAGCCCTTACATATTTATAGAAATACCTATGGAATACATGAGAAAAGGGGTGAGATAAAACTTCTAGTAAGAAAATGCATAGAACATGGGTTAGAAATAATAACATCATGACCAGAAAAGGCATGGAAAAATAATAAACATATGGACGTATAACATAGAGAACATGGGATTATGTTATCATGGAATCATATGAATTTGAAAACAACAAAAAAATTTAATTAATCATGAGTCAATGATAATTTCATGTGGAGGATAATGATTCATGGCTAGCCACCAAGACAGTTGCACATGGATCATGAGTCAAGCCTAACCACCAGGACAGTTTCACATAATGCCTCATGATACTAAGCATTACCCAATTTAGTTTTCGACATGAATAATCATACATAAGGAATCAAATTTAAACATAAGGGTTACACATGGGAAGAATTGGGAATCATAATCCTGTTAGAATGCATAATATAAGGGAATATATTAATGGTTTCCATGAAAGAATGGATTTAAATCATGAAATTGACATTAATAAGGTAAAATTACAATATATAATGATAAGTGATGTCAAATAGAAGCGAATACAATAAAATAAGTGCTTAAGAAACATTAGAAATAAAACACTTTAGTATTGTTTAAGAAACATATTACAGATTCCTCAGAACAGAGAAGGAATTATTGTTTGTGTAAAAATGGAAATGAACCAAGATATATTTTAAAGATAAAAAGAGTTATATTAGAAAAAAAGTTTTCTTAGAACATATTATAGAGTTTACTTGAAAATGGTTAAGAAATTGGGAAGTTCCCATGAATTGATCTTGCTTGTTGATAAGAGTTGAGAAGGGAGCCTTATTAAAACATGTATAAACCTAAAAAATAAGGATGAAATGATATGGATATATGAGTTTTGAATATATAAAAAATTATATAAATTATATAAAATAAATAAGCATTAAGTTTGTGTAAAAAGAGTGTAATAATAACCTGATGTAAAAAACTAGAGGTTCGGGTAAAATCCTTTACATTATGTACAAAATTTTTCAGCACATGATTTTAATGAACTGGATAACAAAATTAAATTCCTTAATTTATAAATAAAAAACATTTTATATATTAAATTTTTAAATTTTATTTTTATTAATATCATTTATGATATTTGTTTTATGATTCATATAGTTTAATTACATCATTTGGGAGTGTTTATTTTCATGGATTTCATGATCGATTCGCTTGTATATGTGTATGGAAATTCGTATAGAATGGGTATAATTCTCTAGAATATAAATTATATGTTATTAATGAAAATAAAAAGGTTTAATTCTTATTATATAATATTTTTTCATATATGAGAATGAATCATTAAATAACGTGTTAATGAAAATCGTCTAGATTAATTTTTAAGGTTTTTATATCACAACAAACTAGTAATGATTTATCGTTTAGTATTGTGTATAAATATTAGTTCCAGATCCTAAATAAGGTAATAAAATATTTTTAAAAAATATTTTAAACCATTATATTGGTTTTAAGACCATATTTTAAAGAGATAATGGAAAATGAAAACTTGTCGTCCACGAAGGGGATAAGTCAACACCTCACAGACGACGATTTCATTTTTACAATAAAAAGGAGAGGAGAAGGGGTTTGATGATAGATTATTACATTAGACTAATATAATTATAGTATATTTATGGTAATTTCTTTATCATTCAATCTGGATGATGATATGTGAGTAGATTATAAAAAAATAAAAGAACATGAAAAGGAATTAAAATAAAGAATGAGAAATTTACCTCTTGAATTTCTCCTCCAAGAGAACATACTTATGAAATGGTTTTGGTATTTTTATGAGGAAAAGAGATCATGGAAGTGGGGGAAGAATTTATGAATAGTATTGGGAATAATTTTTCAATTCTCAAAGATTGAAATTTGTGTGGAGAAGAGGTGGTGAGGGTGGTATCTATTGTGTAGGATATGTGTGTTTTCTCATTTTCATAATCATTAGTTTATTATTTTTTCACAAGAAAGTAAATTGTGAGGTTTACATGAATAAATACACAAAATATATAAGGTAAATTAAAAATTGTGATTTTACATCAGCAATGAAACAATTAGTACTGTATTTAACATATAGAGTATTTATACCGCAAATTATGGTATTTCACTATTCACCAAAATTCATGTATTTTAGAAAAATCGAAAAAACTGAACCTAACAATTTTTTTATGTTTAGAATTAAAAAATGATCTCCACTTTGAGAAAATTTCTTTTTAAATATGAAAAACCCAATTTTTAATTAAAATCGTCATTTACTAAAAAAAATTAAATTTGTAACTATTTTTATAACACTTTTAAAAAATTATTTAATGTCACAAATAATTACTTCATATTTCATTAATTATTAATTTTTAATGTTTTTATTTTGTTCAATATTTGAATTAATGGGATTTATACTATAATATATAATTATAAGAAGAAAATTTTACATTGATAAAATTTTGGGTCATTATGTGACTGGTCAATGGAAAGATAAGTGCCTCAAAAAAATAAATCATTGATATGTATAATTTAATCCTATAATTAATTTATACCAAAACATCATATTTTTCTCCAATGATGTAAATTTTTAATGAATGTTTCATTATTGTGTTAATAGAAATAAAATTTTCAATAGAACAAAACTATAAAAGGGGTTAAAAGATATTCCTTCTATCTTTAAACATTATCCAAAAAATGGTTAGAACATGGTAAGATAATTCAAAAAATGAATAATAATTTATAAATTAATCTCCAAATTTTAAAAATAATTCTAAAATTTCAATCCAAAACATTCTATAAATTATTATACATAGAATTCTTCAGTCATTTTCTAACTATGTTTGAAACAAAATGATAAGAATGATTTGATCATATATTATTCCAATATAAATCATATATAATTCATCAAAGAAAATTAAATATGTTTCTAAAGTAAATTAAATCTTTAACTAAAAAAATTTCCTTACTAATTAACTAGGAAATCATGAAGGCTAGTGGTATGTCTGAAAAACCTATCATCCTTCAGTCATGGGTTTAAGCCTCACTACCCTTCCGTATGTTAGATGTTGTCACCTTCCATTTGGGTTTCCCTTTATATTAAAAAAATTTCCTACCCAAATAAATATTCTTGTTCATTGTAGGGGTTAAAAATACTACAACCCCATAAAACATCTCCAAAATATCATTAATAAATATAAAATTATTTAAAATTAAAACCATAAAATTAGGTTTCTAAGAGTATGACATTATGATCCAAAATATTCTTATAGACCTATGATACAATTAATAACTAATAATATATCCTCACATGAAAACATCATAATATCTAAAGTGATTGAAAATTACCTCTAATACAAACAATAATATCCTAGAACACGCTCTCCTGGATCTGGTAAAAATAAAAAACATTACATTTTCTGCTTTGATATGGATAATTGTGACATGATATTTTCATATCCAAATGGTCAAATATCATAAGGATAAAAAATAACACATATATTATGTATTAAATTTTAGTTTTATATTCCTATATAATTGGGACAAACGCATACATAAACAATACACCTATCCTTCAATGGGAAATTTACCCACATAACCTATCTTTTCTAATATCAAATTAATTTATCACCATCATCCATATAAAATACCCTCTAGAAATAATTATTTCAACCACATTCTCTATAACCTGGGGGGAATGAAACATAATAAGGGTGAGCTTAAATTCTCAGTAGGGGTAAACTTAAGCATTAACAATTGAATATCATCAGTGAGAATAATAACTATATAATGGTATGACAACATAATCAAAGTGTATGAAGGAATAATAAAATAAACCATAGACCTAAATACCTAGATTATAAAATAT
Source organism: Viscum album (assembly GCA_963277665.1). Classification (NCBI taxonomy): domain Eukaryota; kingdom Viridiplantae; phylum Streptophyta; class Magnoliopsida; order Santalales; family Viscaceae; genus Viscum; species Viscum album. The sequence goes on along the minus strand of OY728148.1, from coordinate 1,670,905 downwards.
AAAAACATGGAAAAGGATCAAGTCATCAGAATCTATAATCATGAGCCATGTGATATCAATCCCAGTGATAATAAAACTTATTTACCCATAAAAACCATTTCATATATGTGTTTGTATCTTGGAACACCATATTCATTGAACACTTACAGAACCATTACATAACACTTACAATTAGAGGAACCATACCTCTAACCAAAAGTATAATTATCATGACAAAATAATCATTATCCAATTCATTTTTATTCTATCTAGGTTCACCAATTGTATGTGATATAATGGGAGCACCTGGTGCTATCTGGTCCACCCCATCATGTAATATTTAATGGGATACCCCAATGTTATTTGGGGTTCCCCATCATATAAGAAATAACGTTATCACCAAGTGCTATCTGGGCCACCACATCATATAAATTTATATGGTCCCATCCATTAATATTTGTGACAATACATTGTAGAAGGCGTTCAAGAACCACAAATAATGTACATAGTGCTTTAATTTCATCACAAATCTCATATATATAATATTATTCCTTTTATAACATGACTAACCCTAGGAAAATAAATGGTTTTCATTTAAATATGTGTAATGAATGAATGAACCATGGAAGAGAAGCAGGTTCCATAACCATCTCTTAGAAACATTATTGATCAATGTAATGAAAGCGGGGCCCATAAAAATCTCTTTGAAAAAATCATAATCCATCAAAATAAAATAATGATAACAGTATAATTAAAAAATTCCCCATTGGAGATTAGGTAACAAAAAATGCAGTTGATGTTGATGAATGGAAATACCATAAACATATCATTAAAAATGAATTTTATTAAAATAAACTTCTACATTTTCAACCACTTTTAAAAAATATTAAAAAATATTATAAAAATACATTTTGTTGAAAAATAATTGATATATATAAATGAATATTTAATAAATTAACCAATTCTTCATCAAAACATCATTTGTTCATGAGAATAAAAATGAAAACATTTTTTAAAACAATTTTAGAAAACACTTTTTGAACGAAAATACTTTTTTACTAAAAAGATGATTGTTCATGAAAATATTATTTTGAACTGTTATGCATATAAAGAAAGAAAATTTCAATAAAAAATATTATCATGAAAAAACTATTGTAGTGTAAAATTCATGTGGTTCTTGAGTGATAGGTTATAATATTATATCATAGGAAAAATAATCATGAACAATAATGATAAACGTTGAATCTACTATCTATACTAAAACACGCTTCTCCAGGCTGATGTGTCACCCACAGAGTGCACCACATCACCCAAAAATATGCCCCCCCTTAAATTCCCTCTATCCAAAACATGACCCCGCTCAGGATTTCCCATCGCGTCTAGGTTCCCACTCCCAATTCACCACTGTTACCATCGCTCTTAAGGTTTCTACAAACCAAATTCTCAATCGGCAACTCCACCTCTTCATGCTATGCCATCTACTCCTCCTCCTTCTCATGCTCCGGCTTCACCTCTACGTGCTCCACATTCACCTCTACGTTCTCAACCTTTTGCTACTCCACCTCCGCATGATTTGCCTTAGGTTGCTCTGATTCCACATCTCCATCTCAAACCTGATTCCATTGGGGTATCAGCATCATCCACGACGCCTCCTATAAACCACAATCCTATTCTTCCACCGTCTCAGTATCAGGTTAACTATCTACCAACAATCTCAGATCCACCTCAGACTCTACATAACAACCCCTCTACCATTCCACATATGCTTTGCAGTTTAGGTATGTGATTATTTATTCTCAGCTCCCCACCTCCGAATTTTCATCTTAACCCCTTTTCTATCCCGCATCTTTTTTGCAGTTTAGGTCTACGGCTCACTGCCCTTGAAACCCACATTGCCTCCTGCATCATTTTTGTAACTCATTTATGTGAATATACCCATTTTAAAACCTAAATACTTTCTTTATCATTTATTATAATTTTTCACTTCAATTATATATCACTTCTGTTCCAGTTTTTGTTCCCAGATTTTTCATGTTAGGTTTTGGAATAATAAAGTTCAATTGTGGTGTGTTTTGGTTTTTTCCTTGCAACTTATATTGATTTATTTTTGTTTCTGCACATTTATATTCATTATAATTGGTTGATTTGGAATGATTTCTTTAAAAACTCTTCTTAGTATCTATGATGAATATGTATTCAAATTTCTATTCTGGTTTGACTATATATATTTGATGGTGTTCTCAGCCATTTTTATTACTCTGTTTCTGAAAATGATTTTATAGTGATCAGGAAAAGATTTTTGCCTCAAGTATGTGAATAAATACCCAATATAAAACCTAAATCCATGCTTCTGCATTTCTTATAATTTTTCACTTCAATTATATATCAATTCTGGTTTAGTTTTTGTTCCCTTATTTTTCATGTTATGTTGTAGAATAATAAACTTCAATTGTGGTTAGTTTTAGTTTATGATTTGGAACTTATATTGATTTCTTTGAGGTTCTGCACATTGATATTCATTACAATTGGTTCCATTGGAATGAGTTCTTTACAAACTCTTATTAGTATCTATGATGAATATGTATTCAAATTTCTATTCTGGTTTGACTATATTCATTTTATGGTTTTCTCTTCCATTTTTATTAGTCTGTTTCTAAAAATGATTTTATAGTGATCATGCAATGGGGATAATCAGTGGTAATGAATTTGCATGTTCATCCGTGCAAACATATTTTTTGCAATTTTTATTCTTCATACATGACATGTGTCAATTCACACTTCTTCTTGCATTATGGTAACATATCTCATTTTCCCATCCTTCTCTCGATCCATTTAACATCTCAACTATTCAATGACTCATCACATTCCATTGGTATGTTTTCCACTTCACAGTACCATAGACATTTGAATCTGTATTAATATGTTTTCCCCATCATATGATTTCAATCATTAATTATTCTACTGGCTTCTTTACTATATTTTCATCCATGAAATTGATTTTCAGGTACATGGACAATCAGGTTTGTTTATAATGAATTTTTTCAACTATTTTTAATATTTTAATATTATCTAATATCCTTACCACTATAATTTCGTCACTCCACCACCACCCACATTCCATTGCAACAAATGTGTTAAGGTGATACCCATTTTTGTATAATGTTTTTATTCTATATACATGACTTGTTTCATTTAACACTTCTTGCATTACAGTGACATATTTCATGTGACTCTCTCCTCGGTTCATAGTTTTTTGGAATAGTTTTCATTAAATGTATTATTGATTAATAATGTAAATTTATCCAGCAGTTTATTGATTCAGATATGCTGAAATGGTGGTCATTCGCATTATGGTATGTTCTCCTCATTCCATTTTAGTAATGTTCAATCAATCTATTTGAGTAGTAATGAAATGGTTATTGTTATGTCATTCTATAATTTTCAAAATGTTGTTTTAGAGATTCTAGGAATGTTCTTGAATTTCATAGTTTTCTATACTATAATTCCCCTACTGTTTCATTTTTATCTACTTCTATTCTATCCAGCAGTTTTTTCATTCAAAGATGTTGAAATGGTGGTCATTCATGTTATTTTATATTCTCCTCAGGAAATTATATTTCTATTTAATCGAACTATTTGAGAATTAATGAAATGGTTGTTGTTACATCATTCTATAATTTTATTGAAGTTGTTTTAGGGATCAATCTATACAAGGGTATGCTCTTGAATTTCATAGTTTTCTGGATTAGAATTTAGTCAATGTTTAATTCTTCACTACATTTAATTAATCCATGTGTTTTTTGATTCATAGATGCTGAAATTGTGGTCATTCGCATTATGGTATGTTCTCCTCATGCAATATAAGTAGTTTTTAATTGACCTATTTGATCAGTAATGCAATGGTTTTTGTTACAACATTTTGTAATTTTATTGAATTTATTTTAGGGATCTATTTTTTCAAATTTATTTAATATAAAAATTTGTATTCTACTTCTCTTTTCATATTTATTAAAATTTATAAATTGGAATATATCGATTTATATTTGTTAACAATGTTTATTCATTTTTAATAGTAATTTATTCTAATGTATAGTTTTATAAATATTCTGGTTTCAATATTTCATATAACATATACGTACCAGGAACAGAAATATTTGGATTTATAATTTTTAACAATATTTGTTCTTTTTTTAACTGTAATTTCTTAGAATGCACATGTCTGTAATGATTTTGGGATTGCATATTTTATTTAACTTAAATGTATCAGGTCTTTAAAAATGGATCTATAGTAATGAGTCTTGCTGTTCGGAACGCCAATGAGAAAATATCTGAAGTTCTCACTGGTATGGATCCAACTTTTCAGTATCAAATTGATCAGGCCATGAAAGACTTAGACAAGACAATAAAAATGTGATTTTTCTCCCTTTTTCTTCAAAAGGATTTCTTGAAATCTTGTGCTTCAATACACCTGATAATTTTATTACTAGTAGAAATCAAGGAAATCTGAAAGTATATAAATCTCAATGAAATTAATAGGTTATGTTATTCACCTATTCAAATCCATTCTGGTCAGAATTCACGAATGATTATCTCAAAGACATTAAGGGCAATGTATGGAACATAGAAATACCTACAGTTTGTAAGATCATAGTTAATATTGAATACCATGACTTTCATAGTTTTTTAATAATTCTAACTTGAACTGGAACTAAAATGAGTATTATATTATACTTCCATTTATATTGCATTTTTTATAGATGTTTATATTAGTTCATGTTGTATAGGAATTTCATTTTACATTCCTATTTTTATAGATGTTTCAATATAACTTCATTTTTCATTTTATATTCAAGTTTATATTGCATTATCATGTACTAAAATTTCATTTCCCTTGTAGATTATATTATCATGCAAGTTGTTTCATTATGAAGAATACAATTTCCTTCTGCCAGCATGCATTATCATGCCTGCTCATATGTGAGTTGGCTGGTAGGCCTTCACCATCACGTTCAAACATTTCCACAATATTTGTTACTTCTACCTCAGATATGTCATCTACTCAGGTATGTAACATTTATCTTCAATGACTACTATCTTTTTTACTTTATTGTAAATATAAATGCATGATTAAGATAGAATTTCCATGGTTTTTATATTTTAGATGTATATTTATTTAAATCTGTAAATATACATGCATGCTCATATTGTTTTCTGGGAAAGAAAAAAAGCTGGACAGCAGCCCAAACACCTATTGATGATCGAATCATACTGTTGTTGGAAGCATAAACAAACATCCATGTTTTTTATTCTATTTGTAAAGAACTTGTATTTAGGTACAAAACATGTATTTAGTTTTATATGTATTATAGAAATGATAGTATTTATTTGATTATGGATTTTGTGATCTGATATGTTTAAATTTTTGATTACTTATCAGTTTATATTAAGGTGGATAGTTTCTAGAATGAATTTTAAATTGGTAATATTTTTTGTTTATAAAAAAATGGAAACAATATTTGTTTTTTCAAAATTCATCTCATTTCTGTTGCAGATGAGGAAAATATATAGAGAAAGATGCAACAGACATTGTTGTGAAAGATTCATCTCATTTATGTGGCAATTTTGAAAGAAATAATTTATTAAATGGTTAGAGTTTTTTCTTTTGTGATTACTTATAGGTAAAAATCTGTGGGTCAGCCATTTTTGTAGCCTAACAACAGTAAACGAAAGCAACTGTGATAGGATTTGGAAAGCTGGCATGGAATCTCCCCTAAAGATCATTAATAGTAAGTATATCATTTGATATTCAATGAGGTATTAAAAGAATGTATGTCATGGTAACATTCACTACATTATTAGTGCATATATCCTACTCCATTCAACTTTTTTAGGGATGTTATGCAGGTGAAGGATTTTCTTGGGAATTTTTTGGTATGGTTTTGATTCTACATGGATGTTCTAGCATGTAAGTGGTGTGTTCTAAACATTGTGAGTGTTACCCGCTTAAAAAGATAATCAAATTTTATACATTAGTTTCTCAATGTTGAATTTCCATTAGGTGAAAAAATGGTTTCTATGTTATGAATGATTCCTGATTTGGGAAATTATACTCAAGCCCTCTAGATATGATCATTCATAATGAATAGTGTAGTCTACTAGAATTGTGGAAATTGATGCATTTTCATTATTTGTTGATTTATATAAACATGTTTCATTGAAGAGAAATATGAGATGGAATAAAATTTGTTTCTTTAGTTACAGTTCAGTAGTGCATATTTTTCAATTGATTTCTTTTCTACCAAGATGTAGTTTCATCTAAATTGTTTCTAGATATCTATTTTTCTATGACAATAACTATATCGGCATATGTTTTTTTAGGTGTATATCACTAATATTATATTTATTTAATTACATTATCCCTCTAATAAAAACTTCTACTTTAAAATCTACTATTTTAAAATTGTTAACCTTTAATAGTAGATTATTAATTGTGAAAAATATAATTACTTATTATCTTATCATATGATTATAGAGACGGAAAACACAGGTTCCAATAATAAAGCAAGTGTCATGAAATGTATTCTGCGGAGTGAATCATTACATTCCAAAGGTATGTATATTATTATTTTTTTATTTTATTTCTTATTATTGTATGCATGAAATATTTTTTGTTTAATTAATCACCCACATTATGAGTTTATGTATTACCTGAACTACATTACCTTTTATTTCTAAAATTTATACTTCCACTTAAAATATGGGAGACGAATGACCTATACTTACAGAAAAGAAGAAATATCAGACCCCTATCCTTTATGAAGGTAATTCTCTTACTGTACTTTATTTTACTGCTAAACCAAAACAATTATTCTATAATATTATTTCAGAATCCATTGCAGACTCAAAAATTGCACTTTACCTTACTATTATTGTAATTTATTTTGTAATTATATATATTTTCTCTTAGATGTTCAATAAGAGTGTTCAAAATGGATGTGTTCCCTTTTTAAAACATCACAAGCTGTTACCATTTTTTCAATAGAATTTATATTCTATTACATATATAATGACTACAACTATTATAGTAGATAACGATTTTAAAGTTATTCCATCATAAAATCATGCTCTTAGTTAGATGAAACATGATAATATTATTATAATTTATATCAATTTCATTTTCTACATTTTTTAATTAGAATGGATTCATTTTCACATCTTAAATTCATGCACCTATTTATTTAGGTTTGTGTTTGTCTCTGAAAGGCAGCTGGCTTCATTGACAATGGAAATCTGGTATGTTGTTTATTTAATCATTTATAAACATTATTATATTCCCCTTGGACTCATATATGCTTTGTTGTTTAACTCCAATGTATTGTTTCCACATTAAATGTGATCGTGATTCCTATTAATAATCACCCATGCATCGTAACAAGCCCATAGAGTGGAAATGGAAGGGGTGGAAGATAAGCAAATGATGGGGGAGGGGAGTGGTATAGCTGGGTAGGGGGGTAGGAGGACGTGTTGGGAAATTTGGGTGGGGGGGGGTTCATGCTGGGCAGGGTGGGGGGGAGGGAGGGGCATGGCAGGGGAGGGACGACAGGTACAGGAGTGGGGAGGGGGGGTTGACATGATGGGCAGGGTGTGGGGGGGAGGGAGGAAAGGTACGGAATTGGGGAGGGTAAGGGGAGAGCTGTGCATGGGGTTTGGAGGATGATTCTCACTCAAATTTACCCAAAAGAAGAAGGTAAGACGGTCCTTGTAGTTTAGCTTGGGTTATCGAATCCACAGAGACCTAAGAAGAAACCTATAGACACGTACATTCTATGGACTATTTTTGGATATTAAGTGGCCAACTTGGATTTATTTTGGATGGGTTTGAAAGATATCTAATAGATTTAAGTGAATTCAATTTAAAATAATGAGTTGATCCTAGGTTTTCGCTCAGGGTGGATTGGACGTATTTCCTTTTTAATGATTTCAATTTCTTATATTTGAGATGGGTTCATTTAAGGAGATAAAAAACATCATCACTTACTGGTTTAATGCCTACACCCTTTAATACTAATCACATATACACTAGAAGGATCATAGTTTTGGGCACTTCATGGTAAAGGTTTGTATTAGCACTTGAAGTGTGTGGCCTTAAATTCAACAAAGACGATGGAGTTTAAAAACCATCAAATAAAAATCTCAAATAAAGAAGTGATTATACATTAATGAGGTGATAAATAACATCCAATACAGCCCCTTTATACTCCCTTGGATCAACCCATAAGTTGGTTAGACCTCCATTGATCCCATGGTTTCAATGGAAGCGGAAAGTAGACTCATGAGGGAGGAAATGGAAAAGTAAAAAAAACGCAATAAAATAACAATCACTCCACCGTTGTGTGATAATCTCACAAGGTTTGGTATGAAAAAGTTCACACCTTAAACCAACGGTATCAAAGTGATAAGGAGAAGAACAGAATAATAAGAGAAGAATAACTTTTATTAAGAAACAAGGATGATTTAAAACAACTTACATGTGGAAGATAAATTTGAGACAACAAAACCGCAGCATAACATTACAATCAAAGAAAGATCAAAAGATTCTTCAATCCTACAAAACCACTTCCATAAATAGGAATTTTTGAGCCCTTGGGTCAAGCCTCCAACAGTCCAAGTCTCCTCAATTAATTGTGGTAGGCCATAGGTGGGTGGAAAGTAAGGGAGAGTTGATTTTTCCACCCTTGACCCGAGGTGGCATCCAGCTTTCCTTCACCAAACAGACGCGTCTAAAAGACCTTCCAGATGGCCGAATCAGAGTGGACCATAGAAGCATAAAATGGAGATCCGGATGTCTTCTAACCGTATGTAAACTTTGGGCCCATTTGGAGTTTCTGATTCCGAGATATGATAAAATTAGTGGACTATTTTTCTGGGCCGCAGAATCTGGCCCAGAATTGTATCTCTAACTTGGGCCGCCTTAATGGCCACCATAGAGGCCGAATTAGCATTGGATCATGAAAAGTTATTTCTTCCTATGCATGTATTCTAGAATCCCACAAAATATGGGATTCATTGGGCTTGTATGTTGGGCCCAACAGTCTCATCAGTGGGCTAGTGTCCAATCTGCCTTCTCTAGAATTGCTTCCTTTCATCACAAAATATCCACATCTTCTTCCATGAATTCTCCATTGATCCCTGAATGAAACATGTTCATATTGGAGTGTAGATAAATTTCCAAAAATATCAAATTAAAATATTTATAATCAGATGAATCATTTGGTACTTCAAATGATGTTCAAAAATGTACCACATAATAGTGCAATTTAAGAAGGTATTACAATCATAATGTGAAATGATGTTCAAAGTGTAAAATGCACTAAAATGGTGTTTATGAATAATAAGGCACATGAATATTATATATATTAACAATGAATATTATCCTCATTTAGTGGCTAATCACACCCCCCAACTTGAGTTTTTCTAGTCCCGAGCAAAATATATCTCAACAATATGAAATTCGAATTCCTTTTTTCAAAAACATTTTAATACACAATGATCACCAAAAAACCTTATACCAAACAATCATGAAACCCATCAAAATATTTTAATACAAGATAGATTCATAAGCAGATCCCAATCCCAAGCCCATTACATTGTTCAAATTCATTGTCATATTTCATCCAATATCAATAAAGTATGAGGATGTGTTGTGCATCACAATAGACATGGGGGTTCATCTTTATTTAAGGGGGAAATGATGAAAGCGCTAGGTGGAATCACTTTTCAATATTAATATGAGTATTAAATTTTTTTTTGTATCATTTTTTTTTGTTTTTGCAATTTTCCCATGGTAATTGAAATTTCACTCAAAAGAGTCAACCCCTGTAGTGAGACTTTGCCGATGACTCCCAGGCTCAAAGACCTTAGGGCACCAAGTAAAGCCCACATACTCGGGCATCATCTCGAGTTAACTCATTCAAAAACAAATTCAAATTACCAAAAATAGAGATAAAATTACTAACTATGGGCCAGACAACTATGGAGTCACGATCCCCAAGTGCCGAAAGCCACGCATTAGGTCATTTCATTGCTCTACGCGCAAATTTTTTTTAATTTTTTTTTTTTTTGAATACTCATATTAAACTAAAATGATCACCAAACCTATGCTATTTATTTAGGGGACCCCATGAACTCAAACTAATACCCCACTATCTAAAGGACCTGCATTGTGATCTTTTTTTTTATTTGGATGAAAATATAAATGATGAAATATCACATTGGACAGCCACACTTTCCAAAATCAATGCTCATGAAATTATACAAGGATTAAAATCAGAATCAGGGTATGCTAAATTATTTCATATTAAGTTTCAAAGTGTGCAATGTTTATTACCATGTTTAAAGTTAAAGGAATTTTTCCTTCCATTTAATAATTTTTTTTCAAATCATTCATTTTTTTGACACAAAATCATTTTTTTTATTTTATCTCTCCCCCCAACTTAAAACAACATTGTCCCCAGTGTTTGAAGAAATAAAAATTTAGAAGGAGTAGAGGCAGATAATGGAAGTTCAAAAAGGAAATTGAAATTGAGGATCATGGAATGAAATCACCTGGTGGTTGAAGTTGAAGTTCTTGCTACTCCAAATTAGTCCTTTGATCTCTTGGGGGATGTAGGCACCTCCTTGATTGAACATGTATCACCCAAAATAGTACCTAAAAAAAATAAGAACAAACTAGACAAAACAAACAACACAACAACTTATTTAATTCCAAGTATCATCATTTTTATGGTTTTTCCTGTTTTTTTTTATTTTTTTTAAAATCTAACTAATGATACATTGTCTTCTTTTTAATTTTCTGGGTAAGGTATTACTCAGGGATCACACCGCATGACACAGATGAATACGATGCTCCCCTTTTATACCCATCCATACTCATAATAGAAGAACAAGTCAATAGTCCTTTTTTTAAATGTAAAAATGACTAATTAATCTAATTTAAAATATAAAGTTTATTAAAACAACAAAATGATAAGAAACTTGAAGACCATGGGTTTCCTCCCATGCAGCGCTTTGTTTAACATCGTTAGCCCGACATGGACCCTAAATCTATCAATTTTTTCCTTGTTCATAGGTAGGCTCAGCTAACTCAACCTCTATTTCCTGTTTATTGAATGATTCAATGAATGGTTTTAACCTTTGACCATTGACCTTAAAAATGTAACCACTTGTGGGATCTTGAATCTCTACTGCCCCATGGGGGAATACATGATGCACTATAAAAGGTCCTGACCATCTAGACCTTAAATTTCCCAGATGTAAATGAAGTTTTGAACTATACAAGAGCACAAGTTTTCCCGGTTCAAAATATTTGACCTTGATATTCCTAGATTGGTAGGCTTGAACTCTATCTTTATTGATCCTTGAATTTTCATAAGCCTCCATCCTTAGTTCCTCCAGTTCATTGAGATCTAATTTCCTTTTTGTTCCGGCCAATGAGAGGTCATAATCCATTTTCTTAATTACCCAAAAGGCCTTATGTTCAATCTCCACTGGCAAATGGCATGCTTTTCCATAAACCAACCTATATGGGGACATTCCTAAAATGGTTTTATATGCGGTTCTATAGGCCCAAAGAGCATCTAAGAGTTTCTCAGACCAATCTTTCTTAGAGGGGTTGACAGTTTTTTCAAGAATTTTCTTAATCTCCCTATTCTCTAACTCAGCTTGACCATTGGTTTGAGGATGGTATGCAATGGACACTTTATGATAAAAACCATACTTAGACTTGAGTGAAGAGAATGGGCGGTTACAGAAATGGGTTCCTCGATCACTGATTATAGCCCTAGGAATTCCAAATCTTGAAAATATGTTCTCTTTTAGAAATCGAATCACAACTTGATGATCATTGGACTTAGTGGGAATAGCCTCAACCCATTTTGAGACATAATAAACAGGTAAGAGTATATAGAGGTATCCCTGATAGTTTGGTAAGGGACCCATGAAATCAATTCCCCAACAGTCAAATATTTCAACCACTAAGATGGGAGTGAGTGGAATTTGATTCCTTTTTGTGATGGACCCTACTTGTTGGCACCTAGGACAGCTTTGAAAAAATGTGTAGGAGTCCCTTGAGAGGGTGGGCCAGAAAAGACCACATTGAAGAATCTTAGAAGATGTTTTCTTAGAGGAAAAGTGACCTCCACATGCCTCACTGTGACAGAATTTAATGATGGACTCTTGTTCAGATTCTGGAACACACCTCCTAATGACTTGGTCAGGGCAAAACTTATAGAGGTATGGATCATCAAACACATAGTGTCTAACATCAGAAAGGAATTTCCTTCAAGCTTGAGTCCCTAAGAATTTTGGAATGACTCCTGTCACTAAGAAATTTGCTATGTCAGCATACCAAGGGCAGTCACTCATATAGTATAGGTGTTCATAAGGAAACGAATCAAACACAGAAAGGTGATTTGAGTTGTATTTGAATTCCATCCTAGAGAGGTGATCAGCTACAACATTTTCAACTCCCTTTTTATCCTTGACTGTGAGGTCAAATTCTTGTAAGAGAAGGACCCACCTAATCAGTCTAGCCTTAGCATCTTGTTTTTGGAAGAGGTATTTTAGTGCAGAATGGTCAGTGAACACAGTGATGGGGGATCCTAAGAGGTAGGTCCTAAACTTCTCTACGGCAAACACAATAGCAAGTAACTCCTTTTTAGTGGTGGTGTAGTTGATTTGGGCATCATTTAAGGATTTTCTTGCATAATCAATGACATAAAGAGTTTTATCACAATGTTGTCCTAACACAGCTCCAATAGCAAAGTCACTGGAATCACACATAAGTTCAAAAGGAAGGTTCCAATTTGGAGATTACATAATGGGAGGAGAGGTGAGAGAGGATTTGAGGGTTGAGAATGAACCCTCACAGCTTTTTGTCCAAACAAATGGAGCATCCTTTACTAGGAGAGCACAAAGGGGACGAGATATTGAACTAAAGTCCTTGATTAATATTTTATAGAAACCAGCATGTCCTAAGAAAGACCTTGCTTCCTTGACAGTTTTGGGTGATGGAAGGTGACGAATGATGTCAACCTTTGCTTTATCAACTTCAATCCCCCTACTCGAGACCAGATGGCCTAGAACAAGTCCCTCTTTAACCATGAAATGGAATTTTTCCCAGTTTAGGACCAGATTCTTTTCTTTACATCTTGACAAGACTCTCTCCACATTCTACAAACATCCCTCAAATGTATCCCCAAACACAGAGAAGTCATCCATGAAAACCTCTAGAAAATCCCCTACCATGTATGAGAAGATTCCCATCATGCACCGTTGGAAGGTTCCAGGGGTATTGCATAACCCGAAGGGCATGCATTTGAAAGCAATGGTTCCGAATGGACATGTGAATGTAGTATTCCCTTTATCCTCTAGGGAGACCTCAATTTGATTGTACCCCAAGTACCCATCTAAGAAACAGTAGAAGGCATGACCTTCCACTCTTTCAAGGACTTGGTCAATGAATGGTAAGGGGAAATGGTCCTTCTTGGTGAATGATTTTAGCTTCTTGTAGTCAATACAGACCCTCCATCCACTACTCACCCTTGTTGGAAGAATCTCTCCATCCTCATTGGTTATCACTGTGATTCCGGCCTTTTTTGGAACCACTTGGATTGGGCTCACCCACTCACTCTCAGCTATGGGATATATAATACCAGCTTTTAACAATTTCAAAAGTTCCTTCCTTACTACCTCCATGAGATTAGGATTGAGTCGCCGTTGAGGTTGACGACATGGCTTTGAATCAGATTCCATAACAATCCTATGAGTCCCGATAAGTGGGCTAATCCCAGGAATATCAGAAAGGGTCCAACCAATGGATTTCTTATGCTTCCTAAGGACATCTAGAAGCATCCTCTCATTATTGTCTTCAAGGGAAGAAGAAATGACAATAGGATGTGTTTGATTTTCCCCTAGGAAGGCATAATTTAGTGCAACAGGAAGTTCCTTCAATTCAAGATCAGGTTAGTTCAGAATTTCAGCAGAAGATCGGGACATTGGATCAAGATCAATTTCTTTTTCTAGAGTTTCAGATAGGATTGATTCCCCACATGTAGAAGTTTCAGCTACTAGATTGGCTTGATCAGATTTAGGGAAGGAAATTGGAGTGGTCTCCATGAAAGTGGTTTCTTGAAAGGTTTCACTGATTTTTGGACCTAAGACTTCATCATAAGAGCAATTTGAAAATGATTCAAGCCAAGGAGATAAACTTCCTTCATATGAACAAAGGAAATCAATATCATCCTGACTTAAACATTCATCAAATATTCCTTGATGTTCCATGGATTCATTATCAATGATTCCTATCATGTTTACTTCATGAATGTCCTCATCATCCCCTATTTGTGAGCTTGTATTATAGATGTTCAAGTCTAGACTCATATTCCCAAAGGTGATGGTCATGTTCCCATTTTGGACTCGGATAACAGAGTTGATTGTTTCAAGGAAAGGACGACCAAGGATGATGGGGGTTTGTTCCTTATTTCCTAAGTTTAGATGGTTGTCAAGGACAATGAAATCAGCAGGGTAGATGAAGTTTTCAACCTTTACCAGAACGTCCTTGAAAATCCCCTTTGGAACCCTAATGCTACGATCAGCAAGTTGAAGTGTGACAGATGTGGGTTGGAGTTCTTCTAGGCCTAACTGGCAGTACACAACATATGGGATGAGATTGACACTAGCACCTAGGTCACACAAGGCCTTGACAACTTTGCTTTCTCCTAGTTCAACATTGATGTAAGGGCAACCCGGGTCTTTCAACTTAGAAGGAATGGTCCCTTGAATGGTGGTACTCACATTAGCAGCCAAAAGGACTTGGTTTTTATGTGAAAATTTTCTTTTAAAAGTACACAAGTCCTTGAGGTACTTTGAGTAGGCAGGTATGGTTTGGATTGCATCGAGAAGGGGTCTGTTCAACTTGACTTGTGAAAATATTTCCCTCAATGTTTCACTCAGTTCAAGCTTGGTTTTCCCCTTCATGCATTGAGGAAATGGTGCAGGTTGTGGGGTTGTTTGTTGAAGAGTTGTTTCCTTGAAAATGTTATCAGTTTCCTTAGTTTGATCTTGTGGTTCATTTGAATTTTCATCCATGTTTGAATCTTCAAGTGGGTTCTGAATTAGTTGTTCAGGATTCTCAATTGATTTCCCACTTCTTAAAACAGTCACAGCCTTTAGTTGTTCATGAGTTGTTTGAGCACAACTTGACTCTCCCCTTTAAGTTGAGGATGGAACCACCTGAGTAGGCATGGGTGCCTTTCCAATTTTGATGGTTTGAAGTTCTTTTTTTAGGGAAGATACCTCTGAGTTCATCCTCTCCATTTTTTTCACAATTGTTCTAGTAGGCTTTGTGGAACAGTTTGTGTGGGTGATTGAGTAGGTTGGTTTATCCCAGGGGGATATTTTTGGAGGTGGGATGGTTTGTTGAAAATGGACCGGTGACAGTTGGTATTGGATAGGTTGGGTTTGGAACTGGTTATGGGTTTGTTAGTTCTTATGGGGGTAAGGATTTTGTCCCTGTTGTTGGTTAGGTTGTTGGTTATCTTTCCAGCGGAAGCCTGGGTGGTCGTTATACCTTGGGTTGAAGGTGTTTTGGTATTGAGGCTTTTGAAAGTTCAAAGCATTTACTTCCAATGGGGGTCCTCCTAAGAGAACATCCTTGATGGATGGAATGGTTGGGCAGTTTTCTGTCTTATGGTCATGTTTGTCACAAATTGTGCAAACAGGGTCAACAGTTTGGATTTCATGGACTTCCCTAAGGTCTATCTCTTCAACCTTCCTAGAGAGTGCTACGAGTTTATCCCTAAGGCTTTACTCTTCTCTAAGTGTATGAATTCCAGTAGTTATTTGTGGATTTTCAGAATATGGTGAAGTTCCCCATGTTTGGTTTTGTTCAGAAAGGCTTTCTAGATACTCGTAAGCATCATTTGGGTCTTTGTTTTTAAAGGTTCCATTACACATCATGTCAATGAATTGTTTGTTCCCCGGACCCAAACCTTCATAGAAAATTCTCACTTGTTCAGGAATAGAAAAACCATGGTGTGGAACCATGTTTAGAGTTTCTTTGAACCTATCCCATGTTTCATAGAATGACTCTCCCTCTTTTTCAAAAAAGTTTTGGATACTCTTTTTAAGTGCAATTGTTTTATAGTGGGGAAAGTATTTTTTGTAGAATTCTCTTTGTAGTTGGTCCCAAGAGTTGATGGATGATGGTCTCAAATTGTTTAGACAATTTTTAGATCGATCCTTTAAAGAAAAAGGAAATAGACTCATCTTAGCTGATTCTAGTTGATGTGGGGGACACATGGTTTCTACAATGTCATTGAACTCCTTAATGTGAAGGTAAGGCATCTCGGACTCCATTCCATGGAATGTGGGAAGGTGGTTTAGGACATGGGGTTTAAAGATGTAGTTAGAATATCCTAGGGAATTGTGTCTAATGCATGAGGGGGCATTGGTTCAGGAAGGTTTGAGGTAGTCATTCATGGTTTGATCAATTGCATTACCCAAGTTTTGGGCTTCCTCATTTGGGTTTCCATTTTGGTTCCCACCCGGGTTTATGAGTTGGTTTCATTGAAGACCTTCCATTGAAATTGGCTCAATTTTGGACACTAGAGTATTATGAATATTAGGATCTAATGGAATGAGTTCCCTTGGTGTACTTGACTCCCCAAGCCTAGGACTATCCACCCTAACTATATGGTTTGATTGATCGCGGGTGTAGGCGGACATGCGCCAAAAGAAAAAAAACGATAAAGGGACAAGATAAGTGAATTTGGATGAGAAAAGAAGAAATGGGGGAGAATAGAATGGGTGTTTAGATGACTTAATTGGGTCCCCGTAAATGGAACCAAAATTTTATTCTCACTCAAATTTACCCAAAAGAAGAAGGTAAGACGGTCCTTGTAGTTTAGCTTGGGTTATCGAATCCACATAGACCTAAGAAGAAACCTATAGACACGTACATTCTATGGACTGTTTTTGGCTATAAAGTGGCTAACATGGATTGATTTTCGATGGGTTTGAAAGATATCTAATAGATTTAAGTGAATTCAATTTAAAATAATGAGTTGATCCTAGGTTATCGCTTGGGGTGGATTGGACGTATTTCATTTTTAATGATTTCAATTTCTTATATTTGAGATGGGTTCATTTAAGGAGATAAAACAACATCATCACTTACTGGTTTAATGCCTAAACCCTTTAATACTAATCACCTATACACTTGAAGGATCAATGTTTTGAGCACTTCAAGGTAAAGGTTCGTATTAGCACTTGAAGTGTGTGGCCTTAAATTCAACAAGGACGATGGAGTCTAAAAACCATCAAATAAAAATCTCAATTAAAGAAGTGATTATACATTAATGAGGTGATAAATAACATCCAATACAGCCCCTTGCTACTCCCTTGGATCAACCCATAATTGGGTTATCCCTCCATTGATCTCATGGTTTCAATGGAAGCAGAAAGTAGACTCATAAGGGAGGAAATGGAAAAGTAAAAAAACGCAATAAAATAACAATCACTCCACCGTTGTGTGATAATCTCACAAGGTTTGGTATGAACAAGTTCACACCTTGAACCAACGGTATCAAAGTGATAAAGAGAAGAAAAGAATAATAAGAGAAGAAGAACTTTTATTAAGAAAAAAGGATGATTTAAAACAACTTACATGTGGAAGATAAATTTGAGACAACAAAACCACAACATCACATTACAATAAAAGAAAGATCCAAAGATTCTTCAATCCTACAACACCACTGCCTTAAATAGGAATTTTTGAGCCCTTGGGTCGATCCTCCAATAGTCCAAGTCTCCTCAATTAATTGTGGAAGGCCATGGGTGGGTGGAAAGTAAGGGAGAGTTGATTTTTCCACCCTTGACCCGAGGTGGCAGCCAGCTTTCCTTTACCAAACAAACGCGTCTCAAAGACCTTCTAGATGGCCGAATCAGAGTGGTCCATAGATAAATAAAATGGATATCCGGATGTATTCTAACAGCCTATAAATTTGGGCCCATTTGGAGTTTCGTATTCCGAGATATGATAAAATTAGTGGACTTTTTTTCTGGGCCGCAGAATCTGGCCCAGAATTGTATCTCTAACTTGGGCCGCCTTAATGACCACCATATAGGCCTAATTAGCATTATATAATGAAGAGTTATTTGTTCCTATGCATGTATTATAGAATCCCACAAAATATGGGATTCATTGGGCTTGTATGTTGGGCCCAACAGTCTCATCAGTGGGCTAGTGTCCAATCTGCCTTCTCTAGAATTGCTTCCTTTCATCACAAAATATCCACATCTTCTTCCATGAATTCTCCATTGATCCCTGAATGAAACATGTTCATATTGGAGTGTAGATCAATTTCCAAAAATATCAAATTAAAATATGTATAATCATATGAATCATTTGGTACTTCAAATGATGTTCAAAAATGTACCACATAATAGTGCAATTTAAGAAGGTATTACAATCATAATGTGAAATGATGTTCAAAGTGTAAAATTCACTAAAATGGTGTTTATGAATAATAAGGCACATGAATATTATATATATTAACAATGAATATTATCCTCATTTAGTGGCTAATCACACCCCCCAACTTGAGTTTTGCTAGTCCCGAGCAAAATATATCTCAACAATATGAAATTCGAATTCCTTTTTTCAAAAACATTTTAATACACAATGATCACCAAAAAACCTTATACCAAACAATCATGAAACCCATAAAAATATTTTAATACAAGATAGATTCATAAGCAGATCCCAATCCCAAACACATTACTTTTTTCAAATTCATTTTCATATTTCATCCAATATCAATAAAGTATGAGGATGTTTTGTGCATCACAATAGACATGGGGGTTCATCTTTATTTAAGGGGGAAATGATGAAAGCGCTAGGTGGAATCACTTTTCAATATTAATATGAGTATTAAAAATTTTTTTGTATCATTTTTTTTTTGTTTTTTCAATTTTTCCATGGTAATTGAAATTGCACTCAAAAGAGTCAACCCCTGTAGCGAGACTTTGCCGATGACTCTCAGGCTCAAAGACCTTAGGGCACCAAGTGAAGCCCACATACTCGGGCATCATCTCGAGTTAACTCATTCAAAAACAAATTCAAATTAACAAAAATAGAGATAAAATTACTAACTCTGGGCCAGAAAACTATGGAGTCACGATCCCCAAGTGCCGAAAGCCACGCATTAGGTCATTTCATTGCTCTACGCGCAAATTTTTTTAATTTTTTTTTTTTGAATACTCATATTAAACTAAAATGATCACCAAACCTATGCTATTTATTTAGGGGACCCCATGAACTCAAACTAATACCCCACTATCCAAAGGACGTGCATTGTGATCTTTTTTTTTATTTGGATGAAAATATAAATGATGAAATATCACATTGGACAGCCACACTTTCCAAAATCAATGCTCATGAAATTATACAAGGATTAAAATCAGAATCAGGGTATGCTAAATTATTTGATATTAAGTTTCAAAGTGTGCAATGTTTATTACCATGTTTAAAGTTAAAGGAATTTTTCCTTCCATTTAATTATTTTTTTTTCAAATCATTCATTTTTTTTTGACACAAAAGAATTTTTTTATTTTATCTCTCCCCCCAAATTAAAACAACACTGTCCCCAGTGTTTGAAGAAATAAAAATTTAGAAGGAGTAGAGGCAGATAATGGAAGTTCAAAATGGAAATTGAAATTGAGGATCATGGAATGAAATCACCTGGTGGTTGAAGCTGAAGTTCTTGCTACTCCAAATTATTCCTTTGATCTCTTGGGGGATGTAGGAACCTCCTTGATTGAACATGTATCACCCAAAATAGTACCTAAACAAAAAGGAGAACAAACTAGACAAAACAAACAACACAACAACTTATTTAATTCCAAGTATCATCATTTTTAAGGTTTTTCCTTTTTTTTTATTTTTTTTTTAATGAAACTAATGATACATTGTCTTCTTTTTAATTTTTTGGGTAAGGTATTACTCAGGGATCACACCGCATGACACGGATGAATACGATGCTCCCCTTTCATACCCATCCATACTCATAATAGAAGAACAGGTCAATAGTCCTTTTTTTAAATGTAAAAATGATTAAATAATCCTATTTAAAATATAAAGTTTATTAAAACAACAAAATGATAAGAAACTTGAAGACCATGGGTTTCCTCCCATGCAGCGCTTTGTTTAACATCGTTAGCCCGACATGGACCCTAAATATATCAATTTTTTCCTTGTTCATAGGTTGGCTCAGCTAAATCAACCTCTATTTCCTGTTTATTGAATGATTCAATGAATGGTTTTAACCTTTGACCATTGACCTTGAAAATGTAACCACTTGTGAGATCTTGAATCTCTACTGCCCCATGGGGGAATACATAATGCACTATAAAAGGCCCTGACCATCTAGACCTTAAATTTCCCGGATGTAAATGAAGTTTTGAACTATACAAGAGCACAAGTTTTCCCGGTTCAAAATATTTGACCTTGATATTCCTAGATTGGTAGGCTTGAACTCTATCTTTATTGATCCTTGAATTTTCATAAGCCTCCATCCTTAGTTCCTCCAGTTCATTGAGATCTAATTTCCTTTTTGTTCTGGCCAATGAGAGGTCATAATCCATTTTCTTAATTGCCCAAAAGGCCTTATGTTCAATCTCCACTGGCAAATGGCATGCTTTTCCATAAACCAACCTATATGGGGACATTCCTAAAATGGTTTTATATGCGGTTCTATAGGCCCAAAGAGCATCTAAGAGTTTCTCAGACCAATCTTTCCTAGAGGGGTTGACAGTTTTTTCAAGAATTTGCTTAATCTCCCTATTCGCTAACTCATCTTGACCATTGGTTTGAGGATGGTATGCAATGGACACTTTATGATAAAAACCATACTTAGACATGAGTGAAGAGAATGGGCGGTTGCAGAAATGGGTTCCTCGATCACTGATTATAGCCCTAGGAATTCCAAATCTTGAAAATATGTTCTCTTTTAGAAATCGAATCACAACTTGATGATCATTGGACTTAGTGGGAATGGCCTCAACCCATTTTGAGACATAATCAACAGCAAAGAATATGTAGAGGTATCCCCGAGAGTTTGGTAAGGGACCCATGAAATCAATTCCCCAACAGTCAAATATTTCAACCACTAAGATGGGAGTGAGTGTCATTTGATTCCTTTTTGTGATGGACCCTACTTGTTGGCACCTAGGACAGCTTTGACAAAATGTGTAGGAGTCCCTTGAGAGGGTGGGCCAGAAAAGACCACATTGAAGAATCTTAGCAGATGTTTTCTTAGAGGAAAAGTGACCTCCACATGCCTCACTGTGACAGAATTTAAGGATGGACTCTTATTCAGATTCTGGAACACACCTCCTAATGACTTGGTCAGGGAAAAACTTATAGAGGTATGGATCATCAAACACATAGTTTCTAACATCAGAAAGGAATTTCCTTCAACCTTGAGTCCCTAAGAATTTTGGAATGACTCATGTCACTAAGAAATTTGCTATGTCAGCATACCAAGGGCAGTCACTCATAGAGTATAGGTGTTCATCAGGAAACGAATCAGACACAGAAAGGTGATTTGAGTTGTATTTGAATTCCATCCTAGAGAGGTGATCAGCTACAACATTTTCAACTCCCTTTTTATCCTTGACTGTGAGGTCAAATTCTTGTAAGAGAAGGACCCGCCTAATCAGTCTAGCCTTAGCATCTTGTTTTTGGAAGAGGTATTTTAGTGCAGAATGGTCAGTGAACACAGTGATGGGGGATCCTAAGAGGTAGGGCCTAAAATTCTCTATGGAAAACACAATAGAAAGTAACTCATTTTCAGTGGTGGTGTAGTTGATTTGGGCAACATTTAAGGATTTTCTTGCATAATCAATGACATAAGGAGTTTTATCACAATGTTGTCCTAACACAGCTCCAACAGCAAAGTCACTGGCATCACACATAAGTTCAAAAGGAAGGTTCCAATTTGGAGATTTCATAATGGGAGGAGAGGTGAGAGAGGATTTGAGGGTTGAGAATGAACCCTCACAGCTTTTTGTCCAAACAAATGGAGCATCCTTTACTAGGAGAGCACAAAGGGGACGAGATATTGAACTAAAGTCCTTGATTAATCTTTTATAGAAACCAGCATGTCCTAAGAAAGACCTTGCTTCCTTGACAGTTTTGGGTGATGGAAGGTGATGAATGATGTCAACCTTTGCTTTATCAACTTCAATCCCCCTACTCGAGACCATATGGCCTAGAACAAGTCCCTCTTTAACCATGAAATGGCATTTTTCCCAGTTTAGGACCAGATTCCTTTCTTCACATCTTGACAAGACTCTCTCCACATTCTACAAACATCCCTCAAATGTATCCCCAAACACAGAGAAGTCATCCATGAAAACCTCTAGAAAATCCCCTACCATGTCTGAGAAGATTCCCATCATGCACCGTTGGAAGGTTCCAGGGGTATTGTATAACCCGAAGGGCATGCGTTTGAAAGAAAAGGTTCCGAATGGACATGTGAATGTAGTATTACCTTGATCCTCTAGGGAGACCTCAATTTGATTGTACCCCAAGTACCCATCTATGAAACAGTAGAAGGCATGACCTGCCACTCTCTCAAGGACTTGGTCAATAAATGGTAAGGGGAAATGGTCCTTCTTAGTGAATGATTTTAGCTTCCTGTAGTCAATATAGACCCTCCATCCACTACTCACCCTTGTTGGAAGAATCTCTCCATCCTCATTGGTTATCACTGTGATTCCGGCCTTTTTTGGAACCACTTAGATTAGGCTCACCCACTCACTCTCAGCTATGGGATATATGATACCAGCTTTTAACAATTTCAGAAGTTCCTTCCTTACTACCTCCATGAGATTAGGATTGAGTCGCCGTTGAGGTTGACGACATGGCTTTGAATCAGATTCCATAACAATCCTATGAGTCCCGATAAGTGGGCTAATCCCAGGAATATCAGAAAGGGTCCAACCAATGGCTTTCTTATGCTTCCTAATGACATCTAGAAGCATCCTCTCATTATTGTCTTCAAGAGAAGAAGAAATGAAAATAGGATGTGTTTGATTTTCCCCTAGGAAGGCATACTTTAGTGAAACAGGAAGTTCCTTCAATTCAAGATCAGGTTGGTTTAGAATTTTAGCAGAAGATTGGGACATTGGATCAAGATCAATTTCTTTTTCTAGAGTTTCAGATAGGATTGATTCCCCACATGTAGAAGTTTCAGCTACTAGATTGGCTTGATCAGATTTAGGGAAGGAAATTGGAGTGGTCTCCATGAAAGTGGTTTCTTGAAAGGTTTCACTGATTGTTGGACCTAAGACTTCATCATAAGAGCAATTTGAAAATGATTCAATCCCAGGAGATAAACTTCCTTCATATGAACAAAGGAAATCAATATCATCCTGACTTAAACATTCATCAAATATTCCTTGATGTTCCATGGATTCATTATCAATGATTCCTATCATGTTTACTTCTTGAATGTCCTCATCATCCCCTATTTGTGAGCTTGTATTATAGATGTTCAAGTCTAGACTCATATTCCCAAAGGTGATGGTCATGTTCCCATTTCGGACTCAGAAAACAGAGTTGATTGTTGCAAGGAAAGGACGACCAAGGATGATTGGCGTTTGTTCCTTATTTCCTAAGTTTAGATGGTTGTCAAGGACAATGAAATCAGCAGGGTAGATGAAGTTTTCAACCTTTACCAGAACGTCCTTGAAAATCCCCTTTGGAACCCTAATGCTACGATCAGCAAGTTGAAGTGTGACAGATGTGGGTTGGAGTTCTTCTAGGCCTAACTGGCAGTACACAACATATGGGATGAGATTGACACTAGCACCTAGGTCACACAAAGCCTTGACAACTTTGCTTTCTCCTAGTTCAACATTGATGTAAGGGAAACCCGGGTCTTTCAACTTAAAAGGAATGGTCCCTTGAATGGTGGTACTCACATTAGCAGCCAAAAGGACTTGGTTTTTATGTGAAAATTTTCTTTTAAAAGTACACAAGTCCTTGAGGTACTTTGAGTAGGCAGGTATGGTTTGGATTGCATCGAGAAGGGGTTTGTTCAACTTGACTTGTGAAAATATTTACCTCCATGTTTCACTCAGTTCAAGCTTGGTTTTCCCCCTCATGCGTTGAGGAAATGGTGCAGGTTGTGGGGTTGTTTGTTGAAGAGTTTTTTCCTTGTCAATGTTATCAGTTTCCTCAGTTTGATCTTGTGGTTCATTTGAATTTTCATCCAAGTTTGAATCTTCAAGTGGGTTCTGAATTAGTTGTTCAGGTTTCTCAATTGATTTCCCACTTCTTAAAACAGTCACAGCCTTTAGTTGTTCAAGAGTTGTTTGATCACAACTTGACTCTCCCCTTGAAGTTGAGGATGGAACCACCTGATTAGGCATGGGTGCCTTTCCAATTTTTATGGTTTGAAGTTCTTTTTTTAGGGAAGATACCTCTGAGTTCATCCTCTCCATTTTTTGCACAATTGTTCTAGTAGGCTTTGTGGAACAGTTTGTGTGGGTGATTGAGTAGGTTGGTTTATCCCCGGGGGATATTTTGGAGGTGGGATGGTTTGTTGAAAATGGACGGGTGACTGTTGGTATTGGATAGGTTGGGTTTGGAACTGGTTATGGGTTTGGTAGTTCTGATGGGGGTAAGTATTTTGTCCCTGTGGTTGGCTAGGTTGTTGGTTATCTTTCCAGCGGAAGCCTGGGTGGTCGTTATACCTTGGGTTGAAGGTGTTTTGGTATTGAGGCTTTTAAAAGTTCAAAGCATTTACTTCTACTGGGGGTCCTCCTAAGAGAACATCCTTGATGGATGGAATGGTTGGGCAGTTGTCTGTCTTATGGTCATGTTTGTCACAAATTGTGCAAACAGGGTCAACAGTTTGGATTTCATGGACTTTCCTATAGTCTATCTCTTCAACCTTCCTAGAGAGTGCTACGAGTTTAGCCCTAAGGCTTTACTCTTCTCTAAGTGTATGAATTCCAGTAGTTATTTGTGGATTTTCAGAATAAGGTGAAGTTCCCCATGTTTGGTTTTGTTCAGAAAGGCTTTCTAGATACTCGTAAGCATCATTTGGGTCTTTGTTTTTAAAGGTTCCATTACACATCATGTCAATGAATTGTTTGTTCCCCGGACCCAACCCTTCATAGAAAATTCTCACTTGTTCAGGAATAGAAAAACCATGGTGTGAACCATGTTTAGAGTGTCTTTGAACCTATCCCATGTTTCATAGAATGACTCTCCCTCTTTTTCAAAAAAGTTTTGGATACTCTTTTTAAGTGCAATTGTTTTATGGTGGGGAAAGTATTTTTTATAGAATTCTCTTTGTAGTTGGTCCCAAGAGTTGATGGATGATGGTCTCAAATTGTTTAGACAATTTTTAGCTCGATCCTTTAAAGAAAAAGGAAATAGCCTCATCTTAGCTGATTCTAGTTGATGTGGGGGACACATGGTTTCTACAATGTCATTGAACTCCTTAATGTGAAGGTAAGGCATCTCGGACTCCATTCCATGGAATGTGGGAAGGTGGTTTAGGACATGGGGTTTAAAGATGTAGTTGGAATATCCTAGGGAATTGTGTCTAATGCTTGAGGGGGAATTGGTCCAGGAAGGTTTGAGGTAGTCATTCATGGTTTGATCAATTGCATTCCCCAAGTTTGGGGCTTCCTCATTTGGGTTTCCATTTTGGTTCCCACCCGGGTTTCTGAGTTGGTTTCTTTGAAGACCTTCCATTGAAATTGGCTCAATTTTGGACACTAGAGTATTATGAATATTAGGATCTAATGGAATGAGTTCCCTTGGTGTACTTGACTCCCCAAGCCCAGGACTATCCACCCTAACTATATGGTTTGATTGATCGCGGGTGTAGGCGGACATGCGCCAAAAGAAAAAAAACGAGAAAGGGACAAGATAAGAGAATTTGGATGAGAAAAGAAGAAATGGGGGAGAATAGAATGGGTGTTTAGATGACTTACTTGGGTCCTCGGAAATGGCGCCAAAATTTTATTCTCACTCAAATTTACCCAAAAGAAGAAGGTAAGACGGTCCTTGTAGTTTAGCTTGGGTTATCGAATCCACATAGACCTAAGAAGAAACCTATAGACACGTACATTCTATGGACTGTTTTTGGCTATAAAGTGGCTAACATGGATTGATTTTCTATGGGTTTGAAAGATATCTAATAGATTTAAGTGAATTCAATTTAAAATAATGAGTTGATCCTAGGTTATCGCTTGGGGTGGATTGGACGTATTTCCTTTTTAATGATTTCAATTTCTTATATTTGAGATGGGTTCATTTAAGGAGATAAAACAACATCATCACTTACTGGTTTAATGCCTAAACCCTTTAATACTAATCACCTATACACTTGAAGGATCAATGTTTTGAGCAATTCAAGGTAAAGGTTCGTATTAGCACTTGAAGTGTGTGGCCTTAAATTCAACAAGGACGATGGAGTCTAAAACCCATCAAATAAAAATCTCAATTAAAGAAGTGATTATACATTAATGAGGTGATAAATAACATCCAATACATCCCCTTGCTACTTCCTTGGATCAACCCATAAGTGGGTTAGCCCTCCATTGATCTCATGGTTTCAATGGAAGCAGAAAGTAGACTCATGAGGGAGGAAATGGAAAAGTAAAAAAAACGCAATAAAATAACAATCACTCCACCGTTGTGTGATAATCTCACAAGGTTTGGTATGAACAAGTTCACACCTTGAACCAACAGTATCAAAGTGATAAAGAGAATAAAAGAATAATAATAGAAGAAGAACTTTTATTAAGAAAAAAGGATGATTTAAAACAACTTACATGTGGAAGATAAATTTGAGACAACAAAACCACAGTATAACATTACAATAAAAGAAATCTCCAAAGATTCTTCAATCCTCCAACACCACTGCCTTAAATAGGCATTTTTGAGCCCTTGGGTCGAGCCTCCAACAGTCCAAGTCTCCTCAATTAATTGTGGTAGGCCATAGGTGGGTGGAAAGTAAGGGAGAGTTGATTTTTCCACCCTTGACCCGAGGTGGCAGCCAGCTTTCCTTTACCAAACAGACGCGTCTCAAAGACCTTCTAGATGGCCGAATCAGAGTGGTCCATAGATAAATAAAATAGATATCCGGATGTCTTATAACAGCCTGTAAAATTTGGGCCCATTTGGAGTTTCGTATTCCGAGATATGATAAAATTAGTGGACTTTTTTTCTGGGCCGCAGAATCTGTCCCAGAATTGTATCTCTAACTTGGGCCACCTTAATGACCACCATATAGGCCTAATTAGCATTGTATCATGAAGATTTATTTGTTCCTATGCATGTCTTATAGAATCCCACAAAATTTGGTATTAATTGGGCCTGTAGGTTGGGCCCCACAGTCTCATCAGTGGGCTAGTGTCCAATCTTCCTTCTCTAGAATTGCTTCCTTTCATCACAAAATATCCCCATCTTCTTCCATGAATTATCCATTGATCCCTGAATGAAACATGTTCATATTGAAGTGTAGATCAATTTCAAAAAATATCAAATTAAAATATGTATAATCAGTTGAATCATTTGGTACTTCAAATGATGTTCAAAAATGTACCACATAATAGTGCAATTTACGAAGGTATTACAATCATAATGTGAAATGATGTTCAAATTGTAAAATGCACTAAAATTGTGTTTATGAATAATAAGGCACATGAATATTATATATATTAACAAATAATATTAGCCTAATTTTGTGGCTAATCAGAGGAAGTGCTGGGAAAGGAGATGACATGCTCCCCAGGGGGGACGGGAGGACCATCGCAGGGGCAGAGGGGAAGGGTTGGGCAGGGGGAAGAGGGTTTGGGTGGGGGGAGAGTGGAAATGGACGGGTGACGGTTACAATGCAGGGATGGGCTGGATGGGGGGGGGCTAGACTGGAGGGCAGTGACGACGGGCTAAGCAGGGGATAGGTAATGCCCTAGGCAGCAGGTGTGGATTAAATTTTTTCTTCATTCAAATAGTTTTCAGTTTTTCAAATATGGCATGATTGTTTTCTGATAGAGTCTACCATGTTAGCATTTTATATTATTTATTTAAATTAGTAGTTCTTTTTCATATTCATATTCTTTAATTGTTTTCATTGAATTTTTGTATGGTTTTTTTTCATAGATGAATATTGTAAACAAATAAGCCATTTGATTATGACATGATTTTTTTGACTTCACATGATTAACCAGTTATTTTTTCCAAATAAGTATGTCTCATTTACTCACATTAATTTATAATTATAGATTTCAGGGATCAATATAACTGTCAACAAACATGAAAAACTACAACTCTACATCAATGATGCATGGTGGTACTGGGAGGCTTTTAACTACACATTTTGATGACATGAATTGTAATCTGATCTGCACACCCAATGTTGTTGAAAATTATCGTTCCTGTTTATATTTTCAAACATGTATCTACTACAGAAATATTATTGATGTTCTCTTATCATTTTTAAATTAAATTCCATAGTTATATGTCAAAGGTAAAACTTTATTGATGTTCTCTTACCAGGATTCTGTTTCATTGTTGACCTATCTAAAAATTAGATTTTCATACTTTTTTTCTGTGAATAAATTTATAATTTCAATGTATTTTTATTAATTTTCATTTTGTTTCACCATTGGTTACTTCGTTGTTAATTTTATACAGAAGGCTGCTTAGTATCTAAATTTTGTTCCTCAATTTCTGTAACTTTTATTCCTCATTATGTATGTCATTTTCATTTCAAATATATTCAATATTAATATAAACTATTATGTTTTAAAAATAGTAATCTATAGTTAATAATACGAATTATTTTATAGTGCCGTGCATCACATGGGTGGAGTGCTTGTTTGTATCTAAAGAATCTTAAAACTTATTTCACATTTATTTTTAACCTCTAAAATATAATAAAAATAAATGAAACATATCATATCATAAAAATACTTATTTTAATAATATTACATGTCAATGTGGAATTTTGTACACCACACCCCAAAAAAAGTCGTGAATATAGAATATATATCATAGAAATAAAAGTGAGATGAAAAACACTTACCATAAGTATGATTTGTCACATGTGTATTTTTATTCATAAATAATTAAGACATGTTAATTATATAAATTTTTTAGAACATTTTAAAGTTTATTTATATTTTAAATTAACTTACTATAATGTAATATAAATTTTCATAGTCACTTATGTTTACGTCAGATGTTTTGACGATATTTGGATTATGTGTACAAAATGATTTAGGTATATTGACTATGGAATGCGTTTCTTTTATTTAAACATATAATTAATAATATTCATGAAATAATTCTCATATTTATACATAAATCGTACTTTTAAAAAAATTAATTAATTATTATTATGAAAAATTATCTAATGTTACGATCTTAGAGATGGTGGGTCATACGTACTCAGGAGTAACATTTCCATTTTTCAATAATTAGTATTGAAAGAAGGTAACAAATATTTTATATTTTGAGAATAATAAGAATATAAAAAATAAAATTTTATTTAATTATATTCAATTATATATATTATTCTTGTAATGTTGTGGTGAAAGAAAGAATCACATTTCTTCTAGGAGAAGGTAGTCCACATATCCATGAAGGACATTATCATTTTTTAGTGAGTGAAAAGGTAAAAAATGACATATTATATTTCAATAATGATAAATATTTCATATATATAATAGATATGATATTCATACTACATATATTTATTATATTTACCCTTATTACATTCCATGTAACACATTAGTGGAAAAAAATCACAACGTTGTCCAAGACTGTAGTCCACTGTACACTTGAGAAAAACTATCATATACTATACAGAATAGAATGTAAAAGGGTAAATTTTTATAATAACTCCATAGGTATAATTATGTTATAAAAACAACATATAATCTTTGGATCCAATGACACACTCAACTGTGAAATGTGGTAATGAAAAAAATGAAAGACATCGGTTTCTGAGGCGGTATTTTACAGTAAAAATGAATAATGATTCTGTAATCCATTTGATGGAAGTGTATCTAGTTGTAGGAAAACCCCATTTCAATCTTGTAGATATTGTGAGCCAACGTCATCTTAAGATGTGTATTTTTTAGTAGAAGATAATTCTATAAAAAAATTATCACTAATAACAATAACTTTATTAAAATAAAATAATATTTATTCATATATAATCTTAACATTTTATAAAATAAATTTCCAATTGGGTATTATTTTATTAACTAATATATAGAAACATTATGCATATTAAAACAATTTTTAGAAACACCTATTTTAAACCCAAAAAACCTATACCAAAAACCAATATAAATTTGATTCGATGAAATTAAGTGGATTCAATATAACTAAATAATAAATAGGTAAATTTTAAGAATATTGAAGACATGTTATGACCTTTAAATTATTTATTTTATGGAAAATAATAAACTTATTATAAAAACTATTAATTTTAAATGTTTACTGAAAAATTAATGTTTTCTGAAAAGTTGCAAAACTTCTCCCAATGTAAATTTAAATATTCTGATTCAAAAATTGAATTTCATTTTATCTAATACATTTTATAAGAGTTCCCAAAATTTATTAAAATATTTTATTAAAGAAGAGTAATAAAAAAAATTTAAGAAAACATTCCATTGAAGAATGAAATCAATTTACTAAAAACTGATTTATTATTTACTAAAAGATTATATATAAGTTAAATTGGGTATGATATATATATATATATATAAAATAAATTTTTTATCACTAATCGTACATTCGAATTTAATGTATCTATTATATAGTAAATATAAATTATGTTTCATTTATGTTTGGTGTTGTGTGTTGAATACACTATCCAACATAAAAATCATGGGGTTGCATGTGACACGGGTTCCAATGAGTGTTTTGTATAATTAAAGATGAATATAAACATGAATTTAACTCAATATGAACTCATTCTTGTGTTTAATCGATGATATCCAATTTAATTGTTTCTTTTAAAATCGTAGGATCTTATATCATGAATAAACTATCTGGATTATGTTTTCTTCCTAATAACATAGACACAGAAATCACACCAATTAGAGAAATTTTCTTGGAAATACCACAATCTAATTTTTTTAGTAGTTGTAGTATAATATATACGAATATGTATTAAAACAAATATATCAAATTGATACCATGGTTTATTATCACATTTACCAAAGGGATCAGAAATCAAATAATCAACTTTCATTAGTAACAATTCATTAACAATAAGCCTCGTCGTAGTTCCAATACCCACTCACAAAACTTCCCCTTTCAAATTTACTTGAGATTAACTAAGAACAACTCAATTAACATCCTATAATGTGAAAAAGTATATTCCAAACCTAAAATAAGTACTCATAATAATAATGTATAATTACAAGACCAACTTATTTTATAAAACTCCAAATGAGACTTTAAGTTTACCATATACAATAAAATTAAAAAACATCCTTTTAAAACACAAAACGTTTCATCATAAATAAAAACATCATTTACCTCCTTTATAGGTTTCCATAGAATACCAAAAACAAAATTGGTATAAAATATATTTTTAAACATTGGTTGCATCAATAGGAAATCAGGAAAGGGTAAAACCCAGTCATTAATTATCAAAACCATTTCAAAAGTTCCCTCTAGAAATTTCCAAATTCCCTTTGTACGCACAATGATTTTAATTTAAAAATAATTATTAATTCATGAAAAACATACCATGATCAATATAAAAATCCTTGTAATAATTAATCAAACCCATTATGGGTGTAATACATATACATAAATTGTGATGAATATAGTTTTTGCAAACCCAATAATTTCATTACAAGTGAAATAAAATAAATTCCCTGAAACAACTTCAATACTCTTCAAGAAACATATCATCTTCCATGGTGGGATCCAAACCGAGCAAGTAAGTGACCTCTAAACCCCCAAAATAATGAATTCGTTATTGTTAAATCTATCTTGATCCCAAAATTAACCCCAAATAATGATTAGGGTTTGTAGAATAAAGTACATCTTAGGGGAATAGAAGAGGGGAGAATAGAATAAGGAACAAAGGTTCAACCATGCTAAATCATTTATTAAAGAATGTGGAGGATCCAAAGAAAAAAGGGGTAGGGAAGCTATATCCTTAATCATGACCTATATATTGAAAAACTTATATATATATGGGGGAATTTGGTCAAACACCATTGAAATTTAATAAGGGTAGACTATTAACATCAAGAAAACAACAGGCGTGAAAAAATCATGTTGTGATTTGATCAACTTGTTAAAGTAAGACCTATGTCCAATAAATAAACAAATGAACACCGCCCTAATTTGAGATATTTTGATTCCTTAACTTATCTTGGAATAACTACACCCTAGTAATCTACACATGTTGTGGTCCCTAACTACTTTTCCATCTCAATAAAATGACCCAACAGTTAGTGTTTGGTCATGACATGGCATCTTATGTCACATTGAAACCCCTTCCACGCCTGAAGATAAAAAAAAGGAATAATCAATACACATAATTTGAATAACCCCATCACAACACAACCATACTTAGTCATTGTGTAACCCACTATAGTCTCAAACTGTAAGTTATCTAAAACAGGCATTTCATTGTGACCCAACTATGTCATTGTAAAACCATTTTTTGATAACATTTCATGCCTTAGAAAACACCAAAAACTACCAAATTCCCCCAAAATTATATAATAGTAAATCCCACAGTGACATTGGTGGGTCATAAATTTTATTTCCAGGGGTTTTCCTGATTAAATGTATTATTTAGTTCCTATGTGACACATATGAATAACTTATCTTTATTTTTCACGAGGGTCCAATATATCCCTCCAATGCATTGGGAAAAGTATTATATGTTATTTTATTATTAGGGAATGTGATTATTAATGATCGATCCACTGTGTAATGTAGTTGGTGATATATAATCTATGAATATATAATATGAAAACGGTGATCCATGATACACTATGTTAAGATGGCATTGGATGTTGTACTTGATTTATGATATGATATATATTAATAAATTTATGCCACATTCATATGTAATTATTCAGTGGTGTATAATTTTTTAAAATAATTTTATGTCATGGTATATGTTTTACTCTTCCTTGATGATAGATTTATACTCCTATGTCCACATTCCATTATCTATATTATCATATCATCTCTTAATATTTATTTTTATGATCTCAATATCTAATAAATCAAATATTTATCTCATGCTAATGTATTCTAAGAATATTATAAGATAATAATTTTTTAATCAAATATATATTTTATTCCTTATTTAGAGTTTGATCTCACTCCTTATTTTTGATATTTCCCTATGTAATTTCATTAAGGGACATGTTTAAACGGAAGTCATGAGTAGTGAATTTTGTGGAATATGTTGAAGTAATTGTGTGAAATAATATATTAATATTCTTAATAACCATAGAAAAAAATACTTTGGGTTTCATTATTATGTTTTAAATTATGAGATATAATGTTTTAATTATGAAAATTATAAAATATATTTTCAGTTAATTAAAGAATAGTCTCAGCGGGTTTTAGATCTTGGCTTTGTAATTGTTTTTCATTTTTTAGAATTATAAGAGAACCAAACATAAACAAGCCCGAATTGAATTGAAATAATAATGGGATACAATGAAGGTGTTAAAGTGTAATAAAAAATGAGTTTGGATTTTTATAATATTTTTTACATTGTTCCCCTTAATATATTTGAGTTTATTACTCATGTTACCCATTTTATATTATATAATTCGAAATTGAGTTATGAGCGTTTGGTTGTGAGAGTAACATTCATTAATGTAAACATATAATTTTATTATAGTTCTATATATTCCTTCTTATCTTGAATTATAAATAAGACTATTGATTCATATTCTCAAACATTAGATACATAATTATCATTGAAAACACATAATGGTGTGACGATTCCATCCAAGTTATATAACACTTATATGAATCTGGTTTTTTGGAAGATAAATCCTATAGATGTATTTTTTCTACCCATGGTAATTTTTTATTTGATTTTGGGAATGTATTTGAATTCAATAAAAAAAATCCTTATTAATTATTATGAAATTGAAATGTAATTTCATATCATAAATCACTACTTAAAAAAATATCATTGCAAGTATGATGGTGGGCTCTCTTTGGAATAAATTCCCTTAATATTTGTTTGGATACATGATAATGAAGGATATATTGAAATAGTGGGTGCCCTAGACCCAACTATATAGTAATTTTGATTACCTTATCTTGTATATAGTTAGTTATAAATGATGTTATCCTACCATTATAGTGTAGGCTTTTCTGCATCCACGATTATAATGGTAATTTCTAAAGATAAATTGTCATGTTGAGAGGTTATAGATGATACTATGCTATACTGAGAACCATTAGATACTATGACACTAATATTGAATATATGTTTTGTATTCTATATATATTTTACTGATCGGAAATAGTAGATTTTGACTATCAGGTGTTGGGGGGTCATAAGAATTGAGACTTCTTCTCATGATGTTTGAACATGGTGATCTATAGTAGTGAGATTGTGAGGACATACCCACTAATAAGAACACCACAAGTTTTTGGTGTCATTGGTTGTTCTTATATAAAGAAATTTGTATTGGTCTCTTGACCTGTGATCATTACCAGTGTGTGCCATTTGATTTTACACATTAATGCAAGGAAAAAACCTTAGTATTGGAATATTGGTGTGGTAGCTTGCGTTGGGTCTATCGTTGGTTGTATGACATTGGTTGAATGGTCAAGAAAACATTTGTCACTTTCATGTTTAGGAATTTTTATATCTTAGGCCTAGTTGATCAGGATGGTGCAACCTTTATAAGTATTTGGCTGAAGTAGTGGAAGGGAAAATCCATAGAGATATATCAACAATTAATAAAGAAAGAAAAGGACAATGGCACAAGTGTGCACCCTACTTTATGATATATTTAATGATAAAGATATTATAGTACACAGGTAGTGTTTGTAGTTTGGTTGCCAATTCTATGACTATCCTTTTCTTTTTAGTGTCTATGATGGGTTTCTAGACTCTGCTCATGGTCTGTGGATTTATTCACTACTGTCGAGATAAAGGCTTAGAGGGTCACACATAATAGAGCATTCAAGAATCCGCCATATTCAGTTGAATAGGTATATAGACATGGTGGACCCCACCATAGAGTTTCAGTGTTTCCCAAGTTATCAATCACCAAAATAATTAAATAAATTCATTAATATTCAATTAATGAATATTTAGGATTGAATTTTTTATATGTATTAAAAAGTTTAGTAAATACAGGAAAATATTAATGAAACGAATATTATTTTAATATTCAAGGTTTGTTTAATATTAAGCGGGGTGGAAATCGGGTTAAATGGATTTGATTATATCATGTAATATATTTTATATATTACTAGTATTTGATAAAATAATAAATTATTTTTTCACAGTTTCGTTCACCGTTAATATTTATTTAGTGGGGTAGGGGAACCCAACTGTGTATTTTACTAACTCCGCTATAAATACAACGTAGTATCTCTCTCTATGATACAATTCATTCATTCATTTCACGGAATGAAATCCAGAGAATCTCTCTTCTCCTACTATCTAGAGAGAGAAGCTCTTCATCCAAGAGTTAGGATTAAGAACTCCCTCAAACATCGAAGATATCTTGATGTGGTGATCATCAAGACATCAAAAGTGATCAAAAATGGTCACAGTGGTTCAAACCGCATGTTGATCTGATCTCGAATGGCCATGTAATGATGATTTTAATTTTTTGTCTTTGATCCCTTTTGTGGTTTGATCGCAGGTATTAAATTTAATTCATTATGAATCAGTAATCAACTTTATATTGTTCAATGGATAATAATTTGAATAATAATTATATTACTATAATAATATTTATATTATAATTATAATAATACAATAATAATATAATATTATTTTATTATAATAATTTTATTATTATTAAATCAAAAGGCTATTTATCCTTTAAATTTTTTTTTGGAAGAATTTCCTTTTAAATAAAAAAATTAGAGTTGGACTTGACCTTAAAAAAAAAGGGGGCGGTGGAGGAAGACTTCAAAAGAATTCATAAAAAATCAAAAGTGGGGTATGCGCGAACACCCTAACCTGCTTCCTTGGTACGCCACCAGGAGCCGCCGGAACCAGAACCGCTATTCGCCTACCTCCTAGGAGGCGCACCATTGGAGCCAGCCTCCCATGCTCTATCGGTTTTCACCGTCCTGGTTGCGACCGCCTCTCCTCTGTCACAGGGGTGTTTAACCCACCTCATCGGAAATCTGTGTCACTACCCTCAGCCCGCACTCATCGTCACACCACTCTGTAGGCCTCACCCTTCTGGCTTCCCCTAGTTGTGGCCACCGACCTCCACTGGAACTACAGATCTGTTAGATAACTGCAAGTTTTTAAACGGGGAAAATATGGCCCCAAAATGGTCCAGGAAAATATTCCTATCCTGAAACGGGTTTAGCAGGATCGTCCTTGCCCAATTTGGCCCTTTCACGGTATGGTACGACCCTACATGGTTTTGGCCCAACCATATAGGCCCTACAGTCGTGTTTTGGGGACCAGCCAATTTAAATTAATCAAAGATAATTAATTTAATTAGTATATTTTTTATCTAAATTATATTAATTAAAATTAATTTATCATAATTATTATAATACCCTAATAAAATTAATTAATATTGGTTGAAATTTTAATAAAGATAAATAAATATAATTTTTATATCAAAATTAAATTAATTAGAGGAATGATAAATAATTAAATTATCAGAATTATTTAGTTTGTTTAATTTCATTAATTAACCCTAATACTTAATTTATGAAATTTAATTTTATCACGCATTATCAAACTGCATGATGGTCTTCAGAAATTTCCTATATTTGTTGAATTTATTTAGTTAATTATTTTAACTGTGAGAGATGATTGTAATTAATTAAATAGGCCATATATGCATCATCTTTATTTTTGGATAAAATGTATAATGGCCTGCATGCCCAATATTGAAGCAATTTTCATTTATACCCTTAGTCCCCCTCACCTGCGCGCGAGAATTTTTTGTATGTCGGATGAAGATGGTGCTAGACGACTTGTAGATCCATCCAAGATGATGTGATACTCCAATACATGTGGTAGACCCCGCCAAGGCAAGGTGATACTTCATATGGAAAGTGAACCTATAGAACAGTGAGGGTTGCATCAAGAATCAATCTTTGACTCAAGTATGATGCCCCTAGGTCATTTAGATGCACAAGAACAGTTGGGTAGTAGTTTACCTTTAGGCATTAATCTATTATATTATGCATTTTAGAATACCAGGAGAAATACATAAAATATAAGATAATAACATGCATAAATAATCAACCTATGATTTTTGTTAATGATTAGTTGTGAGTGTGAAAACATAGATGAAAAAAATTCATAGAAATAGATCACATTTTTCAAAAGAAAAAAACCTTTAAAGTAATATGAAGTCATTTCGGCCTTCCATCTTTTAAGTTGGAACAAAACCGAGTGTTCGGGGTGTCAATCATGCCATGGATGAGGGTGCCTCCTACTACAGGGGAGTTCTTATTAGTGTGGTGGGTTGACATAGATAAAATTATAGCAAAGAAATAGTCATAACTAGCTTGATGTAATTTTAGAAGTTGTGACTTCACTCAATAGTTAAAGGAACTGCGAGTTAATGCAGCTGTCTTGCCAAAAGACAACCTTGAACCCTCCGAGTAGTGGTGTAGCCCTAGGTTGTAGATTATGAGGGATGTTCAGGGATCCTTTCCACTAGAATACTAAAATGATATTGTATTCGGATTCTAGTACAACGGGCTCCTATAATTCAAAATATTAGTGGGAGACATTTAATGTTGAAATTTATCAGTAATGTCACATCTAGTAATCGACATAAATGGTACTAATATGAAAAAGTTTAATTTGTAAAAATGGTAAGTAATATCACAATAAAACTACGATAAATAATGGATAATGTTAATGTCCAAAAAAGGACAACTTTTCATGTATAGTACAGGTTCTTGCACAAAATACTACTATATTGAAAATTCAAGGTGCTTGTGTCCTAACATGTTAAGCCACCTCATGAAGTGAGGGTTTAAAACTGATTACAGGAGACTCATGAATCAAACATTGGATATTACTATCATAATGTTATCATCAATTTCAGATGTTAGTTGTGTTCACTATATCATGACATGGATGATGTCACATATAGTGACATCTCTAAGAAGTTTCCAAGGAGAATGTAAAGAAATATTTGAATGTGATGATTGCACTCGGTTTGTGTAAAGTGAAAGACAATTCACAATCTTCCATGGAATCACCTTATTATGCCTTTTACACCAAATTTCCCTATTTTCATTTAAGGATACAAACGAGTGCTATAGAATAAGATCTTAATTACCTTTAAGTTAAAATTCTCCAAGAAATTAAAGAGAGCACCATCTTGTTCTTATAGATAATATGTTGAAAGACAAGTCGAAAAGGCCTAGGGAAATTTACATCAAAGAACCTTTGTAATTTCCATCAATGTAATGAGGTTTTTTATTTAATAGGAAGATATTTTCATTACATATTGAAATAAATTTATGGACGTTTAAAATGCAGTGAACTAAAATACAAGAAACAAGTACCTGCTTCTCGTGTAGTTTGTATTCATAAAATAAAAGTATTGTTTTCCCACATACATATTGGGTATTAAGTACAATATTCCTTTCACACATATGTATTGAAATACAATAACCATGTAAGTTGATAAACATTACTAAGAATATGGTGTCTTCTCCAAGTAGCTGATAAAGAGCGATTCATAAGTCCATAGTGAGAAACACATAACATCTAATTGACAAGTGATTAATTCAAATTGAACATGTTATTGAGTATAATGAAGAAATTTTTCTCACATTCCCATTGGACATTATGAGACATTATTCCATGTTTTGGAGTTAATGTTTTTTGTTGTAACATACTCAATAAATAGTTGATAAATACTTGAATCATAGGCAATAATTAATGAATATAAAAATGTTAGACTTACCCAATTGTGGAAATATGATTTTTTTTAAAAGTAAAACTAAAAGTGAACGTCAATGATATACCCATTATGGTATTTAGTTTTGACACAACTAAACACCTATGGTATAATCAACATCTTTAGTTTAAACAAACAATCCTTTAGAAATACTATTATGAAAAAAATCATCTGGGGTTAGTTTGACAAGATAGTGTGAACTAATCCTATAGAAACATAGAGGTAAAGATACTTCATAATTTTCTTTTAAGTTATTATCGAATGGTAAAATGAAGTATGTGCATGGTCAGAAGACTTGAGTTGCATCGATCCGGCATGACAAATAATATCCTGACTGTGCAATAAAAGATCATGATAGTGTAGTGTGGAGTAAATCCAAAATGCACATTACCTTATCTACTGAAACACATGGCCTATTGTTGCCTATCGACCAGTCAAGGTTCTGGTGCTCTTCTAATGTTAGTAGCAGCACTCGGGTCGAATCCCCAGTGATGATACTTTGTAATAGTCGTTTGTTTTTAGTTGATTACATTCTGATTGGGGGGTTTGTTTGTAGAGCTTAAATGAAGTGATTAATGATTGGTTTTTGATTTGAAAATTTGATAAATATTGGGGTGAGTTCATTTTTAGGGATTTAATCTTGTGATATCATGGATCTTTGCTTTATATTGCAGTTAATTTGACACCCACTTCGCAAGATAATTTTGATCAGAATTACTAAGTGTTAAGGCTTTAATCCAAGACTTAACTTAACTTAGTGTTCTAATATCAATTAGAGCTTCTTTATGGTACTATATTTATGGTTCCCATAATCCATGGAAACCACATGTTAAACGAAACAATTCATTAATCCATGACATGTTAAGTCCAATATACACAATGTTAAATTAAAGAATATTCATCGAGAAAATACTCTCAATCAATTAACATCCCCAAATTTTGAATCACCCCAATAATATATTTACTCAGCCATTGATATTAATATTAATCTGGTTTATATATTTATGATGATGAATTAACAAGAGAATAAAAAGAAAGTGATTAGAAAAGAGTGGTATGTCGAACACACACACACGAACAATGATGATAATTAAAAAAAAAAATTCGATTGAATGTGGAAGCAAAAGAAGGGAAGTGTATTCAAGTGAATTTATACTATTTTAAGAACATTAATATTAAACTACAGAAGGTGGATGAGAATAAGAGATATTGAAGAAGAAATTTTCATTAAAACAGAATTACCAAACACAAACTTACAAGTTTACAAACTAAGAACAACACAAAAGTGAAAGGAAACAAAGAGAGGAGGAAGGGTATCTCAAGTAAAAAAATGAGTATGTAAGGTCTTCCCAAGCCCTTGTAAAGTCTTTTTCCATGCCAATATGTGATTCTATCTTCTGAAATGACATCCCTTCTGAAGGAGAGGAGGGGGATGCATTTATAGCCCAAGGAAGTGGACTGTTTTCATTCCCAAGTGCTCCCTCCATTTGTATCGCCAAGTTGGCTATTCAGACAGCTGAATCTCGGAATATATCCTTCTTCAATGTTGTAGATAATAACGTCCTAAGATGTCTCCCAAAATTTTGAGTCATTTTAACCAATGTAACCAAAGTTATGGCCGGATGACTAAACAATATTAATCTGTCCATTTCAATCCAGTCTTTTTGAAGTCCAAAACATGAAAGAGTTTGTG
The DNA here is from genome assembly GCA_963277665.1 of Viscum album. Lineage (NCBI taxonomy): Eukaryota > Viridiplantae > Streptophyta > Magnoliopsida > Santalales > Viscaceae > Viscum > Viscum album. Next base: position 1,629,987 of record OY728148.1, on the reverse strand, counting down.
AATAGTACTATGCCTTCAAAACCGAATGATTTATTAAAAAAAGTCGGTCTACTATATCTCCTCTTTCACACTGCAAAATCTCAGCTTGATTAGAATAATAAATCATGAGATATGTCAAGAATTGTGTACAAAGTTTAATTCTCGCCCAGAATGGTGGGCTAGACTTCAATGATTCATTTGGGCCCATTTTTCTTAGATTTGGGCCCTAAAATTTTTACCCGGGATTATTTTGGATAATCAGGAACACATGGTGGAGTTTTAAAAAATATGGTCTTCGGGAGTGAGACCTGTATCTCAATCATCAAGGCCGATCTAGTTTCTTCACTAATTCTTTAGGTCATCTTATGTTGTCCATATGAGCCTACAAATGGAAGAATTGGCCCATGATTCCTTCTAAAGATATGTGAGAAATTTAATAAGGAATCCTAAAAAATAAGAACCACACAATTTTAATCAGTAGGTTGAGAGTTATAAATAAAATATTAAACTGACTTAATTTGACTACTTCTAAAACTGGTCAAAAATTATATTTAGTATTAAAACATTAATATTTCACAAAAATTATGCACATTTCATATAAAATAAGTAAAGAGATTATATAATAAGTCATGAAAATATAAATAAAATCAACTCCCCCACACTTAGTCTTGTTCATGAACTCATGTTCAACAAATATAAAAACATAACAAAATCATTTTCACTCACCAACAAATAGTAAAATTTTGTTTTCTCTAATCAGGGGAGATTTATACTATTTCACTCATCCATTTTGAATTCCACCACACATTTTTACATAAACAATGTTCCAAAAATAATTCATTTTTTCCTGATAAAATTTATAAATGGAAAATGTGGACACTCAAAGCTCACACCTCTCAAGATGATAAAATTCATTTTTGGAGGTTCACTCTTTCACCAACCAAAAGTAAAAATCATAGAGTTTGAAATAGCTCTAAGCTTCCAATCCCAATACAAAGTGCACAAGAATCAAGGGGTATTTTTAAGGTATTTTTCTGTGGCTATCAGACGGTAGGAATATAATTTCCAAGGGAGATAAGAAGAGGGGTAAAACACCAACATAGAAAAACAGTGCACATTTTTTTTGAAATAAAACATGGAAAGGAATGAAAACACATATTTATAAGGGAATGATTGTTTGAATAAAGACACAATAGTGGATTAAAATTTGAAGGGAATGATAAGATAAAATATTTACAAACCACAAAACTTCTCCAAATAACATTATAATATAATGCAAGTATTCTTTTTTTTCTCTTTTGTTCTCTTTTTTCGAAAGTTGAACATGAAAAAGATATCACACTCATATCCCAACCCATTATTGATCTCCTCATGAAAATAAATGTAATAGTTATAACAAGATCAAAGGTTGAGTTAAAGTGATTTTTTGACCTACCTAAGAAACAACCCAATTTTTTTTGCTCTCTTTTTTTTCATTTTCTTTTTGATTTTTTTTAATTTGTTTTTGATTTTTTTTGCACTTGTCAATAACATTTACAAAATAAATAAATGAAAGTAAATTAAATTCCCCAAAACACACTGAATGTCAACCTCTCCCCCACACTGAAATGGATGCCTGTCCTCAGGAATATGATAACATGGTGAAATCAACAAAGGGTACTCATAATGAAACTCGTTCCCCCAAAACTAAAATTTCGAAAAAAAGCACTAAAAATACATGTTGATATTGGGTGGGAAAAGGTATTGGGATTGTAATATGGATATAAAAGAAAAGGTTTTCATATGATCTAAGGGGCTTTTAAATGGAGGATTAATGTAAGGGAAAGGGGAGGTTATTTGGCTATTGTGATTCTCAGGTGGTTCAGAAAATGACTCTATCATATTAATGCACACTAAGTTTGGAGATTCAGCTCGAAGGTCCAAAAACTACAAACTCAAAAATGGGGGTGAAAACACACATTTTGAAAAGATTGCCATAGGTGTCCTTGGCATGAAAGAAAATGTTGTTCCTCATGGTTTGGGAAAAGCATTTTCCAAATCAAAAATTGAGCATTCAAAATTTGATAATTTTGACACAAAATTCCTTATCCAATATCATGATGAAAATAAAAAAAATTAAGATGAAAACATGTTTTTTGACTCCCCAAAAATGTTGGACAAAAATATAAAATTGGAAGGTGAGTAATCATGACTCTTGATTTTTTTGTATATATATTTTTTGTTATGATTCATTTTTTGTTCTGTTTTTGTTTAGTTTTTTTTCAGTTTTTAATAACGATACACCCACACAAAAGAGAAAGTGAATAATAAAAGTTTTGATAAAGAAAGTGGTAAAAAATGAAAGATAGAGGAATAAGAATAAAGAGGTAGAGAGAGGAAGAGATATAGAGAGAGAGTTAAAGGGAAAGAGGTGTGCCCTCATTTGGATTTGGCAGGTTTCCATCTCCATCTAGTGGTAGGTCGATTGGAGAAGTTGGGGATCCAGTGGAAGTCAATGTTGATCTAGGATTGTGCATCCTCTCATGGTGATTCTTTAACCGATGTCCATTAACTGTGAATGTCCTTTTGGAAGAGGGGTCTTGGACATGTACTACACCAAATGGGTAACCATTAGTAATAAAAAAAGGGCCTTCCCAACGAGAATTAAGCTTACCTGGGTGAATCCAAAATTGAGAATTGAATAGAATTAATTTTTCACATTCATGGAATACCTTTCTCAGGATGTGTTTGTCATGGATTACCTTAGGTTTTTCATTGTACGGATTGTAATTCTCATAGGATTCAAGTTGAAGCTTCTCTAGTTCATCCAATTGCAACAATCTTTCTTCACAATATTTTTCACAATCAAAATTATAGGTTTTCACATCCCAAAAAGACTTATGTTGGATTTCAACTGGTAGATGACATGATTTACGAAAAACTATCCTAAAAGGAGACATCCCAATGGGTGTTTTATAGGCAGTTCGATAAGCCCAAAGTGCTTTACCAAGTCTTTCAGACTAGTCTTTTCTGGTAGGTTTTACAATTCTCTCAAGAACTATTTTCACTTCTATATTAGAAATTTCATCCATTCCATTTGTTTGGGGGTGATATGCAGTTGATGTTTTATGTACAACCCCATTCTTTTTCAGAAGATATTCTATGGTTTTATTACAAAAAATGGTTCCTAAGTCACTTATCAAGGCACGAGGCGTGCCAAATCTGTGGAAGATGTGTTTCTTTAGGAACTCACTAACAGTATGTGAATCATCATTTCTAGTGGCTTTGGCCTCGACCGACCTAGAAACATAATCAACAGAAATAAGGATGTATGAGAATCCATTGGAAGGTGGAAATGGTCCCATGAAATCGATACCCCAAACATCAAAGATCTCATAGAAAATTAAAGGTTTTTGGGGCATTTCATTTCTCATTGAAATTGTGGAAAACTTTTGGAAAGTGGGACATGATTGACAAAACTCATGCGAGTCCTTGAAAAGTAAAGGCCAGAAGAATCCAGAGTCTAGGAACTTTCGTGAGGTCCTTTGTGGTACAAAGTGGCCACCCTTTAGAAGTGAGTGACAGAATTCTAATATGGAAGAATGTTCATTTTCATTGACACATCACCTTATTACCATGTCAGTCCCAGTTTTCCCAAGTTTATTTTCTTCCCAAAAATAGTATTTGTAATCACTTTTAATCTTTATTTTTTGTTCTTTTGAAAAATTTTCTAGAAAAACACTAGAAACCAAGTAATTTAAAATTGGGGCATACCATGGTAACTTTCAAGTGATAAATAAAAGGTCCTCGGTGGGGAATTCAGGATCAATGATTTCAGAATTAGAAGTATTATAAATTATACTCAAGTGATCAGCCACAAGGTTTTCTTTTCCTGGTCTATATTTTATTTAATGGTCTAACTCTTGGAGCATTTGGATCCATCTTCTTAGCCATGGTTTGGAATAACTTTTCTTGAGTAATATCTTTATAGCAGAATGGTCTATGAAGATAATGATTTTGGAACCTAAGAGATAGGGTCATAATTTATCTAACGTAAAAACCACTTCTAAAAGTTCCTTTCAGTGACAGTGTAGTGAGATTGAGTTTCATCCAATGTTTTTGAGGTATAATAGATGACATGAGGAATCTTTTCTATTCTCTAACCAATAACAGCCCCAACGACTCTATCGGAAGCATCACACATCAGCTCAAATGGGAAGGACCAATCTGGGGTTAGAATATTGGGGCAGTTGTTAGAGCATTTTTGAGTTCAACAAAGGCTCTCTTGCAAACCTCATCAAAATGGAAAGAGACATCATTTTGGAGCAACCGAGTGAGTGGGAGGGAAATTTTACTAAAGTTATGGATGAATCTCTGATAGAAACCGTCATGAATGAGAAATGAACAGATGTCTCAAATAGAAGTGGGCTGAGAAAGTTATTGGATCACTTCAATTATGGCATGATCGACTTTAATACCATATTTTGAAACTATGTGCCCCAGAACAATCCCATTTTCAACCATGAAGTGACATTTTTCAAAATTTAACACAAGGTTACACTTGACACACTTTTGAAGGACTAGATAGAGTGAATTCAAACAATATTCAAATGAATCACCATAAATGGTGAAGTCATCCATGAAGACTTCCATGCAGTGTTCAATGAATTTAGAAAAGATACTCATCATACACCTCTGGAATGTTGCAAGAGCATTGTAAAGTCCAAAAGGCATTATTCTATATGAATATGTTCCAAAAGGGAATGTGAAAGTAGTCTTTTCTTGGTCTTGAGGTGTTATTGGGATTTGGAAGTATCTTGTGTATCCATCAAGAAAGCAATAGTGTGACTTTCTGACTAATCATTACAACATTTGATTAAGGAATGGAAGAGGTTAGTGATCTTTTCTTGTTCCAACATTCAATTTCCTATAGTCGACTCACACACGCCATTTTTTCTTCACTCGAGTTGTGACTACCTCTCCATGTTCATTTGTGACAATAGTTATCCCACCGTTCTTAGGTACAACTATAATTGGACTAACCCATTCACTATCAGAAATTGGGTAGATAATACCATATTAAAGAATCTTGGGGATCTCTTCCCTAAATACCTCATGTATGAGTGGATTGAGTCTTCTTTGTGGTTGTCTAATTGGGTTGGATTACTCCTCAATATGGATGTGATGCATGAAAAGGGAAGGGTTAATTAGTGGTATGTCATCTAGGGTCCAACCTATGGCCTTTTTGTTTTCCTCTAACACCTGAACAAGTTTGGACTCTTCGGTTTCAGTAAGTGAAGAAGAGATAATGACAGGATATGAGTGATCTCAGAAAAGGAATTTATATTTCAGGTGTTCAGAAATATGTTTCAGATCAGTCTCATTATTCACTTTTTGGCTAGACTACTCAGGAATGCAAGAAGGGAATCCAGTTGATTCAGATTCATTTTCCTTAATACTGTCAAAGGTGGAGTAGTAGAGATCAGAATTGATGTGGGATTCAAGAGATTTTTCAAGATCCTCTAGATTGATATAGTCTATGAATGAAAGGTCCACATCAACTTCACCATTTATGAATTTGTTAATCATGGTGCAGACTTCACAAGATCCTTTAACATTAGAACATGAAGAACATGGTGTATTGGGGTTCAATTGACTCTTACAAGTGTCCTCAGAAGCATGTATTGAGAATTCAAAGTGATCATCATATGGGTATCGCATGGCTTGGAAAATGTTGAACATGAACAGTTGGTCACCAAATTCCATGGATAAGATGCATGAATGGACATCAATATTAGTTCTCACAGTCATGAGTAATGGTCTTCTGAGAATTAGAGGAGATCGAGAAGAGGTCATATCACCTTCCATGTTAAGGACATAGAAATCAGTAGGGAAGATAAGATCATTGACTTGAACAGGGACATCCTCAATTATACCCTCAGGACTAGTTGTGCTTCGATTTTCCAAATGAATGACAACTCTCGTTTGATGTAAGGGACCTAGACCAAGGTTGGAGAATATGGATTTGGGCATGACATTAATTGAGGCTCCTAGTTCTATGAGTGCATCATCAATATTGGAACATCCAATTTTCCATGGAACCGTAAAGGTCCATGGATCATTGAACTTAATGGGTATGGACTCTTGGGTTGAAACATTTTAGAAGGTCTTAAGTTTCCCCTTGTGGGTACACAACTCCTTGAGAAACTTGGAATACTTAGGAATTTTTTTATTGCATCTAAGAGGAGAATGATGACTTCAACACATATAAACATGTCGAGCATTTCAGGATCGGGTTCAAAGGACTTATTTGGATTAGAAACAGCGTGAGGATAAGGTATTGGGTTATTTTGTGGAGAGGAAGGTGGTTAGGGAATGGATTCATGTTCCTTTTCAAGTTTCATTTTATTTTCATTTTCTAGGTCAAAATTTAAAGGAGGGTTGGAGGACTTATCTTGAGGTATAGAAATTTTCTTCCCTGATCTAAGTGTAATTGCACTTACATTTCCCTTGGGGTTGGGTAATGTTTGAGCTAGGAGTTGGGAAGAATTGGATGGCTTCTGTTGACTATGGTGGGATGCAAGTTGACCTATTTGGGTTTCAATGTTCTTGATCCTGGCATGGGTGAAAGAGGAAAGATCTTCCACTACGCTTTCCCATGGTTGCATGGAAGACGAATCTTGTGTGGGATTGGGATTACCCAGATTTTGGTTCTTGGGAATGTGATTGTATTGGTTATGGAATTGGGAAGGCTCACTAGGATAATGGAATCCATGAGGAGGATTGATCCTTTGAGGTTGAGGTATAAAAGGATAAGGTTTTTGGAAGTTACCAACACCTTGAACATATTGAAACTAATTTTGGTTTTAAGGAGGGAATTGAGGGGGATGAGATATTGATTACCATACCTAAGGCCTTGGTTATAGGAAGAAGATAAGGGCTCAGAGTGAGGTTGGTTGAAGTTTTTAATAATCTGACCTGATTGTGGAGGGTTGGAGTTCCTATAAGCATATGCGTAATTGACCTCCATTAGTTCAGATGAATTAGATTGATCCTCTTGAAGTTGTGGAAATGTGTAATTTGGATGAGATGAAGAGTTTCAAATTCCACAGTTTTTTACAGGTCCAGGAAACATTGATTACGGAGAAGATGAGGTTGGGGATTTGGTAGCCACAACTAGTTGTCGCACAAGACCTGTAAGTTCACTCGTCCACTCAGTCATCTTGTTTGGCTCAATTGATTGATTATCTTGGGATTTATTGACTTGAGCATGTGCTTGAGTATGGAATTGTTGTGTGTTTGCAGCCATGTTACTTATGAGATCTCTTGCAGCTGCAAGAGTTTTATCAATAAGAGCACCGCCTCTTGCGGCAATAATGAGAGTTCTCTCCATGGACAATAACCCCTCATAGAAGTATTGGATCAAGAGTTGGTTAAGAATTTGGTGATGTGGTCAGGTTGAAACAATATTTTTGAACCTCTTCCAGTGTTCATGGAGTGATTCAGTTGGGAACTGATGGATACCACTTATTTCCTTTCGGATAGAAGCAGTACGAGAAGAAGGAAAGAATTTATCTAAGAAGAATTGCTTCATGTCATTCCATGTGGTTATGGAACCAGGAGGGAGGTAGTAAAGCCATGACTTAGCAGTGTCGTCTAGGGATAAAGTGAATGCTCAGAGTTTGATTTGTTCCTCAGAAACCCCTTGTGGCTTCATGGTAGAGCACACTACTTGAAACTCTTTAAGGTGGAGATGTGGATCCTCACCGGCTAGCCCGTAGAAATGAGGAATAAGATGAATCAAACCCGATTTGAGTTCAAAGTCATCATCCATGTTTGGATATTGAATAACAAGAGGTTGGTAATTCATATCAAGGGCAGAAAGTTCTTTAAGTGTTTCTTCCCTAGGATTGGCCATATCTAATTCAATTGGTTGGACAGGGATTGGTTCTTGAATTATTGGATTATCTCTTATGTTCCTCCTAAGTTGGTGGAGTGTTCTCTCAATTTCAGGGTCAAAAAAATCTGAGGGATTGTTTTGAAGGCTACAGGACATTCAGATAGATTTTAGAAGAAAGAAGAATATGGGTTTTTCTTTGAATTTTTTTTTTCAGTTTATGAATTTTATGAGAAGATGGGTTTTTCTTTGAGTTTTTTCCATTTTTTTTTATTTTTTTTTTTAATTTTTTTACAGTAACCAGAAACTAATGAATACTTAAATCACCATCCCCAGAAACATATCCAATTGAAATTCATGTGCGATTGTCTCATATCGACTGGTCAAGGTTCCAGTGCAATGATAATGTGAATAGCAGCACTCAGGTCGAATCTTCAGCGATGATACTTTCTAATAGTCATTTGTCTTTAGTTGATTATATTCTGATTGGGGAGTTTATTTTCAGAGCATAAATTAAGTGATTAATTATTGGTGTTCAATTTAACAATTGTTAAATATTGGGGTGAGTTCATTTTTAGGGAGTTAAGCTTGTGATATCCTAGATATTTTCTTTATATTGCAGTTAATTTAACACCCACTTCACAAGAAAATGTTGATTAGAATTACTAAGTGTTAAGGCTTAAATCACAGCCTTAACATAACATGTTATTCTAATCTCAATCAGATATTGTTGATGGTAGTGTATTTATGGTTCCAATAATCCATGGAAACCACACGTTAAACAAAACAAGTCATTAATCCATGACATGTTAAGTCTAATATACACAATGTTAAATTAAAGAATATTTATCGAGCAAATACTCTCAATAACTTAACATCCCTAAATTTTGAATCACCTGAATAATATATTTACTCAGCCCTTGATTTTAATATTAATCTATTTTATATATTTATGATGATGAATTAATAACAGAAGAAAAAAATGGATTAGAAAATAGTGGTACGTCGAACACAGACACACGAACAATGATGATAATTAAAAAAAGATTTCCGATTGAATGAAGAATCAAAAGAAGGGAAGGGGATTAAACTAAATTTAAACTATTTTAAGAACATTAATATTAAACTATATAAGGTGGATTAGAATACGAGATATTGAAGAATAAATTTTCATTAAAACTGAATTACAAAACATAAACTTAGAAGTTTACAAACAAAGAACAACACAAAAGTGAAAGGAAACAAAGATAGAAGGAAGGGTATATCAAGTGAAAACATGAGTATGGAAGGTCCTACCAAGACCTTTTCAAGTATTTTTTATGCCAATATGTGCTCCTCTCTTCTGAAATTCCAACCCATTTGAAGGAGAAGAGGGGGATGCATTTATAGCCCAAAGAAGTAAACTGTTTTCATTCCCAATCTGTCCCTCCACTAGCATCACCAAGTTGGATATTCAGACAACCTAATCTCAAAAAATATCCTTCTTAAAAGTTGTAGATAATAAATATGTTCTACCTCTCTCAATTTTTTGAGTCATTTGGACCTATGTAGCCAAAGTTATGGCCGGATGATTAAACAATTTTAATCTGTCCATTTCAATCCAGTCTTTTTGAAGTCCAAAATGTGAAAGAGTTAATGAATAGGAATATGCCTTAAAAACCGAATTATTTCTTCAACATAGTCTTCTTCCAATATCACCTCTTTCACACTACAAAATCTCAGCTCGATTTGATGACTACATCATGAGATATGTCATGAATAGTTTACCAATGTTAATTCTTGGCCAGAATGGTGGGATGGACTTCAAAGCTTCATTTGGCCCCCTTGTTCTTAAAGTTGGGACCTGATATATTTACCCATGATTATTTTCGATAATCTAAAACACATGGTTGAGTTTCAGAAAATATGGGCTTCGGGAGTGAGACCAGTAACTCAATCATCATGCCTGGTCCAGTTTCTTCAAATATTCTTTTGGTCATCTTGTGCGGTCCATATGAGCCTTCAAATGGTAGAATTGGCCCATGATTCCTTCTAATGATATGTGAGAAATTGAATAATAAATCATAAAAAAATAAAACCACACAATTTTAATCATTAGGGTGAGTGTTATAAACAAAATAGTAAACTGGATCAACTGGACTACTTCTAAAAATTCTCAAAAATTATATTTAGTATTAAAACATTAATATTTCACAAAAATTATGCACATTTCATATAAAATAAGCAAAGGGAGTATATAATAAGTCATTAAAATATTAATAAAATCATCTATATCATAGTATTGATGTTCATAAAGAGGATATATGATTAGTATTACATGTTAAAATTGATCAACAAAATAGAGAGTGGATAAATTCCAAAACGCGCATTTTATACATCAAAGTTATGATATATGGAGTATAAATGTTATAGGTTTCATAAAATTCCATTATATTTCAGGACAAGATTTTAAAATAACAGTGAAATCCCATAACGTGTATGCCAACTAAAATGATAAATGAATATCATATGATAAATAATGTAAGGAAAATCTCATTTGTCATAGATCAAGTGTTAAGATGCAATGAGTTGTTTAAGATATAAAAAAATGCATCAAGATAAAAAAATTGTGCATTTAAGTAAATATAATAAAAGTTTCATAGGATAATAAATAAATACCAAATATAGAAATGATTTAGTCAAGTATTAGACTACATGTTTATATAGGGGTACACATCTCTATTAGAGATAGTGGGTGCTGAATTGACATGGACTTATTCAATGCTTGAGAAGCATAAAAGGTTGAAAAAGGAATATGTTCCACAAGTTCATGTGGAAGAGGCATGTTCTAGTGACACATAATACATAGGAAGGGTAAGAACCATGGTGATGATTTTATATTCACCACGGCCGGTGATAAATTATTCATTGAGAATAATAAATCCTACAAGTGCAGTATATGTTAATGACCATTATTGGAAAGATAAACTAAAATTCAATAAATGGATACCATGATTCAAATTCCAAAAGGACTTATAAATTGTATATTTTAGTGGGTATTAAAATAAGACGATACATGGATGGTAAAATCCTAGAGAAAATAAGGCTTGATTGGTTATACCATGTCGGTATGCTTAAATCCATTAGAATTTTACTTGTCATATATAAACATTTAAGATCATTATATTGTTCATTGGCTGTCAAGAGCATCTTTGGTGGAAGGTGCCTACACGAAGCAACCAGATAGGGATGATGACATTATATGATGCTAATAATGGTTGCAAGTTACTAAAATCCAGTTCATAATTTTCGTAAGGAACAAGATCATATAGGATTCATTTCAAATGAATATTTTCCTTGACTCTACCAATGGTTAATGGGTGCACCAATTTATTCCATGTGAAATATGTTCAGAAATATATGGAAAACAAATATTTGTCTTATAGTTATATAAGAACATGTTAAAAGTAATTCTCCAGTGATTTACTTATAGTAGAAAACGTTCTTCTAGGGAACTGGATCTATCGAAGTAGATCTAACGGTTTCTTGGACCTAGTAAATTGTACATATAGAGGAATTTTATTGAAAAATACAATTCGGAATCATTCATGTTTAGAAATGTATCCAATTTCACATAGCTTAATCTCTTCATATTGACATATTTAGAACATGGGAGGATATTAATGATGCGAGTTCAGTTCTATATGCTTCAACAATGGATTAATAATGTATGCCATAAAATGTAAAATAATTGATAATGTCAATATATATTTTATTGTAGGAAGATATCAATTATATCTAGGATAACTACTAGTGATGTAGTCAGAACAATCAACTTGTACATTGGAAAGTTCAAATGATATGTACCTAGTATATGGAGAAGAAGGTGTACTAGTATTTAGTGGGACATAAACTACAAATAATTAGATGAATTTGATTTATTATCACAGTTATGAGAAGGCAATGAGGGAGTAAATATCATAAAAGCCAGTGGTAGCCATATCTACATATACTAGGTACGTTGCAGCTTCTAATGCAGGTTAGAAGTAGTTAAATTCAATAATTTATTCAGATTATTTGAATCTAACCAAGTATATAATGTACTAGAATAATGTAAATTATGATAGTATTACTAGCCAACTTTTCACATTATGACAATGAAAAAAGTGATATACTCAGGGATACCTTATATTGAGAAGTTTTACTCATGGATATGAGGTTTCATACAATAAATATTCTACACAATGAAAACGTTCCATGCCTAGCAGTTATAACAGTTACTCAGTAGAGGAATGGTATTTATCATGTGAGTAGCTAACATGTTTAGTTTGAATGTTCTCTCTAGCAAAAATGTCAGTGTTAAAAAAGTGCATATCCTAGGACCAACTATACAGTACTTTTGATTACCATATCATGCATACAGTTAGTTATACATTATGTTATCTTACCATTATAGTGTTTAATTTTCTGTATCCACTATTTTAATAGTGATTTCCAAATATTAGTTGTCATTTTGAGAGGATATAGAAGATCCTAGCCCATAATGAGAACCTCAAGATACTATGAAATTAATCTTAATTAATTTTGTATAGTATCAATACATCTCTCTGATCAAACATAGTAGATGTTTGAATATTAGTTTATGGGGGCTCATAAGCATTGGCACTTCTTCTCCTGAAGTTCTCACTTGGTGATTTCTAATAGTGAGATCTTGAGGATAGACCAGCCAATAGAAACACCACATTCTATGTTTCATTGGTTGTCCCTATCTATGGACATGCGTATTGGTCTCTTGACTTGAGATCATTACTAGTGTGAACCATTTTCTTGTGTACATAAATGCAAGTAAAAACCATGGTATTGAAATTGTGGCGAGGAATCTTGTGTTGGGTGCGTCGTTGGTGGTGTGACAATGGTCGAATGGTCAAAAAAGGATTTATAACTTCCATGTTTTGGAAGTAGTATATCTCAAGACTGGTTGATCAGGATGGTGATACCATTATATGTCTTTGGCCAAATCCGTTGAAAGGAAAATCTATAAGCATAGATCAACAAATAATAAATCAAGAAAAGTATGATGACACAAGTGTGTATCCAGCTTTATGATATATTTAAGGATAAATATATTATAGTACATAGTCAGTGTTCATAGGAAGGTAGTCATTTCTATTTTTATCCTTATCTCATTAAGGGCCATGATGGGTTTCTAGACTCCACTCTTTGTCTTGGGATTTATTCACTTCTATCATGATTAGTGCCTAAAAGGGCACACACAATAGCATATTTAAGAATACACCCTATTCAGTTTAAAAGGTATATGGACAAGGTGGGACCCACCATGTGGTCTGCGTGTTTTCCAGGTTATCAGTCACTAAAAGAATAAAATAAATTCAATTATATTTATGGTATTAATATTTAGGATGAAATTTTATTAATATATTTATAGGTTTAGTAACTATAGGAAAATATTAATCGGCCGAATATTATTTTAATATTCCCGATTCGTTTAATATTAAGTAGGACAATGAGTCAAGTTAAATGGATCAAATTTTATTATGTAATATATTTAATATATTACAAGTATGTGATAAAAAAATAAATACTTTTGGTACAATTTATTTCATCATTATTATTTATTTAGTGGGGTCGGAGGACCCAACTGAAGATTTTACCTACTCCACTAAAAATACATTAGAGGATCTCTCTCATTGGTATTATTCATTCATTCATTTTGTGGAATGAAATCCAGAGAATCTCTCTCTGCTCGCTATCTAAATAGAGAAGATTTTGATCCAATAGTTCGGATCAAGATATCCTTCAAGCATCGAAGATATCTTACTGTGGTGATCATTGAGATGTCGAATGTGTAGTCAGATCTTCGCAATAGAACTTGGAATTCGATGAACGATGTTCTAGAATGTTTTTTGAAGGACGCGTGGATGATCTAGAGGAATCCATCTATGGATTTATCAAGAAGTGATCTCTAGTGAAGAGTTGTAGTTGGGCACACATTTAGATTTGAAATTGGTATGTTTTTAATTTAATTTTTGTACTCATTACAATTTACATGAGATCCTCGAACATTACTGGGGCTCGTATCATTGGCGAAGACATGTTCTGTCATCCCACTGATGAAAAATTTTAAAATCCCCATCCCATCGGCTTCCACTACAATCCCTATAAGCTTTTACGATACATTCCTCAAATTACTATGGAGGAACTCAATGTTGATGATATATAAATTTTGTGGGATTATACTGATTTATTCTTTGATAAATTACATAGTTTCTAAAAGAATTTGAGGTTAATGCTTTAGTCAAATTCTAACACCTTTATATGTCAATATTGAAGAGTCCTAATAGAGAAGCACCATTGAATTGTATGAATTAAATAAGTTGATATAAGAGAATATTGAGAAGGGTTTAATATTCTCAGTGCATTCCCATGGTGTGAAATGATCCTCTTTTTGATGAATATGGATGGTAAAATGTTTCATTACATTTATGATCATGATATGAACAAAATAATGGCCTGGAAAAAGTATCACATAACATGTATTGATGATTTATTTGATAAATCAAAACTGGGTGAACATTAGATGAAGATCGATCCTTGATATGGATACCATAAATTAAGGGTAATGAATGAAGATATACCCAATACAACATTTTATGTGACATATATATATAGTAATCTCATAATGATGTCAGTCTAACTTATAAATTCCTATATTATCTCTATGAATTTGATGAATAAATTATATATATTACCTTGAGAAAAAGTTTGTAGTATTTATTAATGTTATTCTTATATATAATATGATAATGGAATGACATATGCACAATTTCAGGGTTTTTCCTATGACCTTGAAAATGGATACAAATTGGTTAAATTCATCAAACATGTAATTTTGATGGAACAAATGTATCAATATTAGGTAATGTAATCAAAAGCTTGGTTATATCAGTGGATCCATTAAAGGAAGAGGTGACTAAAGAATGTCTAATACCAACATATATGATATAAATCAATATTTTTCTTTGATTAGTTGGGTATAATCGATGTTTAGTGAAAAATTACTCATTATTTCCAAAATCACTTACCATGTAAACATAAATGGTAGTCAGTTTCCAATGGATAGAATAATATGAAGTTATTTTCATAGAAGATAAGAGGATTCTTATCTATAAACTTTTACAAACACTTCCCCATAGTGTAGAAGGGATTTTTATTTATAGATATTCTTCAAATAAGGGCATAGGATGTACCCTTCTCTAAAATGAAAGGGTATTTTCTTTTCCCCCACGTCAATTAAATTCCCAAACTATTAGTTATCTGAACCAAGATCAGGAGGTACATGTCTAAATTTTAACATTAAAAAATATGGATTCATTTACTATATAGTGACTCCAAAATTTTTATTTGACACTTTTAAATATTTAAAATAATATTTTTAGATTATGGCACGAAATTGGTGTGGAGTTAAGTGGATTGTGAAGCCTCATTGTAGAAATATTAAAAATATATGACATACCATGTCACATGAGTTCCATTTTTTAGAACTGATGTAATAACTTCAAAATAGGGCATTTTTTAAGAAAACTAATAAATCAAATAAATTTGAAACATAAGTTTCATGAAAGAAACAATATTTTTTTTTCAACATCACATGTTTCAATTTAATCCAATTATTGGTGGATGATATATTAAATTAAAATGATTAAGAAAAAAAATATTTTAATTGTACAATTAATCCCCTAAAATAGAAATGATCTATATATGAAATCATCATGATTATATCGACGGATTTCTGTATAACCCTTGAGAATGTATTGGAGGGATATAGCAGAGACTATTTGTGAAAAAATGTGAGATTATTGATCAAAGATTATCAAAGGTGGAAATTTTTGGATTCGACAAAAAAATTGATTAATTTAACTTCAAATATTATAAATGTATTTTCATCCAATGATAAATATAATATAATATAGGTATTTTTTTGTTTACTTCATGTTCATGATTTTCCATGAAGATCATGAATTAATTATTTATGAAATTAATTTATTAATGATCCTTTTGATATGAGCTCGTTTATTATTTAAAATCCCTAGAATTAATAACTTGATTTTTTTGATAATTTGATTATACTATATGTTATTTGGATTCCATTATTGATAAAAAATTATATTCCCTTCGTTTGTTTCTAAACTTTGGGTTTTTTCCTTTCTCCATTAGTTCTTCAATGTTCTTTATTAGTATTTTGATTGTTCAACAATACAAATATACTTGGGAATCCAGTAAATTTAAATTTTCTATTTGGTATAATGGATCATTATTATAAGTTCAGTTTTGAATTTGATATGTGAATGAGAAGTGAAGGATAATATAGGATTCTAAATTTGGTACAGGCAATGGTGTTTCTCCAAGTGGAATCAAGATGGAATTTTTAAAGGTGCAACAATTAGTGATTTCCATGAAAATTGTGGCTATAATATGACCATTGGTAATTTCATGGGCCTTGACTATATGATTTTGGGATGTAACATCCTGACCCAACAACTGGGCTTAATCCATAATTCCACATGACCATGTGTGTGTCTCCCTGTACATAAGAGGTTATCGACTAGAAGCCAGGGTAAGAGTTCATTTCATATGATCTATAATAAAAAAATAAAGAATATAATAAATAATCATAGTAACACTTATAAAATTAAAGATGAAAAACATGTAGTACAAATAAAATATCCCTTGCAAGTGTCAATAACGTTCAAAGGAAATGAAAAATACGAATAAAAAAATAAACAGGGATCCTCCAGAGTATGCCATAGTTTTCTACTTGCTTCTATCTCCTCTACTCATCTATCCACCATATGGTCCATTCCCTTTAACAGATCCCTCATGTAATCTACAAGAGCATCAAAATGATCGAGTAGGGTGTGAGTACAAGGCTCAGAAAGAAACCACTAATGCATCCTTAAACAAATGTTCTTAATTATAAGGAATACTCCATAATAAAATAAATTTTTAACATGCATAGAAATAGAAAATCCAAAACTGGGTGGCTATTCACTAACCACAATTCCACACACCCCCAACTGTACTGACATCAGCTCCATGCCCAAAATGTATTGTATGTCGAAAAGTATCCCAAATCAGACACAATTATGTTGGTGATTCCCTCAAAATCCAATAGTAATTGAGTGAAAACATCCTACCCTAAATCCACAAGGCATCCGGTAATTCTCAAAATCCAAAAGGTATCTATTATATGTAACTTTCATGTAATTCAGAAGGCATCAGGTAACACTCATAATCCATAAGTCATCACATGTAGATCATCTAATGGAAATCCAAAATTCATCAATTATATTCCAAGTTACAAGGATATAATTTCTTCCCATCTTCATCACCACAAACCTTGTCTTCTACTCACAAGAAATAATCATACCATGATAGAAACCTATGAAGTATACAATACTCATCCTATAAGGACACTACTGGAAATGGAGGAAATACCAATGGATATTTCCCAACGGTTTATGATAACTATTGGAAGAGGGATTTTGATAGGCCTTTACCCAACGATTACAATAAACCATTGGGATAGTAAATTTTTGATGAGTTTTAACCAACTGTTCAAAAGAACTGTTGGGATATGTTATGTTTTAGTAAGCCTTTTCCAATGGTTTTAAAAAATCATTGGTAAAGAATACCTTTACCAATGGTTTTAAAAAACCAATGGGAAATGTTTCTCTTAAAATTTTCTCCATCCTTAATCCCCCATCCACCTGATTGCATACCTAAATCCTGAGACATAGAGCTCTCTTGCTCAGAAAATTATTACACCCTTCAATTGGATTGTTGATTTTTTTTTTCAGTACTTCAAATCTATATGTGGTACCTTAGGTTCGAATTTTTCCATCTAATTTTTTCTGTTTTGATTTGTTCTAAACCAGAGGTCTGTAATCATGGTCTACCCAAGAATTGTAATTTTATTTGTCTTTTGTTTTTGTTCTACACTTCAATAATTTCTTCATGTTGAAGATCTTTTAATTTTATAACTATAATATAGTTATATGTTCTTTATTAGATATTATCTTATAATCCTCAGGGTGTATATACCCAATGGAACTTTTGAGACCCATTCCTTTTATGATGATATGATGAGTGTATTATAATGGGAGTTTTGGTGTATACCCTTATAACCAAAAATTCTATTGACACATGGTGCTTGATCTATCAACATTTCACTATGATATTTCAATAGGATTGATAACAAATTATTTAGTGTCATGTTTAATATAACAATATTATTATTCACCAATACAATGAGTATAGAGTTAGGCCACCTATTAATATTTAAATTTCACAAGATCTGTTTCATCATCTATATCAAGAGTGAAATCATTAGAACCTGGTCAAAATTCATTAGACATGGATGAAATCATATTGATGTTGATGGAGGAAAAATAATTCTCCTCTTTGTGATGTGAAATATTTTTGTAAGATAGTTAACATCATAATGTTTGTTGGTTTAGTGACTATTGCACCACTTAATGCGATGGTTCCCATTTTAAAGATTGTGCATCATTTCCCAATATATCATTTTGTGGGTTAGTGATTGTTTGATCAATTAATTGTTTTTCACCCATCGAACCATTTTATGGGATTGTTACCATTCATTTAAATTTTAGATAATGGTTTAGAGATATGTTTTCTGTTCCATGGGATTGTGAAATAGAGTTTTCCGATCATTATTAGTTCATTATAGATAATATTTGATGGTAAAAAATTCCTAGATTGTATGAACTTGTATATCATGGCAAGGGAAATATGATAGGTGATTGTTTACCCATGTTTTTATGGATTATTATTTTTGATAAATGTTATCAGGTAGTTCCAAAAGGTAGAGATTACGTATATAAGAAACTGACCATCATTGAAGGAATAAATTTTATTCACTATACATTAAATGTTATGTTGAATCAAACATTTGTTATTGAGTGTAAAGGTAGATACTTAAAAATTCCAAGTGTTCCTCGTTCATGATGGTGGATCTCAGTGTGTTATTTCATCTTTTTGGTGAATAACATCGTTGATTCATTATATTTGGGTCTATCAAATTATAGTGGATATCAATCCTATTAAAACCCCATTAGGAAATATTTCCCCAAAAATTGTCGTCGGCCCCAATAACCCATCCACCTGATTGTATACCTAAATCCTGAGACACATCACCCTCTCACTCAGAAAATTATCCCACCCATAAATCAGATTCTTGTTTTTTTCTACACTTCAAATCTATAAGGGGTACCTTAGGTTCAATGTTTTCCATCTTTTTCTTCTTTTTTGTTTTTATTTGGCCTAAAACAGAGGTCTGTGCGCTATGGTATACCCAAGAATTGTAATTTTATTTGTTTCCTGTTTTTGTTCAACACTTCAACTTTCATGATTTTGTGAGTCAGATTTTGTGAGTCAACATTATTTGAAATATTTTTAGCCACTAAATTGTAGATTTTGTGAACCATACGAAGGGATTGGGGCCAGTTAGAGTAGTGGTGTTGGTGGAGGTGAGGTGGGGGGGGGGCAGTGCATGTGGTGGTGGTTTGTGAAGGGTGGGGGTGTTGGGGGTGGGGATGGGGCTATGTAGGGGGGGTCCTGATGGGGTGAGGTGGGTGTGGGGGGGGATGTATAGGTAGGGGTGGGGGTGGGCTATGCTGATGGGGGTGGGGGGGGAGATGTGACAGTGGGTGGGGTGTATATGGTGGGGGTACAGTTGGTGGGAGGAGGGGTGTACAAGTGGGGGGATGTGCAGATGGGAGAAGGGGGATGTGCAGATGGGGGTCTGTAGTGGGGGGAGCTTGTTAGGGTGTGAGGTGGGGGTTGTATAGGTGGGGGTGGGGGTGGGTTGTGTAGGTGGGGTGGGAAAGGGGGGCAGTGCAAGTGGGGTGTATGTGGGTGGGGGGGTTGTGCAAGTGGGTGGGGAGAGGGGAGTGTGAAAGTGGGTGGGTGGGTGGGGAAATGTAAAACTAGATTATTTGAAAATTATTCACTTGAAATGTAAAACCAAATTATTTGAAAATTGAAAGCCAATAATTTTTTTATTTTGGTTTTTTAATCTTGTTTTGGAATCATTAGTGAGACCATACTGGGATATTTATGTCACACACTGACTGAAGATTTAGGTTTCTATAGATTATCAACTTCTTAGTTTGGGTAGGGGGAAGTGTGCACTTGGAGGTATTTCTATATGTTGACATACTGATCTGGAGTTATACATCTCTTGGGAATCTGGTCGTTTTCCTTCCTATTTTTATGGTAATGTTATGTAGTACTTTGGATTTTTTATACTTGTTTGAATTCTAGTACACATCTCCCATTGGAGTTATTTTTTATGTATACTGTATTTTTATCTTTTTTTCATAATGCTAGTGGAAAATCATTCCCACATTCATTTTTTATGATGTCAGGTCTGATTCACCATCCCATGGGGATCACGAATCCTCATGGATAGCCTTCCCATCCCCCTGGACACCCCTACCCCTAGGACAGCCCCCCAAACCTATGGACAGCCAACCCCCCAGACACCCAACCCCCCTGGACAGCGCTACCACCCTCGTGGACAGCCGACCCACCCCTCCTGGACAGCCTCCCAACCACCATGGACAGCCCACCCACCCCCCTGGACACCCCTACCCCCTAGACAGCCCCCCAACCCCATAGACAACCCGCCCCTAGACACCCCACCCCCCTGGACAGCCCCGTCACCCCCTTGGATAACACACCCACCCCCTGGATACCCTATACCCCCTTGACAGCCTTTCCACCCTCGTGGAAAGCCTGCCCACCCCCTGAACGACCCCTACCCCTGGATAGTCCCCACCCCTGGACCCCCCACCCCACGAACACCACCACCCCCTAGACACTCCCCATCCCCCCGTACAACAACACCCCATGGACTCCCTGTAACCCCTTGTACTCCCCCCTCCCGTGGACAACCTGCCTTCCACCCCTGGACACCCCCTTCCCCCTTGGACAGCCCTTCCACCCCCATAGACAGCCCCCACCCCCTTGTACATCCCTCACACCCCCCTGGACACCACCTACCCCCCTGGACAGCCCCACCACCCCCTGTGGACATCCCCACTGGACACCCTAGACCCCCTGGACAACCCCACCACCCCCGTGGAGAACCAAACCACCCCCGTGGACAACCGAACCACCCCCCTGGACACCCCATACCCCTTGGACTGCCCCAACCTCGTAGACAACCCCTCCACCCACTAGACACCCCCACCCTCCGGACACCCCCATACCCCCATCTCCCTAGACACCCCCTCCCCTTGGACACCATGTAACCCCCCCCCCCTCAGACACCCACTACCCTCTGGACAGCTGATTCTCGATCAAATTTACCCAAGAGAAGAAGGTAAGACGGTCCTTGTAGTTTAGCTTGGGTTATCGAATCCACAGAGACCTAAGAAGAAACCTATAGACATGTACATTCTATGGACTGTTTTCGGCTATGAAGTGGCCAACTTGGATTGATTTTGTATGGGTTTGAAATATATCTAATATATTTAAGTGAATTCAATTTAAAAGAATGCGTTGATCCTAGGTTATCGCTCGGGGTGGATTGGACGTATTTTCTTTTTAATGATTTCAATTTCTTAAATTTGAGATGGGTTCATTTAAGGAGATAAAACAACATCATCACTTACTGGTTTAATTCCTACACCCTCTAATACTAATCACCTATACACTTGAATGATCAAAGTGTTGAGCACTTCAAGGTAAAGGATCGTATTAGTACTTGAAGTGTGTGGCCTTAAATTCAACAAGGACGATGGAGTTTAAAAATCATCAAATAAAAATCCCAATTAAAGAAGTGATTATACATTAATTAGGTGATAAATAACATCCAATCCATCCCCTTGATACTCCCTTGGATCAACCCATAAGTGGGTTATCCCTCCATTGATCCCATGGTTTCAATGGAAGCAGAAAGTAGACTCATGAGGGAGGAAATGGAGAAGTAAAGAAAACAACAAAAATAAAATGATCACTCCACCATTGTGTGAATAATTTCACAAGGGTTGGTGTGAATAAATTCACACCTTGATCCAAAAGTATCAAATTGATATGAAGAAAAACAGAATAAGAGTAGAATAAGAACTTTTATTAAGAAACTAAAGTGAATTGAACAACTTACATGTGAAAGACAAATTTGAGGCAACAAAAATGCAGCATAACATTACAATTGAACAAAGCATCCAAAATTATCAACTCCTCCACCACCACTGCCTTAAATAGTCATTTTGGAATCCTTGGGTCGAGCCTCCAATAGTAAAAATCATCCCACTTGATTATGGTAGTCCTAGGGTGGTGGAAAGTTTGTGGAAAGTTGATTTTTCCACCCTTGACCCGAGGTGGCAGCCAACTTTCCTTCACTGAACAGACGCATCTGTAAGACCTTCTATATGCCCTAATCAGAGTGGGCCATAGAAGAAGACAATGGAGCTCCGGATGGCTTATAAAATCCTGTAAAATTTGGGCCCATTTGGAGTTGTGAATTCCGAGATATGATCAAAGTAGTGGGCTATTTTTCTGGGCCGCAGAATCTGGCCCAGAATTTTTTATCTAACTTGGGCCGCCTAAATGACCAACAGGGAGACCGAATTAGCATTAACTCCTGAATAGTTATTTGTTCCTATACATGTTTTATAGCATCCCACGAAATTTGGGATTAATTGGGCCTTTATGTTGGGCCCCACAGTCTCATCAGTGGGCTGATGTCCAATCTGTCTTCTCCAGAATTGCTTCCTTTCATTTCCAAATATCTCCATCATCCTCCATGAATTCTCCACTGATCCCTGAATAAAACATGTTCATATTTAAGTGTAGATCAATTTAAAAAAATATCAAATTAAAATATGTATAATTCAATTCCTTAAAATCAGATGAATCATTGGGTACTTTAAATGATGTTAAAAAATGTACCACATAATAGTGGATTTTAAGAAGGTATTACAATCATAATGTGAAATGATGTTCAAAGTGTAAAATGCACTAAAATGGTGTTTATGAATAATAAAGAAAACGAATATTATGTATATTAACAATGTATATTTGCCTCATTTATTGGATAATCACACCCCCAACTTGAGTTTTTCTAGTCCCGAGCAAAATATATCTCAACAATATGAAATTTGAATTCCCTTTTCCAAAAACATTTTAATACACAATGATCACCAGAAAAAATTATACCAAACAATCATGAAACCCATAAAAATATTTTAATACAAGATATTTTCATAAGCAGATCCCAATCCCAAGCCCATTCCTTCGTTCAAATTCATTTCCATATTTCATCCAATATCAATTAAGTATGAGGATGTGTTGTGCATCACAATAGACACGGGGGTTCATCTTTATTCAAGGGGGAAACTATGGAAGCGCTAGGTGGAATCACATTTCAATATTAAGATGAGTATTCATTTTTTTTGTATATTTTTTTTTTGTTTTTGCAATTTTTCCATGGTAATTGAAGTTGAACTCAAAAGAGTTAACCCCTGTAGCGAGACTTTGCCGATGACTCCCAGGCTCAAAGACCTTAGGGCACCAAGTGAAGCCCACATACTCGGGCATCATCTCGAGTTAACTCAGTCAAAAACAAATTCAAATTAACAGAAATAGAGATAAAATTACTAACTCTGGGCCAGACAACTATGGAGTCACGATCCCCAAGTGCCGAAAGCCACGCATTAGGTCATTCATTGCTCTACGCGCAATTTTTTTTTAATTTTTTTTTGAATACTCATATTAAACTAAAATGATCACCAAACCTATGCTATTTATTTAGAGGACCCCATGAACTTAAACTAATACCCCACTATCCAAAGGAAGTGCATTGCGATTTTTTTATTTGGATGAAAATATAAACGATGAAATATCACATTGGACAGCCACACTTTCCAAAATCTATGCTCAAGAAATTATACAAGGATTAAAATCAGAATCAGGGTGTACTAAATTATTTGATATTTAGTTTCAAAGTGTGCAATGTGTATTACCATGTTTAAAGTTAAAGGAATTTTTCCTTCCATTTAATTATTTTTTCAAATCATTCATTTTTTTTGACACAAAAGATTTTTTTTATTTCATCTCCCCCCCAACTTAAAACAACACTATCCCCGGTGTTTGAAGAAATAAAAATTTATAAGGAGTAGATGCAGATGATAGAAGTTAAAAAAGGAAATTGAAACTGAGGATCATGGAATGAAATCACCTGGTGGTTGAAGTTGAAGTTCTTGCTGCTCCAAATTAGTCCTTTGATCTCTTCGGGGATGTAGGCACCTCCTTGATTGAACATGTATCACCCAAAATAGTACCTAAACAAAAAGAAGAACAAACCAGACAAAACAAACAACACAACGACTTATTTAATTCCATGTATCATCATTTTTATGGGTTTTCCTGTTTTTTTATTTGTTTTAAATCAAACTAATGATACATTGTATTCTTTTAATTTTCTGGGTAAGGTATTACTCAAGGATCACACCGCGTGACACAGATGAATACGATGCTCCCCTTTCATACCCATCCATACTCGTAATAGAAGAACAGGTCAATAGTCTTTTTTTTTAAATATCAAAATGTCTCATTAACCCTATTTAAAAAATAAAGTTGATTAAAACAACGAAATTATTGGAAACTTGAAAACCATGGGTTGCCTCCCATCAGCGCTTTGTTTAACGTCGTTAGCCCGACATGGACCCTAAATCTATTAATTTGTTCCTGGTTCATAGGTTGGATCAGTTAACTCAACCTCTATTTCCTGTTTATTGAATTATTCAATGAATGGTTTTAACCTTTGACCATTGACCTTGAAAATGTAACCACTTGTGGGATCTTGAATTTCTACTTCCCCATGGGGTACACATAATGCACTATGAAAGGTCCTGACCATCTAGACCTTAACTTTCCCAGGTGTAAATGAAGTTTTGAACTATACAAGAGCACAAGTTTTCCCGGTTCAAAATGTTTGACCTTGATATTCCTAGATTGGTAGGCTTGAACTCTAGCTTTATTGATCCTTGAATTTTCATAAGCCTCCATCCTTAGTTCCTCCAGTTCAGTGAGATCTAATTTCCTCTTTGTTCCGGCCAATGAGAGGTCATAATCCATTTTCTTAATTGCCCAAAAGGCGTTATGTTCAATCTCCACTGGAAAATGGCATGCTTTACCATAAACCAACCTATATGGGGACATTCCTAAAATGGTTTTATATGCAGTTCTATAGGCCCAAAGAGCATCTAAGAGTTTCTCAGACCAATCTTTCCTAGAAGGATTGACATTTTTCTCAAGAATTTTCTTAATCTCCCTATTCTCTAACTCAGCTTGACCATTGGTTTGAGGATGGTATGCAGTGGAAACTTTATGAGAAATACCATACTTAGACATGAGTGAAGAGAATGGGCGGTTTCGGAAATGGGTTCCTCGATCACTGATTATAGCCCTAGGAATTCCAAATCTTGAAAATATGTTCTCTTTCAGAAATCGAATCACAAATTTATGATCATTGGACTTAGTGGGAATGGCCTCAACCCATTTTGAGACATAATCAACATCTAAGAGTATGTATAGGTATCCCTGAGAGTTTGGGAAGGGACCCATGAAGTCAATTTCCCAACAGTCAAATATTTCAACCACTAAGATGGGAGTGAGTGGCATTTGATTCTTTTTTTTTGATGGACCCTACTTGTTGACACCTAGGACAGCTTTGACAAAATGTGTAGGAGTCCCTTGAGAGGGTGGGCCAGAAAAGACCACATTGAAGAATCTTAGCAGATGTTTTCTTAGAGTAAAAGTGACCTCCACATGCCTCACTGTGACAGAATTTAAGGATGGACTCTTGTTCATATTCTAGAATACACCTCCTAATGACTTGGTCAGGGTAGAACTTATAGAGGTATGGATCATAAAACACATAGTGTCTAACATCACAAAGAAATTTACTTCGAGCTTGAGTCCCTAAGAATTTTGGAATGACTCCTGTCACTAAGAAATTTTCTATGTCATCATACCAAGGGTAGTCACTCACAGAGTATAGGTGTTCATCAGGAAACGAATCAGACACAGAAAGGTGATTTGAGTTGTCTTTTAATTCCATCCTAGAGAGGTGATCAGCTACAACATTTTCAAATCCCTTTTTATCCTTGATTGTGAGGTCAAATTCTTGTAAGAGAAGGACCCACCTAATCAGTCTAGCCTTGGAATCTTGTTTTTGGAAGAGGAATTTTAGTGCAGAATGGTCAGTGAACACAGTGATGGGGGATCCTAAGAGGTAGGACCTAAACTTCTCTAAAGCAAACACAATAGCAAGTAACTCCTTTTCAGTAGTGGTGTAGTTTATTTGGGCATCATTTAAGGATTTTCTTGCATAAGCAATGACATAAGGAGTTTTATCACAACGTTGTCCTAACACAGCTCCAAGAGAAAAGTCACTGGCATCACACATAAGTTCAAAAGGAAGGTTCCAATTTGGAGATTTCATAATGGGAGGAGAGGTGAGAGAGGATTTGAGGGTTGAGAATGAACCCTCACAGCTTTCTGTCCAAACAAATGGAGCATCCTTTACTAGGAGAGCACAAAGGGGACGAGATATTGAACTAAAGTCCTTGATGAATCTTCTATAGAAACCAGCATGTCCTAAGAAAGACCTCACTTCCTTGACAGTTTTGGGTGATGGAAGGTGACGAATGATGTCAACCTTTGCTTTATCAACTTCAATTCCCCTACTCGAGACTAGATGGCCTAGAACAAGTCACTCTTTAACCATGAAATGGAATTTTTCCCAGTTTAGGACCAGATTCTTTTCTTCACATCTTGACAAGACTCTCTCAACATTTTGCAGACATCCCTCAAAAGTATCCCCATCCATGAAGACCTCAAGAAAATCCCCTACCATGTCTGAGAAGATTCCCATCATACACCGTTGGAAGGTTCCAGGGGAATTGCATAACCCGAAGGGCATGCGTTTGAAAGCAAAGGTTCCAAAAGGACATGTGAATGTAGTCTTCCCTTGATCCTCTAGGGAGACCTCAATTTGATTGTACCCTGAGTACCCATCTAAGAAACAGTAGAAGGCATGACCTGCCACTCTCTCAAGGACTTGGTCAATGAATGGTAAGGGGAAATAGTCCTTCTTGGTGAATGAGTTTAGTTTCCTATAGTCAATGCAGACCCTCCATCCACTACTCACCCTTGTTGGAAGAATCTCTCCATCCTCATTGGTTATCACTGTGATTCCAGCCTTTTTTGGAACCACTTGGATTAGGCTCACCCATTCACTCTCAGCTATGGGATATATGATACCAGCTTTCAACAATTTCAGAAGTTCTTTCCTTACTACCTCCATGATATTAGGATTGAGTCACCGTTGAGGTTGACGACATGGCTTTGAATCAGATTCCAGAACAATCCTATGAGTCCCGATAAGTGGGCTAATCCCAGGAATATCATAAAGGGTCCAACCAATGGATTTCTTATGCTTCCTAAGGACATCTAGAAGCATCCTCTCATGATTGGATTCAAGAGAATAAGAAATGACAATAGGATGTGTTTGATTGTCCCCTAGGAAAGCATACTTGAGTGTAGCAGGAAGTTCCTTCAATTCAAGATCAGGTTTGTTCATAATTTCAGCAGAAGATTGGGACATTGGATCAAGTTCAATTTCTTTTTTTAGAGTTTCAGATAGGATTGATTCCCCACATGTAGAATTTTCAGCTACCAGATTGGCATGATCAACTTTAGGGAAGGAATTTGGATTGGTCTTCATGAAAGTGGTTTCTTGAAAGGTTTCACTGATTGTTGGACCTAAGACTTCATCATAAGAGAAATTTGAAAATGATTCAAGCCAAGGAGATAAACTTCCTTCATATGAACAAAGGAAATCAATCTCATTCTGAGTTTAACATTCATCAAATATTCCTTGATGTTCCATGGATTCATTATCAATGCTTCCTATCATGCTTACTTCATGAATTTCCTCGTCATCCCCTATTTGTGAGCATTCATTATAGATGTTCAAGTCTAGACTCATATTCCCAAAGGTGATGGTCATGTTCCCATTTCAGACTCGGATAACAGAGTTGATTGTTGCAAGGAAAGGACGACCAAGGATTATTGGGGTTTGTTCCTTATTTCCTAAGTTTGGATGGTTGTCAAGGACATTGAAATCAACAGGGTAGATGAAGTTTTCAACCTTTACCAGAACGTCCCTTAAAATCCCATTTGGAACCCTAATGCTACGATCAGCAAGCTGAAGTGTGACAGATGTGGGTTGGATTTCTTCTAGGCCTAACTGGCAGTACACAACATATGGGATGAGATTGACACTAGCACCTAGGTCACACAAGGCCTTGACAACTTTAATTTCCCCTAGTTCAACATTGATGTAAGGGCAACCTGGGTCTTTCAACTTAGGAGGAATGGTCCCTTGAATGGCGGTACTCACATTATCATCCAAAAGGACTTGGTTTTTATGTGAAAATTTTCTTTTAAAAGTGCACTAGTCCTTAAGGTACTTTGAGTAGGAAGGTATGGTTTGGATTGCATCGAGAAGGGGTATGTTCAACTTGACTTGTGAAAATATTTCCCTCAATGTTTCATTCAGTTCAGGCTTGGGTTTCCCCCTCATGCGTTGAGGAAATGGTGCAGGTTGTGGGGTTGTTTGTTGAAGAGTTGTTTCCTTCACATTGTTATCAGTTTCCTCAGTTTTATCTTGGGGTTCATTTGAATTTTCATCTAAGTTTGAATCTTCGGGTGGGTTCTGAATTAGTTGTTCAGGTTTCTCAATTGATTTCCCACTTCTTAAAACAGTCACAACCTTTAGTTGTTCATGATTTGTTTGAGCACAACTTGACTCTCCCCTTGAAGTTGAGGATGGCACCGCCTGAGTAGGCATGGGTGCCTTTCCAGTTTTGATGGTTTGAAGTTCTTGTTTTAGGGAAGATACCTCTGAGTTCATCCTCTCCATTTGTTTGCACAGTTGTTCTAGTAGGATTTGTGGAACAGTTTGGGTGGGTGCTTGAGTAGGTTGGTTTATCCCAGGGGGATATTTTGGAGGTGGGACGGTTTGTTGAAAATGGACCGGTGGCTGTTGGTATTGGATAGGTTGGGTTTGGAACTGGATATGGGTTTGGTAGTTTTGATGGGGGTAAGGATTTTGCCCCTGTGGTTGGCTAGGTTGTTGGTTATCCTTCCAGCGGAAGCCTGGGTGGTCGTTATACCTTGGGTTGAAGGTATTTTGGTATTGAGGCTTTTGGAAGTTCAAAGCATTTACTTCCGCTGGGGGTCCTCCTAAGAGAACATCCTTGATGGATGGAATGGTTGGGTAGTTGTCTGTCTTATGGTCATGTTTGTCACAAATTTTGCAAAGAGGGTCAACAGTTTGGATTTCATGGACTTTCCTAAGGTCTATCTCTTCAACCTTCCTAGAGAGTGCTGCGAGTTTAGCCCTAAGGCTTTCCTCTTCTCTAAGTTTATGAATTCCAGTAGTTCTTTGTGGCTTTTCAGAATAAGGTGAAGTTCCCCATGTTTGGTTTTGTTCAGAAAGGCTTTCTAGATACTCTTAAGCATCATTTGGGGCTTTGTTTTTAAAGGTTCCATTACACATCATGTCAATGAATTGTTTGTTCCCCGGACCCAACCCTTCATAGAAAATTCTCACTTGTTCAGGAATAGAAAAACCATGGTGTGGAACCATGTTTAGAGTGTCTTTGAACCTCTCCCATGTTTCATAGAATGACTCTCCCTCTTTTTCAAAAAAGTTCGGGATACTCTTTTTAAGTGTAATTGTTTTGTGTTGGGGAAAGTATTTTTTGTAGAATTATCTTTGTAGTTGGTCCCAAGAGTTGATGGATGATGGTCTCAAATTGTTTAGCCAATTTTTAGCTCGATCCTTTAAAGAAAAAGGAAATAGCCTCATCTTAGCAGATTCTAGTTGATGTGGGGGACACATGGTTTCTACAATGTCATTAAACTCCTTAATGTTCAGGTATGACATATCGGACTCCATTCCATGGAATGTGGGAAGGTGGTTTAGGACATGGGGTTTAAAGATGTAGTTGGAATCTCCTAGGGAATTGTGTCTAATGCATGAGGGGGCATTGGTCCCAGAAGGTGTGAGGTAGTCATTCATGGTTTGATCAATTGTATTCCCTAAGTTTGGGGCTGCCTCATTTGGGTTTCCGTTTTGGTTCCCACTCGGGTTTATGAGTTGGTTTCTTTGAATACCTTCCATTGAAATTGGCTCAATTTTTGACTCGGGGGTGATAGAAAGATTAGGATCTAATGGAAATAGTTCCCTTGGTGTACTTGACTCCCCAACCCCAGGACTATCCACCCTAAGTAGACGGTTTGATTGATCGCGGGTGTAGGCGGACATGCGCCAAAGAAAAAAAAATGAGAAAGGGACAAGATAAGAGAATTCGGATGAGAAAAGAAGAAATGGGGGAGAATAGAATGGGTGTTTAGATGACTTACTTGGGTCCCTGGCAACGACGCCAAAATTTGATTCTCGCTAAAATTTACCCAAGAGAAGAAGGTAAGACGGTCCATGTAGTTTAGCTTGGGTTATCGAATCCACAGAGACCTAAGAAGAAACTTATAGACACGTACATTCTATGGACTGTTTTCGGCTATGAAGTGGCCAAATTGGATTGATTTTGTATGGATTTGAAAGATATCTAATATATTTAAGTGAATTCAATTTAAAAGAATGAGTTGATCCTAGGTTATCGCTCAGGGTGGATTGGACGTATTTTCTTTTTAATGATTTCAATTTCTTAAATTTGAGATGGGTTCATTTAAGGAGATAAAAAAACATCATAAATTACTGGTTTAATGCCTACACCCTCTAATACTAATCACCTATACACTTTAAGGATCAAAGTTTTGAGCACTTCAAGGTAAATTATCGTATTAGTACTTGAAGTGTGTGGCCTTAAATTCAACAAGGACGATAGAGTTTAAAAATCATCAAATAAAAATCCCAATTAAAGAAGTGATTATACATTAATTAGGTGATAAATAAAATCCAATACATCCCCTTTCTACTCCCTTTGATCAACCCATAAGTGGGTTAGCCCTCCATTGATCCCATGGTTTCAATGGAAGCAGAAAGTAGACTCTTGAGGGAGGAAATGGAGAAGTAAAGAAAACAACAAAAATAAAATGATCACTCCACCGTTGTGTGAATAATTTCACAAGGGTTGGTGTGAATAAATTCACACCTTGATCCAAAGGTATCAAAGTGATATGAAGAAAAATAGAATAAGAGTAGAATAAGAACTTTTATTAAGAAAATAAAGTGAATTGAACAACTTACATGTGAAAGACAAATTTGAGGCAACAAAAATGCAGCATAACATTACAATTGAACAAAGAATCCAAGATTATCAACTCCTCCACCACCACTGCCTTAAATAGGCATTTTGGAAGACTTGGGTCGAGCCTCCAATAGTAAAAAGCATCCCACATGATTATGGTAGGCCTAGGTTGGTGGAAAGTTTGTGGAAAGTTGATTTTTCCACCCTTGACCCGAGGTGGCAGCCAGCTTTCCTTCACCGAACAGACGCGTCTGTAAGACCTTCTAGATGGCCGAATCAGAGTGGGCCATAGAAGAAGAAAATGGAGCTCCGGATGTCGTATAACATCCTGTAAACTTTGGTCCCATTTGGAGTTGTGGATTCCGAGATATGATCAATGTAGTGAGATATTTGTCTGGGCCGCAGAATCTGGCCTAGAATTTTATCTCTAACTTGGGCCGCCTAAATGACCAACATGGAGGCCGAATTAGCATTAAATCTTAAAGAGTTATTTGTTCCTATACATGTCTAATAGCATACAACGAAATTCGGGATTAATTGGGCTTGTATGTTGGGACCCACAGTCTCATCAGTGGGATGATGTCCAATCTTCCTTCTCTAGAATTGCTTCCTTTCATTTCCAAATATCTCCATCATCCTCCATGAATTCTCTACTGATCCCTGAATCAAACATGTTCATATTTAAGTGTAGATCAATTTCCAAAAATATAAAATTAAAATCTGTATAATTCAATTCCTTAAAATTAGATGAATCATTGGGTACTTTAAATGATGTTAAAAAAATGTACCACATAATAGTGCATTTTAAGAAGGTATTACAATCATAATGTGAAATGATGTTCAAAGTGTAAAATGCACTAAAATGGTGTTTATGAATAATAAATAACACGAATATTATTTATATTAACAATTAATATTAGCCTCATTTAGTGTCTAATCAACAGACCCTCCACCCCCATGGATATCACCCCCCTCCCCACCCCCTTGGGCAATGTATGTGATCACTCAAATAATCTTCTAAAATATTAAAATTTTTTGATCTAAAATTTACTCAACTCTTGAATAGTTTTCCTCCACAAGTGTACATGATATTGTACACTAATGTATAGTTCTTCATAGATATTTTGTTATAAATATATTATTTTGTTGTCTATTATATTATGATTCTCATATATAGTAATGTGTCAGTTATGGTTTCATATAAAGTGAACAATTCTCGTTTACATAAATATATTTTCAATGAAACATCAATCATATTGAATTTTTTTTTGACGAAATGACTTATAAATTTTTTTACATAATGGTTAGAAGTTGGATGTATGAAACCGATCGGATCTCAAGCAATGTTAAAATCAATTTAGAGAGATTTTTAGATTTTTCATTTCACAATACTTCAGATAGTTGTCACATACACTGCCCCTGTAACAATTGTGTTGGAAGACCTTGTTTGTGCCGTGAAGAATTCAGCTACAACATAACCAAATATTGTTTTATAGAAAACTAATATGTGTGGTATCACAATAGGGAGAAAATAACATCTCAAAGTGCTAATAATCCAAGAGAGGACTGTATTGGAGAATTTTTTAAATGAAAGGTTTTAATTTATTCTTCATCATGAAAAAAAAGGATTCGAACCCAAGAAGATTTTGATATGATCACACATGATGCATCTAATGAAAATGATGATCTTTTCAGGGTGAAAAATTGAATGATGCTGTCACGACTCCATTATATCGACAATGCAGTAAAATAAAACAGCTAGAATTTATAATGTCATTGTTTCATGGGAAAACTATGTACGGGATTTCTAATACTGACATAGATTACATTCTTACCTTATTGAAGGACTTACTTCTAGATGATATAGATATTTCCTCAAACCACTATATGGTATGGAAGTTAGTTGATGAAGTTGTATTTTCAAGGAAAAAAAGTCATGTTGGCCCAAAAGATTGTAGTTTATTGTTGGAGAAAAATTCTGAATGAAATGATTGTACAAAATGTGGCACATCTAGCTGGAATCCAAAAGCTGATGGAACATCATCCCATGTGCCACAAAAAGTAATGTGGCACTTTCCATTTATCCCTATACTCTAGAATCTATTTATGTCTGATGAAATATAAATAAAAATGTGATGGCATGATACAGAGAGAAAGAAGACTAATGATGAGTTGGTTCACCCTACAGATGGATTTTCATGGAAGAGATTTGATGCTCGATATC
Organism: Viscum album; assembly: GCA_963277665.1. Classification (NCBI taxonomy): domain Eukaryota; kingdom Viridiplantae; phylum Streptophyta; class Magnoliopsida; order Santalales; family Viscaceae; genus Viscum; species Viscum album. Next base: position 1,596,536 of record OY728148.1, on the reverse strand, counting down.
CTAATTTTTCAACTGATGTGTGTAATGTAAGGTTGGGTCTTTCATGTGATAGTTTTAATCTGTTTGGGCAGATACGTATTTCACACAGCACATGGCTGGTTTTTATACACATTTATAATCATTCCCCAGGGTTGTGTATGAAAGAACCTTTCACTTTCATGAGTATACTCATATCTGGGCCTTCCGATCTCAGTAGTGATATAGACGTATACATGAAACCTTTAATAAAATATTTGATACTTCTTTAGGATGTGGGTGTGTACATATACAATGCATGTTCTAAAGAAATATTTCATATGCGTGTTGCACTTATGTGGATGATCAATGATTTTCCTACTTATGCAATTATTTCTGGATAGAGAAAGAAGGGAAAACTATCAAGTCCTGTTTGTATGAATAATACACGATCCAGAAGACTAAAACATTTTTGTAGTTTTAGTTTTATGGGACATCGACGATTCTTCCCAATAGACAATCCATATAGAAATAATCATCTATGATTTGACAATACCATGGAGTATGATGATCCACCTCAGCATATGTCTGGAACTAATGTTCATAATGAATTGAACGATTTTATTTTTTTCATTTGGGAAGGGTCAAATGAAATCTGGAAAGAGAAAGAATTTTTCCACCAAAACCTATTACAATTGTAAGAAGAGAAGTATCTTCATTGATTTTCCTTATTGATCAACCAATTTGTTATATCATTGCTTAGACGTAATGCACATTGAAAAAAATATGTGTGAAATGTTGCTTTCAATTATTATAAATGTTAAGGGAATGAAAAAAGATGATTTACATTCTCGGTGTGACTTGGTGGATTAGGGCATCAGACCATAATTGCATCCAATGCGTATTAGTGAAAATAAATGGAAAGTTCTATGTGCTTCTTATTTGATGACACCTAGTGAAAAAAGATATTTCTGGAAGTACTAGAGACTATTAAAGTTCCTAATGGTTATTCAAGAAACATATCCAAATGGGTAAATGGATGATAGTTGAAGTTAAAATCTTTGAACACTGATCATAATCACATCCTTTTGCAAGAATTGATCCCAATGGAAATTCACCACCTTCTTTCCAATAATGTAAGGGTGGTTGTTATTCAGTTGTTCCATTTTTAGAGATCTTTGTGCTAAGAAGTTGTCCAATTATTTCTTTCAAAAAATGTTTGCAGATGTCCCATTTATTTTTTGTGAGTTAGAGATAATATTTACTCCATATTTTCTCACAATCATGATGCATCTGACTGTCCATATTCTAACTGAAATACTTCTCAGATGACCTATTTATTTTCATTGGATGTATCCTATTGAAAGAAATATGTAAAGATTAAATTCTAACTTGGTGAACATTTCAATGCTTCAACTGTGATTTTTATAAAATTTTTAAAACTCTAAGACCTCAATTTAACATTTTACCAGGTAATGAACATGATGGATTGTATTCTTCTACAAAACATGCACTGAAACTTCCATCATCATCCTAGGCTAAATAAATTAAATTTTTCCATAATTTTGACAACTGGTTTAGCCCTTATAAATCCGGTAGAATCAATGTTCCATGATTTTAATAGACTGATGAAACTTTGTAAATAACCATCCTACAAAAAATTAAATTTCTTTATTACATCTTGTGTGATTTATTAACATCATTACATATTTCATCAAGTGAACCTAAAAAAATGGATAGTTACATTATCCCTGAATTCCCCTATTCCCTCTCATTTATTTTGTTTTTTGGGTTACACATTAGTTTTATATTTCTATTTACTTCCATATTTGTTTTCAAATGCAGGAAATGAAACCAATTGAAGAGAGGTGACCAAAACAGATTATGGACAAAAATCATCGCATGACTGAGGTGGGAATTCCACCACAAGTGCCTGTAGTGAGTATTTTATTTCAAATATATTTATTTAAATAATATATAATGTCATGTGATTAATTTTTTTTAAACATTTTTTCAGGATCCATCTATTAGGAGAAAATTAATTGATGAGAAACCTAGTAGTGGTCCCAGTACTCGGGGTGTTCATGCAAGGGGGGTGGTACGGGAGAAAGATGATATGGCTGGCGTACTCGATTAGACTCTGCCCCTCCCACTAACATTCCATCCATCCCACATTCTGATCCTAGTGTGTCGTTAGGGACACACGAGATATTTAGGCCTCCCATGCTTTCACCACCTTTAACATCTGATCCTCTTCACCCGTCTGTACCATATCTGATGATGATTCCCACTCCCCATTAAGTATTCAGCTATCCATCCCTTTTATCTTATTTTACTTATTCTTCCTTTTCTTTGGGATTTTATATTCCATCATCTTCAACTCTTGTTCTTCCGGAGTCTATCCCTGCAGAGCATACATTGTGACTCACTCCAACAATATATGGTGTTCCTTCAATTTCTGGGGATCTAGCGGTGCCCATTGGTAAGACTACCATAGGTATACTTATACAACCCGAACAAATTTTTACACCATTATTTATTTTCATTAAAACATGTCTTGAAAAAATATTTTTTTTTATTTCATAACAGATACATCTACTGATAGGAGGCAAGGGCGGAGGCATACATGGAAGCGTGCAGTGTGGAACCTCCACCTGCAATTCAGGGTGGACTACAATGAATATAGTCAAATTTTTGAAAAATTAGGGAAGCAATGTCATAGTTTTTTGGTGACGCATGCCAAATACGCCGTCATCATTCCTATAAGCCCACACTCATGGAGAAACCTGCCAAATGAAGTCAAGGGTAAATTTTGGGTAGAGATATGGGTAAAAAATCAATGATATTTAATGAAATATATTATTTTTTGTTTATATGCATTAATATTTTAGTGTCAACTATAGTTTAATTTCCCCGATGGTGAGGGTGCATAGACATCATGTCCAAAGGATTTAAGCGAGCTTTAGAGAGCTTAAAAGGACATGTGGTACATTGGATGTCATGATAGAGTTGGAACAGAGTTAATGGAGGTCCCTGTCGTGGATGATTGTCCATTAGAACATTACCGACAAATTATTACTCAATGGGAAAGTAGCCATTTTAAGGTATTAATAACATTATAGATATTTAAATGAAAAATTTCCATGTTTTTCGTTAATACTAATTATTTAACTTTGTTTAGGATTCATCTGGAGGAAAAAAAATATTGATGCTAAAAAATATTTCAACACATTGGGACATACAACGATGCCAGGTCATGAGAGGCAGCTGGTATGAGAGTTTATAATTTTTCATTACAAATTTCACTTCCTATTGATACCTCCATAATTTATTCGATTGATAAAGTTGTTATATAATTTTAGTTATGAACTTAATTATTGGTATAATAATTTTAATTATGTTTTCCTACTTTTAATATCATTGTATAGGCATAAATTGAATATAGAAAGACGTGTTCCTTGAGAAAAACTGTTTTGCTTTAGTAGAAGGAATAAAGATGGAAGTGAGGTTAATGAACCGACTCAGTAGCAGATTGTAAGTTTTAAATAGTAAATTTAAAATTTCAATCCATATTTTTTAACTTATTAATCTATTTATATTTTTAACAGGCTGCTTTAGTGGCACTTGAGGCACAGGAACCTGACATTTTTGGGCCAAACGATCACTTACATCATGTGTTGGTAGATGAGCACCAAGGTAGAGTATGATGCCGACCTGGGAAGAGTATAATTCTGAAGATGCATTGGCCCTCCTCAGGTATTATTTCTAGTGCCACTGAGTTCTAGAAGGTCAAGAGAAGTGCAGAACAAGATGAAAAAAGGTCCGTAGAGATGGCGGAACAATCTGCTAGGGCAAACCATACATTTAAGAAACTGATGGAAGTTTTACTTCTAACACTTCCACCAGAGGCCAAAACTTCTTGTGATAAATATATTTCATCGATGAATTCTATTTATGGTGCACCAGTTGGAAGTTCTATTGGAGGTCAAGACGATCTCGAGGAGGAGGCTGAGGTAGAAGAGGAGGGTGAGGAGGAGGCCGAGGTGGAAGAGGAGGGAAAGGATGAGGGTGAGGCGGAGGAGGAGGGCGGCGAGGAGGCTGAGGATGAGGATGAGGGTGAGGAGGATGGCATTGAGAAGGGTGGGGAAGATTATGAGGATGACGATGAGGATGAGGATGAGGCTAAAGATGATTGTGATGATATTGATAGTGATGAGGGACTGATTGTTCCATTAAATTTTTTACTGATATTACTGACCTTTGATGCTTATTGATTTGTTTTTCCTAAATATATGTTTGATTAGGTAGGTCACATTATCTTTATTATTTTATCTATATATAATGAAACATGACTTGAGTATTTGTTGTGACTGATCCCCCCCCCCCCCCCGTGGACAGCCTGCCCACGCCCCTAGACACCCCATACCCCCGTGGACAACCCCACCACCCCCTTGGACAGCTCTCTCACCCCCTATGATAGCCCGCCCACCCCCTAGATAGCCCCTCCCCCCATGGATAGCCCACCACTCTTGTGGGAAGCGTGCCCGTACACCCATGGTTGGGTAGAAATGATTTCAAACCGAAGATCTCCATGGTACCAAAACAAATTTCTACCTAGGATCATCCCAAACCATGAGAAGGGAGAACCCATCATGTACATTCCATTGGATCCATTCACAATCTCTACCATGCTCAAAAAAATAAAGGATCTCTAGCGTGATAACCATGAGATAAGTATAAATAATAACCAGTGGATTCCATGATCCATTAGAGATAATTTCCACAACTGAGGGAAACATGGATAACATTGAATCATATATTATATTGTCATCAATAGAGAAGAAAATAGGTCCCCTTGGAATCCAATAATTAAAACATAAGAAAATAAAAGATACCTTCCCAACAAAAATGGAGTTAGTCTCTATAAATATCTCATAACCCTAACACTTTACTCCATGTCCATGAATGATTCCATTGGAATTTCCACCAAAAACTAGGAGCGACCAAGTCTGAAAATACGATCCAAATCAATTGAAAATGAAGAAAAATAAGGATTAAAATGATCGAAAACATTTTTAATCATGGAATACTTATTCCAGTGCTCATCCCACTTAATACCTAAGCATCCCTCCTCTTTTGTACAACTCATCAATTCCAACTCCACATGATCCCCAGATGTACCAAGATAATGGAATTTTGAATGAATTATCTAATGATTTATTTTAATAGACTTAACCAATTTATTTGGTCACATTAAGTGATTAAACCAATAAGCATTCATCCTATGTAAAATTGATTGAACAAGATGTAATATTCCAGTAAAGGAAAAAAATTATTAGACCAAACTTTAATTCTTCTCAAAATTATCTCATCCAAAACCATACAGTCTATGGATCTAATCGTGGAAGTATTAAGGGGAACCCCAAGGTAGAAAAGAGGAAGGGATCCTCCCTTAATAACCATAGCATCATCGAAAAAATTCCATACATTAGAATAATTTCTATCCAAGAGCATCATGGATTTTGAAAGATTAATAGTCAATCCAAAAAAGGAAGAGAATAAATCTATGTCATATTTCAATACTGATAAATAATATATATTTTCAAATAAGAGAAATATAATATCATTAACAAAACAAAGATGGAAGATTTAAATCTTACCATAATGCTAATAGAACTTTAATGAGCATCAAACATAGATTTGAGACTTCAGAATGAGAAAAAATTAATTTATGAAAATCACAAAAAAAAAAGAAGAGATCTGGTTTCCCCTTTCCTCATACTTCTCTTACCATGTAAATAACATTTAAAAACACTATTTATATTTACAGAGATCATTAGAGAGGAGACAAATATTTTAATCTAGTAAGAGGATGTGGATGGAAAACCAATAATAACTAAATAATTCCATGTGAAATCTCATATATTTGTAATTATTCAATGATTTAGATGGAAAAGAGTGACATCCCACCCACCCCCCTGGACACCCTCATACCCCCTACACAGCCCATCCACCCACTTGGACAGCCCGCGCACCCCCTGGACACCTCGTACCTCAGAGACAGCCCCCCACCCCCGTGGACACCCTACCCACCCCTTGTGGACACCCCTGACCCCCCTAGACAGCCCCACCACCCCCATGGACAACCCCTACCCCCTGGACAGCCGCCCACCCCCATGGAGAGCCCACCCACCCCCCGTGGACAGCTCGCCCACCCCCCTGGACAGCCCACGCAACCCCATGGATAGCCCACCCACCCCTTGGATAGCCCTCATCCCCCTAGACACCCCACCCCCTATGGAACCCCCCCCCCCTCGTGGACACGCTGCCCAACCCCTGGACACCCACATACCCCCTGGATAGCCACCCCACCACCGTGGACAGCCCGCCCACCCCCTGGACACACTTACCCACCGTAGATCACCCGCCCACACCCCTGGACACCCCCTACCCCCACTGGACAGAATACCCACCCCCTGGACACCCCTCCCCCCGTGGATAGCCCCCCCCCCCCCACAACCGTGGATAGCAAACCCACCCACCCTAGACACCCCATACCCCCTAGACAGCTAGGCCACCCACGTGGACATCCCTCCCACCCCCCAAGACACCTCGTACCCCCCTGGACAGTCCGACCACCCCCGTGAATAGCCAGACCAAACCCTGGAAAAATTGAACCCCAAGGGACAGCCCCGTCAACCCCCATGGGCAGCCCACCCACACCCCTGGACACCCCCTACCCCCTAGACAACCCGACCAACCCCTGGATACCCCTCCCCCTGTGAATAGCCCCCCACCCCCATGGATAGCCTGCCCACCACCCCATGGAAACCCCCTCCCCTTGTGGATAGCACACTCACCCCTGGACACCCCTTCCTTCTAGACAACATGACCACCCCCGCGGACAGGCCGCCCACCCCTTTGGACACCCCTCCCTCCATGGATAGCCCCCCCATAACCGTGGATAGCACGCCCACCCCCTGGACACCCGTACCCCCCTAAATAGCCTGGCCACCCACGTGGATAGCCCACCCAACCCCCCGGACACCTCATACCCCATTGACAACCCCGCCCACCCCCTGGACACCCCATACCCCCTGGATAGCCCCTCCACCCCCGTGGACCGCCCCCACCCCCCTGGACAGCCCCTACCACCTTGGGACAACCCTCTATCCCCCTGGACCATACTCACCCCTCTAGACACCACCCACTTCCTGGACACCCCCCCCCCCCATGGACACAACCCTACCCCCTGGACAGCCCTATCACCCCCGTGGATAGCTCGCCCACCCCCTGGACACCCCTACCCCCTGAACACCCCCCGCCACTCCCGTGGACTGCGCACCCACCCTCGTGAACACCCTACCCCTCTAGACAGCCCCTCCACCCTCATGGACATACCTCCCACCACTATAGACACCCCCTCGACACCCCCTGTAGACAACTCGAGCACCCCCTAAGCACCACCTTCCCCCTAGATAGCCCCGCCAACCCCCCGTGGATAGCTCACCCACCCCCTAGACACCTCGTACACTCCTGGATAGCCCCGCCACCCTCGTGGACAACCCACACCCCCTGGATAGCCACCCCATCCCCATAGACAGCTAGCCTACCGCCTGGGACACCCACCCATCCAACCCCCCATGGACATCCCACCCACCCCCCGGGCACCCTTACTCACAGGGACACCCCCCCTACCTATAACACCCCGAGATTTTATGAAAAATATTCTTTTAATTTCATTGATGTCTTCTATTATACACTACACTAAGTTTATCTTGTACTATATGCAACACCGTATTAGCTTGCAGTATACACAACACTATTCTTGGCTCGTGTTACACACAATTTCAAGTTTGTTTTGTGGAAATTATTCTATGAAACATTAAGTATAGATTTTGTTTAATTTATAAATTAAATAAGTTTTTATTATGTTAACCGCAACACCAAATAGTGCTTTCACTACACGCATCCCTGACATGGCTTGCATTACACGCAATCAAGACCTTCCTTGATAGTGTGTGTAGTACGCAATACGGAGTTTCACTAAATGAGATATTATTATAATATTATTATGAACTAACCATTATGAATAATAATAACCAAATTTTGAAATCTTATAAATTTTATTTTTCAAAATGGACATTATTTTTGGATTCGGAATATCGAAATTAGCCTAGGGTGAATTTTTGGTATTTTTCTGAAAACTTTAAATTTTTGATGAATAGTAAAAACACTGGGTAACTATTTAAAAACCAGCTTTTTTATTTAAATAATTATTTATTTTATTTAAATTTATTTTAGGTCAAAATTGATACATAATAGCTATATAACTTCAATTTAATCCATTGGAGTCATTTTATAATAATTTTCGATATATAAAAATTATATGGAACTTTTCACCGTCTTTTCCTTACCTCCTATGAGTTTTTGAAAACTTACATAAAATTTTATTTTACCGCTTCTGTGAGTGAAATTTCAAAAATCCGAGAGACACGGTTAATATCAAGGACTAAAATGTGGTTCAATGAGATGAAAATAATTTTTGGTGAATAGTAATTTTTTACTTTTATTTACCACAGTTAAAAGTAAATAGGGTAATTAAGGGTAAAAATGATATTATTATTACCCTAACACATGTCCTAATTCTGTTGGATAAGTGTAATTCGACCAAAAACAACCTTAGGAATAAAATATGACCTTTTAGGTCCACTTGGATTAGATTAGGACATTTATTATTAATTTATTAAAAGAAGGGTTAAAATAGTTAAAATCAAAGTTTAATAATTAAATCATTTTTAATATAGGGTTATACATAAGATAAATTCGACTATAAATATTCATTAGAAATCTAAAAACGATTTCCTACATGATGGTATTTTATTTAAAATTTTTAGACATTAAATAAGTTAATTTATTTATGACACAATAATGATGCAATAATTACCTTATTAATAAAATATTACCATAAATGATGTTATAAGTACACAAATAAATGTAATTTGAGACTTTTTATGAATTAAAATAATTTTCTAGGTTAATATGACATGTTAGTATTGATTTAATTAACTTTTTTTGAACTAATCACGCTTTTATGATTTTCACAAAAATCAATTACCAAATAGTGTCAAAATTTACATAAAATAGTTTTTTAAAAAAATTATATTATTAATTGTTATTATTTTCTTAAAAATTTAAGGTTCTGCCAAGATACTTATATCATGATAGGTGTATCATTAATGGACAACTTGGGGGTCTCTGGGATGTATATGGTAAGTTTATTAACTATATAATATAAAAATACAAAGTTACATGGTAAATGTCAATCTAATTAACAAAGAGTTAAAACTAAAAGATAAGGTTAATATAATGACCCAAACCTATCTAAAATATATTAGTTGAGAGGATTTAGACCCATCCCCACTTTATCATCGAATGAAATAAATTTTAAGCTATTAAAAACTTAATATGACTTTATTATAAAATAATATTTTAAGATTTTCCTAAGGTGCCCCTCTCCTCCCTTATAAAAGCGCATCCCCTCCCTCTTCTCATAACACCACATTGAGCCTTCAATCTTGGCCATCCCCTGCCAATTTCTCTTTTAAACTTCCCTAGTAATATTCTAGAGGTCCAATGCTTCTTCAAAGACCAATTTTAGTTCCCTAAGAGGAGGTTTCAAAGAGGCGTGTCTAAGAAGAGGTAATATCTGTTACCGATTCTTTCAAATTTATTTCTTCTTCTACTTCATCTTATTTAGTTGTTTCATTATAAAGTAATAACATCAGTATCACTCATACACTGATATGTTATTATAAATATGAAACAACCCTATTTCACCTTCTATCCATCCTACGGAAAACAAAATCACCGTGCGTACGTACGTACGGAATACCGTCTCCACGAGGTGGTGTAATCTGTTTTTGACCACCACCTTACTTGGATGGGTATAATGGTCTAAATAAATAACTATATATGATTATTGTAAAGTGATATTGATTATGAAATTTTATACATATGCTTCAATACAATTCCATGATCATGGGAATGATATCATCGCTCGTGCGTATGTACGGACTACCGTCTCCACGACGCGATGAGATTCATTCTCCATGTTAACCATTCGTGAATGATTATAAAGTATATATAATGAATAATAATGAGATATATGACATAATAATGATAGTGTATTTATGTATATTTATATATTTCATCTACCTAATTCCATTCAATTCAATAAGGAAACGAAAACAACGTTCATGCATACGTACGGCCTACCGTCTCAATGAACGGTGTATTTCATTCCATTAATCGCTCTGTCATATATATATATATATATATGATGAAAATATATTATATATAAATCATTTTATACATCATGGAATTAATTAAATCAGGATATAAGTAATAATATCAAGAACAACAAGTCGAAACAGGTACGATAAATGAAACGATTTTACCCAAATCGCTGCTTTTACATCAAATTTACAAAAGAACAGGTAATATAAAGTCATAAGTAAACTATATATGATATCATAATAATGAATATGATTTTTTTAATAAGTAAATTACATTAGTTAAATCATTATACAGGATATTCGGATACATACAAAGCATATCAGACATAAGGTAAGGGATTACTACTACAATCTCGTTCTTATCCGAGATTGTTTATTCGTAATTATTTATTGGGGTTATTGTTATCATCCAAGTCTATGTTTCCTAAAAATGGTTTCATGTATGTTTAATGTCCTTTTTAACCTTTTTTTACTTTTACTACATGGTATGTAAGTAATCTTTCTTTTTTTACCATACGAGGTACTTTTTTACTTTTCCGACAAAAGTACGAGGAGAATGTTATTTGTAACTTATACGGCGTGAACGGATTTTTAAGGTTTCATGAAACCTCATTTTCATGAAGCTTCTTATACTAGATTTCAAGATTATTTTCAAAAAACCCTTTTCTTTTAAAATTTCGTTGCATTTTGGGAAAAGAAATTGATTTTGAATAAGAAAGGATTTTTTCCTCAAGAATTCATTTCAAGTGTTTTATCAAAACTATTTTCCATCTAAAATGAAATTATTTAATATGTTTATGTTTCAAATATAATGTATCCATTATTTACATGGTTTTATTCTTCTTGTGATAAAATGATATCCATTTTATGGATTATGTTATGATGTCACGATGTTTAAGAATCCCATTCTATTACATGGGGTTATGCTATGATGTATGATTCATGATTTTGTGGCACACAAAAGAATGATTTCATTATGAGATGGGTGGGACCTATATCTCCCTCCACTGCATTGGGTAGAGATTTATATCTCATGAGATAGACATGGCTGGAACAGTAAGTTAATTTGGTTCAGTAATACAGGACTGGAACGAGGAGGGAACTCAATTCAGAAAGGGACTTTGTCCACTAATATTGTCTTGGAAGCAATGCCATGGCTACTATGGAAATCATATCATGTGATTAATGGTTTCCATAATCACATGTTTTATTCCCATTCTATTTTATCATGGTTAATGTTTTTTTATGATCTATGCCTTATGTACTGTCATGTTTTATGTTATTGCCCAAGATTTTGATGTTTAAACATTATTTTCATGTTTTTAATTTCAAATGTATATGATTTGTTTTATTTTATCCATGCTTACCCTTAATGAGAATTTGAGATCACCCTTTATATGTTTTATTTTCCCAAGGATTTAAAGTAAGGTTTTAGGTAAGAAAACCAAAAGAGGAAGATCTTTATGGGAGATGTTGAAGATCTTTAACCATGATTAGAATATTACGTTCCGAGTTTCCAAAGACACTAAACTATTACGGTCCTTTGGTGTATCTTTTTGTTATGTATTAAGTATTCCGAAAAAGTAATTTAATGTCTATGTATTTCAAGCTTTGGGTCTCTACAGTTGTTATCAGAGGAAAGGTTTAGTTAACCTTTGGAAACTAGGATGCGAAAACTTTTGTGAGATCCCTAGAGATATTTATATGGTATGTCTAGGGATGTCCCTAAGGTTAATTATATGTATAGGTTATAGTCCTAGAATTACAGAAAATATATTATAATTAAACCTAAGATTTTAGATATCGAAGGTACTCCCCCTTTATTATGTTTTTTCCCTAGCATAATTTTTGCCTCTCACACTTTTCTTTTTGGGTTTTAGACGAGGGATGGAACCTGAAGGAACCATGTTGATCAATGTAATGGACAATGCAATGATTGTCCTCCTAAACAGACCAATGTTATGGGAGATAGAGTGAAAAATCATATTTCTATACTTAAACAATCTTTGAATCATTCTAGACTTCCAAATGAGCAGAGAAGGGAACAATCTTCTATTGAGTCCTTCACGAGGCAACGTCCACCTTCTTTCAGTGGGTCTTCTGATCCAATTTTTTCTGAACAATGGATTAGTACCATTGAAAATATATTATCCATACTTCGTTGTTCAGAACATAAAAAGTTCATTCTGGCTATTTACCATTTAGAAGGTGAAGCAGATCAATGGTGGACTCTAATTAATAATACGAGGCCCCAAGATGAAATTGAATCCAGGGAATTGGATGAGTTCAAGAACTTATTTTTCAATAAGTACTTCCCTCGTATTCTTCGAACAAAGATGGAAAAGGATTTCCTTGAGCTTTTTCAAAAGGATGATGAATCTGTTGGTATATACGACACAAATTTCACAAGGATTTCAATGTATGCATCTGGCTTTATCATCCAACCTGAAAGTAAAGTTGATAGATTCTTCAGTGGCTTAAAACCAAGTCTTTAAAGGGAATTAGCTATAAGATACTTCAGTAGCTATGAAGAAATTTTTCATTGTGCTATCAAGGTAGAAATGGAAGTTGGTGTTACATATCCATCTCATGGTTTGGACAAGAAATGAAAGATGGAGTTCAAGGAGAAATCTCAGAACAATGGTGAAAAGAAGATGAATGTTTCTTTATGATCAAAGTGTGGAAAGAAGCATTGTGGAGATTGTCTTAAAGGGACTAGAAATTGTTTTAAGTGCGGAAAAGAAGGTCATCGAGTAGTTGAGTGTCGAAGTAATGGAAAAAGGGTTGCTAATGATGTGAATAAAGAAAATACTGAATAGAACGTACCACCAACACTTCAATGCTTCAAGTGCAATGAAATGGGGAATTATGTTAATCAATGCCCTAATCCAAGGGTTAATGATGATCAACATGAGAAACCACTTAAGTCAAAAGAAAAAGGGAAGTCACATGAAATCACTATTTGTGATGTAGAATATGAAAACAATGTGGTGGAATGATTAAGTGTTTATGTAATGGGATTCCAAAATAATGGTGTATATAGTATCGTGGAATATTTGAATATTTTTGTATTGGTCAATTGTGGTTTTCAATAATTTTATGGTACCGGTAACCATGTAAAGTGATTGAGATATTTTTGGAAAGAAGATGATATGCGCATAATGAAGGGATATGGAGAAAATGAAATGTTTGACAGTACTCATAAGCTCATGACTGATATAAGGAAAAAGTTATATCATGGTTTGAGTATATAGAATTTTTGGATTTTGGTATGTGGAAAGAGTTAACTTTTGACAGCATTCATGTTTTTACTAAGATTCAATGGGTATTCATTTTTCAAGAGAATACATGATTAAGGTATTCACATGTTTGGAATGTGACCAACAATATATATCTTATATGGGGGATAAATGATGGTATTCACATGGTTGGTAGATGAAATTTCTAGTAATCAGTTTCTTTATACTATAAGATTGGAAAGAAGTATTTTGGATAAGCTTAATAATTGGAATGGATTATGTTGGACATAATTTAGTAATGATTAAGGCTATAACTTTTTCAATATTAATAATGTAATGTTATAATAAGGTAGTTTTAGAAAAAGGAAAACCTGTAGGATGGGTAACAACCCGTCGCGTCGGACAAGGATGCGGGAATCGAACCCACAACCAAAGTGTGATAGGATTTTATCACCTACCACTAGCCTACAGGAAGTCCCTGGTTAGTAGAAACTAGTTTAATTTTTTTAAGCGCTATGATATCTGAAGTATAAGTCCATTTTAGAAACCATATACGATTAATCTCATCATAGATAGACTTCTGTATATTTAATAAATTGTGATAAACTTTTTGTTATAGAAATAGATGGAATGACCTATCATTCTATCGCATAATTTACTAAAACTTCACAAAATTCAAATTCAACTTCATTTCTTTAAGAGATGAAGTGGAAATTATTCAAGGCATGAGCAATGGTGATATTTTACCAAAATCAAGTAAGTATTTCTTTTAATTCAACAATTCTTCAACTTTAGGGAAATGATCTTGAAAACAAAAAAATGTTGTCATAGTGCTCTCATATCTGATGAATCGGATGGTACCTTAGATCATCACAAATTTATGGCTTTGTGATTGTTTGATTTTTCATAGCCATGTCCTCTACCACTCTTCATCAGAAGTTGATGGTTATATTTCTCTTTCATATCCATATTTTCACCTGTGTTCTACTATGTGGAAACCCAATGATTAGTTAATTTGGGTAACTATTACATTCCATACTTTAGTTTTTAAAGTCAAGTTTTGGTATTCCTTTTTACGATGTAGGTTTCTATTAAAGAAACATTCAAGTAGTAAACCATTTATAACCCCGATGAATTTCGAGGGAGAAATTCATTTTAAGGGGGGTAGAATGTAACACCCTGAGATTTTATGAAAAATATTATTTTAATTTCATTGATGTCTTCTATTATACACAACACCAAGTTTATCTTGTACTATATGCAACACTGTATTAGATTGCAGTATACAAAAAACTATTATTGGCTTGTGTTACACACAATTTCAAGTTTGTTTTGTGGAAATTGTTCTACGCAACATTAAGTATAGATTTTGATTAATGTATAAATGAAATAAGTTTTGATTATTTTATACGCAACAAAAAATGGTTCTTTTACTACATGCATCCCTGACTTGGCTTGTATTACACGCAATCAAGACCTTCCTTGATAGTGTGTGTATTACACAATACCGAGTTTTCACTAAACGAGATATTATTATAATATTACTATGAACTATCCATTATGAATAGTAATACCCAATTTTTGAAATTTTATAAATTTATTTTTCAATATGGACTTCATTTTTGGATATGAAATATCGAAATTAGCCTCAGGTGAATTTTTGGTGTTTTTCTGAAAACTTTCAATATCTGATGACTAGTGAAAACACTGGGTTATTTTTTAAAAACCGACTTTTTATTTAAATAATTATTTATTTTATTTAAATTTATTTTAGGTCAATAATGATACATAATACCTATATAAGTTCAATGTAATTCATTGGAGTAATTTTATAATAATTTTCGATATATAAAAATTTTATTGAACTTTTCATCGTCTTTTACCTACCTCCTAGGAGCTTTTTGCATACATAAAACTTAATTTTACCTCTTCTGTGAGTGGAATTTAAAAAATCTAAGAGATACAGTTAATATCAAGTACTAATATGTGGTTCAATGAGATGAAAATAATTTGTGGTGAATAGTAACTTTTTACTTTTATTTACCACGGTTAAAAGTAAATTGGGTAATTAAGTGTAAAAATGATATTATTATTACGCTAACACATGTCCTAATTCTATTGGATAAGTGTAAATCGACCAAATACAACCTTAGGAATAACATATGACCATTTAGCTCCACTTGGATTAGATTAGTACATTTATTATTAATTTATTAAAAGAATGGTTAAAATAGTTAAAATAAAAGATTAATAAAATAATAATTTATAATTTAGGGTTATACATAAGATAAATTCGACTCTAAATATTCATTAGAAAGATAAAAAATATTTCCTACATAATGGTATTTTATTTATAATTTTTAGACTTTAAATAAGTTAATTTATTTATGGCACAATGATGATGCAGAGATTACCTTATTGAGGAAATATTAACATCATTGATGTTATAAATACACAAATAAATGTAATTTGAGAATTTTTATGAATGAAAATAATTTTATAGGTTAATATGACATGTTAGTATTGATTTAATTAACTTTTTTAGAACTAATCATGCTGTTATGATATTAAAAAAATCAATTACCAAATAGCGTCAAAATTGACATAAAATAGTTCTTAAAACAAATATTATATTATTAATTGTTATTATATTCCTAAAAATCTAAGGATCAGCCAACATAATTATATCATGATATCTGTATCATTAATGGACCACTTGGGGGTCTCTTGTATGTATATGGTATGTTTAATAACTATATAATATAAAATTAAAAAGTGATATGGTAAATGTCAATCTAATTAACTAAGAGTTAAAACAAAATGATAAGGTTAATATAATGACCCAAACCTCTCTAAAATCTATTGGTTGAGAGTATTTCGACCCATACCAACTTTATCTTCGAAAGAGATCAATTTGGAGCTATTAAAAACCGAATATGACTTTATTATAAAATAATATTTTAAGTTTTTCCAAAGGTTCCCCACTCCTCCCTTATAAAAGGTCACCACCTCCCTATTCTCCTCACACCACTTTGAGCATTCATGCTTGGCCAAACCCTGCCAATTTCTCTTCTCCACTTCCCTAGTAATATTCTAGAGGTCCTTTTCTTCTTCAAAAACCAATTATAGTGCCCTAAGAGGAGGTTTCAAAGAGGCATGTTGAAGAAAAGGTAATATCTGTTACCGATTCTTTCAAATTTATTTCTTCTTCTACTTCCCCTTCATTAGTTTTTTCATTACGAAGTAAAAAAATCAGTATCACTCATATAATGGTATGTTATTATAAATATGAAACAACCCTATTTCACCTTCTATCCATCCTATGGAAAACAAAATCACCGCGTGTGCGTACGTACAGAATACCGTCTCCACGCAGTGGTGTAATCTGTTTTCGACCACCACCTTACTTGGATGGGTATAATGGTGTAAATAAATAACTATATATGATTATTGTAAAGTGATATTTATTCTTAAATATTATACATACACTTCAATATTATTCCATGATCATGGGAATTATATCATCGCTCGTGCATACGTACGGACTACCGTCTCCATGACCCGATGCGATTCATTCTCCATGTTAACCATTCATGAATGATTATAAAGTATATATAATGAATAATAATGAGATATATGAAATAATAATGATACTGGATTAATGTATATATATATATATATTCTATCTAATTAATTCCATTCAATTCAATAAGGAAATGAAAACAGCGTTCATGCGTACGTACGGCCTACCGTCTCCATGAATGGTGTATTTCATTCCATTTATCGATCTATCATATATATATATATATATGTATATGCCGAATATATATTATATATAAATCATGTTTTAAATTCTGGAATTAAGTAAATCAGTATATAAGTAATAATATCATGAACAAAAAGTCGAAACACATACAATAAATGAACCAATTTTACCCAAATCGCTACTTTTACATCGAATTTACAAAAGAACGGGTAATATAAAGTAATAAGTATACTATATATGGTATCATAACAATGAATATGATTCTAAAATATGTCAATGACATTATTTAAATCATTATACAGGAGGTTTGGATACATACGAAGCATATCGGACATAAAGTAAGGGATAACTAGTCCAATCTCGTTCTTATCGGAGATTGTTTGTTCGTAACTATTTACTAGGGTTATTGTTATCATCCATGTCCATGTTTCCTAAAAATGGTTTCATGTATTTTTACAGTCTTTTTCAACCATTTTTTACTTTTACTACATGGTATGTAAGGAATCTTTCTTTTTTTTACCATATGAGGTACTTTTTGACTTTTCCGACTAATGTACGTGGAGAATGTTATTTTTAACTTATACGACATGAACAGATTTTTACAGTTTTATAATGCCTCATTTTCATGAAGCTTCCTATACCAGATTGCATGATTATTTTCAACAAAACCCTTTTCTTTTAAAATTTCATGGCATTTTGTGAAAATAAAATGATTTTGAAGAAGAAAGGATATTTTCCTCAAGAATTCATTTCAAGTGTTTTATCAAAATTATTTTCCATCTAAAATGACATTATTTAATATGTTTATGTTTCAAGTATAACTTCTCCATTATTTACATGGTTTGATTCTTCTTATGATAAAATTATATCCATTTTATGGATTATGTTATGATGGCATGATGTTTAAGAATCCCATTCTATTACATGGGTTATGCTATGATGTATGATTCATGATTTTGTGGCACATGAAAGAATGATTTCATTATGAGATGGGTGGGAACAATATCTCCATCCAATGCATTGGATAAATATTTATATCTCATGAGATAGACATGGATGAAACGGTAAGTTAATTTGGTTTAGTAATACAGGACTGGAACGAGGAGTGAACTCGATTCAGAAAGGAACTTTGTCCACTAAGATGGTCATGGCAGCAATGCCTTGGCTACTATGGAAATCATATCATGTGCTTAATGGTTTCCACAATCACATGTTTTATTCCCATGATATTTTATCATTATTACTGTTTCTTTATGATCTATGCCTTATGTACTGCCATGTTTTATGACATTTCCCAAGATTTTGATGTATAAACATTATGTTCATGTTTTTAAGTTCAAATGTATAAGATTTGTTTTATTTAATCCATGAATACCATTACTGAGAGTTTAAGATCACTCTTTATATGTTTTCTTTTCCCCAGGATTTAAACAAAGGTTTTATGTATGAAAACCAAAAGGGGAAGATCTTTATGGGAGATGTTAAAGATCTTTCACCCTGATTAGAAGATTGCGTTCTGAGTTTCCAAAGAAACTAAACTATTATGGTCCTTTGGTGTCTGTTTTTGTTATGTATTAAGTATTCATCAAAAGTAATGTAATGTGTATGTACGTCAAGATTTGGGTCTCTACACTACCCCTATGGACAACCCCAAACCCTTGGATGACCCTACCCCCCATCCCCCTGGACACCACCCTGCCACTTGGACACCCCCACCACCTTGGACACACCCACCCCCATGGACATTCCCACCCCCATGGATGGCCCCCACCCCCTGGACACCACCCCACCACCAAGACACCCCCCTCCCCTGGATGCCCCCCACCACCTGGACTGCCCCTCACATTGGATAACCTCCTTCACCTAACCCCCTTGACAACCCTCCACCCCCTGGACATCCCGTACCCCCCTAGACTACCCCTCCACTCTAGTGGATAGCCAACCCACCCCCCTGGACACCCCCTACCCCCTTGGACACCGACCCCAACCACCTGGATAGACCCCCACCCCTAGACATCCCCTACCCCCTTGGACAACACCCCCAACCCCCTAGGCAACCCCCACCCCCTTGACATCAATATCTTATTTAATTCCTCAACACTATATCATTCCAAAATCATCGATAAAAAATAAAATCCAATATATAAGAACATCAATGTCCCCCTTTTAATTTGTTTTAAAATAGCAACAAAAACCTCTTACACCAATATTTTTGTATCTTTTTCCACATTATTGATAATAAATACAAATGATATCTTGGGATCTTCTCATTTCATTTTACTTCTCTAAAAAATAACATCTTATCCCTATTTTACTCAGAATTACATCTTGCATCACCTTTTAAAAGAAATAATGTTTCACTAACAACATACCTATGAGACTATGGTTAATCTACTTTATATCTATATTGGATAATGTAGAAAATAAGAGAGAATTATCCAATACATAAAGGATGTAAATTAATAAAGTCAAAATGTGATACCATTTTAAAGTAACTCAAATTAGGGGTTGTATAACAGATCCCTCATAAACATATAGTTTACAGCCAACTCAACACACAAAATTTATAATTCATACATAAGAAATAATATAATATTTGATAATTTTGAATGGGGGAGATCATTATAAACCTCAAGTGAATTTATATACTAGTGGTATAGAATGATAGGTACTCTGTATTGTGAACTCTGTGTTATTCTGTAGGTAAATGCATACTGCTTCTAGAAAAATTATAGGCACAGAGAAGTTGCTTTCTTATAGACAAATTGCAGGCCCTATACCAATAGTTTCCAAAACCGTTGGTATATAAGTGAATAACCCAATATTTACCAACAGTTTACAACTGTTGGTAAATATCTTATTTAATCCTTTACCAATGGTTTTTGAGACCGTTGGTAAAGGCATGATATTCTTAATTTTTAGAAATGGTTTTCATAAACCGTTGATAAAGATCTATTGCAATGGTTTTGAAATCGTTGGGAAAGGTAAAACGATTTCTTGTGGATTTTCCCAACAGTATTTTGATAACCCTTTGGTATAATCCTATCCCTATGGCTTGATTTCCAATGGTTGGATAAACCATTGGTATTACTGTTTCCAACAGTTATTCAGGCTTTACCAATTGTTTAAAACCATTTGTATATACTAAATTTCTAGTATTGGTAAATCATGACAATTCAAAACATTATAACAACTATAGAACTCATCATAATAAATATAGAATAATTATTCACAACAACATGTGAATCTAACATCATCATGGACTCAAGATATCACATCAATCTCATGGAATCAGAACATACTATATATTGGAAACCACACCAATTACATGTCATTATAAGTAAGGTATCACAATAATTCATGTGGTCAACATTAAACATGAATAATAAGATACAAATTACTCACTAAAAAAGTTTCACATAAGGTTCTCAGGGATACACACAGATACATATAATCATAATCTATCATGGTCATAAAATATGACTACACAGAAATCATATTAAGGAAACATGTGTAACAAAGACTAAAAATGTAAGGAACTTCCTACAACATAAGTGTTACTGTCAAATGATGGATAAACAACCATATATTGCTTAATAAATAGAGTGTAAACCTCAATAATCAAGAACACCTCTACATCGCCTTATTTACAAAAAGTCAACACATCATTGCTGAAGGTTTAAAAAATGATCCCAGAACCAAAACCAATTATTTTATTTCAAAAAGAAATAAAATATCACATGTTATGATACTTTCTCTCAGCTAGATGATTTATGAATTATCCTTTTGGTCCAACACATACACATAAAATTATCTATCGATAATTTTTTATATTTTTATATTTTATCTTAAATTTATCATTAATAATTATTTCATAATCTTATTATTATCATTTTATAATTATAATAATTTTTCTTAGTAATACAGGTAACTATCCTTTGATAATTTTCAATATTCTATGACATGTGATAATTACATTTTAATTATACTTTAATAATTTCAATAAAACTATCTTCAACAATTTAGTGAAATTATTATTTGATAATTCATTGAAATTATCACATGATAATTCTTCATTATTATCATTAAATAATTTGTGTAAAAATTATCTTTAATAAAGTCGTGAAATTATTCTTTGATAATTTGTTTCCAACATCATTCGATAATTCTTAACAATTATCATATGATAGATTCACAGTATTTATCTTTTGATAATATCATTATATATTGTCCTTTGATATTTGGTATAATTATAAATTTATAATTCTTTACCTATCATCTATTATTTTTTGTAACAATACAATGAATTGTTTTAATAATAACACTTTGGTGAATGTTGGCCTCATTATTTTATTTAAATTCAACTATTTTCCCCCTAATTTAGAATTTATGAAATCATGGAATAAACTAAATAATATAATGAAATTAAAAAAATATGAAACACAATTGGGAAGTTCATAACACAAAGGAGAAGATGGGGAATCATGTTCCTATTTTAGGAAGAAGGAGGGAAACTGCTAGTGCCCGAAACAACTAGAGAGGTTGTCAGATATTTGATCAGCCACATCGAAGAGGTTTCAACTATTTACTTATGGATTTTCACAAGTCCTATAAAATGTTTCGTGGAAAATGTGCATATTTATCTAAAACTATGCTCAATGGGACATCATGAAGTCCCACAATCTCTCAAAAATATATATTTTTCTACTTCTCCACTGAGTGAGTCTCTCTGGTCTGAAAGAAGGGTATAGACTTCATTAACCAATCGATAATAACATATACTTCACCATGATTCCTTGAGTTCCTAGGTAGACCCATCATAAATTCCATTATAACGTCTTTCCACATCCACAAAAGTATCAAGAGTAGCTACAATAACCCCTTTGGATGATGGTTCCCTTCCTTCACCCTCTGAAAATGGAGGTATTGATAGAAAAATATAGAAGAGGTCTAATGTGGAATTATTCATTAATTCCGGTGTTGTCAATACAAGTGTTCAATATGAATACTTCCTAGGAGGACACCCATCATATTAATACACTCACCCAAGTATTATTAACTCTATGGTTCTAATGACATCTCAAAATTGAATGTATGTTGACACTCAACCTAGTGCCTCTTCCTCAAATTCTGGTCCATCTGTCTGAATATATTGAGAAGGTACTTGTGGTCCTTATGAAAAATAAATATCTCACCAAAGAGATAGTGTAACCAATACTTCTGAGTGTGAACATACTCTGCCATCTACATGTAATGTGTAGGATAGTTTTTCTCGTGGATTCATATCCGAAAAGAACAATAGGAAACTATATACTCTCTTTTAATCTGCACCTCTCCTAGACTAGCTCTTGAGGAATCATAGTACACAACATAACTAATCCAATGTTCAAGGAGTGTTAGAACAAGATATGAATTCAACCTTCTATTTATATCTAGTAAATACTCTTAACAGTGGTATATCCAATTCAAAATCACCCCCTTCTTTATCAACTCTGTCATTGGTGTGGATAGTTTAGAGAAGTCTCAGGGAAAAATTTGGTAAAATCATACCAGTCCTAGGAATCTCTTTATCTTAATCACATTTTGGGGATATTTCCCTAACACGACTACATTTAACTTCTCTGGGTTTACATATATACCAGTCTCAGACATCACATGTCCTTATATCATCTCTTCCTTAATTTATACGTCATATTTTGACAGCTTTTTGTAAAGCATGTGTACATGAAGTGTGCTTAAGACTATCTCTAGGTTCCTATCATGTTTCTCTAGTGCTAATGAGTAGATGGGGATATTATTGATAAATAATACGATGAGATAGTTTATGTATTGATGCAATATCTTTTTCATGAGGGCCATGAACACTTATGGTGTGATTTTTTCTGTCCAAACAACTTCACCAAGTATTCATAATGTCCATATCTCCTCGAAAACTCCATCTTCATGATGTCCTCCTCTCTAACTCACAAGATGTGATATCTCAATCGAGGATCAAACATTGAGAACCCCTGGACTCTCCAAAACTATTTGAAATTATTTTTTATTGAGTGAAATGGATATTTATTCCTTTAGATCATCTAGTTTAGCTTCCAGTAGTCAATTAATATATGAATACTAATGCCCACCTTTTTAAAAAACATAAAAGGGATCCTCATGGTGAAGTACTCATCTTTAGGAATCCCTTCCTCACCATGTCATCCACTAGAACCTTGATCTCATTTATGTATATGGGTGACATACGATATGGGTAATCAAAATGGTTGTGCATCCCACATGATCTCCTTTTAACAAACCCCATTGTTCCTTCAATGTCTCTAAAATGTCAATAAATCCATAGAAATTTGAACCCATTACTCTAAATCCCGAGGGACTTCAATTTTATATTAGAATGATGATTAATTTCATCCATGTAATGTAATATTTTTCCCTAGATCTAAACCATTATTCCATGGTTAGGTACAAACAGAATGTCTTCCAATTGAAGAAATGCACTATATATACAATATAGCATGTGTGGAAAAAATATCAATTACATTCTCCTACACATCTAGTAGAAATTTTGAAACCTTATTCCTTATAGATGATTTTCGGCCTTTATCCCAAGTTTTTCTATAAGATTATATCAAGGATATATCTTCTGTATAGTGAAGGAGAACACAAGAAAATAAAATAACTTCATTAGGTTAAACTATAATCATTCTGGGGGATCACATAATGATACTATAAACTAGAATATGGGATAAGACAATTTTTTCCTATGAGTCTACCCATAACCCATGGAATACTCTTCTTATAACTAACCTTTGATTATATTTTTGCGCTTTATTCATAGTCATCATGTATATATATACTAACACAACAACATTATTTTTTCAACTAATTAATTCCATGAAATATATATCATAATGAATGGAAACAATTATACATCAGATAGAATAAACTATCACAAAGAGATAGCACAAATAATGGTATTTAATCAAATTTCATCTATCAAAAAAATAACAAGTTTCATGTGAACCTATGTGTCATGTCATGATGCATGAACATACATGAAATTTCATAAATCATACAAAACAACATGAATTTCACCCTTGGTGAATTTAATCAGTTGTAAAAACAAAACATAATTTCCCATTTATGGA
Organism: Viscum album; assembly: GCA_963277665.1. Classification (NCBI taxonomy): domain Eukaryota; kingdom Viridiplantae; phylum Streptophyta; class Magnoliopsida; order Santalales; family Viscaceae; genus Viscum; species Viscum album. Next base: position 1,572,136 of record OY728148.1, on the reverse strand, counting down.
AACTTGGAGGTCCACTATGTAGTGCTGGACAGGAACAAACATTGTTACCCTACCCAAGTTCAAACCATCCTATCTCTTTTATCCCATTTCTAGATCCAAATCATTATTAGAAAAAGTTAGTTAGTAAACTGATTCTTTAATACCATTTTGTAACATCTTGACCAAAACCAATAGGTCTGAGCCAGAATTCCACATGGCCTTATGCACGTCTCATGTTTGTAAGAAGCTTCTGAGTAGTAGTGAGGGTCTGAGTTTGTCGGTGGGGAGCCTATACAATCAATATCATTTCTTATAAACAATAATTAATAATAAAAAATAAAACAAATAAAAATAGTAACATACAGAAAAGTAAAGATGACATACATATAATAAAAATAAAACATCTCATGTAAGTGGAAAACATGTCCAAAGGAAATAAATTAGATAAAGTAAATAGATAAATAGTGAAACCTATAGAGTACATCTTTGTATTCTACTATCTCCATGCACCACTACTCAATTATCCACCATAGGTTTACTATCCTTTACCTGATCCATCATGAATGTACAAGCACATAGCAATGTACAAGTATGGGTGTGAGTGAAAGAAACAAAATGATACCAATGATGCATACTTAACCTAATGTTCCCATGTATAGAAGTACATTACATAATAAATTAAATGTGTAATAATAATATTAACACACAATACATAACTAAGCGATCATCGAATAACCAAGACACCCTAATCCCTCAGCTATACCAACTTTGAATCCATGACATAAATGTACTGTATGTCGAAACGTATCCTCAAACAGCCACAAGGCTACTGGAAAGTCACTCTAAATCTACAAGGAATCATTTGAAAATAAACTACCCAGAATACACAAGGTATCTAGGAAGACTCATAATCCAAAAGACATCGAGTATCATTAAACCTACCGGGAATCCACAAGGCATTGGGTAACACTTAGAGTCCACAAGGAATTAAGTTTCGGCTATCTACTCGGAATCTGTAAGGCATCAAGTATATGTTTGTTACAAGGTTATCATGATGTGTTGTCATCATCACTACACACCATACACACATCTCACAAAGAGTAATCATTCCACAAAAGCGACATTTAATTTATAATCATACCCATCCTCTAAAAGAAAACATGAAAATTCTTATCATGATAACAACCACAACACACATCATGGGAAGTATAGTATCATTATATACAACAAGATGTGAATCAAACACCATCCTAGAATCAACCAATCACATCAATCTTTTGAAATCAAATCACACCATATTATGCGCACCACAAAAATAGTACATCATTATTAGTAAAATATCATAATAATAAATGTGATCAACATCGAACATGAATAATAAAATACAAAGTATTCTACAAAAAAAAGTGACAAAAAATAATCTCAGGGATACATACACATACATAAGATCACAATCTAGAATGGTTATAAAATATGTCAATATATAAATAATATTAAGGAAACATGTGTATTAAATCCAAATAAGGTAAGGATCCCCATAGATCAAAAATTTTTGTTGTAAAATGAAAAGATAAACAACCCTATTTGGTTCGATAGGTTTTGTAACACCCCAACCCCATAAGCCTAGAGTCGGTGCATTATTACGTATCGTTGGCATGATCACAAAAGGTCATGTCTCAAAAGACCAATTAATTTAGTAGCATTGGAAGTACTAGATACATTCATAAAGTATACATTACATCATGAAATGGAAAACTACAACAACATTGTTTCCATAGACAATACTGAGATCCCAAAGACTATCCCCGCAGGTCAGTCATAATATACTTCTTCACATCCTGGAAAAAATAAAACACAGAAAGGGGTGAGATCAGATGCTCTGTAAGGATAACAATATAGCGAAATCATTCTTAAATAATCAAAAACATTTAAGGAAATATATAAAATTAAATAAATTATTTTCAACATAAACATCATCATAATATGGAAAATATAAATCAAAATAATTCCATTTACTTACTCATGTGGAAATTCTACTAGTCGAATAATCACATGCAATATCAATATCCACTTTCATAATGATGGAATGCATAATGCCAGATATTCATAACCACATAGTCAAGCCTTGTGCCAAGACTACAAATAAGATTTTTTCAAGGACTTGTTCCAAGAAACTTGTTTGTCTCATGAGACCTATCGATGCATCGAGGAGCTATATATGTCTCCACCTATCACTTACTAAGTCCAATGCATTCCTCATATGAAAAGGTTTAAACATAACATACACATTCATATTAAAACTAGCATATGAAATTTCAATACATTATCTATAAACCATGAATGGTTTGAAATAACACATCCATATTAAAAAATATCACAAAACATTCAATACAATATGGAAGTTTTGTATCATAATAAATCAACTTCAAACAAACTTAAAATCCATCAAAGGATGTTGACATAGATGAAATCAAAACCATTTTTGAGAAATATATCTTTCTATTTTGAAATCATTTAAAGGTCACTTAGTTATAAAATAAAACATATATATTTGAAAATATTCTTATAATATTGTAATGGAAGCTTAGATGATGTTATAACGGTGGAAAATAGCTGCACCTGCAGTATAAGTTAAAAAACATTTTTACCTTAAATTTGTCGAAAAGGTCTAAAAGTACCTTGTTTGGAAAAAGACAGAAATATTCCTTTATAAAAAACTTATAAAATTAAAAAAAGAGTATAAATAACGTTAACCCACAGTATATAAAATAGTAAGAATGTTTTGAAATACATTTTTAAGTAACATGGATGTGGATGATAAAGAGGTCCCAGTAGATAATTACGTATAAACAGCCTCGGATAATTACGAGATTGTAGAATTAACCCTTAACTTGTACTTTTCCTTGGTCTAGGGTATATTATCATCTTGTATAATGGTTAAATAATTTTAATTAAATTATACAAGAACCATATACATTTATATGATATCATATATGATCTTTTAACATTGCTTTATAATAATATCTTAGTATTATCGTCATTTCGTGTGTTAACAGATTCATTTTAAATTATATTATTTTTTATGTGAGTCATATTTTTATGGATGGGATGTTTATTATTCATATCCAGAATTATATTAATTCTTTTAACATTTTTTCAATCATCAAATGAAAATTAGTCTTCAATGGATATGATGGGGAATGAATCTCATCGTGTTCGTGGAGACGGTAATCTGTATGTATGCACGAGCGACAATATCATTCTTTTGATATTTAAATAATATATAATTGGATGGTATATCATATATAATGAATAATTATCATGTTATATTTATTATTTACATTGATTATACATCATTATTATACCCATCCATATAATAATGTATTGAATCACAATTACACCACAACGTGTAGACGGTAAGCCGTACGTACACACGTATGGTAACATGTCATTCAAAGGATGGATATAAAAATTAATATGGTTTTACCATATTTATAATAACATCACAGTATATATAAGATACTAGAGTTATTATTTTATAATGGAAACAACAAAGAAAGAGGAAGTGGAAGAAGAATGGAACTTGAAAGAGGTGATGAAGTATTTACCTCTTCTTCGGGTTCTTCCTTTTGATTTGATCATAAGGGATCCTTAGGTTGGAATTATGACTATAGAAAGGCCCATACGATAAATTTTGTATTTTTGATAGGGTAATTGGGTAGGGGTTGGCCAAACCAAAGGTCTTTGAAGGTGTGAATTTGAGAGAAGGGGAAGTGCCCTTTTATAAGAGGGGTGAGGGGCACCTTAAGAAAAGCAAGAAATATTATTTTATAATAAAATAATTTTCAGTTTCTAATGGAACTAAAGTGGATTATTTAAAGTATAAGGTGGGGATGGGTCTAGAACCACTCAAAAAATAGGTTTTAGATAGGGTTGGTTCACTATACTAACCTTATCTTTTACATTTAACTCTTAGATAAATAGTTTGACATTTACCATGTCTCTTTTTCTTTTTAAACTTACTATATACATCCAAGCGACCCCAATTGGGTCATTAATGGCACACCTATTATTATATAAGTCTTTTGGCCAAACCATATATTTTTAGGAATAGAATATCAATTAATAATATAATCTTTTTTTAAAACTCTTTTATGTCAATTTTGACACTATTTGGAATTTTGTTTTTTCTAAATTCATAACAATGTTATTACATAGAAAAAAATTCAACTAACCAACCATAATATGTCATATTAACCTATATAATTATTTTAATTCTTAAATATCCTAAAATTACATTTATTCGGATATTTATAATATCAATTATTTTAATATTTCATTAATTAGGTAATTACTGCATCATCATTGTGTCATAAATAAATTAAATTATTAAATTCATAAAAAATATAAATAAAATAAAACTATCTATGAAATATTTATATATTTCTAGTGAATATTTATAGTCGAATTTATCTTATGTGTAACCCTTTATTAAAAATGTTTTAGTTATTAAACTGTGATTTTAACTCTTTTAACTTTTCTTTGAATTAAATAATAATTAATGTCCTATTCTAATCCTAGTGGACTAAAGTGGTTCATATTTTATTCATATGGTTGTTTTTGGTGGAATTATACTTATCCAATAGAATTAGAACATTTTTTAGGGTAATAATAATATCATTTGTACCCTTAATTTCCATATTTACTTTTAACCATGGTAAATAAAAGTAAAAGGTTACTATTCACCTAAAATTATTTACATCTTATTGAACCACATTTTACTTACTGATATCAACCATGTCTCTCATATTTTTTAAATTCCACTCACAGAAGCGGTAAAATTATGTTTTATGTGAATTTTCCAATTCTCCTAGGAGGTGGGTAAAAGGCGGTGAAAAGTTCAATAAAATTTTTATATATCTAAAATTATTATAAACTGACTCCAATCAATTAAATTGAACTTATACACGTATTATTAATCTATTCTGAACTAAAATAAAATTAAATAAATTAGATAATTATTTAAACAGAAATTTTGTTTTAAACTATAACTTAGTGTTTTCTCACTATTCATCAAAAATTTAAAGTGTTTAAAAAATAAATAAAATTCACCCTAAGCTAATTTCGATATTCCGAATCCAAAAATGAAGTCCATTTTGAAAGATAGAATTTATAAAATTTCAAGAAGTGGGTATTACTATTCATAATGACTACTTTGATTGGTTATGGTGTGTTAGAACATAAATTTGTGTACAACACACGCTACTGTGTTATTCAAAGAGAAGCGTACCGTGGAAGCTTGGGGTGTTACAGGTTTAGTGGAAACCAAAACCATCATGAATAATACTTTATTTCCTTGTTTAAAAAACATCTACATGTCAATGCTCAAGGTTCTTCAAAGGGTCTTATAACCGAAACAAATTATTTTATTTTGAAAAGAAGTAAAATATCACATGAGATGATAGTTTCTCTCTCTTAGATAATTTCTATGTTTTCATTTTAGTCCAACACATGCACTTAAAATTATTGATCGATACATTATCCTAAATAATTTTTTTTTATAATTTTATCTTCAATTTCTCATTAATCATCCTTTCATAATCTAGTTATTATTGTTTTATAATTTTAATAATTATCCTTTTACAATACAGGTAATTATCCTATAATAAATTTCAATAATCTTTACCATGTGATAATCAAATTTTAATTATCCTTTACGAATTTCTTAAACAACACCTTCAATAATTTCATGAAATTATTCATTGAAAATTCATTTAAATTATTTCATTATAATTCTTCCTCATTATCCCTTACGACTTTTTTAAAAAAAAATACCATTAATAATTTCATGAAAATATTCTTTGATAATTTTTTGTAATTATCATTTCATATTTCTTAACATTTTTTTTGATAAATTCACAATATCTATCATTTGATAATAGCCTTATATATTTTATTTTATGTTTGATATAATTGTAACATTATTATTCATTACCTGTCATCCAATAATTGTTGTGACTATACTTTGATAAAAAAAATTATGAATTATAATTTGATATTTTATTGTTTAATTATTTAAAATAAATTCTACCAATTACATCCATAATTTAAAATTTATAAAATCATAGAATTAATTTGAAAAATAATGAAATTTAAAAAAACAAATACGAAACACACCTGGAAAGCACAACTCAAAAAGGAAAAGAAGGTGAATTGATGGGGTAGAAGTGGAAGAAGGAAGGTCTCTACTAGTGCTAAAAATTGCAAGAGGGGATTTTGAGGCTTGACTTATATCATTTAAGGAAGTTTATAGGTTTCTTTGACGCAGTAGGATTGATCAAGAACCAAACCAAAATATTCGGATGGATAAAAATCCCAAATACGTAAACATTATTTCCCGAATTAAAATACCATATTTCAACAATTAATCAACCTAAAAATTATATGGGAGTCATTTATACCTACTTGATATATAGTTTTTATATTAATTGTTGTCAAAATAGTTGTAAAAAAATATTAGAAATTGTTTTGGCATTAAAAAAGATCTTCACGCCCATTTTTAGAGAAGATGAACAATAACATATAATTAATAAATAAAAAAACTAATTATTGAATCTTACAATGAAGTAAATAAAATTTAATATCTGACTTGAACAATACGCATGATGCACAAAAATATTATACCATGCCTATGGTCAACCCCCCATTCTAGTCACAATGGTTGTCTCATAACTTTCATAAAACAAAAAATTATGGATTTAATCAATTAATTTGAAAAAATCACATGAAATTAATATAATTTATTTAATAATTTTATTCCAACTTTTTCAAGTCATTATGATCCTAGGAATGATGCATCAACATAGAATACAACTCCTAAAATATTTGATTGAATTTTCCTAAGTGTTAACATGTATTTTACACGTACATAATCCTTTAATGAATTTATTATGTTATTTTCACTAATAAATGATTTTTTTACAAATAAGAAACTTATAATTTATTTAAAAATTTGTTTTTATTGTCTTTTAAATGATTAGAATGTAATTATTCTCCAACTCTATCGACTTCTCATCCTTGATATTTATCTCTTGTGATCTTTCTCAAATAACTAAAGCCACCGGGTTCCCAAATTAGAATCACATGCGCACTTTTGTTCTCATATTCATTCATCCTCACACAGAATTCAGACTAGTGGTGTTTTCTCTGCTAATAACACATTCTCACTTCAATATATGACCTATACTCAACACTCCTCAGAATATGTGTTGGTCTCTAGCTTAACATCCTCACAATCAAAACATGCGCATTGTTGGGTATGTACCTCTAATGTTGTGACACATGGAACACATCATATATACTTTAATTATGATAAGGTGTGTCTAGATATTATTCCACTACCCTTATTTAATATATGGTCTCAATGGGTCCAACAAAACGTTGGGCAATCATTATTTTCCTCCCCAGACATATGTTCCCTAACTGAGGAGTCACTCTCAGGGAAACTTGATCTCTCAAAGAAAACTACAAGGGTCTCCTCCTATTTTAGGAATATTATCTCTACCTTCATTGAGTAATGATCAAAATATTCACAATTAGATTCACTCTCTTGGATTATTCCTGAAATAAATTGGGCCCACAAATCATGTCTCACCTACTTCATACCAACAAGCGATGATCGACAAGGTCTGTCATAGAGAGACTCATAATGTGTTTTTTGAATAGAATCCTGATAAATTAAATTATATGATAACTATACCAAGGCTAGGTTATCATCCCATGATCCACCAAGTTTTAGCATGAAATCTTGAAATATATCCTCTAATATTTGTATTGTTTCCATGGACTATCCTTCGGTTTGAGTATGTCATACTCCACTGAGTGGGTCACTATAATTAGTTATAAGTGAACATACATCATTAACCAATCTATAATCACATATAAACCATCAAGAATTCCCAAGATCTTGAGTAAAGACATCATAAAGTCCATCATGATGTCATTCCACTTCCACATAGGTTTCAAGAGTGGATTAAATAACCCTCCAGGACGCTGGTGCTCAGCCTTCACCATTTGAAATATTAGGCAATGATAGAGAAAAGTAGAAAAGTTATAATGTGATATGGTGAAATAATTCTAGTGTTATAATATGTAAAGGTTCAAAAAGAGTAATTCCTAGGGGTCCACCCAACCTAGTACTACTCTCAACCAAGTATTCTTAATCGTAGGGCTCTAATTGAATCTCAAAATCAACCATCTACATATACTCAACCTTGATCTTCTACCTCAGATTCATGTCTCTCTATGTGAAGATATAGACAAGGCTCTTGTGGTTCATATAAACAATAAATTTCTCACTAAAGAGATAGTGTCTCCAAAACATCATAGCATGAACCACTACTACCTTTTCCAAGTCTTGTGTAATATAGTTATTCTCATGGGGTCATAGTTTACAACACCCATAAAAACTAATTTCTCTCTTTGAAACAGAAAAATGACTAGAAAAATTCCAGATGAATCATAGAACACAGCCTAAAAAATCATATTATCCTGGAGTGTTATAACTAGAGATATCGTCAAACTTATATTTAACTTAGGGAAATAATCTTCAAGATGATTTGACCAGAGGAGCACCAATCCATTATTTTTCATTGATTTTATTGGGGGTGATAGTTTGGAGAAGTCTTGGATAATCCTCTGGTAATATCCTTACAATCCCTAGATTCTTATTATATGAATATTTTTTTGGGACATGTCCAAGACATGATTGTCTTGAACTTCTCAAGGTTTACTAATATACTAGTTTCATACACGACATGTCCTAATAACTTCACCTCTTAAATCCAAAAGACAAATTTTGATAGCTTGGCATAAAGCATGTGTTATTGATGTGTACTCATTACTATCTCTAGGTTCCTAGCATGTTGATCTAATGTCTGCGAGTAGAAGAGGATATCAATTACTAGAACATTGATGAAAGAATATTTTTTTGGATGACAAATCTTGTTCATTTGGTCCAGGAACACTGATGGTACGTTTTTTAGCCTCATCGAATATCAATCCTGGAGGACCACTCAGCTATCCACAACTGAATGAAAAGATCATTAGTCGAGGTAAATGGATATTGCTTCCTCCCCATCATCTGGTATTGATTTTGATAATGGACAAATATATGAAAAACTAATGTCCTCCCTTATTGAAAATAATATAAGTGAGCCCCATGGTAAGGTACTCAGCTTTATTAATCTTATCCTCTCCAAGTAATCTAGAACTAAATAGAGATCCTTTATCTCAGTTTGGGACACATGATATGGGGTATCGAAATAGTTATGCACCCAAAATGATCCCCTTTTCACAAAACCCATTGATCCCCCATAGTTTCTACAATATCAAATATCAAATACAATTTCAACCCATTACTCAAAATCATGAGGGACTCCTGTTCCATGGAAGGATTAATAATTAGAGAGTGGAAGTAAGGTAATATTTGACCATAGTTCTAAACTCGTATGTCTATGATAGGTAATAAGTTAATGTAATCCATTTTAATAATGTGTGCTAACGATACCATAGATTAGGTGTGGGAAAACAATCAACTGTATTATTCTACACATCCAGTGGTAATGTTGATACATCCATCCTTATGAGATCTCTTTTGGACATCATTCCAAGTATTTCGATCTGACTAGAGTGAGGTGACATCTTTTCTAAGGTCATGGGACACACTTAATAAATGATAAAATAATAGTTAGAATAAACTCCAATTAGTCTATAGGTTTACACTATGTTTCTCTAAACTAGTCTATGGGATCAAATATCGTTTTCTATGAGTCTACTCATAACCCAAGGTATACCCCTCCCAAATCTAACCCTTCTTTCCATCCTTACTCGTTAGTTATAGTCGTCATATATATATATATACTAACACAGTTGTATTCTTTGCTATACTAATTAATGCCAATAATTATATATCACATTACATAGAAACATAGATATATTAGAATGACCAAATTATCCTAAACATATATAAAAAATCAAAGAAATTTAATTAATGAACTATTATAAGACACAAAAAGGTAAATTTTGAACCTATGTGGCTAATAATTATTTATGGACATACATGAAATATCATAAATCACACATAACATTGTGTGAGATTCCCAAGGTGAATTTAATCAATAGTAAAAACAAAATATAATTAACAATTTATGGAAAATCAGAGGTCCACTATGATTTGGTGTCCATTAACTAACATAGTTTTGCTGCTAGAGTTCCAACCATCCCATCTCATGTCTAACTTATCCCAAATCAAATAAAAATAAGAACAAGTCCGTTACTAACCTAATTCACTAATACTATTTTGTAACACAATGACCCAAACCACTGGATCCAACCCAAAAATCAACAAGACCTCATGCACATCTCCCCATACCCAAGAGGATGTTGACTGTCATCAAGGGTTTCATTCCACCACTAGGGAGACTATACACTCAATATCATGTCATCAGAATAAAAGTAAACAACAAATAATATAATAAATTATCATAGAAACATGTGGAAAAGTAAATATGGAATACATAAAAGCTAATTAAAATAGCTCCCTTAAGTGGAAATCATTTCCAAATGAAATAAATCATATAAATAAAAAAAATTAATTACAGATCCACTGGAGTCCATCCTAGTCTACTGCAATCTTCACACTCCAATACCCAACTATCCACCATATATTCATTACCCTTCTCAATGTCCCATAAAGAATCTATAAGTGCTTCGAAATTCCAAAGTAGGGTGTGAGTACAAGACTTAATAGGATGCCACAAATGAATCCTTAACTAGATGTTCTCAAAAAACAAGTGTCTGTCATAATAAAATAAATTCATAATAATAATAGTAACACATGTTCCTAAATCAAGGGGTTATCCGCTATCCAATCCTCCACAAGGCATCAAGTAGATTTCAGGTTAAAATGTTTTCATGATACACTATCATCATCACCTCACACCATGTGTTCACACCTCAGGGAGTAATCATACCATAATATCCACCTCTTATGTATACACTATCCCATCCTATAGGGGAAAACATGACAACTCAAAGCATTATAAAAACTATTAAACACATCATGAGAAATATAACATCATTATATAAATAATATTTCAATCAAAAATAATCACAGTGTCAATCTATCACATCAATATCATAGAATAAAATAATACCACATAATGGGAACCACACACATAGTACATCATTATAAGTAATATAGAACAATAATACAATTGATCCTCATTGAACCTGAATAGTAAGATACAATGTACACATGAAAACAAATGTCACATAAGGATCTCATGGATATATATATATATAGAGATTATCATAATCTAGTATGGTCATAAGATATTACTACACATAAATCATATTATGTAAACTTGTGTAACAAATACAAAAAAGGTAAGTAACCTCCATCCTCAAAAGTGTTTCTGTCAAAGGTAATGATTAACCATAATATGTGTCTCGATATATAGAGTGGAAACCTCAATAGTTAACATCACCCCTTTGAAACATTGTCTTAAAAAAATTCTAACACATCCATGATTGAGGTTCGGCAAATGTTCCTAGAATAAAAACTAGTTATTTTATTTCAAAAAAGAAATAAAATATAACATATGATGATACATTCACTCTCCATGATAATTTATGAGTAATCTTTTTAGTCCAACGCATGCCCTGAAAATTATCTATTTATAATTTATTATAATTTGAATTTTTATATTTTTCAATTCAATATGTAATAAATTATGACTTTAATAATATAGTATTTATCAGTCTAAACTTTTAATTATTATTCTTTGATAATAGAAATAATTATCCTATGATGATTTTCAATAATCTTTAAAATGTGATAATTACCTTTTAATTTTCCATTAATAATTTCTGTAAAATTATCTTTTATAATTTCATTCAATTATTCTTTGATATTTCGTTGAAATTATCACTCGATAGGTATTCACCATTATCCATTAATAATTTGTGTAAAAATTATCTTTGATAATTTCTAGAAGTTGTTATTTTATAATTAGTTGCAATTTTTATTCAATAATTTATAATAACTATTTTTTGATAAATTCACACTATTTATATTTTGATAATTTAATTATATATTACACTTTTATATTTAATGTAATTATAATTTCATAATTCCTTACCTATCATTTGATAATTTTTGTAACTATAAATTGATAAATTTGTGTAAGAATAATAGGTTGATGATTTTTTGTTACATTATTTATATTTTATTCAACCAATTTTTTCCATAATTTAAAATTTATGAAATCAGAGAATAAATGAAATAAAATAATGAAATTAAGAAACCAAATATGAAACACACCTAGGAAGTGAAACACATAATGGAGAAGAGTTGAATCATGTCGAAGGAAGAGGAAGAAGGAGGGCCACCACCACTGCCTAGAATCACATGATAGGGTTTCTATTTCTTGATCAATCATGTCCAACGAGAATTCTAGGTTTGTTAGACACAATGGGGTCAATCAAGAACCAACCCAAAAATATTTCAACTATATAAAAACACCAAACATGTATTAATTACTTCATGAATTAATGTACCCAAGTATCAACCATTAATCAACCGAAAAACAAATTAGGATTCATTTACTTCCACTTATTAATCTATTTTTAAATAAATTGGTGTCAAAACGGTGGTAAAAAGAAGAAATGAAGTTTTGGGGGAATTAAAAATAGTGGCCACGCCCACATTGAGAGTTTACGAATAGTAACTTTTTAATAAAGAAATAAATTATTTATTTATTTCATTTTACTATCAAATAGCTTAAATGTTATTGGTGGCCTGACAAATACGCAAGTTTCATATAATCATTATTCCCTGCCCAATTTAAAACCCCTATATTGGACCTAATGGTGGACTCATATTTCTCATACGACGCATCATTTGAGATATATTAATTACTTATTATTTAAAAATGGATTAAATAATTAACTAAATTTAAAAACGGTTTTCTCAAGACTGATGCATCCAAAAATCTAAAAATAATAATTGTTATGCACCTCCTAGGGTATAAAATGTATCCTTTACCAAAATTTGGTCTCATATTTTTCATATAAAACACTTTTTTGGATGATATTAAATTATTTTAAAAAAATAATAAATCTTGTTAAATAAATTGTTTTATTGAAAAATGCATCCAAAAGTTCGACCTATACAAATGTTATACTCTCCCTAGGGTAAAATCATATCTCAGAACTAAAAATAGTATCATATGTTTACTATAAAACATTTTTTTGGAGTTATTGTATTACATTGAATAAAGAGTGTGATCTTAATATAATATATTTAATAATTTTTTTCTATTGTCGTTGAGTTATAACGATCCTTGGAATATTTACACAACATAGCATATGACTCTGAAAAGATATGATTTAATATTCCAAAAAAATCTAGGATTTTACCCTTAAAAAAGACTTTAACAAAAAAAAATATTCCCATAGATAAATCATTTTTGGAATATAAGACACTTATAAATTATCAAAAAGAGGGTTTTTATTTTTTTTTTTAAAATTCATCATAGTAAATGTGCATTGCAGTTTAGAATCATGTGGAAAGATGAGATGACAATATTGGGATAACTAATCTATGGAAGATCTAGAATTTCAATGAAACTCCAATCTACAACACATATAGTTTGGTTGAGAACATGTCATGTGGATGCCTACATATTGTAAAAGGGTTTGGGTTTGAGAAAAATATCACAGAATTATGTACATGGTATACACACCATGTCCTCCATATTCCGAAAGATCATCATGTATATAGGGTACACACCCAAGATTCCATTTGATTCATAATATATGTTGGTATGGTAACAATTCATGTACTTCATAGAGTACATAGATGTAGGCATATGGATCATACTTGATTTCTTCTACACATCGTGTGTCATGAAAACACGTTATGTATCTATACAAGTACTTGTCATGTGGTACATATGTGTCTGGTAATGATCAAACTCAAAGGTACATTTCATGTGTCCCCACTACACATTGTATTATTTATTTAGGGATATCTCTATTCGTTGATCCCCTCAATACTTCTTCAATTTTAGATTGGTTTTATTCCCTCCTTCCATTTTAGTATGGGTGACATTCCGTTTTCTAGTGTGAGTTTACTTATATCACCACTGTAAGGTTTCACTGTTTTCACAATTCATGAGAATTGGATATAAGATACCCTTAGTGTAAAAGATTAATAATAACTCCATATGTCTTTTCAATGAATCCTCATTCTCATCGACCTCCCATGTTTATGTCAGGTACCCATTTTCGGGCATACATGGCATTTGATCCCCTTCCAATTTGGTTATCCTGAAAAGGGTTAGGTATCCTTTATATGACCAAGGAATGTTCCCCTACATGTGTATTGACATATATGGTCTTAAAATAAGGTGTATTATGATTTATTATCTTAGATGATCTATATCAATTCATCCTTAAATCAATATGGAAATTATTCATGATTATGACCTCTCAGATGAGTTCCAGAAACATTTTCAAGACCCGATGGGTGAGTTATCTCAATTAAATTTTTCTATGGTTCCTCTAGTAAAATCCCAAGGATATTAGTGAGGAAAAATCTAATACTTTAAAAAGGATTATTCCTTTTATGATATCTATGAAATATTGTTTATTCCCCGAGAATTTTTTATTTAATGTTCACTCCCTCTTTGATTCATTGTTTTTTGTGATTTTAGTGTTTCCTAATGGGTATATTTAACCTCACCTATAAATGGATTATTCTCGAATGTTTCATATCTTATGAAACTGATATCCCAATCAATGAATAACTAGGTGGGCTAGGAGTAGGTGGATCTTAGTTTAACAAAAGTTATAGAGGATGGGTCTTTGATTTTTATTCAGAATATAACCTATAATTATTAGTAGTAAAGACTACTTTACAATAAAATTGAATTTACATTTAAGACTTTTTACATTATTTAGTCATTTTTTATAATATAGTGTGGGATTATCTGTTATTCATACATTTATAGAATTAGTTACTTACCTTTTTGTGTTAAACTGATGTATGGAGATGTGCACCAATGTATAAGTTGTTTAGTCTAGGGCCTCACAATTGTCTATTTTTTCTACTGGATGTTAGTTTCCATTCCTTAATTTATTGGTGGTAGGATTGGGGTATCACTCATAATATACTCTCATTCAGGAATTCCCCTATAGGTTTGGTCATGAAAGAGTGTAGCCATAGGCAGAGGTTGTCTTAGGATCACATTTTTGGAAATTTTCTATAAGTGATGGTCTGTTTGGGAACTAGTGGAATAATTTTAAAATATAACAAGTTTGTTTCCTAGACTAGGGAATTTAGTTATGGCGATGATTTCAAATAATCCATTCACTAGGAAACCGATACAATTTTTTCAACTCAGTAATTTTTGGAACTGGTTGGAAGAAAATCAATAAAATATGAAAAATATAGTAATATGTTGTAATTACCATTTCCTTATTGGGTAAGCTCCCCAGATATAATCTTTTTACCAGGAAACATCTTGACAACAACAAGATGTTTCCTTGAGGGATGTTAGTGATTATTCTATATTTGGTCCATAGTTATGACATGATTTGTGATGATGCCACTATGAAGGGGCCTGGCCATCATGAGGTATCCCTTATAGGTGGACAATGATATGTACTTCTACCCATTTAGCAGTGTGTAAACCCACTTTTGGTGAATCAAAATGATGTTTCCTATTATACAAATCTATGGTTGGCCTTGATGGTACTGGATAATTGTGAAAAAATACTGATCGTGCCTCAAGAGTTTCAAGTTAAGAACTCTTACAGAGTCTAGGGAGAGTGTGATCAGCTAACTATAACACCCCATGATTTTATGAAACTTTTTTTAAATAAATTTAGTTTCATCAATAGCTTAATTTAAACACAAAACCATGTTCAAACAAACCCCGATATACTATTAAAATATTATTATTTAATGTGATAGATATCACCAAGACATTGGATTGTTAGATATGAATTTAATTATCCAAATTGGGAAAAATTTATTTCTTACACATGTATAATCTAAATTCAGTGGTTATCAATTGATTATAAATATAAATAAAAATAAAAATATTTTGAAAGTAAAATAGATAACATTCTGAAAATATTTTAATATTCGCATAATGGATTTTTATCATAATAATTTAAATTAATCACTTTTAGTGAATTATTTTAATGATTTTTATATAATTTATATTCAATTAAAAAATTTAACCATTATTTTGTATCATTTTCAATGCATGCGATAAGAATAAAACATGTTTCATGCTTAGAAATGTATTTTTTTATAAATATTGGTTTTCATCACTCTTTTTATCTAATTTAAAAAGTACATTATAAAAACCATAAATATTGAATTTCATAATATTCATTCTATATTTGGAATTTGGAGGTTCAAATATGTTAAATATATCACTTTTAATTTCGGTCAACATCAGTATAAACAATAGTAAAATTAATCATATCGATAAAGGATAAATCAAGTTAATATACATTAAAAATTGGTGATAATTGAATATTTTTTATCCAAATTATTATTAGAGTAATATAATTTGTCCCATTTCAAATTAATCTAAATAATTTTTTTTAATGGTATCTTTTTCATGAAAATTAGCTATAAAATATTTAATATAAAGAATGTCACAAAATTTCACTCTCTTACATTTAAGTATCTATTATATGTGTGCATAGAAAAATTATGTTATGAATGAATAAAAAATATATTTTTAGAATTAAAAACATATTTTATCGGTGTTAATTTATTTAAAAAATTTAGTTATCAAATAATTTCCTTGATTTCATACTCTACGTCAAGATGGTTTTTATTCAATAAATGGATAAAATAATAAATTTTATTAAAAATATTAAATTTCATATAATGTTATTGATTAAATGGGTTCTAAAAAATTACACATTGATATGAAATATTATAATAGTGTAAATGGATTAGAATTTAATTACAAATATATTATTAATGGTATTTATGTCAAATTAAATGAATTTCCCAACTTGACATTAATGTTATTTTAATAAAATAATATATTATTAAATTATTTAAAAAATAAATATTTTGGAATAGGAAAATGAGGATAATATATGGTAAAGAATATCATAATTTGGTTATTTATGATCCAATTTTCACCTTATATGTAAAATTATAATCCTTTATGTGTGAAAATGATTTACTATAGTTACAGTTAATATTGTTTTACCAGGGGTTAAATCAATAAAGAAAGTTTAAAACCCACAGAAACATATCCAAATTTTATTAGTTGACATTATTTAAAACCCATGATATCTTTTTTGAGAATACCTATCCTTTTGGAGTAATTTAGTCTTGAAAATAAGTTTTTTATAATTTAATATTTTAACAAATTCTAAAAGTGGTCCACGCATCAATTATAACAGGAACATCCTCCCTCGCAAATTTACATAATATTGAGCATTATAGATCAACTATACCAAGTTAAATTATATTATAAAGATATTTATATTATTTCTAGGGGTACTTTTCTTCCCAATAAACCAATAATAGGATCCATAAGAGAAGATCTGTTTGAGTTTATTCAGAGAAGTGGTAATCTATTTAACTAATCACTTTCTTTTTAATTATTTTATTACCTCTTATAAATCAGTTATATTATTTATAAAATAAAAAATTTAATATCCTTAATAAACTAAAATCTTTTTATGATTACTAATCCACCGTTAATCACCCAATTTTTATCAAATTGGGGGTGAATGTATTGCTCGTGTGTATGTATGCCTTATCGTCTCCAAGAACCGATACAATTATTTTTTAATCTCCACATATAAATGATGAGTATTATAATGGTTTTAATTTTTATATATAATACTTCTGAATTAATATTTATTTTGGTAGCATAATATCATATCTAAATCCTTACCTTTGAGTTTGTTTCAAAACAACAACGTTACTCGTGCATAAGTTTAGACCACCTCCATGATGCAATATAATTTATTTTTAATTTCCCTTTTACATAGATGATAATAATGTTATATTTAACTAATATATATGAAAAATATAAGATAATAGTGATTAAATAAAATTTAATTATTATTTACTATTCATTTATTCCACAACCCAAACGTGAAATCAACGTTCATGTGTGCATACGGCCTACTGTCTCCATGAACAGGGTAACTCATTTTATATATATATATATTTCATGAATTACTATAAAATTTTATATAATTAACATAAATTATATTTATACATTGAATAAAATTATGAATATTATGGAATCATTATCAAATTACAATTACCAAAACTACTAAATGAAAACATACATGAATAACAGAGCTCATATCACACAAAATATTAATTTTAACAAAGAATTTATAATTAACAAGTGATAAAGGTTATAATTAAATAATATATGGTATGATGTATCTGATTAGGGTTCAATAAATGATTTATTATAAATCTAAATATTTTATACAAGTTGTTCAAATAGGTATGAATGATGTCAAACTTGAGTTATGGGATTTTTATCTTACTTTTATATCTTTAAGACCCATTCCATATTCACCACTTTCTTCTTTTATGCAGATTATATATTTCCCATGAATATGTATAATGGTAATTATTATTAATTTTTGGGGATTTATGTATCTATATAAGTCTTTTTATTTCAGAATTCTTACAATTTAAATGTTACAAAAGTAGTAAGGGTTTAATGATACAATCATATTGTTTCTTAGGATTGTTTTTTATTAAATTTACAATGATTAGTTCATATATTCTACTGTGCAATTAAATTGTGAATGTTATTTTTATATAATTATACATTAAGAATATATTGTTTCCTTTCATTTTACACAACATATGTACAAAAAAAGACTAAAAATATGTCATTAAGGAAAATAAAAATTATTTCTATCTTCATTTGGAAAAGGGTTTTTTTTGTTATCCATGTTTTCTAAAGTTGTTTAGATGGATATTTTCATATTATAGTATGATAATCTGTATTAATTTTTCCAATGTTTTAATTTTTTTTTTAAGGAATCTTTTTTCTTTTTCTAAATGAGGTGCCTTCGTAATTTTCTACAAAAGTGTAAAAGTAATGTTTTAATTTAGCATATATGATAAAAATGGAATTTACATCCTTCATTTCTGATCAATGATTTGAAACATAAGTTACAATTTTCCATGTTTATTTTTAATGAAAATTTTTTCCTTAATATTTCAGAAAAATATTTTTTTAAAAGGTTATTTCAAATTGAAGGGGATGTTTTCCTCCATAATTTTTTCATAGATCCTTAAAAATAATTTTTAATCTAAGATAACATACTTTGATATAATGTATGATTTACTATGGGTTTGATTAAAGTATACCATCCTTATTTATTCTTTACATGGTTTATTTTTATGGTTAATATATATTTATGAAACTCATTTTTTTTCCACAGGTTTCTTTATGATGAACTGATGAAATGTTTGTGAAACCCATTTCTATTCTATGGGTTATGTTATAATGTGTTGTTTTTGAATCTCATATCTTCTCATGTATTCTGATATGATTCTTGTTTCATGATCCTGTGG
Source organism: Viscum album (assembly GCA_963277665.1). Lineage (NCBI taxonomy): Eukaryota > Viridiplantae > Streptophyta > Magnoliopsida > Santalales > Viscaceae > Viscum > Viscum album. The sequence goes on along the minus strand of OY728148.1, from coordinate 1,552,491 downwards.
AAGATATATGTATACTTTTCATTATGTTATGGGAGGTCCTCAAATTATATATCCCTTCAATGAATTGGGTAATGATCAATAACTCTTAATATAAAGAGTACTGGAATGGGTAGTGAACCCAGTTTAGCGAGGTACATTGTCCTCTATTATCACTACCCATCCCCTAGGGCTTGTGTCGTGACTACCCCATGTGCACCTTCTATAGGCCAGGGGTTGGTGAGTAGCACTAGAAAGGAAAATCCAAAAAATTGGAAGGTATTGCATTCAAACCTACAATCACACAGACTAGGAACACAATAAGTACAAACCATGTAGTATAACGTCTGAAAGTAAAATTAAAAACTAAAGTATAATGGGCCATAAAAAAAACCCAACTAAAAGAACATACAACATAAAGTAGAAATAAATCTAGAGGTCTTCCACCAAGTATCCTACCTGATGGGTTCATATAGCTCGTCACTACGGCTCTATATATCAACCTATCACCTCCATACACCATCTTGTCCTGTCTCCCAAGTCTCGGTCAAGGATGCCCATCATCTGTACTAGACACACTAATGTGCGGGTGAAGCCAGTGTAGGGGTATGTATAAAAATACCCAGTTGGGACCCCGAGACCCCCGAACGTCTCCCATAATACCATGAAGGAAAAACCACAAAGCATGACCTCAATCAAAAAGCCCAAAGTAAATGACTCAACTCAAACCAGGTATACAACATAAAGAATGGGAATAATGTTGATTAGTCATAAATCAAAATCATCTTATTTCTTTGAGTAGTTCCAATGCTAAACCACAAAGAAGTCACTCTATTACCAATGCACATAGGGTCGTAAGTCACTGGTCCACAAAAATTCTTATTTTGTCGATCCATAAATGGTCATAAGTCACTAATGAATGATGGGATGATCTAAGGATGGCCCTCATCGGGTTGCACTACTGCTAATCCACATAGGGTTGTAAGTAATTAATTCACATAGGATCTTAAGTCATTGATCTACAACAAATTGATATAAGGTCGGTCCTCGTTCGGTCGCACTACTGCTGATCCACATAGGGTCATAAGACATTGATCCACACAGGGTTGTATGTCCTCAATCCACACAGGTTCGTAAGTAGTTGATCCACATAGGGTTGTAAGTCACTAATCCACAATGGTTTGTAAGTCACAGATCCATGACTGTCCCCTCTATGGATGTTCCGCATCAGTTCGTGCTTCTGTTGATCCACATAGGTTCATTCGGATGCTGATCCAAAAATTTTCATATGTCACTTGGAAACTGGCCTCATGATTTTCTCCCTTGGGGCTCTTTAGTTCCTGAGAAATCACTCCTCAAGATATCGGTCATACCTAAACCTCCACTAAGTCCCACAATGTAGTAACTCGACTAACCACTATGCCATAAGGGTTCCAAGGCAATAGATGACACATCTTTCGGACACCCTGTCTGTAAGTTATCAGGATTTTAGTGTTGGGGCCTGGTTCGATTAGAGTTCGATCCAACCCAGTCGTACTCCAACATTCACCAAAACCCAAGTGGAGTATCTCAAAAGGATAACCTCGTCCTAAGGGTTCTAGCATCACAGATGGTCTGTCAATCGAATGTTAGTTTTAGAAGATAATACCCTTTAATCGAATTGGGGCTAAGAAGGGTCTAGGTCCGGTCTGACCTGGTCAGACGGACCCTACCTGGTTCACTGGACCCGACCCAAACTAGCTGGTCTTAGCCCAGATTGGATGGGGACAGTTCGAACTACTAGGTCATGGGAATAGCCTACTGCTCACGGGCTAGGCTCGTTTAGCTGAGGGTACTTCCCGGCGACACGGCTGGGCGCGGCCCACCTTCTAGGTGTGGGGGCTAGATCCCCTCAGGAATGGAAAAATTTCCAGTTCAGTATTCAATCATCGACGCCAGTTAGCATCACTCCACCATGCATGTCTGCATGTACTGGTAATCGTCGAGTCCTGCGGGTGCGAGTCTGCCCTTTGCCCACTGCCGTGGCTTGAAGCTGCGACCCCTCCTCCATGGCTCGGAGCTGTGACACCTCCTCTACAGTGCGCTGACCGGATTCAATATGGATTATGATGTTATGCCTCCCCCATCATCTTTTTAGGCACCTTCAGGTTCTTCCACCTACTCGCGGTTGGCAAGAGTCGGCCGCCATCTCCGCGCCAGTGGTGCTTTCCCGGGCCACCAGTGAAGCTTCAGTGGTCTTATTTTCATCCAAACTATGCCTATGGTCCTTCTGGGACGTCTTCATCACTTTGTGGCCTCCAGTTTCATATTTTTGTTGTATCGGTCAGTCTCCCACAAAGAACGCAATGATTACTGATATTGGCGGAGGGTCCGAACCTTTGTTGGTTTGGCCCGCACCCTCTACGTTGGCATCATAACATGGAAAGGGTTCAACATTATAAAAAGGAAATGAAGCCTAAAACCCTTAACAAAACACATACATAAAACACCTTGTAAGGCCCTATGGACGAGGAAGATGAACCTGTATTATATGTAGTGTTCATCGATGTTCATCGTGGTTTGGTTCAAATATTCAAACAGTCATCGAAGCTCCATTATACGTTATTGGATGATGTCGTCGTCACTTCATCTGAGGTTCCTCTCGCATGTGACCAAAACTCATTCCCAAGCATTGTTTAAATATAAGAGGGGGAACCTCCCACATTTCATTTCATTAATGCAGTTCATTAATGAACTGCAAATAATCTTCCGTTAATTCAATGAACGTCATTGTTATTCAAGTCAAGGGTCTCGTCATTAAATGACTTTCATTCAAGAGTGATGTTACACCATGGTCTTTCCACCATTTCTCAACTATTACAAGGAAAGCATAAAATAACTTTGGAGTTGTTAATTTTTTAGTAAAGTCCAAAAATTTATTTTTTTCATCCAACCCTTTTTGGTAGAAGTTATGCTTCACCTAAGAGAATCTTGGTACTGAAAATTCAACGGTGCCCTCATATTTTTAATCTGATCACCGGTTCAAAATATTGAAATCAACCCAAGCATGCTTACTGAATGTACCTTAAAAAAAGGTCAAATTTTTTTTACAGTCACCCTCGACCCGTTCCAGTCGAGGATAGGCTCTGCCTAAGGGGAACACGCCCTCACGAGCTAAATGGTACTATAAAATGTCCAATTTGAGTTTCCGTATCGAATTTATCAGAATTTTATAATAAAATAATTGTTACTTAATTATATTATTTATGACCAAAAAACTAACATCCATTGTTGCCCCGCGTCGACCAATGATAGGATCCTCCTAAGAAAAAAAATACCCACATGAGTTCAGTTGTGTTCTTGGTTTTTTAATCTGCGCCATCATTCAGAGTTATAATCAATTGAAAAATAAAATAATTTAATTAATTACTTTATTTAGGATTATGAAATGATTTAGCATTTCTCAATGGAGACCTCCTCTGAATAAACATAAGTTGCACCTAGGGTAAACCCGCCATCTTGAATGCAATGGTTCCCTCAGATTTCTGATACATGAAACTATTTGAGATTTATTTCACATTTTCTGGAAAACCGCTCATGTGCGATATTTAAGGCTTAAAATTTGTGATGGGTCATTTGGGGAACTCTGGGCCTCCAAATCATGTTCCATAAATTTTTTTAGGCTCATAATAATCCCAAATAATTTTAAAAATGAATATATGGAAAATTCATGGTCTTTATTTCCTCATCACCTTAAGGATTGTTTCCCCAAAATCAATAAAAAATCTAGGGAAACAAGTTGGGGTACTGAGAACGTATCTGAGCCTCCCACTCGCATGTGCTCTCCTGGAGGTTCTTGTGCTGCCACCGAACACGACCCAGAGGAATCGACTGCCCATAGAAGACTTGTTCATGTGGATCCTCTATCTCTAATAGGAAGTCTACAAACATCACTCTATCTTCAATGTCCAGCTCTCCCTATCCGATTACATGTGATGGATCATGCACGTAACTCCTTAGCTATGACACATGGATAACATTATGTACTTGGTGAATCATTGGGGTAAGAGATAGGTAGTATGCCACCTCACCTAATATGATGAGGATCTGGAATGGTTTGATGAAAATTGGTGAGACCTTTCTGCCCCAACCAATTCTTTATAATCCTCATCTCGGCGAGACTCGTATGAAGACATGGTCTCCCCCCTCAAACTATTAGTGCCTCTATATCCTGTTAGCATAAGACATAATCCTACTCTGTGTAGTCTTCATTTTCTTCGGGATGATCTGCACCTTCTCAGTGGTATCCTATACCAAATCTAGACCCAACAGTACTGACTCCCCTGGGTCTGTCTAGCATAGAGGTGATCTACATGGTCGCCCGTACAAGACCTCAAACAGAGCCATTCTAATGATGGATTGATAACTATTTCTATACACAAACTCCACCAGTGGATGGTATCCCTTCCAATAATAACCAAAATCTAGGACATAAGCATGAAGCATGTCCTCCAATGTCAATATGGTCCTCTCTATCTGACCAATTGTCTGGGGGTAAAAGTAGTGCTCAAGTGTGATGGAATCTAGTGCTCAGCTCTAACTTGCTGACAAGCGAGGCATCAAAAAAAGAACACTTCCACCACTTTATTCATTCCTATAAACCAGTTCTGATGTCATAGTTACTAGTACGTCATTGGAATATCAGGATGTAATGCCAAAGGGGGTGTATGAAATCCCTCTCAACACCTCCTCTCGTAGTGTCATTGGTACCGTTGTGCGTCCTCTTAAAAGGATAGTGTGCTTCCCACCCTCAGAAAATATTTCATGAGCCCGTACTGAGTATATCTGAGAACATCTAGCCACAAAGTCAATGTCTCCAAGATGTGCCTCCCATACTCACTGAGTGATTGGGGGAGTGCTAGTATTGTACTGCTAGTGTGCTGCTTCATCACTATCCACAAAAGACAACTCCAACACGGCTAGTTGCTATGTCACCTCACTCAGCAATTGTAACACAGACCTCCTCTTGAGTGTGTCTACCACTGTGTTTCCCTTCCCAGGATTGTAGACTATCTCAAAGTCATAGTCTGGGAGGAACTCCATCCATATACATTATCCCTAGTTGAGGTCCTACTGTGAGAAGATAATTTTGAGACTCTTGTTGTCAGAGTAGATAGTAAACTATTCTCCCAACAATACACTCAACTCATAGAGCTCCGCGGAAGCCATCCAATATGAAGTTGTAGATATTGGTGTCATCCTTGGCCATAATCCAATACAAAAATCCCTCTCCCTTATGGGGATGTAATCCTAGGAACATATTTTGAATGGATGTTCCCAAACTCCGCCACTACTGTTGGGAACTAAGAACTCAAATCACCTACTTCCATGAGGGTAAGGCTGGTTAACTCAATAGTGATCAGATGCACCCTCCTTTGAATGGGTTTATCCTATGGTACCTGGGATTCCTTTTTCACCGACCAATGAAAACCTCACTCCAACATTGTAGATATACCACATCCTTTTTTCTTAAAATAATCAATCCAAGGATGAGCAGTCCATACCCTGACTATCATCGTATGGCCACAATGCTGCCACCAAGAGATTCAACTGAAACTCTCACCTCAAGGGTCATATCACACCGTTATTATAAGTGTGATTATTGATTCTCTTCCCTTAGGTATCTATAAACATAAGGTTCAAGTCAATGGTTTAACCGAAATATCTGGGTCTTCAACAAGATTCGTGGTAAGAAGGAATGATTAGTACCTAAATTTATTTATAATGCATATAGTAGTAGACACAGACCATACCATGAATCATTCCTAGAGACCTTGGGTCATACTCCTTGACCGCATGTAGGTACTTCCTTCCCATTTCCTCCATCTCCCTGAGCAATGTGGGGACCACATTGGGGTGGTGGTTGTATCATGTTGAAATGTATACCACCTCCAGCTTCTCTCCAAGCTCCCCTTCTATGTCTTCTTCCCTATAGATCCATCTGTCCCTATCACTTATTATTTCCAAAATATTCTACATTTCTAAGTATTTAATACTAATTTCGTTTTCCTCCATTCCATCTTCTAACACTCACTTGATATATCTGCTCATCCAAATAAACTTCAATCACCACATTTTTTTCTAGAATCTTAACTTAAGTAGGAATGCACTGATTAATAGTGCCAGATCAGATGTCTGTAAAGACATCCAGCTCGGAGGACAAAGCCCTAAAGGATTGGTCGTATCGTATTCATCAAGTACCTGGAATGGTTGGTATGCCTTGACGAATACTCAACTACCGACATGTAGTCCAATCAAAGCTGTAGAATCTCTTGAGAACACATACCTCTTAGCTTTTTATGGAAAGATACCACCTTATTTGAGGAAGGTTCTCAATATATTTCCATATAAAAGTCACTTCATCATAAGATCAAGGTAACCTAAACCCTGTAATCTCCCTACTGAGCCATGTAGAAGGCTCTCTTCCAAGACCACCATATGATCTAATGGTGCCCTAGCTAGATAAATACTCGGTCACCACCTTATCCCATTCCTTATCTGCATGTGAGTCAAGATCACCATGGAACCTGAGGGGAATATATCACTAAAACATCGGTAATTAACTAAGCCTAAATGTTTCCTCTACCGGTAGCGTCGATAGTAACTACTGACCAATATGCAGTGGTATAGATGTGACACCGCCTGAAGGTACCATCTCAGGAAACAATTCTTGTACTAAATCCTCATCAATATGTGGACCATCCTCAGGGTCATGAATTGGAATCCCGGATGGTTGTCTAAGTGGAGGAATCTTGAAAGATATTCAAGATGTTCCACAATCAATAAGTAATACCTGGTGAGATGACTCAAAATAGATCAAGAGAAATACATTTTTGAAACACATGAAACTATTGTATTTGTGTACTGAGTTGGAAAAAATAATTCAGGGTCTTGGGGTATGGATATGTCATCCAATTCACCAACACTAAGCTCCCTATACTGAAATCAAAACTCAAGACACATAACACTATTTCCCCCATTGAAAAGATAGCCTCCTAGTTCTTCTGGCAGAACTGACCGCCCTTTGACACAACATTGTCACGACCCATCCCCTGGGGCCCGTTCCATGAATACCACAATCTCTCCTTACATAGGCCATTGGTTAGAGACTAGCACCAGAAATGTATATCCAAAAAATGGGAAGGCATTACCTTTAAACCTGAAAACACAAAGAACAGGAACACAACAAGAACAAACCATGTAGTACAACATCAGAAATTAAAAGTGTGAACAAAAACAGAATGGGCTTGAATAAAAACCCAACTAAAAGAAAATACCACAAAAAGCCAAAATGTCTCCAAATTTCATTTTCCAAGGATCCTACTAGAAGGGTAGGTGTAGCTCGTCCCTATGGCTCTTTTTGTCAACCGGTCACCTCCGCACACCGTCTAGTCCTATCTCCCAATTCTCAGTCAAGGTTGCTTATCGTTTACACAAGACACAACAAGGTGTGGTTGAATCCCATGTAGGGGCGAGTCAAACAATAACTAGTTGGAACTGGAGAGCCCAAAAGGTCTCCCAGAATACCAAGAAAGAAAAACCACAATGAATGACCTCAATCTCAAAGCACAAAGTGAAAGACTAAACTCACACCAGGTATACAACATAAAGAATGAGAATAATGATGATTTTTTGTAAAGATAAATCATTTTATTCCATTTTAATTTTCCACTGATGAACCACAAATAAGTCGCTCTATCATAGATCCACACAGGGTTGTAAGTCACTGATCCACACAGAGTCGTAAGTCGTCGATCCATACAGGATTGTAAGTTGCTAATCCATGATGGACTGCTCTAACGATGGTCATAATCTTATCACGCTACTGAAGATCCATATAGGGTCAAAGTCCAATGATCCACATAGGGATGGAAGTCACTAATTGATGATGAGCCACTCTAAGGCTGGTTATTGTTGGGTCGTGCTACTGCTGATCCACACAGGGTCGTAAGTCATCGATCCAGACGGGGAAGTAAGTGGTCAATCCACACAGGGTCATAAGTCACCGATTCTGATAGGTTCATAAGTCTCTGATCCACTATGGTCCACTCTAAAGATGGTCCTCATCTCGTCACACGTTTGATGATCCACATAGGGTCGTTTTGATGTTGATCCAAAAAGGGTTGTCTGTCACCTATCGGCCATCCATAAGATTGATGCACTTGGTGAGCTTGAGTTCCTAATAAACCTCAACTCAAGATATTGGTCATACCTCAACTGTCACTAAGTCCCATGATGAAGTAACCCAATTAACCATCATTCCATGAGGGTTTCAATGCGACAAATGATGCATCAATCGAACATCTGGGCTGTAAGATATAGACCGTTTAGTGATGGGGGCCTGGTTGGATTGAAGTTTGTCCCATCCCAGACATACTCCAACCTTCTCCAAAATCCATGTGGAGTATCTCAAAAGTATTTCCTCGTCCTAAGGGTTACAAATCTACAAACGGCTCATCAAAAGGATATCAGTTTTAGAAGGTAAGCCCCTTTATTTAAAACATGGAAAACAAGGGTCTGGATCTGGTCTGACCCTTTCAGACGGGCACGACCCGATCTGATGGGCTTGACCAAATCCAACTGGGCTCATCCTGGACCGACTGGGCCCGGTCTGGCCTACTGAGCTATGGGCTCGGCCCGACCTACTGGCTAGTTGCATCCCGCCAGTTGGGCGTGGGGGTCGGTTTCCCTCACGAACAGAATAAGTTTCTATTCAGTCTTCAATAAGTGGTTCCCATTGGTGCCACTATTCTTGGACGGTCTGATTAGACCGGTCATCTTTGGTACCTATGGCCTCTGATCTTCCCTTCACCCACCACCGAGGCTCAGAGCCGCGATGCGCTGTCGTCCCGCGCCGCCCTGCTTCAACACAGACGACGATGGCTGACTGCCCCCTTCATCTGCCGCAATACCTTCAGGCGCTGCACCCTCCTCGTAGTATATGAGAGTCATCCTCCTTTGCCACCACACTTCTGGTGATTTTTCGGGCCACCATTGAAGCTCTGGTGGTTCGATTTTCATCCTGACTACGCCAACGGGCGTCTGAGACATTTCCATCGCTATGTGGCCCCCGGTTTCATCTTGTCATCATATCAGTAGGTCTCCCACAATGAACTCAATCAATACAGAGATTAATGGTGGGTCTGGGCCTTATTCGGTTCTACCCACGCTCTTCGTGTTAGCATCATAACATGGGATATATTCGACATTATAAAAAAGAGATGAAACAAAAAACACATAACAAAACCCCTACCTAGAACTCATTGGAAGGCGTTGTGGATGAGGAAGATGAACCTACATTCGAAGGGGTGTTCATTGACATTCATCATTATTCGGTTTGAATCATCCAATAGTGGTCGATGCTCCATTATACATTATTGGAATATGTTATCAGCACTTCGTCAGAGGTTCCTCTCACGCGTGAAAAAACCCCATGCCCTAGCATTGTTTAAATTTATGAGAGGGAACCACCCACATTTCATTTCATTAATGCGGTTCAATAATGAACTGCAATTAATGTTCCATTAATTCAATGAGCATCAGGGTTACGCAAATCAAGGTTCATGTCATTAAATGACATCCATTCGAGTGCAAAGTTACACTGTGGTCTCTCCACCATCACTCAATGGTTACAAGGAAAGAATAAAATAACTTTGGAGTAATTCTATTATTTTTTATGAAAATTCCAAAAGAACTATCATTTTCATCAGATCCCAACCAATCGAAGTTAAGCTTTACCTAAGAGAATCCCAGAACTAAGAATTCAACGGTGCCACATGATTTTTAATCTGAGCACTGGTTCAAAGTATAAAAATTGCTGCTCACACATTTAATGAACGTACATTAAAAAATGGATCAATAATTATTAACAATCACCCTTGACCAGCACCGATCGATTTTAGCCTACATTAAGAGGAAAATTCCCTCACAATCTCAATGGCACTATCATATTTCTGATATGAGTTACCATTTAAGAGTTATAAGTATTTAAAAATAAAATAATTGTTACATAATTATTTTATTTAGTGCTAATAACTAACTTCCACTGGTGGCTTGTATCGACCAATGTTAGGATCTGCCTAAAAAAGCATACCCTCATGAGTTCATCGATGGTCTCAGTTTTTTAATCCAAGTCATTGTTCATGAGTTATAATCCTTTGAAAAATTAATAATTTATTTATTTATTTTATTTACAGTTATGTGATTTTTAGGTTTTCTCACTAGAGGCCTACATTAACTAAACTTAAGTCGTTCCTAAAGTAAACCTTCCATCATGAATGCAATAGTGCCCTCATATCTATGATCTAGTCATCCTTTTATGTGTTCTTCCATGTTTTTAGGAAAATTGTTCACGCATGCTATATAAAGCTTAATATTTTTGATGGATCATTTGGGGGACTTTGGGCCCTAGAATCACATGCCGTCAATTTTCTCAGACTCGTAATAGTCCCAAATAATTTCAAAAAATTTATATGGAAAATTATGGGTCTTTAAAATTATGATACTCATTAGTGTGGGCCATGACTACTGTGTAGGTTTGGAGAGTGAATTCCTTTCCACTATGATTTTTTTTAAAATTTAGTTGGGCTACAAAGAAAATGATTTTTATGCCTATGTATATTCCATAAACTTATGTCATATTCCAATGTTAAAATATTAAGGCCCATGTTAATTGAATAATTTATGATTCATATCTTAAAAACTACCAATATTTATACAATGACTTAATATTATGATCTATGATATATAGGGTATGATTTTATAATCTTATGATCATTTTATCATACTGTTATACTCATGTTATTCTCAAGTGATCATTGATATCTCTTTTTTTACCCTTACTGGGCATCCGAGATCGCTCTTTCTTGTGTTTACTTTTATAATATTATGATGAAAAATTTAAAATATGGTTTGTCTAATAAGGGTTCTAGTAATGATTAAATAATTACAAGATGATTTAGTTAATTTATTAACTTTTTTTGTGTTCATATCTCCAAATAAAATAGACATATATGATTTTGGCATGGATCATTATTTATGTAATAAATATTCATATATTAAGATGTGATATCATTAAATGAAATGTATGGGTAAATATTGTTAGTAAAAGAGTAAGGTTTAGTAAAAATTTTTAAGCAATGATGAGAAATCATTATAGATTACACTAGAGATAAATCAATATATTTGATAACATCAATAATTTTGGTAATTATCATCGATGACCTAGGTTATACCAATTGGTTCATAGATTTAAAAGAAGGTTGTGTAATTTAGACTTCTAATAAATGATAATTCATGACTATGTGGTTTTCCATTAGGATTATTTTTTTATTAAACAAAGATTTTTAGTTTTATTCAATGGTTGGAAGATGAAGGAATTGTGTTAATACTGAATGTGATGGAAAATTAAATGATTAGTCTACCGATATACCATATATTATAGGATCGAGAATGAAAAATATAATTTCCATGATAACACTACATTATTAAGATATGAATCATATTGAGAATAAAAATGAAAAATGAACGAAAAAATGTTCTGTTGAGTCCTTCCAGAGGCGACACCAACCTTATTTTAGTGCACTACTGGAAAAAGACATTATACCCACGGTTTAAAACTATTAGTCTATATAACCGTGGATATAGGCTATACCCATTTTTTAAAAAACAATGGGTTCTTCAACCATTGATATAGCTCTGAGCTATATCAATAGATTGCAAATTTCATACTGACAGTTATGAACCTTGATAATTGGTGTATTCTACCTTGTCAATAACCATATACCCGTGGTTTAGAAACCACATATATAGGAATTAAAATATTTCTTGTCACCGGTTTCATTCCCTGGACTGCATGTATATTATTCATGTGCCTAAACACTGCACCACATTAGGTTATCATTATATAAATATATGTTTGCTTATATGCATTTATCTAAACCATGGATATTGGTGAAATACTATGTAAATTAGTTTTCCTATGGAAGTTTTTTTCCTGTGAAAAATTCTTCCTCACCCTAACATAATAAATCAATACCCATAGTTCTCAAAAACTGTGGGTATATACATGAAATACACTCATGTTTTACCAAACCTCGGGGTATTGGATCTCAAAAAATATGTGTACCCATGGTTTTTAGAAATCTGTGGTTATATTGGTGACCTATATAGATTGTGTTACCAAAAACATGGGTATGAGGTCAATTTCCAAAATTGGTGGGTCATCTGATCCAAAAGTTGTTGGTCATTGGACTAGTACCACAAAAAATAAATCTTATATTCTCCACATTTCTAAACCTGATAAAATTATTTTTGAATTATATCTTTTGGAATGTTAAGAAATTATATGGTGGAATATTATCAATAATATGAGCCAATGTGAATAAATTGACTCCACGGAGTGTGATGAGTTTAAGATCTTATTTTTCAATAAGTACATTCCTCATATTCTTCATAATAAAAATAGAGAATTATTTCTTTGAGATAAAGATAAGGATGAGGAATATATTAATACATATGTGGAAAATTTTATAAGACTTGTGATGTATGCTTATGCTCTTACCATCCAACCAGAATGAAAGGTTAATATTTTCTCCAATGGCTTCGAATGAAGTTTTTTACGGGTGATATCCATAATATACTAAATTATCTAGGAAGAAGTCATTTTATGTGTTATCAAGGATGAAATTGAAATTTTAGTTACCCTTCTATCTCATAGTAGTGATAATAATTGAATTATGGATTTTGAGAAAACACTAAAACCATATAATGAATAATATTATCCTTCATTTATGCTCTTTATTTAAGAAGAAACATGGAGGGAATTTTGATAATGGGACAAGTAAATTTTTTAAGTGTGCAATGGAAGGTCATCAGTCATTTTGAGGAATAAGTAATTGAAATAAGTTAAAAATTATTTGAATAAATAGAAATCTCCAAAGAATAAACAACCCAGAATACCATTTTTAAAATGTGAGGAGTACATGTATTATTCTAAGCAATACTCAAACTCAAAGGTAAATGATGATGATCAACTATAGCAAGCTCTTAATCCTATAAACCGTGGAAAAAATATTTTGATCATTATTTGTGTTGTGGATAAGGATAATGATGTGGTGAAAGGTACACATACAATCTACTATAGAACTGATTGTTTTCTATATGATTTTGTATTTACAAATTTTTATATATAAATAATTTTATAAGGGTATCACACTACCATCTCAAATATTAGATATTGAGATAGTAGTAAAAAACTGCTAATGTAATGTTAATCACATCAAAAGTCTATGATTATTATCCAATTCATGTTTGTGGGAATGTGCCTCTTAAAAATCTGGCTATTCAAATTCTAATTTTATTTTTTATTTTTGGGAATGGATTGGATTTATTTATATTAATCCCATATCTATTTTTTAGGAAGGTATGTTACATTTTATATTCTAAATCAACTTATGATCTTCTAGTTGTGTGATGTAAAAAATGAAATTATCTTATAAATTTATGACATTGTGTGGGTCATGATTCCTATTAAACAGTGGATTTTATCCCTAATAGTTGGGTAGAAACACAATTACAAATATTTTTCTATTATTTATGTATTTTATGATGTGTTTAAAAAATATTTTCATGGTCTTCTGTCATATTTTGAAGTTGAGTTATCAATAAAACTCATAAACAATGATACACAAATTTCAAAGAATCCATATTGTTTTCCCCGATCAAGTTAATGTAATTATTGAAGAAAATCAATGAGAGTCTTCATAAGTGAATCCTTTTTTAGGTGAATCTCTATTGGGTTCACCGGTTCATTTTGTTAAGAAGAAATATAAATCAATGAATCATTGAATTGATAATCAGGAACATAAAAAGATCACAATCAAGAAAAAGTTATCATCTACCCCATATTGTTGAATTTTTTGATTAAATTTGTAGAGTTTTAGACGTTTTTAAGATTATCTTACACCACATATATCATAAATTGGGGGTAAATAAAGTCAATATTTCTAATAAATCATTTTCTACGAGGTATGAAAAAAAAAAGAATTTCTAGTGGTTCCATTTGGTTTTACTGATGACCTTGATATTTTTATGTATTTGATGAATAGATTGTTAGAGATTAAATTGATAAATTTTCTATAGTTTTTATTGATTATCTTACTACATATTTAATTATTGGGAAAGATAATGTAGATTAATTGATGATTTTAATAAGGACCCTTATGAAAGAGAATATATTTTCACAATTTTCAAATATTGAATTTTGGCATGAGAAAGATTCTATTTTTGGTAATACAATCTCATAAGATGGTATATGAGTGGATCCATTATATAATTCAGTTATTAAATGTTTTCCTAGTCAAACAATTATGAATGAGATATGAATATTTCATTGTTTCACATTATATTATCAAATCATTTGGTAGAATTTCTCAAGGTTGTATAATCGAATCATCATGTTAACTCAAAATGGAACCTAGTTTCATTAGAATGATGAATGTGAAGAAAATTTCAATGAACGTAATAGAAGTCTATTCAGTGCACCTATGTACAGATTACCCTATAGTAGATAATAGTCTATATTATCTTGGGAGAAATCAAACAAGGGTCAAAAATTCATTATATTTCATAATTATTTGGATATAGATTATGTCACATGAAACTTGATGGTACATGGGTAAACTTACCCAACTACCTACTTGAATTTTGTGGTCGTAGTTTTTTCATTAATGATATGGAGGCATCATATTTTTAAAAATTGTTTGAAATATATACTATTCATACAAGTTTAATTTTATTTTCTGACAAAAATATTTGAATATATTCCAAAGAACATGGTTGGATATGATTAAAGATGCCGATTGATTAATGAATTACAACCTTGAGAATGAGAACATGGTAGATAATGCTCTAATTATAAGGATCATTCTAGATTATTGTTGTTGAGGATCACAAATAATACAATATTTTGATATTTGGAAAGGATGGATCAATAAATCCTGAAGAACCTATAGAAATCTAATCGTTCCCAAATAAGTGTTTGGCCATTTTTCCATGTAATGATTAATGAGGTGGAGAAGGAATATATGGAACTACATAATAAGGTGTGAAATGTTCATGATTTTAACCTTGATTATGATGGAGTTATAAGGTCAATGAACCATATACGTGTTTTGTCCAAACCTTATTTGAAGGAGCTATTGCAAAAAACTCACATATCATCATCATCTATTCATATTATGAGTATTATGATTTTTAGATATATAAAAGTGTATTTTTGGTGGGAAATAAATAAGGGGATATTGATGAGTATGTATATCATTGATTGGTATGTCATCAAGTAAAGGATTATAAGGAATATTTTTAGGGGATGTTAAAACTATTACCCACACTGTAATGTAAATTGGAAATCATTAACATGGGTTTTGTTTTTCGACACCCCGAAAACATTAAATCCATAACTGTATATGGGTTGTAATCAATCTCATTAACAATTTATCACACCCCACTTCCATTATAGAATACTTCCATCCAGATCATGTTACTATATTATAAATTAAAATGGTGGTATGGTTCCATGGAGTAACCCATTTAATTATATAGGATTAGGATTTTAGCATTACCTAAATGTTATGGAAGAATCTTCCATAACCTCTGGATACAATGATATTTTTAAGAACTACTAATAATTCTCATGTAGATGGTATATCTAAGAGAAAAATTCAAACCCTAACTGATATTTTAAGAACATATTCTCTTGATTTCAGTGGTATTTGTTTTCAAACATTTATCTAGTTGAATTTTCTTATAATAATAACTTTCAAATATGAATTCAGAGACCTCCTTAAGAATAAAAATGTGGAAATATGGTTGTAACTATGATGTTCATAAATGATGTTGGAGAGATAAGTCTATCGGTTCTATAGTGAGTCAGGTAAATGTAAAATTTTAATCCATTCAACGACACATCAAGGTAGTACATAGTCAATAAAATAATTTTTTTCAAAATCATCTACATGATCTAGAATTTGCAGTTGGTGTGAAGGTTTTATATAGCCATTTTCATTGAATAATATTATGATATTTGGAAAGAATGGAATAATTGATACCTATTAGTATTTTACCCTCTTAGATCCTCAATCATGTAGGAATGATACATTATCACTGGGTGCTTCTACCGAAACACTCCGAAGTTAATAAAGTCTTCCATGTATCTATCCTTATATAGTATTAACCTAATACATCACATGTACTGGACTCAAAGGTAATACCACTAGAACATGAACTTTATTATGAGTAAAAATTGGAATAGATCATGTATAATGGATATAAAGTGTTATAAAACAATACTACTCATATAGTGAAATCTTTTTGGAGGATTCAACAATTTGAGGAATTATATTTGGAATATGATGATGTAATGAAACAAATATATCCTAATTTTTTTTACAAAAGTAATTAATATCAAAAAATAAATTCAATCTAAGTCTCTATAATTTAAAATATTTATATTTTATGAAAAATTATTTTCTGAAATAATTTTTTACATCAATAGCTTGCATTAAATCCCATGCCATGTTTAAACACATCACAATTTGCAATTAAAATATTATTATTATATATGAGACCTATTACTTAGACATTGGATTGAAAGGTCTGAATTAGACTAATTAAATTATTTAAAATTTATGTTTTATACTAATTTAACATAAATTAATTGGTTAAAATTTTATTAGAAATAAAAATAAAAAACATATGAATGTAAAATAGATATTATTATAAAAATATTTTAATATGAACAATGCATTTTTTCTTAATTAATTGAATTAATAATAATTAATGAATGATTTTAAAGAACTATATATATCATATTTTCAATAAATTTTTTTAACAAAAATTAAATATTTTTTTCTAATCATGAGATATTAATAACAAAAGTTTTATGCCTAAATGGGTATTTTTCTAAAAAGTGGTTTTCATCACATTTTCTATGATACTTTTAAAATTAATTTTTAAAACTTAGGTATTTAAATTTATAAAATATATTAAATATTTTGAATCAAAATTCTTAAATTTGGTAAATAGTCCACTTTTATTTTTGGTCAATATGAACATTGTAAAATTTATAATCTTTGTGAAGGGAAAATCAAGTAATTATATGATAAATAGAAGTGACAAGGATGTAATTTTTTATTATAATTATTTTTTTATGCAAATAATTTTATAATTATTACCTTAGGTTTAATATATAATTTTTTGACACACATATTTCCATGAAAATGACATATAAAATATTTAAATAAAATAAGGCTACAAAATGTTAGTCTCTTTATTTTAAAAATATATTATGTGTCCACATAGTGAAATATTATTTCATAAAGGAATAAAAATTTATATTTTTAGAATAATAAAAAAATCATGATGGAATTTTTTTATAACATTGGTATTAAATAATTAAAATTAATTCTAACTAAACACTAAAGTAATATTTATTCATATGATAAAAAAATTAAATTAATGATATTAAAAATGTAAAAATTGATATAATTTTACTGAGTTCATGGGTTTAATTAATTTTATATTTTAATAAGAAATATTATAGTTTTTTAAAATTATATACTAATTAAAACTATGTATTTATGAGTTTCATGTCCAATAAAATGAATTAAATCAAAATTGTCAATAATGATATTTTATCAAAGTAATATATTATTAATTATTTTAAAATACTAAAAACACATAAAAAGTTAAAGGTGGATAATATATAGTCAAAATTATTATTCCTTGGAAATTTATTAACCAATTTCTTCCCTCTATATACAATTATAACCCTTTAATAGTGAAAAAGATGTTATCATAAGTAATGTTAAAATATGTTAACTAAGAGCTTAAAACATATGATAATGTTATAAATACCAAAAAAAATATATGTAAATTATTATTATATTATTTCCATAAAATAATATCTTATATTATAATTCCTCTACATTATGAGGCCTTTTATCTAGATATATTCATTAGGATAGTTTAATATTTTAAGAAATTCCAAAAGTTCCCCTTACCCTATTATAAATGGGCACCTCCTCCCATAATTATTTAAAAACATTAGAGACATGGAAATTTATCATATCATGATAAATTTTATTCTAAACCTTCTAAGTCAAATTATAGAGTTTTTGGAATTTCTAAAATACCAACCCTATGATCCTTAAAAGAACATCTAAAGGAGTTGTTTCAAAAAAGACTTAATTGCCTTAACTAATCACATTCCTTTTAATTCTTATTTTACCTCTAGTAAATCTATTATATTCTTAAAAAATAATAATTTATGTATTTTAAATGTGATTAAATGTTACTATGATAATAACTCCACCTTTACTCAGCCTCTTTCAATAAAATGTGAAGTAAAAGTTTCTTTTTTTCTCTACATATGGATTACAGTCTCTATGTTTTGTTACAACCCATTTTTCATCACCATATTTATGGAATGGTAATTATGATTACATTAGAGTATATATATGATAACTATGAAACAATTAAAAATATTTAATCACAATATTACAAATACCTTCCTACCTTAGAATCAGTTAGAAAATAATAAGGTTGTTTATGAGAACATGTGGACTACTACATCCACGAAGCAATGTGATTTTTTTTTCATGTCCATTTTACATTGATGAAAATATAGATATATTTAATTAATATATATTATATATATATATGATATATTAGTTATTATTTAATTTTAAATTATTATTAAACTTTCTATTTTTCCCCCAATCAAAAACTAAAAACAGTGTTCATGCGTACATACGACTTACTGTCTCCATGACCTATGTAATTAAATTTTTTATATGTACAGATTTTTTTAATGAACATAAATTTTGTATATAATTAAATTTTTTATTTTTTATACCATCATTAACATTCTTAATATAATGTAAACATGAAAAACATAGAAGGACCAAAACTACTGAACCACAACATACATGAAAAACGAAGCATATATCAATCAGTATAGTGATTTAATTAAATAATTGTTAATAAAAAGGTGAAATTTTTTGTAAGTAAATAATATATGGTATGATATATAATATTATTGTTCTATAATATATTTATGTTATGTATATTTTAATTATACATTATGTTTTAAATCTTAAGAGAAAAGTTGGGCCTTATGTAAGGTATTTTTGTATCATTTTTATTTCTTTGTGAAATATGTCATAATCCCCACTTGTTTATATTTTTTCATATAATTCCCATGAATGTATTTAATTTTTGTTATTATAAATCTTATAGGGATTTAAATATCCATATAAGGATCTTTATTTAATGGGGATAATTATTCAAATTTTACCAAAGCACTAAGGGTTATATGTTACAATACCATCGTTTAATGGGTTTGTATAAGATTATATTTCTTATGATGATTTATTATGATATAACTCTCCATAAACTAGTTATTTTTTCAGAAAAAATGTTTTCTTTTCATTTTTATCTTGTTATGTACTCATGATTCTGAAAATATGTTTTTAATGAAAATCAACATTATTTCACTCTTCAATCCAAAATAATTTTTCTTCCATATCCATTTTTACTTAATATATTTCAATAAATGTTTTTAATATTATAATATGATTATTCAAAGTATTTTTTTTTAACCATTTTTACTTTTTAAAAAATTGTTTAAAATAAATTTTCATGTCCTTTTTTAATGAGTTACTTTTTGAAATTTCTACAAAAGTATGATAGGAATGAGTTATTTTAATGTATATGGAAGGAAATGAATTTAACTTTGTCATTAATGATAAATTATTGGATGCTTACATTTAAATATTCAAATTTTATTTTCAATGAAATTTATTTTATTAATATTTTAGGAAAAATTATTTTTTAAAAATTTAATTTCAATATAAAAAATTATTTACATAATTAAATTTTCCAGTGATTGTTTAAAAAAATTTTCCATCTATGATAAAATACCTTGATGTAACTTATGATTTAATGGGGATATGACCCATGTATACCATCTTAATTATTTAATTAGATGGTTTATTTTTACGGTGAAGAGAATTTTTTGAAACACATTCCTTTTCCTGGGTTTATTCTATAATGAACTGAGGAAATGTTTATAAAACCCAATTTCCGTTACATTGGTAATTATATGAAAAATATTTATGGCATCCATTTATTTTCATTATTAAATATATAATTAATAATTTTATGGTCTATTGGAACAATTTTTTTTGATTTTATATAGGTGGAAGGTTGTCCTAAAATTAAATATCCATCCAATTTATTGGAAGAATATTGATACCGTATAAGATAAATAAGACCGAAATAGTGTGTGAACCTTGTTCTGTAAGGATATTTAGCCACTTTGAAATACGTAGGGGTAAACCATCACTACTGTGGTGGTTTAGGTATTGAACCAATATGAATTTTTTTTCATGAAAATGAGCCTTTACTATTAAGGAAATCGTTTTCTATAAAAACATGTATTCCAGGAACTTATGTCTTATGTGAATGTTATTCACTCGTGGATTTTGTTTTTTGATTACTTTTTGATTAATATATTTATTAAAACCATGATTTATGAAAAGAATCAATAATATTTTATATGATATGCAGGGTGTGATTTAAAAAAGTTACCATCATGTCCTCATACCAATATTCAATTATAAAGAACTATGTCAGTGATGATTTAGTTTATTTATAAGCCATTTGTTTATGTATCCATGTTTCTAAATGAAATTGACCTATATGATTCTGTAATTGGTCAGTATGTTATATAATTAATATTCATATTATAAAATGTAATATCTATATATGAAAACTATGTGTTTCCTAAAAAATATTAGGTAGTTGATATAAAACTATAATATGGTGGTGTAGAAGGCATTGATATGAACAAATACCTATAGAACAAACTATTCCACTGAGGGAGAGATATTTTCTGTAATTAATGTATGTGTTCACGTCATGTATGTTTCTCTAACCAACCAGGGAGTAGTAGTTAGAAAATATTTGGACAGTACACTAAGGAATATGAATTTTCATGTGTATGGTGGTCTACATGGAGGTGTATATAGTAGATTAGAATAGATATTTCAAGGGGGAAAAAGATATAATCCAATACCATCGTTAAAACCTGAGGGATTTCCGTGACAAAATTTGGGATTTGAAAGTTAGGTAAATTGATAACTACATGAATATGAGGCTTCAGAACATGATATTATTAATGTGGTATGTAGAACAGTCTAGGTCCACTTTTCCATATCCATGGTTTTCATGGAAACATGCATGGGATTTCCTTTCATATTTTTCCCTGAGAGATATATCATGTGATTATAACAACATATATATTTCAAAAATTGACATTAAATATTCCACTTGAGGATGTTTTAAAAATCAGATGCTTCTATATAATGTGTGACTTTACTCATTTAGGATAGAGAATTTTACATGGGATCTCTTCATAGTGATGATGAGGAACTATTACTTTTTTCTCTATATAGATGATCTTTCTTCCACCCATGCCCATATTGACTTTTTAGAGTTATGGAAGTAGGGTTTCTGAGTTGGAGGGATTATATTATCATTCATTTGTAGGAATTTTCTCATTCTAAGATGGATGCACTCATATATAATATGATTAATCCAATATATCATCAGTTGGTTAGTATAACCATAATAAAAGTTGATTCTATGATCTTTCAATTTTCTATAGTTTTTTTGGAGTATGTATAAATATTCCCTAAGGATGTGTCAGGATTGACTGTCCACCAAGAGACAAATATTATAAAAATACCTACACTCGGGGACAACTCATGTAACTACACCAGTATGTCATATAGACCCTATAGATCTGCGAGAGCTGAATGTGCAGTCAGAGGATCTATAGAGAAACACATTCACTAACCCAGTGTAAATACATTAGTATACCAAGTGTTATTAGCCAAAAATAGATATCAGATAGTTAGGTTATGTCTAAATTATGATAACCAATATCTGGTTACTTCTCATAATCATTATGAAATTCTGAGAAAATTTTTCCTCATTAATCAATTGGAATTAGAAAATTGGTTCATAAATATTGACCATGAGTTTGGTTATAAATATATCTATGTTTGAGATGATTATATACTGAAGGAGTAATTAAAATACCACTATGGTCACTCTGAGTACATGGTGATTAAATTTTTCATGAACATCCCCTAGCTATGTTCATGTAATCCATTAAACATATCTATTATCCCCTATTAGATCATTTAATGGTAATCATAATAAATGAAAACCAAATCTACTCATCTTCTGAGGAGGATTATGAAAGACACTTTAGGATGGTTTTGGATATTCTCTAAGTGAAAGAGCATTCTCAGAAGCTCTCAATTTTTCAGATAGTGATTTGAGTGTTCCACTTCCTCAGACATTATATCATAGTTAGGGGAATAGTATTGGACCCAGTAAATAATACGGTATTTAAATTATGGTAGATACCCATGAGTTCTCTAGGGTTTTAGAACTTCCTTGTATTGGATATATTTTATCGAATATTTTTCCCTATTTCTTCTGCACCACTGTATATTTAATAGATTTTTATAAAAATGGGTAACCGTCCATTTGGATGGAGAAGTTTCAATTGAAACGTCAAGAGTTTTGGTAAAATTTTATTGTAACTCTATTATAATAATGTTATATAATGGATTTTATTATGTGTGTGTTTTTGATTCCTACAGAGATAGAATTGGAATTGTTCAAATGTAATGCTAAGTAGTGACTACTTGTTGGACTTGTTAGATGAAACCCCATGAATATATTTACAAGACCCATGATTTAGAGATGGATGTTGTAGTTTTCACAAGGATAGTGTAGATAAAATATTTTATGTGAGATAAATTCATCAACTATTTTTATAATAATAATATCAGGTATATCATCTCAAATAATGTTCTTAACCTGAGATAGAGGTGAAAGGTGGTGTTCAAATATGAATATGATTTCATAGATAATATATACACTTGGGAAGAGGAAAATTATGTTATATTATCACTATAAAAAATCTCCTTCATAGTTGATGAGAAAGGAAATGGATTATTCATCCTCTTTATACACAACCATTTTGGATGTGGGTGGAGTGGTGTATCTCTAAACAATGGTTGTTACTCCACCACTTCTCTGGCACGTCAATGAATTAAAATTTATAGATATTGATTGTGAGGTATTTCATGACCCAATATCCAAAAATAATTCTTCTGATGGATTTTATGAAGGTTTGATAAATGTCATCATATTCTGAGGATGGAAAATCATACAAGTCACACTGTGAGAGGAGGTGATTGGGGGTTACATATATCCCCATTAGTGGTACATCTAGGAGTTTAAATTATGTACCAAAAACTTTGGTATCATTTTTCGGGGTCGCTGATGTAGATAAGTTTGGCCAATATTAACTATATGTGCTTCACCATCTAAAAGGTGAAAGAAAAATAAACAGGTACCAATATGTTTAGTCCAACCAATTGAGGTTCCATAGTGGAAGTATGATGGTATATCTTTGAATTTTGTGAGGAAACATCCGAAATTACAATGTGTTATGTTTTCTATTTGGGATATCATATGTTGAGTCACTACATTGGCCCACTCCCTAGCTATTTGAGAAGAGAGTTTGGTGGAGAGTTCGAATGGTTATATATGTAGGAGAGAATAAAACTTTAATAAGTTCCCTCAGTTATTGTCTCAAAAAGTGATTGGTATTTTACACCTAAATTGTGGAGTGAATTTTATGGAGATTTTGGGACTCAATTTCATATTAGAATGGTTTTCAACTCTGAGATAGATTTCCAAAAAGAGTAGACCAATCAATTTATAGAGGACATGTTGTGGGCTTCCATGCTGGAATTTTGACATAGTTGGGAGAATCACATACACTTAGTTGAGATTGGGAATAACAATAGTTTCTATTAAACCAAGCTTATAGATCCATTTTTGGCCTAATATTGGAGACCCTATAGGTTGAAATTGGGATGGTAGGTTCCAAGAGATATATTGATTATGGGCTAGAAATTATTGTGAGTTTTGATAGAGAATGTTCAGAATATCCAAGAGTGAATGAGGACTTCCCAAAGCTATCATAAGTTTAATTATAACAAAAAATATAGTACATTGAAGTTTTATGAGGGATACCATGTGTTTCTAAAGATCTCAACATGGCCAGGATGGTGGATTTTCTGATATGGTATAAATTTATCTCCACAGTTCAACATCCTTTTCCAAATACTATGTAATGTTAGAAATGTTTTATAACTCCTAGACATACCAATTTAGTTAGGATGTGTGCATAATGTTTTACACATGTCATAGAAAAATGGATATGTTCACGATCCACCACATGTTATCGACCAATGGGATTTTAACACTAAGTATTGAGTTTCCATTTCAGTGTTCCCAATAGAAATCATGTGTTAGTTTGAGACTATCTGTTATTAGTGAGTGGTTTCTTTACTGTGTGCTCCATGGAAGCATTTAAACCCCCATGAGAGCTTAGGGGACTGGAAGAAATGAATTTTAGATTAGCATCCCCACATATCTAAAAAGGTTTTTTTATTTTTGGGATAATAATCGGTAAAGGTTGTTAAAATATAGCCACTTAATTTTTTTTATTTGAAACATTTGAATAATTCAAATAATATATTCATATTAAGTCACAGAGATAGTGTATATTACCCATACCCATGGAGCCTTTGTATTGATAAATTGATAATATTATATATAATATATCATTCTCATATATGTTTTCATAAATGATTCAATAAATCATGAATGGATTTTGTAATGGGATAACAAATTCATCCATTAAGTCTATAACACTGGGTTTTGCCTAGAAATAAACTATGAATTTTTGGTGTAGGGTGTTTCAATTAAGTAAAATCGTGGGAAGATATTTGGTTAAAGTAAATTCATTAAATAAATTAATCAAATTAATTGTCTAATTACTCACAAAAACCATTCAAGGGTCAATATAAACCCTCACAATTTACATCTCAATGGTTATCCATGTAACCCAAGAAATGTTATGGGAGGGTCATGGAGGAGGCTGTTGGTGGACAATCATGAAATTTTGTATCGATGAAAATTAGAGGTGATAATTCCTATAGTAAATGATTCACAAAGTGAATTCTTTATCATCAATTGTTTTATGTGTCTTTATCCATCTATCGATCCAATTTGATTTATTTATTTTTTTCGTTCAACCTTGTTCTATATTTTCCTTGATTAATAAAATTAACTCTTTTAAAAATTAATTCGTAATTAATTATTTTTTTTGTTTTGTATTTGAATATTTTGGTATTCTGTAATTTAAAATTAAACATTATATTCATTTTTGATATCTTATTATCCTTCCCTCTCTTAATATTACATAGATGATGGCCAAATGAGCTTGACTTTCATATTATGCTCACTTTTCAGTTTCAGGACGTTCTAGACTTATTCATTGATGTTATTCATCAATATTTTCATTATAAAATAATTAAAATATTACTGAGAAACCAATCATTGTGAAATAATTTTTGTGTTATATGAAAAAAAAATTATGGTTTGGTTTTTTGATTAGAAATTTGACAAAGGTGTGGCAGAGGTTATGAGAATATAATGATGGTATGGGTGGTGATAGTTCCACGATCCAAATTATTAATTTATTTCATGTGGTTAAATATATAATAATTTATACAAATGAGTGGCTATAATATGGTAATAAATATGGATTTTGGCCTGGTTAACAAAATTGTAGTTGTTATCCTAGAGAATCACAATGGAAGTGGAGGAAAATGAATCAGGAGTGAAGATGTATGAAAGATATAAAAATTATATGCAATTATGATCTACGTGGAATATAGTTCATAAGAATAGATATTTTGTAGACCCCACCAAAAAGTACTAGGTTTTTTGTTTAAGAAAAATATCACATCTTCATGTACTAGTTCTACAAATTGTGTGATCCATAGAATAAAATCTTGACAAGTACATGGTGTATATTCCTAGAAATATATGTGAACTCACACACCAATTTGTATAGGGTAACACCCCATTAATTCATAGTAGTGCAAAAACATAGATATATGGTTTTTTATTGAGTGCCTCTACACATCAGGTTTCATAACAACTTGACGTGTATCTCGAGAAATAAATTATTTGTATGAAGTTTAGGAATGAGTATGATCATACATGGAGGGACATGTCATGTGTACCTAGTACATATTGTGTACTACATTAAATGTATATTATATCCCTTAATCACATAAATATATATTATGTTTTATCTTGACTATGTTCCCTCCTTCTATTTAATTTTGGGTGGGTTCCCTTACTCTAGTGTTAGTTTCCTCAATTCACACACACGAGGGTTCAGTGAATCATCTAGTACTGTGAATTAGACGCAATATCCCTTAGTGGAAAAGTGTAGGTATCCTTCTGTAGGGACCTATGATGGATCCTCTGTCCCATCATATTCCCTAGTCTTGGTCACGTATCTCGTATATGGAATCTAGGGCATGTGATCCCCTATTTGTGGGTTATCTTAGATAGGGTTATATATCCCCCATTAGTCCTCGACATGATCCTCTTACTATGTATTAATATAAGTTTTCCTCATCTGAGGCTTAGTCTGATTTACTGTGTATATCAAATAATCCATCTCAATTCCTTCATACATAAACCTAGAAAGGATCGATAAGTATAATAACTCATATGACCGTCATTGGTATTAGTGAGACCCGATGGGTGAGTAATCTCGGTTGAATGTTACCTTAGAGCCTCAAGATTAATCCCTAGGATGATAGTGAGTATATAAATCACCTAGATAGATAGAGTATTCCTTCCATTATATTTGGGTAATCTTTTTTTCAATTTATTTGGTGATTTATGACATTATACCTATTTGATTCTTTGTGTTTTTGTAATTTTGGGGTGTCTTAATGGGTATTATTATAATCAAACATTCATGGGATCATCATGTATGTGTCATGAATTATGTAGATGATATACTTTTCAATAGAGTCAATGGTGTGCCATGTAAATGTTAACCTTATATTTTCAAGATAGATCATTGATTAATATAAGAGTTGTTTTTATTTCACTATACTATTACTAGTAGGTAAGACTCTTTTAATGTTTTAATTGGCCGGTAATTGGATATATTTTATTTTAAAACCTTTTTCCATACTCTATTGTTTGATTATATGTTATGAAATAATTTACAATATCAATTTTTTTATTATTCCGTTTTTTTGGTTAAGTATATGTGTTTGATTGTATGTGTGTCAATGTGTGTGTTCATATAGGTTCCTTTTTTAAGTCATCTCATGTGTGTGATAAATTTACAGGATGATAGTATCCTACCACTATCCTTTTAGAGGAATTATTGGGTGTCACTATCAACTTAATATCAACTAGCTGGGCCTTATTAGGCACGAAAATATCTAGATTTGAAAGTGTCATATATATATTGATCATAAGTTGTTAAAATTCACATTCACATATAAGGATTTAAAAATGTCTGATGGATATGGATATATTTTATCAAAGGCTTTTATTTATCAATAAATTATCTTCTTGGGAATAAAAATAAAATGCATAATAAAGTAACATGCTACCCTATCACTAATGAGGACTGAAAGAGACCAATATTTATGCATATTTGAAGAATGGGTATGAAAATCATAAATCAAGGGATCAAATTATATCTTAACAATTGAATGATAAAAAATTTATCTATGTGAAGATCAAGGAGTCTATGAATGATGACAAATAGATATTAAATAATGTACCATATATTTTAGAGTTCAACCAATCTATTAATGGAGATGTAATATTTGGGACCTAGATATGTGTATCTTCTATACCAGAACTAAGGAGAGATATTTTGGATTATTCACATGGATCATCCTTCCCAATTCACCCATGAAGCACAATGTTGTATATAGATTTTTAACAACACTTCTAGTGGGACAACATGAAGATAGATATTGTGAAGTATATATCATGATCCCTGGTATGCCAATAAGAAAAGGATAAATATAAAAAATAAAATAGTATGATGAAATCATTACTCATACTATTATGGGAATGGGAGGACATCACTATAGATTTCATCAGTATTCTTACAAATAATTATAAAAAATAAAATTATATCTTGGTAGTGTAAGATTTAATTATAAAGTCAGCACACATCATTTATACTCTAGGGGATTTCTTGCTTGATTATCTAACTAATTTATACATAAAGGAAGTGGTAAGTATAAAAAGTGTAACAGTTTCAATTTTATCTCATTGATATCCAAGGAATTAATAAAAATAACATATAATTCACTACCATGTATTGGATGCAGATATGTGCTTTAGCATATCTTATTATACTCAAAATGATTGATAATATTATAGTAAAATTCAGACATTAGAGTCTATGTTAATATCTTTCTTGAGTAATTCCAAAGGAATTTTGGATCCACATGTTCCTATTTTTGAGTTTTCAAATAATAATAATTTCCACTATAGAATCAAAATGGCACCATATGAAGCCAATATATGAAGAGATGTGGAACTCTAACACGTTGAAATGAAGTTGGAAATTGAAATTTTTTACTACCTGATATTTTGGTAGAAATAAAAAAGGACATTCAACCCATTAAGAGACTTATCAATGTAGGATAAAGTCAATTGATGTGTTATGGTGATATTAATCAATGATATCTGAATTTTGAAGTTGGCCAAAAAAATATCCTTTGAATATCAGATTAGAAGAGGGTTAAGAGATTTGATAAGAAGATAATATTAATACAAATGAACATCAGTCCCTTAAACAACCCTGTGAATATAGAGACTATACCTTTTCACATTGAACTCTGGTAAAATCTCTCATAGGGGTATGATATGTTCCAATAATTTCTCTTGAGGTAGCATACCCAATCCATGACAAATATACAACTCAGAATTTTTTCAATCGGAATGTGATCTCTCTAAGGTTGAACAACTAGTTGAGATATGGGATTATATAGATATTGTTTTATAAATCAATACCACCAATTAATTTTAATATTCTATGAGGAAATCATAATTTTCATGATGCTACATGATAATTCGATGATTAAATAAGAAAAATTTACCATTTTTTTCATCTAATAAATGAAATTTTAAAGGTAAAATTAGTTTAACATGGGTATAATTTTACACCCGCAACTTATAATAAAAAAATTATCATTAAATATATTATTATAAGAAACTAAAAATTTCCTGATTTCATTAATTAAAAAATTAAAATTGATAATGAATATAAATTACTTGATGTCAAAATGAAAAATAATTGAAATTTTTTCAAATGGAATAAAAGAAAAGGTATATATATATATTGAAATATACAACATATTAACATTACTTAAGGTACTTACCACCAATATCAACATTTGAAAAAGTAAACACATTTGAAATAGGATAAAAACCCCTTAAAATAAAATTAGAGAATGGGATGACTAATTTTATAATGTTTGATAGGATCTATATATGAATATAACGTGACTATTATGTATATGGTCATTGGGATTATATCACCATTGGTATTATATGGATATTTGTTATATATTTATATTAATAAAAAAATTATACTTTAGAATAATTAATAAGATGTATTTATTAAAATTGTGGTCATTGTAACATAGTCTTCAAATTTGTAGGTATAAATAGAAGTAGATGAACTATGAAATATATGTAGAAAGGAAATGAAACTGAATTAAATATTAGATATCATAATTATAAAAATAGATTATCAATGAATACAAATTTTTTAGTGTCACTAGGGTTTTCCTTAGACCAATACAAAGTTATACTTTAATAATTACTGCTTGAGTGAAATCATATTCAGAGTAAGCTAAAGATATTGAAAATATATGATCGATTCATGATATATAAAACACCACCTATGAATGTAACCATCACTTATATCACACTTATATCTTTTATGGAGGACTTGGGGTGTTTATTTGTATAATTTAGGATGATATTAACATGTAATTATTAATTTAATAAATGATATATATATCTTTATATATTATTACATTATTTTTATATTTTTTCATTTTTATATAAATTAATTTAAAAAAATTGATTTAATTAAATAATATTTTTTTTATAAATAATTGATAAAAGTAATTTACTTTTATTAAATAATAATAAATTTTAATGTATTAGGGACAAAATCAATTAATGTTAAAAAATGTATTTTTCAGAGAAATATTTTTATGTACCTATAATATTTATCATAAAACATTAATTTGATCAATAAAATAGAATTATTTTAAAAAAAATTATTAATAAAATATTTTTTATAATGATTTAGAATTTAAATATTTTTTATTAAATTTAAATGAATAAAAATAAATTCATTTTATTCTTCAAAAAAAATACAACATTTTTTGGTAAAAATTATGTGTTATTATATTAACATTAACATTTATCAATTTTTGAAAATGAAATTAATAAAATTTATTTCTTATTTGGAATAAGTGTGTATGTATTAGGTAATATAATCAATTACTTTTTTAGGAATAAAAATAACCCATCGATGTAATATTCATTAGTTACCAAGGTAAAGTAAAAATTAGGTAAAAGGGTTTAATAAATGGGTAAATTCCTAAAACTATCATAATCCATTTTACCTAAATGAGTGTATGAGCAAATTATCAACCTCCCTTTATCCAATAACCATTATTCTTACACATTAGATATAGTTTATATAATAAATTTCATTTTTCATTCATTAAGGAATGGGTATTGGTAAAAATTTCACCCAACATAACCTATAAAAGGACCCCTCATATAACCACCTCAAAGAACACATTGCCTTTATTTTCCTCTTTAGTACCATCATATATTCTCTATATAATAATGTTACCTCACATTTCTTATCCATTTTCACAAGAAAGAGTATAAAATCCTTTAATACCAATAGGTTATCTAAAATTAGATTCACGTATATAATGTAAGTATTATCCACTCCCTAATAATTTCACCTTTATATATACATCCACCATTTCTCCAATATGGATTATCACATTTATAAAATTATTTTTTAAACAGAAATATTTTTAAATATGAAATTATAGTAATAAAATAGCATGTTCTTATTCATTGATATGTTATAGCGTGTTCTTATTTGGGTAAGTTCTACCTTCTATAATAATGATGGCATAATATCTATATTAAGGATCAATAAGAAATAATAATTATAGTAATAAGATTTCATAATGATGTATTTCTTATTATTCATAATTATGTAATGGAAATATATATAAGTATATTCCTTTACAAAACCTTTTATTTTATTTGAATATAAATTCACAGAAAAATATTATTGCAACTCTCCATTATATACTTTAATAAGAACCTACATAAAATTCCCAATGAACTTTAGAAATATATAAAACACACATATTTGGCCTCTATTTTCAATTTGGAGGTGATTAAAACAAAAGAAAGGATCGATGACTAGAACCAACATACTAAACCGAGCATAAATCAAATGGGAAAACTAAAAAATGATTATTAATTATTTATAAAACATGATTATTAAATTGGTATTGAAAAATTAAAAATGAATCATGTCAAGAAAAATAAATATAAACATTTTTTTGATATAGATGAATAATAAAAAAAATTTAATATATTTTATGTTATAACATGTTAAAGAAAGGTGTAATCCAAGGTAAAAAATTTCATTGAATAAATCTCCATTTAACTGGAACATAGTATTTATTTCATTAATATGGTATTCAAAGAATATTATATTACTCTATTTCTTTATTTCATGTGATATTTTTCATTTATATATAGGTAAATTATATTTTCACAAAAAAAATTTATTTATTGATATATTTATTTCTTCATAAAAATATTATATTGTAACGAATAACTCTCTTAATCTCTATGAACTATTTATCCACCATGCTTGTATTTTTTATAGCAATGATTTTTTAATTTCTTATTATAAAATTGAAATTTATTTTATGTTTTTTTATTAATATTTCTACTTATCTCTTTTTAAATGATAATTTTATAACTCTTTCACTCCTGTGATTTTTCTATATGTCAACCACAAAATATTAAAAAAGAATTTCTTTTAACTTTTATATATTATGTATCTTCCAATCCAAATTTATTTTCATATCCTTTTTAAACTATTATGTTTACATTATTGTGAAATCATAGAAAATATTTTTTCACTATTCTGTCCTGCTTTTATAAAATTATTTTTATATAAAGTGAATTATAACATTATCTTTTTGTGAAAGTGTTTCAAATGTTTTACGGAAACTCGTTTTAACATATAAATTTATTTTTTATCTATATTTAAATAATATATAACTCATATGGGGTATTTTTCATGTTCTAACTATAAATTTGAGTATGATATTTTTCATTTGGGAGATCAAATTTTTTGTATAAATTGATCTAATTCTTAATGTCATTTTCTGTGATACCAATTAAAATTTTTAAACAAACCAACTTCTTTACATTAGTTTTAATAATGGGATTTATGATTGATTTAATGTGTAACACACATATGTAGTTTATAATTATGTCATTGACGGATTTGAGATTTCCTTAAAAAAATTATTTAATATTTTATAAGTCAATAGATTATTTTGTGATATGATTAGTGTTGTTCAGACCACCATGGGAAGTATGTAGTGACGGTATATCCACTTTTTTATAGTACAGAAGTAGCGATACCAAATATACCATGTTATTATAGTCTACCTAGTTAACTTGTAAAAATGTTATGATTTTTTTCTTATATTTATACCACATTAATATGTTTTTATTCCATAGTATAATATTTTTTTACATGATTACATGCCATGGTATATGACTTATGCCTCCATGATGATTTGTATACTCTTATGTTCTAATTTAATGATCAAAGTTTTAATATAATGTCTTATAATTCACTATTATGATCCCTTGCTCTTTTTAGTTTGATATTTATTTGATTCCCATGTTTTATTATATTCTTATGAATAGATCATTTATGACTCACGAATAAATTTTCCCACTAATGAGTATTTGAGATCACTTCTTCGTATGTTTCCCAATTCCCTAGTGAATTACCTATTGGAGTATGATTAGATGGAATTCACATTTGAATTATATTTTAATAATTTTTGAAAAAATCAATTCAAATAAGGTATTTATAAAGCTAATATCTAAAGACACAAAACCATATGATTGTGATATTTTGTGTGTATTTTAGAGATATATGGTTTAAATTATAGAAATAATGAAATAAAAATATTATCATAATTATTGGGCTGTCTCATTTGAATATGAGTATCCATAGTGTCCCACATAACTGTAGCTCTCTAACTCCCACAAGTCCATCAACTAATTAAAAATAATCCTCCAATAACCATTTTTCTCCCATATATTTATAACCCATTGGTTAACTCCTATTTCCTTACCCTAAAGTTTTTAGTTCAAAAAATATGTCATTTAAACTATATAAGAATCATAGATGAATGTGGTTACAAGACATACCTATGAAATAAACCTTATACCTTGAAAAAAAACAATACATTAAAACTTCACATAGTTCAAAATTACTCAAGCAATATAGCTCAAGCATAATCGCTCAAATTCTCATTGTATAAATTTAAATAGAGTTACAACACGCTAAACCAAACTATAAAGTTCCATTCCCACCCTATATATTCATCTATAGGTTTTATATAAATATAAGTAGAAGCAAAAACATCACACACACAACCCATATATATAGAATATGATATAATCATTTATAAATAATGTATAATGTTAAACATCACATAACCATAATCCATGCAGAGAAAATTTCTACAAAGTTCTCACTTGATCTATATAGAATCCACTAGAATAAAAAATAATAGAATAAACCCCATAATTTAGTGATTTTGAAAGAAAAAGCAGAATAAAATATATATAAATCAAAATTCAAACATAAATGGGATTAAACTGACTAAAATAGAATGAATGTAACCAAATAAACTTGATTAATGCATTAAATTAAGAATTGGGATCTCAATGTGTTAAGAATATAACCAAGGATGGAATCTAGGGTCAAGGTGGTTTGGATAGTGGGGAAAAATAAAAAATTTAATGGAGTTTTAAGAAATATTAAATCAATGTTAATTATCCATCGGCTACAAAATGGATTTGTATCAGGTACTCAGTGGCTTACTGAATACCATCTACCACCCCACCAGCTTTCATATGGTCCTATAAGTAGTATTAATGCTATATAATTATCCCTTATAATATGTAATCACAAACTACTATATTTTTGTGAAAATTTCCTCACAAATAGCATCAGATCCCCCCCCAACACACTAAAATTTTCAATACAACGAACAATCATACATAACAATTTAATTGAATAATAAGAATAGAATTTTAATTATTCATAAAATTATGATATCGATTAAAAATATTGAATTTTTTTTAATTTTATTTGATAATAATTACAATGGATTCTTACAGAACAATTCCATCCATTTAGATTTCATATTAAATACTCATTACTATGTATTTTCTTGCATACACTTGGGATGACACAACACATTCACCAATGGAACTACATTTCCTAATGTAATTTCCCACTCTGGTAATCTATTCACACTAGTCATTATACAATAGACACATCTAATAACAATTAAACATCACCACTATAAAAAATTTATGATTTTATTTCTTACCTATAAATATTAGATATTTGAAATATATCATTCATATCATAATTCATTAGTAGAAGTGTAAGATAATAATTCATAGTTAAAATACACTAAAATGTATTAAATTGACAAAGAAACTTTTAAATGGTCATCACATGTCCCATAATCTATAATAACCTATTTTATTCAATATTAAAAATCAATACATAGTCATCCATAGTAAATTATAAAGGTCATCACCCTCTATCAGCATATGACTCTTTCCTAACTAGAATGGTGATATTCCACATCTAGATCAAATTTACCATCATTGAGGTATATTCTGTTATTCATTACCTACTATTCACCAACTAACTCACCTCAAATCCAAAAAAATATGATCATCACGGTCTACTATATAATGAACCATGTTTTTCCAAATTGGAATTTTGGGAAGAAATTTGATTTTTTTTCTTTAGGATGCTTGTATGAGGTAAAATGATAATTTTTTTCCATAATATGTTCTCTGATATTATTTCAACTCCTCTTTATATAATTTAACAATAAATGACATAAAATTCCCAATTAACTTTAGAAATATATACAACACACATATTTGGCCTTTATTTTCATTTTGGAGGTGATTAAAATAAAAGAAAGGATCGATGACTAGAACCACCATACTAAACCTAGAATAAAACAAACGGAAAAACTAAAACATGATTATTAATTATTTATAAAAAATTATTATTAAATTGGTATTGAAAAATTAAAAATTAATCATATCAAGAAAAATAAATATAAACATTTTTTTGATATAGATGAATAATAAAACACAATTTACTATATTAGATGTTATAACATGTTCAAGAAAGGTGTAACCCAAGGTAAAAAATTTAATTGAATAAATCTCCATTTAAATGGATCATAGTATTTATTTCATTAATATGTTCTTCTAAGAATATTATGTTATTATATTTCTCTATTTCATGTGATATTTTTCATTTATATATAGGTAAATTATATTTTCATAACAAAATTTTATTTATTGTTATATTTCTTTCTTCATAAAAATATTACATGTTAATGAATAAATATCATCATCCTTATTAACACTTTATCCTCCATTCTTGTATTTTTTATTATAGTGATGTTTTTATTTCATATGATAAAATTGAAATTTATTTTTTTCTTTATAAGCTTAATATTTCTATGTATCTCTTTTTAAATGATAATTTTATAACTCTTTCACTCGTGTGATTTTTCGATAAGACAACCACAAAATATTAAAAAGGAGTTTCTTTTCACTTTTATATATTATGTATCTTCCAATAAAATTTTTTTTATATAATTTTTAAACTATTACGTTTATATTATTGTGGAATCATTCAAAATAATGTTTTAACTATTCTGTCCTGCTTTTCAAAAATTATTTTTATATAAAGTGACTTATAACATTGTATTTTTGTGAAAGTGTTACAAATGTTTTATGGAAACTCATTTTAACATTTAAAATTAATTTTTATCTCTATTTAAATAATATATAACTCATATGGGGTATTTTTCATGTTCCGCCTTTAATTTTTATTATTATATTTTTCATTTCAGAGATCAAATTTTTAGTATTAATTGATCAAATTTTTAATGTCATTTTCTGTGATACCAATTACAAATTTTACACAAATCATCTTATTTCCATGTGTTTCAATAATGGGATTTATGATTTATTTAATTTGGAACACACATATAGAAATTATGATTATGTCATTGGTGGATCTGAGATATCCCTAAAATAAATTAGGTAATATTTTATACGTCAAAAGTTTATTTTGGGAAGTGATTTGTGTTTTTCATCCCACCATGGGATGGAGGTAGTGACGCTATATCCAATTTTTTATAGTATGAAAGTAGTGA
Source organism: Viscum album (assembly GCA_963277665.1). NCBI lineage: Eukaryota > Viridiplantae > Streptophyta > Magnoliopsida > Santalales > Viscaceae > Viscum > Viscum album. Next base: position 1,515,829 of record OY728148.1, on the reverse strand, counting down.
TACCAAATACACCATGTTATTTTAGTCATCCTAGTTAACCTGTACAAATTTTATGATTTTTGTGCTTATATTTATTCCACATTCATATGTTTTAATTCCATAGAATAATATTTTTTCACATGATTACATGCCAAGGTATATGACTTATGCCTCCAGGATGATCTATATAGTCTTATGTTCCAATTAAATGATCAATGTTTTAATATAATGACTTATAATTCACTATTATGATCCCATGATCTTTTTAGTTTGATATTTATTTGATTCCCATGTTTTATTATAATCTTATGAATAGATCATTAATGACTCACGAATAAATTTTCCCATTAATTAGAATTTGAGATCACATCTTCATATATTTCCCAATTCCCCAGTGAATTACCTATTGGAGTATGATTATAAAGAACTCACTTTTGAATTCTATTTTAAGAGAGTTTGAAAAAATAAAATCAAATAAGGTATTTATATAGCTAATATCTAAAGACCCAAAACTATTTTACTGTGATATTTTGTGTCTATTTTAGATATATATGGTTAAAATTATAGAAACAATGGAATACAAATATTCTTGTTATTATTAGGCTATCTCATTTGAATATGAGTATCCATAGAGTCCCATATAATTCTAGCTCTCTAACTCCCACAAGTCTATCAACTAATTGAAAATACTCCTTATATAACCATTTTCTCCCATGTATTTATAACCCATTGGTTAACGCTTTTGTCCTTACCCTAAATTATTTAGTCCAAAGAATATGTCATTTAACCCATATAAGATCTTAGATGAATGTGGTTATAAGCCATACCTATGAAACAAACCTTGTACCTTGAAAAACCATTTCAATACATTGAAACTTCACATAGTTCAAAATTACTCAAGCTATATAGCTCAAGCATAATCGCTCAAAATCTCCTTGTATAAATTACAATAGAGTTACAACACACTAAACAAACCTATAAACTTCCATTACCACCCTATATATTCAACCATAGGTTTTATATAAAACTATGTAGAAGAAAAAATCACACAAACCACCCATATATATAAAACTTGATATAATCATTTATAAATAATCTATAATGTTAAAAATTACATACACTAATCCTTGAAGAGAAAAATTCTACAAAGTGATCACATGATCTATATAGAATCCACTAGAATGAAAAATAGTGGAATAAACCCCCTCATTTAGTGATTTGGGAAGGAAAAAGGAGAAATAAATATATATAAATCAAAATTAAAACATAAATGGGGTTAAACTAACTAAAAGAGAATGAATGTTATCGAAGAAACTTGACTAATGCATCAAATTAAGAAATGGGATCTCAAAGAGTTAAGAAGAGAACCATGGAGGGAATCCAAGGTCAAGGTGGTCTGGATAGTGGGGAAAAATAAAAAATTTAATGGATTTTTAAGAAATATTAAAGCAATGTTCGCTATCCATCAGGTGCCAAATAGATTTTTATCGGGTACTCAGTGCCTTATTGAATACCGTCCACCACCCCACTAGCATTCTTATAGTTATCCAAGTGGTGTTAATCCCATATAATTTTCACTTACAATATGGAATCACAAACTACTAAATTTTAGTGAAAATTAAATCACATATAGCATCAGATCCCCCCCCAACAAACTAAAATTTTCTATACAACCAATAATCATACATAACAATTTAATTGAATAATAAGAATAGAATATTAGTAATTCATAAAAATATGAGATCCATTAAAAACATTGCATTTTTTTAATTTTATTTTATAATAATCACAAAGTATTCTTACAAAACAATTCCATACATTTAGATTTCATATTAAATTCTCATTACTATTCCTTTTCTTGCATAAACTTGTGATACCACAACACATTCACCAATGGAACTACATTTCCTAGTGTAATTTCTCACTCTGGTAATATATTTACACTAGTACCTATATAATATACAAACTACTTACAATTCAACATCACCACTATAAAAAAATTATGATTTTATTTCTTATCTCTAAAAATTATATAGGTGAAATATATCATTCATATCCTAATTCATTAGTAGAAGTGTAAGATAGTAATTCACAGTTCAAATACACTAAAATGTATTAAATTGACCCATAAACATTTAAATGTGATTCACATGTCCCATAATCTATAATAACCTATTTTATTCAATATTAAAATAGAATACATAGTCTTCTATAATAAATTATAAAGGTCATCACCCTCTATCAGCATATGACTCTTTCCTAACTAGAGTAGTGATTATCCACACCTAGATCAATTATACCATCATTGAGGTATCCAGTGTTATTTATTCCATATTACTAACCAACTAACTAACCTCAAACCCGAACAAATATGATCATCATGGTTAACTATATAATGAACCATGTTTTTCCGAATTGGAATTTTGGGAAGAAATTGTATTTTTTTCTTTCAGATGCTTGTATGAGGTAAAATGATATTTTTTTGCGATAATATGTTCTCTGATAATTTTTTTGACTACTTTGTTCATCTATGGATAAGGTTCATACCCTTGGAAATAAGTTTGGTGGATATATAAACTGTTCAAATTTTATCTGAATAATTAATATTTAATATTAAATTAATTAAATTTTAATTTATTTTCATTGGTTCATTCATCTATATATTTTTAATAGATCATCATATTAAGATTATTTCTCCTCTATTGAGTCCAAAATGATGAGTTTTTTATAGGTGGTTTGTAAACTCATTTTAGGAATCTAGGTCGGGCCAGACCCCTTTTCTTTTTATTTTCATTTTCATTTAATTTTTCATCACTTTTCTTCTTTTTCATTTCCATTCATATTTTCCTAACTAGAATCTCACGTGAACCCCCTGGGGAGTTCCTCCTTTTTTTTTGATTGCGAGGGTAATATTGAGAGTGAGAGAGATAAATTTGAATAGGGAATTATTGGTATCTTTGTGAAGCTCGAGACACATCAGATCATCATTTGGTGGTTGTGTTGTATTTAAATGGATTATGCTTTGGAAAATTACACCCAAATGTAGTTTATTTTTATGTTTTATCATAATTATCTATATATTTAACTTTCTCAAGTTTAAAACCCATATTATTCTTTCTTAGTAAAAATTTAGGGTCAATATATTTTTTTGGGAAAAGAAAACGTGTGTTCAGGTGATTTGGGGGTTTTTTATTCGGGAAAACACATGTTCACGACATGTGGTTAGGAGAACACATTATGTGTGTTCTTCCTATTCATGAAAGATCAATTTTCATAAGTACATTCAGTTTATATGGACTCATATCTATTGCCTAGTACATGGCTATATAGATCATGTAGGTGCACATGCTCATGGGGAGAACATGGCCAGAGCTCGTGTGATTCACACATCATGTAGAGTTACATGTCATGGCCATGTGATGTATAAAGGAAGTTAACAATTGGAGGTTACAAATTGTGTAATAATTTAAATTCCAAGTAAAATATCTTGCAGTCCATCTTTAACTGGAGTACATTACCTTGTGAGGTGTTGAGGGTACATGTCATGTACGAGGCACACACAACATACACTCCGCTCTTTCTAAAATTTTTAGGAATTTTATTATTTTATGCATCAAATATTAAATTGGATATAAGAGGATTCCATTACGAGTAATTGTACATATTTATTATGATTTTGAAATCTATGTGGGGATTAGAGGAATCCAAGGTCATGTTTTGGACATTTTCATTAATGAAGATGTTCTTCCCCCGATAATAATATTATGTTGTCTCCTAAGGGTGATATAGTATTTTATATGAATCATGAGATATTTATCTTGAACTATGGTTTTTTATATTTTCACTTGTGTAATGTATCCCTTAAAATATGTTCCCTTCGGTCCTAGAATTCCATGAGGTCAGTTGCTTCTATAGATACCCTATATGATTACTCTACTTTGGCCTCAAACTAGAGGATCCCCTGAATTATGCCTCTGTTCTTACTATAACAATTGTCCCCTATGCAATTCCTTTATTCCCTAATTACCTAAGGAATCTTTTTTTGGTCCCTTACCTGTACAGTTATAGAGATACACGGTAGGATGCCTCAGTTGACATAAAATTGTTGGATCCGTTATAGTATACCTCCTTTTACCTTCATAACTGAGTATCTCATGTTGGATTTCGATGTTTATGTTAGGACCTATGAATCCCAAATCGGATACCTACTAGTGTTTGACTTGAAGGACCCAGTGGGTGCCATAATGTTTGACCACCCAAAGATATTAAGTGGGGTTTGGGTTGATATGGTAGTGGGTGTCACCTTAGAACCCATTACAAACATGTAATCCTGAGAATCTGATTCATTACTGATGTCATAATAATCAGGACACCCTCACTATATATTTATACTTTCAAATTTTTATTATTGATGAAGTGACGTTTACTAGAGGTGATTCCTTATTGGTGGCTGCTGAGCCTAATGTGATATGTCATTATTTATCTATTGGGATGCACAAACCTAATTTCCTATGATCCGACTTCTCAGCCTTGTTTTTCTTATATTCATCTTTATTCCTAGAGGAACTACTAGGGACCTGAATTTTTGGACTGTATATTTTATTATTATTCTATTGGGGTCTCATTCATCCTATGATCCAGATTTTGATCCTGTAATTATGATATATGGGAACATGATCCCTAATAATGATACTCATTGATGATTGTGCTCTATTGAGTGATGAAGATGATACAACTCTTCTATATTTGACATGGGATGAGGATGATTATGCTCTCCTAGATATGACTGTACTCATGCATGGTTATTCCTTCCTATACGATAGATATTGTTGCACTCTCCATGATATATTAATAGACCACTATTTTGGACACGGTATTTCACTTCTCTCGATACCCATCGATGGTTACTCCATCTAAAATGATAGGGATGGTTCTTCTCTCCCAATTTATTGACCCAGTTGGGGGGGGGGGTAATAACGTCTCACCAGTGATCTCTCTTTTCAAATCATCTAAGGGTAAGATCCTTTGAGATTATATGAGTAGTAATGTTATAACCATCAACGGACGTGGAAATAGGGATCATACATTGGACTGGATTTACATGGAGTGAGTGACATGGTTTCCAATAAGAAATTCACAATATTTCTAGATGTACTTCCCTAAAATCCTATATTATAGTGATTGAGGGAAAGTACAGTTAAACTAAATTTTAGGATGGGTATCCCCATATGTTGACATAGCTTTCTCTAAGACATTTCTAATCCTAGCCATATTTGGAAATTTTAAATTATTAATATGGTTCCAGATTTTGACTTAATGATACATGGATTGAGTGGTACGACACCCACATATATTCCCTTTGCAGATGATGTCCAAGCGATCGGGATTAAATACCCTAAATTTGACAATTGTGGTATTATGAAATTTATTTTACCTTACTCCTGTATATTAATATTTATTTATATATGGATATGAATTGGAATATACATATATAGGCATATAAATATTAGAATCCATGATATAACATCACTCAGTTGATAAATATCATGAACCTAGAGATCGACTGTGGTGTAAAATTTATTTATTTTATTTATCATTTTAGTTGTGTCTAAACTAGGCTATGAAAATTACTTGACCGCACAATTATGATAGATGATATATTGATTTATCATTGGGGTGTCCTAGTAAGATTATTTATCACCCCTATATATGCACTTTGGTGGGAGTTTAGGCCTTATATTTTTTTTTCATATTGGTAACATTTTTCTAGAGGATATGGATGAGGCCTAGTGTTGCATGATTGAGTGGAGCCACTCATGCAAATTATTATGATCAGAATGATGCAGTGTGAAATTTTCTGGAGATTAGGTATGTGGTCTAGCTCATGGTTTTCACTATAGCCAGATATCTTTTTATAATATTTATATACTAATTTATGTATGGTCATCCTTTTGGGTGATCATTATTGTGTTTATTATATAGTTGAGTAGGATTTTTATAGAATTTCATTTCTTATTAAAACATGTTCTATTTGAGTTTATTTATTTATTTATCACTCTATTATTTTCTTCTTGTATGTTAACTCATTATTTACACAATTTTTTACATTGATATGAGGGAATAGTCTATCAATGGACACACCATAGGGGCTCTTCCCTACTCTGTAACCATGCAGATATAAAGAGGTGCACTTGTCTCTATATAACAAACCTATTGAGAGCACTGGATTAGTGTAATCTTGGTCCTGATTTTACAACCTAGTAACATAGGTGTTTCTTTTACCAATTTTTTACAATTTGGGTATATTAGAATTGAGTATGTGTAATGTAATGGAACTAGTGATGGATATCAGGTATGTTGGTCAATAACACATGTTATGGTAAGAATTATTATTTTCCAGTGTCATGGGATTGTTTTTCCGATCTATGATGTTAATGTTGTATATGATTTTAAGTTTTAGAAACTAACTTATATTTTAGATGTAGTTACATATTAATGATTTTTATATCTTGGCCAATTATAAAGAGGCTAATGACTGATTTTAACTCTTGGTTGGAAAATTATAGAGTCTTCTCATGCATCAAATTTAGAATGTTGTAATCAGATGTTATAGTCCAGCAAGTGTGTGATTGTACGGATGATAGATGATAATTGTTTAAAGTGTCAATAAAAACCTAAATGAATTTTCCATGTATTGTTTTTTGGTTTCATTCGACTTAATTTATAATACTTGCATATAAAATTATTTATGATGGTAGTTAATATGGATCCATATTGGGATGTTTGATTTTTATGTTGACGACTCTATCCTCGTCAATGGAAGGTGAAGTGACCGTAGTATGTCAATATGACACTTCATGAAAACCTATTATACCCATTATAGGTTTTCATTACCCAATTTTAGTTTTTTAATGTATCGGTACAAATATATACATTGTTTTCTTGTATAGGTTGGGAATAAATTCTACTTAAACAACATCATTTGAGTTTATCTATTTGTATCACTTAGTACTATACTAATATGTAGTTGGAAATTTCTCAAAAACATTACCTTGAGTGGGTATCACCCTATTCATATTCCCAGTGTGTATTAGTTTAGTATCTCTCTTATGTTGGTATCATGACCTCTAGGGATCAGTTCCTTATGAGGATGCTCAGAGACCGCCAATTCCCTTGTAGGGCGTGTGACAAATTTTTGTGATCATTAAATTATTTAAATAGGTTTGATGTTTTGGGATATGAGGTGAGACCTTATGATGCAGGTTTGAAACATGAATGATATGTCTATGTGGGAGACCTAGAGGCCCTTAATTTTTAATATGAACCATATGGTTTTATGTACATTTTGACTAAGAGAAACCTATGTGATAGAGGTTAACCCAGGTTTATGAATGACATATTAAGAAGGTAGCCCGGTTATATACATGTTTCGATATCTAGGCATGGTGGGTACATGAGTTACTAATACAGGAATTTTGATGTGTTTGTATTTAGGAAAGCACTTCAGGTGCTTTAGCATCATGAATACCTTAGACAAGTAGAACATTTTGGGTGTCTACCATGTTGTCTAGTGTTTCCAATATTCCTAATGTATTAGTCAGAGAAAGGGAATATTCTCATGGATTGAATGAGGTCAGGTGATGGGTTTTGTAGAAAAAATCGTGGCCTAGGTGAGGTGATCTATTGTCAATAATACCATGATATCCTTTGTCTTGTTGTGATTGACATGCTATGTAACATAATCATGGTTGTTTTGATAGAATATTACTTGTATGAATGTGTTTCGAGTAGCAAAGGTATGTGTATATTACACATGGTACAATTTGAGTTGTAAATTGGTGAGTGGTCATGTATGATCTGAGTATTGGTGCTTTCAAAAGATTCAATGGGCATGGATTCCCGAGAGTTGTGATGAAATTTAGAATGCATCTCAATGTTATAGTAAATATTAGAAGTGATCAGGTGATATATGACGGTCAATCAGTGCCTACACATTGAAACACATTATCTGGAGATGCAGTGTTAGGTGTTAGATAAATGAAATTATATCCTATTGAATGTGGTGAGGATCAGAAATAAATGTGAAAATTCTTCTACGAAATCATAGTATACTAATAGTTATAGATGATCGTTCTCTATCTTGATCTCATCTTGATAATCGAGATAGAGAATAGGATCTAAAAATAGCTTCTTTTCTTTTTAAAATTCATTTAAGGGTGGAAGAAGGAGCCTTTTCAGGTTTCACTTGAGGAGAATTATTCATTATGTCATATGGTGGGGAGTGCACCACTAGATGTTTTCGGGTGGTAACCGTCATTTTCATTCAATTTCAGAATTTATAAGGGACATTGGGATCACAGTGTGGCTTTGGGATGATGAAAGTGGTATTCCTATGGTGGGGAAAACTAGATCGGTGGCAAAGATAGCATGTTTAATGTGAGTGTTGAACAAAATTGTTTTACATGTTTTCTAAGAAATCGTAGTTTAATTATAGTTAGTGAATATCAATATCAATATTGATCTCTTCTTAGGCATACTAAGAGAGTGTTATATCTTCATTGAGATCCTCTTCGTTTTAAATTTCATTCATGGGAAATGAAGGTACTTTTTTAGTTTTTACTCATGGGGTAGTATAAGGTGATTAATCTAATGGGGACTAAACCATTGGATATTTTTGGGAGGTTACCCTCATTAAAATTAAATTTTCGTGTTCCCATGGGTCTTTGGGTAAAAATGTGGATTTGAGGTAACAATAATGGTATTCTTATTGTGGGGAGTATCAAATCATTCATTTTTGAATGTACCCCATGTTAGAGATAGTTGTAGATGTTTGCATATTTTTTTGGATGGTTATATAAAAATTATTGTATAGATTCTCAAGTTAAGGTAATGACTTATGGTTTTTCCACAGAGCATCCTAGGGATGATAAAGATTTTGGTGGGAAAACTGTAATGACCTATGTTTTTTCATACTGCAATTTTTATTATAAAATTAAATATTTTTTTCATTCAGATGAAAAGAAGGGGTAAAATGGCAAAATTTAGTAGAGGATGCTCTCAGAATTTTTTTAGAACTATGTTTATCCTAAAAATTGATTTTTTACACTAGGACATGAGTTTTGAAGAAATATGAACAGTTCTAATTATAGCTAAATAATCAATTTTAAATATTAAAATAATTTAATATTAATTTATTCTTGCATGTTTTTTGGGACAAATCATTTGAATGGGGCATTGTAATGAAGTTATTTCTCCACCATTGATTTCCAAATGTGGTGTGTTTTTAGGGTGGGCCATAAAATCATGTTACAAATATGGGCTGGGTTGGGACCCTTTTATTTTTCTTTTCTCTATCTTTCCATTTTCTTCATTTTAATTTCCTTTTCTTAGTTTCCTCCATAGACTATCTCATTTTCCCCTAGGGGGATCCTCCTTAATCATGTGACCAAGATAGAAAAAGGGAGAGGCAGATAGAGAAAGAAAATGATAAAAAATGGGTAATGTAAAGAACTGGAATTCTTGTGGAATTTTTTTTAAAAAAATACATGGGAATTTTACAAGTCTTCAATTTCTGACGGTGCTTGATTCTGAAGCCTGGTGTGCCCGGAATCAATTTCTGAAGTTTTTTTCGGGTATGTTCAGTAAACGTACGTGCAAGATTTTATATCTTTTGAACTAGTGCTTATAATTGAAATCCGAGGACACAGTTGATCTCACATCACTGGTATTCACTTAAGGAGACCTTTACCGTAGTTGTGTTTTATCAAGATTGGAAGTTAGTTTTTTTGGGGGTTTTAATTAAACTGAATAAAAATATGTGTTAGCCATATTTTTTTATTTGAGTTAGTAGGTAGAACCTCTGAGGGGAGGTTAGTGTAGGGGCCTAACCGCATATAAACTCTATTGGGAGGATGTTATAAGGTGTGGCCCACATGAGAATCAAACCCTTTTAACCCCCCTTTAACCCTTGGAACTCCCAATTTAATTTTGAACTTTCCACCTTACCTCATAATGGTGCCAACACACCTAATGATTAAATTAATTCCTCAATTAATTAATCTATTTGAAATCTTTTTAAATTCATGACAACAATAAAATAATAGATAGAGCCTATTATTTTATTTGGGTTGGTTGGAAACTTTCATTTTTGGGGTAGAACTTTGAGAGGACATAGGAGATTCTTGGATAACGACAACCTCTCCAACAAAGACCAATATCCTCTCAATGAAGAACGCTCGTCTCCACCGAGGAACGACGATGTCATATTCTCCCTCTCAAACCGAGGCAAGAAAGGGAAGATGCTGACCATGAAGAACGTCACCAACGATGATGTCATCTCCTCCTGACATCAATGGAATGATTCCGCCTTCCCATGACTCCATCAAGAGATCACGGATTACAAGGTAGGGGGATTTGAATTATTATTTTTTAATATGAGATTAAACCCACATTCTTTATCTTACAAATTTTTCTGGTTTGGTAAGACAAATGGTATCTCATTATGAGGAGGGTTCGGACTAGATGAACATGGCCTGACCCTCCCCTTTGTTTGTTCCCGATTTGTGACGATGGAGGTGGACCGCAAAAAGGAGCTGGCGGCGTAAGGCCATTGAATCTCCGCAAGGCCGTGGCACCACCATGCTGCGCACAGAAATCGAGTCACGGCCAAGCGGGCTACGGTGGTGCCGAAGGGGCGCGGTGCCATCGCACTGCGCTGGAGGGGAACCGTGGCTAGGAGGGCCGTGGCAGATGAATAAGCACAACATCATCGCACCGCGCGTTGGAGCCGAAGGCGGTGTCTAGGTCAGGCCCTGGGGGGGATGACGCGGTGTCGTCGCGCCGCGCGGAGAGTAGGAGAACCGCGACACCCTCTTGCCTAGGTGGAGGTGCGGTGGAGGCTAGTCGGGCTGGCCGCTATGGATCCAGACAAGAGGGACCACCTGGGTACCGCGGCTCCTGAACCGGCACAAATGCACCGGTTCTGTTTCAAAACCCGAGGGGGCAACCCCCTCCCACGCGTAGCCGGACAAGTCGCGCCTTCAGGCCGAGCCACCCCATTGGGTCGGGCCTCTCCCTTGGGTCGGGCCACCTCCTTGTACTAGGACAGACCTGAGGATCGATTCAGATCCTGGTTCGGACCGGGTTGGGCTAGGTCGGTCCGACTGGGTCAGACCGGACCCTGACCCGCTATGGCCAATTACACCTTTTCACCTGTATCTTGGGCTATGGGTGTCCTATCGACGAACTGTCTACGGCGACGAAAATCTGAGAGCAAGAAGGTTCCTTTGGAATACCCCACTTGAGGTTTGGATATAGTTGGGTTACAGTCATGTTGGATTGAACCTAAAAACCAACAGGGCCCCTGAAATAGAAATGCCAATAACTCAAAGATCGGGTGTCCGATTGACGCGTCATATGTCGCGTTGGGTTATTTATGATGAGAAAGAACTATAGGATACATAAACTCTAGACTTTGTGAAATATGACTTATCAAAACTTGGCTCGAGGATAGGACCCTCCTGGAATTGAGTGTGTTGTGTGCGGGAACCCTAAGGTTGGCTGCGACTGAGATGGTAGGATCCTCCCTAGGTTCGACAGCGATGACACTGTATCAGGATCCTCCGTGTGTTCAATAGTGATAACTTCTGTACCATGATCCTCTGTGGGTTTGACAGCGAAGAATTCTGTACCGGGATCCTCCGTGGGTTCGACATCGGTGACTTCTGTACTAGGATCCCCCATGGGTTCGACAGTGATTACTTTTGTACCAGGATCATGCGTGGGTTCGACAATGCTGATATTGTTCCAGGATCCTATGTGGGTTCGACATAATGATTCGAGGCTACATCTAATCATCTCTACCCCTCTTCATGTGTTTTATACCTGTGTGAGATGAGTCTTGAATCTCAGTTGTTATCACCGAGATGATTGACTTTTCCTTTGTGGACTGGGTTGTGCTTGAGTTCGAGAGTTGGAGCCAGACTGAGACTAGTAACTTAGTTATATGTATGGGAATATACCTAGGTAGGGTTGGTTGATATTTTTTAATTGTATCATTCTTATTTGGTTTATCCTTAGTGAATTATCAGAGACCATCGGGGTCTCGGGGTCCCTTACTGAGTATTGTTATACTCATCCTTGCATGGGCTTCGCCCTCCCCATGTTGTGTTCTGTGCAGATGACGGTCAGCAGTGATCGAGGCTGAGGGTGATGGATGAGAGGCTGCTCGGAGATGGACTAGATGGGGAATACTCCAGGGAAGAATTTTTCGAGTTCTGTACCTACCCGTTAGGTAGGATTTCCTAGTGGATGATCCAGGAGATGTGTTCCCTTTTTTACTTGTACTTGTACTTGTTGTTCAGTTGGGTTTGTATTCTGGCCCACTTACATTCAACACAATTTGCTTTTCTATTTTAGTACTTGTTGCATCTATTGCTTGTGTTCAGACTGTGTGAGTTACAGGTTTAAAGAAAATGCCTTCCCTTTTTATTAGGTATTCACCTTTGGTGCTATTCGCCATCCCATGTCCTATGGAAGGCGGGCTTGGGGTAGTCACGACACGGGCCCCGAGGACAGGTCGTGACAAATTGGTATTAGAGGAGTTGGTTCTACCACCGAATTTGGACTCTGATTATTTTAACAACAATAGTGTTAAGTGTTTCGGGTGTGGTTATCAGTTTAGGGAAACCAGTGATGGCACAGCAGCCGACATATCCATACACTAGGACTCTGAGTTCTACTTTCCAACTCAGTACACGAAAACACTAATTGCGTGTGTGTTCCCTTTGAAAAGTTTTCTTCATGATTACTTGTGTCAGCTCACCAGGTATATTTTTTTTACCATGGAACACCTTTTTATTTCCAGAATGACCTCACGAATGCAGCCAGCTAGGGTTCCGAGTTTCGTACGAGATGGTAGACCACTGAGCAACGAGGCATCGGTGAAGGGACCCTTAATAGCAGAGGTACCGGCAGTACCACTACCCACTGGGCCCCTAATAACACCAGCTCTGGCATTATAGAGTGCATGCCATCTGAGTGCACTGCACGAGTTCTAGCGCTAGAGGCCACCCATGTTCCGGGGAGAGATGGACCCACAAGAAGACGAGGATTGGATAGAGGATGTCGTGAGATTTTTCGGATTGGTAGGGACACCAGCCGACCTCATGGTGATCCTTGTCGTGAGACTCTTGCATGCAGCAGCTGGTAGTTGGTAGAGCCTGATGCTCTAAGTCCATGATGGGGCATCATTACTCTGGACAGACTTCGAGAGTCTCTTCCACTCATAGTTTGTTCTAGGCACCCTTCATGCAATGAGGATTCAGAAGTTACTTCATCTGTAGTATGGAAACATGATAGTATCTCAGTACTCAGCGAGGTTCACCGACCTCTCACGCTACTCCATGGATATGGTGCAGGACCCATTCTTTAGGGCATGGACTATCGAGAAGGGACTCAGGAATGAGATCAGGGATTTGATGATCTCTCTCGACATCCCTATGTAGGAGGGGGTGCTGGAGCGAGCCCTCCTTTTGGAGAGTTTTCTTACTGAGCAGACACCAACAACGAGACCCACCACAGGGAAACATGTAGCGGAGTCTTCTGTAGCCGGCAGTAGAGAGATGTCGTAGAGGTCCAAGTGGACCCGCCATCAGGTGGGCAACCCCAGGATATAGTTTCAGTTGTGCGGGTCACAAAAGACAGAGCTTTCCATACGAGGAACAGACAGTGCTATGCATGAGGTGGGCAGGGTCACATGGCTCATGACTTCTCGAACCGCCATGCAAATGAGCAGCAGACAGCATAGGGATCTTCCAGGCAGAGGCAGAGGTTCGACTATGGTGGTCTTCCAGGAGCAAGCGGACGTGGCAAAGGATCTAGCCGAGCACCACGTGGTGGAAGACGTTTCGAGGCCCTACCAACACCACCACTAGGAAGTCCACCCCGACTGTAGGGAGCTGGAAGACAGAGGTGGGATCAGCTACAGGATGTCGAGGCCTATGACCACGGCGTGCCTGAGATGATTTGAGGTACTATCTATGTCTACCCACCCTTGCTGCAGTACTTATAGACACATGTGCAATTCATTATTTTATTGCTGCTTCCCTTGTTCAGAGCACGAAAATTCTGACGGAGCCATTGGCTCGATCCTTACAACTAGACACTCCTACGGGAGCAGACTCAACAATTTCACACTGGTGCGGGCAGTGTGAGCTTACACTAGGAGGCGAGAGCTTCGGCTAGGATCTCCTCATAGCGGCGTCAAGGCCTTATGACGTCATCTTGGGTATGGACTATTTATCCCCAGTTCATGATAAAATTGACTACATTAGGTGGAAATTGTAGTGTGTCTGTGAGGATTGGATGAGGTTTACCATCACCTACGATAAGGGAGACTTTGCAGCATAAGATGGACTTGTCCAGAGGAGGGGGAATCCGGTCACACATCGATTGGCTAGTCTCATCCTCAGAATGGTAGATGTGTCAAGTCTGAGTTTTCTTGTTGTGGTGGATCAGTATGCGGATGTTGTACCTGATGATGATCCAACACTACCTCTCGTAGATAGGTGGAATTTTAAATTGACTTATACCCCGGGACGACACCAATATCTACACCAGCATATCAGATTGCTCCCGCCGAGATTCACGAGCTGCGGGTACAGCTGGAGGACTTCCAGGGGAAGGGATTTATTCGACCCAGTGTTTCCCATGGCAATCCTTGATTGTGTTCACCAAGAATGCAGATGAGAGCTTGAGACTTTGTGTTGACTACCATCACCTAAACCAAGTGACCGTGAAGAACAAGTAACCACTCCTGAGGCTTAAAGACCTCTTTGATCAGCTCAGGGGAGAACAATGGTTCTCGAAGATAGACGTTAGGTCAGGCTATCACCAGCTCAGATTTCGAGATGAGGATGTGCTGAAGACGACCTTCAGGTGTTGGTATGGCCACTACGAGTTCTTTGTTATGCCCTTCGATTAAACCATCACTCCAGCAGTGTTCATGAGTCTAATGAATAGGATATTCTAGCCTTACCTCGATCATTTTTTTGTATTCTTCATCGACGACATACTGATTTACTCGACTACTGGGAAGAAGCACGCCTACCATTTGCGGGTAGTACTGGACACACTCCAAGAGCACCAGCTTTATGGTAAGCTCTCGAAGTGCCAGTTTTGGATTCAAGAGGATCAATTCATGGGACATGTCATCTCAGAGGCTGGATTTGCAGTGGATTCAGTGAAAATTGAGGTAGTACTTGCTTGGGAGCCACCCAGAAGTGTGACAGAGGTACGGAGTTTTTTGGAAATGGATGGGTACTATCTGAGATTTGTACCAGATTTCTCCAGAGTTACAGCACCACTTTTAGCATTGATGAATAAAGGTAAACTTGTCATGTGGTCAAAGAGATTCCAATAATTATTTCAAGAGTTGAGGTAGAGGTTGACTAGTGCGCCCATATTGAGGCTACGAGAAGAAAGCGTTGGGTACGTAGTTTACTGTGACGCATCAGGGACCAGACTTGGGTGTGTCATGTTGCAGGAGAGAGCAGTGATCACATATGGTTCTCGGTAATTAGGACAGTATGAGTAGAACTACGCTACCCATGACCTGGAGTTAGCAGTATTGGTCTTCGCCTTGAAGATGTGGTGGAACTATATGTTGGGCGACCACTTTACTGTCTACTATGACCACGAAATTCTTGGGTATATCTTCTCTCAGAATGACCTAAACCTGAGACAGCGGCGTTGGCTTGAGTACCTCCAGGACAATGACTAAGAGAAAGTCTACAATCCTGGGAAGGGGAACGTTGTAGTAGATTCTATCATTAGGAGATCAGGAATTCAGCTGCTAAGAGAGGTGAAAGAGCAGCTGGCCGCATTGCATATTTACTTTGTGGATCGGGATAGAGAAATTTTTTACAGTCTCTCATAGTCACTCCTCTACTTCATCAGTAAGTCAGGGAGGCACAACAAGGGGACATTGACTCTAAGATTCTACGTGCTCAGATATCCACACGTGAGGCACCTGATGAATTTTCTAAATGTGGGGAGCAGGTCATCCTCTTCAGAGGACGTACCATGGTACTAGTAGCACTTCGGGCAGAGGTGTTGAGGAAGTTCTGCACTTCCCCTCTTGTGGTACATCCAGGAGTGGTGAATATGTATCCGGACCTCCGAAGATAGCACTGGTGGCGAGGTATGAAAAAGATAGTAGCATATTTTGTCACACGATGCCTCATTTGTCAGCAAGTGAAGGTGAAGTACTAGGTTCAAGTTGGTTTAGATCATCCCTTATAGGTCTCAGAGTTGAAGTGGGATGGGATATCCCTGGATTTCATGATGGGAGTTACACGTACATCAAGAGGACATGACTCTATCTGGGTGATCGTAGATCGACTCACCAAGTTGTCCCACTTCCTACCGATCAGAGATCAGTGCTCAGTAGAGAGATTGGGACGCCTCTACGTAGAAGAAATCATACGGCTTCATGGTGTGCCATTGATGATCATCTCCGATCGAGATGCTAGTTTCACTTCTTGGCTATGGAAGGGGTCACAGGAGGCTTTCGGGATGCAGCTTCGCTTGAGCACTACCTTCCATCCTCAAATAGATGGTCAGACTGAGAGGACCATTTAGACTCTCGAGGACATACTGCATGCATGCGTCCTCGACTTCGGTCGCAGCTCAGAGGATCACTTATCCTTGGTAGAGTGTGTGAATAACAACAGCTACCAATCCACCATCGGGATGGCACCTTTTGAGGCACTTTATGGCCGACCTTGTAGATTGCCTCAGTGCTGGACTGACCAAGGAGAGTCAGCACTTATGGGACCAGAGATGGTGTAGGCTATGATTGAGAAGGTACAGATCATCTAGGAGTGGATGAAGACTACACAGAGCAGGCATAAGTCCAATGCTGATAGGAGACAGAGACCATTGGAGTTCAAGGATGGTGACCAAATCTTTCTAAAGGTCTCAACTTGATGTGTTCTATGAAAATTTGTCCGAGGCGGCAAGTTGTATACAAGATTCATCAGACCTTTCCAGATCCTCAGCAGGGTAGTCAAGGTGGCTTATCACTTGGCTCTTCCACCTCAGTTGCACAGGGTGCACGACATATTCCGCTTGTCACAGCTGAGAAGATACGTGCACGACCCATCCCGCATCATCGACCACGGGGAGCTAGACTTCGATGACAGGGCAACATTCATGGAGGTTCTAGTGGAGATTGAGGATCGATAGGAGCGGGTCCTGCTTGGATGGTCGATACCTCTTGTGTGTGTTCATTGGCAACACGGGAACCTCCAGGAGTGTACATGGGAGTGGGAGGCTCCGATGCATGCTCAGTAACCCCATTTGATTCCTTAGTGTGAGTTGTAGCTTATAGGGACGTAAAGCCCTGAGGTGGGGAGAAAATAAAAAACTATAATTACAATGGAATTTTATAAAAAAATACATGGGAATTTTATGAGTCCATAGTTTCTGACGGCACTTGATTACGAGGCCCGGTGTGCCCGGAATCAATTTCTGAATATTTGTTCGGGTACGTTCAGTAAAAGTATGAGCGATATTTTATATCATTGGAACTGGTGCTTGGAATATAAATCCAATGACACCGTTGAACTCGCAGGGCCGGTATTCACTTAAGGATACCTTTACCGTAGTTTCATTTTATCGATATTGGAAGTTAGTTTTTTTGGGGTTTTTAATTAAACTGAATAAAAATATAAGTTAGCCATATTTTTTTATTTGAGGTGGTAGTTAGAAACTCCAAGGGGAGGTTAGTGGAGGGTCCCACCCACACATAACCTCCATTTGGAGGATGTTATAAGGTGGGGCCCACGCGATCATCAAACCCCCTTAACCCCCCTTTAACCCTTGGAACTCCCAATTTAATTTTGAACCATCCACCTTCCCTCATAATGGTGCCAACACACCTAAATAATAAATTAATCCTACAATTAATTAATCTATTTTAAATCTTTTGAAATTCATTCCAATAATAAAATAATAGACAAAGCCTATTATTTTATTTGGGTTGGTTGGGAACTTTCATTTTTGGGGTAGAACATTGAGAGGACATGGGAGATTCTTGGAGAAGGAATTCCTCTCCAATGAAGAACGATATCCTCTCAAAGAATAATTCCCATCTCCACTGGGGAACGACGACGTCATCTTCTCCCTCTCCAACTATTGAAAGAAAGGGGAGATGCTACCCATGAAGAACATTGCCAATGAGGACTTCATCTCCTCCCGACGTCAACAGAATGACGCCGCCTTCCCACAACTCCGTCAAGTGATCACCGATTACAAGGTAAGGGGATTTGAATTATTATTTTTTAATATTAGATTAAACACCCATTCTTCGTTGTATAAATTTTTCTGGTTTAGTAATCCAAATGATATCGAATGATGAGGAGGGTTCAGACCAAATGATGATGGCCCGACCCTCCCCTTTGTTTTTTTTCTGATTGATGAAAATGAAGGTGGACCGCAAAAAGGAGCCAGCAGTGCAAGGCTACAAAATCGCCATAAGGGCGCGCCACCGCCATGCCCTGAAGAGAAAATGAGTCTCGGCCAGGCCGGCTATGGTAGTGCCAAAGGGGTGCGGTGTCATCGCACTGCGCCGGAGAGGAACTGCGGCTGGGAGGGCCACAGTGGATGAAGAAGCGCAGCACCGTCGCGCCACGCGTTGGAACTGAAGGTCGAGGCCAGGTCGGGTCATTGCGGGGATGGTGCAGTGTCGTCGTGCTGCGCGGAGAGCAGGATGACCATGGTGCCGTGGCGCCCTAGTGGAGGTGCGGTGGAGGCCGGCCGATCCGGCCTCTATGGAGCCGGACAATTGGGACCACCTGGGTTCCACGGCTCCTGAACTGGCACAATGCACTGGTTCTGTTTGACAAACCTGGGGGCACCCCCATCCCATGCGTGGCCTGCCGAGCCACGCCTTTATGCCGGGCCACCCCTTTGGGCTGGGCCTCAACCTTGTGTCGGGCCACTACCTTGGACTATGTCAGACCTATGGATCAGGTCAGACCTGGGTTCAGATTTGTGGATCAGGTCAGACCGGACCCAGACCCCCTATGGCCAATTACACCTTTTTACCCGTATCTTGTGCTACGAGTGTCCGATTGACGAACCGTCTATGGAGACAGAAATATGAGAGCGATTTGGTTCCATTGGAATACCCCAATTGAGGTTTGGATGCAATTGGGGTACGTTCAGGTTGGATTGAACCTAAAAACCAATCGGGCCCCTGAAACAAAAATGCCAATAACTCACAGACTGGGCATCTGATTGACACGCCGTCTGTCGCGTTGGGTTTCTTATAATGAGACAGAACAACACGATAAATAAACTCGAGACTTTGTGCAAGATGATGTATCGACACTTGGATCAAGGAATGAACCCTCCAGAAATCGAGTGTGATGTGTGTAGGAACCCTAGGGCTGGCTGCGACTGAGATGACATGATCCTCCCTGGGTTCGATAGCAACGATGTTGTACCAGGATCCTCCACGGGTTCAACAACGATGACTTTGGTACCAAGATCCTCTGTGGGTTCAACAACGATGAATTATGTACCGGGATCCTCCGTGGGTTCGACAGTGGTGACTTCTGTACCAAGATCCTCCGTGGGTTCGACAGTGATGACTTCTGTACCAGGATCATGCATGGGTTCGACAGTGCTGATATTGTTCGAGGATCCTACATGGGTTCGACAGAAGAGATGAATCAGAGGCTACATCTAATTATCTCTACCCATCTTCATGTGTTTTATTCCTGTGTGAGATGAGTCTTGACTTTCAGTTTTTATCACTGAGGTGATTGACTTTTCCTTTGTGGACTGGGTTGTGCTCGGGCTTTAGAGTTGGAGCCAGACTGAGACTGGTTACATATGTATATATATGAGAATATACCTAGGTAGGGTTGGTTGATATTTCGTGATTGTATCTTTCTTCTTTGGTTTATCCTTAGTGGATTATGGGAGACCTCCGGGGTCTCGGGGTCCCCAACTGAGTATTGTTATACTCACCTCTGCACGGGCTTCACTGGAACCTTGTTATGTTTTGTACAGACGATGATCAGTAGTGATCGAGGATGAGGGTGACAGACAGGAGGCTGCTTGGAGTTGGACTAGATGAAATGTACTCTAGGGACAATTTGTTCGAATTTTCTACCTACCCTTTTGGTAGTATTTTCCGGTGGACGATCCAGGAGCTATTTTCCCATTCTTACTTTTACTTGTACTTGTTGTTTAGTTGGGTTTGTATTCTGGCCCACTTACTTTCAGCACACTTTTCTTCTCTATTTTAGTAATTGTTTCATCTATTACTTGTGTTCAGACTGTGTGAGTTACAGGTTTAAAGGAAATGCCTTCCCTTTTTATTAGGGATTCGATTTTGGTGCTAGTCGCTTTCCCCCGGCCTATGGAAGGTGGGTTTTGTGTAGTCACAACACGATCCTAGAGGACGGGTCGTGAGAGGTAACTCCATGTTGATCTGGATGCTTTAGATTGTCATACTTAGTTATAGTGCATGGAAAAGGGTGTTGTTTTAGTGGATTTCACTGAAGGGAAATAAATTTCAATTTTTTTAAAAAATACATATATATTTTCCATTTATTTTGTTATATACCACAGTTTTTATTTCTTTAGACAGCATGGGGGTTGATCTATATCTTTTGAGAAGAAAATGGTGTTTTGGTGGCTAGGGGTTTTCTGTTAATAAAACCGATGTAAAAGGTGTGAGGTTCAAAGAAAAAAAACTCTATATTCCCACTATTTTGGGAATATTATATTTAATAAGTGAAAGTCATAACTAGGGTAAAAACATTATATACTAGAACTTCTTTGTGTATTCGAGCACCTTGATAGATAGCCTGTGTAATGGAACTTTGAAATATATTGTATATAGACAGACCCTGTGTGGGTCTCATATTGGGTAGAATTTTAAAAACATGCAGTGTATATGTCCTGTACATGTGAGGCTCAAGGTTGGGGGTCCCATGATGGGTAAAAAACATTTACATATTTTACATATCATGTACACGAGGTTAGATGCCAAATTCAACTGGATTACACTCCTTTGTGGGGCCTTGAGGGCACACGACGTGTACTGGGTTACATACACTATGTACTCTTTTCATTCAACCTTATTTATGGTTTTCCTTTTTATTCAACATAGATGTAATTAGACATAATATGAGTCCATTATAAAATTTGTTTATGTATATCTTGATGTAGAAACCTCTATAATGATTAGAGGACTCATAGTTGGAGATTCAGTAATTCTCCTTAATGGATAGGTTCTTCCTCCAATAATTGAATTTCTCTGCCTCCTAGGGGTGAGACTAGATCTAAGATGATTCAAAATCAATCTATATTAAACTATGGTTCTTTATATTTTCCCTTGATAATGTCTCCCTTTTACGATGTTCCCTTCCATCCTAAGAAGTTCTGAGGTTAGTTACTTCAAAGGATACCCTATAGGATTCCTCTAATTATGTTTCAAAATAGATGATCTCATGTAGGATGTCTTTATCATCTTCCTTTAATAAGGAATCCCTATGGGATTCCTTGCTTACCTACTGACACACGGAGTCCTCTATAGGCTCTCTCACCTATATCGTTCTGAGGATCCTGTATGTGATGAATTGGTTAAATTAATATTGGAGTATTGCTTGAAGGATTCCTCCTTTTAACACCACAAATATGGATCCCTAGTAGCATGACTTCCCTTATGTGAAGACCAGAGGCTCCCAAGTAGGATAACTCCCAGTAATTTACATGATAGACTGGGTGGGTGCCCATATTTTTTCTAACCCTAATCTACAATATCGGTTTTGGGTAGGTATGGTAGTGGTAAACACCTTAGAATATGTGTGGAACTTGTAAGCCTTAGAAGTATAGTCAGTAGTTGTGGGTTAGGAATTAAACTAACCTCACTCTTTATTAAAACATTCACATGTTTATTGTTGATGAAGTAAAGATTACCAATGAAGCCTCCTTGTTGGTGGCAGCTGAGCATGGTGCGATGCATCTTTATTCCTCAATTGGGAAACCCAGATGTGATTTATTTGTATTTTACTATTATGGAATAATATTTCTTATATTTATTTTTATACATAGTTGTACTACCTAGAACATGGCCATTTAGACTTTATATTTTATTATTATACGATTTTGATCTCTATAGGTTCTTCCAATGATCTTACTTTTCAAACTATGATTATCATATATAGGCATGGAATCCTTTTTATTAATACTCAGGGTTGATTATGTTCTCTTAAATGATAGTATGATTATGCTTTCCTTAATTTGAAGTGTTACTAGGATGATTGTGATCTCCTCAATCTAAATATACTCGTGGATGATTACTCTCTCCTAAGAGATACAGATGATTACACTCTCCACGGTCGATTAATAGGTCATGGTGTTGGACATGGTATTTCACATCATTGGATACCCATGGATGATTAAATTCACCCAAATTATTATTATTTTTCCACTCATTCTATTTAGACACCTCAAGTTGTGCTCGTGACATCTCCCTGGTGAGATCTACTTACAAATCGCTTAATGGCCAGACCATTCAGGGATTATCCAAGTCACAATTTTTTTTACCACCAATAGACCATGACCAATATCTGAGGAATTGGACTAAATTTACATTGTATAAGTGGCATGTAATCCAACTCTAGGACAATCTTATGATATCCAACTATAATTCCCTGAATCCATTGTTATATTTATTTGAAATAATTACAAGTGAACCCAATGTTTGGACAAGTATCCACATGGGGTGATATAGCTTAGTCAATTATATTTCTGGTACTAGAAAAGTCTCATATTTTTTTATTATGATTACAGTACCAAAAATTGACTTAATGATACACAAATTGATTCACACAATATCTATCTCAATTTAATTTTCAAAGGATGTCTAAGCGATTGGGATTACAGAAACCAGGTTTGACTGTTGTTATATTATATTATTTATTTAGTCTTAATCATGATGTTAATATTTTTGTATATATTGATATGTAAGGGAATATACACATATATTCATATAAATAAGGATATTTTTGAAATCAGATTTCCCAGTTGATCTACATCATAGACCTATGGCTCGACTATTGTTTTGTATAAATTTATTTTATTAATATTTTTAGTTATGTCTCTGTTAGTATGATAATATTACAAGAGTGTGAAATTATTAAAGAGTATTTATAGGTTCATAATTGGGGTGGCTTACCTAGAAAATTTCCCACCCATGTTTGTGCACCACGGTGTCTATGTAGACCATAGGTTTACTTTTCCAATTGAGCACAGTGGTATTGAAGATATGGTGGAGGCCCAATGTTACATGATCAAGAAGATAATATTGTTTCGATTATTACGATTAGGCTAATACATGTCGATAGTGTCTGGAGTTTGAGAAATTTTTCTGGATAAGAGTTAGTATTATTGTATGATACTTTTATTTAAATTTCTTTTTTGTACTCATATATGTATGGTCAGACAAGTGGGAGACCTGTGTAGTATGTATAACAAGGCCTTTAAATAATTTTATAGAATTTATTTTATTATTATAGAATGATCTAATTGCGTTTATTTATTACTTCCCACTCATTTATTTTTATTATTGTATGTCAACTCATTAATTTCTTTATTATTTACTTTGATATGTGGCCATTGGCTCTCCATGGAGAAAACCTATGAGCTTGCTACTAGTTAGAATTGTCTTGTTCGTAGAGAGGTTCTATTGAGGCCTTGTAACAAACTGGATCAGAGCACAAGATTAGTTTCATCTACTTCCCAACATTACGTGATATATAAATCCTCATTGGGGTCCAAAAATTTGAAATAATCAATGTTTGTTTATGAAAACTCTTCTAGTGTTCCTCTAAATCTCTACTAAAATATATCATGTAATCCAAGATAATATCTTTGGGTAACCTATTTATCTTGTTCAATTTAAAATATATCGATGGGATATAAGATATACTCAAATTCACAAGATTCATCATTTCCATTTATTACACTTTCTAGATTAGATCTATGATATTTCGTTTTTCTATATGACTTTCCATCCATTGTTATCTCCATATATAAATAATATCTAAAAAATATAGCATATCTATATTATCCATAAATGTTTTCACATAAATTTTTAAGAATTAAAACTCTTCATCATATTTTCAACTAACACCCACACTATATCATGACCCTTGGGAATCCTTGTATGTTTAATAATAAAATCCATGATAACCTTAATCCACTTATATTTTGGAATTATATGTAGTTAAAGAAATCCGTTTTATCATTCATTCAATTACCTGACCTCTTATAGTTTAGGAAATAAGACACATGACCTATAATATCACTCCTCTTTCTCATACACTAAAATGGAATCTGATATCATGGTATATATTTTTTAGTACTACATGTACCACCAATCTAAAGTGTTAAAAATCCCTAAATAACTCTTCCTGTGTAGATTCAGTGGTTTCCACCCTAAATTGTACATTGAGAACACCATTATGATCTTGATTCAACCATGTAATTAGTTCTACAATAATATTACTTATCCTATATAATAAATAAATAAATGATACTACAAGTTTTCATTAATGTGATTTAATAAGGAAGAAGTGATAACACATAAAGATATAGTTTCTATTCTTGTATCCTACCACATATTAAAATTCTTCTCAAAGAAAATCCACATTAAATATGAATACTAAATGTATTTTAATATTTAATACTTCTCCATTTTCAATTTAGGGTAATTTTTTATGGAATTACCCTTCCTTGGGGTATATACCACCTTGAAATTTAACGTATTATGTATGAAACCTATTACCTTTATCAAAAATTTTGATCCTTATTTTATAAGATGTATCATAAGATCTTTTAGTACAAAAAATCCATAAATTTTTCCAGAATTATATAGTTGTTCTAGAACTTCAAATAATAGGGAATAAAAATGATATGTAAAAATGGGTTAAACAGTCCGAAAAATATGGTCCTAACTGATGATATCTATATATGACTACCCATTCCCCCAACAATTATAAAATCATTAATCAACCCATTTATGAAAGAATTTGATGTGGAATATTTAACATAGATCAATAAAAATATTAATTGGGAAATCTGTAACACTCTGCTTAAATTCCTAAAATGTATCTTCATACTGATCAGTCCACTTGAATTTCACCGCTTTATTGGTCAGTACAGTCCTAAGTTATTTTAATACACATAATTCCTAAGTTATAGATTGTTATTATCCTTCCATGAAATAAAATCTCCTAATATTTTTCATCAACAAGCATGTGAAACATTAAAAATTAATCACTCACTCAAGAAGTAATCCTTGAAAAGTTACTTCAAAAAATCCATGTAAATGTATGCTAATGACCTATGAGATAGGCAACAAACACCTTCCACTGTATAACTCTGATAGGTGACTATATCCTCCAACCACTTTGTCACACCCATGGTATTCTCATTTACAAAATCCATTTTTAATACTTCATTATGAACCCAAGGAAAACCAAAAAGAGTTCAAAAAATGAATGAGTGGGTCAACATATATCAATTAAGGTATCAGAAATTCTAGATTTAAAATGAACTAAACATTTAATGTTTGACTTCCCCTTACCACCAATGAATATTACCCAATACAATGGAAAAATCAACCAATATCTAATATTAGGATCTACCCATATAATCCATTACAACACTGAGGTGATACCAACTATTTCGCCTACTATTATGGAACAAGGGGTACTCATCCATCAATGTCCCCTTACCTACTAATTGAATCCCTGATATCAATATTTACAGATCCTTGTGACTATGGTATAGAATCCATAGCCTTCCATAAGCCTCACATTGTATGATATTATGGTATACTTCAATATTAATATTATAAAAACCCAATCCTTATAGAAACATAATTATCTTTATGAACTATAAAAATATGATCATGCATAACCTAAAATTCCACATTAGAAACATAAAATAGGATCTCTTATTAAATAAAGGAGAAAATTTCATTACCCTAAATAGTCATACCAATGACCACATTAGCACATCCCATCCACTATCCAATCCTTGCTAATATAGGTTCTAACTTTGATACTATTGAAAGGAGGAAGAAAGTGTGATGCAAAGCCATCCTAATGCCCTCTTCATTAATGATATCCTTGTTTACAAACTTTTAATAAGTCATTAAACCAAATATACATTCATGACACCATATTTCGAGTCATAATCCTAACTCAATCATATGGTCCTTTGGGGCATCATTCCTGAATAGTAATGGTGCATTGTGACTATGGGAATTAGGAAGAAAAATAAGTCAATAAAATCCATACATCGGGGATTTTAATAAAAAACATTATTCATACCTAAAATGAGGATATTGGGAAACAATTCAAAGAATAAATCTTGGAATGAATCTAATTTCCAAACCCTTACTTTTTAACTGCAACAAGAAACCCCTAAATCCTCTAGAATGTCCCTGAATCATAAATGTAGTGAGATTCACCTTCTAATTCTTGATTATCTCGTCCAAATAAAATATACAATATATCCTATCAATATAGTCTTATGAATCCTAAGTTCCATTATTTCTTTGGATTTAAGTATGTTTCATTATCTAAATGTCTCGAGTGAAGTCTTTCATTGTGTCCTTGTCATGGTGTACTACTCCTCGGCCTACTAGAACTATCTATAATACCCTATCATAATTTATCTTATCAACATAAAAAACTATAATATTGATAGGATCCTTCTCCACTCCACCTTACTAAACTAACAGATTGTTGTACTCATCCTTTTCCATTCACTTCCCTGTGATAAAATTTCAAATTTAATAATAATATTTCATAAAAAAAAAGTAAAAATTTTTATATAGAAATCAGTGAATTTTCATTTAACAACAACACCCTTCACATAGCTCAACGTACCAATCCCTAACCATGAATCCAATAAGATCCCAAAACACATGAGGAAACACATAGTAATTATTTTCTTGGAAAAACAATAGAGGCTTATAATATAACATTCTAACTAAGGTTCAATTTTTCATCCGATATACCTATGTCACCCTTTTATTTTGAATAGATTAGTTATTACTTTGACCTGGATTTCTAAGAATTCCATAGTTATACAACAGTTTTTGTTTACAATGGAATATCAAGATTTTTATACTCTATATTATTATACTATATTTTTTAAATTCAGAAAGGGTCATCTACTCATGGATAAATTCAAGAAAGTTTTAAATTTACCTTGTGGATTATGTTCATATATGGTCGTAAGACTACGTGAACGTTGAATTATTTGTATTATTCTTTCATTATGGAATGATTTCTCTCAATCCTGGCTAGTTGAACCTTGTATTTGTGATAACCATTGATTAATAATATTTTTTGGGATTTTATGCATCTAAAAATTTCATCATAGTAGTTGTGTGCCATTGTGGATCTAGCAGTCTAGTCTTACCCCCCATTTAATAACCCTTCCTTTCTTGAAATTATTGGAAACTACATTAGGTTCTTTCTATTGTCGGATGATAGGACACTTTCCTATGTTAGTACCAAATGGTCATGAATTTCCATTCACATATATATTTCCTATCCTTATTCAAATAATATAAATCTCTTTATTGGAAATAAGGGATTTTAACAATAAATCAACTATGAATAATATATCATGTCCCATAAACTCTTCCACTTATAAGTTTACTAGTATTATACATGTAGTCACTATAAACAAAGGGTTTCATCATATAAATTGGGGTGGAAGTTGGAAGATTTTTCCAAATACCCAAAAAATAATCCCATCCAAAAGATTTTTTGGCTGATGATCAGATAAAATTTTCTCCCCTAGGGATGTTTCAAATTTTTTTGAACTAAGGGAGAATTTTTTATACAAAAATAAAATTCATTCTCTAAATAGGGTGGTGATAAAGGAAATTGAGAACTCAATCCTGATTTCATAATGTCACCTCTAATGAAATATAAATTTAATCCATTTTTTGGTCCATCCAGAGCCCCATGGAGTTATGTTATCTAAAGGTTTCCTTAAGTAGAATGGACTGGTGGAAAAGATGATTTGGGAATAAAGGAACTGCTTCAAAAGGTCCTCCCTATTTCTGAGAGGACTTGGATTGATGGAGGTCATCAAAGGAACATTACATCTATGAATGAAAATCCAAATCCTAATTATATGTCTAGGAATATTTCAAAATAGATGAAGGAAATCCCGAATTATCATTAGTTGATAACCCTTAACAAATGGGATAACATTATACCTAGTTATCTGAGGAATTTTAAGGTTTTGGATTCAGAAGAATGATCAAACAAGAATAATACTTTACTATTTTAATATCCAAATGGTTATAAAAGTGATATTTAAGTCATTAATAGTCCCATTGATCAAATTGAGTATAAATAATATCTGTATCATGGTGTTTTGGAAGAGTTAAAGTGAAATGATACTTTGGCTACTCAGGGATTGGATGAGCAGGTACCACTTGATTAAGTGGATCAGGGGTCCATCTTCACATTTCCTGTTGAGTGTAAAATAATCAGTTTCATCCCTCCTCAATAATAGTGTGGTATATATCACATTGATTCTTCAAGAAGATATGAAATTGAATATATAAATGATATAAAATTATTATTTATTGAGAATGATTCACTATCTATCATGAGAGAATTCTAAAATCAAATGTTTATTTTTCACCAGAGTAAGTAAAGACTACTAAAACTCTTTATAAATATTATAGGAAAAAAATATAAAAATTAATTAAGGAAATGGATATATTTCATAGATAATAGTTTCTATAAATGAGAAACATGTATATCTATTAAGAAACTATGAACTGGAAATCTCAAATCCCGTTTTCATGTGGTGTCACACCAAGAAGATGAATAATGAATGAACGGATAAATAAAATGTTCTCTGTGATTGAGTTTTTAACGACAATTTGTATATTTCATTTGTTTATTTTATTATATGGGTTTGTTATTGTTTAGGTCCCCATTATACCGTAAAAATTAGTTTCATTTTAAAAACCATCGAAAATTATTTTCATTGAATTCAATTAATTAAAATCCCTTTTGAAAAAAATACATTTTCTAACCACATATAGTCATTCACAAGTCATTTGAAACCACATGGAAAATATTATGAATATAATGATGCCATATATTTATATTAGGATTATATTACATAAATAAATAAAAATTATAAAATTTCATTTTTGGTAATTATAAGAAGACATAATCGTCACTGCTATTTAAATCAATCCCACAGCCCTAGTAAATTGGGTCTCCACAATACAAATGTTTTCTTGACTCAAACTTAGCTACTATACAAAATTTTTACCGACCTGTCATCCTTATACCAAGACCCAAAATTAAAATTCAAGAAAATTAAAGTTCTTAAGACATTTTTAATAACACATTCTAGGCTACCAAAACTGGTCTAATGAACTACAGGGGCTGAAGTCTATCTCCCCATAGACCGAGGGTTTTGTAGTGATACAAGATATGTTCAAACAATAGAGAAAATATTCCCATTATTTCATTCACAATAATAAAAAATATCTATAAAAAAATAAATTTTATAATATGAATTAATAGCTATATGTTAACCATATGAAATTTAATGACCTAAAACATTGAAAAATGAAATTACCTTTTCAGTGAATACATGCATTATTAAGTAATGTAATTACTGAAAACACATGAATTATATTTCATTTTTTACTTTGGAGTATCATGAAATCTATCCATTATATTTATTCTATGATTAAAATGCCAATAAATAACGTAATTACTAATAGTATAGTAATTATTCAGCGCGTGATAATATTTGAATATATTTTGGGTTATGATAGGATCAAATTTACATGGATGGAAAAATGTGATGGCCTAGACCAGTAGGATCGTACCCTACAGTGCCCATTTATCGAAGATTCCAAAGGAGATGGAATCACTAGAAATAAAAATTGACAAAGGACATGTCAAAATTCAACAATTGAAACACCAGTGAAACCATTTACAGGTGAATTTCAAGTTCAAATATATCACCACCTAGACCATGCTTGTTGAACCTCTCTAAGAAAGCACTACCATCGATCACGTTAAACTGATGGTTCACACTGGTGTAATAAGGGGATATATATCTAGACCCTAGTAGTATAGTTTTTATGTCTTATTTTTAATTAAATAATAATTATATTTTTAATTTTTTATTATTACATTATACATGATAATAAATTTATCTTTATAAAGATTAGATTTTGCAACGATGAAAATGAAAATATTATATTTATAAATATAAAATTTCATCAAAAAAACCTTTCTAAAAAATTGAATAATTTTTGGTATAATTGTTTCTTTATTAAAATATTATTAGAAGATAATATTTATATATATATATGATTATATATTTAAATGATATCCATGTTAATTTTTATATGAGAGGAAATTGGTCAGTGTCCTAAAAAAGTATTTTATAGTATATAATGATTTTTAATTAAATAGTTATATTCTAAAATTAAAAAAAAATTATAATAAAAATTATTTTTAAAATAAACTTTTCATAATTTTACAATGGTGCTTTTTTCATAATTTTATCTAACATGAATTGTTTTGGTAAAAATAGAGTATACTATAAATATATTGAATGTATTATGGCCTCATAATTCCCTAAAATTGATGCCATAAATACTATAAAAAATCAATGAAAAAACAATATTTTCCATTAAAATATTTTTTTGAACTTATTTTTTACATTTTAAAAACATTAATGAAACATCTAAACTCCATATGAAATTTTACGATTTTAAAAACAATTACTTTTGAACATGACTCACTTCTGCATCACGAATGAAATAATTTTAAGGATTTATGTTACTTAACTAATAAAATATTAAAATCCACTCCTCATTGGTAGAAACAAGGAAAAAAACTCCAAATAAAGTTTGTTTTTTGATTATTTTTTCCACTTTGTCTCCATAACATATGTTAACAATTTAATAAAGAATTCCCCTATCCTTTCCTATAAGTACCTAGTCAACTTATCATTACTCTTAACTAAAAGAGATTTATAATTAAATTCATCTACCTATGCCTATCAAAATACCTCCCAAGGAGTACCAAAGCTCTTAATAATATCCTCTTAATCTTTTAGAATCACCCCTTAAGGTAATGGATTCTCTCAACATCCTATTAATTCAGGTATTTTGTTTTTTCTAAGACATTTTATTTAAAATTATACATGTGTTAATAAGTTTTTACACATTAAATTTATTTAATTAGGTTTCATAAGTTACAATTCACCACCTTTTACTCTCATTAAACCCTTATATGAAAATCTATATACAATCGTTTTTCTGTCGAAATTATTATATTATTTTCTATGTTGGAATTTGGTGTTTTGAATACCCATCCTCATTTCAGATCATGGATATTCACATAGTTATAACTATGATTTATTTATTTTATTATTTGTATTCACACCACACTCCTTAATCATGTGATTAAATCTAAGGAAATATGTTCTTTTGTTGTATTATCTATGTAGTACTCGAATGAATGTACATTATATGAATGTAACAGGTGGGACCAAAATTTTATAGTTGTCCAATGCATTCAATAATTATTTATCTAAATAGATAACATGTATAATTTATTATAGTTCATCATAATAACACTATGTATTTACATATCAATGGTAAGAATTTACCCACACTTATAATGTTACGCTTTATGTTATCTCCACATTCTTATGATGCATTGATGTAATCATCTTATATCAGTATTCGATGTTCATGTTTCTGATTATGCCCATAATATTTCACCATGATATGACTCTTGAATCACATTTAAAACTTTCATCATTTTATTCAATTATTATTAAATTACGGGGCTTCATATCCCATCCCTTGTGTGTATCCCTAGGTTATCCAGTACAATTTTAGAAGATCAGTTTAAATTTAAGAGAATTTTCTCCTATTTTTAAATAATGTTGTTTTAACCCTATTTCAATTTATGCCTATATGTATATAATTACCCAAAGTAACTACTTCCCTCAGTCTTTTGATATTTTATTAGTAATGTATTTTTTTGAAATAAATCATGAAACAAAATGAATAAATTATATAGGATTTCATATAACTAATGTCATATGTCATAAATAAATAGTACCCATGATTAAGATATATACACTATCAAATTAATGAACTATATTGGTGTTCAATCATAAATATTTATAACCAATATATAAAATAAATTAAGTGGATCTAATAAAAATAGGTACCAAAAATATGTCATAGTTTTGGTTCTATCTCCATACCAAGCACTCCATGATTTCCCACAGAACATTAGGGAATTACATAACAAAAATCCCTAATAGTGAAATCAATATTCCCACCAATGTATAAATAAAGGGAATGACTATGAAACTCAATATGAAACCACTATTGACACTCATACATAAATATAACAATATATGTGATTAATTTATAAAATAGAAAAATATCAACATATATTGAAGTTAGTTCAATATATTATTACTAGGGAACCACAAACCATGACTATACATACATCTATCAATACTAGTGGAAGGAGTCACCATATACGAAATTAGTACCAAATTCATCAAAATATGATTATAATAATCAATAAATCATTATAGGAACAAGGATAGATTATGAATAATGACTAAGGCCTATCAAATCGACCTCTCAAGAAAAAGTAATACACATGTTAATAAACTACTCTAAAGGTGAACCCTTGCATCCAAATGAATAGAAATGTTTATCTAAATTGCGATAAAGGACTTGAAAATCCACACACTTTTAAAAAATTCAAAATTGGAAAAATTAGACTCTTGATCATTCATTAGTATATTTCATAATGGGATGTTCATATGAATGTTGAGGAGAGCCTGATGTATCCCTCTTTTTAAGATCAATAATTGAACAAGCCAAATAAGAAACCCTATCAAAATTAAAACAAATCACTAATGGAAATAACCTTAAAAAATCTTGAACACTTACTTTTATGAGATACCTTGAAGTCCCACATCACATAATCTCACGAACTCCTATAAGTACGACCAATCATTTGAACAAATCCTCTGATAAAAAAAGTTTATCTCACTATGAATACATTCCCATTTGTTTACTCATATTTCATTAACAAACACAATTCATGATAAAAAATCATAATTTAACCCATTTTAGATTAACATATGAAGTATTTTATATCCCATTCCTAGGTACTAATTAAATAACCTTGTAGAACTATTTCAAAGAATAGATACTTCATTTAGTGTATAACTACCCAAGGTGGAGATCCCATGCATAATTATTATCATTCACCTCATGAATCTTCTAATGGATTTGCAACACTCTCGAAACATTTTAAAATGGTCATTATAACTATATATAGGCCATCCAAGGTTATAATATCTTTATGAAAAGATAATAAACACACATAACAAACATTAATAGAAGATCATGTATGAACATATAAATGATAAAGAATGTTTATGACCACCTACATTGAGCCTTAATGAGGAAAATCATAGATGGGATTCACCTAATTCAACATCGATAATAATGAATCTAAAAACAAAATATAAATTTATTTTTTATGAATTAAATATTGTAAATAAGAATCAGAATGTATAAACAAATATTGAACAACGTATAGGTCTAGACATATTAATAAAGGAGTAATTCAACCTATGAAATGGTAATTTATCTTGAAATAAAGGTTAAGGATCCCAATGAGTAAATTAACTAACCCTTAAGGGTATCAAGGGTTTAGGTGGTTTTATTAGGGAATAAAAATGAATCGTTTAAGAAATATCTTCATGGAATCACAAAAACACTGTTAAGGGATTTAGTTCACATACAACCATGTTTTTGGTGGACTTATACTGCATATGAAATATCTTTCTACCAACCCATTATAGGTATGTTGGTAATATAATTGTACTCTTGGAGATATATATCCTCTATAATTATTATAGGGTACCAATTTTCTTTGTACCAATGTTAAAATGTCTTCTAATAAAATATTTTAAAATCGTATCTTATATAACCTACCTCCAATCCTCTGGTTACTCCGATCAATTCTTAGACATAAAAAATTAGAAATAATAATTTAATTAATGAAAAAATAATAATCCCATCTATATAAAGTAATATGGATGACGCTATACCATCTTTGATTAGTTAATTGAAATCATCTTTGTAAGATCTTGAATCCAACATTTTAATTAGGAAAACTTTATCACCTTGTGGTAGCTTGGGGATTTTTTCTAACAAAGAATATTGATTATTTCAATTGTGTGTTAATTTTTTTAGAATAATAAATTTTATTATTTTAATATAGTATTTTTATCATGAATTTATTATTTCTTTGTCTAAATATAGATTGGTGGTTTTCAAAATTCAAACATTGGTCCAGTTATCAACATATTAGAGTGTGAGATGAAGATGATACAATAATAGATGGATATAATTTTGAAATAGATATGTAAATTTTAAAATATTATAGATTTCATTCAGGGATACTGTGAAAATTAATTTCATTATAGACATGATAAATCATTATTTCCATAATTATATGGATTTATTTGTGACTTTTCTTATCAATAATATAATTGTATACTCATAATGTTATGTAGCTCATGTGGAATAATTTTCCAATGTCTTTGATATATAGAGTCCTCAATAGTTATATGTACAATTTTTGGATCCAATAAGTAAAATTATTGAGGAATTTTTTTTCTATATCTATAATATATATAGATCATTTGAATGTCATAGCTATTATGTACTAGGTTATACCAAATAATTTTTCTATTGATCAATAGTTTCATGGGGCTTGTTTATTTTTCATAAAATCCCTAGTGGAATAGTCATACACACCTAAGTGCAGAGTGAATCATGTATTTTTAATTTAATTTATCAGTAACCAACTTATTATTTCAATATTAACCCCCTTTGGAATTTTTAACCTATGTGGTATGATAAGACTCACTTGAATAATCTTTTATTCACACCGACCACAAATCCCACATGTAGGAAAATAAAAAATGTAAAGAATTTTTTATTTTTATTAGGTTTGGACCCTGTTTGGGAGACATACTATAAATCATGTTAAACTCCCATAAGAAATATCCACTATAAAACTATTATAGTTCATTAGAAGTGTAATGTGGCATGTTTTTATCATTACCCACCATAGCCATAATAAGTTGGTGACTATGTTGAAAATATTATGTATGTAAAATAAATCTATAACAACACATACTTTACATACATTGTTAATACTTCAAAATTGAAGAACACTTATTACAACATATAACAAAACCATGAAAGGACCATATAGGTATAGTGTCTTTAGAAACTGGGAAACATAAACAACTGGTTCATAAAGCATCTACCTTGTCTCCCATTTAATTCATCATATCTAGAATCCCTTTTTGGCATATCCTACTTAACACCATTATTCCTGACTTGGGGAAAAAAACATACAAAAGGGTGAGATCAAATTCTCAGTAATGGTAAACAAAAAAAATATCAATCACATCATATTTATAAGAACATAACATTTTGGAAATATTAACCTTCAAAAGAGATCATAATTTCATAACATGGGATAAATCATAGTAGTGAAATGTAATACCAATAATCATAACATGAAGCTTTTTTGAATACACACATAATAATAGAGAATAATTTCTCAGTACTCAAGACTCATTGCCAAGACTATCTTAGCGGACAAAGTTCATTTCTGAACCAAGTTCACTCTTCGTTTCAGTCCTGTATCCCTGAACCAGATTAACCTACCATTCCAGCCATGTATATCTAATGAGATATAAATCTTTACCCAATGCATTGGAGGGAGGTATAGGTCCCACCCATCTCTTAATGATACCATTCTTATGTGTTCCATAATATCATAAATCATATATCATAGCATAACCCATGTAATAAAAATGGGATTCTTAAACATCATGCCATCATAACATTATCCATATAAGATAAAAGGACATAATAAAAATAATTCCATACTAACATAATCAAATCAATGTAAAAATAGGGATAGAAACATAACCCTATATTATTATAGATGGAAAATAATTTTGATAAAACACTTGAACATCATTCTTGAGGAAAATATCCGTTCTATTTCAAAAACATTTTTCCTTTCTTAACATGTCATACAATTTTAAACTAAAATAAGTTGATTAAAAATAAACATGAAAACTTGTAAAGGAAGCTTCATGGAAATAATGTCGTAAAGATCCATTCATGCCGTATAAGTTAAAGAAAAACATTCTTCCCGTACTTGGCCGGAATAGTCAAAAAAGTACCTCGTACTAAAAACGACCAAAGATTCCTTTCATATCATTTACTAAAAACATACCATTGGGTAAAATTGGATTTAAACAATTGCAGTAGGGTAGAATTTTTTTTACATATTGACGAAACATGGATGTGGATGATAAATATTCCCCAGTAATTACCGAAGTATAAACAATCTCGGATAAAAATTGAGATTGCGAGATTTTACCTTACCTTAAGTCTGATTTTCTTCGTACGTGTCCGAACCTCCTGTATAATGATTTAAATAATGATATTGACTTATACTAGAATCTTACTCATTTTTATGATATCATATATGGTCATATTCTTATCTTCGTATTAGTAATATTTCATTGCTACTTATTATTTGGGTGTTTATTGCTTTTTGTTCTTATGTGTGTTTTGTCGAATAAATTCTTATTATTCTTTTTAGGTTATAGATAACTCATTCCTAGAATGGTATTAGTGTAATATATATAATATTTATTCATTAAATTAATTTATATAATCATTATTCATTGAAGATCATGTAGAACGAGTCGCATCACATCGTGGAGACGGTAGGTCGTACGTACGCACGAGTGATTATATCATTCCCATGATCGTGGAATTGTATTTAAGTGTATGTATAATATTTCCGAATCAATATCACTTTAAAATAATCATATATAGTTATTCTTTACACCATTATACATATCCATGTAAGGTGGTGGTGGAAAACAGATTACACTACAACGTAGAGAAGGTATTTTGTAAGTACGCACGTGCGGTGATTTCGTTTTCCGTAGGATGGATAGAAGGTTAAATAGGGTTGTTTCATATTTATAATAATATATCCTTATATGAGTGATACTTATG
The DNA here is from genome assembly GCA_963277665.1 of Viscum album. Classification (NCBI taxonomy): domain Eukaryota; kingdom Viridiplantae; phylum Streptophyta; class Magnoliopsida; order Santalales; family Viscaceae; genus Viscum; species Viscum album. The sequence continues at coordinate 1,478,571 of OY728148.1, read as the reverse complement.
TTATTACTTTATAATTAAACAACTAATGAAGAAGAAGTAGAAGAAGAAATAAAGTTGAAAGATTCGGTAACAGACATTACCTCTTCTTTGAAGCGCCTCTTCTTAACCAACTCATAGGGTACTAAAGATGGTTTTTGAAGAAGACAAGGACCTCTAGGATGTTTCTAGGGAAGAGGACAAGAGAAATTCTCAGGGGATGGCTGAGCTTTAAGGCTCAAAGTCGTGTAAGGAAGAGAGGGATGAGGTGCCCTTTTATAAGGGAGGAGAGGGGCACCTTAGGAAAAACATAAAATATTATTTTATTATAAAGTCATATTCTATTTTTAATAGAACCAAATTGATTTATTTCGAAGATAAGGTTGTTATGGGTCGAAATAATCTCAACCAATAGATTTTAGACAAGTTTAGGTTACTATTTTAACCTTATCATTTAGATTTGAGTCTAAGTTAAATAATTTAACTTTTATCGTGTCTTCTTGTTTTCTTACACTATATGGTTAATAAACATAGTATAATAATCCAAATGAAGCCCAAGTGGGTCATTATTAATATATATATCCTTATCTATGTCATTTTTCAGATCCATTTATTTTTAGGAATAAAATAACAATTAATAATATAATATATTTTTTAAAAACTATTTTCTGTCAATTTTGACACTATTTGGTAATTGATTATTGTGAAAATCATAACAGAATTATTAGTTCGAAAAAAGTTAAGTAAAACAATAATAATATGTCATATTAACCTATAAAATTATTTTAATTCTTAAAAAGTCTCAAATTACCTTTATTTGGGTATTTATAATATCAATTATGTTAATATTTCTCTAATAAGGTAATTACTGCATCATCATTGTGTCATAAATAAATTAAATTATTTAAAAAATAAAAATTATAAATAAAATACCATTATGTAGTAAATAGTTTTAGCTTTCTAATGATATTTATATTAGACTTTATCTTATTTATAACCCTCTATTAAAAATGTTTTAGTTATTAAATAATGATTTTAACTATTTTAACTCTTCTTTAAATAAAATAATATTAAATGTCCTAATCTAATCCAATTGGACCTAAATTATCATATTGTATTCCTAAGGTTGTTTTTGGTCGAATTAAACGTATCCAATAGAATTAGGACATGTGTTAGGGTAATAATAATATCATTTTTACCCTTAATTACCCTATTTACTTTTAACCGTGGTAAAAAAAGTAAAAAGGTACTATTCACCAAAATTTATTTTTAACTTATTGAACCACATTTTATTCCTCAATATTAACCATGTCTCTCTTATTTTTGAAATTCCACTCATAGAAGCGGTAAAATTATGTTTTATGTAAATTTGTAAATTCTCCTAGGAGATGGGTAAAAGACGGTGAAAAGTTCAATAAAATTTATATATATCTAAAATTATTATAAAATGACTCCAATGAATTACATTAAACTTATATAAGTATTATGTATCAATTTTGACCAAAAATAAATTTAAATAAAATAAAAAATTATTTAAATAAAAAGTCGGTTTTTAAATAGTAACCCAATGTTTTCACTATTCATCAAAAATTGAAAGTTTTCAGAAAAATACCAAAATTTTACCCGAGGATAATTTTGACATTCCGAATCCAAAAATGAAGTCCATTTTAAAAGATAAAAATTATAAAATTTCAAAAATTGGGTATTACTATTCATAACAGCTAGTTTTAATAATATTTTAATAGCATGTCATTGTTTAGTGAAACTCGGTATTGCGTACAACGCAAGCTATCGAGGAAGGTCGAAATTGCGTGTAAAGAAAGCCAAGATAGTGTTGTGTGTAGTGAATGATTCCTTTTATGATGTATATAACATTAAAACAAAATATTTCTCATAAAAATCTCAGGTGTTACATTCTACCCCCCTTAAAATGAATTTCGCCCTCAAAATTCGTCACTTTGTAACAAACAGATGAGGATACCTCTCGTTAATCATATCCTCAATATCCCATGTAGCTTCTTATAATTGGTGGTTCCTCCATACAACTTTCACCATGAAAGTGGTCTTGTTCCGTAGAACTTTGTTTCTACGATCTAGAATCTCTTCGGCTGTTCTTTATAAGAAAGATCTTGCTCGAGCGACACAACTTCTGAGCTGAGTACATGTGAAGGATCGGGTATGTACTTTCTCAAGAGAGATACATGGAACACATCATGAACTTGAGAGAGATTCGGTGGAAGCGCCAATCGGTAAGCTACCTTCACAATATGATCCAGTATTTCAAAAGGACCGATATACCTTGGGCTAAGCTTTCCCTTCATTCCAAATCTCATTACTCTCTTCCAAGGAGATATTTGTAAGAACACTTTATCTCCCAATTCAAACTCTAGGTATTTTCTTAGATTATCGCCATAACTTTTTTGTCGACTCTGAGCTAATCTTATGTGTTTTGAATAGATCATACTTTTTCTGCCATCTCATCAACAAGATCAGGTCCTAATAGCTTTCTTTCCCCAACTTCATCCCAGCAAGTTGGAGTCCTTCATTTCTTTCCATAGAGAGCTTCATAAGGATCCATCTAAATACTGGAGTGAAAGCTATTTTTATAAGAAAATTCCACCAAAGTTAGGTGTTGATCCCAACCTCCTTTGAAATCCATAGAGCAAGCTCTTAACATATCTTCTAGAGTTTGAATTGTTCTCTCAAACAGACCGTCTGTCTGAGGATGATAAGCAGTGATCAAACTCAAATCTATATCCAGAGTACGCTGATGAATTCACCAAAACATTGAGGAAAACCTCGGATCCCGATCAAATGTAATGGAAAGTGGTACTCCATGTAATCTTACTACTTCCTTTACATATATCTTGGAAAGCTTATCCAGAGAGAAATATTCTCTAATAGCAATGAAGTGTGCCGAATTCATAAGACGATCAACTATGACCCAGATAACATTAATGACTTTGGATGTTTTAGGAAGTCCGGTGACAAATTCCATTGTGATGTTTTCCCATTTCCATTCGGGTATGGGTAATGGTCGTAACATCCCCTTAGACTTCTGTATCTCAGCTTTAACTTGCTGACAAACCAAGCATCGTGAGACACATTTAGCGACATCTCTTTTCATGCCATCCCACCAGAAGTACTCTTTCAGGTCCCAATACATATGCGTGCTTCCAGGATGAATAGTGAATGAAGAAGTATGAACTTCATCCAGCAGCTCCTTTAATTCTGGGATGGGAGGAACACAAACTCAATTTTTGAACCTTATTATCCCATCACAATCAAGGTTGAATTCAGGAACATTTGTCACCTTCTTTTGTAACTCTACATCTTCTTTTTGTGCCTCTTTAATCTTCACATGTATAGATGGTTGAACATTCATTTTAGAAAGATAAGATTTTCCCCTTCCATTATAATTCCATGAACCATCCTTTTAAAATCCATAAATATTAGATTTTTTGTGATCCTCATCATGGATAATCTAGCATGGTCTTGTTGACTTAATGCATCTGCCACCTTGTTTGCTTTCCCAGGGTGATAATGAATTGAGAAGTCATAATCCTTAATTAGCTCCAACCATCTTCTTTAGCGCATATTCAGCTCCCTTTGTGTGAAAATATACTTTAAACTTGTATGATCAGTATAAATATCACACCTTTCACCATAAAGATAATTCCTTCAAATCATTAACGAAAAGATTACCCCAGCTAACTCCAAATCATGAGTTGGGTAATTTTGGTCATGGATTTTCAACTGTCATGAGCCATAAGCTATCACCATATCGTTTTGCATTAGAACACGCCCCAATCCCTTCTTGGATGAATCACTGTAGATTACAAACCATTCTCCACTACAATGTAGTGTGGGCACAGGTTCACTGGATAACCTTCTTTTCAACTCTTTGAAATTCTCTTCACACTCCTCTGTCCACACGAACTTAACTCCTTTTCGAGTCAACCTGGTGACTAGATTAGATAATCGTGAAAAATCTTTCACAAAATATCGATAATATCCATCCAAACCATGAAAACTTAGAATCTCAGTTACTGTTGTTGGTCTCAACCATTTTTCGATAACCTCTATCTTTGATGGATCCATAGATATCCTTTATTTTGAGATTATGTGACACAAAAATGAATCTTTTTGAAACCAAAATTCACACTTGGTAAATTTGGCATAAAACAACTCCTATCTTAGGGTCTTTAATACAATTGTCAATTGATCTTCATGTTCTTCCTTACTCTTTGAATAGACAAGAATATCGTCTATAAATACTACCACAAACTGATCAATATAGTCTCTAAAGACTCTATTCCTTAGATCCATGAAGATAGCAGGGGAATTAGTAAGAGAAAATGGCATCACTATAAATTCATAGGGTCTATACCTTGTACAGAAAGCCGTCTTTGGTATATCATCACTTTTAACCCTTAATTGATGACACCCTAAACCAAGATCATTCTTGGAAAATTATTGAGCTCCGCGTAGTTGGTCAAATAAGTCATCAATGCATGGGAGAGGATATTTGTTCTCAAAAGTGATCTTGTTAAGTTCTCGATAATCAATACAGAGTGTCATTGATCTATCTTTCTTCTTAACAAACAGAACAGGTGCTCCCAAAGGTGACGCACTAGGGAATATGAATCCTTTATCAAGATTCTCTTGGAGTTGCTTCTTCAGTTCCTGCAAATCAATTGGGGAAACTCTATAAGGTGTCTTTGAAATGGGAATATCACTTGGTATGATTTCTATTGAAAACTCAACTTCACAATTTGGTGAAAGAACTGGAAATTCCTACGGAAAGACATCATCAAACTCCCGTACAATAGGTGTATTCTTAATCATGAGTTTCTCTCCAACCATTTGAGATAAATATCCTTCATTTAGTGGAATCAAGAACACAAGATGGAAGAAATTTCCACTGGAAGGTTATATTCATCCTTGCATCGATAGACGATCATAGATTGATCTAGAATATGAAATGTGACATCCCTTATTTGGAAATTGATATGAGCTCCATATAAAGAAAGCCAATCCATTCCAAGAATCACATCAAATTCCACTATAGGAAGGATCACAAGATTTGCAGGAATCACTTTCCCACAAACTTCAATCAGAGAAGAATTATAAACTTTTGATGCGGCTATTGTGACATTAGGGGTTGTCACAGCTAACTCATCATCTAATTATTGAGGTAATATGGAGATACCATTAGAAAATTCTTCAGAAATAAAAGAGTGGGTGGAACCAGAATCAAATAAAACAATTTCTACTTTAGAGTGGATGGTAAGTGTACCTTTCACCACTTCTTTATCGTACTCCACATTGTTGATAGAAATTGCATGTGACTTTCCTTTTTCTTTAGCCTTAAGAGATTGTTGACATCGATCATCATCAACAACCCTTGGATTAGGTCATTGATTAGCATAATTCCCCATTTACTTGAACTTGTAACATTGAAGTGTAGGAGGTTCACTCTGTGTTGCCTTTTCTTTGTTTGCATCTCTATACATCTTCTTCCCATCATTGCAGCATTCAAATGCCTGATGACCTTCTTTTCCACATTTGAAGAATTTACTTGTCCTTTTAAGAAAACTCTCTCCATGTTTCTTTCCACACTTTGAGCATAAGGGAAAACTCATCTTCTTTTCAGTGTGGTCTTTAGATTTTCCTTTGAATTCCATTTTCCTCTTCTAATCAACCCAAATGATTGATGGGTTACTCCAATATCCATCTCAACCTTGAGGGCACATCGAACAATTTCCTCACAGCTATTGAAGTCCCTTATGGCTAACGCCCTTCAAAGATTTGGTTTAAGACACTAAAGAATCGATCGATATTACTCTCAGGTTGGATAATAACCCCAGAAGCGTACCTTGCAAGTCTTGTTAAATTTTCTTTGTAGGTACCAACAGATTCATCGTCCTTTTTTTTCAGTTCAAGAAACTCCTTCTCCATCTTTCTTCAAATAATACGAGGGAAGTACTTATTGAAAGATAAGTTCTTGAACTCATCCCATTCCATGGAATAAATTTCATCTCTTTGCATCGTATTTTTGATAAGATTCCACCATTGATCAGCATCACCTTCCAAACGATACACTGCTAAGATGACATTGTCAAGTTTATAAAATTGAAGAACTGAAAATATCTTTTCAGTAGTACTGATCCATTGTTCAGTAACTAATGGATCAATAGACCCACTGAATGAGGGTGGATGCTGCCTCATGAAGGATTCAACAGAATGTTTCTCATTCCTTTGCTCGTTTGGAAGTCCTGCATGATTCATAGCTTGAGAAAGTTGTGTGATCATGGCTTCAGGATTTTTCATTCCAGCTCCCTTAACGTTTGGTTGCTCAGGGGGAAAATCATTGCATTGCCCGTTGTATTCTGCATTAACACGGTTCCTTCGGGTTCAAGCCATTGAATTAAACCAAGAAGAATAGTTTGAGCAATGCTAATTATAATAGGAAAACCACATAATCAAGAAAAAAATTTCACTTAAGGTCTTATCTTAGGTTATTCATGACCATTTCAAAAACACTAAGATTGTTCTATGCTTAGATATATCCTTAGGGTTTTTACTATGGTTTTCACATCCTAGTTTCCAAAGGTTGACTATACCTTTCCTCTGATACCAACTATAATGACCCATAATTTACATACATTGTTAATACTTCAAAATTAAAGCACACTTTTTACAACATATAACAAAACCATGAAAAGACAGTATAGGTATGGTGTCTTTAGAAACTGGGAAACATAAAAAACTGGTTCATAAAGCATCTACATTTTCTCCCATTTATTTCATCATATATAGAATCCCTTTTTGGAATATCCTACTTAATACCATTATTCCTGACCTAGGGAAAAGAAAACATACAAAAGGGTGAGCTCAAATGCTCAGTAAGGGTAAACAAAAGAAATATCAATCACATCATATTCATAAGAACATCACATTTTGGAAATCTTAACCTGCAAAAGAGATCACAATTTCATAACATGGGATAAATCATAGTAGTGAAATGTAATCCCAATGATCATAACATGAAACTTTGTGACTTACATACATAAAAATAGAGAATAAGTTCTTAGTAGTCAAGACTCATTTCCAAGACTATCTTAGCGGACAAAGTCCATTTCTGAACCAAGTTCACTCCTCGTTTTAGTCCTGTATCACTAAACCGGATTAACCTGTCATTCCAGCCATGTCAATCTCATTAAAAATAATTCTTTACACAATGTATTGGAGGGAGATATAGGTCCCAACCATCTCATAATGATACCATTCTTATGTGTTCCACAAAATCATAAATCATACATCATAGCATAACCCATGTAATAAAAATGGGATTCTTAAACATCATGCCATAATAACATAATGCATATAAGATAAAAGGACATCATAAAAATAATTCCATCATAATATAATCAAATCAGTGTAAAAATAGGGATGTAAACAGAACCCTATATTATCTTAGATGGAAAATAATTTTGATAAAACACATGAACTTCATTCTTGAGGAAAATATCCTTTCTATTTAAAAAAAATTATTCATTTCTTAACATGTCATACAATTTTATACTAAAATATGTTGATTAAAAATAAACATGAAAACTTGTAAAGTAATATTCATAGAAATAATTTTCTAAAAATCCATTCATGCCGTATAAATTAACGAAAAACATTCTTCTCAAACTTGGTCGGAAAAGTCAAAAAAGTACCTCAAACAAAAAACGAAAAAATATTCCTTTCATATGTTTTACTAAAAACATACCAATGGGTAAAATTGGATTTAAAAAATTTTAGGAGGGTAGAAATAATATTACATATTGACGAAACATGGATGTGGATGATAAATATTCCCTAGTAATTACCGATGTATAAACAATCTCGGATAAAAATTGAGATTTCAAGATTTTCCATTACCTAAAGTCTGATTTTCTTTGAACGTGTCCGAAACTCCTGTATAATGATTTAAATAATTTTATTGACTTATTACAGAATCTTAGTCATTGTTATGATATCATATATGGTCATATTCATAGCTTCGTATTAGTAATATTTCATTGCTACTTGTTATTCGGGTGTTTATTGCTTTTTGTTCTTATGCGTGTTATGTCGAATTAATTATTATTCTTATTTTTAGGTTATAGATAACTCATTTTCAGAATGGTATTAGTGTAATATATATCATATTTATTCATTAAATTAATTTATATAATCATTATGCATTGAAGATCATGTAGAACGAGTCCCATCACATCGTGGAGACGGTGGGCCGTACATACCCACGAGCGATTATATCGTTCCAATGATCGTGGAATTGTATTTAAGTGTATGTATAATATTTAAGAATAAATATCACTTTACAATAATCATATATAGTTATTCTTTACACCATTATACCCATCCATGTAAGGTTGTGGTGGAAAACAGATTACACCACGGCGTGGAGACGGTGTTTCGTACGTACGCACGCGCGGTGTTTTCGTTTTCCGTAGGATGGATAGAAGGTGAAGTAGGGTTGTTTCATATTTATAATAACATATCAGTATATCAGTGAAACTGATGTTATTAATTTATAATGAAACAACTAAATAAGAATAAGAAGTAGAAGAAGAAATAAAGTTGAAAGAATCGGTAACAGACATTACCTCTTCTTTGAAGCACCTCTTCTTAACCTCCTTTTCAGGCACTAAAGTTGGTCTTTGAAGAAGACCAGGACCTCTAGGATGTTTCTAGGGAAGGGGATAAGAGAAATTGGCAGGGGTTTTCTGAGCTTGAAGGCTCAAAGTGGTGTGAGGAGGAGAGGGAGGAGGTTCCCTTTTATAAGGGAGTAGAGGGGCACCTTAGGAAAAACTTAAAATATTATTTGTTTATAACGTCATATTCGGTTTTTCATAGTTCCAAATTGATTTATTTCTAAGATAAGGTGTGGATGGTTTGAAATACTCTCAAAAAATAGATTTTAGAAAAGTTTAGGTTACTATTTTAACGTTATCATTTAGATTTAACTCTATGTTAAATAATTTACCTTTTACCGTGTCTTCTTGTTTTCTTACACTATATGGTTAATAAACTTACTATAACAATCCAAAATAACCCCAAGTGGTTCATTATTAATAAATATATCCTTATATAAGTCATTTGTCCTAACCTTTGTTTTTAGGACTAAAATAACAATTAATAATATAATATTTGTTTTAAAAACTATTTTATGTCAATTTTGACACTATTTTGTAATTGATTTTTTTGAAAATCATAAAAGAATTATTTGTTCGAAAAAATTTAAATAAATAAATAATAATATGTCATATTAACAAATAAAATTAGTTTGATTCTTAAAAAGTCTCAAATTGCATTTATTTGGGTATTTATAATATCAATTATGTTAATATTTCCTTAATAATGTAATTACTGTATCACCATTATGTCCTAAATAAATTAAATTATTTAAAGTCTAAAAATTATAAATAAAATACCATTATGTATGAAATATTTTAGTATTTTTAATGAATATTTATAGTCTAATTTATCTTCTTTATAACCCTATATTAAAAATGTTTTAGTTATTAATCATTGATTTTAACTATTTTAACTCTTCTTTAAATAAAATAATATTAAATGTCGTAATCTAATCTAAGTGGCCCTAAATGTTCATATTTTATTCCTAAGGTTCTTTTTGGTCTAATTAAACTTATCCAATAGAATTAGGACATGTTTTAGGATAATAACAATATCATTTTTACCCTTAATTACCATATTTACTTTTAACCGTGGTAAAAAAAAGTAAAAATTTACTATTCACCAAAAATTATTTTTATCTTATTGAACAAAATTTTACTCCTTGATATTAACCATGTCTCTTGGATTTTCTAAATTCCACTCATAGAAGTGGTAAAATTTTGTTTTATGTAAATTTGTATATTCTCCTAGGAGGTGGGTAAAAGACGGTGAAAAGTTCAATAAAATTTTTATATATCTAAAATTATTATAAAATGACTCCAATGAATTAAATTGAACATATATAGGTATTATGTATAAATATTGACCTAAAATGAATGTAAATAAAATAAATAATTGTTTAAATAAAAAGTCAGTTTTTAAATAGTAACCCAGTGTTTTCACTATTCTTCAAAAATTGAAAGTTTTCAAAAAAATACCAAAATTTCACCCTAGGCTAATTTCAATATTCCAAATCCAAAAATGAAGTCCATTTTGAAATATAGAATTTATAAAATTTCAAAAAGTGGGTATTACTATTCATAACGGCTAGTTTTAATAATATTTTAATAGCATATCATTGTTTAGTGAAACTCGGTATAGAGTACAATGCAAGCTATCAAGGAAGGTCACGATTGCATGTAAAGCAAGCCAAGCTAGTGTTGTGTGTAGTGAATGATTCCTTTGATTATGTATATAAAATTAAAAAAAAATATTTCTCATAAAAATATCAGGTGTTACATTCTACCCCCCTTAAAATGAATTTCACCCTCGAAATTCGTCACTTTGTATCAAACAGATGAGGATACCTCTCCCTCATCATATCCTCAAGCTCCCATGTAGCTTCTTCTAATTGGTGGTTCCTCCATAAAACTTTCACCATGTGAGTGGTCTCGTTCTGTAGAACGTTTTCTCTACAATCCAGTATCTCTATCGGTTGTTCTTCATAAGAAAGATCTTGCTCCAACGGTACAACTTCTGAGCTGAGTACATGTGAAGGACCAGGTATGTACTTTCACAGGAGAGATACACGGAACACATCATGAACTTGAGAGATATTCTATGGAAGTGCCAATCGGTAAGCAACCTTCCCAACACGATCCAGTATTTCGAAAGTACCGATATACCTAGGGCTCAACTTTCCCTTCTTTCCAAATATCATTACACTCTTCCAAGGAGATATTCGTAAGAACAATTTATCACCCACCTAAAACTCTAGGTCTTTTCTTCGGTTATCGGCATAACTTTTTTTTTTGACTCTGAGCTACTCTTATGTGTTTTTGAATAGATCGGGTCTTTTCTGCCATATCCTTAACATGATCATGTCCTAATAGTTTTCTTTCCCCAACTTCATTCCAGCAAGTTGGAGTTTTGCATTTTTTTTCTATAGAGATATTCATAAGGAGCCATCTGAATACTGGAGTGAAAGCTATTATTATAAGAAAATTCCACCAAAGGTAGGTGTTGATCCCAGCCTCCTTTGAAATCCATAGAGCAAGCTCTTAACATATCTTCTAGAGTTTGAATTATTCTCTCAGACTGACTGTCTATCTGAGGATGATAAGCAGTGCTGAAACTCAACTCCGTATCCAGAGTATGCAGAAGACATAGCCAAAAATTTGAGGTAAACCTTGGATCCAGATCAGATATAATAGAAAGTGGTACTCCATGCAATCTAACCACTTCCTTTACATATATCCTGGCAAGCTGATCCAGAGGGAAATATTCTCTAATAGCAATGAAGTGTGTCAACTTTGTAAGATGATCAACTATGAACCAGATAGCATTATTTCCTTTGGATGTTTTAGGAAGTCCGGTGACAAAGTCCATAGTGATGTTTTCCCATTTCCATTCGGGTATGGGTAACAGTTTTAACATCCCCTTAGACTTCTTTCTCTTAGCTTTAACTTGCTGACAAACCAAGCATCGAGAGACATATTTACCAAACATATCTTTTCATGCCATCCCACCAGAAGTACTCTTTCAGATCTCTATACATATTCTTGCTTCTAGGATGAATAGAGAATGAAGAACTATGAGCTTCATCTAGCATCTCCTTCTTTAATTATGGGATGGGAGGAACACAAACTCAATTTCTGAACCTTATTATCCCATCACAATCAAGGTTGTATTCCGGAACATTTCTCACCTTCTTTTGTAACTCTACATCTTCTTTTTGTGCCTCTTTAATCTTCACATGTATAGATTGTTGAACATTAATTTGAGAAAGAGAATATTTTTCCCCTTCCATTATATTTCCAAGATCCATCCTTTGAAAATCCATAAATATTGGATCTTTTGTGATCCTCATCATGGATAAGATAGCATGGTCTTGTCAACTTAATGTATCTGCCACCTTGTTTGCATTCCCAGGGTGATAATGAATTGAGCAGTCATAATCCTTAATAAGCTCCTACCATCTTCTTTGGAGAATATTCATCTCCTTTTGTGTGAAAATATAATTTAAACTTTTATTATCAGTATAAATATCAAACCTTTCACCATAAAGATAATGCCACCAAATCTTTAATGCAAATATTACTACAGCGAACTCCAAACCATGAGTTGGGTAATTTTGCTCATGGATTTTCAACTGTCGTGAGGCATAAGCTATCACCATATAATTTTTGTATGAGAACACACCATAATACATTCTTGGATTCATCACTGCAGATCACAAACCTTTCTCCACTACAAGGTAGTGTGAGCACAGGTTCACTGGATAACCTTCTTTTCAACTCCTTGAAATTCTCCTCACACTCCTCGAACCACACGAACTTAACTCCTTTTCGAGACATCCTGGTTAGGGGATTATATAATCGTGAAACATCTTTCACAAAATGTTGATAATATCCATCCAAAGTAAGAAAAAATTGGATCTCAGTTACTGTTGTTGGTATCGACCATTTTTCGATAACCTCTGTCATTACTGGATCTACAGATATCCCCTCTTTTGAGATTATGTGACCCAAAAATGAATATTTTTTAATCCAAAATTTACACTTGGTAAATTTGGAATAAGGATTATCCATTCTTAGGGTCTTTAATACAATTCTCAAGTGATCTTCATGTTCTTCCTTGCTATTGGAATAGACAAGATTATCGTCTATAAAGACTACCACAAACTGATCAATATAGTCTCTAAAGACACTATTCATTAGATCTATGAAGATAACAGGGGCAGTAGTAAGACCAAATGGCATCATTATAAATTCATAGTGTCCATACCTTGTATGGAAAGTCATCTTTGGTATATCCTCCCAACGAAGAATAATCTTGGAACATTATTGAGCTCCGTGTAGTTGGTCAAATAAGTCATCAATGCTTGGGAGAGGATATTTGTTCTTGATAATGATCTTGTTAAGTTTTAGATAATCAATGCAGAGTCTCATTGATCTATCTTTATTCTTAACAAATAGAATAGGTGCTCCTCAAGGTGACGCACTAGGGCGTATGAATCCTTTATCAAGATTCTCTTGGAGTTTCTTCTTCAATTCTTGCATCTCAATTAAGGCCATTCTATAAGGTGTCTTTGAAATGGGCATAGCACCCGGTAAGAGTTCTATTGAAAACTCAATGTCACGATTTGGTGGAAGACCTGAAAATTCCTCCTAAAAGACATCATCAAACTCCCGTACCATAGGTTTATTATTAATCGTGAGTTTCTCTACAACCATTTGAGATAAATAACCTTAATTTAGTGGAATCAAGACCCATAAGATAGAAGAAATTTCCACTAGAAGGTTATGTTCATCCTCGCATCGATAGAAGATCATAGATTGATCTGGAATATGAAATGTGACTTCCCTTCTTTGGAAATTGATATGATATCCATATAAAGAAATCCAATCCCTGACAAGAATCACATGAAATTCCACTATAGGAAGGATCACAAGATTTGCAGGAAGCACTTTCCCACAAAATTCAATCGGAGAAGAATTATAAACTTTTTATACAACTATTGTGCCATTAGGGGTTGTCATAGCTAACTCAACATCTAATTATTGAGGTAATACGGTGATACCCTTAGAAAATTCTTCAAAAATAAAATAGTGGGTGGATCCAGAATCAAATAAAACATTTGATACTTTAGAGTGAATGATAAGTGTACCTTTCACCACTTCGTTATCGTACTCCACATGACTGAAATAAATTGCATGTGACATTCCTTTTTCTTTAGCCTTAAGAGTTTGTTGATGTCAATCATTATCAAAAACCCTTGGATTAGGGAATTGATTAGCATAATGCCCCATTTCCTTGCACATGTAACATTGAAGTGTAGGAGGTGCACTCTGTGTTGCCTTTTCTTTGTTCGCATCACTAGACATCTTCTTCCCTTCATTGTGGCATTCAAATGCCCGATGACCTTCTTTTCCACATTTAAAACATTTACTTGTCCCTTTAAGAAAACTCCCTCCATGTTTCTTTCCATACTTTGATCATAAGGGAAAACTCATCTTCTTTTCAGTGTGGTCTTTAGATTTTTTTTGAATTCCATTTTCCTCTTCTTATAAAACCCATATGATTGATGGGTTACTCTAATCTCCATCTCAACCTAGAGAGAACATCGAACAATTTGGACGTAGCTATTGAAGTCCCTTATGGATAACACCTTTCGAAGACTTTGTTTTAAGCCACTAAATAATCGATCGATCTTACACTCAGGTCGGATAATAATCCCAGAAGCATACCTTACAAGTCTTGTAAAATTTTCTTCATAGGTACCAACAGATTCATTATCCTTTTACTTCAGTTCAAGAAACTCCTTCTCTATCTTTGTTCGAAGAATACGAGGAAAGTACTTATTGAAAAATAAGTTCTTGAACTCATCTCATTCCATGGACTCAATTTCATCTCTTTGCCTCGTATTTTTGATAATATTCCACCATTGATCAGCATCACCTTCCAAACGATACACTGCTAAGATGACTTTTTCATGTTCATGACATCGAAGAACTGAAAATATCATTTCAGTAGTACTGATCCATTGCTCATCAACTAATGGATCAGTAGACCCGCTGAATGAGGGTTGACACTGCCTCATGAAGGATTGAACAGAATGTTGCTCATTCCTTTGCTCATTTGGACGTCCTGAATGATTCATAGCTATAGAAAGTTGTGTGAGCATGGAAACAAGATTTTGAATTCCATGTCCCATAACATTTGGTTTCTCAGTGGGACAATCATTGAATTGCCCGTCGCATTCCGCATTAACATGGTTCCTTCATGTTCCAGCCATTGACTAAAACCAAGAAGAATACTGTGAGCAATACTAATTATAATAGGAAAACCACATAATCAAGAATAGAATTTTACCTTTACGGTATTATCTTAGGTTATTCATGGACACTTCTAAAACACTATGATTGTTCTATGTTTAGATATATCCTTAGGGTTCTTACTAGGGATTTTACATCCTTGTTTCCAAAGGTTGACTATACCTTTCCTCTGATACCAACTATAATGACCCATAATTTACATACATTGTTAATACTTCAAAATTTAAGCACACTTATTACAACATATAGCAAAAACATGAAAGGACCGTATAGGTATACTGTCTTTAGAAACTGGGAAACATAATCAACTGGTTCATAAAGAATCTATATTGCCTCTCATTTATTTCATCATATCTAGAATCCATTTTTGGCATATCCTACTTAATACACTTATTTCTGACCTGGGGAAAAGAAAACATACAAAAGGATGAGCTCAAATTCTCAGTAAGGGTAAACAAAATAAATATCAATCACATCATATTCATAAGAACATAACATTTTGGAAATCATAACCTGCAAAAGAGATCATAATTTCATAACATGGGATAAATCATAGTAGTGAAATGTAATCCCAATAATCATAACATGAAACTTTGTGGCATACACACATAATCATAGAGAATCATTTCTTAGTAGTCAAGACTCATTTCCAAAACTATCTTAGCGGACAAAGTCCATTTATGAACCGAGTTCACTCCTCGTTTCAGTCCTGTATCACTGAACCAGATTAACCTGCCATTCCAGCCATGTCTATCTCATGAGATATAAATCTTTACCCATTGCATTGGAAGGAGATATAGGTCCCACCCATCTCATAATGATACCATTATTATGTATCCCACAAGATCATAAATCATACATCATAACATAACCCATGTAATAAAAATGGGATTCTTAAACATCATTCCATCATAACATAATCTATATAAGATAAAAGGACATCATAAAAATAATTCCATCATCACATAATCAAATCAATGTAAAAATAGGGATAGAAACATAACCCTATATTATCTTAGATGGAAAATAATTTTGATAAAACACTTGAACTTCATTTTTGAGGAAAATATCCTTTCTATTTCAATTTTTTTTCCTTTCTTAACATGTCATACAATTTTAGACTAAAATAAGTTGATTAAAAATAAACTTGAAAACTTGTAAAGGAAGATTCATGAAAATTATGTTCTAAAAATCCATTCATGCCGTATAAGTTAAAGAAAAACATTGTTCTCTAACATGACCGGAAAAGTCAAAAAAGTACCTCGTACTAAAAACGACAAAAGATTTCTTTCATATCTTTTACTAAAAACATAACAATGGGTAAAATTGGATTTAAAAAATTGTAAGAGGGTAGAAATAATATTACATATTGACGAAACATGGAGTTGGATTATAAATATTCCCCAGTAATTACCGAATTATAAACAATCTCAGATAAAAATTGAGATTGTGAGATTTTCCCTTACCTTAAGTCCGATTTGCTTAGAATGTGTCCAAACCTCTTGTATAATGATTTAAATAATGTGTTTGACTTATTCTAGAATCTTACTCATTTTTTAAGATATCATATATGGTCATATTCTTAGCTTCGTATTAGTAATATTTCATTACTACTTGTTATTCGGGTGTTTATTGCTTTTTGTTCTTATGCGTGTTTTGTCGAATAAATTCTTATTATTATTTTGAGGTTATAGATACCTCATTTCCAGAATGGTATTAGTGTAATATATATCATATTTATTCATTAAATTAATTTATATAATCATTATGCATTGAAGATCATGTAGAACGAGTCGCATCACATCATGGAGACGACATGCCGTACGTACGCACGAGCGATTATACCGTTCCCATGATCGTGGAGTTTTATTGAAGTGTATGTATAATATTTCAAAATCAATACCAATTTAAAATAATCATATATTTATTCTTTACACCATTATACCTATCCATGTAAGGTGGTGGTGGAAAACATATTACACCACGGCGTGGAGACTGTATTCTGTACGTACGCACGCACGGTGATTTTGTTTTCCGTAGGATGGATAGTAGGTGAAATAAGGTTGTTTCATATTTATAATAACATATAAGTATATGAGTGATAATAATGTAATTACTTTATAATGAAACAACTAATGATGAAGAAGTTGAAGAAGGAATGAAGTTGAAAGATTCCGTAACAGACATTACCACTTCTTTGAAGCGCCTCTTCTTAACCTCCTATTAGGGCACTAAAGATGGTCTTTGAAGAAGACCAGGACATCTAGGATGTTTCTATGGAAGGGGAGAAGATATATTGTCAGGGTTTGGCTGAGCTTGAAGGCTCAAAGTGGTGTGAGAAAGAGAAGGAGGAGGTGCCCTTTTATAAGGGAGGAGAGGGGCACCTTAGGAAAAACTTAAAATATTATTTTATTATAAAGTCATATTCGGGTTTTAATAGCTCAAAATTGATTTATTTATAAACTAAGGTGGGGATGGGTCGATATCCTCTCAAAAAATATATTTTAGACAAGTTTAGTTTACTATTATAACCTTATCATTTAGATTTAACTCTAAGTTAAATAATTTAACTTTTACCGTGTCTTCTTCTGTTCTTACACTCTATGGTTAATAAACTTACTATAACATGACAAAAGAACCCCAAGTGGTTCATTATTAATATTTATATCCTTATCTAAGTCATTTGGCTGAACCATATATTTTTAGGAATAAATTAACAATTAATAATATATTATTTGTTTTAAAAACTATTTTATGTCAATTTTGACACTATTTGGTAATTGATTTTTGTGAAACTGATAACAGCATTATTAGTTCGAAAAAAGTTAATTAAATCAATAATAATATGTCATATTAACCTATAAAATTAGTATAATTCTTAAAAAGTCTGAAATTAAATTTATTTGGGTATTTATAATATCAATTATGTTAATATTTCTTTAATAATGTAATTACTGCATCATCATTATGTCATAAATAAATTAAATTATTTAAAGTCTAAAAATTACAAATAAAGTACCATTTTGTAAGAAATCGTTTTATCTTTCTAATTAATATTTATAGTCGAATTTATCTTATTTATAACCCTATATTAAAAATGTTTTAGTTATTAAACTTTGATTTTATCAATTTTAACTCTTCTTTAAATAAAATAATATTATATTTCCTAATATACTCCAAGTGGGCCTAAATGGTCATATTTTATTCTTAAGGTTGTTTTTTGTCTAACTAAACTTATCCAATAGAATTAGGACACGTGTTAGGGTATTAATAATATCATTTTTACCCTTAATTTCTCTATTTACTTTTAACCGTGGTAAAAAAAGTAAAAAGTTACTATTCACCAAAATTTATTTTTATCCTATTGAACCACATTTTACTCATTGATATTAACCGTGTCTCTCGGATTTTTAAAATTCCACTCCCAGAAGAGGTAAAATTATGTTTTGTGTAAATTTGCATATTCTCCTAGGAGGTGGGTAAAAGACAGTGAAAAGTTCAATAATATTTTTATATATCTAAAATTATTATAAAATGACTCCAATGAATTAAATTAAACTTATATAGGTATTATGTATCAATTTTTACCCAAAATAAATTTAAATAAAATAAATAATTATTTAAATAAAAAGTCTATTTTTAAATAGTAACCCAATGTTTTCACTACTAATCAAAAATTGAAAGTTTTCAGAAAAATACCAAAATTTCACCCTAGGCTAATTTAGATCTTCCGAATCCAAAAATGAATTCCATTTTGAAAGATAAAATTTATAAAATTTCAAAAAGTGGGTATTAAAATTCATAACAGCTAGTTTTAATAATATTTTAATAGCATTTTATTGTTTAGTGAAACTCGGTATTGCGTACAACACAAGCTATCGAGGAAGGTCGCGATTGCGTGTAATGCAAGCCAAGCTAGTTTTGTGTCTAGTGAACGATTCCTTTGATGATGTATATAACATAAAAACAAAATATTTCTCATAAAAATCTCGGGTGTTACAAAATCTATATAATATTATACATTTGATGGGATATATATATACTATATCCCATGGTCTTAAACCTAAAATCGCATTTTCTATATCACAACATCCATTATTCACAAAATGATAGTGATTAATTATACATCAGATTATCAATTCATCCATGTATAAACCATCTTACTAACCTCAGATTCTTAAACTATGATCAGAAACACAAGAATTAACACTAACAACATAGTCTCTAAAAAATTAATTGGTTATCAATTATTCTAAATATATTAACTGGATTTATCAAACTAAAACTTCTTTTTTACTGTATTAATCATATAAAAAATATTTCAACTCAAATTTCTCTAGTTATTCTTTTATTTATTTGAAACTCAGTTGCTAAATTGATTTATCATAAGTTCAAATTATAGTAATATCCTCTACTAAAACATGAAATTAATTTTATTTTTTATTTTTCCATGAGAGTACCCAAGTTTTCATATATTCATTGGATACACTTATTTGATATCTCATAATATTCTCTTAAAACACTATAATAACCCCCAACAAAAAATGATATATAGTACCGACCGATCCTTATCTCATTTATTTCATTCTATATTTTATCTAATTGTATGGTTTGTTGCATTAATTTTATCCTCAAATGTTAATATTCAATAAATGTAATATTTAAAAACTTATAATAGAATATGCCGAAATATTCCATATATTATTTCCCATATTATGATCCCATGATATCAAATGAACCCTCCCTTTAACACAAAGGATATTCCAAGAATGCAATTAATTAATACCCCTTATATAGATAAATTAATGCTTTATTTTATTCTAAAATAGTATTGGATTTATATTCTCCCTCTAAAATAACATGGTAAGATATTAACTTAAATTGTAACAGTATTATAGAATTATTCAATGCAACATTAACATTAAAACATTCCCTATCAACAACATTAAAGCTTCTAAATACCCATTACAATTTCTAATATTAATTTATACAAATCGAATAGTATCAAATCATCTTCCTCCTAACTCAAACAACTCACTTCAAAAATTTAATATCACTCAATGAATAGTTCATGCATTCACTCAACACAATATTTTTTATTTTTAAAAATCTAATAAATTTATTTTATCACATTTTATGTTGTAGACATTCTTTCATCTTTTTATCTTCTTTTATCTCTACTTGAAGATCAGTTGCCTAGTCACTCATAACATTTAGAATATTTAGGTCTTTTCATTTTATATCTACATATTTATCAGTAACAAAATAAATTTTCTTATTTAAAATATCATAATTCTAAAATTCTCACAGTTTTCAGTTTGACGAATTTAAAAAAAATTATACGTCAATTATTGTACATAACCTATAATAACATACATGACCTAGAAAATTCATCTATTACAAAAAAATCACTTATATACTCATAAATTTAATATTCATCTCACTTATCAAAATTAGATAACTCAAATATCATATGATCCATAACAAATATCATATGACCTGAAATATTATACGGTATATAACTTTTTCCATAGAAAAAATTCATTTCACTAAAATGTATTACATGGTAGAAACACACCATCACATAGAAAAATCGAATTTTCACTTTTTAAAAACATCAGTGGAATTGAGGAAATTTCTTTTAAGAGGACCAAATTACCTAAACCATATATCATTTTACTTTGTCAAATTTCATCACTCTTATATTATCATATGGGCCTTATGGAATATTTTACAAGTTTCTCATATAACTCAATTCACTAATACCTAAAAAAGAATAATTACATGATGGTTTATATGTTATTTTATCCGTAGAATATCTTATGGTCATGCAATGTGGCTCAAATATATTACATGTAAGACAAATCTAATATTTATAATAAAATTTTATTTTATGATTAAAGAAATACTAATATAAGAACAATTATTCCATATTGCCTTTAAAACTACTCTAATATCCTTAAAATTATCTTTTGACCTTCTCAATAAACATTAATCTCTTCAAAATAACTTCAAATAATTAAAAACACATTATACAAAATTACAAATTCTTTCATCATTTAAATACTTAAAATATATTATTTCATGCAAATATTTTACTCATACCTCTTTGAAAATACTTCTTCCTTTGAAATCATCATTCATGGGTGTTTAAACATGTAACACTACAACTGGTATATTCATAACCACACATATGCATTCTCCATTTTCAGCAAACTCTACCTTCAGCCATTGAACTTATTTTTACCATTTTACTTATAACATTCAAATTTATGCAGTAGAGTTCAAGAATCATATTCTCTTTTGAAATTTAAAATTCCAATGTTACTATAGAAGATATTGCTTCTCCAATCCTTGGTTCTTTTCTTGCAAATGATTATCATATCAATAATCATATGTTTTTTTTCCTTTACATTCTTCAATAATTGAAACAGTTTACTCTCTGTAGAATGTAATAAATATATATTTCATCCTCAATATCATATATCACTTAAATCATTGTACATTTGTGTAAGAATCATATGATGTGTTGGATTCTCTTTGAATCTATCCATCTATTTGTTCTAGGGAATATTTTTTCACTTTCAACCATTTTCATTCAAAAAGGTACCACCTAAATTGAGTGGATACTCACTCAACCACCCAAGAAACCACTTTTTAAATATTTACATTAATGATCTTATTAACAAAAATCATAATTGACAGTAAATAAAAGAAAAAATATGTGATAACATCAATCTACCACTTTTTCTTTGTTTTAAATTTTGAATAAACTCCATTAGTTAATGTAATTATTCTCCCACTAATTGAAAATAAATGAAGAGGATGTATTAGTGTAATCTACACTAAATGACAGGGTATGGATTATTTTTCATCTCTAAAAAACATATATTATTTTAATAAAGACTTATTATCCTCATATAATTCCTCTCCCAATTTGATAGATTTATTAAAATATTAGTTATTTCCTATAAATGTTTTATTAATCAATCAACTCTACCTCTATGTGGACATACCATTTGTAGAAATCCATTTTGAAAAGTTAATACAACAAATATTTCTATATTTTAAATGCATATTATGCAAGCTAAACATTTCAGTTATTAGGTGTTGTGTATATATATTTTTCTGAAGATTAATTTACATATACTCATTTGAATAAATATATATGAAACATTAAACTAAAATTTACTTTCTCCACATTTGGTTTGACAGTCACTCTCCCTTGATAAACATAATATATAAGGGTAAAAATTGTGATTGATGAATAAAATCATACTTCATTGATTACATCTAGAAGGGGTAATCCAGATTTTACTATTTAAGAATAATTGTTACAATTATATGGGAATACTCATATTTAAAATATCCTCATCAAGGGATAGTCTCTAATATTCATCACCTTGAATAACTAGTCATTGAGTGAAACCAAATAGATATAGTAATAATATGGGATTATAATAAATTCTTAATTATATCAGGGGAAAATATTTCTTTCTAAGCCCATGAAATGTATTCTTAGTAGCTTCAACACTTAGATAATTCTTCATGTTACCTACATCCATAACATTCCAAATTAAAACATTACATGGTGACCTGAACTTATAATTGGTTTCACTTTTTGTCATAGATAATATAAACTTATAAATTATAGTATCTAGATAATTTTTATTAATTAAAAATTGTTTAAACATTATTCCCTCTTCCAAGTATTTTTGAGAATATTGTTAGACAATTTTTCGTCACATTTTAATCCTTAAATTAGTTAGTTAGAATCATTTTTTAGAACACTTATTGATTAATTAAGTCATTTTTTTATATTTGTTCCTCAATAGAACCAGAAAAGTAGTAATAAATTTTATAAATATATGTCATTCCATCTTACTCCATCCACATACATATTTTTATCTTTTAGAGTTACCCTTTTGAGTAACATTTCGTTCTATTCATCTAGGATTTCAACTGCCATTCCAATCCTACTATCATATTAGTTTATTTATTCATTACTTTTGGATTTAAAATTTATTCCATTTATATTGAAATTTATTTATATCCTGAAATGGTTCATGATGTGCCATATCCTACTAAAATAGAGGCTCATATTACCTATGGTATGAATTCACTATTCATATTTCATTATTGTATTCTTCATAGGGCATGATTAAAAAACCTTCTTCTATGATTTATCTACCAAATCATACTTGTCTTCTCTATTTACATTCTTCTTTGTATATGGTGGTTCTTTCCTATTTTCAGTATATCAACGATACATATAAATATTGTACCCACATTCTTCATAAAGTTGACCATCTATATTAACCAATTCATGGAAACATTTAATGCACTCAAATATATTCTTCACAGATGGATTTTTCCTTTTTTAAATTGTTTACATCACTCTAGTTAGATTCATTATTATTTTATCAATAATCCCCTTAATTTAGGGTTTCTTTAATATACACATGAATTAATATTGAAACATCAAACAATTTACCTATACCCAAACATCCAAAGACACCATTATCTCCCAGTCAACCTTCTTCTTTTTCTTATGTATTTATTCAATATTCAAATGTATGTCATCTTTAAGTTGGATCCTCAACATTTAAGGATACATTTGGGAATAAATTTTATATTATATGCTCCCCTCCACAATTGATAATGTGTTTGGTGTTTTGTAATTAATATAATTCAATATTTGTAATGAAATTAACTTTTCTCTTCCTTTTAAAAAGAAATAGATTCACTATTAACTAATTTAACAATAAACTGAGTAACCTTTTTCAATGAGCATATGGTGAAGACTTATCAATAATATTTGATGATATATTTACTACCATCATGAGTCCCCTTTTATCAAAGACTCTATTCCAAGGAATTTGGAGAATTAATTATATTTTCCCTAGATTTGCAATATTAAATCATTAATCATACATTTAACTGAACATTTTTCTAGTTGAGAGCATTTTTTTCGTTGTCAACCGATATGAATCTATCCTCAAATATAATATCTATATTTTATAAATTAATTTTCAATAAGTTATATTGTCTCTTACAAGTAATTGTATAAAATTATTATAATTTTTTACATTACATCAAATTGTTCACTTTTAATATACATAGTGCCTTTTTTGCACTTCTTCAACGCATGGTTCAATTTTAATACACATATTATAATTGTTTACATTACATAAAACTATTTTTCATGAATTTTTATTTATTGAATTTCACTCTTTCTATTAGAGTTTTACAATATATCATCTTCTTTCCCAATGCCTCTTGTATTGTAGCCGCTTATACTTCTATTTGTAACTTCACATCATGAATTCCCTTGATGAATTAGAATATATATGATAGAAATTAAATTGGTAAATTATTTAAATAATCCTTAACTTCAAGGAATATTTATTTTTCTTATTTAATAATATCATTTTAGTGTTATGTATATTATTTATTAGAGTAATCATAACCAACATATTCACAATTAGACCTTCCACTTAGAGTACATTCAATTAGAGGGGTTTCCCATTGAATTTTTTACATTCTTCATCAACTTCTATTTTCCTTTCATTTTACAATTCCTAAATGTTTTTGTTGAATGCTCTATTTTAGAAAAAATATGACCAGGGAATAATTATTCCATCTTATGTTATTATAAAATCAATTAAAATATACACTTCATGTATATCATGTAAAATAATTTTGAAAAATTTTCATAACAAATCAGATATGTAATTTTCTATGATATCAGTTATGATATAATATTATATCTAATCATAGGGATCTCATTCAATGATATCACTTAAAAGTATCATAGGATCGAGGTAGACGAAGTTAATAGGAGTGAATATTTTGTTTTCAGTATTTTTTAAAAATAATAAACTTATTCATTTATTCTTAAACCCACTTTTTTATTTTGAATATGTTTAGACTCATATATAAATGATTTTTTTCACACATCACACATTCACTTCATGCAAGTAAATAAATTGAGATAGTAAATTTTTATGAATTATTATAAGGTTTTTCCCTAATTTAGAAATCATACTCCATTCTAGGTTAAACTTCAATTTGATACATTAATTCCCAAAAAAATCAGGTTATGAATTATAATTAGGGAATGAGATTTTTCTATCTTGACCAAATCTCACCATATTAAAATTTTATGTGAGTTCAAAAAATTAATTATATAAATTATATTAAAATAATATCACATATGTGAAGGTATATTTATATTTCATCTCGCAATATAAAATCTAACATTATACAAGTTTTATGACAACTTCCTTTCTTCCATAGTATTATTTTATCACTACTACAAATGATGTCACTCCATCCAAGCTTAGAACAATGAGATCAGAAAATATTAGTCAATAATAAACTTAATTAATACTCCCCATATAGAACCTTAAATGTGTTTTTTATTCTATAGAAGTTTCTTTTTCATCTTCTTACAATAAAATAACATTATAATATATTCACATAAATCTTTGTAATTGTTGAACTGTATAAACAACATTTTATTATTGTGTAACTCACTATCTTTGGGTGTATAAGACTTTAGGGTCATAGAATAGATTTGAACATTATTCTATACAAATAAAATAGAATCTCAAACCCTTACTTGACAATTAGATAAAACATTTTATTGATTACTTAATCTCTATAATGAACGGTTTGAGCTTGACCTCATCAACATATACATTATTCGCAAAAACCTGATAAATTCATTTTAGTACATTTCATGTTATAAACATTCGTTCATTTTTTGAACTTTTTCTAACATGGTTTTATGATTAGTTCCTTAATCATTCATATCATATGTGGCTTAAAAATCCTATTCACTTCTTAAAAATATCATATGGTCTCATAAATATCATATGAATCACATTTTACTACATTTAAAAACTAAATTATAATACAATCCATGGAAAATATCTAATAAAAAAATAAAAAAATATGTTTTACGACTTTTACCACTGAAAATTTTCATCCCACTCAAATAAAATAAGTGTTGATAAATATCCTTCAAGTAGATAAATTACAATTGAAAATTTTCAATCTTGTGAAATATAGATTAAAATCCTTATGATTGTCCAAATTAGCTACATCCTAGGAATTTTATCATTGTCAAATTTTAGCACTGTAAAAATAATATACAGGCTTGATAAAATATATTATGGGAGGCTTATGTACCTCAATTAGCTTGTTCAAGAAGAAAATTACTTATTCATTGGATAATATCTTATGATCTCTAAATATTATCTTTTAAGATTCTCACCTATCTATGATATCTTATACACAGTAAAAATATCCTATTTGTAATATAATTTCCTAATCCATTTTGAAAAATTATATCATGAAAATATTTTTAATATATTTTCTTTAAGGAAACATGGAGATTATTAATCCATCTTCAAGACTTATCAATAAAATTGAGTAACTATGAAAATATATAAACTAATTTTTGAATTATTAAATGAAATCCTAAACCATTATATTTCATTCCTAAGTCTTGCAGTATTAAAAAAAACTCCAAATTGGGTATTTATAAGTAATCATTTACTCTCTAAACTTCATCATGACATCAACCCTAGAAAACCAATATCATTGAGTTTTTTAAAATGTATCATACCATATGATATAATATAAACTCTATGGAGATATTCAAAACGCTGATCTATCTAGACCTTCATACATTGAACCTATTTTAACTATTTTAATTACATCTTCATAAGCTATCTGGCGTGGTTCAACAGTTAGCTTATACTTCAACACTCCACTTCTAATGTTATATTAATGGATAATTGTTCTCTAAGATTATAACTTTAACAAGACATAATGACCATATCAATGATCATCTAATGTTTTTCCTTTGAATTATTTCAAAATGATTGTAGATTACTCCATATAACATTAGTTGGATTCATCTTTCATTATTAAGAACACATTTTAATTAGATCCTTGAAGATTGGGGAAATTTTTTCGGAGGGCTTGGATACCCATTGAATATGTCTATATTTAGAATCACAATAATTCCATTGTTTATTTCTAATTGTAAGGAATAGGGTTATTACAATATTTTTCAGAACATATTTAACCTCCCACACTATAATTTAGGACTTTAAGATATCTAAAATAAGCACCCAAAAAAGCAACAATGTTACATCTAGGTAATTCACACTCATGGGGAAACTGAAAAAAAACATGGGTCTATAAATACCCCATTTATAATCACCTAATGGGGTTTTCAATCTTCCTTTTTCTTTGATTCAATGTTAATGTATTTTATTCATCCATCAATTCTCATAGTCCTACATGATACTATCTGCTTTGGGCACTGCTTCTCAATGGTTTTCTCCCAAGGGAATTAAACTCTTACTATGATAAAATGTATTGTTTTATAAATATAGATACACACATATTATTAGTTTCACAACAAACATTTCATGCTCTAATGTGGGACTTGTAACTGGAAAATAGCTACACCCTAAGTAGAATACCTGTTATAGTTATGTCTCTTACACCTGCAGGGGGATATGGACAACATTGGGACAAAGAATTATGACTGATTTATTCAATACATTTCTCTTGAAGTTGTGCTTATGTTTTTATTAAATATCATGTGAATAATTTTTATATATACAACAGGCATGATTAATTATTACTAGTTTTTAATAAATGAATGATTTCACTATAGATTTTTTCCCAAGAAATACCTAAAACATATATGAGGTTTATTATAATTCTTATAGTGTATGTTTAGGTTCTTGTATATGCATGTGTTAAGGCTCTTTGGTTAGGTAGTGGAATATAGTTATAAAAATTCAATCCATAGGTGAATTTTTTTAATTCCAATGATATTGAATCAGATGTCACGGTACATGAACATATGTGTTGGAAGAACTATCTATTCATGTAGATGTTCTTTGTATAAAACAATATTAATGTATTAAAGTTTATATATCCTTATTGGTATTTCAATCATCGAGTGATGATATAGTATAAATACTTTTGTATATGATATAAACTCCCAAAAAATGTAATTTCATTATTTATTCGTTAAAAATAAAATATCAAGTTAATATAGATTGAGAATAAAAAATGATTAGCACCTTATTTAATTTTATCTATGTTGTATCTTGATGTTATTAAGAAGGATTTGACGTTTTTTTTGGTACATTATACCAAAAATTTTTCTTTGGTGGATAATTATATTGAATGTCAGAGTTCATTTTTAGAGTTTTTAATTTTCTATGATAGGTGAAATTGTTGTTAGGAAGTACCTAAGTGACCGCATGTCGATGATCATCATTTTTTTATAATGAACACGTTTTTGTTTATTTAGATTAAAAAAATTAATAATGGAACTATATATTACATAGCAATATATTCATATTAGATAGACCTAGACATACCACGGTGTTTGATGAAACATTAGATGTCCAGAAATAAATAAGGATGAGTATGGATTTATTTTAATATGATTTACTTTTTGGTCAAAAATATAGACCACAGACATCACACCAAGTTTTTAAGGTATTGTTATTGATATGGTTTGTTGAAAATCATGATCTATTTATTTGGTTTTGGGTGATATGAATGTTGAGTATTGAAGTTCCATATATTTATAGTCATTCTACCTTGGGTTACCCATAGCTTGTTGTGAGGTTTTTAGAAAAAAAGGTTGGTTACTTCAAGATTTGGCCCAAACCGTGAGCTCATTTCTAGATTTAAAAACAAAATTTGTTTCTTTTATAACCCATCATGTTTTAACATTTTTCACTATATCTACTTCCAAAATGTCCTCCCCTAACCTATTAAAATCACCGTATTCATTTGTACCCTTTAGTAATTCATAATAATGGTGGATTTGGGTTTTTTATTCAAGTATTGGGCCTAGCCATGAAATCATTTACGGTTTTAAACAAATATTTTGTTCCTTTTCTATCTGATTAATTTTTTTAATATTTTTTGGTCATTGAACCTATCACTAGATCCCAAAAACTCTAAGTTAATCCCCATGTTCCATTATCTCTCTTTGAACTACATATTTATTGGGGATTAGGGTCAACTTCCTCAAGGTTTCTCAAATTATCCATATTTCAGAAAGTATTTTTTTCATTAATCATTAATATTTTTCTCATTTCCACAAAATATTATTTCCATATATCTTAAATACCTAAGGAGACTCTCCATGGAGTTCCAAGCCATTACCTCTCCTCTAAGGGTGTGGATATAAGATAATATGAAGAGTTCTCTAGTTATCAATGTGAGTTTCCTTCTCTATTCTTCCCATTCCTCCTCATCTGTCTAATTTTTTGGGCTCTATATTTTTACTTGGTTATGAAATACCTAGTTTTATATTTTCCCATGATTTTTTATGGGTTTTTTTAAATCTTTTTGGGCTGGTATTTATAGGTTTTAGGTTTTTAAAACTCGTTGAAAGGGGTTATCGAGTGTGTGTTTCCATTCCGCCTTGGTTTTGAGGTATGATCTCCCAAGAACATTCCCTTATTATTTACATTTTAAATTTTTCATTCTTTTATAACCATATATACATGTTTAGTGTTTCTGTAAAACCTTTGGATAATCTTTTTGGTGTGAAAAATTGTAATTTTTTCCTTTTTTTTGTGTAAAATGGAGTAGTTTTGTATAAGAATGCACACCACTTATTAAAATAAATGTTCTTCTAGTTTTTTCATACAGTTTGTGATGTTTATGTACCGATTTAACTAATTTAATATGTTTTTGGAATGAAAATTGGGATTTATATCCATTTTATTGTTTAATATATTTTTTTGGGATGTCATTGGGGTAGGTATCCTCTTTATTTTCCACTGAAATCCTTCTAATGATGGATTTATAACCAAGATATGGATTATATGATAATGGGAGGGATTTTGGGATATCAGTGGGGTAATTATTTTCTAAACCCAATGTCTATTAAGGTGTAAAAAAGAGAGGATATTGGGCGACCTTTTAAAAGTGAGGTGGGTGGCACTTTGATTTTTTTTAAAAGGAAAAGGTGTACCCACATTTTTTACCTAAAAAAGTGGAAAAAATAACTATAATAGATAATTAGAGATTATAGGGTCTAAATGAGCCCATAAAGTTTATTTCATACAAGTTTTATATTCAATTTAATAATTTTATTTTTAGTTTAATCCCCTCATAAACCCATTTCCACCTTAATCTTCATAAATAATTTTAAATGTTTTCACTATTAATTTTGGTTAGAATATAAGCTGAACTTATTATATAATATATATTATGATGATTCAAAATATGAAATCCATTATATAAAAGTCTATTTATATATGTGAAAATATCTATTTTATAATTAATCCTATATACATGACAAGAAATTGGGGTTTCTATGTGAAAATGTTAAAAAGTTTACATTATTTTTATATCAAAATTAAAGATGGAGATAATTAGACTCCAAAATGTGATTCTTGAGAATGGTTGAAAGTGGGATACCCTAGAAGGATTATTCATTCCATTTTTGGAGAGGCTATTCTTATTACAGGATCAAATGAATTTAATTTTAATAAGACTCATAGTTGTCATATAGGGCACAAAGTGCTATTATACCTTACTAACAACAAAGAAATAGTGGTAGAACATGCTCTCTATAAGGTTGATGGACCAAATAATAACTTTTAAATGTTTTTAAAATATGATTTTGGTCTATTTTTCTTAGTCATTTACATGCATCCTTCTAGAACAGTGAGCAATATGCGAAGAGTTTCTCATTTTTCTTCTACACAAGAAGCAATTGAAGAACACGTAAATCTATGTAATAATTATATAATTGTGATAATTTTAACTCTAAATGTAAAAATTATTTGTAATTTAAATGACCTCACCTAAATTATTTCATATTTTTTTATTTTTTAGGAGTGTAATAGGATAGAGATTTTTTAGTGATACAATTATGTGGTCTTCCCCTCAAATGAGGGATAATAAAGGCCATTGAGTTTGGGTTTAATCACTCTGAAACCTGGTTCCCAAAAAATCCATACATGGGATGGGAAATTTGATCCTTCCAAATTTTTATATAGACTTACATAGGTATGGATCCAAATATAAAAGTCTTATTGGATTTACTTGAAACCACACATGATATGGGACATTGCCTCTTCTATATGAAACCCCATCTGAATGGACAAACAAAAAGATAATCTATTATTCAGACACTATGAAAAAATCATGGTGTAATTTTTCATGTCTAGTACCATGTCATAAGATGTTTTCTGACAAAAAGTGATGACCCCATGAGACATTAGATTAATTATGACAGAAAGCGTAAATTTTTCATGGGATGCAAATTGGTTGGTCATGTGATATCTGAATGTAATAGAAAAAAGGAATAAAAATTTTGTATGGCTAAAGGGAATTAAGAAATCACCATAGAAAGGAGAAAATATGAATAAAAAATTATACCCCTTGATCTAGTTAGAATTAAAATTCATAGACCCTCTATGTAAGTGGAGGTGCGCATGGCTAGGAATATAAAATTGAACATCTTGTGTAGACCCTAATAACACAACAGGGTCAAAGGTCCGAGTTAGGTATTGAAATAATCTCACTTATTTTAATAATTGATAATTAAAAAGATGCTAACATTATCCAAATTTAAGGAATCCTAGATGATGAGTTATTATTGGGCTTCAATCATGACATCTTAGCGTGGCAGGAACCTAATCTTGAACAACTGTCATATTGTTCTAACATGGGATCCTTCTACATTGCTGATAATGTTGTATAAATAGAGTTAAACACTAATGTTACCCAAAAGTGGGTACCACTTCCCCCCTCCTCATCTTGATATCACACTCTAGATCCACTTTCTTGAGTAAAATATATTTCTAATTGAGGAAGGGTCTCAGGGTCGACATGGAATGATGTTTTGATGGCTTCAAATGGGAATATCTAGGGTGAACCATTGAATCTTCCCCCATATGACGATCAAATCAACATATGTGGAGGTATTTCTATTTACAAAAAAATATAGTGATTTAGAAGGATAATTCTTATAGGTACTCTCTTTTAAGGATGCCAAAATTAAATCTCCTCTGGAAAATGCTTATGAACACATGCAATCCATAAAATAATACACCCCTCTAAGGGGGATTTCTTTGTCTGATGATGCTATGTAATTGAATTAATTTAATAATATTATAATTGGATCTAATAAAATATATTGGGATGAGAAGGTTGCTTATGGGATTGATGATTATAAGGTTACTCAGAATGATGACAAAGTATAAGTGGGAAAACTCTAAAAGGAAGGCAGAAAAATGAAAATGGTTGAAATAAAAGTGGACATAAAAATGTGACAAATAAATAAGAGACCTTGAGAAGAATAAAATACCATAAACAATGAAGCTCTTATGTTATAATCATCAATGGATATTGTTTTCCCCATCATCCAAATACCTTATATGTTGTGTTATGCCATACCAATCTATACTTATTAGACTTGAAAAGTCAAAGATATTGTTTGAGAAATAGAAGGCTTTCAAGTGGTCCTCACATGGGTATTGTTTTATTTCCCAAAACATTCATGTTATAAATAAATAATATCTTTATATCCTCAAACATGAGTGTTATCATATCCTCTAATGCACTAGGAGTACACAAAGAATATTAGTATCTCTCAAAAATCAAGGACACAATCTTTTTATCTCATTTTTACATTCGTCCACATAATTCAAAAGGAGAAAGGATATTTGGATAGAGTTTGAGGTAATATATAGAAGCATAAGTCATACATGGATTGTAATTGGAGATTTAAATACTCTTTTGAGGCTTGATGAAAAGATTATACTTAATTTTAAAAGAGAAACATCCCTAGAATTCTTCTACTATATTGACCAATGCAGCCTTACTGAAGTGCCAAAAGATGGAGCTGATTTCACATGGAACATGTATACCTTGAATAGAAATAAATTAAGTATATTTGATAGATGATTTTTGAAAAATGATGACTGGGTGGATGCCAAGGTGGTTGATGGAATTACCATCCTCAAACATTTTACAGATCATAATCCTAGTATTATTTGGATCTACTTTAAAATTTAAAGGTCACCCCCACTTCCTTTCATATTCCACAATGGGTGGATTGTTATTTCTTATTACAGATCAATTATTTAGAATGCGTGGAAGTATTATTCCTAAGCACGCCCACTCTACATTTTATCTATAAAATTAACACATTCTAAAGGGTTTCTAAGAAAATGGATCAATATTTTTTTTCAAGTTGAATCGTGATATTAAAGCTGCTGAAGAACAACTAGCAAGCTATCAAATTTGGAATAAACCCTAATACCCCATCTAGGGAGGAAATATAATCCCTTTCTAAGTTTAATGATCTCTAAATGGGAAGGAATTTATGGATTAGAACGAGATTAATGTTTAATGGATTAAAATTGGTCATAGGAATACAAATTTTTTCTATATGTTGCATAAGGGAAAAAGGGGTCAGTCAGAGAGGATTCCATCAAAATCAATTGATGTTTACACACTACTATGAGTGAAAGTATCCATTTTTGTAGTTTAATAAATCAATGAAATATATTCTATTGACAGAATGAATAAAACACATATAATTATTGTTAATATTATTCTATGGATTTAGTATTCAAAGAATCATTCCCTCATCACACCCCCCTCTAAAAATAATGGTAAGGATTCCATATACTCTCCCAAGAAGGATAGTGAAACTATCCTAGATATATTCACAAAACAAATCTACATGTTATATTGTGATATTTTATAAGATGATATGACAAATGAAATCATTTAATTATTTTATCATTCCTAACTACTCTATGGGATAAACTATAATTATATAGTGTTAATAAAAAGTAATTGGAATGTAATGGAAAAAAAGTACTTTAGGCCAGTCTCCCTTGGGAACACAATCCCTTAAGTCATTAGAAGTATTATCATTATCTGTATGGGTGGAATCATTAAATATTACATCACCCCAAATCAGTTTGGGTTTTTCTTTGGTAGAAAAATTCAATGATACTTATTTTACACATCAAAAAGTGTGAATATCATGATAAGGGAAACAAATCATGGGAACTTTTTTATCAAAATTTACATCACTAAGGATTTTAAAACATTGAAATGGAACTTTTCACTTTAATATTCTGAGAATAAATTTTTTGTCCCATGTTTTCCTTAGATTAATTAGCACCACCATCAACTTCTCATGGTTATCTATATTAATAAATGGATTTATTATAGCCTTTTTCTATGTACAAGGGGTGATGGATAAGGGGACCTAGTCATATCAATTTTTTTCTATTACTAATGAAAAATTGAGGAGGTTCCTCAATGAACATTACTATATTTGTTTTTACAAAAAATATAAATCTACTAAAAAAACATTCACTCCATCAATATTTTTTAAGTGGATGACATCCTCCTTCTTGGTAAAGCCTCGAGAAAAATAATATATTAAATCTAGGACTTATTTTAATTCAATGAGAAATTATAAGGCCAAGACATCATCTGAAATATTTTTTTTATCTTTGGTGATAGAATTTCAATTACAATACCAAAAAATTACTAGAAAAATTAGTGTGAAGTGCTAGTTGCTCTCATTAACGTATCTCGGTGCTCCACTGTTTTGGGGAAAGTTTAAAATTTTCTATCATGGGAAAATGTGTTCTAGAATCATTAATCAATTGGATAGATGTAAGGGTAAGGATATGTGATATGATGGAATGGTGTGACTAGTAAAGACAATTATCACCACTATGACTTTGTAATCCTTTATCTCTACAGATGGATAACATGTCTCATTAGTGACCGTAAATTCATGATAAGGAACTTCATTTGGATAGGGTTAGTGCATGAAAGGGATCTGAAAACTATTTCTTGCATGGAATTTGTCAAACCCACTGAAATGTGGGGACTTGTAAAAAAGATATCAGAATTTTTAATGATGGACTTATCAATATATTCACATGGAATCTATGTATTTCAAATGAATATTATTTTGAAATTTAATCAAATAAGTTCAACGTGAGGTTTATGAATGTTTAATTGTCCTATCTTGCTTCATCTATGTGGAAATCAATAAATCACTCATTCATTGATATTATTGCTAACTCAAGATGGTTGGTAAAATCACTGTACAATTTTTATTATTTGAGTACTCCATGGGATGAAATTTCTTTTAACACACAGTATATCCCATAAAATATGGATTAAATTTCCATTTTGGAGATATTTTTTAGAAGAAACATTGAATATTTTATTCCAACTCATGTTGTATTAGGCATTCATACTTACACCTTTATGTATGATAGAGCACCAATTTAGAGGCCCAATAGAAATTTCTAAGTCAATGTCAAAGAATACTACCTGATGGAATGTGATGGATATAACCCACCACCACTATGGATTTCTAACATCATGTTATCATTCATAAAGACATTAATATTAACTCTCTTATGGAAGATTCATATAAATATATTTCACACTCACGATAAATTAGAGAAGACTGGACAACAAATTCTATCATTATGACACTTATATCTAAGGGATGAAGTGTCTATTCTGCACCTCTTTATGGATTGTAATTTTTATTAGGGATTGTGGAGATATGATATTACCATTTTAATCATTTACATATGGAAAAGAAAAAAGTTGTATCAACTATTATTTCACCTCTGCAAATATGGGAACAAGAAGCATATCCAAAACCTTCTCTTTTTTGCTACTACCACCATCTATATATCCATCTAGTTTGAAATGAATAAAAAAATTTCTTAAAATATTTATCCCTCCACCAAATATGGGAAACTATCAATGAGTATGGAGGTATTGGTTATGCAAAAGGTTTATTTCACACACATCATTGATTTTTCAAATATTTTTTCTACAATTTATTGGATTTAGAAATTCTTCTGATGTTGATATTTGGGCCATGATTTATGATGTCAAGTATTTTTTCCACCAAAATTGGAATCACAGATGGATTGAGTAAAATTTAGAAATTTTTATTCAAGTACCTAAATAAAGATCCATAAATATACCTTAGAGAGATCTACCTCATTAGATTTACTATCTCAAATAAGAAAAACATCTTTACATTATGGTTTCACATGTATATAGAAAAGTAAATGATGTGGTGGATGTGTTGTCAAAGAGAGAGATAATGAAAATGTGAACTATTTGTTAATACATAGTTACTAAGTGTTGATCATATAAATTTTATTTTTTATATATGTGTAATGAAATACTCTCTCCTTTTTAAACCTCCTTGTAGTTCCTGGATTATCTATTTACTTTTCACTGAATAAGTTTTAGGGCTGAAATTTCTCGATCCTTGATCATATTTGTATATCAAAATTCAATACTAAAATGATTCAAATGGACTGAATTATATTCATTGATATAATAATGATGTAATTTTACATTAATAAAATTTTAAAATAAAATTTAACGTTATAAATAATCTAAATGAAAAAGCAGTTTTCAAATAAAATATAGTATTTATTACTTTTCATTAAAAAATTAAACACCTTAGAAAACTACCAAAAAATTATGCTAAGCTAATTTTGATATTATGAACACAATAATAAAGTTCATTTTAACAAATAAATTTCATAAAAATTTTGAAAAATAATTTAAAATTATGTGTGCATGGATTGAACAAACCATCATTTAGAAAAATAATCTTATTTCAGAAAAAATTCATTTTTATTTATAAATTATTCTAATTTTATTTCTAAACAGTGTATAAGAACAATTTCTATAATTTAATATTTACTATTCATATGCACCAATTTAATATCATGGTGATAATGTTATTCTATATTATCATTCATTTAGATATAGGTTTTTTTGTTTTCCAAGCTATAAAAGAGTTTAAATTTGAATAAATATATATTGTGGGTTGTTTTATGCTCAGTTTTTCATGTTGTGCGCGCTATTGAATACAATGTTCTTATAAATTAATTTTAGGATGGTACATTCTCCCCACCTTAAATAAATTTCATCCTCATATTTAATAATTGATTTCAATAATCAAGGGCTTAGAATTTGGAAATACCGTTGTAGAAAAATCCACATCATAATAAGAGTTAATAAAACATCTTTTTAATGTGTTTGAATGGTATGTACAAAGGTTAATTAGAGTAATCGTATAACATAGTTTCTAGGTTTGATAACAAATATGGGAAATTAAATCATGGACATGGAATATAATAATAAATCCTGATGATTAATGGAGAGTCGTAGAGGTCATTGATCATAAGAAAGAGGGTGATCTAGAGAAGATTTATAAATTGGAAAACCATAAACCAAAATGGTTTGAAAAAGGACAATGATATCATTAAAAATAATTATACTATTAAAACAAATTTATTTAAAGATCATATTCCTATATTTTAAGAATTAAATAACTCTATTTCAAAAAAATGAAACATACATACTGGATGTATTTTTATTTTATGGGCATAATTTCATCCATTGGATACGGTTTGATCAATTTCAACTTCATCTATTAATATAAAAAAATGAATATGCAAAGATAAATTATTTTACGCAAGGATCACTGAAATTAATTTTTAACAAATCATAAGTTACGTAAAATAGTAAAACAATATCCCTTCTATATTATCTAAAACCAAATTTGATAGAAATGTTATTCAATAAAACAAAAATGATCAACTTAATAGAATGGATAAAAAGTTTACTTCAAGAATCATTATATTTTGTATGCCCAAGTTTATAATGAAAGTCACTATATCAATATTATATTCCCCATAAAATATAAAGTATTTATTATTATCACATTAAAAATATATTAATACCTTGATCAACATAATACCTTATTAAAAAAATATGTGTTTCTAAAAATAAAATCCATGTTTTTCAAATATATTCTATATATCTAAACATATAGAAAAATAATGTAAAGACAAAATAAATCATGTAATCACTAAATAATTTCCTGGTAATAAATAATATCGAATAAAAAGTCATTTTAACAAATATCTCAACATAGAGCACCAATTATGTGTTATCTTCCCTTAACCAAGAGTTTTCTAACAAGTCCAAATTCACACAGAATCGCCTTTATTGTTCCATTCAACACATACTTTCAAATCCTTTAAGAAATAGTACATCAGTACAATCCTTATATATTTAATGATTCTTAAAATAGAAATAATTTCAAAAAAAGACGTTAACAATACATTTCTAGGATCTAAATACACGAGTACATTATTCATTCTAGGCAGATTGAATCAATATCATAAGATTGACCTTGGTCCCTTAGATTCTTATGAGGTATATTCTCTGATGATTAGTGAATTCATATTCATGGTTCCCTATCTATTTATAGTGGATTTATTTCATATTACAGATTTATTTTGTCCCCTTAAATCATGTGTGTGGGTTTCTTTATCTCCACATTGGTATCAAAATCTCATTACCTTCAAGAAAGTACAAAGTTTTTTCTTTACACAATTATCACGTGGGGGAAAATAATTGTTGCCCTTATCCCCTTATTACCATTAATTATTTTTCCGATGACATCCTATTCTTCCCTTACTTCCCTTTGAAGCTATAGTACATGGCCAATTCATTTTCTATCTTGAAAAAAATATAAAACTATTCCATCATCTGAAGAAATGTTTTGTGAGACCATTGTTTTTAATATAGTTGGTGTAATACCATATAATTAATGGCTTGTATTTCACTCTATGTTATTGATGTAATCTTTATAATATGTATATATCCTTATAAAGGTATCATCAAATATTGCAACACATTCTTCATTATTTTCCTTTAACATAATAAAATTTCTCTACATTTTAGTTTCTAGTTCTTGGGGGAAATATTTTTTAATGAATGTCTTGTAAAAATCCTTCTATTAGATGAGTTAGATTTTTCATTTGTTCTTAATATAGTTGACCAATGAGTACCATTGATCAACATCTCCTTTGAGAAAATACACTATAAGTGTAAACATTTCCATTCCACTACACCCCAATTCCATTAATTATTTTTCTGTAATTGGATTAGTAGTACAACGAAATGATAGGGGATTATGTCACATTAAGTGATCCAACATAGGATAATGTAATTTTGGAATAGGCTGCTCATTATGGGGAAGGTTGTTTTTCAGAAAATGATTAAGCTGTCCTAATATAGCTATTATATTACTAGATCTGGGACGAACTATACTGGATTCCTCAGTATGGAAATCTCAACATTATCAATTATTAATGATAACCATATTTCTTCAAGGTGAAATGTCTAAAAAATAGAAAATCCTAGAATTCAAAATAAAATTATGAAATTTAAATCATAATGTATAATTGTAAATATAGTTTATAACTTTATATAAATAAAAACAAAATACATCATAAACATGGTTTGTTTTGGGATATATTTATATTCAAGTCCTATATGATGGTTTGTATTGAAAAACTGAATTATCCAAATAAAATCCCCCCGTAGTGTAAAAAGAGGTGTAAATTATGGCCCATTGTTATGCACCGGTTGAATATTGGTTCAAGACCAGTATGCTCATTTTGGTGTTATTTCCCCTAGATAACTCAATGCCCAAACTACTTCTACATGTAGTATATAGATAAGGGTTTATATCTTGTAAA
The DNA here is from genome assembly GCA_963277665.1 of Viscum album. Classification (NCBI taxonomy): domain Eukaryota; kingdom Viridiplantae; phylum Streptophyta; class Magnoliopsida; order Santalales; family Viscaceae; genus Viscum; species Viscum album. Next base: position 1,438,934 of record OY728148.1, on the reverse strand, counting down.
AACCACATAATCTATCCCTTCATAAAACATGATGATGTTATTATATATATATTCTCAATGAATATCATATTGTAATATTCCAAAATCAATGTTTTCATTAATCTAGTTACAAAGATTTCTAAAGAAAATCCTCTGATACAAACTATAGTAACCTTAACCCCTATAACACACAGCTCGTGCCTTATTTATTACATTGGAATATGATACAAGGAATGGAATTCTAAAGGACCTAACATTTTAGTAGTCTTAGTAAACTAATTAAATACTTAATTCTTGTATTCCATCTGAAACGAAGAATTAAAAATTAATTTTTTTCAAGAAAAATATTTTTCCCTTTATAATATCGTTTCACATCAATCATAGTATAATTTTTCAGTTCTTAGAAAAGGAAAAAACATGGGTGAACTTAAATGCTCAGTAAGATTTAATTAAAATAGAATATATCATTAATAAATAAGTATAATCAACATGAATGTTTAATAAATGAACACAAATTCCATTTAAATATTTTCAAAATCATGATTAAATAAGATATGATCAACATGGAAAAGTAAATGATTGAACACATGCTTCACTTAAATAATATGACTATCCTGGCAAGATATGTCATAATAAATATGGAATGGTAAGTAACTTAAAACACATGACATTTAATCAATAAATGATAATTAAATACATCTATAGAAGATATCAAATAAAAAATATCATGGATAATAATAATAACTAAATTATAAATATAGGAAATTCTCAATTATAATATATCACGAACTCATGATCATGATACTACTAAAATAAATTATTATTACAAAAAAGGTCAATAATTCTATGAATAAACCCATATGGTTTGAAAAAATGGATTTATGAAATCTTACTTATTTACCACATGAGACTATAGATATATCATTGGGAAATCTATAATCAATCTCCATGCACATATCTATGTGAAAATAATTCCTCATATATCTAATAATTGATTTAATTTATGATCAATGTACCTTATAAATAAATCATTGTAATGAAGGATGAGAATAACATATAAATATTTAACCAATCAATAAAATAAATTTCAAATTAAAACACCACATATAGAAATAATGTATTCTTTAATAGATAACAATATCCCCCATAAATAATATTGATATTTAGGGGACATAAAATGTCTTATGATTAGTGGAAAGTGAATATTCCAAATGAAATTCAATAACTATAAACATGATTCAATAAAGTAAATGTCCATAATTTATTTAGTCAAAATTATAATCAACCATCTATAGAATTATTAAGGATGGTATCAATTCATTATATTCTAATTGGAGTAAGAATAAAGGGGTTTTGATATTAATTATTAGAAATAAAAAGATCTTTAAAAACATTCTTGATGAAATATTATTTTCATTTTGAAAATCACCTTTTAAAACAAAAATTTCAATAAAAAGTATATGATATTTATATACTAAAATTACCAATGAATCATATAAAATAATCATGAATATAATATAGTGGTCATGAATGCTTGAAATTTCTTTCATTCTAAAAACACAAAAATAATGATTCCATTCACTCTTTTGGAGAAATAATAAAAATTAAAAATTAAAAAATGATTTATTTCAAAAAAATATAAAAAATTAAAAATTGTAATAAATTTATTTAATAAATATTTTTTAAGTTACTAAAAAAAATATGAATTTTTTTATAAAACACAATTTTAGATCAAAACTGATTTCTAAACGAAGAGAGAGATGATGTAAGATTTTCTTAAAAATAGTTTCCCAAATATATTAAGTACTAAAGAGTGTAAAAACAATTCTATTACTTTAAAATTTTATGACCACCCAAAAAATTAGAAAACCAAATGCTTTTATTATAAAATGACCAAATAATAACCCTTATCATTTTAATATAATCCCTTACTAAATCAATTTTTAACCTACCAATGGAAAATAATTTTACTTGATTTAATAATAAAATTGGTAAAAAGAAATAAATTTACCTTATTGGATAATATAAATTTTTATGATTCCATATATTGGGTCCATTGGGAAAAATTTTATAAGTATAATTGAAAAAAATTAACATAAAATGAATCTCCCTAGCACGATTAGAAAACATGTTTTCAAAGAGAAACTCTTGATAAGATTATAATGTTTTTATATCTGAATTAAATATTAAAAATGGTTACAATTACCTAAATTGAAATAATTTAAATATAATTTAACTATTTATTTTTTAAAGAAAATTATAATTTATAATTTAATATTATAAATACTTTAAATGAAAATGTTGTTAAAAATTAAGATTCAGTCTATTTCACTACTCATCAAAAAATAAATTTATTCAAAAAAAAAATATTAATTAACTCTAACATAATTTTTATATTATGATATCAAAAATTAAGTTAATTTTATCCCATAAATATTTTAAAATTGGTAAAACTAACTTTTAAATTATGTGCACATGGTGAATCAAAATCAACTTTTAGAAAAATATAGCTTTCAAAAAAACATTTCTTTTTCTATTAAATGATTCTTATTTTATTTTTAATATATAGATAAACATAATTTTAATAATTTATCAAGTTATATTCATATACTCTAATTTAGTGTTTAGGTTATAGTGGTATATATATTATATTTCATTTTTAATTAGGATTGCGTGTTTTCCAATCTATCGAAGAGATTAAATTTAAAGAAATATATTGTATAGGTTGTTTTATGTATGTTGTTGTGTGTCACATAATCTATTGAATAAAATATTATTATTTTATAATTTTTGAGTGTTATATAAATTGAAATTTTAAATTCAATTATTCAATAATTTAATTCACTATTAAAGAATATGGATAAAGAGGTAAATATTATAATGAAATCTTTGATGCTTTTAAAACTAGGTTTTATGAGAGAATCTTCCTTCTCAACCTGATACTTTTTGATAAAATGAAATATTGAATTAAATAAAATTTAGTGGTTTTTTAAACACTTTAATTTTTAGATTATAAAAATAAAATACACCCATAAGGTAGTTTATACACAATAAAAAAGAAAACATATGGTGAAAATATCTTATGTCTCAAAGAAAGAGATTTGAGGCTAGAAATCTCTTACCCCAAGTACGAATTATCACGTATGTTATTTTTATTTCCAAATAAATTACATAAGTTAAAAAATTATTTGATTAAGAGCCTTTTTTAGGTTTATTATTCATTTTATTTCACTGAGATATATGTTATACATAGTTTCATAATCTATTATGTTCATGTTGGACATTCTGAGAACATTCATCTTATAAATCATAAATGGATTTAATTATGTGACAATTGTAAAATGAATCAGAATTATCTCCTTTAAAAAATATTAATCATGTAAAAAATATAATTTTTATTCATCTATTATATTTTTATAACTAACTATTTATAGTGGTTATGAAAAATTAATTTCGTTACATCATATATATGCTAGTTTGTACGTACATATCGGTATTGTTTCAATTTTCAAATGAACAAAAGGTAAATAAGTTAATTATTAATAAAAATTTGTAAAAATATAATAATAAAAAATATATTATTATTTCTCTAAATCTACATATATATATTTACTATATTATACGGTGATAAAAAATAAAATACATCAGTTCACGATCAGGTAGTCCGTATATATGCAGAAGCGATGTTTTTGTTTTTTTGGACGGTAAAGATATAAGTAGAATAATTATCTACCATTAAAAATTAAATTTGTATCATGCATATCATATAATTTCGTTTTGATCCATCATAATGATTGTCCATAATATTCTATAATGAAAAATGAAATGCATCCTCTTGCAAGAAGATGGTTCACATGTACGCACAAGCGATGTTCTTATTTTTTCAATATATGTGAATGTAAATGAAAATGGGTTACTGCATAAAATTAATGAAATTTATGTATCTGTTATATACTGTTGTAATTATATGAAAAAGGTTAACATATATTTCATGTTGATAAAATATGAAATAAAATGAAAAAAACTTGTTAAGAGATATATTAATTCTTTGGGAAAGCTCAATAGGTTTAAACAAATATCAATTATTGGATTGTATTATAATTGAACCAATACCTCTATAAAATTGATACAGTTGTTATAATGCGAGTTTAAAAGTTATTGTGTGAGACAATATACATGTGAAACATGGATAAGATAGGTTAGACGGAGCTCATTTATATGTGAGGGAGAGAACAATATTGGAATTATTTAAAAGAAAAAAATATATTAATGAATTACCAAAGAAAAAGGGTTCCAAAATGACTAAAATTATAATATTAGAATAGACATGGTATGTATATAACTTTAGAATAATATTTAGAAGAAAAAATTATGTCATTTTAACCCTTATAATTTTAGTATTAACTTTTTTAACCTACTTTGACTCTTACTGAGGTAATCAAAATTTTTACCAAAGTTACTATTCTCACCACAAATGAAAGTGGCATCAAAACCAAAATTTTCAATTGAATTTAAAAATATGGAGTTAAGTTTATTAACATTAATTTCAAAAAATTGAAAAAAATAATTTAAAAACAAACCATAAAAATTGGATGAGAAATGATTACCAAGAACAAGTTTCATTTAAGTATAAATATGTTTTTCTACAAAATTTAATTGTAAAATTATAGAGACCCTAGCTTGAAGTACATAGACATTACATTTCCTTTTCAGAATACATAAATACATGAACCAAATAGATTCCCAATGATCTCATTATCAAAGTGTATTTGGAAACGTGGAACACAATCTTCTAACATGGTGAAACATCTTTAACGAATCCCATAATGATATTCCCCTTTTTTGTTACCTAAAACCATTTTTCATATACTATGGAAAAGAAAACAAAAAAATAGTGAGTTCAAATGATCACTAAGGGTAAACATGGGTAACGTAAAACAAACCATAAATATTTGAACAAAGAAATGTGAACATAATTTTTAAACATAAAAATCCTAAATCATGACATAAATCTTGGCAAGACGTAAGACGTAGACCATAAGGGAACATTAACCATGATAGAATAGAATTGGTATAAAACATGTAATTTTATAGAACTAATAAGTACATAATAAAATTTCTATAGAAGGTAAGGAATTGTTTCCACGACCATCATAGTGTACATAGTCCATTACTGAACCGAGTTTATATGTCGTTCCAGCCATGTATTACTGAACCATATTTACTTGACATTCCATCCCTGTATTACTCAACAAGATTTACTTGTTGTTCCAGCGCAGCATTACTAAACCATATTTACTTGTCATTCTAGTCATGTTTGTGTCATTATATTTAAATCTATATCCAATGAATTGAGGGGAGATATAGGTCTCAGCCATCTCATAATGGAACCATTATTATGTGTTCCATAAAAACATAAATCATCCGTCATAGCATAACCCATTAAATAAAATGGTTTTCTTATACACCATTTAATCAAAATTAATATAAAATTAATGTATTTCATACAAATAAATCCATCATAAACAGAATAAAATAAAACTAATAATAGGGATAACACTATTTCATCTTAGATGTAAAATAATTGTGACAAAACACTTGGACTTACATCTTGGGGAAAATATCCTTTCTTTTCCAAAAATGTTTTCTCTTATCAAAATGTCTGGAAATTTAAAAACAAAAAAATTTATTTTAAAATACACTTGTAAATAAGGAGATGATGATTCATGAGAATAACGCATTATGAAGGTGTAAAAATCCATCCATGCCGTATAAGATAAAAAAACATTATCCTAGTAATTTTTTTTGGAAAAGTAAATAAAATACCTCATATGGTAAACAAAAGAATGATTCCTTTCATACTATGTAGTAAATGTCAAAAATGGGTAAAAATAAATTTATAGATATTTGGATGAATATTAAACATTTTAAGAAAACATTAGTATTAAACATGGACATCGATGATAAATATAACCCCAGTAAATACTTATGAATAAACAATCTCAGATAAATTAAATATTTGCTAAGTAATCCCTTACCAATTCTAATCAGTGGAATCATATTCTGTATAAAATAAATAAAATTAAATTCATATTTAATTATCATATCCTTCATAATAAAATTCATAAATCATTCATGGGAAGCATAAACATCACACACAAAAAATTGGTCGTGTTTAAGGCATATGTCCCAAATAATTAAAAGTGAAATGAAATGATCTCTTACCTTTGGTATGGAATTCTTAATATGTATCTGAAACACTTGGATGATGTTTTAAATAATTTTTAAATTTTTATTCTATAATCATAATCGTTTGTTTGTAACATTTCTATTCATATCTTGCTTCATTTTTAAGTAACAGTTCACTGTTACTCGTTATTCAGATATTAACTAATTTATGATCTTAAGCATGTTTTTTCAAATAAGTTATTATTCTTATTTTAAGGTTATATGTGAATAATTTTCAGCATAGAATTAGTATAATATATTTCATATTTATTCATATAATTCATTTATGTGATCATTCTCTAATGAATATTACGTAGAAAGAATCACATCGCACATTGAATATGGTAAGTTGTACATACGCTCAAGCGATGATATTGTTCCCATAATTGATGAAAGAAATTGAAGTGGATGGTGTATAATACCTCATAATTAGTTTCATGTTATATTAATCATATATAGTTATTATTTACACCATTATACCTTTCCATGTATGTTGGTGGTGAAAAATAGATTACACCACGGTGTGGAAATGGTAAGCATTACGTACACACGGGCGGTGATTTCATTTTTCATTGGATGGATACAATGTGAAATTTGGTAGTTTCATATTTATAATAAAATATCAGTATACGAGTCATACTTATGTAAATAATTTATAATAAAATAACTAATTATGGACATGTAGAAGTAGAATGAAATTTGAAAGAATCGGTAGAAGAGATTACCTCTTCCTCGACATCCGTCCTTTAAATTACCTCTTAGGGAACTAGAGTTGGACTTTTTAAAATACCAGAACCACTAAAATTTTACAAGGGAAGTTGAGAAGAGAAATTGGTAGGGTTTTGACTATAATTAATGGTCACAATTTAGTGAATAAGGGAGGTCAGAGGTGCCCTATTATAGGAGAAGAGAGGGGTACTTTAGGAAACTCTCAAAATATTAATTTATTATTAATTGAATTTTGATTAAAAATGTCCAAAACATTATATAAATATAAGATAATATGATTTTGGTTCTAATACCAATCGTCTAATAATTTTTATACAAGCTTTGAATATTTTTTATCCTTATCTATTTTTTTTGACCCTTATTTTACCCTTTTTAATCTTATCATGATATCATGTTATTTACACATTATGGGTTAATGAAATTACAATATCATGTCTAAAGATCCAAAAAAAATTATTTATGATATATTTGGACTTATATGAACCATTTTTTGGAATATTTTATTTTTATGAATTTAATATCACTTAATAAATTGTTTTATGTTTAAAGTTGTGAATTATGTCAATTTTGGAAACTATTCATTCTTGATTTTTTAAAATTTTTGTAAAACCTTATTAAAAAAAGGTATTAACATGTCACTAATATTTCATTTTAATCTCAAAAATTCGTTTTTCATCTCAAAATGTTCAAATTAATTTTTTTAGTATTTATAAATTCATTTATTTGAATCATTCATTAATGAGGTAATCACTATATCATAATTGTGCCATATATAAATATATTTATCTAATGTCATGAAATAATAATTAAATTCCATGATGTAGGAAATATTTTTATCTTTATAATGACTATTTATAGACATAAATATCAGTTATATAACCTTATATTAGAAACTATTTATTAAAAGATATATGTTCATGTTATAATTATCTTCATACTAAATTAATTCTTATAAAATATCATTTTCTTATCCATGTGAATCCCTGGCATCCCAAACCAAAAGGATTCTGATGGTTGGAAATATCTCATAAAATATGATTAGAACATGTGTTAGGGTAATTTTGTATTATTAGAATATTACTTTTCACCCTTGTTTACCAGATTTACTTTTTAACCATGTTAATAAAATATTTACTGATGTTACTATTCGTATTGTCCAAAAATAAATGGTGCATATTTACACAATTTGAAAATTATGATTCCAAATATTGAATCTATTTGTCCTAATTCAAAACAAAATTGTTGAATTAATCAGTTTAAAATTAATTTTCGTCGTCAAAACCAAAAAAACGGGTTTTTAAGAAGTAGTAAAAATCAAATGGCTGACATGTGTTAATGTCCAATTTAAAATTCAAATTACTTCCAATTACAATCATTGGATTAAATTATAAAAATATAATCCAATTACACTTTAAAACCCAATTAAAAAGATAGTATAACTATATAAATAAATTAAATAAAAAGGTAGTTTCGAATTAGAATACAGTATTTTCACTATTCATTAAAAAGTTAATTTTATTAAAAAAATATCAAAAAATAAACAAAGGTAAATTTTTATGTCCCACTTCCAAAGAATAATTTTTTTCCAAATTTATCTTATAGAAGTTTTAAAAAATTAGATTTAAAATTAGTGCGACCTCAAAAGGTGGTAAAACTACATTTTTTTAAAAATATTTATTTTATCAAGAAAATTTGATTTTATTCTCATATCATATTCTATAAAATATGTAATATGAATGATAATGTTATATAAAATTAAAAATGTGGTTAATACTATTCATAATATCTTGTTTATATAATGTTTTAGTAATAAATTGTTGTTTACTGAAACTCAGTATTGAGTACAATGCAAGCAATCAAGGAAGGTATCTCTTTCATGTAACGCAAGACATATCAATGTTGCATGTAGTCAAAGTTTTCTTTAGTGTTGCAAATAATACAATCAAAACTTAGTCCATTTATAAATTGATAAAAACATATACTCAGTGTTGTGTGAAATTAATTTTATCAAAATAACTTTAAATTGTGTGTAACCCAAGCCATGTATAATGTTGCGTATACTGTAAGCTAATACGGTGTTGCATATAGTGCAAGGTAATATTGGTATCACATACAACACAATACATCAATTAAATTAATAGAATCTATCTCATAAAATCTCCGGGTGTTACAAATATTTCTCAAAATGAAATTGATAAAATTATATTTAATTAAAACTAATTAACTAATTTATTCAATAAACACAAAATATTATGGGTCCTTTCATGTACACGAAAATAAAACCCATTTTTCTTAAAATTTTGTATTTTCAACTATTTACCCAAAATTATTATTTTTCATAAAATTTAAAAATACACATTAATAAAATATAGAATTTATGATTTCAAAAATTTATAATATTTTCAAAAGCTAATGTATAAAAAATTAATCATTAAATAAAACCATATAATAAATGTATGTGAATTTACTATAGGAAAAAAATTATTTACTATTCGATTTTAAATATTACCTAATATTATTATAGCGAGTATAATTCTAAAAAAATTCATTCATGAATATTTATATGGATTGAAATTTATATATTATCAGCATTACATGTATTGTTATATTCTTCCCCCATTTATAATTTTGTTCCTAAAAATTTTATTCTTTACTTTAACAAGTGGTGTATTTTTCCTTTATAGTAGTTTTTGATTTCTATGCATCTCCTTAAATCATATGTTTTTTTTTCAAAACCTTAACCTAGTGAATCACATTATTCTGCAAAACCAACTCTATATGACCAATGATCATAATAGTTTTTTCTTCGTATGATAGATTTTATTACAACTACATTAATTTAGGGCTAAAAACATGATATGGATATGGTGCTTATTTTCTTAATAATAAAACATTAAACACATCATGAACCTTGGATAAACTAAAAGGAAATTCCCCTCAGTAAAAATATGATCCAAAATTCTCAAAAATGACACATGTCTTAATGAAAATTGTACTTAATATTCAATTTTTACTGAAATATATAACACTTTTCCTTTTTGATACTTTCATAAAAATATGATTGTCACCCTCAAAAAAAATATATTATTTCTAATTATCTACATGACCTTTATATTTCCTCTGGGTATTCCTCATATTTTTTTGAATCATCATCTCCTTCTCAACCATTTCCCCTACAAATTCTAGAACAAAAAAATTATTTCCCTAATTTCATCCCAATAATATGGAGTTTGAAACCACTTTCTAAATAATGCCAAAAATTGTGCCTACTGTAAAATTAATTGAAAAATATTATTATAAGAAAATTAAACTAAGCATAATGGTCAATCCCAACAACCTTGGTAATCCATAATACAACATCGAAGCATGAATACTAATTTCTAAATCATTATCTCTAAGTATCCATATAATTGAGGGTGAAAAGATTCATTGAAATTTAATTAAGTACCAAATGAATTTTGTAGGATTTTATAAAAATTAGATGTAAACATGGGATCATGGTCTGGTATAAAAATAGGGAACCCATTAAATTTTATGATCACTTTAATAAAAATAAATAAATTTTATCCACATATATAATATCATTAATAAGAGGAAAATGTGTACTTTTTGTCAACCAGAAAATAATTACACAAATTTAAATATTCCCTCAGGATCTCTTTGGTAATACCATTATAAAATATGTGGATATATACTCTTTTTCCCATTCTAAAACAAGGAATGGTTAAATAATCTCATTTGGAAGGTTTTATTTTTCTTTAATCTATTTAATGGTCAAACAATTAAAGAAAAATTAAGTAATTTATATTTTCATTCCATCACACATGAGATTTTCTTGAGGGTGTCCATAAATCTTTTTAGTAATAGGAAAAATATAAAATTGTTTACTATGAATGCCACTCAATACTTAATTCTTCATCTGGGAAGCACAATGCACACATAATCCTTTTTTATTATCAAACACCCACCTTTTAAAAAATTGAATTCCAAAAATTTATTATTCCATCAAAATTCTATGTTTTCCTATAAAATATGATCTTCCTTGTGATCTTTCTTATGTCTCTCTGAAAATTCATACTGTACTAAAACGTAAAACAAACTATAAGAAGTTTAAGCATGCATAATTCCTAGGCAAATATTATTAAAATAAATTACCATCTGATTGTACTATAAATATAGCATAGTTATATATGGTCTAGAATTCTAAATTAAAGCATCATATACCACATTTTTATTCATTGATGGTAATGGATCAACCAATAATAATCCTTAATAATTTCCATATTTCTTCGGTACCTGGTTTTTTACTCATAAGGATTGAGTATATACTTCAATATTTTATTACTGGTATATATTTCACACTTTATTCTATATAAATTATGTCTTTATAATTATAAAAATCTATAATTTCAAGATAAAAAACATGTGTAAGGTAATTTTTCTTGTGATGTTTCAATAGATGTGAATCATAAGTAAATACATAATAATTTTTAATCATAAAAAAACAAACTCACCTCAAACAAGAATCACCATAGAAATCAATTCGTTATTTTAAGATGGATGTTCCAAAACTGGATCATTCACCACACTTCTTTTTTATTCTAGGAAAAAGTCATCCAATGTTTTTTATCTAGAATAATTTAACTTATTTTGAAATAAATTAGTTAGTGGGATAGATAACTAAGAAATAATTTCAATAAAATTTTCACAGTATCCTAGTAATCCAAGAAAACTATGAATCTATATGATTTTTGTAGTTCATAGACATTCTTCAGGCACTTTGTTTTTAGCTGGATTAATAATTATTCCATAATTAATTAAAATATGTCCAAATAAATAAATATGCCTCATCCAAAATATGAATTTACTAAATTTTACATGCAATATCGTTTCCTACAATTTTTTAAAAATAATACATTGGTTATTTTTAGGGTCCTCATAACAGTTGGAATATTCTTAAATAGAATCAATGGAGCCAACCAAAATTAATCTAAAATATCCAAGAAAAGCCTATTCATAATTTCCATTTAAACTGTTTGAGAATTTTCCAACACAAATGGAATTACCCTAAAACCATAATTCCCTTAAATATTTTTAAACACTATCTTAGGAATTTCAAACTCATTCTACTTCAAATAACGGTACACAGACCTATAATGATTCTAACGGTACACAGACCTATAAATATTCTTAAACACTATCTGTGAAATTATGTTTACATTGTGATCATTATTAAAATCTTCATATTGGTATAAACACATTGGGGTTTACACAGTCGTTCATTAAAAAGAATTTTTTTTATAAACATTAAATATCTCTAGAAGAAATGAATCCATAACTATTGGTATAAAGACCTTGGGGTAGTATTTAGATAATAAGAAATTATTAGAATATTCAATAGTTGAAGTAGGGGTTTACACAGTCCTTTATTACTAAAAATTTCTTATTATCTAAATACTACCCCAAGGTTTTTATACCAATAGTTATGGATTCATTTCTTCAAGAGAAATTTTATGTTTATAAAAAATTTCTTCGAAATGAAGGACTGTGTAAACCGAAAAACAAACAAGACATTATCAAAATCTAAATAAAAAAGTAATTTACATAGAACCACATCATTGGATGGCCCATCATCTTCAAAAGTATACCGAAAGGATTTATCCATATATTTGTACTTGTGATCATGATGAGTTTAATTAATTATTCATATCTCTAAAAATATATTTGAATAATGAACCAAAAAATTATAATTGAAGAATTTTATTATTAACTTTTAATTATTTTATAATCATTACAATGATCCTTTTATAGGATGTCATTATCCACAAGTCCAAACATTCAAAAATATTCTCCACATATTATTATATTTTTGAAACTTATTAAACTATGGAATCATTTTTATCTTATATTAAAATTTATGTCTGGGATGTTCTTTATTATTTATCATATTAACATATTTTTCTAATTTTTTTATGAAATAAATGACCATAAATAAACATCATTTATGCTTTCTCACCAAATAGAACAAGATTCTACAAAATTTTGAATTCATCATAGTCTAATTATATTTTATATTTAGGCATAAAAAAGGAGTAAGAAAATTTATTTATTATGAATATCCAAAAATAAAATTTAGAGCATACCATGTCAATCAAGTGAATTTTTCTTCATTCATAGAAATTTAATATACCTCGTATTCGTAAATACCATGAATAAATTTTAATTTAAAATTGGGAGGCTTATTAAAATACATAATAAGGAAAATATTATTATATATATATTTTATACAGGAATAAAAATATTCCATTTCACTAATATTATTTATAGATTGCTGTGAATAATCATCTTGACCCTTAAAATGGTAAGTTAAAAGAGTCACTTGTTGATTTTATGAACAACCAATGACTTAAAAAATATTCACTAAGTATTTAACACATACAAAAACTAAAAAATGTATTAATAACAATTAAAAAATGGAGGGAAGTTTTTTATGTGATCCTTTACAATAGACATGTTCCCCTTTTGTGAATATAGTTCCTCTCTCACATGAATACCAGCACTGTTCATATCACATTCCAACTAATCTATCACAATAATGAAGAACATTATTTCAATTAAAGTAACTATACATTTCTAATTTAGAAGGATATTTTCCTTCTAGTACCTTCTTACTTCAGCTTCTCTGATTTCTCTATATAAAACCATTCTAAACCAGCGTATATTAGATGAATAATCATAGTAATATGAATATTATCTATCATGTCAACATAACAATAAATTATAATATTTCCATGGTATTATATTAATATTATCCTAACTTGTAAATATATCTAAACCTTTTCTATGATAACAACTATAAAGATACAGAATTAACAACTTACATTATATTTAGTTTCAAAAAATGAATACTTATTAGTTTATCCATAAGGACCTTCCCAGGTTTAAATCTTTAAAGAATTAGTTTGTAATTATTATATAAAAAACATTATCATTTCCAAGTGTAAAAATTAACTAGGTATCTATTTTTTCATAATATATTACTTTTCATATTAAATATGTTCTCTTTTCATGAAAAAACATCATTATGTTGAACATAACTTCATAAATATTTATATACCTCCTTAAAACCCTATGAAAAAAATTTGAAAATGTGGGATGATCATAAAAAAAATGTTTGGGAAATAAAAATAAGAATTAAAGAGCCCCAATAATAAATTTCTAAACTATGATATCATCAAGGAGATTTTCCTTTAAAATAATACAAATTTCTCTCAAATATTAATTTAATTACAGATGAAATTAGTTTTACTGCCCAATGTTTTCTTAAATTTTTTTGAAGTTATTTATCCAAATTCAAAATCATGAGGGCTACTTAGAAATCATTATAATCTTTAAAAACATTCCACTTACCCAATAAAATAATATTCCTTTAATAAAATAATTATATTTACTTATGAAATAAAACTATTCACCTAAAATTCACTATCAAGCATAAAATATTCATGTTGGTTCTATGAGATATCATCTTCATGGAACCCTTACAAAATATGATGAAAATTAAATAACTAAATTTGTTATTTCAAACATAATTCTCTTGAGTACATAATCAATTCCCAAATTATTAATGATCTATGTTGGTGTGACCATTAATCAAAAACAATTTCAAAGGACCATAACATATATAAAATCTTAAATTTTGATATTAAAACTATCAAAAATATAATTTTGGGCCCATAAGTAAAACATTTTTAGATATTGATATATCCATTTCATTTAAAACCCAATTTCCAATTCTAAAATACCCTTAAAAAATTAAATAATTTTTTTTTAAATAAAGAAATCAAAATATCAAATAAATGTTGTGGTGGTTGGATAATGTAGTCTATGTAATATATTTTAAAAGAAAATTCCTTTTGTACTTTATAATTAATTCCAACATTAAATTTGAAATAATAAAAATTATTCTTTTAAAATACCTTTATAATAAAGTAAAGGGAGAGGTAAAATGAACTTTTTAATACAATTATTTAATGATTTACTCATCCATTAACAAAATTTATATTGAGGGGAATGATTATAAATAAACATCAAAGACATTTTAAAACATGGTTTTATGATAGAATATACTTACAACATAGTGTCTTTTGATCCATTGAATCATTAATGGAAATACTTTTTAATAGATTTTTAAACACCTTAATTTTTATAAAATATTGATAAAATACATCAATATGATAATTTATACACCACACAAAAAAATGTGGTGAAAATAGCCTATGTCTTGGTGAAAATAGCCCATATGTATGCATGGGTAACGTTTCCATTCTCAAAAAAAACATTAGTGGTTGATTGTGTGAATTATTTTAACATTACATAATTATAATTATTTAATAAATATAATTTTATTTCTTTAAATCCACTAAAAAATATCATCTATATGAGACTATGATGAAAACTGAAATACATCGTTTCCTTATGTGGAAGTCTTCGCATAGAATGGAATAATATTTTTATATTTTATTGGATTATAAATAATGAAGTAAAACATATAATTATAATTATACACTTAAATTTATATCATATATATCACATTATTTCATTTGGATCCTTAATTATGACCTACCATGTGATACTATGATGAAAAATTAAATACATTAACTTGTGAGGTGGTAGCCCTCACATACACAGAAATAGTCTACTTTATTTTCTATAAGTTGGATAAGTAGACGAAAAAGTGTAATACCATAAATATAATAACATTTATTTATATGGTAGATATTGATTTTTTTATATGAAATTTTTTAATATATTTTTGATGGATTTAAAAGAAAAAATAAAATAAAAACCATTGATTAAGAACAATTATTTTTCTTTGGATAACCTTCTTATGTTTATACCTAATTCCTTATTAAGATTGTGTTTTGATCGAACTAGGAAAAATAATACATATAGGCGGAAGATAATAATATATTTATGTATTTATTAACTAATCTAATTGTCTCTTTAATTTTTAAAAATAGATGATAGGTGGTGTCGTTTTATAAGTGATGTAGGTGACACACATAAAATGTTTCCAAAGGTTAAAATATATTATTTTCTAACTCATAAAAATGTATCCAAAATGACTCAAATTTGAAGACTATGTGATATCTGGATTAAATATGACAATATAATTTGATTTAGATAATTTTTTATCATTTTTACCCCAATTTCTATATTTATATAACTTTTGGCTAACATTAACTCTTACTAAAGTAACTAAAATTTAATAAAAGATACTAATAATACTGACCACAAATGAAATTGTAATCATTAGAAAATTTGGAATTGTTTATTCAAAATATTGATTAAAATTTATTAAATTTAATTTCTTAAAGTGTTATAAAAATTAATTAAAAACAATCCATCAAAATGATATAAAAAACTTTTTTTCAGAAAATATTTTTTGAACTAAATATTTTTTTAATACAGATATCATGTGTAATATTAATTCCAATGACATAGATTGGTATAATTTTTATCTAAATTAAATTATAAAATATTAAGACCAATACCAAATGGAATTTTACTTTTTAGATACATGAAATTAAAATACATATATCTTAAAATTTGATATTTTCAAATACTCACCAAAAATTAACTTTTTCATGAAATACTAAAAATTCACTATAATATAATACTAGTAAATGAATTTTGTTTGAACAAAACTACTCCATTTTTAATTAGAAGATCGCATAATATTATTCTAGTAAATATAGCTCTTTAAAATATAATACATGAATATTAATAAAGAAAAAAATTGATATAATATCTATATTACCGGTGATGTTATAGAATGGGAATATTTTGTTTTATTGGTAGATATTTATCATAATAATTTCTATTATGTTTCTATTAGGATATATTTATCGGAACTATTTTACATGAGATCATGTTGATAACCATTATGTTGCATCGCAGTTAGCAAGGCATAATTCTATAAACCTATAAGATATCAGAAACTTTTTATTTGGAAAATATTATTTGTAATAGGGTTTAAATAAATATATATTGGTAGAACATCTATACCAATCAATAGTTTCATCATCCCATGTTTTTTTCTAGAGATCATGTCATTCTTCCCGTCTCACATCAATTAAGACTGTGATTATTATCCATGTAATGTATAATATCTCTATATTCTATTATACTATTTTAGATTACAAAGAGAGATGGGGACGTTTCTTATTCATTGATATTTCATATGATATATAGTGTAATTTATAATTTATTTCATGTATTGAATACAAGATCATATAAAGAAAATCAGTGTCATAAGACTCATTATGATTGTAACATCCCCATCAAACCCATTTTCTTGAGTTAGGTCAAAGTAGATACCAAAAATAGGTGACATTCCTAGGACACCAATGGTTGTAAATAAATGATGAGGGTTAAACAGAAGAATATGAGGGAGATTTTTTCCTAAACCACAAACAAAAATCCATATAAAGTGATCATAATGACGATAAACTTATAAACAATTCAAGTGATGGATATATAGGATGCTTAGGATAATATCAAAAAAATCAAAAAGAAGGAACATGACAAAATCAAAGTAAAAAATTGGAATCAAATTCACTAAACATATAAGACACCAATGTAGTGACAGACATGTGAACCAAATTAGTTCAACTCTACACTCCAATACATGACCAAACACAAAATATCTATCTCCAAACATCCACAATATCAACTAACATGGTGATACACTAGTGAAGTACAAAACCTATTCATTTCCTACTTCATGGAAGACAACATCTACATATTAATAAAGGTAAATATTCAAGGGTTGGTATAACAAACCTATAGAAACCCCCAACATTCCACTAATGAAAAAAATGATATTAGTTAATAGTTTTTTAAAAGATTAATATGGGTATCCAGAAAATTAATGTAATCTATAAATATTTAATTATATAAATAGATTTATCAAAGGTGTTTGTAAAATATAAATATGGTGATAAAAATTGTTTTTACTCAATAAAGTTTTTTTAAAGAAGAAATATTTTCTCAACCCACCAATTCCATAATTCCAATCACATGCCCATGAAAACTAATACCTCCTAAAATAGTCAAGTGATCATGGGTAATTTCATCCATGATCCATTCACATATATTTTACTTAAAATATATTGGAATAACAATTTCATGTTTCTTCTCCAAAACACACAAGTACAATATTAACCTCCCCAAGTAGTCCTATTATCATGGTAAAATGTTTCCATTATATAATTCCACAATTTCCATGTTCTCATGAAACCCAAGACATGGTGATTAAAATCATTTAACCTCTTTTATTTTCCAAAATATTACTTTTATGAAAATTATTATTTTTAATAGCTTTTGGTGTTACCCACACCCCCAAAACCAAGAATGATAATAAACATAGGGTTTTTTAGAATGTTATTATAAATAATTTATTCATTCAAACATTAAGGTATCAATCAAATTATTATTATATTTCACATTCCAAGGAATGTAGAGGAGGAAAAAATGACTACCTCACATTCATTCACTACAAAGAGTCATTCATTAACCTCGAATATCTAAGCCTTACAATAAGTTCCACTAATGAATCCTGAGAATAATTTTCCATAATTTTGCTAATCCCATATATGCGAGCATAATAGACGAGATCTATAGTTTCATTCAAGATGAAATGAACTTATCTATGATGTAGTTTAATAATGGAGTTTAACCTCTAATTTTTATTATAGAACACTCAAATTATCATTTTAATTTGAGTATGTATGTTGAGGATCATGAAAAATAAACTCAAGGAACTATAAAAATAAACAACCTATATCTACAGATGAGGAATGGTTTTTTTATGAAGATTTCATGTTTAAATGATAATTTTCATACAATTTAATTATTATCATATAGTTTGATATATTGTGTGATAGTAATGTAAGTTGGATCTATCAAGAAAAATTCCTAGCTTCATGGATAGAGGAATGGTTTTCCAAAGTCATGGTTCTTCCTATTGACCCCCAAAGAACTCACACAGCTTCTTACAGACATGATCATAGATTCATCTAACCATTCTCAAACTGTAAACCATCAAAGACTCTACAAAAACCATCCATGAATTTCTAAAAACTTTTTATGTCTTAATCCAATCAGTTAAAAACATTAAATAATCCATAAAAATACTAAATAAATCAAACAAAGGATGTTATATTATCCCCATAACTTGAGTTTTTAACCTCATTAATCAGGAATAGGTTCGTCCATTATTCTCACATTTACATATCTCATTACAAACCCTCTTATTTAATTTTTTCTCTACATCCATAATACTCGAACCAAGGAAATAGATCTCCCACAAAAGTTATTCTATAATATATCTAGAATTTTTATATGTTTGTGGATGAATGTCACATCCATATAAAGTATATCATGATCTCGATTGATTAAATGAATAAGATACAGCTTGTACTTCATCATTTTAGATACATGAAACACATTATGGATAGAATTAAATATTTTTTGTATGAAAACCCAGTATGAAACACCACAAATTCATTCAAGAATCTAAAATCACCCAATATACAATGTAGCTAATTTATCTAGATTTCCTAAGTTATGATGAACATGTATTAATAACACATTTAAATGTACATGATCACTAAAATTAAAAGACAGGTCAATGATGATGATCTAAATAAGACTAATGATGAAATCTTTACATAAACATCTACTTCAAGATCATTTGGATCTTTTTTATAATCTAAGTGATAAGGATGGGCCCAATTATTAAGTTCTCTCATATTTTCACATAAAAAATGGATAATGAAAATTATTTACATAATATGACTTAAACAGGTCCATAAGTATCATGTCCTAATAACTTTTATGATATGACAACTCCAATAATGATATATGATATTCCCATGAACTATGAAGTCCCTGAAACTTTCCCGAAACATATATTGCAATGACTGAAATATGGATTTAGATTACCCATCACAATAAGGATGATTTTTTTATGATCATAATCATCTAAATGTCAAAACATATTTTTTAGAACACCAAAACCAAGATGTTAACTGAGTACCATATCTGATTTGATTGGACATGGTACTTAGTGCATCTTGGTCACTTCTTAAATATAAAAAATATTCCTAATCGTTTCCTGTATTTGACTATCTAATTTTGAGGGAATTTTTCGACCTTGTAAGTCAATCCTCAATCTACTAAATAGCATAATGTTTTTGAATCATATATAATAGAATTTTGAGAAATTTTATAGTAATCTATAGCCATTTCCGAAAAGATGATGTCATTGATTAAGGTGTATCTGTGGGCCATTGATGATCATACTTAACCCTCTAAAAATTTAAGAATTTCTTACCCTAATTTTTAATATTTTTTTCCTTCATAACCCTGAGAAATTATATTTCATTGCATTATTCGTTTTTCTAAATACCCACATGAATAACTTATTTTGAATGGTGATGTTCAAGAAGAATTTTTTCTTGGGATTACTGAGGATCTATTATTAATTTTCTAAAATGAAATATCGATTATGGATATTTAGTCCAACCATTTATGGTGTACCCACTATTTAGGATTTTCTAAATTGTGATGAAATTAGCATCTAACCATTTACCCACTTTGAAAAAGATGTTTAAAACATGACCACAAGTGATCATAAAGAAAAATAAAATTTTATTTTGTTGCATATACTCCAGATGCATATATATAGTAACACTCATCAACTACCACTAGTCACAAGCCTCTCCGACCACTTCATTTTATGAATTTTGACTCAAATTATATTCCACATATTTCCCTTTCCCTAGTAAATATATCAAGTCAAAGTAAAACAAGTGAAGATACCTCATCCATCATTATTTATTCATGTTCATGTGTAGCTACGAAATCATATGCTTTAATCTCTAATGATCTACCATTGCATTGATCTTTTTTTCCAAAGATAGAGTGGTGACACAATTTAATGTTAGTTAACACTACTATTAATTATAGGTCATCCATTGGATAATTTTTATGTTCTCAATTTTCTTGAGTTATCATCCACCATAAGATCTCCCTACTTGAGAATACAAACCAGACCTGTTCCAAACCTCTCATAATAAAAACATAACCCTAACCAAGTTATGGAAAGATTTGTATGTATTAAAAATTGATCCTAGCATTAAAATTATCGATGGATTTAAAATATGTATCATACAATATTAATGAATTTCACTTCAAGGTCAATATAGTCATATATGTAGAAAGCCCTAAAAATCTAAAATAAAGTAAAGATAATAGGCTTTCAATCATATAAAAGATATATTCCTAAAGAAATTTTTGGCTAGAAATCAATAAATATCAACATTGATCTTCAAAAGAACCATATACATTACTTTTTATAAATTCCTTTCTAAATAAAAATAACTTCTTGAATTAAGAAATAATACCTAGAAAATTTATAATAATGTTAAGGTTCGAAAAATTTTCTCAAAAAAATATCTAAGTGATACCATGCTCATTAAAGTTCCTAGATTAAACCTAAATTACATCAATAAATATGAAAAAATAGAATTGAGGTACCTAGGGAATTTATGGTTCATCAATGATATGAAAACCATAGGTGAATTAGTCATAAAAAGGAGGGTAAAAATTTAAAAATGATTGTAAAGACATATAAATTATGTCTTTGTAATATCCTCTATTGAAACTATGAGTTGTTTTTATCTTGATCAATATCAATGTTAGATAACAACTTTAATTTCTCAAAATGGTCCCATTTACAATCAGTGTGAAGAAAATGATATTTATTCTTTATCATACATTGGCATAGATTCTGATAATCAACACATAATTAGAGTGAATTTTCATTCTTTTATGAATAAATTGGATTATAAAATGGAAATATAATAGGTCTTATAATTCCATTCCTACCTCATTCTTAGAGATATAAATTTAATTATCATTGTTCTAATAAATCCATTCTCTATGATTGATGTGAAATTAGACTAGTTCAAAGCAGTATATTTATATTAATTTTCTCCCACTTAGATAGAAACCCTGAGAAATAATTTGAAAATACATTCAGGAATAAGTTCATGATAACTAGAAGATCTATATTCTCAATTTCATCTACAGTTCCACAGTCTGTATATCCAACTAGCAGTAGATGGTTTCATCTATTGTTATTAATGTTACTTCTCTTCCAATATTAATATCCCAAACACCAATTAATACATTAATGGTACCATTAATGGAGGTAAAAGTAACTTCACAAGCATATAATTTGACATTTTCATTAAATTAAACTAACCATTCCTTTCCAAATATCATATCATAAACATACATCACAATGCATATAAACTCTAAGAGAAACTTCTCTATCTCAATGGTATTGAAACATGTTCAAAACTCAAATCATCTTCACTCCTTTTCCCCGAGGGTTTTCTAAACACTCATGACATGAGGTATCCTATAGACCTAAAATAAAAATTATTTAACCACTTCAAAATAAATAATGCAATTTTATACACCATTATCAAATAAAACTTGTATAGTGTCTGAGTTAAAAATAATGGTACCTCACACCATGGAGGGACATGAATGCTTGATCGGAATTTTATGTTCAAATGTGTATAGTTTTAGATCACCCCCTCCTGTATAATAATACTTAGTATGATTCCCTATATTCCCATAATTATGAAACATATTTGGATATATAAAAAAAATCCTTATTATTGTTATAAAGTTAACCACCATTAATGAATCTAGTTTTAGTGCTGCAACATGGTGGATATTACACTAATCTAATAGACTTGGTCTACAGAACCTTGCTACCCTGGGAGTAGCCCTCATTTTTATGTTTATATCCTACACTATATTTCCCACCCTCACATGGATGGATAAAGGTTCGTAATCTACAGGGAATTCCTTCCATATCTCACCCTCCTTTCCCACCACCGTGTTCACTATTAAAGTATAACTGCCGAGATGGAAAACCTATGAATTTTTTTCCAAATTCCAAAAAGATGAAATAAAATAGCAGGAGGGGTTCCAAAAGATGGTTACAAAAAATATTAAAAAATAAAAATATTTTAATAAAGGACTTATAAAAAAATTAGTAGGCAAAACCGTTTTTCCCAAAAATAAAATCCACTTTTAAAATAGATGAAACAGTTTATCCAACACCAAGTCTATAATTACACTCATAGAATAATGAAAAATTAGGCCTCGTAAAACATTCTTATGATCATGTTATCTTTTATGCACAATCGATTCACGAAGAATTTACAAAAAAATAGATTATCAAATCATTTTCATGTATCCACACACATACGCACCCTAGAAAACCATGGACCTCACAAAATAGTTAGTGAAAATGAAAAATTAGATCCAAGATATAATTTCTAGATTCATAAGTACACACAAAACTGATGTTATGACTATAATTCCATTAAACTATTTTAATTTACCAAAAGATTCATTTTTGAAAAACCATTAATTTAATTCCCTATGGTGTTACCCTGACCCTTAGAACCAAGAACAAGAACAACCATAGGGTTATCTAGAAGCATTTTATAAATAAATTTTTCATTCAAATTGGTAAGAATCAATAAAATTCATGATAATGTTTACTTTCCATGGAAATTGGGAGGTAAAAACCGCCTACCTCAGATTAATTCGGTACAGAGGTTCCCTTACGTTCTTAAATATCTAACTATTTCAATATGTTCCTTTAGTAAATCATAAGAAATATTATCTATAATATTTAATATCTCTTTTAATAAAAAAACTATCCTTTATCTTATGTTTCATTTAATAAGAAATGGATAGATCTATGATGGAATTGAATGGTGATGTTTGATCCTAAAATTGATAGGATCAAATTCTTTAATAATCATTATAGTCAGAGCTTGGGAATCTAAGATCATCGAAAAATTCATTTTGGTACCCTATAAATGATATCCTAGTTCACCAGGGAAAGAATTTTCCTTTTCAAACATGTTTTGAACTTAAAATAAAATTTATATGCAATTTAATTCTTGTATCATAGTTAGGATGTATAATTGTAAAAATAGTGTGCAAACCATGTGAATAGACTCTATGAGAAAATATTCTTAGTTTTATGGTCATCTATATGGTATGAACAAAATATGTTTCAATCTTTGAACCCTTCCATAGACCCCTATACACCCCTATCATTTTCTTAAACACATGGGCATGGTTTCTACAAACATTTCTCTAACTGTGCATGTTAAAAATTTCTTATGATACCTTAGAAAAACATCTTGAGTCTTAATTTAAACATTACCTAACCATAAATATGACAAAAAAATGAAATACCTCAAACAATGATTTTTCTAATAATTATGTGGAATTTTATGCATATAAATCTTCCCTAATATGCTTATTTGTGTTATAGATTATATTGAGTGGGTCTAGAAAAGGGATAAATTACACATGAATGTGTTCTATGAAATCATGGACCAGTTCTAGAGAGGAATTATGAATGATAAATAGATGTTTTATCTCAATGGTCAGAGTTGGGGTGTTAAATTCTATTTCCTAATGAAGAGAGGCCATATGTGTAACATCCCAGGTAAATAATGAAATATTACATTTTAATATTTTTTAATATTTTTTAATTACATATTAATTTCACATTAAAGGGGTTTCTATATTCAATGACGTACTTGATACACAACAACAGGTTTCTTTAAAATCTTACATTGTACGATAATATAATATTATTATTATAAATGGTAGTTATCACCTAGCCATTGTATTAGAGGAAATGAACAGAACTAACTAAAATATGATTATACATGTTTGTTAAATGTTTTTACATTTATCTAACAAAAGTTAGAGGCTTAAAATGTGAATGAATCTAATTTTAAGCATAATTTTCATTAAAAGGTTGATTTACTGCCATTTAATGGGGAACCCTATTTAAATATAGTTTTGGACACTTTTATATGTTCTATTTGACCAAATATATTTATTATTTAGAATCAGGATATAAAAATTTACATTGGGTAAATTTTTGGTATATTTCTGATAAAATTATTTTTTTAATAAATAGTGAAAAATACTGTATTTTAATTCAAAACAGCCTTTTATTCTAATTTATTTGTCTGGATAGATTATCTTTTTAATTTGTTTTAATGTGTAATTAGACTATATTTTTACAGTTTAATCCAATTTTAGTAATTGTAATTAATTTCACATTGAAATTGGACATAAAAAAGTGTCAATCTTTTGATAGTTAATATTTCTTAAAAACACGCTTTTTGTTTTAATAGAGGAAATTAATTTTAAATTAATTTATTCCACTTCTTTGTTTTGAATTTTATAAAAAATGATTCATTATTTTGAATCATGAGGTCTAAATTTTGTAAATAGGTAACTTTTATTTTTAAACATTATGAATATTTACATTAGTAAATATTTAATTTACCATGGTTAAAGGGTAAATCTGGTAAATAAGGGTAAACAAATATTACTATAATAATATAAAATTACCCGACCATGTGTCCTAATCCTATTGGTTGATACACATCGAACCATGATCATCCTTGGGACTATTTTTGGACCCCATGGGGTCACTAGGTAGTGATAATGACACTTTATTTTAATTAACTTAAAGTAAAGATAAAAATGACATAAACAAATATCTTTTAGTAAATTAATATTTACATAGGGTAATATAAGATATAATTTAGACTATAAATATTATTTGGAAAGATAAAACAATTTTCTATATCTTGGTATTTTTTTAAAAAATTTAGACGTCAATTAAATAATATAAATTCTGACACAATAATGATGCAGTGTCTATCTCATTAATAAATGATTTAAATAAATAAGAATATAGAGATTAAAATTATATCCAATACCTATCCAATCACTAGTACAGAAAACATTTTTAATGTCACCATTTTTTACACCAATTATATATAACCAACGTGAAAATACGTGATTCGTGGTTTTTTACATCGGTTATTTTATAACCGACATAAAAAATACGGATAGTAAATTTTTCCCGTCGGTTATTTTAATAACCGACGTCAAAAACCCCGCGCGTTCGTTTTTTACATCGATTATAAAATAACCGATGTAAAAAACCAAAGCGCTCCATTTTTTACTTCTGTTATTTAATAACCGATGTCAAAATGAGGTATCTATGAATTTTTTATGTCGGTTATAAAAAAAACGACGTAAATAAGGCAGCATCTAAGGCCTTTTTGACGTAAGTTATTAAATAAACAACGTAAAAACCCAACCCACTGAATTTTTCACATTGGTTATAGTATAACTGACATCAAAAACCACCAACCAACAGTTTTTACGTCGGTTATAAAATAAGCAACGTAAAAACTGTGGTTTTAGATTTGTTTTTTATGTCGGTAATAGAATAACCGATGTAAAAAACCAACACACGGCTTTTTTACGTCGGATATAAAATAACTGATGTAAAAACTACGTAATATGATACATTTATAATGTCAGTTATTTAAAAACCGAGGTTATAAAACATTTAAAAAAATAACACGCCCCGTGGATTGTCATTGCTGATTTTTCGATCGACAGACCGGCGATTCGTCTCTCTCGTGTGGAAAACCCTAATTGACTCTTCGGTCTCATTTCATTAAACATGTTTTCCCATCATCGTTTATCATCTTTACTCTCCTCGGATCTATCATCTCCACTCTCAGAACTCAGGTTAGCCTCCCATGACTTTATTTCATTCATTTTTTTCAGATAGTCTATATTTACGTTTTTTGATTTTTTTGTTTAAACTAGGTAAGATTCTTCAATTTTGAACCCTATTACCTCATTTTTCCATCATCAGAATATTTATTATAACCATATCTATTAGATCGACTCGCAATATTAACATAAGCCTCACATACTTCTATTTTGTTTTTTTTTGTTTCGTGGATGCCCGACATTGATGGTAATTTTTGTTTTCATTGAGAACTAATGATCTCATTCACCTATATTACTGCAATTTATATGTAAATCATTGTGATACCCCCATTCCATGTACCAGTGTGATTTATTTTATAATTATATTTGGTTTTTCATGGTGGAATGTTTGTTTTGGATCTTGGTTGTTTCTATTTTGGGTATCACTATTTGTAGTTCCACAATCTATTGATGTCACTTATTTTCGTGGACTATTATAAGTCTTCATATGCTATTAAAACCCGATTCATTATACAATATAGCATTTTAGACAAGTAGGAGATACAGTTCATGGTTCTCATTTTGAATAATGGCATGATACCACAACTAGTAGCTTGAGGTTAAAATCCCTAGATATGCCAAAACTAGTAGCTTGAGGTTAAAATCCCATTGTTCTGGGGAGCTGTCAAGAGGGTTAGTGGCTGTCCAGGGGGTTGGGGGTTGTGTAGAGGGTTGGGGGTGTCCAGGGAGTCCATGGAGGTGGGGGGGGGGTCCAAGGGGGTGGGGCGGCTGTCCAAGGGGGTGGGTGGGGGGGGGGCTGTCCAAGGGGTGGGCACCTATCCAGAGGATTTGGGGGGTTGTCCTGGGGTGGGGCCTGTCCAAAGGGTTGGGGTGTCTAGGGGGTAGGGGGTGAGGGTGAGCTGTCTAGAGGGGTGGGGGCTATCCACGGGGTGGGGGTGGGGGATATCCAGAGGGGTGGGGGCTGTCCAAGGGGGTGGGGGTGTCCAGGGGGTGTCCAAGGGGGTTGGGGTTGTGTTTAGAGGGTTCGGGGGGCTGTCCAGAGGGTTGGGGTGTGCAGGGTGTCCATGGAGGTGGGGGGGTGGGGAATCCAGGGGTGTGTGTATGGGCGGGGTCCAAGGGGGTGGGTGTGTCAAAGGGGATGGGGGTTGTCCAGGGGGGGGGGGCTGGCCAAGGGGGTGGGGGCCTATCCAGAGGGTTTGGGGGGCTGTCCGGTGGGTGGGGACTGTCCAGAGGGTTGGGGGTGTCCAGGGGGGTGTCTAGGGGGGTAGGGGGTGGGGGTGGTGTCCAAAAGGGGTGAGGGTGCTGTCTAGAGGGGTGGGGGGATGTCCAGGGGTGGGGGTGCCCAGAGGGTTGGGGGGATGTCCAGAGGGCTGGGGGCTGTCCAAAGGGTTGGGGGTTGTCCAAGAGGGCACCCAAGGGGGTGAGAGGTGGGGGTAGTGTCCAGAAAGGGTGGGGGTGCTGTCTAGAGGGGTGGGGGCTGTCCAAGGGGTGGGGGCTATCTAGAGGGGTGGGGGCTGTCTAAGGGGGTGGGATGGTGTTCAGAGGGTTCTGGGGGCTATCCAGAGGGTTGGGGGTGTCTAGGGTGTCCATGTAGGTGTGTGTGTGTGGGGGGGGGGGGGGGGGGTTAAGGGGGCTGACCCCATTGTTCCATGGTGATTGGATTTACATTGTGATTATCTCCATTTGAGTTTTTATTTTAAATTTGATTTCATTCTCAGGTTTACTCCATTTTCTCGAATTTTCTATCAACCATTGGCGGACCCACATTTTTCTTTGATTTAATGGAATTTAAAACTTTTATATCTAACTATATTTTCTTTTTAAAATCATATTGAAGCATATTTTTTTAAATATGCATAGATTTGTTTTTATATTTCAAATTTTTTTTACATTCAAATTATGATTTTTTTCATATGAACATATATTTGTCTTATGTTAAAAAGATTTATAATTTTGATATTTGTTATAGGTAATAATGAGTCGATACTGGATTACGGCACATCAGATGTGAAATTAACATGAGGAAGGTGTTGATGCCTTTTTGGAATTTTCTAAATGAAATGTTCCAAGTAGTGACATTTTTTTATGTCCTTGCCTGAAATGTTTGAATATGAAGAAGTTGAAAAGTAGAGAGATAAAAGATCATCTGATTTGTCATGGTTTTAATCCGAGTTACAACCCTTGGATTGGGAATGGTGAAACTTGAAGGAATGTCACTGATGATGATGATTCGCAAGATGGTAACTTCGATGGAATTGAAGAAATGATTCACGATATTGTAGCAGAACAAATTGAGATAAAACCGACAGTTGCGCGTCAATATGGTGATGCCAAAAAACCATTATATCATGGTTGTACAAATTTTACGGTTTTGTCTGTGGTGTTAAGATTGAATAACCTGAAGGCGAAACATGGATGGCGTTACAGAAGTTTTATAGAGCTGCTACAATTAATGAAAGACATTCTTCTAAAAAGATAACGATCTTCCAGATTCACATTATAAGGCCAAGATAATATTATGCCCGATGGGATTGGGATACAAGAAAATAAATTCTTGTCCGAATGACTATATTATATATATATGATGGAATATGAATTTCTTTCAGAGTGTCCTAAATATGGGACATCACAGTATAAGGTGAAAGAAAATCACAGGCTAATGTAGAGATTACAAAGATCCCTTAAAAGGTATTTTAGTATCTTCCTATAATACATCATTTCAAACGTTTATTTTTTAATCCACATGATTCAAAAAGGTTAAGATGGCATGTATATGAGAGGTTATGTAATGGAAAAATAAGTCATTCAGCTGATTGTCCACAATGGAAGAAAATTGATGAGCAGAATTCTACATTTAGAAATGAAATTAGAAATCTCAGACTAGGGTTGTGCACAGATGGAATGAATCCATACCGAACCCTCAGTAGCGCACATAGTTCATGGACTATTTTATTGGTAATTTACAACCTCTCTCCTGATGTTTGTATGATGTGAAAATATTCCATGTTGAGTATAATGATCTCTAGTCCGAAGCAACCCGGTAATGATATTGATGTTTACTTATCACCGTTGATTGATTATTTGAAACTTTTATGAGCTAATGGTATTACAGTGTATGATTCTTATAAAAAAGAATATTTTCAACAGTATGCAGTGCTTTTGTTCACTATAAATGGCTTCCCAACATATGGAAATTTTTCTGGATACAGTGTTAAAGGCCATAAAGCATGTCCAATTTGTGAACAGCAGACGCCATATTGTCAATTGCATCATGGGAGGAAAATAGTGTACATGGGTCATTGAATGTTTTTGCCTATGGATCACCATTATAGAAGATTAAAAGAAGCATTCAATGGCACACAAGAATTTGATATTGCTCCAAAACCTTTATCCCAAATCTGTATTTTGAGAGGGTGAAAATCCTTGATGTGAAATTGGGAAAGACATAGAAATCTAGTAATGATAGACATATTTGGAAGAAAATGTCAATATTTTTTGAGCTACCATATTAGAGATATCATGAAGTTAAACATAATATTGATTTCATGCATGTGGAGAAGAATATCTGTGATTATTTGATTGGAACGTTGTTAGATATTAAAGGGAATAAAAAAGATGGGTTGTATGCAAGATTAGACTTACTATCAATGGGAATATGTTTGGAGTTATCTCCCACTCCTAAAGGAAGACGAACATTTCTTCCCATGGCTTGTCATACATTATAAAAGAGGGAGAAAATTATGTTTTTTCAGTGTCTTCATGATATAAAAGTGCCTCACGGTTAATCTTCATATGTAAAAATTTTTGTCTCCATGAAGGACTTGAAGTTGATAGGTATGAAATCACATGATTGTCACGTCATGATGCAACAAATTCTACCAGTTGCATTGCATAGAATATTGCCCATCCATGTTAGAAAGACTATAATGAAGTTGTGTTATTTTTTCAATTCAATTTGTAATAAGGCGATTGATGTGAATTCTTTGAACATTTTAGAAAAGGATGAAATATGTATAATTTTTCAATTGGAAATGTATTTTCCACAAACATTTATTGATTTAATGGTGCATTTAATGATTTATCTGGTTCGAGAAATAAAGCTTTATGGACCTTTAAATCTTCGTTGGATGTATCCTTTTGAAAGGTATATAAAAATATTGAAGGGGTATGTTAAGAATCAATATCGACTTGAAGACTCCATTATTGAAAAGTATATTTCTGAGGTGGTTGCAGATTTTTGTACGAGCCACTTGGCTACGGTGCATCTCATAGGTTTGCCTCCATCTCTCCATGAAAGAGTTAATAATGAGGGAAAGGGGATTAGTGGCATGAAAGTCAAATCATTGTCAACTGAACAGACGAAGAAGTTAGAATCATACATCTTGAATAACATAGCTGATGCTCAACCGTATATCACATTGCATATTAATGAGTTGAATAAATGTCATCCAAAGAAGAAAGAAATGTGGATTTTGAAAGAGCACAACAAAACATTTTTGTCATGGTTTAAAAAGTCCTTGCTTGGTAGATTAGATGTATCAAAGTCATTAAAATGGATAGTGGGTGGTCCATGTTTAAATGTGATAACATGGTCTGGTTATGACATTAATGGCTATACATTTCATACAAAATCTCAGGACAACAGAAGTGTAATTCAGAATAGTGGTGTATTGGTGTTTCCAGAAGCAGTGCATTTTTCAAGTGAAAAGGAAAAAACCCAAATTTTTGCATCTAGTGCATATTATGGAGTGATTGAAGACATATGGGAGGTTGATTACTTTAAAATTAAAGTCCCTATTTTTAACTATAAATGGTTTATCAGTAAAAACAGTGTCAAACATGATGAATTTGGAATGACACTTGTTAATCTGAATAGATTGGAATACACAACTGATTCTTTTATAATGGAAACACATGCACAAAAAGTTTTCTATGTAGTATATCAATCAGATATATAGTGGGATATTGTTTTATAAGGGAAAAAACAATATGTTGGTCAGGATGAAATTGATGAAGATGCTGATTTATGTGATATCCCTACTTCCATGGAAATATTAACAGAAGAAAATGATGATCATGTTGAAGACATGGTTTGTGCCACAAGGAACGATCACGATGAAGGAGTTTGGGAAAACAATCCATTTGTACGTTACTAAAATTACAGGTAACATATGTTTATTTCTTGTTTGCATTTATTTTTATCATAAAATGTTAGATATTTTATGTTTTTTCTTTATTAAAACATATATTAAAACAAAATAAGTATAATTTTTTGTTTGTTTTATGTTTGTTTACTTTACTTTATCATGTTTACCATTACATGAATTATATATCTATTATTTTTGTTCAGTGAAAATTACTTTACCATGTTTATAAGGTTTACCAGGTTTACCATGTTTACCATCTTGACCATATTTACCATCTTTACTATTGTTTAACATGCTTAGCATATTAACAATGTTTACTATTACGTAACTTAGTACAATTCTCTATTTTCTGATTACAGTAGTATTAAAATATTTGAATTTTTATATTTGTGAAATAATGTTTGTTTTTTGATTTGAAGGATAATGACAGATCATTCATTTGATCAACCACATGATTCCGGAGAAGAGCATATTGGTCATACCTCTGGGGAGGAATATTTACATGCTCTTCTTGATGTTCCCCAATCTTCTGTAAGTGCTCCTATTACGACAAAGATTTCAAGAGTTGTTAAACATGGGTGCACACGTTTACCAAAATTAGCACTTGCCCATAAGCAGGATCAGAGGAAAATCGTTGAGCTTGATGATGATGATATTCTTAGAGGTCCAAATGCAAAAGATTTAAATAGTTTTGTATCAACTCAGGCTAAGATAAAAATAATCATTTTGTATGATTACTGGAGAAATCTCAATAAAGCGATAATCTCTCAGTTGTAGGAGTTGATTTTCATAAGATCTTTTGCTATTGTTTGACTATTATATAAATGTTTCGAGTATATATAATATGTTTAACCTCTTCTTCATTAGATGACATTTGATATTCCTAAAACTGGGGGAGTCAAGAAGAAATGCTTATCGATGAATGCCAGGAGATGGAGGGATTTAAAGTCAACCCTCTCATCTGATTTCATTTTTGGTCATAGGAGTCATGACAATCCATTTCGTATATATCCTTTTATAGATGAAGACACATGGAGACAATTTTTTGAAAGTAGAATAAAGAGTCATTTTTTGGTAAGGGCAATGTATACTTTTATAAGGTTTCTTAAATAAATGATTTTATTAATGTTTTTTTAATGATTTCTTATTCCTAATTTACAGAAAACAAGGAAATCTCATCAGGATATCCAATCTAAAAATGTATGCCCTCATAGTTTATCTCAGGGAGGGTATGAATTTTTGGAAGAACAAATGATGGTGGAAAAATTTCGAAAACTAAGAGCTGAGACTTCAAGCTCTGGAGAGGTGGCCCATCCATTCCCTCAATCTAAACATGAAAAATGGAAGAGATTTAGGATGGGAAAAAAGGGAAATATCTTTCGAAAGAATCGTGGATCGTAGTTGAGAGGATTGTAAGATATCTATTTTATTTATTTAAGTTAACTATTTTCTTCATAAAATTTAAATCATTACAGAAATGTTCAATTAATTAATACAGGACTCTCTTGAGAAGTAGAGCTCACAAGGGGCACTTACAGCTACTGGGAGGAATGATATTTTATCTATAGCATTGGGAAATCCCAAACATCCCAGTTGTGTAAGAGGATATCAGGCAGGTGTATCGGTAAGAAAAGTGTTGCCACATTCTTCAACTTCTAATATTGAGGGTGTTTATAAAAAATATAGAATCCATGGAGGCTGATGTTCATAATATTAATGCAATGATGGAGAAAAAATTAGAGTGTTGGTAAAGTCTACGTTTGCAGACATGCAAAGACAATTTCATACTGCAGCTCCCACTGCTCCACCTCCCCCTACAGACCCCATTATTTATCCTCCACCTCCGCCAGTAGCTCCCACTCCCCCAACTCAGCTTTTGGACCTTATTTTTTATCCTAATCCTCCGCCGCAACTTCCTACTTATTGCGAGTTATATGTTGATGATCCTCAACATCATATAGTTTCATATGGGTTGTTATATTATATAGGAGATACATTTCATCATCAATAATTAGAGGTAGAGAATCAGAGGGTCACTGTACAGGATATTATAGACAGATCAACTCAAGTACCATTACCTATAGATGAGGTGATGATAGTTGGACATAATATCAGCCATTTTTTAATTTGTCCATCCAGACTTATTTGACTCATTACCATAGTGGTATGAATGTTATATCTTTTATTTTATTTTTTATTAAAGTTGTTTTATCATTTAAAACTAATATATTTCTCTATTAATTTTTACAGGAATACTTTAAAGGTAAAGAAATACTATACTGAAAACAACAAAGACAAATGGCTATGACATTAGATACAGATTCTAGTAGTCTTGACAGATTGTCAAGATATTCAAATTTTTTGGCGGGTCATTATGAGTTTCCAATTGAAGTTCATGTTTGTGGAAATGCAATAACTGTGGGGATTATGAAAACAGACAGCATAGAGGCTGTTACTAGAGAAATATTGTGCATTAATGTGGTGAAAATCTTTTCCATGTAAGTCTTAACACCTTTTCCATGTGTTATATTTATTAAAAATTTATACTTTTGTCTATTTTGTATTAGGTAAATTTATAACATTTGTGAGAGGAATGAACTTACAGATGTATATGGATTCATGGACCCGCAATTGATTTCCCATGAAGCAAATGCACTGGATGAGGAACAAAGAATGCTTTATATTGATGAAATAATTGAATAGAATATAGTCACACAATGTTGGATGATTCATTTTTGTGAGAGGTATGAAACACGTCTCTCTCAAAGATTTCATTATCTTTCAACATAAAAAAACCACTAACCTTAAATTCTCTTTTATCAATGATCATTGGATGTTAGGGGTTTTTTCCCAAGGGAGAAAACACTTTATTGGATATGCTCTGTCCATGATGATGTGCGGGAAAGTTTTATGAATATATTGGAAAAGTAAGTTTCAATTTCTCAATAGTTTTATATATTATAATTAATTTTAAATTTACACCATTCGTATTATTTTCTAATAGGGCATGGGTCTAGTTTCAAAAAAACACAAAGAAAAGGAGTTTAAAGATAAAATATGTAAATTCGAAGGTAAATATCCAATTATAATTTGTACATTTTGATTTATTACATAAAAATAATATATTTAATTTACACTCATTCAAACAAAATTTTCATGAACAACAAGCCGTCATCGAATGTGGATATTATATGTTAAGATTTTTGTATGAAATAATAACAATTGGGACAATTGTGAACTTTGACCTGTTATGATTTCCTTTTAAACATTGCCATAATATTTCAATTTGATTTATTCATTATACACGTTAACTACTATACTTTTCATTTGTAGCTATTTGATGACCCTCAACCTTATACTGCTCAAGACATCAAACACTTACAAGTGGAGTGGTTAAATTATTTTACATTTTTGATTGAATTTTAGTTTCTTGTAGTGTAAAAAGTAATTTTTAATATTGTCGTTGTAATTGTGTAGTTGGTAGTCATTTAGGTTGGATTTAGTTTTTTTGAAGTTGACAGTGTAAGTTTTGAATGTTATATATGTGAATGTTTAATTTTTCTCTACTTCTTGTTTTGGTCTACTTATGATAGTTTTTATGGTATGGATTCTGGTCTGGGGGGAGGGGTTCCAAGGGTGTGTGGGGGGGGGGTGCTCAGTGGGGTGCGGGGGTGTCCAGGGGTGTGGGAGGGCTGTCTGGTTGGGGGGGCTAGGGTGTCCATGAGAGTGGGGGAAATACATGTGGGTGAGAGCGTTTCTAGGAGGTTGGAAGGGTTGTCCAGGGGAGTGAGGGGTTGTCCAGGGGGTGTCCAGGGGTGTGGGGGTGTCCTGTCAGGTGAGGGGGTTTCCAGGTGTGTGGGAGGGATGTCCAGTGGGGTTGGGGGGAGGTCGAGGGTGTCTATGGGGATGAGGGGGGGGGGGGGCAGTCTGGGTTATAGATGAGCCGCCGCCATCCCTTGGGGGGCTGAACGCCACTTTAAGGTATTCATCACTCCCACATGTGAATCATTTTGAGAGATCAAGCTTGGCATGTGGGAGTGATGAGTACCTTCCAATGGCGTGCCCCCCGAGGGGGTGTCCAAGAGGGTGTGGAGGGGTTGTCTAGGGGTTGTCTAGGGGTGTTTGTGGCTGTTCAGGGGTTTGGTAGGGCTGTCTAGGGGTGTCGGAGTTCTGTCCAGGGGGTGGGGGGTATACATGTGGGTGGGGGGGGGGGGGGTTGTCTAGGGGTGTTTGGGGCCATTCAGGGGGTCGGGGGCAGTCTAGGGGTGTAGTGGGGGTTGTCCAGTGGGGTGAGGGGGTGTGAGGGCTGTACAGGGGTGTGGGAGTGTTGTCCAA
Organism: Viscum album; assembly: GCA_963277665.1. NCBI lineage: Eukaryota > Viridiplantae > Streptophyta > Magnoliopsida > Santalales > Viscaceae > Viscum > Viscum album. The sequence goes on along the minus strand of OY728148.1, from coordinate 1,402,785 downwards.
GGTGTGGCGAGGTATACATGAGGGTGGGGGGTTGTCCCGGGGTGTTTGGGGCTGTCCAGGGGGTTGGGGGACAGTCCATGGGTGTGGTGGGGGCTGTTCAGGGGATGGTGGGGGGCTGTCCAGTGGGGTAAGTTTTAAATTTTTCTTTGGTTCTTGTTTTCGTCTACTTTTGTTTTTGTGGTACGAATTCTTGATTTGGTTTCTGGTTATTTCTAGGGAGAGCACATGACTACATTCCATTTAAAAAAATTTTGTCTTTCGTGACGGTTATTTTATAACCGACGTGATAAAGGAATGGGGAAGGGTTTATAATGTCGGTTATTTGAATAACTGACATGATAAACACCTGTGTAATGGTTTATCACATCGGTTATTCAATAACTGACGTAATAACCCTCCGGACAGTTTTATCACATCGATTATTATGTAACTAATGTGATAAACCATTTCCTAGTACTTTTATCATGTCGGTTATTTAATAACCAAATTGATAAAACCCCATCCCCCCTGGAATTGTTTATCACGTCGGTTATTATATAACCGACGTGATAAACCAATTCCCAGGCCTTTTATCACACCGGTTATTTAATAACTAACGTGATAAACATCCCCCACACTATTTTCTCACATCGGTTATATAATAACTGACATTATAACCCCCCAGGTTTATCACATTGGTTATGTAATAACCAATGTGATAAAGGTTGGGGAAATGGTTTATCACGTCGGTTATTATATAACCGACGTGATAAACACCCCCGCACTGTTTTATCACGTCAGTTATCTAATAACTGATGTTATAAAACCTCCCCCTAGTTTTTTCACGTTGTTTAATTAATAACTGACATGATAAACACCATGATGTTAGGTTTTTATGTCGGTTTTTAAATAACCGACGTAAAAAAAAATATTTATAATGTCGCCCGTATTAACGTCGGCTAAAAACTGACGTAAAAAATGAAAAATAACCGACGTAAAAAATGTTTTCTGCACTAGTGAATTAATATTGGATGATTTTATTTAGACCATGAGTCATTCTATCTTTTACAGTAATAAATTTTGGACCTTTAGAAATAGAAAAATATTATATAATAAAATAATATTTTCACACTTTCCTAAAGATCCTCTCCTCCCCCTTATAAAAATCCCACACATCTAACCCATTTGACACACATCACGAGCCCTTTGGCTCACCCAACCCCATCAAAAATCAGCTCTCATGATACCTATATTCCACCTAGAAGCCTTTACATAGGCTAAAGGAACTCCAAGAAGTCCTTTTGGTTTAAACCAAAGGGAGTTACCCGAAATAAAGGTAACGGTTTCTCTTAAATGCTTTGGTTTTATTTTATTTTATCTTACTTCTCCAACCCGATAAACTGTTTTTATTCCATTATTTTATGAAAATCCAGTATACTCAATATACTAGGTTGTTTTTATGAGATTTATTTTAACTAAACATACACACACCTCCGTCTAATGGGATAAAGAATGTACTATTTCGGTGGACGGTGAACTGCTACCTCAAAAAATGATGAATATTAAAATATCTCCAGTCACCTCTTATGGTGGCCATTATGCTAGAACTGTATTTATATATGATATATATTATGTTTATATTGTTTATGTGCTTCTTAATTTTTAATTTATAGTATTCCCTTTTGGTTTCCATTATGGGTAATGTGATAATTTCATTTGTGGAAGTGTGGATTACTGCCCCCTCAAAGTGATATGACTCATTAATGCCATAAGTGGGATGTATAAAGTATGGATTTAATGATATTATATATGATATTATACTGTAATTATAATATAACAATTTATCATTAGGTTTTAATTTTATTAAAATATTAAGTAGAAATTAAAGTTGAGTTCATGCATACGTACGGCTTACCGTCTACATGACCGATGAATTTCATTTCTTACCTCTAAATGTTATATAATATTATAAATACATAAATATATTGGATATATATAACATATATGATATCTAAATCCTAAATATAATTCTGATGATAATGGTTTATTGACCACAAGGACCACTTGTAATTATAAGAAGTCCATTTTTCACTCAAGTACCAAATATCGACCAAATGACCATTATTAACTTTAATGATTGCATAATTTTATAACATGGTAATAAGTGATATTAAAAGAATAATAAACTTGAATAAGGTTTTTATGTAAGAAGAAATTAACTATATTTTTTTATTATGGAAGAACAAGGAATAGACAAGTGAAGTCGGATATGATGTAAGGGGTTTCTTATCTCACTTTTAATTCCGTGAGATTTCCATTGTTCACCACTTATTTATTGCATGTGGTGTATTTTTTGCTTCCATTTGATATATATTATCATGATTCTATTCATATTCATGGTATTATTTTATTCATTAAGGGGTTATTAACTTTTGGTCATACGACTCGATTGATTACAATGTGGTAAGATATTTTCATCTCACTTTTTATTCTCAAGAAATTAATGCTGTATTTGACACTATTTTCTTTTGTGTGGTGTATTTACTTCCCAAGATAGTATTCATTTTGTAATATACTCAAATTTATGGGTATTTACATATTTAATTTATTATACTTCTTTCATGGGTTTTATGCTTCGTATGTTACCAAATCGGTAAGGGAACCTTTTAAACGAATTTCTATTCCTTGGCTTAATATTAAAATTCATAATTATTTCATGATATGATTATGTGTGGAATCACCATTTATATATTTATTTTTTAATTTACACTCTATTTTGTGTGGATATACTTTTGATACACATAATCACTCCATTGATAAAATCGTAAGTCATTGATATGAAATTGATAAGAGTTATTTTAACTCAATTTACATTCATTGAGTTAGACATACAAGTCATTTATTTTGACTTTAAAAACATGTGGGAATTTATTATGATTGATTTACAAAAAATATCCAATAATATTGAGAGAATTTATATTTTTCACACATTATTATGTAATTTATTTGTCCTTAATCTAAGGATATAGATTTTGTAAGGGATTATCGTCTCAATTTAGATTCCATTGACACTTCATTTTTTTTGTGCACCAATACACTTTTGTACGGTGTATATACTGTCCTTTGGAATATTATATCAGGAATTCATTTATTCTCAAGATATTATAATGTTTTGATTGAATTTTATTCCTCATTTATTTGTATTTAATCATATATCATTTGGTTAAGAATGCTTTAACTAATATATTGTTTTAAATATTTATTCTTCTAAATCTTTCTCATCAATGTCCATGTTTTAAAAATGGCTTTTAGTATTTATTTATATGTACATTAATGTTATAAAATTTTAATTCCTTTAAAAGATCCAAAGTGGTATGGGACACTTTGATTCAAAAATATCTTTATTAAATGTTTTAAATGGTATTGAAAATGGTTTGATTAATCCTTGATTATGTCAGTATCTTAAAATGATATATTTTAATTGAAATGTGGAAATGTTATTAGTGAAATGTTTATATTAAAAATATTGTATGTGTTTTGATTTTATAATGGTACTTAGACATTTTACGGGTGGTTACGTGATAAACCAAATGATGGGTGGTGCTGTGATAAACCAGGATGGGTGGTTATGTTATAACCTCCAATTCATTGGGTATGGAAGTCAACCGTATGGCTATTCCATTTAGTGATATGTGTGGAATAGAACGTATGGTTATTCCATTTATGTATATTTATGTCCCAAATTACCTTTATTTGTTATGTGTTCTTTATATGGTTTTTATGGTAATATTTTGGTTATAATGGGGTAAGCAATGATCTTTTATTAAATGAAGTGTATTTACTACTTCATAAAGGTGAAAAGTATTACTTATGATAAATTATTCTAGGTTTACATGTTGTTTTAAAAAAACTAACATTTTTCCCATTTTTTTATACCTTACTGAGCTTTTTATGATCATACCATGTTTTTGAAAAAAATTTCATAGAACATAAAGTGAAATAGGGTTAAGGATGGGATCAAGGAAAAGTCATGTTGTCTAAAACAAGGAACTAGACATGAATATTTTTTTCAAAAAATTTATTTTTTGAAAAAAATGGAAACATTTTAGATGTGTCTAGATATAATATTCAAGTTGTTATATATTTTTTATTACATAATTATCTAAATATCTAAACCTAAAAAGATCCTCAATGTGAATTATTTACTTAATTCAATAATATGTAATATTTAAGGTCGGGTCCTTATAGTTGGTATCGAAGGTCAGTTTAGACAACTTTAGGGATTTTGAGTTTTTGATAGACACATGGTTTTTCCATATGTCTATTATTTCAGTTAAATCCATGTTTTATAACTTTTTCAGATCAAGTAAAGTCAGTTACAAATGGAAGGAGGAGGATCTCAAATGACATTCCTATCTCTTCCTGATGACTGGCTTGCAATAATTATTTCAAAGTCATGTTCGGATGACTGTGAAACTCTTTTTAACATTGAAATCACTTGGAAGAAGTTATTTTAGATATCAAAAACCTCCACTATACCTCGTTATCATTGTAGATCATGAGTTGTATTTGAAAAAACCCCTATTTGCACAATATTCTCATATTTTCAAGAAAGGTAAATATTATCAAGGAATTTTCAATTATTTTACCTTATCAAAATATTTTGAATAATATTATGATTTTGAAAACGGTTTTGAAGAATGAGACCCTTGCACAACCTATTTATATTTTATTTTACAATATAGACTCTTAGCATATACCTATGGTATTTTAAAAGTACCGTTAATTAAAAGATTCAACTCAAATTCGGTCCAACTATTTTATAGAAATATTGTTTTATCAGATGTTTTGAAATTATATGTCATACATGATTATTTTACAAATATTTTTTCCATGAACAGCCATATCACCCATGTTGTACAATGTGTATTTGGATCAAGGAAGCAAATGATTTTGAAGGATTTATAAATCACTGTTGCAATGTGTGAACCTTCTACCAATGTGAAAAAGATGATGATGAAACCAAGTGGAAACCATGATCAAGGTGTGATGTTCATTATTTTGGGGATCATTTTATTTTATCATATGGTGGTGAAATAAAAAAATTACAATATATATAAGACATCAAGAATTAATATGTTGATATCATAATTAATTGGGATGAAAATGAGAAGTATAAAGAAAGCCATTGAGGTTAAAACATGTTAGGTTTAATTTTGAGTTTTATAAAAAGGACAACACAGAGACTGTGTGATAACCTGTCGCGTTGGACAAAGCTGTGGGGATCGATACCACAACCAAATTGTGATTAGGATTTATCACCTACCACTAGACTACGTGAAGTCCCTGGTTAGTATGACTTATTATTTTTAGTTAAATGATTTTATTGATCAAGAATGAGTGTATTTGGGATCTTATTTTTTCTCAAATGGATATCCTTAGTATAAAAAATGACTTGGTGATTAAGTGATAAAAGTGATTTTGGAATATGTTCCCTCTTTTGGGAACACTGTATGCTTATGAAAAATAGAATACTATGGGATTAAATTTGTTGAGTAATGGTTGAAATTTTATTTTGGAAAAATATCTATTTTTATTGTGGACATATAGTGATTTGGTTTATTTATAGAAATGATTAAGCTATCATATAGAATATGTGATTTGGTTAATTATGCTTCAGTATGAGACATTAAGAGTAGTCTATGTTTTCAGAGTTAAACATTAAGATTTATTGTGGAAGGCTATGTGATTAAATACTTCTGAGTTTTGGTTTTAAATTTTAGTTTGGATTACATTGAATAATTTTAAGAACAATTGTGTATTGAATGGTATTTCTTGAACTTTGGTCACATTTTGATGAATTTCGGAGATTAATAATAGTTTTTCATTTTATAAAGGATTATCCTTTTTTGGGATTATATGATCTCATACTAAGAATTTTGGTTTTAGTTGATGTATAAATACAAGAAAAATAAAAAGTTCTTATTTTGTGGATTATGTGATTATGAAGAAGATGATTCTTGTGCTTTTGATGTGACCAAGTCTTTTTGAATGATAATTATTTGGAGAAGAGATTAGTTATTGGTAGAAACTTATTAATGGATGAAACTATACTTGAAGGTATGTATATTTCATTATGTTCTTATTATATGTAGTAAATTAATTCCTAAAAATTATCAAAACTAATATAAAACAAAATTTTTGTTGGATTTTGTTTCCTACTGTGTAATAAAAGACCATTTAACACATCATAAGTTTGTGATTTTCTGTGGATCACTTTCTCCTAATAATGTTTTCAATTACTCTCCATCAGAACATGATAGTTTTGTTTCTCTTTTATATCCATGTTTTCCAAAATGGAATCCTAGTATGGGTTATCTCATGTGACCTTTGTAAAAATCTTTCTTTCTTTTAAAGTGATAGATTTACTGACTCTTTTCTAATGTGGGACTTTCAATGAAGATTCTAAGATAAGTTTTAAAATTGTGAGGACATAATTCCCAAAATGGGGGAAGGATGTAACATCCCAGGTAAATAAAGATATATGGAATTTTCATATTTATTAATATTTTTGAATAAAATATTAATTTTACCTTAAATGGGTTTCTATGTTTGATGTAGTACCTGATACTCAACAATGGGTTTCTATGAAATGTTACGTTGCAAAATTATAATATAATATTATTATGTTTAATGGTAGTTAATGCCTTGCTGTTTTATTAGTGGGAATTAAAAAAACTAACTAAAATATGATTTTACTTGTTTTAAATGTTTTTACATTTATTCAATAAAATTTGGAGGCAAAAAATGTGAATGAATCTAACTTTAAGCATAATTTACCTTAATAGACTGACTTACTGCCTTTTGATGAAGAAACCTCATTAAATATAGTGTTTTTCACTTTTATATGTTCTATTTGACCAAATATAATTATTATTTAGAATTGGGATATGAAAATTTACTTTGGGTAATTTTTTTTGCATTTTTCTGATAAATTGATTTTTAATGAATATTGGAAAATAATGTATTTTAATTCAAAACTACCTTTAAATATGATTTATTTATATGGATATGTTATCATTATAATTGGTTTTAAAGGGAAAATAGATTATATTTTTATCATTTAATCCAATTTTTGTCATTGGAATTAATTTCACATTGTAATTGAACATAAACAAGTGTCAATCCTTTGATTGTTAATATTTCTTAAAAACATTCTTTTAGTTTTAACAGTGAGAATTAATTTTAAATTAATTTTTGCAACTTCTGTGTCTTGAATTTGGAAAAATGGATTCAATATTTGGAATCAGGAGGTCCAGATTGTGAAAATAGTTATCTTTAATTTTTATACATTATGTATATTTACATTAGTAAATATTTTATTTATCATTCTTAAATGGAAAATCTAGTAAATAAGGGTAAAAAAATATTACTATAATAATATAAAATTACCCTAACATGTGTCTTAATTTTATGGGTTGATAAAATTATGACCATGATCATCCTCGGGTCGATTTTGGGGCCCCATGGTGCCATGAGGGAGTGATAATGACACTTTATTTTAATTAACTTAAAGTAAAGACAAAAATGGAATAAACGAATATCTTTTAGTAAATTAATTTTTACATATGGATAAATAAATTATCTTTTAGACTATAAATATTATATAGAAAGAGAAAACTATTTCCTACATCATGTTATTTTTTTATAATTTTAGACATCAAATAAATGATATTATTTGTGACACAGTAATGTTGCAGTGTTTATCTTATTAATAAATGATTTAAATAAATAAGAATATAATGATTAAAATAATATCCATTACCAATCCAATTCTTATTGGATGATTTTATTTCGAACATGAGTCATCCTATATTCTTCTTTAATAAGTTTTGGACCATTATAAACTGAAAATTATTATATAATAAAATAATATTTTCACACTTTCCTAAAGAGCCCCTCCTCCCCCTTATAAGAATCCCTCACATCTAACCCATTCCACAAACATCACAAGCCCCTTGGATCATGAAAACCCAGATCAAATAATCTCTTATGACCCCTATCTTCATCTTAGAATTATCACCTTAGGCATAAGGCACTTCAAGAAGTCATTTTGGTCCAAACCAAAATGAGTTACCCGAATTAAATGTAACAATTTCTCTTAAATTATTTTGTTTTGTTTTATTTTATTTTACTTCTCCAACCCCATAAACACTTTTTATTACTTTATATTATACAAAATAAAGTATCCTCAATATAATAGGTTTTTTATGAGATGTATTAGAACAACACTTACGCAAAATTCCATCTAACAGGTAAAGAACATATTGTTTCTGAATACTGCGAACTACTGCCTCACCAAATGATGATTGTTCAAATATATCCGACCACCTCTCATGGTGTCCATTATGATGGAAATGTATTTATATATGGTATATATTATATATATATTATTTCTATGATTCTATATTTTATCCTTTATAGCATACCATTATGGTTTCCATTATGGGTAAACACGATAATTTCATTTTAGTTAGTGCGGACTACCCCCCCTAAAAGTGATATGACTCATTAATGCCATATGTGGGACACATAAAGGATGGAGTTAGTGATATTATATATGATATAATACAAGAATTATAATATAATTACATATAATTATGTTTTTATTCCATTAAAATATGAAATAGAAGTGAAGTAACGTCCATGCGTACGTACGGCTTACTGTCTCCATGAACGGTGCATTACATTTAATACCTCTAAATGATACATAATATTATAAATAAACAAATATATATACAGGATATATATTATAAATATTATATTTAAATCATAAATATCATTCCAAAGATAATGACTTATTTACCATAAGGACAACTAGTGATTATAAGAAGTCTATTTTTGACTCAAGTACCAAATATCGACCAGAAGACCATTATTAACTTAAATGATTGTGTAATGTTTATAACATGGTAATAATTGATATAAAAAGAATAATAAACTTGAAAATGGTTCTTAAGAAATCAGAAATTTACTTTAGTTTATTATTCCAGAAGAACAAGGAATAAACAAGTCAAGACAGACACTAGGTAAGGGGTTTCTTATCACACTTTTAATTCTGTGAGATTTCCATTGTCCAACACTTATTTCTTGCATGTGGTGTATTGTTCACTTCCATTTTATATATGTTATCATGATTCTTTTTCTATTCATGGTATTTTATGATTCATTTTGGGGTTATTAACTTTTGTTCATACGACACGATTGATTACAACGTGGTAATGGATTTTCATCTCTCTTTTTATTCTAGTGAGATTCATGGTATATTTTCCCCTATTTATTTTTGTATTCTGTATTTAATGCCCAATATTTTATTCGTTATGTAATATAATTCAATTTATGGGTATTTAAATCTTCATTTTATGATCTTTCTTTCATGGTTTGTATGTTTTGTAAGTTACCAAATCGACAAGGGAAATTTTTAACTCAATTTCTATTCCATGGGTTAATCTTCTAATTCTTAATTATGTCATGATATGATTATGTGTGGAACCACTATTTATTTATATATGTTGTAATTTACACTCCCCTTTTTTGTAGATATACTTATGATACACATAATTAATCCATTTATAAATTCTTAAGTCATCGATATGAACTTGATAACAGTAATTTTAACTCAATTTCCATTCATTGAGTTAAACATCCAAGTCATTGGTTTTGTTTAAAAAAAACTTGTGTGAATTTATTATGATTGATTTACACCTAATATCTAATCATATTTAGTGAATATATATTTTTCACACATTATTATGTAATTGATTTATCCTTAATATAAGTATACAGTTTTTATACGGGATTTCATCTCAATTTACATTCCATGGAAAAATCATTGTCCTTATGCACCAATTCACTTTTATATAGTGTATATATGTTCCATTGGAATATTATATCATAAATCCATTTATTCTCATGATATTATAACGTTTTGATTGAATTTTATCCCTCAATTATTTGTATTCAACCATATCTCATTAGGTTAAGAACTGTTTAAATAAAATATTGTTTTAAAGATATATTCTTCTAAATCATTATAATTAAAGTCAATGTTTTCAAAATGGGTTTTAGTATTTATTTATATAGAAAATAATGCTTTAAAATTTTAATTCATTTAAAATCTTCAAATTTCTATGAGCCACTTTGAATCAAAAATCTCTTTATTTAACTTTTTTAATTGTTTTGAAAACGGTTTGATTAATAATTGATTATGTCAATATTGTGAAATGATATATTGTAATTGAATTGTGGAAATTTTATTAGTGAAATGTTTTTATTTAAAATATTTTATGTGTTATGATTTTATAACGGTACTTGGAAATTTGATGCGTGGTTATGTGATAAACCAAATGACGCATGGTGTTGTGATAAACTAGGATGGGTGGTTAGGTTATAACCTCCAATGCATTAGGTATGGAAGTCGGACGTATGGCTATTTCATTTAGTGGTATGTTTGGAAGTCAATTGTATGGTTATTCCTTTTAATTATGTATATGTCCCAAGATACATTTATATGTTTTGTGTTCATTATATGGGTTTTATGGAAATATTTTTGTTACCAAAGGTTAAGAAATTATTTTTTATTCAGTGAAGAGTATTTACTACTTCATAAAGGTGAAAAGTATTACTTATAATAAATTATTTATGTTTTACTTATTATTTTAAAAAACTAACAGTTTTCCTTCTTTGGGTATCCCTTACAGTGCTTTTTATGATTATCCCAAGTTTTTTAAATATTTTTCACTAGACATAAAATGAAATATGGTCAAGGATGGGATCAATGTAATTCCTTGACCCCAATTACCTAGAGTCGGTTCTTTATTACATAACATTGGCATGATCACAAAAGATCAAGTCTCGAATGACTGATTAGTTTAGTAGCTTTGGAAATACTAGATACATTCATAAGTTTTACATTATATTATAAAATGGAAAACTAAAACAACATATTCTCCATAGGCCACACTCATATCCCTTAGACTATCCCACCAGGCTAGTCATAATATACTTCTTCGCAACCTGGGAAAAATAAAACATATAAAGGTGTGAGCTGAGATTCTCAGTAAGGATGACAATATAGCAGAAACTTTCATAAATAAGTATAAAAATTTAAGGAAATGTATAAGACTAAAACAAAAGCCTTTTAAACTTAAAATTCAGCAAAATATGGAAACGTTAAAATCAAATAATTCCATTTACTTATTCACATGGATATTCTACTAGTCTAATAATCACATGAAATATCATTAGCCACTTTCATTATGATGGAATGCATAATGTCAAACTTCATAATCACATAGTCAAGTCATTGTCCCTAGACTACAAATAAGATTTTTTGAAGGCCATGTGCCAAGAAACTAGTTTGTATCATGAGACATACCAATGCATCGAGGAGCTATAGGGGGCTCCACCTGTCACTTACTAAGTCCAATGCATTCCTCATATGAAAAGGTTTAAACATAACATAAACATTTGTATTAAAAATAGAATATGAAATGTAAATACTGTATACATAATCCATGAATGGTGTAAAAATAACACATCCACTATCAAACATATCAGAAAACCTTCAATGCAATATGGAAGTTTGGTATCATAACAAATCAACATTAAATATGCTTAAAATACATCAAAGGAAGTTGACATATATGATATTGAATCTTTTTTTAGAGAAATATCTCCTTCTATTTTGAAATAATTTAAAAGTAATATAATTATAAAAGAAAGAATTTATTTTAAAAATATTCTTATAAGTTTGTAAGAGAATCTTCAACTATGTTATAACGGTGGAAAATAGCATCACCCGACGTATATGATAAAAAAACATTCTAACCTTAATTTTGTTGAAAATGTCATAAGGTACCTTGTTTGGAAAACGACAGAAATATTCCTTTCGAACCATTTTATAAAAATTCAAACAAGGGTATAAATGAATTTAACCCATATTATAGTAAATATTAAAAATGTTTCAGAATACATTTTTATGAAACATGGATGAGGATGATAACGAGGTCCCAGTAGATACTTACATAAAAACAACCTAGAATAATGAAGAGATTGTGAAATTAACCAGTACCTTGTAATTTTCCTTGGTATATGGTATGTTAACCTCATTTATAATAGTTCAATCATTGTTATTAAATTATTCAAGAACAATATACATAAATCTGATATCATATATGATCTTCTAATATTACTTTGTTAATGATATTTGAGTAGTATCATCGTTTCAGGTGTTAACTGATTCATTTTCCATTATATGCTTCATTACATAAGTAATGTTTATTATGGATAGGATGTATATTATTAATATTCAGAATGATATTAAGTATTTAAACATTATTTTTAATCATCAAATGAAAATTATTCTTGAATGGATACGATGGGGAATGAATCTCATCGAGTTCGTGGAGATGGCAATCCTTACGTACGCACGAGCAACAATATCATTCTTTTGATATTAAAATCTTATATAATTGGATGATTTATCATACATAAAAAACAATTATCATATTATTTTTATTATTTACATCATTTATACACATTATTATACCCACCCAAATGATGATTTATTTGAATAACAAACTACACCACGACGTGGAGATGGTAATCTGTACGTACACATGTATGGTGACTTTTTCATTTATAAGATCGATAGAATAATGAATATGTTTGTACCATTTATATAATAACATCACAGTATATATAATATACTGAAGTTTTTATTTTAGAATGGAAACAATACTGAAAGAGGAAGTGGAAGAAGAAAAGTACTTGAAAGATGTGATGAAATATTTACCTCTTTTTCGGGTTATTTCTTTGGATTTGATCAAAAAGGATCCTTAAGTTTGATTTCTAACTAAAGTAAGGCCTCTAGTATGAATTAAGGATAGTTTATAGGATATTGGGTCTAGGTTTGGCTGATCCAAATGGCTTTGAGAGTGTGAACTTGAGAGAATGGGAAGTTCTTTTTTATAAGAGGGGTGAGGGGCACCTCAGGAAAAGATTGAAATATTATATTATAATAAAATTATTTTATTTTTCTAATGGATCCATAATGATTTATTTCAAGGATAATATGGGAATGGGTTGAAAACCCCTCAACCAATAGGTTTCAGACAGGTTTGGGTGACTATATAAACCTTATCTTTTAGATTTAACTCTAAGTTAAATTATTTGGCATTTACCTGTCTCTTTGTATTTTTATATTATATGTTTAATAAACATACTTTAAACATCCAATAAAACATAAAATGGTTCTTTAATGACATATATAATATTATTTTATCCCTTTGGAAGATTCATAGTTTTTTAGGAGTAGAATATAAATTAATAAAATAATATTTGGTTTAAAAACTCTTTTATTTAATTTTTGACACTATTTGGTATTTTGTTTTTGTTAAATTCATAACAACATTATTAATTCAAAATAAATTCATTTAATCAACCCTAACATGTAATATTATCTTATATAATTAGTGTCATTAATTAAAAGTCTAAAATTAGATTTATTTGGATATTTATAATATCAATTATTTTAATCTTCCATTAATGAGGTAATTACTGCATCATCATTTTGTCATAAAATAATTTTACTATTTAATGCCTAAAAATTATATATAAAATATCATTATTTAGGAAAAAATTTTATATTTCTAATTAATACTTATAGTCTAATTTATTTTATGTATAACCAAATATTAAAATTGCTTTAGTAATTAAACATTGATTTTAACTCTTTTAACACTTCTTTAAATAAAATAATAAAAATGTCGTAATATAATATAAGTGGACCTAAAGGATCATATTTTATTCATATGGTTTTTTTGTCTAATTAATCTTATACAATAGAATTAGGATATGTGTTAGGGTAATTATAATATCATTTTTACATATAATTACCCTATTTACTTTTAACCGCGGTAAATAAATGTCAAAAGTTAATATTCACCAAAAAGTTATTTTCATCTTATTGAACAAAATATTACTTACTAATATAAACTGTGTCTCTTATATTTTCAAAATCAACTCACAGAATTCGTAAAATTAAGTTTTATGAAAATTTGCAAACGCTCCTAGGAGGTGGGTAAAAGACAGTAAAAAGTACAATAAATTTTTTATATATTTAAACTCATTATAAAATTTCTCCATTGAATTACATTGAACATATAAAGGTATTATGTATCTATTTTTACCTAAAATGAATTGAAATAAAATTAATAATTATTTAAATAAAAAGTCTGTTTTTAAAAAATAACTCAGTGTTTTTCACTATTCATCAAAAATTGAAATTTTTCATAAAAATACAAAAAATTTACCCTAAGCTAATTTCAATATTCCAAATGCAAAAATAAAGTCCATTTTGAAAGATAAAATTTATAAAATTTCAAAAAGTGGGTATTACTATTCATAACATCTAGTTTGATTGATCACGGTGTGTTAGAATCTCCATGATGCATACAATGCAAGCTATTGCATTATTCAAAGCAAAACGTACCTTGGAAGCTTGGGGTGTTACATTCTTCCCTCCTTCAAATAATTTTTCCTCAAAATTTTTATAATATTACTTCATAAAAATATCTAGGTGGTTCTTCATCATAAGTTCCTTAGGTTCCCATGTTTCCTCTTCCATCTTATGGTTTCTCTATAGAACTTTTACCAGACGAGTCGTTCAGTTTCTCAGCACTTGTTTTCTAGTAAGAATAATTTTGACAAGATCTACACAATAAGACAGATCAGGTTCCTATTAAATTTCTTTGTAGGTGAGTACATTCATTAGACCAGGCATGTATTTTTCAACAGTGATATGTGGAACACATTGCAAACATTTGAGAGACTTGGCCGCATAGCCAACTAGTAAGCTACACCCCTATTCGTTCTAGAATTTTGAAAGGTCCGATGTTCTTAGGACTTAGTTTACCCTTCTTACCGAATTATATAACTCCCTTCCATGGAGATACCTTCAAGAAGACATGATCTCCTACCTGAAATTCAAAATCCTTCCTTCGGTTATTGGCATAGATTTTCTACCAACATTTTGATGATTTTACGTGGGTTTGGATAACCTTCACCTTTTCCATTGTTTCCTCAACAAGTTCTAGGCATACTAGTTTTCATTCACCAACATTATCCCAACAAGTTAGTGTAAGACATCTCTTGCCATATTATGCTTCGCATGGTGTCATCTGAACTCTTCAATGGATGTTATTGTTATAGAAAAATTCTACCAGAGGTAAATATTGATCCCACATACTATGAAATTAAAGTGAGAAAGATATCAACATGTCTTCTATGGTTTGAATAATCCATTCCGATTGTCTATCTGGTTGAGGGTGGTAGGAAGTTCTCAAATGATGTTCTGTATCCAAGTATTTCTGAAGACTTTTCTAGAATCTTGATGTAAAATGGGGATCATAGTCAGAAACAATCAATAAGGGTACTCCATGATGTCTTACAAATTCATAAATACATTGTCTTTCTAGACTTTCAAGTGGAAAATATTCTCTTATAGAAAGAAAATGTACTGACTTTGTAAGACAATCAGTAGTGACCCATATGGAATCATTCCTTCTAGGAGTCTTTTGTTGCCCAATAAAAAATCCCATCATAATATTATCCCATTTCCACATAGGTATGGGAAGTGGTTGCATGTCTCTTCTAGGTTGTTCCCTTCTAGATTTCCCTTATTGAAAAAGCATACATCTTCACACAAAATTAGCGATCTATCTCTTCATGTTGTCCCACAAAAAATGTTACATCAAATCTCTATATATAATAGTGCTACTAGGGTGTATAGAGAAATTGGAACTGTGAGCATCATCAAACAATTCTCTTTTTAGATCAAGTAAATCAGAAACACAAAGACCCTTCCCAAATTTCAGAATCCCATCTTCATATATGCAGTCACTCAATCTCCCATCATTCAAAGCATTAATTTTCTTTTGAAACATATCTTCATCAGTTTGAGAGCTTTTTATCCTTTCTAGTAAATATGGTTTGGAAACCATTTGAAAAAATATTGATGTTTAACCTTCCATGGTTATTCCCATATCCATCTATACTAGATTAATGAAAATGGCATCCCTTTTAATTCTCATCTTGTTCAAAACTTTATGATCCTTTCTGCTCAAGCCATCTTCTACCTTATTTTCCTTCCCTGGGTTGTAGTGTATAGTTAAATAATAATCCTTGAGTAGTTCAAGCCATCTCCTTTGCCTCATGTTGATTTCTTTATTTGAGAAAATATACCTCAAAATCTTGTGATCGGTATATATCCCAAAATTTTCACCATAGAGATAATTTCTCCATATCTTCAAAGAAAATATTACATCTTATAACTCAAAATCATGTTTAGGATAGTTTTTCTCGTTAATTTTTCACTGTCAAGATGTATCGGCTATAAATCTATCATCCTGCATAAGGACGCGACCAAGTCCTTTATTTGAAGTATCACTATAAATAACCAACCCATCATTCCCCGATAGTAGAGTCAAGATTGAAGCATTGGATAATCTTCTCTTCAGTTCATCAAAACATTATTCACTCTCTTTTGTAAAAACAAATTTAACACATTTTCATGTAATCTTTGTTAATGGGTTATCCAACTGGCCAAAATTCTGGATAAAACATCGATAATAACCTGATAATCCTATAAAACTATGTACCATAGTTATACTCATTGGTGTTGGCCATTCCTGGATTTCCTTAGTCTTTAAAGGATCAGCATAGATTCCATCCTTAGAGACAATATGTCCAAGAAAATAAATCTACTTAATCCAGAATTCGCACTTGATGAATTTAACATATAATTCATTTCTTCTAAGTGTCTTTAGACTAATGCGGAAGTGATTTTCATAATCTTCATAGATTTTGGAGTATACTAAGATATCATCAATAAATACCACTATAAAGTCATCAAGATATTCCTTGAAAACCCTATTCATTATATCCTTGAAGATAGACGGTGCATTAGTCAACCCAAAATGCATTAATCTAAACTTGTGATGCCTGTACCTGGTTAGAAATTATGTTTTTGGAATGTCTTCCTTCTTTACACACAACTCATGATATCCAAATCGAAGGACACTCTTTGAAAAATATTAAGCTCCATGATGTCGATCGAATAAATCCTCAATGCGAGGTAGGGGATACTTGTTCTTTAGTTTTATAGCATTGATTTCCCTATAGTCAATGCACAAACTTATAGATCTTTCTTTCTTCTTAACAAAAAAACAAGGGCTCTCCATAGAGAAACACAAGGGAAAATAAATCCCTTATTACTCAATTCCTCTAATTGTTTCTTTAGTTCCACTAATTTCATAGTGGACATTCTATAAGGGGTCTTTGATATGGGCCTTGAACCAGGAATTAAATTAATAGAAAACACAATTTATTATTCTGGAGTATGTCCAGGTAAATCTTCTAGAAACACATCAACATATTCCTACACAATAGGTACGTCCTCTATTCGAACATTCCATTACTCTACCACAGTTATTTCATTATCTTCCTCCCCAATAATTGAATTTAGTCGAGCTACTGGGGGTGGATCTAGATAAGAATTTTGTGGTGATGTTTCTACTCTAAAGATAATGTACTCTTTATCATCATCGATAATTGTAAACTCATTATTATGAAAAAAAAAATTCGCAACATGGCCTAAAAGCCAATCCATACCAAGGATTATATCAAATTCAATAATGGGTATGATGATGAGATTATAAGATAAATAATATTTATATGACCTAATGGGAACTGATTCACCAAACTTTGTTACAATGATACTTCGCTTAGGTGTTTTGACTTATAGCTAACTTTTTAAGTCAAATTAAAAATATCTAATTTTCTTAGAAAACTAGGAAGATATGAAACATTACAATGATCCAGAATCAAATAAATCATTTTATAAACTTGGATAAATAATTAAATTACCTACCACCACATCTTTCAGAGCTTCAACCTCATCAGTAGTGATAACATAAGCTTGGCTTTGATCCCTTGGCCTTTTCTGACATAAGTTTTCTTGGCACTTAGGACATTCATTTGCATAATCCCCCTTTATCTACAATTGTAGCATTAAACATTGACAAACTCTTTCTTCCTCTTCCAATCATGAGCTTTAATGTCTTTTTACCCAAAATTGTTATAGAATCCCATTACCTTCAATCATGTACCATTGTGTTTCTTCCCACATTTACGACATGATGGATATTCAACTTTTCCCTTCTTCCCCATATTTCCATTTCCAGGATGTTTAGTGTATCTCTTCTTCTCTTTATATGCATTAAAGTCGTAAGACATAGAGAATTATTTTTCTTTCTTGATAGCACGTGTGACAATATCCTTGTATAACAAGAAGGATTGGGAGACTAATGCTCACCAGAGAAATGGTTTTAACCAATAAAAGAAATGATAAATCTTACATCTAGGGGTATGTATATAATCTGGATTCTGTCTTGCTAGCCTTGTATAGTTAGCCTCATACATTGAGACATTCTCATTATCTTTTTTCCTCAGACGTAGAAATTGTTTTTCTGTATCAGATCGATGGTCATGAGGAAAGTATTTTTCTAATAAAATCTTTTTAAACTCCCTCCATTCCATATTTGATACTTCATTGTCTTCCTTTATGTTTTGAATCAATGACCACCATTGATCTGCATCTCCTATGAGGCGATAAACTACCATGACAACTTTTTCCCTTTCGCTACTCCCCAAAGAGTGAAATATTTTCTCAAGTAATTTATACATTGCTTAGCTACTAATGGATTTTTATTCCCATTTAATGTTGGTGGTTGTTTCCTCATTAAGTGGTATAACATTGATCCTTCACGTTGTGGATCAGGGTGCTCCATACTGGTAAGTTTATTATTCATAACCTGAGTGTGTTTTCCCAGTATGGTGATAAGATGATCAGCACCAGTGGCATCACTAGCTCCACTATAATTATCTTGAGAAGTAGAGAAATACCTATATGGATTACGTGTGTTGATAAGGTTTCCATTAATTCTACTAGGTTGCATTTCTAAACAATGGCATACACTAGATTAGTTTATAAATCACAATATATAATTTCAAACACGTAAAATACTTAACATAAATTGAACAGTTTATGGATATAATCCATAATCATAAAAATAATTTCTTTGAGAAATTATATACTCATAAACACTTTATAATTGTTTGTAAAGAAAATTAGAATTGTCATAAGCATATCCCTCGGGAGTGTCATAACCAAGAATGCAGCAAGGCCCGTTGTCGTGCACCAGTTCTCGTTCGAGTATAGCTGAAAGTGGTGTTTTCCGGTTTAACGCCTAGTTAAATCTGTGATAGAGCCACCTCTACGAGGTCGTATCCAGACTGAGATGTATTTCATGGACAACTCACAAAATATCTACAGTACAAAAATTCTAGGAAGTTATTCTATACTAATACTCAAAGTCTATCTAAGGTTAATGTTCTATTATTAGAGTTTTTCTAAATCTAGCTTCCAATGTTTGTACTAAACTTCCTCTGATACCAACTGTAACACCCGGAACCTAGTTACCCAAATTTAGTGATTTGTTACCTAACATTGGTATGATCACAAAATATCTTGTCTTGAAAGGCCAATTAGTTTAGTAGCCTGGGAAATATAGGATACATTCATAAGTTTAACATTACATTTTAAATTGGAAAACTATAACAACATAGTCTACCTCGGCCACAATCATATCCCTTAGAATATCCCTCCAGGTCTGTAAAAATATAATTCTTTGCATCCTAGGAAAAATAAAACATAGAAATGGGTGAGCTCTTATGCTGAGTAAGGATAAAAATATAGTGGAAACTTTCATAAATAAGCATAAACATTTATGTCAATGTATTATACTAAAATAGAAGCATTTTAAACATGAAATTAAACATAATATGGAAAATATAAAATCAAATAATTACATTTACTTGTTCACATGGATATTCTACTAGTCGAATGATCAGATGAAATATTAATATCCACTTTTATAATGATGGAATGCATAATTCCAGACTTTATAATCACAAAGTCAAGGCCTTATGCCAAGACTACAAATAATATTTTGTCAGGACCTTGTGCCAAGACACTAGTTTGTCTCATGAGACCTACCGATTCAAAGAGGATCTATAGCATGCTCCACCCGTCACTTATTAAGTCTAATTCACTTCTCATATTAAAAGTTTTAAACAAAACATAAGAATTCATATTAAAACTAGAAAACGAAATGTCAATACTTTATCCATAAACAATGAATGGTGTAAAAATAACACATCCATAGTCAAACATATCGCAAAACCTTCAATACAATATATAAGTTTTGTATCATAATCAGTCAACTTTAAATAAGCTTAAAATCTCTCAAAGGATGTTGACATAGATAAAATTAAAACTCTTTTTAGAGAAATATGTCTTTCTATTTTGAAATAATTTAATAGTCATATAATTATAAAAGAAAAGATTTATTTTGAAAATATTCTTATAAGTATGTAAGGCAAGCTTCGATGATGTTATAATGGTTGAAAATAGATACACCCTCTGTATAAGTTAAAAAACATTCTTACCTTAATTTTTTCAAAAAGTCATAAGGTACCTTGTTTGGAAAATGACGGAAATATTACTTTCAAAACATTTTATAAAAATTGAAAAAGGGTATAAAAGAATTTATCCCATAGTCTAGTAAATAATGAAAATGTTTTTGGAATACATTATTAAGAAACATGGATGTGGATGATAAAGAGGTCTGAGTAGATACTTACGTAAAAACAACCTCAGAGAATAAAGAGATTGTGAAATTAACCCTTAACTTGTACTTTTCCTTTCTCAAGAGTACGTTAACCTCCTGTATAATAGTTAAATTATTTTTATTAAATTTAAAAATAACTATATACATAAATATTATATCATATACAATATTTTAATATTGCTTTGTAAATGATATTTCAGTAGTATCATCGTTTCAGGGGTTAACTAGTTTGTTTTCCTTTATATGCTTTGTAATGTAATTAATGTTTTTTATAGATAGGATGTATATTATTCATATTTAGAATGATATTAAGTCCTTAAATATTATTTTTAATCCTCAAATGAAAATTTGTCTTGAATGGATACGATGGGGGAATGAATCCCACCGCGTTTGTGGAGACAGTAATCCGTACGTACGCACGAGCAATAATATCACTCTCTTGATATTAAAATTATATATAATTGGATGGTATATCATATATAAAGAATAATTATAATGTTATATTTATTATTTACATCATTTATACTCATTATTATACCCATCTAAATGATAAAGTATTTGAATAACAAACTACACCACGACATGGAGACGGTAATCCGTACGTATGCACGTATAGTGACTTTATCATTTATAAGATCGATAGAATAATGAATATGTTTGTACCATTTTTATAATAACATCATATTATATATAATATACCGGAGTTATTATATTAGAATTGAAAATAAGGAAATAGGAAGTTGAGGAAGAAAAGAACTTCAAATAGGTGATGAAATATTTACCTCTTTTTCGGGTTCTTCCTTTTGATTTGATCAAAAGGGCTCCTTAGGTTGGATTTCTGACTAAAGTAAGGCCTCTAGGATTAAGTGAGGATAGTTGAGAGGATACATGGGCTGGGTTTGGACATGAAAAATGGATTTTAATGTGTGAATTTGAGAGAAGAAGAAGTGTCGTTTTATAAGAGGGGTGATGGCCACCTTAGGAAAAGATTGAAATATTATTTTATAATTTAATAATTTTCAGTTTATAATGGGTAAAAATGATTTATTTCAAGGATAAGGTGGGTATGGGTCTAAAAAAACTCAACCAATAGGTTTTAGACAAGTTTGGGTCACTATATTAACCTTATCTTTTATATTTAACTCTTAGTTAAATAGTTTGACATTTACCATGTCTCTTTGTATTTTTTTATTATATGGTTAATAAACATACTACAAACTTCCAATAAAACCTCAAGTGGTTCATTAATGAAATATATAATATTATTTAATACCTTTGGCCGAAAATTGTATTTTTAGGAGTATAATATTAATTAATAATATAATATTTGTTTTAAAAACTCTTTTATGTCATTTTTGACACTATTGGGTATTTTGTTTTTGATAAATTCATAACTACATTATTACTTCAAACACAATTCATTTAACAACCATAAAATGTCATATTAACCTTGAAAATTAGTTAAATTCATTAAAAGTCTCAAATTATATTTATTTGGATATTTAGAATATCAATTATTTTAATCTTTCATTAATAAAGTAATTGCTGCATCATCATTGTGACATAAATAAATTTAAATATATAATGTCTAAAAATTATAAATAAAATACCATTATGCAAATTTTTTTATATTTCTAATGAATATTTATAGTCTAATTTTTCTTATATAGAACTCTATATTAAAAATGGTTTAGTCATTAAACATTGATTTTAACTCTTTTAACTCTTCTTTAAATAAAATAATAATAAATGTCATAATCTAATCCAAGTGGAAAAAATATCCTATTTTATTCTTAAGGATGTTTTTGGTTGAATAAAACTTATCTAATAGAATTAGGACTTGTTTTTGGGGAATTATAATATCATTTTTACCTTTAATTACCCTATTTACTTTTAACCGCGGTAAACAGAAGTCAAAAGTTACTATTCACAAAAAAACATTTTCTTCTCCTTGAACCAAATTTTACTTACTGGTATCAACTGTGTCTCTCATATTTTTGAATTTCATCTCATAGAAGCAGTAAAATTATGTTTTATGTAAATTTGAAAATGCTATTAGAAGGTGGGTAAAAGACGGTAAAAATTTCAATAAAATGTTTATATATCTAAACTCATTATAAAATGAATCCAATGAATTACATTGAACTTATATAGGTATTATGTATCTATTTTGATGTAAAATAAATTCAAATAAAATAAATTATTATTTAAATAAAAAGTCGGTTTTTAGACAATAACTCAGTGTTTTTTACTATTCATAAAAAACTGAATGTTTTCATAAAAAAACAAAAAATTCACCCAAAGCTAATTTTGATATTCTGAATCCAAAAATAAAATTAATTTTGAAAGATAAAATTTATAAAATTTTAAAAAGTAGCTATTACTATTTATAATGTTTATTTTTATTGGTCGCGGTGTGTTAGAATTTCGAAGTTGCGTACAGTGAAAGTTATTGAATTATTCAATGGGAAACGTATAATGGAAGCTTATTGTGTTACAATCAAGGAAATTTCATGAGGTCTAAAACATGTAAGTAAACATGACTATTTTTTCAATAATTTATATTTTGTGAAAAAATGGAAACTGGGTAGATGTGCCTACATGTAATATTCAAATTGTTATGTATTTGTAATGACCTAATTCTCTAAAGACCAAAACCTAAAAAGATCATCAGTGTGAATTATTAACATAATTCAGGAATATACAATGTTTAAGTCCAGGTCCTTACAATATGGTTGGGATTTTATAAAAACAATTGGTAATTAATTTATTTTCTACTTTTTATTAAATTTATATAAATAATATTTGATTTTGTTAAAAAATTGGGAGTTTTTGGGATAGTAAGGAGAGTTTGGTGGAAAACTTAATTTTTTTATAAAAAAATAGGAATAAACATAGTGTACCATATGCATATATATTAGGTATCTAGTTAAGGTGGTATAGGGAAAATTTCTCATGACCAGTCACTATGTGATTCATGCATGGCAATCAGGTGGTAGGTGAAAAGACACTAGGTAATTTATAGAATCCAAGTTATTTTTTAAAATATAGGTATTGTGATTATTTTGTGGCCTTTGGATTTGGATTAAATGTATTATTCTCCTATTCTAGGGGTTATTTATTTAGAAAATCAACCCTTAAATCTCTCTATTTCTCTCTCTATATTCCATGGATAATTTTCCCTCCAAATATTAGTAGAATTTCTAATTTTTAGTCGGTTTGTATATCAAATGGTAAAGGATATCAAATACATATCACATTATACAAATGATTCATGGTTTTGATATAATTAGTTTATTAAAATCATTTATTTCTCGAGTGGAGATGATTAGAGAATTTCTTACATATGAGAGGGGATTAATCCTTTATTATTAGTGTGTTTTATTTTATAATGAAAATGTATCTAACCTTACTTGTTATATGTTTGTTGATTAATTGTTTAAAAATAAATTGAAATATAATATAGTGATTTAATGTCATGTGAGAGGTTATTCTGACAAACATTGATCTTAAAATAATGATAATGATATATGGAGATGTTTTAGGTGTTGAACACATATTAATATTTTTATTTGAGGATAAAATGGTGATTAACATTATATAAATATAAAAGTAATAATATATTAGGTGAATATTATTATGTGTTTTATGTTATTTTCATTAGTAGAATTAATAAATATGTTTTTATAATAAATACTAAGAATTGGGTATTGTATTATTATATATATATGTTTTTTAATTATGAAATACATTCATACTAATGTTTTGTGAATTTGAGTAAATTGTTAAATATATGGGAAGTAATAAATAAATCATTTAGTTTGATATTTACTGTTGGAATAAGTGTTTCATTACATTAAAATACATCTAAATTTGGGGTGAAACTCAATGTAATGAGTAAAAATTACTAAAAAATGTGTTATAGTGACTTTATAATAAATATATGTGCTATAAAATGAATTAAAATTTCTAAATATTTTATTTAAATATGTATAAAGGAGAAACACATGGTGGATAACATTTTAAAATAGATTATTTGTGGCTGTCTGATCTTGAGGAATTATATTATGAACTTATATGAAATTTTCTTATTCAAATATATTGTTTCTGTGTAAAGAATGTGACTTGTATTTACATGTTTATATGTGTGGTTCCAAATTAAACCATTATAATTTAATTGAACTAAATAAGGAATAAATAATGACTTATTTTTTTGGAATTTTGTATATTTTTTATTTTATAAATAACACTTTTATGTATTAATTTCATTAGTTAAGATACATTTAGGGATCATTTTATTACACTTTAAATGAGAAAATGTTTTTTTGTGCGTAAAATTTTCTAGGATAGGTGTTAGGATTTAGATTATATATTATACCAGGTGTTTGGGATAGGAATCATATGATCACTGTGTTTGGATAATTTATTTCTATATTGATATTAAGGGCTTCTGAAAATATTTGTTGAAGTAGGTATAAGAGTTTTTAGGTGACATGGTTGGGAAATAATTCCATAAATTGAATATATTAAATCATATGATTAAATCATTTAATTTCATTGAAAAATTTATATATGTTCACATTAAAAAACATGGAATATTTTGGGTTATGGTGGATTATACTAATAATTATTCACCACTCCCCATGCATTCATATATCATGTGCATGGAGATTATATGCATAATATTTTTGGTAATGGAAAACAAGATCAATAATAGAGAGGTAGTTTCTAATAAAATGATAGAGTTATTTATTTTATTCATTTATATATTTATGTAGGTATATACCACATGTTATTTTTATACTATTTTTTGAAGTATTGAACATGACACGTTAGTTAGTGTCTATTTTTATTACATTTTATATGAATGTTTCATTTGTAAATTTATAAGAGGTAGTTTTACATTTTATTATTCTTATTATTTATTATTTTATATATTTTATTCTTTATTATATGATTATTATGTTATTTTAGTGTATTGTAAAATTTCATGGAAAATATCAATTTAAGGGAAACCTATTGATCATTGACACTTGTAAATGGACTACAGTGATCAAGGATTATACATGAGGCCATATGGTGTATTGCCTCAGTGTCATAGTCATATGAGGGTGGAATGTTACATTATAACACTCATAATAAACATGATATAATGATATTAGGGATACAATTTACATATTACTTTTTTGGTCATGTATCTCTACAGTGGTAAGTAAAAGCTACCAACCAAGTCTTGCATCTTGAAACACATTATTTCCCATATTGATATACATAAACATTATATTAATGAAAATTATATTATGAAAAATTGAGTAATATAATCCATTTATCAATCAATATCTCTTCAAGTGATTGTTTCAAATTTCTAATCACCATCATTGGTCGGTCATTTATTCTTTGAAATACATAACCAAGCTCTTCTATAATCACAACAACTATACTTTTGGTTAGGAATTTATATACAGATAAATGGGATACATGTTTCATCTTGCACTTCATTGAAGTTACACATTCTATCATTATCATTCAACTAATATCACACAACCCATGAACCACTTAACAAAAGTTAATTTACAATGATAATATGTTTCACTATTATTATCATGCATTTAAGTATAAACAAAAAATAGTATAAACTAAAAATAAAATCAATTATATTGACTAATAAAAATGATCATAGATAAATAAGTCCTGAAAAAATATAAAACATGTGGAGTTTCTATTAGTTGGTATGTCTTTGTGGTCCCCTTTCTTGTCGATCACCATGTATGAACTGTATAAGAATATGTTTCAATTATTATGATTCCCCATAACCTAATAGCCAAACATTGAAAATATTCTATATGATTGACGTCTATATACCATAGGGTTTCATTTTTAAAATATTATAACTAAATATATAGTTCTCATTATAGTGGTTAATTTCTATTACATATTCATGTGACAAATATTATTAATATGTTATCATGTATTTCATGAAAATAGATAATTGTTTATTTTATTAGAATAAATAAATTATATATCAAAGTAAATACATTTATTTGAAGTTAAAATTATATAACTAATTTGTCTTTGGGAAAGAAATAATTAAATATTCCTATATTAACTAGAGTTAGTTAGTAAAATTCTTTAACCTCCTAGCTCTCACATGATGCTCATGATTCTAATAATAAATTTCATTAGTTTTTTAGTTTAAAATGGTATCCTATTTCACTAATTTTCTAATTTGAAAATCACATATATTAGTCAATTCCTTCATGGGATTATACCATTACAAATAATATCCAGTTTTCTTCATTAGATGCATCAGAATTTGGGATATACATGGATATTTGTAATAGAATAAATGACCATAGGTTTCTTTGAGATTCTCAAGATTAAAATACTACTATTAAAAAAATAACCTCACTCTGAATTAATATAACTATGTTCAGTTTATAAACATTCATTTTCATATCATCTAAATACTATATCTTTATAATTTATAAAAATAAGACTATGTCCTTTGTATATCTCAAGTAGTTTAGGATAGTTTTAATTACACTACAATGCATCTATCTAGGATTTATTTAATATATTCCTACCATGATCAAGGGGAAGGTGACATAAAAATTAGAACATGATAATACATATATAATATATCTTATAATTTAATTATATGGAATTATATTTAGTTTTTTTTCTCTTCCAGTGTCAGAGAATACATCTTCTTAGTTAGATTTTAACTGTGTGATATAATAAATAAAACTCTTTTAGATTGTTTAATCTTTTAAATTTTTATAACCATGTTAATAGATGTACATGACTTAGTCCATTTACCCATACAGTTATATCTATGTAAATACTGATTGCTAAAATATAGGTAACATAACCCAATTTATTTGTGGAGAAGCATTAATTCTACAATGTTTTTATTGTATTCATATTTCCCCTTAATAAAATGTCATTAACATATATCTATTACTAAATAATAAAACTCCCACTAACCCAATTATAAGAACATAGACCAATTTTATTCATAAAAAATAAAAATTCTTTTTTTGAAATCATCAAAATGATCATTCTATGCTCTCAATGCCAGCTCTAACCCATTAATGTATCATTATAGCTTTCATGTCTTTTTGTCTTCCTTTTCTATCACAAGTAAATTTTTATGTTTCATATTGACATATTAATCCATTTTCCCATTCATGAATGTAATTTTTAGTCCGTATTCAAAAATCTCATAATTTTGGAATTTTAATATGGTAAGTATAATTATAATATATTTCAACGTAATAATTATTTAAAATGTTTTATCAAAGTATGTTCCTTGATATTTCATTGAAATTTTAATTGTAAACTATGCAATATGGGTATAGGTTTTAGCATTTATGACTATTGTTTTCCTGAATTCCCATAATAATCTAGTGGTATTGAATCTAACTAAATAATCAACCAAATTTTAAACACGATTTTCCTACAAGGAATCTATTTTTAATTTTTAGATGCATTCTAATGGTAAAATTCATTTTAATTTACATATTATTAATAGGATAAATTTTTTTTATGGAACAATTCATCACTTTCCTTGGTGAAATTAAAAAAAATCTATTTTATAATCAATTCCTTATTTTACTTATATAGTACATGTTCTAATTAAATAACAACTTACCTATGGTTTTTTTATTTTTCTTATTAAATATTTTTTTCACCTTGATCCATGACTTCATTGATGTTTGTCTTTCTTCTACTACCATATCTATATTTATTAACCATTTTATAAAATATAGCTTGTATCCCAAAAATAAAAAATCTATTCAAGGTATTAAATAGATAATATTCTTTTTACTTACAATTGTGTATAAATATTCACTTCATACCTTGTTTTTCATGTTTGTTCTTGAATTATACATAACAGATGCATCCCATCCACTCAAAAAAATATGTGACATGATAGGGTTATTTGCATACCATTACTCATATGGGATTTCATTTTTCAAATTGGTTGGTATTTTGTTAATTTTTTACCTCATCGAAAGCATTGAAAACCCCCCAAAATGTTTTGGATTTTAGTGGTGAAAACTTTTATCCAGACACAATAGAAGAAAATCATCAAAACCTCATTTAAACAGATCCAACCTTTCATTTGAATTTAATATAACACAAATATAGAATCTAGACATTAAAAATTTTAGTAAATTTTTTCTATGAAATTTTATAAAATCATTATAGAGAACCATTGTATGAAAACTATGGTAAATACATTGGATTTTATGAATCTCAAAATTCTTAAGAAGTATTTTATATTATGATTAGTCCTCTAGAAAATTTTTTAATGAAAAGAAGAAAATAATAACTCTCATAAAATAGTTATTTCATAATAATAATGTTTTACATTATCTAATGGTATTTTTCTAAATTTATAGCATTCAAATACACCTATTTAGAGATCTATATCATATTATTTTTCATAAACATTCACCATTTCATTATCCAAAATGTCAAAACAAATTATGTATGGTACATATTTTATAAACACATTGAAAAGTTAATATAAATTGTGAATGAAATTTTTAACACTTTAACATCATATTAAATCCAATTAAACATCATCCAATAATGTTTATAACTAATTCATATGGATTTTTTTTGTGAGAAATAACTAATAAAAATTTAATCTCTTTTTATTCATCTACTATCTCGCATAGAATCATGGCATGGTGTTCTTCACTATGACATGGTTTACCTTGGCACAAACCATGATGTAGATAATACCACAATGCCATAGCTTATCATTGCTGTATATTTTTATTAATATTCTACATTCCCTAAATACTAATGGACATAATGAATTTTCACCTTATTCTAGTTCATATATTAAAACCTATGAAACCACATACAAATATCATTATAAATATTTCTTAAAACTCTATTTGTGAAATGATATCATTAAGTTTTCAATTATGTTGCATAATATAATGAAATTTTTGAATATATATCCAAAATTAATTTTGTATATCCCTCAAAATAATATTTTATTTCATTTTCAATATTTTTAAAATCACTTATAATATAACATAATATACATTAACATAAGAAACAATTGTTATCCCATGTGTATTTATAGATTTTTAATTAATTATAAATTATCTAGGACATAATTTTAATCAAATAGATACCTAAATACAAAAAATCTATTGAAGCTAATGAGGGATCTATCGTGGTCTCTATAAATTATATATATCTTAATACCAAGGTCCACCATTTAATTCATATAAAATATGCATAATATTAAATTTTATTTTTACCCTTCAACTAAATAAATAATAAAATCACAGGTAACTTATCAAGGTATCACAAACACAACGTAAATCTATCTCAATCACGGTTCGAGATCATATACTTATCATACAAGAGGAAAAATATTAGCCTATTTCAATGTAAACTGATGAATTGATCTACACCAAACCCAACCACACTTGGATTAGCTTGTATTGAATTCTATTATAGGAAAATTATTATATTATTAATGTTTTAGTTAAAGGTATCTTGTATACCTTTGGTAATGGGGATTCAACTTGAGGCATACACTCCTCGTATGCCAAATAAATAGTGAATGACACTCTATGTGGTATATATAAATGATAATCTAGATCCAAATTTCCTTTTATGCCTCATCATAAAATATCATAACATTAAATAAAACCCCAAACATTTTAATCATCATGTTATATCACAAACTATATGGATCTGTCATGGATATTTCTTATGAATAACTAAAAGTTATAACTTGAAAGGTTAATTTTTTATTAAACTTCATATAAAATATATAGATGGAATGAATAAATGATGAAGTGGATAATTCATTTTTTATAACATAATGCATTCTATATATTACTAAACACATTTATTAATATACTATTAAAACCACACATAGTATCTATTGTAATCATATCCCATATGATATACCACCAAAAAAAGTTATGTTTACCACATGTTTATTGCTTAGTTGAAGTAATTACAGTATAATATATTTTTTACCATATTTTTATTTGGACGTAGTCTGAATCCACTTACCAAAATTACTTAATAATTTATCATATATAAATAAATATTTATTAATAATAGTGATATCAGGATTTATAATCATCATGTTTAGTTATTCAAATAGAATATTCCAATTTTGTTTCTTCAAAATATAAAATTTTATGATGTTAATAAAATTTATAGTTTAAAATATATAAAATTATTTATAAGAAGTCATTAAATTATAACATAAATATTTAAGATTTTAATTGTTAACATTTAAAAAAAACACGCCTAACTATTTACATCAAGTTCATTTTTTCTAACATTTCATAAATTAATTTTCAGTATAAAGTAAATTTATCTTTGAATGGGATGGGTATATTCATTTTATTGGTACACTTTTTAACTTCTTTATGTTCAAACATACCCCCTACCTCTAAAAATTATATTTTGTCGAAAATATAGTTCTAAAAAAACCCTTTGTATAAGAAAATGAAACTAGTTTTATTTCATGAGAATTTTTTATAAATTAACATTAAATATCCATATATAATTCAAAATTCTCTCTATTGGGAGAAATATTTTTAAAATAATATTTTATTCATTGAAATATTCCATATTAGGGTGATGTGACCTCTTTCCCTCATATTTTATCAAAAACACGGAGAAAATATTTTACCCTCAATAAAAAATATTTTAACCTTTTCTTTTTTCAAAAAAATACAGAATTAAATCCTAAATAATCATTATCTGTCAATATAAACAATATTGTTTTCTTAAAATCAAAACTATAATTATAAAAAAATATATTATCATATAATAAAAATAAAATGAGATAAATTATTCATCCATTATTAATCAATCATTTAAGTAATCTATAGGATCTAATTCTTTATTGTAGTTACCCTTTCCTTTATCTCTTAAATTCATACTTCATAAAATATCCATAATATTTTCAATATTCTTTGGAAAACATATATATGTAATTTAATTATAAACTATATATCAGGTATTATATACCATTCAAAAGGTAGAATAGATTTTGTAATAATAATACCAAATGTGGACTCTATGGGGATTTTTTTGTAATACTTTAGGTATTATTGGACATTTTTTATCTAATTTAATTTCTTTTAATAATGAAATAATTATCCTTCCTTTCATACAAAAATTTCATTCTTCAATTTCCAACGATGACTATTAGAACCTCCAAAATTTTTCTTTTGACTTAATCCGTAACCTTTATTTACTTAAATCATAGCACCAAATAATAGTCCTCCCCTTTCTAACACAGTTATACTTAACATATTGAGAATATAGATAAAATTTTATTAAACACATTAATGTTATAATATATAATAAATTTTTTAATAATTTATAATTCCACCAATACATATATCCTTAAATAGGACCTTCAAATCTTTAATTCATCAACATAAATAATTATATTTAGTGTAAGAGTGAATAAAAAATTGTACGGATCATTTTAATCTAAAAATTCTCTTCCATCATCATACTTGTCATTCATTACTTTATCTTGATACAGCCTCTTTAATTTATCTATAATCAAGATTTCATCCATTTTCTTATATTGATTTTTTAATTTATGATCCTTTGAAACAAGTATGAGACTAGAAACATCATGTGAATTATTATTATTATTATTCTAATAATAATCATTTAGATCTATTTAAATGAATAGTTTCACCAGTTAGATACTTATTTTGGGTTTATCTTAGACATAGAATTTTGATTATTTTTTTAGATTGATTATAATTTTTTATATCAATATATGAATTTTATTTTACAATTTTATTCATTTTTAGCAATTGAAAAAAAAGTTTAGTTGAATGATGAGGATGTCAATTTCTACAAAACAAAATCTGTATCTACTAAGTTTCTTGTTTTAAAATCATTAGATAACATATTTTATCCAATATAATCTGTCTAAAATGATACCAATTTTAACTATACATGATATCTATTTGTGTTCCAAGGCCATATTACATTGTATATTATCCCAGATAATCTTATAACACAAATTGTTTCAATTTTGATAGAAAATCATGTCAAACGTATCACATGTGTAACACCCCAAGCTTCCATGGTACGCTTCTCTTTGAATAATACAGTAGCGTGTGTTGTACGTAACTTCGAGTTCCAACACACACCACAACCAATCAAACTAGCCGTTATGAATAGTAATAACCACTTTTTAAAATTTTATGAATTTTATCTTTCAAAAGGGACTTCATTTTTGGATTCGGAATATCGAAATTAGCCTAGGGTGAATTTTTGGTATTTTTATTAAAACTTTCAATTTTTGATGAATTGTGAAAAACACTAAGTTTTTAGTTAAAAATTGACTTTTTATTTAAATAATTATTTATTTTATTTAAACTTATTTTATGTCAGAATAGATATTTAATACCTATATATGTTCAATTTAATTCACTGGAGTCAGTTTATAATAATTTTAGACATATAAAAAATTTATTGAACTTTTCACCGTCTTTTACCCACCTCCTAGGAGAATTTAAAAACTCACATAAAACATAATTTTACCACTTCTATGACTGGAATTTTGAAAACATGAGAGACACAGTTAATTTCAAAGAGTAAAATGTGGTTCAATAAGATAACAAAAATTCTTGGTGAATAGTAACTTTTTACTTTTATTTACCACGGTTAAAAGTAAATAGGATAATTAAGGGTAAAAATGATATTAATAATACCCTAACACATGTACTAATTCTATTGGACAAGTGTATCTCGACCAAAAACAACCTTAAAAATAAAATATTGTCATTTATTTCCACTTGGATTAGATTAGGACATTTATTATTATTTAATTCAAAGAAGAGTTAAAAGAGTTAAAATCATTGTTTATTAACTAAAACCTTTTTAATATAGAGTTTTACATAAGATAAATTTGATTATAAATATTCATTATAAATCTTAAAAGATTTCCTACATAATTTTATTTTATTTATAATTTTTAGACATTAAATAATTTAATTTATTTATGACACAATGGTGATGCAGTAATTACCTAATTAATGAAATATTAAAATAATTTATAATATAAATACCCAAATAAATGTAAATTGAGACTTTTTATGAATTACACTAAGTTTACTGGTTAATATGACTTTTTATTATTGATTTAATTTTTTTAAAGTAATCATGCTGTTATGATTTTCACAATAATCAAATACCAAATAGTGTCAAAATTTACACAACAGAGTTTTTAAAACAAATTTTATATTATTAATTGATATTCAATTCCTAAAAATGTAAGGTTCAGCCAAGAGACTTATATAATGATAGGTGTATCATTAATGGACCACTTAAGGGTCACTTGGATGTATATAGTAAGTTTATTAACTATATAATATAAAAATACAAAGTGACATGGTAAATGTCAAACTAATTAACTATGAGTTAAAACTAAAATATAAGTTTAATATAGTGACCCAAACCGGTCTAAAAACAATTTTTAAAGTATTTTTGCGACCCATACCAACCTTAAACATTGAATAATTGAATTAGGATCCATTATAATGTGAATATGAATTTATTATAAAATAATATTTCTAGATTGTCCATAGGTTACCCTCACCCCTCTTATAAAAGGGAACTCCCCCTTCTCTCAATTTCACACCTTCAAAGCCTTTTGGATCATCCAAACTCTACCCAAATATCCACCCAAAATTCCTCACTACAAACTAGTGGCATTAGTTTGATCAGAAATCCATCTTAAGGAGCCTTTTTGATCAAATTAAAAGGAAGAACCCAAAGAAGAGGTAATGATTTCACCACCCTCTTTCAAGTTCCTTTCTTCTTCAACTTCTTCTTTCCTTGTTATTTCCATTATAAAACATAAAATCCAGTATATTCTATATACTGTGATGTTATTATAAATATGGAACAACCAAATTCATTATTCTATCCATCCCTTGAATGACATGCCACCATACGTTCGTACGTACGACCTACCGTCTACACGTCGTGGTGTAATTGTTATTCAATATATTATTATTTAGATGGGTATAATAATGATGTATAATTCATATGAATAACAAATATAACATGATAATGATTATTTATATATGATATACCATCCAATTGTACATTATTTTAATATCAAAATAATGATATTGTCGCTCGTGCGTACGAACGGACTACCGTCTCCATGAACGCGATGAGATTCATTCCCCATCGTATCCATTCAAGTATAATTCTTATTTGATGATTAAAAATAATTTGTAAGGACTTGATATCATTTTGGATATGGATAATATACAACCTATCCATAAAAAACATGTCTTATGTAACAAAACATATAAAAGAAAACGTGTAAGTCAACACCCGAAAGGACGATAATACTAAGATATTATTAACAAAGCAATGTTAAAAGATCATATATGATATCATATTAGTGTATATTATTATTGTATAATTTAATAACAATTATTTGATGATTATACAGGAGGTTAACCTACCCTCAACCAAGGAAAAGTACAAGTTAAGGGTTATTTCACAATCTCTTCATTATCCGAGATTGTTTATACGTAATTCTCTACTTGGACCTATTTATCATCCACATCCATGTTTCTTAAAAATTTATTTCAAAAAACTCTTACTATTTTATAGAAGATGAATTAAAGTCATTAATACCCTTGACTGAATTTTTATAAGAAGTTTAGAAAGGAATATTTTCATCATTTTCCAAATAAGGTCCTTTTAAACCTTTTCGACAGAATTACGGTAAGAATGTCTTTTTAACTTATACAGAAGATGCGGATATTTTCCACCATTATAATGTCATCGAAGCTTCTATTACAAGCTTATAAGAATATTTTCAATGTAAATTTTTATTTAATAATTATGGGACTTTTAAATGATTTCAAAAAAGCAAATATTTCTCTGAAATAGTTTTGATTTCATCTATGTCAACATCCTTTGATGGATTTTAATATTATTTGAAGTTTATTTCTTATGATAGAAAACATCCATATTGTATTTATTGTTTCGTGATATTTTTGACTATGGATGTGTTATTTTTATACCACTCATGGTTTATGGATAAAGTATTGACATTTCATATTCTAGTTTTAATATGAATGTTTATGTTATGTTTAAACCTGTTCATATGAGGAATGCATTGGACTGAATAAGTGATGGGTGGAGCCCGCTATAGCTCCTCGATGCATTAGTAGGTCTAATGAGAAAAACTAGTTTCTTGTCACATGGCCTTGACAGAATCTTATTTGTAGTCTTGCCACGAGGCCTTGGCTATGTGGTTATGATAGTCTGGCATTATGAATTTCATCATTATGAAAGTGGTTATTGATATTGCATTTGATTATTCAACTAGTAGAATATCCATGTGAATAAGTAAATGGAATTATATAATTTTATCTTTGCCATATTATGCTAAAGTTCATGTTTAAAAGGATTATGTTTTAGTTATACATTGCCTTAAATGTTTATGCTTATTTATGAATGTTTCCGCTATATTGTTATCCTTACTGAGCATCTGAGCTCACCCCTTTCAATGTTTTATTTATCCCAGGATGTGAAGAAGTAATTTATGAATGAACTACAGGGATAGTATGAGGGGATATGAAGAAAAGATGTTTTTGTAGTAGTTTTCACTTTATGATGTAATGTAAACATTATGAATGTATCTAGTGATTCTAAGGCTACTAAACTAATCGGTCTTTCGAGACTTGATATATTGTGATCATGCCAATGTTATATAATAATGCACCGACTCTGGGTAACTGGGGTCGGGGAGTTACATTTGGTATCATAAGAAGTTTAGTACAAACCTTGGAAGCTATATTAAGATAAACTCTAATTAGAGCACATAGACTTAAGATGGACTTTGAGGATTAGTGTAGAAGAACTTCCTAGAATTTTGGTATTGAAGAGATTTTGTGAGTTTTTCGAGCAATAAATTTCTGTCTGGATACGAGCAGGTAGAGGCAGCTCTGGCAGAGATGTACCTAGGGTTAAAACCCAAAAACACCGCTTTGAGCTAGACTCGATCAGGAACTGGTGTAGGACAACGGGCCTTGCTGTACTCTTGGTTATGACACTCCCAGGGGATATTCTTAGGATAATTATAATTTTCTTTACAAACCATTATAAAGGGTTTATGAGTATATAATTCCTCAAAGAAACCATTTTTATGATTATGGATTATATCCATATATAATTCAATTTATGTTAAGTGTTTTACAAGTATGGAATTATGTATTTTGATTCATAAACTGATATAGTTTACGCCATTGTTTAGAAATGAAACCTATATGAAGAAATGAAAATCGTATCAATGCACGCCCTCCATGTAGGGATTTCCCTCCTGCTCAAGATAATTATAGTGGAGCTGGTGATTCAACTAGTGCTGATCAACTAATCACTATACTGGGACAACTCACTCAGGTTATGAATAATAACCTTACCCGTATGGAGCACCCTGATCCACAATGTGGAAGATCAATGTTAGATCGCTTCATGAGGCAACAACCACCAAAAATAAATGGGAGTACAAATCCATTGGTAGCTGAGTAATGGATAAGTTCCCTAGAGAAAATATTTTAGGCTTTGGGGATTAGTGAAAGGGGAAAAGTTATCATGGAAGTTTACCGCCGCACTGGAGATGCTGTTCAATGGTGGTTATTGATTCAAAACACAAAGGAAGATTATGAAGCATCAAACATGGAATGGAAGGTGTTAAAAGATCTATTTTTAGAAAAATTATTTCCTCGTGACCATCAAGCAGATATGGAAAGGCAATT
The DNA here is from genome assembly GCA_963277665.1 of Viscum album. Lineage (NCBI taxonomy): Eukaryota > Viridiplantae > Streptophyta > Magnoliopsida > Santalales > Viscaceae > Viscum > Viscum album. The sequence goes on along the minus strand of OY728148.1, from coordinate 1,365,173 downwards.
TCTGAGTCTGAGACAAAAGGAGGATGAGAATTTCCCAAAGTATGAGGCTAACTTTACAAGGTTAGCAAGGTATGCTGGAGATCATATACATAACCAAAGAAGTAATATTTATCGTTTCTTTGATGGTTTCAAACCATTTATCCATCGAGCATTAGTCTCACAATCCTTCTCGTCGTACGAAGACATTGTCTTATGTGCTATCAAGACAGAAAATAATTCTCTAAGTCTTATGATTTTAAGCAAATCAAGAGACGAAGAGATCTTCTGATCAATATGGGAATGTAAATAAGGGGAAGAAGGGAAAAGTTGAATATCCATCTTGCAGTAAATGTGGGAAGAAACACCCCGATACATGCTTAAAAGGAATGGGAGTCTGTTACAAGTATGGTGAAAAAGTCCACCAAACTTGTGATTGCAAGGGGAAGAAGGAATATACTGATGTCCAATACTACAATTGCAGGGAGATGGGACATTATGCAAATGAATGTCCTAAGCGCCAGGGGAACATACCTCAGAAAAGGCCAAGGGATCAAGGCCAAGCATATGCTATCACTACTGCTAAGGTAGAAGCTACACAAGACGTAGTGGTAAGTAATTTAATGGTTTCCTCAAGTTTAGAAAATGCATTATTAGATTTTGGATCATTGCATTGTTTCATATCTTCCTAGTTTGCTAAAAAAATAAGATATTTTCAATATGATTCAATAAGGGATTTGTCAGTTAAAACTCCTAAGAGAAGTATCATTGCTACAAAATTTTGTGGATCTGTTCCCATTTGGGCATATAAATGTTCTTTATCTGCTGATCTCATCGTCATACCCATGACTAAATTTGATATAATCCTTGTGATGGATTGGATTTCAGACCATTATGAAAATTTTTATTGTAAGAAGAAGGAGGTTATGATTTTTGATAATGTTGATAAGAAACACCTTATCTTTAGAGAAGAATCATCACCACCTAATTCTTATCTAGATCCACCCCCAGTAGCTCAACTAAATTCAATTATTGGGGAAGAAGAGAATGAAATAACTATAGGTGAGGAAAGGAATGTTCAAATAGAGGATGTACCTATTGTGAAGGAATATGTAGATGTGTTTCTGGAAGATTTACCTGGACATCCTCCAGAACGAGAAGTTGAGTTTTCCATTGATTCAATTCCTGGATCAAGGCCTATATCAAAGACCCCTTATAGAATATCCACTGTGGAATTTGTTTAACTAAATAAACAACTAGAGGAATTGAGTAATAAGGGATTTATTACCCCAATTGTTTCTCCATGGGGAGCACCTTTCCTTTTTTAAGAAGAAAGATGGATCTATGAGGTTATGTATCAACTACGGGGAGATCAATGCTATAACAATAAAGAACAAGTATCACCTACCTCACATTGATGATTTATTTGAACAACTCCATGGAGCTCAATACTTTTCAAAGATTGACCTTTGATTTGGATACCATCAATTGTGTGTGAATAAGGAAGACATTCCGAAGAAAACATTTCAAAATAGGTATGAGCATTACGAGTTTACAGAAATCCCATTTGGGCTGACAAATGCACCTTTTATGTTCATGGATCTAATGAATATAGTTTTCAAGGAATATCTCGATGATTTTTTGGTGGTATTTATTAATGATATCCTGGTATACTCCAAAAGCTACGAAGATCGTGAAAATCACTTGCGCATTATCCTGAAGACTTTGAGAAGACATGAATTATATGGGAAGTTTAGCAAGTGTGAATTCTGGCTTCAGTAGATTTATTTTCTTGGACATATTGTCTCTAAAAATGGAATCTCTATTGATCCTTCTAAGACCAAGCCAATCCAAGAATGGTCGGAACTGACGAGTATAACTGAGGTACAAAGTTTTATGGGTTTAGCAGGTTATTATCGACGTTTCATCCAGAATTTTTCCCGATTGGCTGACCCATTAACAAAGCTCACACGTAAAGGGGTTTAATTTGTTTGGAAAAAAGAGTGTGGAGAATTTTTTGAAGAACTGAATAGAAGATTAGTCAATGATCTAAAATTGAATCTACCATCGGGGAATGATGGGTTCGTTATTTATAGTGATGCATCGAAAAAAGGACCTAGTTGTGTCCTTATGCAGAATGATAGGGTTATTGCCTATGCATCATGACAGTTGAAAATTCATGAGAAAAACTATCCTACTCATGATCTCGAGTTATCAGTTGTGATCTTTGATTTGATGATATGGAGACACTACCTCTATGGTAAAAAATGTTAGATTTATACTGATCACAAGAGTTTAAAGTATATTTTCTCACAAAAAGAACTCAACAAGAGGCAAAGGAGAACGCTTGAATTACTCAAGGATTATGATTGTACGATACACTACCACCCGGGGAAGGAAAATAAGGTGGAAGATGTTTTGAGTAAAAAACATCATGGAGTTTTTAACAAGATGTGAATTGAGAGGGATCCTATTTTCATGGATCTAGTAATGATTGATATGGTAATCACCATGGAAGGTGAAACATTAATGCTTTTTTAAATGGATGACAAAACATCTTTACTAGAAAGGATTAAGAGTTGTTTGACTGATAATGTAGAATTTCAAAAGAATATTAAAGCTATGAATGATGGGAGATTGAGAGACTTTGTGTTTGAAGAGGTAATTTTGAAATTTGGGAAGAGGCATTGTGTTCCCAATATACCTGATCTAAAAAGGGAATTATTGGATGATGCTTATAGTTCCATTTTCTCTATACACCTTAGGAGCACCAAAATGTATAAAGATTTGAAGGAACATTTTTGGTGAGACAACATTAAGAGGGAGATTTCTGATTTTGTGTCAAGATATATGGTTTGTCAACAAGTGAAATCTGGAAGGCAACAACCTAAAGGAGTCATGCAACCTCTTCCCATTCCAGAGTGGAAATGGGATAATATCACGATGGAATTCGTCAAGGGGATACAAAAGACTCCTAGAAGGAACGATTCAATATGGGTTATTGTGGATCGTCTTACCAGGTCAGCAAATTTTTTTCTATAAGAGAGGATCTACCACTTGAACGTCTAGCAAGACTATATATTAATGGAGTTTTGAAACTTCATGGAGTACCCCTATCGATTTTTTGGGATCTTGATCCCCATTTTACTTCAAGATTCTGGAAGATTCTTCAGAAGACCTTGGATACTGAACTTTGTTTGAGCATTTCCTACCACCCTCAAACGGATGGACAATCATAACGGACTATTCAAACCTTAGAAGACATGTTGATATCTTTATCACTTGACTTTTAGGGTATGTGGGATCAATATTTACCACTGGTAGAATTTTCCTATAACAATAGCTTCCATTCAAGTATTCCGATGGCACCATATGAAGCGTAATACAGAAAGAGATGGCGCACACCAACTTGTTGGGATTAAGTTGGTGAAAGAAAACTTGTAGGCCCAGAACTGGTGGAGGAAACAATAGAAAAGGTGAAGGTAATCCAAAACCACATCAAAGCAGCTCAAAGTAGGAAGAAGAGCTATGTCGATAACTGAAGAAAGGATTTGTAATTTCAGGTAGGAGATCATGTTTTCTTGAAGGTATCTCTATGGAATGGAGTTATACATTTTGATAATAAGGGTAAATTGATTCCCAGGTACATTGGATCTTTCAAAATTTAGAATGAATTGGGCCTGTAGCTTACCGTTTGGAAATGCCGCCAAGTATCTACAAAGTTCACGATGGGTTCCATGTATCACTATTGAGGAAATACATGCCTGACCCAACGCATGTACTCACAAATGAGGAATTAGAACTGGAACCCGATCTATCTTATTGCGAAGATCCCATCAGTATTCTTGATACTAGAGAACAAGTACTGGGAAACTAGATGACTTGTCTGTTAAAAGTTCTATGGAGAAACCATAAGATGGAAGAGGAAACGTGGGAACCCGAGGAACTTATGATGAAGAACCACGCGAATCTTTTCATGTGGCAGTATTCTAGAAATTTTTAGGACAAAATTATTTGAAGGAGGGGAGAATATAACACCCCAATCTTCCACGGTACGCTTCTCTTGGAATAATATAGTAGCATGTGTTGTACGCAACTTCGAGTTCTAACACACACCACAACCAATCAAACTATCCATTATGAATAGTAATAACCACTTTTCAAAATTTTATAAATTTTATCTTTCAAAATGGACTTCATTTTTGGATTCATAATATCAAAATTAGCCTAGGGTGAATTATTGGTATTTTTCTGAAAACTTTCAATTTTTGATGAATGGTGAAAAACACTGAGTTACGAGTTAAAAACTGACTTTTTATTTAAATAATTATTTATTTTATTTAAATTTATTTTAGGTCAAAATAGATATGTAATACCTATACATGTTCAATGTAATTCATTGGAGTTAGTTTATAATAATCGTAGACATATAAAAATTTTATTGAACTTTTCACCGTTATTTACCCACCTCCTTGGAAAATTTGCAAATTCATATAAAACATAATTTTTGCCGCTTCTGTGAGTGCAATTTTGAAAATTTGAGAGACACGGTTAATATCAAGGAGTAAAATGTGGTTCAATAAGATAAAAATAATTTTTTATGAATAGTAACTTTTTACTTTTATTTACCGCGGTTAAAAGTAAATAGGACCATTAAGGGTAAAAATGATATTAATATTACCGTAACACATGTCCTAATTCTATTTTAAAAGTTTATCTCAACCAGAAACAATCTTAAGAATGAAATATTGTCATTTATGTCCACTTGGATTAGATTAGAACATTTATTATTATTTAATTCCAAGAAGAGTTAAAAGTGTTAAAATCAATGTTTATTAACTAAATTATTTTTAATATAGGGTTTTAGATAAGATAAATTCGATTATAAATATTCATTAGAAAGCTAAAAATATTTACTACATAATGAAATTTTATTTATAATATTTAGACATTAAATAGTTTAATTTATTTATGACACAATAGTGATGCTGTAATTACCTAATTAATAAAATATTAAAATAATTGATAATATAAATACCCAAATAAATTTAAATTGTGACTTTTAATGAATTCCACTAATTTTATAGGTTAATATGACATGTTTTTATTTATTTAATTATGTTTTTTTGAAGTAATAATGATATTATTATTTTCACAAAAATCAAATACCAAATTGTGTCAAAATTGACATAAAAGAGTTATTAAAAAAATTATATTATTAATTGATATTCAATCCCTAAAAATCTAATATTCAGACATGAGACTTATATAATGATAGGTTTTTCATTAATGGACCACTTGGGGGTCGCATGGATGTATATAGTAAGTTTGTTAACTATATAATATAAAAATAAATAGTGACATGGTAAATGTCAATCTAATTAACTAAGAGTTAAAACTAAAAGATAAAGTTCATATAGTGACCCAAACTTTTCTAAAACCTATTGGTTGAGTGGTTTTCGACCCATACCCACCTTAAATTTTAATTAATCCACTTTAGAGCCATTATAAATTGAATATGAATTTATTATAAAATAATATTTCTAGCTTTTCCAAAGGTGCCACTCACCCCTCCTATAAAAGGGCACTCCACCTTCTCTCAATTTCACACCCTCAAAGCCTCTTTTCTCGTGAAACTCTATCCAAATATCCTCCTAAATTCCGTCAATACAACTTATAGGCCTTAGTTTGATCACAAATCCAACTTAAGGATCCCTTTTGATCAAATCAAAGGGATGAACCCGAAGAAGAGGTATTGATTTCACCACCCTCTTTCAAGTTCTTTTATTCTTCAACTTCTTCTTTCCTTGTTATTTCCATTATAAAATAATAAATCTAGTATATTCTATAAACTGTGATGTTATTATATATATGGAACAACCAAATTCATTATTTTATCCATCCCTTGAATGACATGTCACCATACGTGCGTACGTACAACCTACCGTCTCCATGTCGTGGTGTAATTGTTATTCAATATATTATTATTTAGATGGTTATAATAATGATGGATAATACATTTGAATAATAAATATAAAACGATAATGATTCTGTATATATGATATACCATCCAATTATATATTATTTTAATATCAAAATAATGATATTGTCGCTCGTGCGTACGTACAGACTACCGTCTCCACGAACGCGATGAGATTCATTCCCCATCATATCCATTCAAGTCTAATTATCATTTGATGATTAAAAATAATGTTTAAGGACTTGATATCATTCTGGATATGAATAAGATAAAACCTATCCATAACAAACCTGGCTTATGTAACAAAACATATAAAATAAAATGAGTATGTAAACACCCTAAACGACGATAATACTAAGATATTATTAACAAAACAATGTTAAAAGATCATATATGTATATGATTCTTGTATAATTTAATAACAATTATTTCTCCATAATATAGGATGTCAACCTACCCTCAACCAAGGAAAAGTACAAGGTAAGGGTTATTTCACAATATCTTAATTATTTTAATCTTATTTGATGTTTATTTGTTATGATACAAAACTTCCATATTGTATTGATGGTGTTGTGATACGTTTGACTGTGGATGTGTTATTTTTATACCATTCACTGTTTATGTAGAATGTATTGACATTTCGTATGCTAGTTTTAATATGAATGTTTATGTTATGTTTAAACCTTTTCATATGAGGAATGCATTGGACATAATAAGTGATGGGTGGAGCCCGCTATAGCTCCTAGATGCATCAGTAGGTCTCATGAGACAAACTAGTGTCATGGCACAAGGCCTTGACAAAATCTTATTTGTAGTCTTGGCACGAGGCATTGGCTATGTGGTTATGATAGTCTGGCATTATGCATTCCGTCATTATGAAAGTGGTTATTGATATTGCATGTGATTATTCGACTAGTAGAATATCCATGTGAATAATTAAATGGAATTATTTCATTTTATCTTTGCCATATTATGCTAAAGTTCAGGTTTAAAAGGCTTTTATTTTAGTTATGCAGTACCTTAAATGTTTATGATTATTTATGAAAGTTTCCGCTATATTGTTATCCTTACTGAGCATCTAAGCTCACCCCTTTCAATGTTTTATTTTTCCCAGGATGTGATGAAGTAATTTATGAATGACCTATAGAGATAGTATGAGGGGATATAAGGAAAAGATGTTGTTGTATTAGTTTTCTCTTTATGATGTAATGTAAACTTTGTGAATGTATCTTGTGATTTCAAGGCTACTAAACAAATCGGTATTTCGAGACATGATCTTTTGTGATCATGCCAATGTTATGTAATAATTAACCGACTCTGGTTAACTGGGGTTGGGGCGTTACAACATCTGACTCATGGATTTTCTAGAGGAAAACTCCTTATCAAAATATATCATATGGATTACCCTAATTTTAATAAATTTAGTTTCCTAATCATTATGTTTTTCTTTATATGAGTAACAATATTTCACACAAATAATTGATAACCCAATCATTAGGCCCATCTGCATACTACCTTCCATACACAATATAATCCATGTTCACCTATATTTGAATTAGAATCCAATTTAGATGATTAAGGTGATTAAAAATTCTTTATTTGGTGTAAATTTTACACTAAGTATTCTAGTAGGTTTTGAAGTCTCACTATATTATCTCATGTATTTCCTTCAGGTACTGATTACCCTAATCATTTAGTTTTTAATTCAATACCCTTAACTAAATTAAAATATTAAAAAACATTAAAATAAAATAGTTTCCATAACATAAAACACAAATCCTCATAAGATCTTGTTTGGTTTGATGTTTATCGTACCCACACTTTTCTAGATAGATATTGATCTTTAAGGTAGTAAGATTCTCATCCCAATAATTAAATACTCAAGAAAGTCATCAATTCAAAAACAATACTAATCATAATATGTATAAAACACAAATTTATAGACCAATATGTTGGGAATCATTATTTACAGTAGAAAGTTGTGTAAAAATAAAGGAAACAATAATGAAGAAGTCCATGATCCCTATATTTTTAGAGGAAAATAATTAATGAAGTTTTAAGGAAATTTGATTGTTTTGTCAAATTAAGGGTACGTTTTTCTTTTTGGAATATGGATTGGGGTTATGAGGATTGATTATTTTTAACTTCCCAATACTTTAAAAAAATTATCTTTTAGATTAAATTTTATTTTTTTGTAATAGTAGGAAATAAACATAACACTGAGTTTTCTTTCATTACAATCAATAATGACTTTCTTCGATAGATTGAATTACATGAAACACTAAGTCTTTCCAAATACTATTAACATTGTTATTTAAAATAATAACTATCTATTAAACATTAAATTTAAATTTATGAATATAATTAAATAAATTAATAATATATATTTTCAAATTCAGTGGATACCAATTAATTATAAATGAAAAAAGTCATTTTAACATAAAGGAATTTTTTTTATTTTTTTCTCCCAAAGGAGTTTCATCGTAGTAAAATAAGTAATGAATTATAGTGAATGATATTAATGATATTTATATATTAAATATAAAATATATTTTTTCACTCCTCAAATATAATTTCTACATAAAACTCATGAAAAAAAATATATTTTTACATATAAAAATCTATATTTTTTCTAAAACGAGTTTGTCCACCATTTTATAGCACAATTATTTTAAAAATAAATTTTGACACTTTTATAAATTTTATTTAGAAAAATAAACAACATTTTTGAAATTTTAACTTCAAAATTACATTAGGATTTTTTTGTACTCTTATAAGAGGTTTTATTTTTTGATTAACAATGAAAAATATTGAATTTTAATTGGAAAATAACTTTTCACTAAAATAATTTATAATGTTTAATTTTATTCTTATTTAGATATAATTAAAAATTAGATAAATTGTACCTATATTAATCCAGTTTATATATTTTAATTTATTTTTATATTAAATTTATATAATTAATCTTAGTAAATTTTGCTATATTTTCACTTTAACTAACTAACTTTTTTATTTTGTTTGCGGGATAAATTTAAATTAACATTTCCCACGTCTATGAATTTAAATTTTAAAAATGGATTAAATATTTTTAATATGTATAATTTATAATTTCTAGTAAGTCCAACTAATTTTTATGGATACATTTATTAGTAAAAGTAGTTAAAATTAATTATAGCGATTAAGGGAAAAGGGGTTTACTAAAAGACTAAACATAAAACATATGAGACTAAGTGACCTAGGAACATTTACAATTTTCATCTGATGGAAAAACATTAAACCTATGCTTTATAACATTTATATTGGTTCATTGTTTGATACACTTTACATGTAAAATATACATATATAATTCTACCATTTAAATAAAATTACTAGAGTTCCACTCACATCCATTATAAAAGGCCACCCCACTTCTCCTGTCTTCACACCATAAAAACACTTTGGGTAAGCCAATAACCACCCAAATAATTCCCCAACATTGTTACCCTCATACTATATCCATTATTTTGTTTATAAGTTCAACCTAGGAGGGAATTAGTGAAAACATAAGGCGAATAACCAAAAAAGAGGAAGGGTTTTTATAAAGCCATTTTTATTTTATTTCAAACTCCACCTCATTTAATTATTTTTAAAAAATTCTTATATAGTAACCATATTATTCTAAATAAACTATTTTTTTTCTGTTAATTGTTCAATATACAACTTCACACACGTCCATCAAATGGGTTACAAAATAATAATTCATGTACACGGTGGACTACCGCCATGCGAAACGATGTTATTTGGTTTCGAATTACCACATATAATGGTTGTAATTAATCATATTAATATGGTTTATATTTTATATATATTATATTTATGATGTATTTATGCTTCTATAACTATTATATAACACATACCTTCATTATTTCCTTTTTGGGGGATTACGATAAGGTTGTTCATTTGTACAGTGGGCTACTATTGCATGATACAATGTAATTTGTTCACACGTTACATGGAATGTAATACGTATAAGTCCCTAACCTTAAAAATCACTTAGCCTTGAGATGTGTCAATAATTTGAATTTAATTCAAATTGAGGATCTTTTCATGTCTACAGATTTAGATAATTAGGTCATAACTTATATATAACAACTTAAATATTACAAGAACATAGTTATACTCTCTATCCATTTTTTTATAAAAAAAACTTCTTAAAAAGATACATGTTTCTTTACATGTTTTAAACAGCATGAATTTACCTTGATCCCATCTGGGACTCTATTATTCATTATGTCATTTGAAAAAAAATTAGAACATAGGATAAGCATAAAAAACTCAGCAAGGGATACACAAAAAAAGATAACTGTTAGTCTTGGGATAAAATAAATCCATTAATACATTAACAAAAAGTAATCCTTTTCACCTTTAAAAATTAGGAAAAACACTTCACTGAATATAAGCTCAATGTTTACCATTTTTATTACCAAAAGGTTACCAAAAAGACCATAGAAAGAAACACTTAAAATATAAGGGTAACCAGGGACATAAATATACTTAAATAGAATAACTATATAGTTGAATTACACAAATGTCACTAAATATAACTTTCCATATGACTGAATCCCATACCAAATGAATTGGAGGTTATAACATAACCACTCACCCTTCGTTTATCACAGAACTGACCATAATTTGGTTTATCACATAACCACCCGTAAAATGTCCAAGTACCATTTAATAACAATAAAACATAAAACAACAATAATGGAGTAAATTACATTTCCACACAACAACCACAAGAGATCATTTTATGATATAGAAATATTCAACCCATTTCAAAAATCATTTAAAATATTTAATAAATAGAATTTGGAATCAATGTTTCTTATAACACTTTAAGAATTTTGAAATAAATTATCATTTTAAAACATTGAAGTCCATATATATAAATTCATAAAAACCATTTTAAAAACATGGACATGAAATAGAAGGTTTTAAATGAATAAATCTTTATAACTTTTATAAGGATGTTTTATTAAAAGAGTATCATACCACTTAAGATACACATAAATAAAAATAATTAAAGAAAATAAAACTAAATTTCCTAAGAATATACCAATTCATGTTATAAAGAGTCCAAATGTTTGTATATACACTTTATAGGATAATAAATGTTCATGAAAACAAGATATTCCTCAATAAAAGGAGATTGGGAAGAAATCCCTTACAAAGATAATTTGGTCAATAAAATCGATTGATTGTGTTTATTAACTATAAATACACAAAATCAAGTATAAATACCAAATAGTATATCAATATTTATATATCAGATAATAATAGCACATCAAAATCAAGAAGTATAATATTACCCCAAAGAATGGAAATTTGGTTAAGAATTTCCATTACCTTGAGTCTGACTCATCACGTATGTTCCTTGTTCTTCCGAAATAATAGTGTTTTCTTAATTTATACTTTATTAAAATCCTTTTAATATTTATTATTCATTTTATATCACTCATTACCACATTATAAACCTTATGTAATTATTTAATTAAACAATGGGTGATTTGTCAATATTGGGTACTTGAGTCGAAAATGAATTTATTTTGAGGTAAATTGCTCATGTAGTCAAGAGTATATCATCTGTAGAATTATATTCATGAAATAAATATTATATATATCTAGTATATATGTATTTATAATAGACCATAACATTTGGTGATAAGAAATTGAATTCATTGTTCATGAAGATGGTTGGTTATATATATGCATGAATGCTACATTCATTTATTTTTCATATTAATGAAGAGAAAAATAAATGATAAAATGGTATATTATAATTAAATTATAATATCTATGTTATATAATTTACATATTATCATTAATTGCATCATATATATGTTCCATTTATGGCATGAACGTGTCATATCACTTTGAGGGGGCGGTAGTCCGCACTTCCTCAAATGAAATTATCGCATTTACACATCATGAAAATCATAAAGGTGTGTTTGTAAATTAAAATTAAATAGTAGTATATACAATATAAATGTAATACATATCATATATGAATACAATACTATTTCAATGGCCACCATGAGAGGTGGTAGAAAAAAATCAAACAATCATCATTTCGTGAGGTAGTATATCGCCTTACACAAAAACAATATGATTGTATCCATTAGAAGGATGTGTGTGTATGTTTAGTTTAAATAAATATCATAAAAACATCCAAGAATATTTATTATTCTGGTGTTTATATTTAATAAAACAATAATAAGATCCTAGTGAGTGGAGAAGGAAAATAAAAGAACGGAACTTTAGAGAAGTCGTTACCTCTAAATCAGGTAACTTCTTTCTATTTGATTAAAAAGGCTTTCTTGAATTTTATTCTGCCCAAATTACGACTTCTAGGAGGAAGGTAGGAATTTTGGGATCATATTTGGTGAGATGTTGGACGAGCCTAGGGTCTTGATAGGTGTGATTATATGGGTAATAGTGGTGATGTTTTATTAGTAGAGAGGGTCACTTTAGGAGCATTTTTGAAGTATTATTTTATTATCAAAATTATTTTCTATTTCAAAAGGTCCTGAACTCAATTATTTCAAATATAAGAATCTTTTGGGTAAAAAACTTCTCAACCAACAGTTTTTAGACAAGTTTATGACACAAAATTAACCTTATCATTTATCTTTAACACTTATCTAAAAACATTAACTCTTACCATGTCTTCTTGCATTTCAACATATATAGTACTATATTTACTATAAAATGACAACAAAACCATAATTAGATCATAAATTACATTTTTTACATTATATAAAACAATTTTTCTGAATATTTTATTTTTAGGTCTACTATATCATTTGATAAAATTGTATTTGTTTTAAAAACGCATTTATATCAATTTTGACACTATAAAGTAATTTATTTTTTGTTAAAGTCATAAGAAATTTGTTCTTCATAACCAAAGGCATTAAATAAAATATACTATATCAATTTCATCCATAAAATTTGTGTATGGAATCAAAATATTTAAAATACATTTATTTTAATATTTATTATATCATTTTTTGAATCCTTCATTTATGAAGAAATCACAACACCATCATTGTGTCATATATTAATATATTTATTTTTTCTATAAAATTTATAAATAAAATATCATGATATAAAAAATAATTCTATCTTTCTAATGACTATTTAGTGTCAAAGATATCACTTATATAGAACAATATAAAAAATTAATAAAATATATGGGTTTAGGTTATTTTCGTCTATACATTAAATTAAAATTTATAAAATGTCATTATCACCCAAAAGTGGAGCCATGGGGTCCCAAAATAGACCCATGGATGCCCATGGTTGAAAATATCTCATCAAATCAGATTTGGATTTTTGTTAGGATATTTTTCTATTATTATAATATTATTTTTTTACCCTTATTTTCAAGATTTACCGATTAACCGGGATAATAAAAAAATTACTGAAGTTACTATTCATAAAGTCTAAAAAAACACATTCACACAATTTATACCTACTGATTCCAAATATGGAATCCATTTTTTCAAATTCAAAAAATAGAATGTTTATTAATTAATTTAATATTGATTCCCATTGTCAAAAACCAAAAATGGGTTTTAAGATGTAACAACTTTCAAAGGATTGACATGTGTTTATGTCAAATTTCAATAGAAAATTACATACAGTGACAAAAAATTGAATTAAATGATAAAAAAATAATTCAATTATTATTTAAAACTAAATAAATATATAACCTATCTTTATAAATATAATATATTAAAATGCAGTTCTGATTTAAAATGATGTATTTTTTAAGATTCAAACAAAATTGATCTTTATAAAAAAAATACAAAAAAATTATCTAAAGTAAATTTTAATCTACCTATTCAATATATGAAGTTTATTTTTTCAAATAGAACAAATAATAATGAAAAAAACTATGTTTAAAATTAGTCTCCATCAAAAGGTAGTGAAAGGACCTTTTAAAAATATTTGAGTATTTTAAGCTTAAAATTGGGTTCATTCTCATTTTAAACCTTTAAAATTTATGAAATAAATGTAAAAACGTTTAAAAACATGTATAATCATATTGTAGTTAGTCAGGTTCATTCCATACAATATAATGTCTAGGCGTTAACTATCATTTAAAATAATAATATTATTATATCATTTTTTGGTATAACTCAATGTTGTGTGCAATGTAAGATTTTGGAGAGATTCGTTTTTGTGTGTCACGTATGCTATCTAAAAAAGTGTCCTATTTAGCATAAAATTAATATCTTATAAATATAAATAGATATGAAAAATTATGATTCTATAAATACCACGGATGCTACATCAAAAAGTATTTTTCTATAAATACTAGGGTTGTTACATCCTCCCCCTTTTGGAAATTACGTCCTCACAATTCAAAAATTGGTCACAGATACATTATTGAAAGTCCCATATCGGAAACAGAGTAAATAAACTATCACATTAAAATAAATAATTAGAAGTACAAATGTCACCTCATTTAACACATACTAGGATTACTTATAGAAAAACATGTATATGGAAGAGAAACTATCCATTATATTCTGAAGGAGAGTGATAGAACACCTGATCAAGATAAAGTTAACATTATGAAACTCATAACCATGTGATGGGTTAAGAATTCATTGATTTCCTAGAAGTAATAGTAAATACACAACATTTTTTTTAAATTTAATTTCATAGAGTTGGGGAATTTATTTATTAGATTGACTAAGACCATAAGGAAACATACTTACTTTCAAGTAAAGGATCATACTTTAATAATATCAACCACAAACTCATCGTTTCTTCAAGTGATGTGTATTAAATATGACTTATTCCCAACAGATGTTATAGAATAAACATATAGAGAATCACATAATCCACAGAAGATAAACTATATATTTCTACTATCCTTAGACATTAACCAAAACAAAAATTGTTCGTACAAGATCAGATAATCCTCAAAAATAATAATCTATTATACTAATAAATAATAGTATTAATCTCTAGTATTCAAAAAACAATACCCAAAGTTAAAAAAACAATTCAATACACAATTTCCTTTAAAATTCTTCTATATAATCCAAACTATTTTTGAATCCCAAATCTCAGAATAATTTTATCACATAGTCTTCCACAATAAATCTTATCATTTATCACCAAATAACATTGACTACTCTTAAAGTATCATATTGTAAAGTAATTAACCAAAACACATATTCTCCATGATAGGTTCATCATATCCCTAAATAACCCAAATATCTATATGTCCACATTAAAAAATAGATTCCTCCAAAATAAAATCCAACCATTACTCTTCAAATAAAATCCAATAGTATTTAATTTTCCTTAGGCATATAGTGGTCCAAAAAAAGAGAACATCTTGAAAAATAACCTTTATCACTTAATCTCTAGATCATTATTCTACACTAAGAATATCCATTTGATAAAACATAAGTTTCCAAAATCGACGTATTATTGACACAAAAAGTAATTTAACTAGAAATAATAAGTCATAATAACCTGGGACTTCACGTAGTCCAGTGTTAGGTGATAATCCCAGTCACACTTTGGTTGTTGGTTAGATTCATGAAGCCCTGTCCGATAGGATGAGTTTTCACACAAACTGTGTGTTGTCCTTTTTCAAAGACTATATAATTTTATAACATTCCAAAAGGTGAGATAAATTCCTCCCAAATAACCATAACATATTTTAACCTCAAATGTTATCTCATACCTTGCATTTGTATCCAAAACATAATAACCCATAATTGCATAAAATTCAAGGTTCATATAAACCCAAATTATTATTTATAAAAATATCAACAAAATAAAAAAAAAATTTACTCAAATATCATTTTCACATAAGTAAAATTAGGGTTACACATACAATAAAAAATTCTTCAAAAGTAATCCCATAAATAAAAGATCATTAATACTTTTAAACATTTTATCACCAAGATATCTAATGTAACTCTTGAATTTCTAAAATTTAAAAATCTTAATCATCCAGTATCCTTCAAGATTCCTAAACCATGTTTTCTCCACTTATTCTAAAATAATTAAATCTTACAAACAATACCATGAATAAGGTCATATGATTAAATAATGTCAAAACGTCACCTTTGAAATAATCCATACCTTTCATAGGTCATTGTCAGTTTCCTCATCATTAATTGGAATGGTATAAGGTATTGGTTAACATATATTTATACGGTTATGCTGATACCATCCCCAAACCTTCTTTGTAGGAAATTTATTTTCATAATGACCATGCACACCACATTAAAAACATTCAATTGATCCCTTGGAATAAACTTCTTTCCCTTTGCAAGAGTCAATTGGATTGTTCTTTTTCCATGGTAGGTTATTGCTTTATGACCTTCATTACCACATGTAAAATGTCTTTTCATACATTTGAATCATTTTCCTATATGTTTCCTACCATATCCCGGACCCATAAGTTTTTTAATATACTTTCCATTATAATTAATACCTAAACCTACATAGGTATTTTTTTCTCGCATATATGATTCCATAAAAAATATCAAAGGTTATAGTGTTCAATCAAGACTCCAGATAGTTGGTTTTGAATAACCACAATATTTCTAATTGCATATCCCATTTCATTCGATTGATTATTCAAAAAACCACCAAATATTCCTTCACATCCATGGTTACTTTAGTGCCAACTAGATCTAGTCGTTTACTAAAAAAAAATAGTCAGTGTGAGTATATCAGTAAAATCATCATATAATATCTTATGAGGAGGGTAAATACTGAGATATAATTAGTCATGTTATTTTAAACTCATTAGGTTTATCAAAAATAACTTTAACATTTTCTAATATTTTATCCACTGTGGTTATATAAAACATTTCACTTATGCTTAAATAACATCCTAACCTATAATGTTATCTAAACCAACCTCTGATACCAACTATACGGCCTTAACCGTAAACATTATTTAATCTTGAGATAAGTCAACAATTTGACTTTAATTCGCATTGAGGATCTTTTCATGTCTTGGGCTATGGAGAATTTGGTCAAAAAATATACATAAAACAATAAATATTAAAAGTTGAAACTTCTACTCTGTCTACATTTTTTATAAAACAGAAATTCTTTAAAAATAAACATGTCTCATTCCATGTTTTAAATATCATGACTTTTCCTTGATCCCATCCTTAACTCCATTCTTCTTTTTGTCCTGTAAATAACATTTCAAAACATGGGATGAGCATAAAAATCTCAGTACCAAATACACAAATAAGTAAAATTGTTAGTCATTAGAGAACATAAACCATGAATACTTTATCATAATGTAATATTGTTCATCTTTTAGAATTAGGAAAATCATTTCACAAATTATAAACTCATTCCTTACCATTTTTGTAACCAACAGTTTACTATAAATCCCATAAAAAGTGACATATAACATATAGAGTCAAATTAGGACATTAACATACTTAAATGGAATAACCATATGGTTGACTTCTAAAAATATCACTAAATGGAATAGCCGTATGGCCGACATATATACCCAATGAATTCGAGGTTATATCATAACCACCCATCATTGGTTTATCATAGAACCACCCGTAATTTGGTTAATCACATAACCACCCATCTTGGTTTATCAAATAACCACCCATCAAATTTCAATGTACCATTTATTAGTCATAACACATAAGAAATGAATAAATAAAAAATAACATTTCAACACTGCAACCACAAGATATCATTTTAAGATATCGAAAATTCCAACCCACTTCAAAAACTATTTAAAACATTTAATAAAGAGAATTTTTAATCAAAGTGTCCCATGAAACTTTCAAAATTTTAAAATAAATTATAATTTTTGAACATTAATTCCTATATAAATAAATTATTAAAAACTATTTTGAAAACATAGACATGAACTATAAGGTTTTAAATGAATAAATCATTAATACTTTTAAAATGATTTTTTTGTTAAAGAGTCCCTTACCACTTAATAAACACTTGAATAAAAATAATTAAGGAGGATATAGTTAAATATCATGATAATGTACCAATTAATGATATAAAGATCCAAAAGGGTTGTATATACACATTATAAGACAATAAATGTGCATGACAATAATATATGCTTCAATAAAGGGAGGTTGAGACGAAATCCCCTTCAAAGATAATTTTGTTAATAAAATTGATCGATTATGTGTATTAACTATATATAAAAATAAATCATGTATAAATAAAATATAGTATATAAAAATTTATTTCTCACATAATCATAGCATGACATAATCATGAAGTACAATATTAACCCAAAGAATGGAAATTTGGTTAAGAAGCTCCCATACCTTGAGTTTGACTCGTCACATATGTTCCTTGTTCTTCTAGAATAATAAAATTAAGTTAATTTATAATTTATTAGAACCCCTATTTATTTTATTATTTCTCTTATATCACTTATTACAACGTTACAAACATTACATAATAATTTATGTAGACAATGGTGGTTTGGTCGATATTCGGTACTTGAGTCGAAAATGAACTTGTTTTGAGGTAAATTTTCTATATAGTAAAAATAAATCAACACCATAATGATATTAATGATTTAAATATAATATATATATTTATATATTTATTTATTTATTAAATTCCAAAACATTTGGAGATAATAAATGAAATTCATCATTCATAGAGATGGTAGAAAGTACGTACACATTAACAATACTTTCTTTTTGTTATCATATTAAAGTAGTGAAAACTAAATAATACAATGGTATATAATAATTAAAGTATAATATATCTAAAATATAAGTTACATTAGTTCATTAATTCCATCTTTTAAATGATCCATGAATGGACTGAATGAGTCATATCACATTGAGGGGGTGGTAGTCCGCACTTCCTCAAATGAAATTATTGCATTTAAACATCATGAAAAGCATAAATATATGTTTGTAAATAAAAAGTAACAAATAAAAGAGACAATATAAATATAATATATATCATATATAAATTCAGTTCCATAATAATGTCCACCATGAGAGGTGGTAGGAGAAAATTGAACAATCATCATTTCGCAAGGTAGTAGTTCACCATACACAGAAACAATATGTTTGTATCCATAAGATGGAGATGTGTGTAAGTGTACATTGAATACATTCATAAAAATATCATAGTATAATTATTATACTGTTTTTCTATTTAATAAAAGAATAATAAGATAATAGAGAGTGGATAAAGAGAAAAAAGAAAAGAATTTTAGAGAAGATGTTTTCTCTATATCGGGTTACATCATTTGTTATTAGCCAAAAGGCTTTCTTGAAATGAATTCTTAACAATGTAAGGATTATAGGATTAAGGGATGGATTTTTAGAGAAAATATGGGTAGAATTTGGAAGATACTTATGGATTGAGAGGTGTTATTAAAAGGGTAGAGATGATTCCATTTTATAAGAGGTAGGAGGGCACGTTATGAATGTTTTGATGTTTTATTTTATTATAAAAAAGGTTTTTGATTTTATAAGGTCCCAAACTCATTTATTATAAATATAAAATGATTTTTGGGTTGTTAAAATCTCACCCAATAGGTTTTATACGCGTTTAGGTCACAAAATAAACCTTGTCCTTTACCTTTAACCCTTAGTTAAAAACATTAACTCTTACCATATTTTCTTGCATTTTCATAATATATTGTAACTATATTTTCTATAAAATGTCAATAAAACCATAATTGGATAATTAATGATAGTTTTAACATTATATAAGTCATTTTTAAGAATCACGGATTTTTAGGACTATTATATCATTTAATAAAATAGTATTTTTTTAAAAACTCATTTATGTGAATTTTTACACTATAATGTAATTATTGTTTTTAAATGCATAAAAATTTCATTCCTTCAAAAAAAGTAATCAATAAAAGATAATATGTCTATATAATCTCAAAATTTATTTTATTGAATCAAAATATTCAAAATAAATTTATTTTAATATTTATAATATCATTTATTTGAATCCTTTATTATTGAAACAATCAATGCATCATCATTGGGTCATTAATAAATTTATTTATATAATATCTAAAAACTATAAATAAAATATCATGATATAGTGAATATTCTTAGATTTATAATTAATATTTATAGTCAAATGTATCACTTATATAACCCCATATAAAAATAGTTTTAGTAGAAGGGACATGTTTATGTTATTTTCATCTTAACTTAAAGTTAATTATTATAAAATGCTATTATCACTCCCAAGTGGATTGATGGGGTTCCCAAATCGACCCATGGATTCCCATGGCAAGACATATCTTATCCAATAGAATTATGACATGTGTTTGGATTGTTTTATATTATTAAAATACTATTTGTTTACCCTTATGTACGAGATTTACCCTTTAACCATGGTAAATAAAATAATTACTAAAATTACTATTCATAACCTATAAAGATTAAAGGTGACTATTTAAAAAATTTTGGCCTCATGATTACAAATAAAAAATTATTTTTACAAGTTAAAAACAAAAAATTTCAATAATTAATTTAATATTATTTCTTATTGTCAAAACCAAAAAGTGGATTTTTAAGAAGTAATAACTATCAAAAGATTGACATGTGTTTATGTCCAATTTCAATAGGCAAATATCATCCAATGAATTTTTTTATTAAATTGTAAAATATAATCCAATTACACTATAAATACAATTAAATGTAATAGATAACTATAAAAATAAATTAGATGAAATGAAAATTATGAATTAAAAAGCTGTATTTTTTACTTTCATTAAAAAATGAACTTTATTAGAAAATTACAAGAAATCTATCCAAAGTAAATTTTTATTCCACAATTATATAAAAGAAGTTTATTTTTTAAAATATAACATTTAAGAGTGAAAAAATGAGAATTAAAAAGGCTTCACCATTAAAAGTTAGTAAAACAGCCTTTTAAAAATATTTGAGTATTTTATACTTAAAATTGGATTCATTCTAATTTTAAGCCACTAAAATTTATTAGATAATTTTAAAAACATTTAAAAAACATGAATAATAATATTTAAGTTAGTTCTATTCATTATTAACAATAAAACAACTAAGCGTTAGCTACCATTTAAAATAATAATATTATTTTATTATTTATTGGTATAAATCCAAGTTCTCTACAATTTATGATTCTGGAGAAACCCATTATTACATTTCAATTACACTATCAAAAAAAGTTTCAAATTCATAGTAAAATTAATATCTTTTAAATTATAATAGATATGAAAATTTATGATTCTATAAATACCTGGAATGCTACACCAAAAAGAAATATTATTTAAATTCATCGGTCGTTAAAATAATGATGGGTTTAATAAACATAGTTGATATATATGAGATAAATATGATAATATAATTATAATATACATATATGAAATTTACTTTTCTTTTTTTAAATATGAAAATTACAAGTATCCAAAGTTCATGTGTATGAAAGGCTTACTATCTCTATGAATAGTGCATAAGGAACAAAAAATAACAAGTCAAAACATATTTCAAAAACAATGAAATTAACATCTGAAAAAATTAAAATAATTAAATATTTTTAAAAAATGGATGATAAGATGTTATAAAAGAATAATATATAATATTATGAATATTAATATAGTTCTAGAATAAGTTAATAACATGATTAAAATCATTGTAAAAAAGGTTAAAGAGAGTTCCATCAAAAGGAAGATTGGGGTAAGTAATTTTGTCTCAATTAAAATTCCATTGAGTATTATTTATTATTACCCAAAAATTCAGTTTTATATGGTGTATATATTACCCATTTGAAATCTAATATCATGATTCATTCATTATTCTTTATTTATTATGTATAAATTTGAATTATTTCATCCAAGGGATTTTTTATTGGAAATTACAAAGGGGTTAAATTTATTGTACAGTTTGGCATTTGTTTTTTGATTGCTAACATTATATTTAAATAATAATTTTATTATAATAAATTTCCATGAACATTAATTTTATATTAAATTAACATATTCTTTGGTTATGGATATTATTATTACTTAATTTGTACCCCATTTTTACATACAATGTTTACTTTGAAAGTTATTTTCTAACATAGGAAATTAGATAAATATTTATCCTTTACTCAGTAGGGATATATTATAAGGAATGTTTTTTTATGAATTAAATATGTTATCATATATATTAGGAATGATATGGACCAATAAAAAATGGGTTGGGACCATTTAAATTTATCCCCTCAAGTCATCGATTGTCTCATGATATTAGTCAGTTAACTAAATTTGATGGGTTTTTACTTTTTATGTTTTAAACCATCCTGTGAAAGGTCTTAGCATTAAAGTTATCATGTACCTTGGAAACATAGTGCCTAATAATTAATAATTTCCTTCATTCAAGTTTTGTTATTATTATCTATGATATATTCACTATGAAAAAATATTTGGATACATTAAATTATATGATTATGGATTAAATGGAATGGTTTTCAATTATTTACCTTTCCATATTGAATATTCATTATCTAGTTATTTAAATGACATATGTTTTTACTCATTTACCATTCCACATCAATTATGTCTTATTCATTTATTTACATGGAATGTTTGTTTCAATTATTTACCTAACTATATTTATTATTACCATTAATTAATTATAGATTCCTCTATACATAACCCTTGCTAAGAATTTGATATCACCCTTTTTTATCATTTACACTGTATATGAATATCTATTATTGGAATCAGATACAAGGTGGCTGAGAATTTACCTTTATAATGATTCATTTTCTTTTCCCAATTTAATATGGGTATCATGTATTAAATATGGATTTCCAACATTGTTAAACTGACCAGTCCTTTAGGATTTTAGTCTTGTATCTATGCCAGTGTTATTAAACAAAGAACATGGTCCAGGATACTGAGGTCATGGTCATTATTATATTAATTCATATGTATTTTTTGATGTGTTTTAATGCTAAATATGTGTTTTAATGTATATGTAGGAAAGAGGGGTTGTGACCCTCAGTCATAGGAATACAAATGACACCAGGTACCCAATGATGTGGGAATTAGAGGCAGTACTGGGTGGTTTCATTGGGTACTAGGTGTCCTTCCATTAAGTAATTGGAGGACCCAACCTAGGTTTTTTGTTATAAAAGTCAATTTTTTACTTTTAAACCAAACTGTATTATCCATTTTTTCTCCTTTGAGCATAAATCCTTTCAATCATGGGAGGGATCCTCTAGGTCTTTTGTTGGTTATTATTCTCCCTAATTCTTCCTCACTTTATTCAAGGTGAAAAAATTATAGTTCTCTATACAAAATATATGGTAAGGAAAACTTCACTTCTCCTCTAAAATTATCTTTATGATATTTATTTCCCTAGAGTGTAATTTTTTGAAGTGATTATAGATTTAAAAAATTCACATAGAAATATATTTGTGCACTTTTGATTATAAGTTTTTGGGATGTAAAAAACCTTTGTGATTGATTATAATCATGTGTTAGTGTCCTTGATGAGATTTAGTATTTCAATGATTTAATTAGGAATTTCATCATTTGGGACTTGTATTTTGTCATGTTGAGTTTGGTATTTACATCGATTGATAGTTTTAAAAAATTATAGGGATCTTCTCCATAGGTTTTTGATAAGTGTCTCTTGTGTGTCAATTTCGTGATCATGAGATATATGGGTAATTTCTTGTAAATATCAATATATTGTATGTTGGTGACTTTTGGTGTCATCAAGATGTTAGTAGAGTATAAGAAATTATTCTTTAATGATAAGTAAATTTTGGTGGTTCTAACCCATATGAGCTTTATTAGAGATTATGTGATTTTATCAACCACAATATTATTTAAAATAACAAATTTATGTCTACTTATTTTTCATGTTATGGATTGGTGTTTTTTAGGGAATAACTAAAGTTGATAAATAAATAACTTTCAAATTGTAATGTAAATTTTCAATTTATGGTTTAAATTTTTTGTAAATAAATAATAAATCATAACAATTAAATAAATTATTTTTAATATTCACTAATGTTTGTATTATTTATAATAGGTCTATCTTTCTATATATGCTAAATATTTGAAATATTTTTCTTTCAACATTCTAATATAATATATAAACGATAGGAAAAATAACATGGTTATGGATTAATCAACTAGTGGTAGATAACATATGGTACTCTTATTCCTTAATGGAACTAGAGAAGTAATTATTTAGTAATAAAATAATTATAATGTTTATATGATTTTATAACATAGCAAAACATATAATGCAGTTAGGGGAATTTTTCCCATATTACATGGATTATGTAGAATTTACACAAATAGGTTGTTGAATATACTTCATGAATATATTTAAAAATTCCACGTGACTCTAAGGATATCCATTTAAACCCATATTGAAAAATTATAGACATGGGTCTAACCAACTCAATTAGAGTTATGCTGTGCAGCATGTGTATTGTGGGTAACCTAATCTAGATACATTGTTTCTTTTACAATTAATATATATTATGAAGGAGAACATTACATTCCACTTTAGAATGAAATTGTTAAGACTCACTAATACACAATTAACGTTTTCTAATATGATAAATCAGTGGCGAGGTAATGGATTAAACATGTTTGGATGGATGTGATTTATAAACACTTTTATAATCCTTCACCTTGTTTTATTTTAAAAAGAAATTCTATTTTTTTATTTTTCATAAAGTATTAAACTGGATTTTTGTTTTATATTTAATATTTAATGTTAAACATGTATTAGGAAATTAATTCATTTTAAAAAAATCATTTTCTCTATGAATTGATTCAATAAAACCGCTTCTATTTGAAATATATTTTTTACACTGTATTTTCTAATGGTATAGATCTCAAGTAAAACATTTAATTATATTTAAACATAAATGTGTATTTTTCTTTAGGAAAATTTCAACGTATAAAAAAATCACGAAAGTCTCTTTTTTCTAGTGTTTTCAGACTCATCTACTATGTCATTGTAAACACTTAATATTAGATGTATTATGTATGTATTGGAAATGTCCAATATTGTTATATGTCTATCGGAAAACAATCATAATGTCCATACTCATTACTAACCATGTAGTAATTAGATCCATATTTATCTTATAATAAACTAATCACAAAACACCCACTCATATGTATATTATAATTGGGATAATTTATCACTAAAGTAAAGTGGAATGAAATATATTTCATAAACAATTATACGTTTCACTAAATTCTTCTTTACTAATTTAGAATCATTGGTCTGATGTTGACGGAACACTTATTATTCTTTTATAAATATGTAAAATACAATACATATTATTGTATGATAATAACTATGGAGTATTAAATTATGTTTACTTTTTTATTTATTCAATGTACTAGTTATTATTAAAATATTTTTTGAGCATAAGGGATACTTTGACATGTTCAAATTTTGTTTATCATGGATACCCTTTTGATAAATATCAAGCATGAGAGATGGAGTATTTGGGTGTTGATTATATTTTGAGAATGTATGGTTTATCTATATATTAATGATTGGATGTGATTAAAACACTCTAAATCTTATTTACCCATTCCCTTATATCTAAATGGGATGGTTAACTTAGCTAGACTCACAATATTTTACTAAACTAAATTTCCTTCAATCTGGTTGGGAGGTTCACTCTGAATTCTCATATTGGATGGTAATCATTATTTTCCTAACGTGTTCATATCATGTATAGTATGGAATTATTCTAGAAGGTATGTGGGGTGTGAAAAAACCCATAAATGGGTGCAAAGATTTGATATTGTTATTGTATATCATAGTTATTTCTTACTGTAGTTATGTTTCATTTGGTTCTATTAACATAATTTGGTACTCTTTTTTAAATGAGATGATTGAAATGATGCATACACCTAATGGAATTTTTAATATATTTGAATAATGATTTTTTTATACTAAGTATTCTATCTTCACACCCAACATGTGAGCTCTATTGGATATATACCTTAATGATATATTTGGAACGTATGTACATGTTCATGAGGATAAATAAAGAATTTTTTTAGAATGGTTAATGTGAGTATGATTAATGTTCTGATCAATGTTAAAGATGGCGAATAGATATTACATTTCTAACCAAGACACTTATATCATTGACCCATTATTGATATCAACCTTTACCCAAGGTGTTTATTTATATTTCATGATATTCATTTGAAAAGTTATATTGTTTTTTGTTATTTATAATTTCGTAATACTTGTAGTTTAATTACTCCCTAATCGTAATATAAGTCTTATCACACCAGAAAACATCCCCTTATGATTGTATAATGCTTCGGGGACCATATTACAGCATTACCTTGGTGCCATTCAGGTGATTTAGGTTACAGCAATTAAAAATTGTTATTAAATTCTGTTCATGATATCATTACCCACTAAAGGCAATCAGCATAGTTTATATTTATATTATACTAGACATAGGATTATTGAGAAGTGAGAAAATGTATCACAACAATATTTATGGTGAAATTTCTTGTTATTAGTGATTTCTGGGTAGGTGGGTAGGTTCCACCAAATTGGATGATGTATTAATTCAACTACCATAATTATAGGTTAGTAAGATTCTATTAATTTTCATAGAGAATAGTTGCGATCTAACTTATTTTGTGGTTCGATCCTCAAAAAGTGATTCTATTGGGTAGGAATAGTATATTAGAATGATACCATGTTCTTTCATATGGTTGATTATACTAAAGTGGATATAATTTAAAACCATGTATTAACTAAAACCACACTAATATATATATATATATAGTTATTTCCTATATCCATATATTGCAGATGATATAGTAAATATGAATGACTAGTTGATTTTTTTGATTGAGACTATCCATTTTTATATCTCCCCTTTTTTTCAATGTTTCTTACATAGATTATTTATGTTATTAAATACTTTGTTAAAAACTTATGAGGAATATATATTGTTTTTTTAAACCATGTTATTGTGTTTGGTCTTCAATCATACATATATATCATTTTTTGAATTCTACTACTCCATTAGAACTTAGTATTTATTTTATCATTCTCTAACCTCTTCCTAATATTATTCATTCTCTAAGTTATATTATTAATTAAATAATGTTATTTATTATGTGTTTTTAGTTATTATTATCACTATATTAGACATACCTACTATTTATAATTTAGTTTATTTCATATTTTATAGTATTATAAATTCATGAATTTGACAATGCCTATATTCCATGATGCTTTGGCATGTAAATGATTTTTATAATTAAAAGGAGGCCTTTGAAATTAGATGAAATGATGTTAAAAAATCACCTGTTTCGAAAAAAAATCAGCATGGGGATTTAGAATAAATTAACTTTGTTTTAAAAGATAATAAGGGGAATTGTTTTCCTAATAAATTGTTTTTCATTACAGGATTTATAATAAGAAATTTTTTATCCCTATGAATTTTTTATTGAAAACATTCTAAAATATAATTATAGGATGGGAACTCGAACTGGTTTTTTAAAGTGGGATATTTTTATAATATAAAATAATTTTTAGATAAGTAATAACATGTATTTTTTTCAT
Source organism: Viscum album (assembly GCA_963277665.1). Taxonomy (NCBI): domain Eukaryota; kingdom Viridiplantae; phylum Streptophyta; class Magnoliopsida; order Santalales; family Viscaceae; genus Viscum; species Viscum album. The sequence goes on along the minus strand of OY728148.1, from coordinate 1,337,579 downwards.
CATATAGTTGAGATAAAAATTATAGAAATAGACATTTGAGTGTGGGAATAATTGGGATTTTTTTGCCGATATAATTTATAATTATTTTTGATAAAATATATTGTGTACAATATTTTAGAGTTTAAGGTTTTAGATAATTAAAAATTGATGTAAGATGTATTTTAATAGTATAATTCTTAGGATTTATTTAATGGCTATTCTATTTAATTTATTTTTTATGGTTTATATATTTTTTAATTATTACTTAGTAATAATTTTAAATAACTTCATTTTTTGAGTAATTTATTTGAGGTTTTGATAAGCTTTTGAGGTTATAGAATAAGTAAAGATTGTTAAATTTTAAAGGTTTAGAGAAGAATGTGATTATCATTTAATCGTGGATTTTTTTAGGGATATTTTTTTTATAGGGGGGTGTTTTTAAAATCGTAGGACTTGGTCATTGCATTTTTTCTGAAACATATTCATAACGTTGTGTGGAAATTTTAATTTCTTGGTCCAGTTGTGGTTTTTTTTATTTTTGGAATATATATTTTTATTCTGAGGATTATGGATGAATTTTTAGATGTGATGGGATCTAATTCAGTGTCCATGAGGAGTTTCAAATATTATATAGGAAATAGGGGGTGTCACCTTCATTCCAAAGACTAAATAGGTGAACTGTGTACCCAGTGGTATCCCACTGGGTTCCTAGTAACTTGGGTAATAGATGGAGGCAATAAGGTGTTCCATCAAGTACGCAATGCACCTCCAGTGATTGATCAGTTGACCTATCCTTGATCACTCATTAGAAACATCATTTTTTTTTACACAAACATTTCATTTCATTTAACCCCATTTCATATATTTATAGGTAATATCCTCCATGGATTTAAATGGGTCTTATTCACCCTACTAACTACTTGATTACTTTAAAGGAAAATAATTGGTGATCATTTTAAAAAATCCATGGTAATATATTCTTCACTTATCCTCTCCCATTTCCATTCACAAAATCTATTCTACTTTAATTTAAATAAGGGATGTGATTGGGTAATTCACCAATTTAAGGATGAAATATATTTGATTACTTTGGGTTATTCTTATTTTTGTTAGAGAAGACCTTGGTGGCTGATTTCAAAAACTATGTCCACTACGATGATACAGTTTGGTAGTGTAGAAATTTCATTAGAACTTCCTTATTTTGATACATCTATTTTGTCCTTTTTTGTTCAAATTTAGTTTGGTATGTCCATCGATTAAAGTTGGAATAATTATGGGGAACTTATACCTGATTTTTTTCTAGGTTTCACTTGAGTTTCAATATAGTCATTTTGTAATTTAAGGGTAATTTATTATAGGTTACTATGGATTCAATTTTTTTTAATATTTAGAGACTGTAATGATGTCATTAGTGTAACACCCCAAGCTTCCACAGTACGCTTCTCTTTGAATAATATAGTAGCGTGTATTGTACGCAACCTCTAGTTCTAACACACACCACAACCAATCAAACTAGCCGTTATGAATAGTAATACCCACTTTTTGAATTTTTATACATTTTATCTCTCAAAATGGACTTAATTTTTGGATTCAGAATATCTAAATTAGCTTAGGGTGAATTTTTGGTACTTTTCTGATAACTTTCATATTTTGATGAATAGTGAAAACACTAAGTTATAGATTAAAACCGAATTTTTATTTAAATAATTATTTATTTTATTTAAATTATTTAATGTCAAAATAGATACATAATACCTATATAAGTTCAATGTAATTCATTGGAGTCAGTTTATAATAATTTTAGATATATAAAAATTTTATTGAACTTTTCACCGTCTTTTACCCACCTCCTAGGAGCTTTTGCAAATTCACATAAAACTTAATTTTACCGCTTCTGTGAGCTAAATTTAAAAAATTCGAGAGACACAGTTAATATCAAGTAGTAAAATGTGGTTCAAGGAGATAAAAATACTTTTTGGTGAATAGTAACTTTTTTACTTTTATTTACCACGGTTAAAAGTAAATAGGGTAATTAAGGGTAAAAATGATATTATTGTTACCATCACACATGTCCTAATTCTATTGTACAAGTTTATCTTGACCAAAAACAACCTTAGAAATAAAATATTATCATTTAGGTCCACTTGGATTAGATTAGGACATTGGTTATTATTTAATTCAAAGAAGAGTTAAAAGAGTTAAAATCAATGTTTAAAAACTAAAATATATTTAATATAGGGTTTTTCATAACATAAATTTGATTATAAATATTCATTAGAAAGCTAAAAATATTTCCAACATCATGGTATTTTATTTATAATTTTTAGATATTATATAAATAAATTTATTTATGACACAATGATGAGGCAGTAATTACCATATTCATGAAAGAATCAAATAAATGGTATTATAAATATTAAAATAAATATAATTTCAAAGTTTTTATGACATACAAGAATTTTATAGATGAATATGACATTTTAGGATTGATTAAATGTGTTTTTTTTGAAGTAATAATGTTGTTATTATTTTCACAAAAAACAAATACCAAATAGTGTCAAAATTGACATAAAATAGTTTTTAAAACAAATATTATATCTGTTTCCGATGATTTTGCCAGTGCGCGCACGCAACTGTCTGCGGAGGATGACAGGCTGCATTGTTGCCTCGCCTTCCCGCTTTCCAAAGGTGGGAAATATTCTCTCCTTATTCAGGGACGTCTGCTCCTTGATCGAAACAGGATGATGGGATGTCGGTTCTTCCTCCCGTGGATTCCTCCTCGGAACTCATCACCTAGTCCAGGTCTCCCTCGTAGATTTAATACGTTGTTCATGAAACTCTTCCCAGTGCCATGTTTCCATGGACTCCGGTTAATTATACTACTTCTGTCGGGATATTCCAAAGGGTCCGGTCAGGGCAGAAACCTTCAGTCGGGGGAGTAGTCACATCGAGGCCTCAGTAGAGTGTCTGGATGCTGGGGAACTGGCATGTCTGTCTTTTGTCCCTTGTCATGGGGTTTCTCGAGGGTGTGGAAGCCCGAGGCATCCCACATCGAGCGCGGGGAATTATATTCCATAGACTTATATTTGAGGTTTTCCTCAGCTTCCTGTGTTTAACATTGGGTATGCTGCAGGTTTAATGTCCAGTGGAGATGGATCAGCCCGATCAGAGCATTAGCTGGAATGGATCGAATTGAGGAATTTTCCTTGAAGGGGTGCCGATACTAGGACCAGCCCATGGACAGCTGCGAAGAGGAGAGGAATGGTATGATCTTGCCAGGATATGGCAGTCCGGGTGAGAATCTGGATGGGTGATGGAGAGTTGAATGAAGTGGAGGGGGAATGAAACGGGACCATCGCAAGGGTGACAGTAAAGTTGGGCTTGAGTCTTGAAGAGACCTCCTACGTATCCCCGTGGCAGGGAATCAAATTCCGCGTAGTTCGGGATGGTGCTGGCGGAATGACGTGTAGGTGGACCTTGGTTCGATGGATGTCGTCATCGAACCAACGTGAAGGTGAACCCGGGGGTCCACTGGTGGTGGGCCTGAACCTAGTGAAGGCTTCCTACGTACCACACCTTGACATGGATCAATGTCCCCGTAGTTCGGATGGATTGTGGAATACAGTTTAACGTCATGTGGGACGGTGGTGAACCGACGTGAGTGAGGTCAGGACGACTGGGTGATGGGCTTGAACCTTATGGGGGCTTCCTACGTACCATGCCCTGACATGGATCAAAGTACTCGTAGTTCAGGTGGTGTGTCGGTGAACCGACGCAAGTGAGGACCTTGGTCCAGATGGTGTGGGGCTTACACACTAGGCTGCCCAGGTGCTGGTGACCTGACCTGAAGAAGGTCGGAGTGACCATCATGTGGTGGGATTGAACCTCTGGGAGGCTTCCTACGTACCATGCTGTGACATGGATCAAAGACCTCGTAGTTTAGAGGGGGCTTTGTCGGAAAACCGACGTGAAGGTGGACCTTGGTCCGATTGGTGGTGGGATTGAACCTCAGGGAGGCTTCCTACGTACCATGCCTTGACATGGATCAAAGTCATCGTAGTTCGGGTGGGTCACAACAGTTTGCCGTCGGACTGGGATCCAGTTTAACGTCTTTCGGGACGAGGGTGAACCGACATGAATAAATGATGGGTGGGCTTGAACCTCAGGGAGGCTTCTTACATACCATGCCTTGACATGGATCAATGACCTCGTAGTTCAAATGATAGAAGTCATCAGTGAACCGACAGGAAGGTGGACCTTGGTCAAATGAGAGATGGGCTTGAACCTCGGGGAGGCTTCCTACGTACCATGCCTTGACATGGATCAAAGACCTCGTAGTTCAAATGGGTGTGCAGTTTAATGTCATGCGGGACAAGGGAATACAGTTCAACGTCGTTCTAGACGAGGGTATATAGTTTAACGTCATGCTGGATGAGGTATTGTCATGGCCAATGCCAACTCTATGCCCACGAGAGTCATGCTCGGTGTGACAAACAAGAGGCAGCAAGGACCTGACGATCACACCACTAAGGGTGCATCCGTGAGAAGCGAAGAGGGGATTACGCATTAGGCGGCCCATGGTGCTAGGACATACTCCAGGATGGAGGCCCGAAGTGCGGAAAAGCGCAGCGAAAGAGGGATTCGGGACCGATGATGGGAGGTACCTTGTTCCCTATCGCACCCTCCACTGACCTTGGTAGTAGGGAAGTACGGAGATGCATGGGTGCAGCCATCCATTGAGGGACTTGGGGGGGCTTACACCAAGGTGGTTTCCCTTCTCCTGTGGACATACGCCGCTCCAATAAGGAAGATATAATCACTTGTGGGGGGAGTTATTCCATTCCCGTGGAGACGAGTGGCGTAAAGAATGGCCGATCTGGGGGGACCCTGCGTGTGAGGTACGGGGTCAGGTCACAGTTTAACATCATGTGTTGAAGACGTGGTGCTTGGCGGTTTAACGTCCTGCAGCTCGGACGAGGTGGGTTTACTATGAACCCCTAGGACTTACATGACCGGCACCCTTTGCTCCTTGGGGGAGGGAAGGTACCAGTAAGGTCGTGGTCAAGGGGGGTCGTAGAGCGAACCATCAAGGGGTCCACATTAGCGTGGCTATGAAAAGAATCAATAGTTGTTTGTGTGCCTATGAGAAGAAGCATTAGGTGATGCAACACTACGAGTGGTGTAGTCCATGGGACATTGAAATTACATCGTGAAAACCTGGAGGGTCGCACGGGGAGAGGAATTTCCAAGCAGAGGAGTGTGCTTCGTGAAGTGGGGTGCCTTGGCCTTAGCATGGGGTAGAGGTGTGAGTGGAGAGTGCTTCGCGAAGTGGAATAGTATTCACGGAGCACTGCCTCACGAAGAGGAGGTGCCTCAAGAAGCAAGGTACTGCGATGTATTGTGCTTCGTGATGTGTAGCGATCCTGTCTTAGCATTGGGATCACTAGTACAGGATGGGTGTTTTGCGAAGCATAAACGCTTTGTGGCTGCCCGGGTTCCCTTAGGAATCCTCCTCCTTCGCGAATGCCCTTGAGCTTTGCGAAGGGCATCCCTCCCGGAAGAGGGTCTCAAAACAAGACAAAGCGAAGGCGTCACATGAAGTAGAAGTACCTCGTGGAGCTCATGATTCCCGGGGCCAAGGGTTCTTCATGATTCGAGAGTGGAGAAGCCGAAAGTTCGGATTGTCCGTCCTCCTGGACTCAGGTGGTGCCCAATATTTATAGGCAAGGGGCGTCACGAAGCAAAACACACATGCCGCCTCCGGTGCCTCACGGCGGGCTCACGAACGTCAGGCCGTTCGCGGAGAGGTACCTCCTCCGGTGCTTCGTGGCGGGCTCGCAAACGTCAGGTCGTTCGCGGAGATGGACCGACTTCGGTGCTTCGCGGTGGGCTCGCGAACGTCATGCCGTTCGCAGAGAGGGACCGCCTTTGGTGCTTCGCAGCGGGCTCGCGAATGTCAGGCCGATCACGGAGAGGGACCGCCTCCGGTGCTGCGCGGGACCGCGATGCTCGGGGTTGCTTCGCGTCGGTGCTTCGCGAGACAACATGTGGGGCTTCTTTTTCGTCCCTTCTTGTTGTGAAATATTTTGGCGCCAACAAATGCCCCCATCAGACTTGGAGCCGTGGAGGGATGAAGGGTCGAAGTATGAGGGAAAATCGCCAAAATTGTCGGCGGTTCGCGATGCGACTTCACGAAGGGGGCCAACAGTGCTGAACACGACCATGGGATCTGGATGCGCAGCGATGCTCCACGCGGGCGGGGCGCGCCGCGAAGCTCTGGGGTCGCCGCCTATAAATAGGGGGCCGACCTCTTTTTTCTTCACGTGATTTTCTTTTCCTTTTGTGCTCTCGATTTCATGAAGTTCCGCATAATCCGAGCCTGCTCTCCATGAATCGAGCTTCCCGGCGAACCACGGGTCTCCGAATCCACGACCGTGCCAAGCGAACACCTGTTTTCCGGCCTAAGTCAGACTTCGTGGCTTGGTTTTGCAATTGATCTTAGTGAGAGATCTTCGTGAGCCGGCTTCGCGATCCAGCCTCATGATCCTTTCTAAAAAAAATTCTTTTCTGAGTGTCGGAACCGAAATGTCTCATCAAGAAGCTGTATTGGGGGTTCTTGCAGATGTCACCTGTCGGGATGAGATGGCCAACAGTCCGGGCCTTGGGGAGATGGTCTGAAGCCACTCGGACCACATTTCTTTGACAAAGCTGCTATCGGAGGGTCGGAAGAATTATCCGCAGTGAAATAAGCTACCATTGTACAGCTTCAAGTTGAGGGATGATGTCTTGAACCCTGAGGCGAGTAGGGACATACCAGCTTTCTAGTTTAGGAGCACGCCATGTCAGCACCAATGGTTCAGGGTGGCCGATGGTCATGCGTGGGAGGACTTCACACCCATCACCACCGGCTGTCTATAAAACTATGTGAATAATATTGACGGGAAGCCACTGCAACCGGAGACGTCCCCTCCTCTCCACCGTACCATGCTGAATGCGGCTTTGCAAGATTTGAAGAACGGGTGGTCCGATGAGTGGGACATATGCCAGGGCAGCAACGTTACTGATGATTGGGCCTGGGCCTACTAGGTAGGCACCTCATGCGAGGAGTTTGGGGTCGAGCTAAAGAGAGTGGGTTTATATGAGGCGGCATGGGCCTCCCAATTCCACATTTACCAACCGAAACAACTTATGCAGGAATTGCTGAGCAGATGGTCATCTAGGACCAATACCTTTCACCTGCACCATGGGGAGGTGGGCATCAGCCTGTGGGATTTCCATCAGATTTCGGGGGTTCTGATATTGGGGGCCATGTATGATGAGTTACTCCGTGTCATGAGCATGTGGGAGGATACAAAGCAAATGCCGCAACTGGCGTCGGCACTGATGGCACTCGTCCCTGGAGAGGACATGGAGGCAGTGAGGGATGTCCACTTTAAGAAGTGGTTCATGCACTTCCAGAATTTCCCAGAAAATCGAGAGTTCCCTCCGAAGCCTCAAACTTTTCTGAGGGTGGACCAACGGGGTACATAGCACTTGTATTGGCGGGTCTTGGAGGAAAACCAATGGAAGACTTGGGGTTTCAGTGTCAGCACTGAACAACAGCCGATAGTCAGGCTGGCGGCGTTCTTTGCGACTCTCATCTGTGGTTAGATCCTACTGGTGAGGGATACTAGTATGGGGGTGCGGCCCAGTTCGTTTATCATGGAGTCCATGCTGGCCATGGGGAAGTATGTCAATCTAGGGATTCCAATGCTCGCCAAGCTGTACAGAATGCTGCGGCACATTAGCGAGGGAAAGAAGCCGCCAAGGATATGCGGGCCCTTCCACCTCCTGTATGGGTGGATTGCGGTGCACATCAGGGGGATCTATGAGTATCCAAACCCTATCTCACCACCGGGATCAAACATCCGCCCCTCTATCTTGAATGCGGCCGGGAGCTTCCCGTTCAAACTAACCATGCCGATGGTGATGAACCGGGTGTGGAGGAAGGATTAGTTTAATTTCCACCCCTTCCCATTACCAACAGGGATACTCACTAACGACGGGCAAGGAACAGTAGAGCACCGGGCTTACCTCTTGGCCTTTCGAGGCGGAGTTTTGGTGGCACGAGTGGATCATGAGCTTCTCTGCAAACCGTACACCCCACATCGGTTTGCGAGGCAGTCCCAGTGCCTCCAGCAGCTGACCCCGCAGGTCGACTGGGAGGTGTGTCACGAGGATCACCCATGTGTGATGAGGAAACTGTGGCTCATGTTTACATAAAAATATGGGAAGATACGAATTTCATTTCCTCCATCCACTGCCACTTTCATATTGGTGAGGGAGTATACCATTAGTTGGGAGGCTTCTTAACCAGGGGAGATGCTGAAGTAGCCAACTATTCGGGTTGGTGACGGTGGGCCTCCTCTATCCCGAGGTCGGGGTCGAAGGGAATCTAGGGCCTCTCGCGATGGCGGGGCTGCTGTGGTGGCGAGACCCGCACTGGCCAAGGGACTGGCAGTAGTGGCGTATCCAGTGACTCCGGAAGAGCAGGGCCATCCGGAGGGGCGGCCACTGAGGGGATTTCGTAGGATATCTACTCATGCTCTGGGGAAGCGGCTGCGTCATATCGACATGGCAGAGGATGCCATCTTCCCAGAGGCCTGGGACATTTGGGATTTCAACCGGCAATTACTCAGTCCTCCCGAGATATGGGAGTACTTGAATAGCCTCGGGATGGAGTTACCGGGCATATGCCCAGTCCGGGCTGGTTTCATGGAATCTCCGGTGGAGGCAGAGTAATACATGGACGAGCTGGAGGATTATGTTCACTCTAGTGGTGTCCCTCGCCCAATGACAGACCGGGTGAGGGTACTGCTGGATCGAACGGTCCCCCCACAATTTTCAGCCGCCGATCTGAGGGAGCACTTCCCCCTGATGGAAGAATCAGAGGACTCCTCTCGGGAGGATGAGGCTAGAGGAGGGAGTCCGTTGGAGGAGGGTGAGGTCGGAGATCAAGGCTCATATTTCGACGATTTCGCAGAGGCTCTCGAGGTAGCATTCCGAACTTCTTTCCTTATGGTTCGTTCTTGGTCCATTATGGAATTCTCACCGATGTTTGATCCATGCAGGAAGAACTTGTATGTAGGCCTCGTTCTTTCCCCTCGGTGGGTTATGATGCAGGACCTTCAGAACCCACGCTTATGGCTGCGTCCAGTTCCACGTCTGGTGGAACCAGATCACCCGAGGTGGCTCCTCCGGAATCTTTAGACCTTATAACAGTATACGGAGGGCCTCTCCTTGAGTTCCCGTCAGTATCGGATCAAGAGAAGCACCAGGAAGTTGATCTCTGTAAGTTCCCCTACCGGCTTCCTTGTCGTCATATGTAGACTATGCCAACTAATGTTCATGTCCCTCTCTGTCATACAGTTCTCTGACTGGCATGGGCTGCTGAGGCAAGGCTAGTCCGGATGTCTGGTGGCATCCCTCCTAGGGGCATGCCAGTTATGGTGGCGATAGTCCCCCCATCTCCCCTAGCTGCAACACACATCATCATTGGTGGGACCACCAACAGGGTCGTGCCCGAGGTTATTGAGGTGGACTCCGATGAAGAGGATCAACCGGCCAGTCCCAGTCCTGTCGCGCCTGCTTCGGTACCAGATGTCACGCCAGATTCAATGGCAGATGTAGATCCTACCGAGGACTTCCTGCAGGCGTATCCTGTGTACGAGCCTGCCAATCGTGCAGACTGGGATGAAATGGCCTCCGGCGAGGAAGACAGCAGCATAGACCACCGCCGGTCATGGAGGCTAATCATGCGCTTCATCAAGGACACCCCCAAGCGCTATGGCTGAACGAGATGGACAGAATTCGCTCACGGATGCGCAAACTATGCATTGGGGGAGTGGATGCCCAACATCCTCATGCGCTCATCTAAGATCTTATGGCTGAGAAGATCCAGGAGCAAGATCGTGGCCTCAGCGTGGGCTGGCAGCAGAGGAAGGTGACAAACATCAAGAAGCTCTAAGAGGATGAAAGCGAGGTCCAACAGCTGCAGACCCGGGCGAATGAGCACTCAGCCTCTCTTAATGCACAATTTTAGCTGATCTCACGGTTAAAGGCCTAGCTGGCAGAGGCAGAGGAGCATATGAGGTAGGCTTCTAAAAATATGGCTGCTATTTAGGACGGGGTAGAGAGGGCCAGAGCCAAGGTTGACGAATTGCGCCCCTCCACAGCTTAGGAGGAGTAGGAGCTGAGTCAGTGGCAGCAAGTCTTGGACGCCACAAGCCGAAGGGTGGAGAAGCTGCAACGCTCTTTTGACTGGGTCAACCCGTCCATGGGGGGAGTCGACCCCCGGGTACTATAACAAACTAAAAACCATTTATTGGTACTTTCACGATTTAATTTCTTCCTTCTTTGTTTTGAATGCCGTAGCATGCACGATTTCCACTGTTTGAATCAGTTATTTACATCCCTATAATGTTTGTGGGATGTTCAGCGATAATTCTCCAAGCTCACGTGGGTCAAGACCGATGTGAGAAACTGGAGATAGTTGCCTTCTCATCCCACCTAACATAGGAGTGGAGACCAAGCTCCGGGCATCGGGATTTGGATTACCAGTCCAGATTTCCGAAAGATGGGAGAGGATTGGCTGGAGAAGGAATTTCTCAAAACAGCCGAATTACTGTTTCTTCAGCGTGCCCTCATGCACGAAAGGTGCAATGCCAGGGGCACTGAAATCGGTCCGAATAGACGGAAACGGGAAGCGTGAATTACGATGCCCAAGATTTGGAGCACTGTGGGGATTGCGTGACAATAAAGGACAGTCGTTAACCATGGAGGAGAAGCAGTATCCTTACTATGTTAGCCTAAAATGGGGAAAAAAATGAGGGTCAACCGCTGACCATGTTTGAAACATGGGACCATGTCACAATTGTTGTCGGTCAATCATTCAGGACGTTGACCCAGGATAGTTGGTGGACCCTGGGTCGAGCATCCATACTGTTAGGGGGTCCCTCCAAACATGACTAGTCTTCCGGAACATTGGCCCAGGACGGTAGGTGAGCTGATGGGGCATGAGACCAGGCCGTTAAGGGGTCCCTTCAGACATGAAAGGGGACGAGGTTCCAAATAAGGGGAATGCAAAGTGTGGAATATGGAGTGATGGTTTGTCCAAACAGAATCCAACACTCATGTAATTACATCGCTGTGGTGGGAAAACGCTAGATGGGTGCGTCAGTTTGGTTATGGATCCTTCCTTCTTTGGGGAAGGGTCTCTCTAGTGAGGGGTCCAGCCAGGGGGGGCCGAAAAGGGGAAGGATATGATTAATGATTTCTATGGGCTGGACCCTAGGCAAAATACCAGGGTGTCCCTGCCTATCCCATGAGGACGGGAATCAAGCCACACGTAGTTCTAGACGCATAGTGTGGTCATAGACCAACACTGGCTGGTGAAATCCTCTCGGGCAGAGCCTCTAGTGCATCCCATGATGAACACGGGGCAGCCTAAACTTGTTCAGGGTGGAACCGCAGTTTAGTGTCATGCATTGAGGACATACAGACTCTTGTAGTTTAACGTCATATGATAGGACGTGGAGTAAAAGAAGAGAGCCCAGGGAGCATATGGCATGGTAGTTATGAAACTGACGTGAATGAGGAATTGGAGTCAAAATCACACCATGTACCCCTAGAGGAAACTCTCTAGGTCAGGGGACCGAGAGTGATGATTAAGCTGGGCCCGGAGCAAAGTGGTCGGGCGTTCCTACGTACCCCATGAGGATGGGAATCAAGACATACATAGTTCTGAAAATGCAGTTTAACATCATGCGGGATGATGAGCAGCCTAGCCGTGTTGGTACACATCCTGCCAAAACTACTAAGCCCACGTGAGTCATGCTCGGTGTGGGAAACAACAAGAAGTGGTGGGACTTTCCCGACACAGAAGGGGGGCAGGTTATGGTGAAGGGACGCTCGATGAATACCAGACCAAAAACACTAACACAACCATGTAGCACACCTAGATGTGCGAAGAGATAGATCCGAGCATGTTGGAATTCCACCTGAGCATGAGGAAGTGGAAATGTGTGAATCATGACGCTCGAGATTTGGATCACAATGATGGCGGCGTGGCGATGGAGGATAACTGTTAATTGTGGTGGAAACGCAGCATCCATATTGCATTATCCTAGAATGGGGACAAACAAATGAGGGTCGACCATTGACCATGTTCGAAACACGGGACCATGTCACAAATTTTGTCAGAGATCCGTAGGGGTGTTGGCCCGAAATGATTGGAGGGCCCTTAGGTACAGCATTCATGGAGAGCCCTTAAGCCTAGTATCCATCTCGGCTGAGGGTCCTTTTGGATGTGGAAGAGGATGGGGATCCAAATAGCGAGCTTACGCAGCTTGGTCATGGGACGAAGGGAATGTCTCTATGAAAACCCCACACTTCGGGTTTTTCGCCAAAATGCATTTGAGTACGACAATGAGGCGTATTAGGTAGAAGGAGCAGAGTCCTTTCCCATAGGGAGATCTTAGTTTAGGGTCATAGAATTCGGACCATGGGTAGGAGGAAGCACAGGAGGCATGTGATGGGTATTTAAGAAAACCCGACGTGGATGAGAACCGGGGTTCCGACTACCATGTGCTTCTCGGATTGTTTTAGGTCGAGAGACCGGATACGAGAGTTGGGCTGGGCCCACGAGGAAATGCCCGAGCGCTCCTACGTATCTCATAAGGATGAGAATCAAGCCTCACATAGTTCTTGAGAGAGTCTTAGTTTATGGTCTTAGAACTCGGACCATGAATGGGTAAGGGGAGTAGGGGACACATGGAAAGGCGGTTACAAAACCTGACGTGAATGAGGACCTAAGCCCTACTTACCATGTGTTCTCTGGGGAAATGCTCGAGTCAGGGGACTGAACATGAAGGTTAGGATGGGCCTACGGGGAAGTTCCCGGGCGCTCCTACGTATCTCATAAGGATGAGAATCAAGCCATACGTATTGTGGAAAGGTGGCATGGTAAGGTACCAGTGCCAGGGAAAAAGGGGAGTGCGGGCGTGGCCCTTTCACTAAAAGAAGCAGAATTTGATAAATCTTGATTGTCCTTTAAGGTGAGTGGTTTTTTTTGTGAAGCCACAGGCCTAGGGTATAAATCCCTGGTGTTGCCACAATAATCAAGCCATGATAGGCGTTGACAAATGGCATGGCACGTGACCAATACCCAACGTGATGTCCTCTATAATGAGGTCATTAAAATGCAGTGTCGTTTTTCGTCGTGCGACTAGGACGATAATGTCACAGTTTAGGGTCGTATGATAAGACAAAGCATGCATTTTAACGTCATGCAGTGCAGACGTAGCAGAGATGATGCTAGGCGGGGAATGTGTATGGTGTTGTGAGACATAACTGACGTGGATGAGGACTTGGAGTCCAAATCACACCACACCTTCCTGTAGTCAGGGTCCCGAAGGTAGGACGCTGAACTCAAGCTGGACCCAAAGATAGGAGGTCTTGGCGTTCATATGTACCCCATGAGGATGGGAATCAAACCATACATAGTTCTTTGGGAGATCTTAGTTTATGGTCTTGGATCTCGGACCATGGTTGGATGACAACTTTCCAGGTAAGCGTAGACCTCGACCCGATCCCTAATCCCATGTGAGCTAAACTCGGTGTGGGAAACAATGGGGGGAAGATCCTTATCGCAATACCTGAAACATCCAACTAGGGGGAGTCGGTGAAGAGCCCCGAAAGACGCCTTTGACACGACTTTGTTCCCCCTACATGCAGACATGCACGGAGGAATAGTACCAAGAGTTTCGAAACTCCAACTGGACATGATGAGAATGGAGAAGGATGTGAATTGTGTAACCGAAATTTTGGCCTTAGTGGGGTTTTCATGGAGATGGAGGATAAAAATTAACTGTGGTGGAAAAACAGTCTCCATATCGTGTTAGCATGAGGTGGGAACAACGAATGAGCATCGACCGCTGACCAAATTCGCAATGCGGGATTTTTATCGATATGTTGTCCAAAACCCACGGGGTTGTTGGCCCGTAACGGTAGGAGAGCCCTTGGGCTTAGTTTCCAAGCCATTCTTGGGGGTCCCTCCAGGTGTGAAAGATGATGGAAGCCCTGATGCAGGGATACACAAAGCCTTGAAAGCAGGTGCAGACTTGTCCGAGTAAAGTTTGGCGTTCCAGGTAATAAACTGGAGTACCCATAGGAACATTGGCGAACCATTGGGAAGGGTTGACGAAACCACTCGAGAATGAGAGGTACATGGCGTGGTCATCACAAGACCGACGTGAATAAGGGCATAATCCCACACCACACCATATAATCCCCTCGTGGAGGAAGCGTAGGCCGAGGAGCCGAGGTGGGATAGAGATTCCCTAGAGATGGGGATGGACCCGAAGCTTAGATATTTGAGTGGTCCTACGTATCCCATAAGGATGGGAATCAAGCAATACGTAGTTTTCTAGATGCAGTTTAACGTCATGCGGGATGGGGTGAGGGAGTAAGATACCCCAAAGAAAAGTAAAGGGATGTTTACAATATGGAGGACAACCCGACGTGGATGAGGTCATAACCGCGTACCACCCCATACGCTCTGGGTAATAAGTTGGGCGATAGGGCCCGAAAAGGCCAATGGGCCTGAGGCTAAGCCTCGGTCAGGAAGGCCTGACTGGTTTTCAGTTTAATGTCTTGCAGTGAGGATATGGGTCGTGGGCCCAAAAAGGCCGAGAGGCCTGAGGCTGGGCCTCGGTCAGGAAGGCCTGACTGGTTTGCAGTTTAATGTCTTGCAGTGAGGAAAAGGGTCGTGGGCCCGAAAAGGCCGAGAGGCCCGAGGCTGGGCCTCATGTGGGGAAGTGTACGGAATGGTACACAATCCTGCCGTGAATGAGGATATAGTCCCACACCACATCGTACACTCCTTTATATGAGAGTCAGGGTCATGGTCCCGACTGCTGGTACCACCCGAAGGGAAGTTTGTCACTTCAGTATGGGGCATAATGAATCAATGCACTCGAGGTTTGGGACATCTCGGGGAGGACCCGAAGATCCAGGACATTGTTGACCATGTTCGAAGCACAGCATCCCTATGATGACCTGATATGGGAGCAACAAATGAGCGTCGATCTTTGTCCAAATTCGCAATGAGGGACTTGTATCGTCTTGTTTCTTGGAAACCCCCCGGTGTGTTTGCCCGTGTCGGTAGGAGAGCCCTTGGGTGTAGTATCCAGGCCACTCTTGGGGGTCCCTCCGGGTGTGAAAGATGATGGAATCCCAGTCAAGGAGTGGGTGAAGCATAGATCTATCCATCCACAAAAGAGACGAACATCTCCACGGGGGACGTTCAACCGGGTCGAGGCTTGCTTGACATGAGTTGGGGAAAAAGTGTGCACCCTGCCATATGTCTTGACGTGAGGGAAAAATTTTGGCTTTTGGGCTGGGCCACCAGACGAAATGTCTTGGCGTTCCTACATATCCCATTAGGATTGGAATCAAGCCATACGTAGTTTTTGAAGGCCATGCAGTTTAACATCATACGGTGAGGATGTGGTAGGATAGAAGAACAGGAGTGGGCACATGGTGCAACCCTTAAAATCCTTGTGTGAGCGGGGCTAAGAAAGCCTACTCCTCGCTATGCAAGGATCCTCCAAGGAAACTATTCCCAGGGGGATACTGGGAGAGAAGAGCTTGGGGCTGGGCTCAAGACGAGGCATCTGAGCGTTCCTACGTATCCCATTAAGATGAGAATCAAGCCACACTTAGTTCTTGAAGCACAGTTTAACGTTGTTCTGGACGATAAATGTGTCTCAACAGGGTATATGTACGGTATGATGGGTAACCCGACGTGAATGAGGATGTAATCCAACACCACACCATACCATCCCATAAAGAGAGTCCGAGTCGACGAAGGCCAAGGGGCTCGAGGCTACGCATTGCTCAGGAAGGCCTGACTGGCTTGCAGTTTAACTTCTTGTAGTAAGGACGAGGGGAGATCTTAGTTTAAGGTCATAGAGCTCGGACCATTTTGCAGTTTATCGTCCTGCAGGACGACGGTGCAGTTTAAGGTCATGAAGGACCATACAGTTTAAGGTCGTGATGGACCATACAGGATCATGCGAAGTACTGCTTGAGGAACCTGACATTGGTGGGAGGAGTTACGTGCTCACCATCCGTGGTCACCAATGAGTACGCCCCCGTTAGGGTAAACCTTATGGATTATATAAGGCCCTTCCCATTTGGGTTCTAGCTTGGGCGGTTTCCTACCGGGGATCATTGGCACTTGAAGGGCCAGTACTAGGTCGCCCTGTAGAAAAGAACGGAGGCGAACCTTCTTGTTGAAGGCACTCACTATCTTATTCTGATGCCTTTCCATATTGTGTAGGGCACGAATTCGGTTCTCGTCCTATGCTTCTAATTCAGCTAGATGGATTTCGGCCACCTCATCTGGCGCCTGCTGGTCATATACTGCAGTGCGTAATGATGGAAGCTGGATCTCAATGGGTAGGACGGCCTCAGCCCCATACACCAGGGAATATGGTGTCACCTGGGTAGAGTTGCGAGTCGTCGTCCGATAAGCCTAGAGGGTGTTGGGGAGCTTTTCTGGACAAATTTTCTTGTTCTGACCAACCATCTTCTGTAGAATATTAGAGAGGGGTTTTTTGAACGCCTCGATCTGTCCATTTGCTTGCGCGTGATAGAGGGAGGTATGGTTTGAACAGATGTCTTACTTGGCGTACAATTTCTTCAGCTCAACTACTTAGAAGTTGGTGCCGTTATCAGTGAGGACGGCGTGAGGGACCCCAAACCGGTGGATAATATTGGAGCTCACAAAGTCGACGATGGAACAGGCCTTGACCTCTTTGAGTGGAACTGCCTCTGCCCACTTGGAAAAGAAATTTGTAGCAGTCAGGATGAACCTACACTGGCGAGCTATTGCCGGTGGATATGGTCCCACTACATCAAGTCCCCATACCGCAAATGTCTAAGAGTACATGGTGGGGGTGGAGGGGCTCCGACGGCTGATGAAGGAAGTTGGTGTGAACTTGGCATGCGTGGAATCTCTTGGAATACCCAATACAATCGTGGATCATAGAGGGCCAGAAGTACCCCAACCTCCGGATTTGATGGCACAGCTTCAGCCCAGCCTGATGGGCACCACAGGAACCGGCGTGGACCACTTGCATAACTTGAGGAATCTCTACTCCTTGAATGCAATGGAGGAGGATGCCATCAAAGCTCTGCTTATAAAGGATCTGTTCAAGACTGGGGCTGCTCTGGAGGGTAAATTGCAGCACGCGGCGTCGGATTCACTCGCGCTTGGCCCCGTCATCCGGGAGGAAACCGTTTTGGAGATACTCGACAAAAGGTTCCCTCCAGTCGGGAGCGTCCTTGGCCGCTGTTTCTGACGAACCTGGGACCCCTGACGTAGCGGGTATGGCAGTGAGATGACTTACCTGCGTGCCGTCATTGTCTTCTTGGGTGACGGGGGCGATGACTCTCCGGTGTGCCACATGTATAATCAAATAATCTTGCTCAGGTTCTGTGAGTGACACAGCTAAGCCAGCCAAGGCTTCTGCTTGACCGTTCTGTGACCGTGGGACATGGGTAATCTCTGATCGGGAAGAGAATTGGGCCATTAGATGGAGGGTGCACTCCAGCAACAGTACAAGATCCGGATTCTTGACGACATAGTCTCCATTGACCTGTTTGATTACCAGTTCTGAATCTCCTTTCACGTGTAGATGGGGCACATCGATCTCGAGGGACAACTTGAGGCTGGTGATGAGAGCCTGATACTCTACCTTGTTGTTAGTACAGCCTTCTGACAACAAGAACGAGTATGGCAGGATGGCTTGTGTCGGGTTAATGAAGAGAATACCCAGGCCCACTCTGTTGAGCTTAGGATTGTTGAGCCTCCTACCGGTGGGGCTTCAGGAGGCGCCTTCGAAGTGCATTTTCCAACATGAGACGATATGATCGACTGAGAGGATCGCCTCATCAGGAAAATCCAGGTTCGAGGACTAATCTGCGGAGGTTGGGTGGGAAGCTAAAAAGTGTACCAACGCTTGTCCCTTAATGGCCTTCTACGGCACGAACTTGATGTCAAACTACTGGAGGATCACTGACCACCGCGCTAGTCGGCCAGTCAACATGGGGCTGTTCAGGATGTACTTCAATGGGTCTACCCAAGAGACCAATTGAACCTCATGGTGCTGCAGGCAATGCCGCAACTTCTGTACGGTAAAGATGAGCGTAAAGCAGCTCTTTTCGATAGGGGAGTATCTGACCTCTTTATCGAGAAGCATGCAGCTGAGATAGTAGAGACTGTTCTCAGTACCCTCATTATTCTTCTGGGTGAGAAGTGCACTGAGGGACCATTCTAGGGTGGTCACATAAAGGACCAGCGGCTTTCCGGAAACAGGTGGCATCAAAACTAGAGGTTGTAGCAGATACTGCTTGATTTCCTCGATGGCGGTCCGACACTCTTCATCCCATTCGTAAGCGGCACCTTTCTTCATGAGTTGGGAAAAGGGATTTCACTTGCTGGCCAGATTCACGATGAATTAGAGTATATAGGCTAAGTTTCCTTGGATACCTTGAAGTTCCTGAATATTGCTCGGGGGAGGCATTTGACTGATGTCCTTGATCTTCTCTAGGTCGATTTCAATGCCTCGGTGTCTAACAAAAAATCCAAGAAACTTCCCAGAGGTGACCCTGAAGGCACATTTCAACGGGTTCATCTTCAGGTGACGGGAACGGAGGAAACCAAACACTTTCTCAAGGTCTTTTTGATAGTCCTGGCGCTAGTGTGATTTGACCACTAGGTCATCTACGTAGCATTCCACCAGTGCCCTGAGAATCAGCTTGAATATGCGATGTATGGACCTCTGATAAGTGGCACCAGGTTTTTTCAAGCCGAAGGGCATAACCTGGTAGCAGAAGGTACCTTGGGGAGCCCTGAAGGTAGTGGACTCCTTGTCCTCAAGGGCCATCCGGATCTAGTTGTAACCGGAATACCCATCCACGAAAGACAGAGCTTGGAACCCGGCCGTGGCATCAGTAAATAACTCAGTTACCGGGAGGGGGAAGTCATCCATTGGGAGGTGGTGATTAAGGTCACGAAAGTTGATGCAGACTCTGATCTTCCCATTCTTCTTCCTGACCGGCACAATGTTGGAAAGCCACTTGGGGTACTGGACTTCGTTAACGAAGTTGGATTTGATAAGCTTGTAAACTTCGGCTTCAACCATAGCACCATGAGAAGGGTGCATCTTCCTGGGAGGCTGCTTAAACCCACGATGGTTTGCCAGGAGACCCAGACGGTGAACAGCTACTTGAGGATCTAGTCCTGGAATCTCACCGTAACTGCAGTCAAACTCATCACTGTGTTGTTTGAGAAAGTCTATGTACCACTGTCGCTCCTCGGGGGACATGGATGCACTTATCAATGTGGGTCTCGGATCTGCCTCGCTACCAAGGTTCACCAGTACCAGTTCATCAACCGTGGTAGAGATGCCTTCCTCAATGGTGGGGGGAGCATCCTCCAGGTCATCCTCTCCACTCGTGGGGGGATTTCCCGCAAAGGGAGATACTTCTGGGCTATCAAAACCTTAGGGGAAGCTGGTGCCGGCTTGGGCAGAAGTGGTCATCATATCAGGAGACTCACTCTCCATTGAGACCATAGCAATGAAGGAAGTCTACCCTATCGCATCTGGACTTCTGCCTAAGGGGCCACGTTTGATGACATCAAAGCAGTGGTGACGTGTCGGCCTGAGTTGGTTGATTCCAGCCCGGTAGAAGAGACTTGTATGGCGTACCTCCGTTTTCATAAGCTTGACATTCTGGTACTGCACATGGGTAGGAGGCTCTGAGATCACCTGATCCTAGTTGGTGTAGGAGTACGAGGTGATTTTCCACCGTCTCTTGGACATGGGAACATGCCTTCCTTTCATACTTGAAATAAAAAAATATTGCCCCATGTCGGGGGTCATGGCCTCTAATCGGTGGATTGGGAGGATGTAGGCATCATCCATACTTTCCCAGGGATCACTTGTGACCGGGGCGGGTTAATCCTCACTTGCTAGGATTTACTTATCCTTAGTCTTGTAATAATCAGCATCTAGATAGCGGGCCACACAAAAGGCGAAAGGAGACGCATCTCCATGGAGCACGCCTACTCGACCATTGAGGGAGTATTTGAGGCACTGGTGATACGACGAAGGGACTGCTGCGTGCAGATGGAGCCATGGCCTACCCATCAACGCGTTGTAGGCAGTGTCCTGAGAGACGAACATGAACTCGGTGCTGGCAATTAAGCCACCAAACTGAGTCTTTCAGAAGATCTTGCCAATTGGGGTTTTCTCTGTCCTGTCGTATCCCTGTATTTTGAGGTCAGAGGGAGTTAAATCATCTTCAGACAGACCCATCTTTCGTAGTGTCTGAGTCGGTATTAGGTTGATTCTGGAACCTGTGTCAACGAGGCAGCGGCGGACATCCACCCCATTTAAGTGGCCAGTGATGTATAGCGGGCGAATATTCCCCTGTATAGGAGGGTCCTCATCTTCACCAGAGAACGAGATAATCGCCTGACATTCGGTGTTCTCAATTGCCTCAGCATGGAAGCCTTCTACGGCTACCACCTCCGTCTCAAACTGGAGGGGGATCCTTAAAGCCTCGGAAAGTGCCTCGCGCATTTCAAACGATAGGCGAAGGGCTTCAAGGATAGAAAGCCTTGCCGGAATTCTGGCCAGGTGTTTCAGGACATCATACTTTCGTTCCAAACGCGAGCCTCTACTTACAGGAGGTCGTTCTGCAGTTGGGGGCATAGCGGGTCCTGCCAGTTGAACCGGCAGTTCGCTAGTACTGGGCACATCCCGTTGCCTACTAGTTGAAGCTAGGAGAGTATTTTCTGGACCAGGATCAGACAACGGAGACTGGCCCATGGCTGGGAAAGACTGAATGTGGTGCGGACGAGGTAGTCCTGCCTGATTTAGTAGCACAAACGGTGGTGGAGGTGGAGCTGAGGGCGTCAGATGGGTCTATGTGTGATGAGCTCTATGCTGAGCCTGCTGTCTAGTTTGAGTCACGTGCACAGCCTGACAGAAAGTTCCCACTGATGTGCCTCGATGGTCGGCTTGGTTTTGGTTCCGCGGATGTTAATGTTGTCTGGAAATGATAGGGAGGTTCGCTTGGTGTTCCCCCTCGTCGGGGGTCATATAGGGCTTTACCAGTTCCACAATGTTAACCGAAGAGTACCCTTGGCTGCCGCTCAATGATTCATCCACCACCGGGTGGATTCTGGGAGGAATCTCCATTTTAGGGGGCATAACGTCACCAAGAGTGCGAGATGACGATGACACCGGCGGAGCGCGTTGTTTCTTCTTGCGTCGTCGCTGCTTTCCCTTTTGAGAAGAGGTCGACTGTGAAGGCGATGTAGAGGTACTTGCTACTTCTTCTAAAGGTTCCGGCTGCTTCAGTCATGCCCGGATGATACCATTGGCGCGGGAGACGGTTTTTCGAGCCGTCCAGTCATCGTATTTCTAGGACCCACGGCTTGGAACCAGCTTCCACTCGCCTTCGCTGTTGCTACCAATCTTTGACCCTACAAAGACACCTGCTACTTGTGTTGGTGTCAGTCCCAACCTGACTATGTTGTTGTTGACCTGGTCTTGAATCCAGTCTTCAAACACATATCATTGCTTGAGGGTGTGCCCCAGAATCCGATGATATGGATAGTAGTTGGGTTGATCGGTAAGATTCGCCTCTGCCGGCCTTCTGCACTCGGGTAGGCACACAATCCCTTGATCTAGAGCACTTCGGAAGTAACCAGGGACTTGATTCTCGTTACACGAATAACTCTGGTGCCATTTTTCTGGATAGGGGGCCCTAGGGTCCTGGCCCTGATGAGGGGCCGGAAGGGCCTACCGAGGAGGCGGCACTTGATTGTCTCGCCTAGGTGGTGGTGGCGCATTGCGCGGGGGAACTTGTCGGTTCTGAGGCGGTCACTACTGGGCAGGAGCCTGCTCTTGAGGTGGAGGACCTCTGCGGGGTTATAGGGCTGGTGACACTGGCAGTAATTCCAGCTGCTTGGGGGCTTCTATTTGGGCCACCGCGGCGGGTTCGGCTCTAGAAATCCTCTTGGCTGGGATCATAGGGGGCAACGAACGTGCCTGACTAGCCTATTACAAAGCCTCCTCAAGGCGCTGAGCCTTATCTGAGAAATCCTCGAACCCTCTAGGGTAGTTCTGGGTAATCAGGGAAGGTACCAGCTCCATTTTAACGTTCCCTACACACATCGTCAGTAATTGCTCCTGAGTCAGTGGCATATCGAGGGAGTATGTATGTCCCTTCCACTAGGCGATCAAATCTGCGACTCGCTCATCAGGCCTTTGCTTGAACTTGAAGAGGTCTACAATACTGGTCTTCTGTGTGGTGGAGCTAAACTGGTATAGGAACTGCCGACAGAGATCCTCCCAACCCATCACCGATCCGATAGGGAGCTGGCTGTACCAGACAAATGCGGGACCGTCCAATGTCTCCATGAAACATCGGATCATGGCGACTTCTTGTTGGGCCAGAGTCCCCAGCATGGGGCCACACCTAGAAGAAAAATGGGCCAAGTGCTGCGGAGGTCCCCTGTCCCGTTGAAGGGCAAGAATGCGGGGTTCCCAAAACCCGGGGGTGCGGGTATATCATCCACCCACGCGGGATACAGCTTGCCATCCGGTGGGACTGCCACCTGCCGCATTTCTAATGCTTCGAGGTGGGCTATGAGTGCCACTATAAGATCATCTGGGTGGGGGTCCCTGTCTTGACGGAGATCCCTAATCACAAGTGCATTTCCAGGTTCTTCGACACGGTAGATGGCTTCAGCGGCTCGTGGAGCGACTGGCGGAACAGACTGTAGGGTGACTGGGGGAACCCGGACTAGATTCATCAGATTGCCCTGTCGTTCAAGAGGGTTTGGTGAGACGTATTGCGCCCTCTTGCCGTAAGTTCCGGCTTCTGCCCTGTATGTGGAAGTAGCATGATCTCGGTTGCCCGGAGGCATATCACCGGGGGGAATTGTTCCTGCCCCTGCTGCCCCGGCTTGGGATTACCATAATCGGGTCACCGCTCTATAGCGCGCTCGGCCAAGAGTTCGTCAACCAGCCTCTTCTGCTCAGCAAGCTACTGGCGTAACATGGCCTTCTCGGGATCTTTGTCCGTCTTCTGTATAGAGGCGGATAGGTCAGAGTGCTTGACAGTTCCTACGTGCTCCTTACCCTTACCGGCATTTCTACTGAGTACTAGTGACTCGGTGGGTACAGGGAGGCCTAAAAGGTTCCTCTGCTGACGGGTAACCCTCTCTGATGGTTCCAGCAGTGGCGGTACACCCTCGGGGGGTATGTCCCCATTGAGAAATTCAATATCATCTTCCTTTTCCACTACGTCAGCCATGTGGAATGCGACCCCTCTCAAGGGCATGTCCTCAATGTCGCATAACGAATCGGGCTGACGTCGGATAGGGCTGAAGAGGAGAGCGGCATAGTGTCCCCAGCCACAGACGTGCACATGGGGGGTAGCTTCCCTGATGACTCTATGGAGTACTTTGAAACTCTGAACACATTTCCGTTGAAGGGTGCTCTGACGGCCTGGTGACTCAGGGTGCTGGGCCATAGGGAGTGCGGCCCAATCGATCAGGGGGAATTGCTCGCCGATTTCTTCAAAGTGCTCTCGACTTCTGGGGTACATTACCTGCTTGTAAGTGTGTCAGCCATAGGGTTTGGCAAAAGCACCCCACTTCTTTTGGGGTAAGGGACTCTGGTGCGTGAAAGTTCGGCGCCGCCGTCGGCCAGAACTTTTTCGGGAAGTGATCCGCTGCGAGAATACTCCAGAATCTCCTGGGTTCGGACTCGGGGTCTGGCCTTGTGTTGCCTCACTCATCAACCGGGGGAGGCTGAGGGACCGGTAGCTGTACCGAGGCAGACCGCTGGGACAGTAAACTTGGCGGCAGAGAATATGGAGAATGAGCTGACTGGACGCTGAATTCTAGGCTATCCTCTGAAGAGTGAGGTGACCTGACCATGATACCACGATACGATGGGCTGATAGCCACAGCTTCAGGCGCAGGAGTTGTGGTTACTGGTGATAGGTCAAGTCATTGCTCTACCGCTGTTGGTCCCCAAAATAGCTCTCTGTGGTCTCTGGTAGAGGTAGAGGGCACTTCTGGTGACAAAGTGATGATTGCACGATCGGGACCTGGAGAATTTCCATGATTTCTTCTTCTTGGATGTACTTACGGAGAGAGGTGGGAATCCACTGGACCTCGCATTCTGGGAGAATGAGGCTGACGCGCCTGGTTCCTGCCCCAGTCCTTGATGCAGAGGAGCGGGGAGAAGGCTCCGTCACTGAGTCGCATTCCGCTTCAGAATCCGAGAAACGAGCCATTTTGATCTCCACCTGCTCCCCCCCCCCAGGATTCTTCCTGTGGCAGCGAAGACCCGCTCTTCTACCCCGGGGTCGCTCTTCGGAACAAGGTTGATTCTCAAAATGCAGTATTGGGGTGGCGCCGGCACCGTGGCGGAGAGGGCCCCCGCTCGAGGTGGCCGGGGTGCGAGGGGCACTAGGGCAAATTTCGAAGGGTACATGGGGAGGACCTCCATGGACGGTGAGGGCGGAGTGAGGCTAACCTTCACTCCTCAATTTGTCGGGACGAGGAGGACCTTATCCAGTTGCAGAGAGGATGTAGGGAGGACCCCCCATGTTGGAGAAGGATGGGATGGAAAATGCATTCATATCGACGGCCAGGGGCAGGAGGAGGGACTCCATACCCTGTATAGTGGGCGCGGGAGAGGTTTCCGCGCCGAGCGTCACTGCCACGGGGCGGGTCTTCTTTCGGGATGGGGGTAGCATGAGGCATACCTCCGTGATGAGCTTCGGAGCATGGAAATACCATTCTATGTGGAATGGTGGTACGGAGAGGACCTCTGTATGGACTGACGTTACCATAGATTGGTTTGCGGCAATCATCGCTCGGGCCTGCGACCCTGAGAGTCATCCCAGCCTGCCTGTGGGGCGGCTGAGGCCTCAATCCCAGTCAGGTGAAGGATTGCCCATGCTCAGTGTATTAGGGAACTCTATGATGTACGTCGGCGGTGGCTTGGTCCACAGTAGTTGTTGACGTCGACATATCTTGGCGAGCATCCTCAGCCTGGGCCCGACGCTAACGTCGGGTCAGACGAGCCGGCGCAGGTGGTGCAGGGGCATATCCTACCTACTCTTCCTGCGAAGTCGGATGGTGGCACTGACACAGATGAATGGGAGCCCTTTCTTGGAGCCCTTGGATCGGAACTTTGAGCGGTCCGAGCCGGACATCACCCGTCTCATCATCATAAGGCAAGGAGTCGTCAAGGCATTCCGGGGACAGGCTCTTGAAACGATTGAACGTTGGGGTGGGGAGCAGAGGCTCCCTGCGCGGCCTGTTAGGGTGGCGCTGATGGCGGGTCCTGAATTCCTCCAGGTCCAGGCGGGCCATATCCCAAGTTGGGATGACCCCTTCCTCCTCGTACCTGCGTATAAGGCTGCGGATCACCCTTCCTTGTATGATCTCTGACGGGGAAAGGGGACGTGGGCGCCCCGTATTTGCGGATGTAGAGGCCACCGTGGTGGAAATGGAGCCACGCGGGGCGGTTGTGTCAGCGTTTCCCCCGCCCCTGCGTAGGCAAATGGGGGGTGATCGTGTCTCCACAACAGCAACCCGGTTCCTGGGAAACAGAGAGATCAACTCATTAGTACCTCGATGAAGAGGATCAACAACTAGTGCCCCAGCATTATTCCCTTCTCCATGTCGGTAAGAGGGATCCATGCCAACACATTGCAGAACGGAATGCCTCACGTTCTAATGTCCCAACATCTAGTGAGTTTCACGCCAGGCCCTCCATTTGCTTGGCGGGACCCGACACCAGATATTTGGATCCTGTAACACGTCAATCTACTAGTGTCTCGAACGCTACTAATCTCCACATTGAGGAGAAGAATTTCATGCCGAGTTCACCATTTCTATTTCCTACACTTTCTCCGGGGCGCGCGCGCATCTGTCTGCGGAGTAGGACGCGCAACATTGTAGCCCCGCATTCCCGCTTTGCAAAGGCAAGAGGCATTCACTCCTTATTTAGGGACGTCTGCTCCTTGATCGAAACGGGATGATGGGATATCAGTTCTTCCTCTCATTGATTCCTCCTCAGAACTCATCACCTAGTCCGGGTCTCCCTCATAGATTTAATACGTTGTTCATGAAACTCTTCCCAGTGCCATGTTTCCATGGACGCTGGTTAATTACACTACTTCTGTCAGGACATTCCAAAGGGTCCGGTCAGGGCAGCAACCTTCATTCGGGGGAGTAGTCACGTCGAGGCATCAGTAGCGTGTCTGGATGCTGGGGAACTGGCGTGTCTGTCTTTTTTCCCTTGTCATGGGGCTTCTCAAGGGCATGGAAGCCCGAGGCATCCCACATCAGGTGCGGGGAATTATATGCCATAGACAAATATCTGAGGTTTTCCTCAGCTTCCTGTGTTTAACACAGGGTATGCCCCAGGTTTAACGTCCAGCGGAGACGGATCAGCCCAATCAGAGCATTAGCTGGAATGGATCAGATTGAGGAATTTCCCTTAAAGGGGTGTCGATACCAAGACCAGCCCTTGGGCAGCTGCGAAAAGGAGCAGAATGGTATGATCTTGCCGGGATATGGCAGTCCGGGTGAGAATCAGGATGGGTGATGGAGAGTTGAATGAAGTGGAGGGGGAATGAAATGGGACCATCGCAAGGGCGACAGTAAATTTGGGCTTGAGTCTCGAAGAGACCTCCTACGTATCCCCGTGGCAGGGAATCAATGTCCGCGTAGTTCGGGATGGTGCCGACGGACCGATGTGAAGGAGGACCTTGGTCTGATGGATGTCGTCAGCGAACCAACTTGAAGTTGAAACCGGGGGTCCACTGGTGGTGGGCTTGAACCTCATGAAGGCTTCCTACGTACCACGTCTTGACATGGATCAAAGTCCCCATAGGTTGGATGGAATGTGGAATACAGTTTAACATCATGTGGGACGGGGGTGAACAGACGTGAGTGAGGTCGGGATGACCGGGTGATGGGCTTGAACCTTATGGGGGCTTCCTACGTACCATGCCTTGACATGGATCAAATTCGTCATAGTTCAGGTGGTGTGTCGGTGAACCGACGCGAGTGAGGACCTTGGTCCAGATGGTGTGGGGCTTACACACTAGGCTGCCCAGGTGCTGGTGACCTAACGTGAAGAAGGTTGGAGTGACCAACAGGTGGTGGGCATGAACCTCTGGGAGGCTTCCTACGTACCATGCCGTGACATGGATCAAAGACCTCATAGTTCAAAGTGGGATTCGTCGGCGAACCGACATGAAGGTGGAACTTGGTCCGATGGGTGGTGGTATTGAACCTCAGGGAGGCTTCCTACGTACCATGCCTTGACATGGATCATAGTCCTCGTAGTTCGGGTGGGTCACAACGGTTTGTCGTCGGACTGGGATGCAGTTTAACATCTTGTGGGATGAGGATGAACCGACGTGAATAAATGATGGGTGGGATTGAACCTCAGGGAGGCTTCCTACGTACCATGCCTTGACATGGATCAAAGACCTCATAGTTCAAATGATGGAAGTCGTCAGTGAACCAATATGAAGGTGGACCTTGGTCCAATGAGAGATGGGATTGGACCTCGGGGAGGCTTCCTACGTACCATGCCTTGACAAGGATCAAAGACCTCGTAGTTCAAATGGGTGTACAGTTTAATGTCATATGGGACAAGGGCATACAGTTTAACATCGTGCTGGACGAGGGTATACAGTTTAACGTCATGCTGGATGAGGTATTGTTATGGCCAATGCCAACTCTAAGCCCACGTGAGTCATGCTCAGTGTGAGAAACAAGAGGCAGCAAGGACCTGACAATCACGCTGTGAAGGGTGAATCCGTGAGAAATGAAGAGGGGCTTACGCGTTAGGCGGCCCATGGTGATGGGACTTACTCTAGGATGGAGGCCCGAAGTGCGGAAAAGCATAGCTAAAGAGGGATTTGGGACTGATGATGGGAGGTTCCTCGTTCCCTATCGCGCCCTCCACTAACCTTGGTAGTGGGGAAGTACAGAGATGCAGGGGTCCATCCATCCCTTGGGGGACTAGGGGGGCTTCCACCAAGGTGGTTTCCCTTCTCCCGTGGACATACGCCGTTCCGATAAAGAGGATATCATCCCTTGTGGGTGGAGTGATTCCATTCCCGTGGAGATGAGTGGCGTAAAGAATGGCTGAGCTGGGGGGACCCTACGTTTGAGGTACGGGGTCAGGTCATAGTTTAACTTCATGTGTTGAGGATGTGGTTCTTGGCAGTTTAACATCCTGCAGCTCAAACAAGGTTGGTTTACTCCGCACCCCTAGGAATTATATGACCAGCACCCTTTGCTCCTTGGGGGAGGGAAGGTAACAGTAAGGCCGTGGTCAAGGGGGGTCGTAGAGAGAACCATTGAGGGGTCCACGTTAGCATGGCTATGCTAAGAAGCAATAGATGTTAGCATGACTATGTGAAGAAGCATTAGGTGATGCAACACTACGAGTGGTGTTGTCCATGGGACTTTGAAATTACATCGTGCAAACCTGGAGGGTTGCACGGGGAGAGGAATTGCCAAGCAGAGGAGTGTGCTTCGCGAAGTGAGGTGCCTTGGCCTTATCATGGGGTAGAGGTGTGAGTGGAGAGTGCTTCGCGAAGTTGAATAGTATTCGTAGAGCATTTCCTCATGAAAAGGAGGTTCCTCGTGAAGCAAGGTACTGCGAAGCAGTGTGCTTCGCGATGTGTAACGATACTGCCTTAGCATGGGGATCACTAGTACAGGATGGGTGTTTCACGAGGCATAAATGCTCTGTGGCTGCCCGGGATCCCTTGGGAATCCCCCTCCTTCACGAATGCCCTTGAGCTTCACGAAGGTAATCCCTCTCGGAAGAGGGGCTCAAAACGAGACAAAGCGAAGGCGTCACGCAAAGTAGAAGTACCTCACAGAGCTCATGATTCCCGGGGCAAATGGTGCTTCGCGATTCGAGAGTGGAGAAGCCGAATGGTCAGATTGTACGTCCTCCTGGACTCAGGGGGAGCCCAGTATTAATAGGGAATGGGTGTCGTGAATCAGAACTCACTCGTCGCCTCCGGTGCTTCGCGGCAGGCTCGCGAATGTCAGGCCATTCGCAGAGAGGTACCGCCTCCGGTTCTTCGCAGCACCCTCGCGAATGTCAAGTCGTTTGCGGAGAGGTACCGCCTCTGGTACTTCGTGGCGGGCTCGCGAACGTCAGGCCATTCACGGAGAGGGACTGCCTCCAGTGCTTCGTGGCGGGCTCGCGAACGTCAGGCCGTTTTCGAAGAGGGACCGCCTCCGGTACTTTGCAGCGGGCTAGAGAACGTCAAGAAATTCGTGGAGAGGGACCGCCTCCGATGCTGCGCTAGACCGCTGTAGACGCCGGAAAAGTCCGTTGTTCCCAAACGAAGCTCCGGATGCGGAAAGCGAAGTCATATTTGGAGTCGGAAGAACGTTTCGGAGGGCCCGGAGGCCTTGCGCGGAATTTCAGAGGCCCGCGCGCAAAGGTGATGTTCCGCGCGCAAACCCCCCGGGATGCGCGCAATGCGCCGGTCCGGCGCGCAATTTTGCGCGCCGCGGGACCGCGCGACTCCCTTGCGCGCCGTGTCCGATTCCGCGCCCGCGAGGAGAATTTCGCGCTCGCACCCTGGATTCCGCGCCCGGGGTTGCCTATAAATACAAGGCGACCCCCAACGTTTCAAAGGTTGCTGGAAGTCGAAACGTCTCCCGTGCGCGCAATTCAACCCCTTCCGCGCGCAATGACGAACTTCAGGTAACCGCCTTTCTTTCGCGCAAGAAAGCCTCGGGGTCCGCCTTCGCGCGCAATCCCCGTTGGCTCCTTTCATTTGAATAAAAACTCACCCTAAGGCCTTTGCGCGCAAAAGAACCCGCTTGCGCGCAATTGCCCCCGGGGTGCGCGCAATCCGACCCGATTGCGCGCACCCCCCCTTCTTTCAAGTGGCCATTCATTAGAGAATGAGCCGTTGCCCCCGCGCGCTATCCGAAGCCCGGTGTGCGCAATCCCAACCAACCGCGCGCAAAGGGCTGGCCCGATTGCGCGCCAGCCCGCCATTATTGCGCGCCGACCCGTTGTTTTGCGCGCAAGGCCCCTATTTTGCGCGCAAGCAGCCAGGGTCGCCCCTTTTCACCCCCTAAGGGTACCCGCCTGTGTGGCACCCGATGATTCTCATCCCGGGTGCCCGCACCGTGCGTTGTCTTCCCGTGCGGCCCTCCAGGTTCGTGCGAAGTGACAAGCCCCCATCGTCCGCGCTGCAAGACGTTAAACTGCCAAGTGTTTCGTCCCGCATGACGTTAAACTGTACCACGTCCGCGCTGCAAGACGTTAAACTGCCAAGTGCTTCGTCCGGCAACCTATGCCCAGCATGACGTTAAACTGCACCTTCGTCCCGCATGACGTTAAACTGCGCATACGTCCAGCGTGACGTTAAACTGTATATTCGTCCAGCATGACGTTAAACTGCATATTCGTCCAACAAGACGTTAAACTGTACCTCGTCCGCGCTGCAAGACGTTAAACTGCCAAGTGCCACGTCCAAGCTGCACGACGCTAAACTGCCTAGCCCCCATCGTCCGGCAAGACGTTAAACCGTCCGCTTCGTCCTCAACACACGACGTTAAACTGTACTTCGTCCGGCAAGACGTTAAACCGTCCGCAACCTGATCCCGTGCTTCGCACGCAGGGTCTCCCCCGGTTTGGACGTGGCCCCCACCCGCTCGTCTCTGCAGGGATGTCGGGATTGTCCCCCTTTTGGGACGATTTAATGGGAGTGGCTTTTCCCTACGGGGGCGGGGTATTACAAACCCCTAGTTTCTCGTGGGAGGCTGCACATGTGTATCTCCATTGCGCCTCCCCACGGCCGAAGCCGGTAGAGGGTATGACTGGGATCGAGGTGTTTTCCGCTTTCGGTCCAAGTCCCTTCCAACCGCGTTTTGCCGCATCCGGGCTGCCTCAAGTGCGTAAGTCCTGACAGAATGAACTACGTGGACTTTGATCCCTGTCTTCTATACAGGGTACGTAGGAAGCCTCCCTGAGGTCCAAGCCCACCACCTGGTCGTCCCGGTCGTATTTACGTCGGTTCGTCCATCAGTGGACCCCTCCAGGGTCCACGCTTGCGTTGATTCACCTATGAATCCGCCCCTGTGGGAGACTGCCCGTGTGTATCTCCACGGTGCCTCCCCACAGCCCCCTTTTCCATTTCCCCTTTTATCGTCCAGCATGACGTGAAACTGTGATCCACCCGGCCGTTCCACCCCCCTCTGTGCGAGGTGGTTCGGTTCAATCCTCCGCCCGGCGGCCTCGACCTCTTCGTGAGTCGGCTTGCCGACGTCCAGCATGACGTTAAACTGTGTATCCGAACTACGTTGACTTTGATCCCTGTCTTCTATACAGGGTACGTAGGAAGCCCCTACGGGGTCCAAGCTCTTCACTTCATCATCCATCCGGATCCTTACCCGGGCCGCCACATCCCGGTGGGGTCATGCCACTTCACTCCACTCCACGTTACTTGGGAAGCCGCCCATGTGCTGGCCCCAGCGTCGGAGGTTCCCCGCAAGGGGTTCTGTCATCTGATCCACTTTTCGTGTTGATCGGTCCGATGCCGTCCCCGCTGGACGTTAAACTCGCGGCATACCCCGTGTTAAACACGGGAAGCTGAGGAAAACCTCAGGTGACACAGTTCCCCGCACCTAGTACGGGATGCCTCAGGCCATCATGCCTTCGAGAAGCCCTATTAGGGACGGAAGACAGATGTGCAGAGCCGCAGTGCTACGACACGCCCCCAGCACCCAGAGCCACCCGGCCTTCTCACCGCAGGTTGCTGCCCTGCCCATACCCCTTGGAGCGTCCGGGCGGAAGCAGCGTAATTAACCGGTGTCCATGAAGATATGGCGCCGGGAACGAGATTCACGAACATTCTTAAGTCTATGAGGGAGACCCGGATTAGGCGACGAGTTCCGAGGAGACGTCCAAGGAAGGAGGAGCCGACATCCCATCATCCCGGTTTCGATCAAGGAGCAGACGCCC
Source organism: Viscum album (assembly GCA_963277665.1). Lineage (NCBI taxonomy): Eukaryota > Viridiplantae > Streptophyta > Magnoliopsida > Santalales > Viscaceae > Viscum > Viscum album. Next base: position 1,305,429 of record OY728148.1, on the reverse strand, counting down.
CTGAATAAGGGACGGATGCCGCCCGCCCTTGGAAAGCGGGACTGCGGGACCACAAGCCGCGCGCCCATCCCCTCGGGTTGACGGGTGCACGCGCGAACGCGTCCTGGCGGAACAGCGTAACCCGACGCACATCCGCACCGAAACAACCGCGTTGCTCAGGGGTGCTTCGCATCGGTGCTTCGCGAGACAGCGTGCGGGGCTTTTTTTTGTCCCTTCCTGTCGTGAAATATTTTGGCGCCAACAATATCATTAATTGATATAATGGTCCTAAAAATATAAGGCTTGGCCAAAAGAATTATATAATAATATATATGACATTAATGAACAAATTGGGGTTTGATTGGTAGTATATTGTAAGTTTATTAACCATATTGTGTAAGAATACAAGAAGACACGATAAATGTTAAATTATTTAACATAGAATTAAATCTAAATGATAAGGTTAAAATAGTAATCAAAAGTTGTATAAAACCTATTGGTTGAGTTTTTTATACCTATCCCCACCTTATACTTTAAATAATAAACATTGGAGTCATTAGAAACCGAAAATGAATTTATTATAAAATAATATTTTAAGTTTGCCCTAAGGTGCCCCTCACCCCTCTTACAAAAGGGCACTACCCCTTCTCTCTAATTCACACCTTATAAGCCATTTGGCTCGGCCAAACCCTACCCAAATACCATCTCAAATATCCTCCATTCATCCTAGAGGCTTTAGTTTTATCAGAAAGCCATCCTAAGGAGCCATTTTGATTAAATCAAAAGGAAGAACCTAAAGAAGAGGTAATGAATTCACCACCCTCTTTCAAGTTCCTTTCTTCTGCCACTTCCTTTTTATTTGTTGTTTCCATTATAAAATAATAACTCCAGTATATTTTATATACTGTGATGTTATTATAATTATTGTATAACCAAATTCATCATTCAATCCACCCTTTGAATGACCTGTCACCATACGTGCGTACGTACGGCTTACCGTCTCCACTTCGTGGTGTAATTGTTATTCAATACATTATTATTTGGATGGGTATAATAATGATGTGTATTTGATGTAAATAATAAATATAACATGATAAGGATTATGTATATATTATATACCATCCAATTATATATTATATTAATATCAAAATAATCATATTTTCACTCGTGCGTACATACGGATTACCGTCTCCATGACGCGATGAGATTCATTTCCAAGTTCACCATTCATCGGTGATTATAAAAATATATATTACTAATAAGTATGTAATATATGACATAATAATTCTACTAGAGTTATATATATTTATATATATGTATATATATTTATGTACTTACATATATCTTATTCACTTACTTCCGTTCAATTCTATATGAAAACGGAAACATCGTTTATGCGTACATACGGACTACCGTCTCCATAAACGGTGTTTTCCATTTCATATATACATCTATTATAAATTTTTATATTCTAAATATATATGATAAATAAATCATGTTTTATATTCTAGAATTATTTAAATAATTATCTAAGTGATACAATCAAGAGTAACAAGCTAAAATACATACTATAAAGAAAGTGATTATTACCCGAAATATTAATATAACTTGGAAATTATTATTAAATGTGTAGTATAAATCCCTTAATGAATAATTTATGATATCATAAATATTAATATGGTTCAATTATAATTTAATAACATACTATATTCTTCATACCGGAGGCTAAACGTACCCTCGACTAAAGGAAAGTGCAAGGTAAGGGGTTTTCATCTCACTCCTTATTCCCGTGAGATTCATGCCATATTTACACTATTAACTTTTGTGTGGTGTATGTACTTCCCATAATTGTATTCTTTGTGTAATACACTTTAATTTATGTGTATTTGCATATTCATTGTATGATACCTTTTTTAGGGGGTGTATGTTTCGTAAGTTTCCAAATTGGCAAGGGTTAATTTCATAATCTCTTTATTATCTGAGTTTATTTTTATGTAAGTATCTAATAGGACATATCTATTATCCTTGTCCATTTTTTATGAAAGGGTTTTCAAATGTATTTTTTAAGGTAATTTTTACTAAAACATCATTTCAAATGTTTTAAATATTTATTCTTCTAAATCTTTCTCATTAATGTCCATGTCTTAAAAATGGTTTTTAAGGATTTATTTATATGGTCATGAATATTTTTTAAATGTTAATTCCTTTCAAAAGTTTCAATGTGGTATGGGACACTTTGATTCAAAAATTTCTTTAAATGACATCTTTTCTAAATTGTGTGACTTTTAAATGTTTTCATGAAAAAGGGGTATTTCTCTCAAAGTGTTTTACAAATCATATTAATCTATGTCAAAATTATTTAATGGATTTTAAACTTGTTTTGAAGTTGATTTATCATGATAAAAATCTTATATATTGTGTTGAAGGTTTTGTGATATGTTTGATTGTGGATGTGTTATTTTTATACCATTAATGGTTTATAGGTAATGTATTGACATTTTGTATGCTAGTTTTAATACGAATGTTTATGTTATGTTTAGACCTTTTAATATGAAGAATGAATTGGACTTAATAAGTGATGGGTAGCCCCCCTATAGCTCATCGATGCATCGGTAGGTCTCATGATACAAACTACGGTCTTGGCACAAGGCCTTGACAAAATCTTATTTGTAGTCTAGGCATGAGGCCTTGGCTATGTGGTTATGATAGTCTGGCATTATGCATTCCATCATTATGAAAGTGGTTATTGATATTACATGTTATTATTCGATTAGTAGAATATCCATGTGAATAAGTAATTGAAATTATTTCATTTTATTTCTACCATATTATGCTGAAGTTCAAGTTTAAAAGTTTCTTTTAGTTTTATACATTGCCTTAAATGTTTATGATTATTTTTGAACGTTTCACCTGTATTGCTTACCCTTACTGAGCATTTGAGCTCACCCATTTCTATGTTTTATTTTCCCAGGATTCCAAGAAGTGTATTGTGATTGATATGTAGGGTTAATCCAAGGGAATAATAGCGTTCATAAAGGATTTTTTATATTGTTTTGTATTTTACAAAGTGTAATGTAACATTCATGTATGTTATCTATTTTCTAAGACTGCTAAACCGATCAGTCCTTCAGGACTTGATTCCTTGTAATCTTGCCAATGTATTAAAATAATGCACCGAATCTAGGTAACTAGGGTCGGGGCATTACAGTTTGTATTAGAGGAAGTTTAGTACAAACTCGGGAAGCTAGATTTAGATAAAATCTTATTAGAGCACATAGCCCTAAGATAGAATTTGAGGATTAGTATAGATGAACTTCCTATAATTTTGGTATTTTAGAGATTTTGTGAGTTTTCCGAGCAATACATCCCTATCTGGATACGAGTAGGTAGAGGCGGCTCTGGTACAGATGAACCTTGGGGTAAAACCTGAAAACACCGCTTTGAGATAGACTCGAACGGGAACTGGTGCACGACAACAGGCCTTGATACACTCTTGGTTACGACACTCCCATGGGATATTCTTAGGATAATTATCATTTTATTTACAAACCATTATGAAGGGCTTATGAGTATATACTTACTCAAAGAAAACCTTTTTATGATTATGGATTATATCCATAAAATGTTTAATTTATGTTAAGTGTTTTAAAAGTTCGGGATTAGGTATTACTATTCATAAAATAATCTAGTGTATGCCATTGTTTAGAAATGGTGCCCAGTAGAAGGAATGAGAACTCCAGCAATACACATGATCCAAAGAGTAAGAAGGATCATATATTTCATGGTCCTAAGCCATAATTTAGAAGGGAAATAGTCTCCCATGTATTATCATAATATGAAGAAATAGTATCATGTGTTGATAAGATAATTAAATAATTCTCAGTGTCCTATGGATTTGAAGGGAAGCCAGAGAAGAAAAGGATGGTAGAGAGAAGGACGGATAAAGGGAAAAAGGTAAAGAAAGATTTTCCCATATGTTATAACTATAGAATGAATCACCTTGGAAAATATTTGAAGGGAATGTGAGTATGTTATAATTAGGGAGAAAAAGGACACCAAGTACGTGACTGCAAATGTAAGAAAAAGGTTTCAAATGTACAGTGCTTCATCTGCAAGGAGTTTGGACACTACGTCAACCAATGTCCCAGTTATCAAACTATACCACAAATGATGCTATTGGATAATAATAATGTTATGATACTACCACAAATGAAGAAGAATGAGTAGTGTTCTTATGTTGTTATTATAGTATTATTTCATTTGAGTGTTTTATAAACAGTTTACTGGTTATAATAATTATTGAGCATATCAGGATTATACTACAGTACTATTTTATTAAGGACATGAGATTGTGTGGAACCAAGAAAAGTGACTCAAAAGTAGGTTAAATTTTTGGAAAATATATGGCTGAGAGAAAGATAAACCATAATATGGTTCTGATATAGAGGTAGTGATTTTGGAATAATAAAATATTTATTTGGATAAGTTATATTAGATATTCTTGACTACCTTGAAACTAATTAATGATTTTTCATCATTGGAGTTTACAACATTTTCTGATAGAAGGAATATATCTAGTATTCTATAAATAATAAGGGAGCATGAATGTAATCAATAATTTTTTATGGTAATTTAGGATGTTACCATGTTTTAAAATTATACACGGTGAAGGTGTTGACAAGTTATTACATGGAAAAATGGATCTTCATTGTGTTTAACTTCCTTATAAATTTTGGAATATGAGTTTAGATAGTAGTATTTTGGATAAGTCTAAAGGATGGAATGGATTAATATTGAAAGGTTATTTTTGGATTTTTATAAAAGGACAACACACAGACCGTGTGACAACCCGTCGCGTCGGACAAAGCTGTGGGAGTCGAACCAAAAACCATAATGCGATTGAGGTTTATCACCTACCACTAAACTACGCGAAGTCCCTGGATTGTATAATGTAGTTTCTTTTTTTAATGGGTCTGATATGTGAATTATACATTCATTATATTTGGAACCCTATACAATTAGGATAAATAGAGTATTTTTGAGTAGTATTATGTTTTGTAGTGAAAGATGAGTTTTTGGTAGAAATTTATTAATGGATAAAACTCTAATTATAAAGTAAGTATATCTCCTTATGATCTAATCCAATCTCATAAATAAATTCCTCAACATTAAGAAAAGGAACTTAGAACAAAAAGGTCATCCTAGACGGTACCTTAAATCATCTTAAATTTATGGCTTTGGGATTATTGGACTTTTCATAGCCATGTTCTCTACCACTCTCCATCAGATATTGATGGTTAGATTTCTCTTACATATCCATATTTTTCTACATGGAACCCTAGAATGTGTTATTTTCAGTAACCTTCATACTTAATACTTTTTTATTTTAAATAGAGGCCTCATTGATCCATTTTTCGATGTTGAATTTCAACTATGATATTTTGAAATGTCAACCCCAAATTTCCAATACCGAGCATAAATTGTGAGGAAGCAGTTTATTGAAGGAGGGTAGAATGTAACACCCTAATCTTCCATGGTACGCTTCTCTTTGAATAATACAGTAGCGTGTGTCGTACACAACCTCTAGTTCTAACACACACCACAACCAATCAAACTAGCCACTATGAATAGTAATACCCACTTTTGGAAATTTTATACATTTTATCTCTCAAAATGGACTTCATTTTTTGATTCTTAATATCGAAATTAGCTTAGGGTGAATTTTTTGTACTTTTCTGATGACTTTTATATTTTGATGATTAGTGAAAAACACTAAGTTATAGTTTAAAACCGAATTTTTATTTAAATAATGATTTATTTTATTTAAATTATTTAATGTCAAAATAGATACATAATACTTATATAAGTTCAATGTAATTCATTGGAGTCAGTTTATAATAATTTTAGATATATAAAAATTTTATTGAACTTTTCACCGTCTTTTACCCACATCCTAAGAGTTTTTGCAAATTCACCTAAAACTTAATTTTACCACTTCTGTGAGTTGAATTTATAAAATACACGATGCACGGTTAATATAAAGGAGTAAAATGTGGTTCAATGAGATGAAAATAATTTTTGGTGAATAGTAACTTTTTTACTTTTATTTACCACGGTTAAAAGTAAATAGGGTAATTAAGGGTAAAAATGATATTAATATTACCCTCACACATTTCCTAATTCTATTGGACAATTTTATCTCGACCAAAAACAACCTTAGGATTAAAATATTATCATTTAGGTCCACTTGTATTAGATTAGGACATTTATTATTATTTAATTCAAAGAAGAGTGAAAAAGTTAAAATCAATGTTTAATAACTAATTTTTTTTAATATAGGGTTTTTTATAATATAAATTCGATTATAAATATTCATTAGAAAGATAAATATATTTCCTACATCATGGTATTTTATTTATAATTTTTATACATTATATAATTAAATTTATTTATGACACAATGATGAGGCAGTAATTACCTTATTCATGAAAGAATCAAATAAATGGTATTATAGATATTAAAATAAATACAATTTCAATGTTTTTATGACATTAACGAATTTTATAGGTAGATAAAACATTTTAGGATTGATTAAATGTATTTTTTTGAAGTAATAATGTTGTTATTATTTTCACAAAAAAACAAATACCAAATTGTGTCAAAATTGAAATAAAATAGTTTTTAAAACAAATATTATATCATTAATTGATATAATGGTCCTAAAAATCTAAAATTAGTCCAAAAGACTTATATAATAATATATATGACATTAATTAACCAATTGGGATTTTATTGGTAGTATATTGTAAGCTTATTAACCATATAGTGTAAGAATACAAGAAGACACGATAAAAGTTAAATTATTTAACTTAGAGTTAAATCTAAATGATAAGGTTAAAATGGTAACCTAAACTTGTCTAAAACCAATTGTTTGAGTTTTTTTCGACCTATCCCCACATTATACTTTAAATAATCAACTTTGGAGCTATTATAAACCGAATATGAATTTATTATAAAATAATATTTTAAGTTTTTTCTAATGTGCCCCTCACCCCACTTATAAAAGGGCACTCCCCCTTATCTCTACTTCACACCTTCTAAGCCATTTGGCTCGGCCAACCCCGGCCCAAATACCCTCTAAAATATCCTCCCTTCATCCTAGATGCCTTAGTTTGACTAGAAATCCATCCTAAGGTTCCCTTTTGATTAAATCAAAAGGAAGAACCTAAAGAAGAGGTAATGATTTCACCACCCTCTTTCAAGTTCCTTTTTCTTCTACTTCCTTTTTCTTTGTTGTTTCCATTATAAAAGAATAAATCCAGTATATTATATATACTTTGATGTTATTATAATTATGGTACAACAAAATTCATTATTCTATCCACCCTTTGAATGACATGTCACCATCCGTACGTACGTATGGCTTACCGTCTCCCCGTCGTGGTGTAATTGTTATTCAATACATTATTATTTGGATGGGTATAATAATGATGTTCATTTTATATAAATAATAAATATAACAAGATAAGGATTATGTTTATATTATATAACATCCAATTATATCTTACATTAATATCAAAAGAATGATATTTTCGCTCGTGCGTACGTACGGATTACCGTCTCCACGACGCGATGAGATTCATTTCCAAGTTCACCATTCATCGATGATTATAAATATATATTACTAATAAGTATGTAATATATGAAATAATAATTCTACTAGGGATATATATATTTATATATATAAGTATTTATGTACTTACATATATCTTATTCACTTACATCCGTTCAATACTATATGAAGACGAAAACATCATTTATGCGTACGTACGGACTACCGTCTCCATAAACCGTGTTTCCCATTTAATATATAAGTCTATTATAAATTTGTATATTCTAAATATATATGATAAATAAATCATTTTTTATATTCTGGAAGTATTTAAATCATGATCTAATTGATTCAATCAATAGTAACAAGTTAAAACATGTACAATAAAGAAAGCGATTATTACCCGAAATATTAATATAACACGGATATTATTATTAAATGGGTAGTATAAACTCATTAATGAATAATTTATGATATCATAAATATTAATATGGTTCTTTTATAATTTAATAACATACTATAGTTTTCATACAGGAGGCTAAACGTACCCTCGACTAAAGGAAAGTGCAAGGTAAGGGGTTTTCATCTCACTCTTTATTCCCGTGATTTTCATGCCATATTGCCACTTTACCTTTTGTTTGGTGTATATACTGCCCATAATTTTATTCTTTGTGTAATACAATCTAATTTATGTGTATTTACATATTCATTTTATGATACCTCTTTCATGGGGTGTATTTTTCGTAAGTTTCCAAATTGGTAAGGGTTAATTTCACAATCTCTTTATTATCCGAGGTTATTTTTATGTAAGTATCTACTGGGACATATCTATATTCCATGTCCATGTTTTATGAAAGAGTTTTCAAAGGTATTATTTAAATGAAATTTTTACTAAAACATCATTTCAAATTTTTTAAATATTTATTCTTCTAAATCTTTCTCATTAATGTACATGTCTTCAAAATGGCTTTTAAGGATTTATTTATATGGGCATGACTGTTTTTAAAATTTTATTTCCATTAAAAAGTTTCAAACTTGTATGGGATACTTTGATTCCAAAATTTCTTTAAATGAATTCTTTTCTAAATTTTGTGACTTTTAAATGTTTTCTTGAAAAAGGGGTATTTCTCTCAAAGAGTTTTAAAAATAATTTTAATCTATGTCAAAATTCTTTAATGGATTTTAAACTTGTTTTGAAGATGATTTATCATGATACAAATCTTACATATTCTGTTGAAGGTTTTGTGATATGTTTGACTTTAGATGTGTTATTTTTATACCATTCATGGTTTATAGGTAAAGTATTGACATTTCTTATTCTAGTTTTAATATGAATGTTTATGTTATATTTAAACCTTTTCATATGAGGGATGAATTTGACATAATAAGTGATAGGTGGAGCCCGCTATAGCTCCTCGATGCATCCGTAGGTCTCATGAGACAAACTAGTGTCTTGGCACAAGGCCTTGACAAAATCTTATTTCTAGTATTCGCATGATGCCTTGGGTACGTGGTTATGATAGTTTGGCATTATGCATTCCACCGCTATGAATGTGGTTATTGATATTACATGTGATTATTCGATTAGTAGAATATCCATGTGAATAAGTAAATGGAATTATTTCATTTTATTTCTTCCATATTATGCTGAATTTCAAGTTTAAAAGGATTTTGTTTTAGTTTTAGACATTGCATTAAATGTTTATGTTTTTTTTTTGAAAGTTTCTGTTGTATTGCTTACCCTTACTGAGTGTTTGAGCTCACCCCTTTCTCTGTTTTATTTTCCCAGGATTCTAAGAAGTGTATTGTGATTGATATGCAGGGTTAAGCCATGGGAATAATGGTGTTCATAAAGGATTATTTATGTTGTTTTGTATGTTAGAAATTGTAATGTAACATTCATTTATGTAATCTATTTTCCAAGATTGCGAAACCGATCGGTCCTTTGGGACATGATTCCTTGTAATCATGTCAATGTATTAAGATAATGCACTAACTTTGGGTAACTAGGGTTGGGGCATTACACTTAGAGTGTGAGCATGGAATCATCAAGGATATAGGAATGGTAGCTGGTTCCATCCAAATGAAAATTTTTAGGGCTTCCTTATATTTATCAGCAACCATTTTCCTTAATTAATAAATTATATTCTCCTTCTTTGATAACATAATAAACTCAATGTGTTTGGTGATTATGCTAAATTGATAGAGTAATAATTTTTTAATATACATTTTAATTTAAAATTTTATGTTTTAAATGATATATTAATAGATAAATGGTCAATATAAACATGGGAATTATTTATTATTATGGTTCATTGATGTCAATATTATAAATAATAATTTTAACTTTATATATATAACTACTATTAGAAATATAATACTTTCACTTTTCTAAGATAATATATTAATGGTAAAAAATAACATGCGTGTTATTTAATTAAATGTTAATTGATAATATAGATTAATATTATTCCCTATTTTAACTTGAGATGTAATTATCTCAACAAAACAATCAAAAAATAGATCAAATACCCCTTATAAAAATCAAATATAGATAGGGGAGTGAAAAAAATATACTAAAGAGTCTGAAGAATTTACTTAACTAGGTTTCATAATTAAATTTATGATAATATTAAACATTCCCACATTAACTTAGGGTTATACCCTATAACCATTATAAATACATGATGGATTTGGGAATAACGTCATTAGATTAATGTAGGTTTTCGAGCACAGGTAGTGTGTTTATGATTAACTAAAAATATTCCCTCTTATATCTTCTACATATATTATCATGGGATTCATTATTTTCAAATTTTTCCTAAAAGGGTTATATTTTAATGATTAACACTTAACATTGTTTATGATTTTGTATCCAAGGCGAGTAAATGACTAGGTTAAATGGGATATAATGAAATGATAAGATTTGTAAACACTTCTAGTACTGGTAACTAGGATTTATTTTTCTAATAAACACTTGTTAATTTATAGTACTTAAAGTAGTAAACATATTTTTTTTGTTCTATATAATCAATGAAGTGAAACATGTATTTATAAAATTCCTTATTTTTAAAACCTATTTCAATAGAATATTTTTCCATAAAACTTCTTATATTTCAAAATATAGTTTCCACTCTATTTTCAATAAATTTATAGTTCTAATATGTTTTTTGAAAATAATGAAATAGGAATATATTTTTATTTACATAAATTTACATGTCTGAGAAACTACCACGAAATTAATTCTATTTCTTTTATCATTCTTACATCCACTATGTATATCTCCTTTAACTTTGCATCAAATATGAATAATCTATGTGATTTCCAATGAATATATTTTACTAGGTGTATGAATTAACAATCTTCTAATTCATGGATTTTATTATTAATATATTAATTAGATTCATTTTATTATATTTAAAGTACCTTAAACAACCCTATTATGTGAATATTAGAATTTAAATAATCTATTTCTAATGTCTCATGAGGAGAAATAATTCCCATAACATAAATTATAATTATATTATTACTTTTTTACCCATTTTAAATATTTATAGTAAAATACAAGGATTGAACATGATTATGTATTAACTATGTCAAATTTAATTCTTCTTATTTTTTATAGAAATGGTTGAGTATTCCATCATGTCTACTTTCTAACGTTTTTAGTGTACCAATTTTTATGATTAATTTTTTTTTTCATGATATCTACATTGATATGTTGATCATGAAATCATTATTCTAGTCATTATATAGATATTGATAATGTTATATGAGGTATTTTTATATTGTATAAATTGATAGACTGAATGGATTATATATTGATTAGCGAATATGGATGTATCAGAACACCAGGACCCTAGTATAACTAGTTTCCAATCCTCAAAATAGATATTCATCTTATATGAACTACCTCTCAAATACAAGATTAGCATTCCCTCAAATGGTATAGGTGGTTCCCCCATAAATTATTTATGGTATGGGAATAATGGTTTCCTTCACCTCCTCTTCAAAGATCCTAAGCCCTGAATGAGAATATGGTGTGTCCGGTGTAGCCACTCTCGATAAAGGATGATAAATGTTGATATTGTTCATGTATATTGTAGTTATTTTTAATTATATTTTTAAAAATTATGTTTATATTAAATAAAATTATTATAGTTATTTAAATTATAATATTGATCCAATACATACAGCTAATAATATTCCACATATTATAGAGTCATGGTGGTTGCTTAATGATTACTTCATGATCACACCATATATGTGTACTCTGTTGGACATAAACCTCTATCATATATTTTGAAGGTACCTATGGATATGAGAGGATGATAAAATATATTTATTATATGGATGTCCAATGTTAGTAGGATTCAAGTTCTTATTGTTGTTTGAGATGGATAAAAGATGTTTCATTTGAAAATTAAGAATGTGTATCTTTGTCCAGGACTTGTTATCAATTTTTACCTAAGGAATGTATTTATGTTTCCTGATATTCATTTCATATGTGAGTATTGGTTGCATTTATTTATAAATCTATAACCCTTGTAGATAAATCACTCTCCATCCATACTATGAGACTTTAGCAACTATTCATTATCCCATAGGGATTGGGGAGTCCTCATGGGGTTATATGTCATCTTAATCTATGTAATTTTTAGGTGATTTGGGTCACTGTATATACAAAGTGGTATCTATGTAAGTTCAAGATATAATCAATCAATTATAGTTGTTAGGATTTTTGTGATTGAGAGTTGAGGTTACATAAAAAATTCAATACATTAGAAATAACCCATAAAAGTCATCAAAATCCACTTTATGGAGAACATCAAGTTTCTAAAAAAGTTTGGGTGGTTTGGTAAGAACCGCCAATGGGGATGAGTTATTAATTCAAGTACCATTGTTTTAGGTATGTGAGAGTTTATAAAGTCTTTTAGGGCTCCACTAAGAGATAACTTATTTAGTTGTTCATGCATTTTAAGTAATATTCATTGGATTGGATGATTAGAGAAGAATGACTTATCTTGTGCTTGCTTGTGGTTTTTTATACTGTAGATGAAATTTGTAAAAGGTTTTTATTAAGTATAATACCAATAATATATATTTACTTCCTATATCTATATATTTTTTAATATTATGTTAATATTATCACAACCCTTATCTTTATTACGCATTAATAGTTGATTTATTAAATAAAATTACACTTAATACAACCCAGAATATTGAGATGTATAGTGTATTTTTTAATTAGGTTTATTGCACAAAAACTTATAACATGGGATAAAGTATTATTGAACACTTCCTTGACATGATCATTATATTCAAACCCACTTAAAACTACATGGTATAACCTTGAAAAAAATAATAATAATGGGGTGAGATAAAAAGCCCAGTAAGAGAATAAACATGCAGTAACAACTAGAAGATGACACATGTTTGAAAATTAAAATATCAATGCGGAATAAAATAGTAGGAATAATAATCATGAAAAATGACACATGACATTGCATGGTAATCTTAAATGTAACATAGGAAATGAAAAAACAACTTAAAACACTTAATCAAAAACATAGGTCTAGGCTAAACCACCAAGTCATCATTGTGTAAAAAGTATCATAAAGAAATCTTGAACTCCCTTTTCCCAATATACCTTATCATGATACTAAACATTAACCAATTCAATGGAGCACTATGAGGGTGCACCAATCATAATCCTTTCATTATCATGCTTAAGTGTTCTACATAGATCATACGACATGTATTCAATCATCATCATAACTTATTCCATGATCAAGGAATTTGGAAAACATAAATTTTATTCCCTAATAAACAATTATATGTGCATAAAGGTGAATAACCTTGATAGAATAATGGTTATGGTATCCATTGCACAATTTTTTTGGCATGGAAAATTTTGGGGACATTTCTACATCATAATGTCATCAAATAAAAATTTATAAAATGGGTTGATGATAGAGAAAGGGGTGTCTTGTCATCTATAAATGATATTCAAAGTAATAGATACATGGAAGTAAATTTCCCACCATGAGGAATTGTAAATATAAGGTATTCAATAATGAATCAACATTAATAATAAAAGGAATGGAAATAACACTTATAATATTTTGTCATGGTAACGTGTGTACGTAATAGTTCAGAGATGGTAACATTTATTTTTATATGGGATATAATAATTTATAAATAAAATGGGAAGTAATTTGAATATTTAATAACATATCCAAACATATTAAAATTTAAATTAAAATAAATAACATAAAAGGAGACCTTCATAAAAAAAGAGACTGGAAGATCTCACACAAAAATTTTTGTATTGTAAAGGCTTAGATGAAGTTAAAGACCATAGAAGATGAATAATATATTATTCAAATAACTTCAACTGTATTGTATAGTAATTTTTATAAATAAAATACATTATAAAAAATTGTAATTAAGAAGGAAAATTCCAAAGAATGGGTTTGAATTTAAAGGAGAGGAAACTGAGGATCCCTTACATGAGGGTGTCAATCCAAAGGCTTGGGTGGGGACACATGATTGCTTAGGGTTCCTAAGGTGGACTCTAGGTATTTGATGTTAGAATTTTGAAGTTTCCCAAGGAGTTTAAGTGATGTGAAATGGGATATAGGGTGGGTCTATATAGGAAATGGTGATGATTTCTTTATTATTTAGGTTTTGGACTCTATATAATAAAATATCAATAACCACAAACCATCCCATTAGTTTTTACTATGTTTTCTACCAATTTGGATTTTATTACAATATTTTATAATCCTAAGGGTCTAAATTATTGAAATAGTGCCATTACTGATGTGGTTTTGAGTTACACTCTTAAATAAATTATTTTAAAATCTGAAAATATATTATAAGCCATGGAGGATTCATAATGGATTTATAAAAACATTAATAAACATAAAATCACATAACTTAAAAGAAAAACATATATTTTTATATATATCCCATTTATATTATGTATTTAATCACTTTTTGGTTTTTATGATGTCATAAAACACCAAGTTTATTAATACGGTATTTAATTTTTACCCCAAAATTTGACTATCTCGGAAAAATATGAAAAAAAAACAGTTGATAATTTTTGACATCCGGGTTCCAAAATTAATATTCATTTTATATAAATAATTTTCAAATTATTTCTATTTTTACTTTAAATGTAAAAAACTACTTTTATTGAAGATGACTCGTTTTTACTTTAACATTTTTTTAAACCCTAATAAAAATCACATTTGAATTCATAAAAATTATATGATCATTTATATTTAAAAAAATTATTTAATAATCATAATTTATTAAAATATTATTAATTTCATAAATTCAATAATTCAACAAAATAGATTTTTTATTTGAATTGGAAAATTAACCAAAAATATTATTTGTGTTTTATTGAATCGAAATAAAAAATATTTATAAATTTACAATAATCGGTGCTAAATATATTAACCATTCTATACAAAATAATATACATAATCATATATCTAGGGTCTTGTTACATATCCATTTAATATACAAGAAATCTCCTTAAGGATAAGGTGTGTGACTAGTGCGACATTCATGGGGCGGTTCGGAAAACATGGTTTAGGAAGTGATCTCGAAGAGATTGACCTTCTCCTTCAAACAGTTACACTCATGCTTAAGTTATTGGATCTTGTCTTGGGGTTGGTCTATGGAAAATCATATAAATTATATATCCCTCTAAATATCCAATAAATGGGTTTCATAGGGTATGATCATACTGGTTGAGGTCATCACTTCCTTCTTCACTGTCCATTATATTGGTTAAAACCCCATATTAATACTAAACTTGTGAGCATTATTCATCTACTATATTATAAATGAAAATGATTCTTAATGGTCAATTAAATCATATAGGATAAATCAAAATCATTAAATGTGTTTTCTATAACCATATTATATAATAACAAATTTAATAAAAATGAAAGCATAATTTTATTTATAAAAGATAGGGACTTTGTAATCTTCCCCCTTAAGAAATTTTATAATCAATGTTTTATTATCCCATACTAAAATGGATGAGGGTAACTCTTCTTCACAACTTCCTCTGGTTCCTATGTTTCTTATTCAAACTTGTAGTTCCTCCACAACACTTTGACTAGGGACATCGTCTTATTTTGTAGAACTTATTCTCAGTGATCTAAGATCTTCACCGACTTCTCCTCATAGGAATGTTTGGTATCCAAATGTACTATCTATTAATTGAGTACATCTGAAAGATATAGTATGTACATCCTCAAAATTGATACATTCAATACATCACCTACTTTATATATGATCGTAGGGAGTGCTAGTCATTAGGCCACCGCTCTAATGTGACAAATGATCTCAAAAGGTCCAATTGACCTTGGACTATGATTTCCATTCTTCCCAAATTTCATCACTTTATTCTATGTAGATATATGTTGGAATACCGTATATCCAACATCAAACTCTAGGTCTCGTCGATGATTGTTAGTATAGATATTTTATCAACTCTAAGCATCATTGATGTGTTGTTGAATGGTCTTATCCTTCTTTGCCATTTATTCAACAATTTCATGACCTAGAATTTTTCATTACCCAACATCATCCCAACATGTCATTGTTCTACACCTCCTCCCATAAAGGGATTCATATACAACCATTTCTATGCTTGAGTGGAAACTTTTTTTGTAAGATAAATCGGCCAGAGGAATAAAATTATCTCATCCTCCATTGAATTAAATTGAGAATTATCCTGGTATGTCTTGAAGTGTTTGAATAGTCTGCTCAGATTAGACATTCGTTTGAGGGTGATATGTCATACAAAAGTTCAGCTCAATGATTAGAGTATGATTGAGACTTTTCCAAAATAAAAAAGGTGAATCTCAAATCTCAATCGGACACAATTGATTGTGGTAATCTATATATCCTCACCACTTATCTGATGTATATCAATTCAATTTGATCAACTGATAAATCCTCTCAATTCATAGTGAAGTTTGAATTCCTTGTAATATTATCCACAAAAATCCAGATAGAAATTTTTTGGATTTCTTTGGATTTCCAGTGACAAAGTACATGGTGACATTTTACCATTTCCATGTTGGAATGGGTGATGGTTTCAACATCCCCTCAGACTTCTACAATTCATTATTCACTTGCTAACATATAAGAAACTATGATGTATATTCATAGATCTATTTCTTAATTTTGTTCCACCTATAGTTCTCTCAGATATCTTAATGCATCTTTGTGTTTCCTTGGCGAATGGATAAAGTCAGGCTATGTGCATCATCCAATTGTTCCTTTTTTAACATATGACTGGATAGAACAAATATTCTTGACCAAAATCTCACAATTCATTCATCATAAACATCGAACATTGAGGATTTCCATTTTCATATAATTCCCAAATTCTTCTGAATTTCCACATCATATTTTTTAGAATGCTTTAAACTTTCAATAAGATATGATTGTTAAATCAATTGTGAAAAGATTGAGGATGTTCCTTCCTTTATAATTCTCATTTCTATCCTCTTCAATTATAATATAATTTGATCCTTCTTAATTCTCATCGATGATAAATTATCTAGATCATTTCTACGTGAAGATTTTTTCAAATTATTCTCTTTATTAAGATTATTTTAAATTTAGAATTCATAGTCCTTGATTACAATTTACCAAATTCATTGGCACATATTAATATCTTTCAATGTGAATATTTATTTTAGGCTCTAAAGATCAATATATATCCCACACTTCTCCCCATAGAGATAATGTCAACATATTTTCAATGAAAATATCACATCTACAATCTATATATCATGTATGGGATAGTTTTTCACCTGAACATTGAACATCCTTGAGGGGTATACAATGAATTTATATTATTCATTAACACACATTACTATACCTTCATTGAAGAATTTATGAATTGTATGAAAAGTTCTCCACTTGGGGGTAGTGTGAGAATATTGGTAGTGATAAGCCTCTTTTTTAACTATGTGATGCTTTCTTCATATTAATCAATACAAAAAAACTTCTATCCTTTCCAATTTATCTTGGTAAGAGGGTTCAACAAACCTGAGAAATTTATAACAAATCAATGATACTACCAAACTATCCTTTGGAAACAATGGATATATATCACAAGTGATGGTCTTGGCCTAAAATCTATTTGTATTGTATTTTATGGATCAAAAGATATCCCATTTCCTGTTATTATTTTCCCCAATAATCATACTTCCTTTAAGAAGAACTAACCCTGTATGTACATGGAAAAAATATTCTCGTTTCATTAGGTCTTTATTATAGGGTTTTCCCCCCCATACTCCTCCTTACATTTGAAGTATATTAGCATATCATCTATAAAAAGAACAAATTTTTTTTAGTTATTCTCTAAAGAATTTATTTACCAAATCCATGAGGATTTTTGTAGAAATAGTGAGTTTGAATGGTATCACTGTTAATTCATAGTGCCCGTACCTGGCATGAATAGCAGTCTTGGGGATATATTTCTTCTTTAACCTTACTTGATAATATCCCAACTAAATATCCACCTTAGAGAAGTATTCTTCTCTATATAGCATATTGAACAAGACAACAATCTGTGTGTCATGATACTTTTTCTATATCGTGATCTTATTGAGCTCACAATAATCGATGAAACGGTGCATTGACCCATCATTCTTATGGATGAATAGGAATGGTGCACCCAATGGTGAATCACTTGGGAATTTCAACCCTTTATCCCAATTATCAATTGTTGTTTCTATAGCTCCTTGATTTATACAACATCCATCCCGGATAGAGTATTAGATATTTGAAGCACCCCATGTTTAAACTCAACTGAAAATTCAAAATTTCTAATAGGAAAAAGATTATAAAATTCTTTTGGAATCACATCAATGTATTCCCTCACAATAGACATGTCTTTGAGGATGAACCTTTCTATAGGAGAAATAATTTGGGTTAGATACCCTTTCTCATAGGGTAATAATATACATTCTTGAGATGAGGGTGATAAAGAAGATTCATTCTCCTCCTTGAACCTGTAAGGAATCATGGGTTGATTCCCCATACAGAGAGTGATTTCATTCCAATGGTAATTTATGTTAATCTATAAATGGAAATCCAATCCATGCTTATAATTAAATAAAATTCCACTAAAGGAAGTCTAAAAAGGTTCTCTAGGATGTTCAACCCACAAGTTGTGATAGAAGAGGAGTTATACACATGGGTTCAAAAATTTCCAATTTTTCATCTTCACCAACATCTCTACTTCCATGCTTTTTTGTGGTGTTGGAATAGTTCTAATAAACATTCATGATATTAATTAATGAATAGAACCAAAATAAAAAAAGTGAATTCTTTATTCATGAATGAATAACAATAAAACATGTCACCACTTAATTATTGGGATTCACTATAGTGTTAGTGATGAAAAAATATCATCCTTTATACCTTGGAGGTTTATGGTTGCCTCAAAAAAACCTTTTCATAGGGAATTGGTTTATAATGTTCCCTAGTTCCTTATAGTTTTAGCAGTGAACAATACATTGAGGGTTGACTGGAGAGTTCTTTTCCTTCATCTAATTGGTTGGTGTCTCATAACATAAATTATTAGACATGTTTCCTTCCTTCACACTACTAAATATTATATTCGCCCCCCTTAGGTAATTTATGGGGTGCTCCTTTCTGTTCCTTTGAAAATTGAGATACTAAAATTTCATTATACTATTACATTTCTCCATTGAACCATCAGAATTTAATTTCAAATTATTCTAATTACCCTTGAAACCTTTGGAATTCACCAATATCTATCTCCACTTTTAGGGAACATCATAATAATTATTCATAACTATCAAAGTTATGAATCACTAATGGGTTTTGTAGACTAGTATTTATCCCCCCAAAGAATCAACCAACTTTGAATTCAAGGGTAACGACAAAACTGGAGGCATATCACGCGTGTCTCATAAAACATTTATCATATACCCTAATAGACTTATCATATATTTTCATTTGTGCAAGTAAATACATTTCCATTTTAAGACTAAGTGTGTCGGAAAAATATTAACCAAATTTTTTTTTTCGGGAATTCCTTCCAATCCATTGCTTTGATCTCTTCCTCGGGCTTCATATTCTTGATCAATGTCGACCACAAATAATTTTCTTCATCGATTTGATAAAAAGATAGTAGAAACATTTCATGCTTAGAACATTGATGGATGGAAAAGATATTCTCAATTGAGTTGATCCATTGTTCCATGATTATGGTATTAGATAATCTATTAAATGTGGGAGTCCTTTGTCACATGAAGCTCTCGATAGCAGCTCTTTCTATCTTAGAGTGTTTTGGGGGATCCTCTTCATCCAGGTTTCAATTTAGAACTTGAGTTGGCTCAGAGAGTATTAGGAAAAAAAATTCAATTTCTTCCCCAATTGGATTGAGTATCTCATTAGATAAGTCATCACATTGCTCATCACATTGATAGTTTACCTGATTTATCTTATTTCTAACCATTAGAAAGAATAAAAGGTAAATTAGGGATGATTATTTTAAACAATTAATCACATAAGGTTGAATAAAATGAACATAAATTGAATACTTATAAATTACAACTATCTCATAAACTTATTAATTCTAGACTTAAATATCTATTATCTATTATCTATTACGAAACATATATTATTATGGAATTTTTTTTGTTCCCTTAATAATGGTTCATAATGAGCATATTAATTTACAAAAGAATATCTCATGGGAGTGTCAAATATGGTGTACAGTAAGGCTCATTTTCATTTACCAGGCTACCCAGATTTAGGCCCAGAACACCTTGTCATAGTTATTACTTCTAGACACATCTATGCCATAACCCCATCCTTTATTAGTATATAGAGAGGGATGTATTTTAATTATAAACCAGTTCATATATACTTTCCAAAATTAGAGGTCGTTTTATTATACATAGTCTTATCCCAAAGGTTTTCTCTAGAGTCTCTACTACAAATCCAAAAAAATTACTATAGTTTTCCTCTAATACCAACTATAATAACCATTATCTTTATTACACATTAATACTTGATTTATTACTTAAAATTAAACATAATAAAACTTAAAAGATTAATAATTCTTGTATCTTTTATAATTAACAAAATTACATAAAAAATTATCACATGGAATACAAAACACTATTGAACACTTCCTTGACATGGTCATAATATTCCAATGAACTTAGAATTGAATGGGATAACCTAGAGAAAAACATAATAAAGGGGTGATCTATAAAACAAGAAAATGAATAAATAAATAACAACATGAATAAGGTAATACATGTTCGAAAATTGGCATATCAAGGGGGAATAAAAGAGAAGTAAGTTTAAACAAGAACAATTAGACAAGATATATCATGGGAATCATAAAGGCAGCGTGGTAAATGTGGAAACAACTTAAAACATTGAATCATAAACATTTGTCAAGGATAAAACACAACACATTCATAGTGGAAAATGTCCCATAAAGTAATCAAGTACACCCTTGACCATGATGAAGTACCGTGATACTACACATTACCCCATGAATTTGAACGCCATTTAGACACACTCATCATAATAACTGCATTCTCATGCTTATGTGTGCCACATAGATATGAGAAAATGGATTCATTCATAGTCATAATTTATTCCACAATCAATGAATGGGGAATAAATACATGTAATTCCTTAATAAACAGTTATATGTTTAAAATGGTGAATAACCTTGATAGAATAACGCGTATGATATCCACTACACAATTATTTTGTAAGGGAAAATCACAGTTACATTTCGGTAGCATAATGACATCATGTAAAAGATTATAATATGGGTTGAAGATAGAGAAAGGGGTATATCATTATATATAAATGATACTGAAAGTAATAGGGAAATGAAAATATAGTTACCAACATGATTAATTGTAAATATAAGGCATACAATATTGAAGAAATATTAATAAATAAGAGAAAGGAAATAACACCTACAAAATTTTATCATGGTAACAGTTGTGCATAAGTTTTCGTATAAGGAAAAAATTAGAGTGAAAGGGTATCTCATCATTTATACATAAAATTGGAAGTATGAGGGATATTTAAGAACATATCCCAAAATATGATATTTTAAATTAAACGACGTAACATAAAAGGAGTTCTTGATATAAGAAGAGAGTAAAAGATACCTTACAAAATTTCAGGATTATAATGGTTTAGATAAAGGTCAAAATTAGAGAGGATAGAAAATAAATCATTCAAATAAAATAAATTGGACAGTAAGGTAATTTTAATAAATAAATCAAATTATAAAAAATGTCAATTAAGAAGAAAAATTTTAATGAAGGTGTCTAAATTGAAAGGAGGAGAAGAAAGTGACGATCCCTTACTTGAGTGTGTGATTCGAAATGATTGTGAGGAACATCATGAAAGATAAGGGAATCTTTGGAGGACTCTAGAGAGTATAGGTATGAATATGGATGTGATCTATGAATTTTAAGTGAAGTGAAATGTAAATTTGTGTGGGTTTATATAGGAAATGAGGTAGATTTCGTTATTATTTAGGTTTTTTAATCTACATAATAAAATATCCAAAACTACTAACCATCCCATGGTTTTTTCCCACGGTTTCATCTAAATGAAATTGGATTACATTATTTTATAATTCCAAGGGACGAAAATATTAAAATATTACCATTGGTGATGTGGAGGTGCATCACAGTCTAAAATAAATGATTTTGAAACTTTAAAAAAATTTATAAGTCTTTAACGATTCATAATGTATTTACAAAATAAATAAAATACTGTTACAATCAAATTATATTATAGGTTAAACATATTTCTTTCCATATATCCTCTTTATATTATTGATTACATCAGTTTTTGGTTGTTGTGATTTCATAAAACATTTTGTATATTTAAACAGTATTTACATTTTAATCGAAAATTCAACTTTGTACGAAAATTTTGAAAAATTCACTATTTGATAATTTCTACATCCTAGTTCCAAAAATAATATTCATTTTATCTAAATAATTTTTAAAATATAGGATTTTTCACTTTTAAAATAAAAATATACATTTATTGAAGATGACGGGTGTTTGAAAACAACATTTTTTACCGTTATAAAAATCTTATTTGACTTAATAAATATTATATAATAATTTATATTTAATAAAAATTATTTAATAATAATATTTTATTAAAATATTAGTTATTTAAAAAATCTATTAATTAATCAAAATTGATTTCTAAATTGAATTTCATTTTAAACCAAAAATTCTATTAGTGTTTTGTTGAATCAAAATAAAAAACATTTTTAAAGTTATTATATAAGGATGGAAATACATTCATTATACTATACAAAATAATATACAAACTAATATTTCTAGGGTCTTGTTACATATTCCTTTAATACATGAAAAATCACTCTATGGGTATGGTGTGTTGTGTTGGTACATTTATATGGCTGTTCGAAGAACATGGTTTGGTTTGTGATCTCTATGATCTTAAAATTCTTCAATAAACTATTTTTATCATGCTTAAGTTATTGGATCATAGCTCTGACTTGGTGTAGGGAAAATACCAGAAACATTACCTCCTTTGGTAGCTTTGATAAATGGGCATCATAAGGTATGATCCCACTAGTTGAGTTAATTACCTTGTGTCAATTAGATTTTTAAACCCCTATATTTATACTAATCATATGAGTACTATTCAAAATGAATATTATCAATGGTATTTATTCTTTATAACCAATTAAATATGATAGGATAAATTAAACGGAGAGAATTTTTTTTCTATAACCATTTTATATAGTAATAAATTTAGTAAAAATTCAAGTGGATTTTTATTTATAAAAGTTTACTTTGTTACAAATTTGAATCAACAATTCATTTAATTACTGATATAGTCTATTTATTTGTGTTAAAATCTAGGATTGTTTTAATGATTTAATGCCAAGATTTATCATGTAATTCATCACTTTGTTAAAAAAATTAGAGAGTGTTTCGTTTCATTTCCCACCATGTTATTCTATTTAATCATTGAGTATCCCAATTTTCTGTCATTCAAATGTTACTACAATATTGGTAGTCTCAATTTATTTGAGCATGCCCTTACGAATTCCTAATATGCTATTCTTACATGGAGATCCATTATTGATTTAAGTATGATCTTCATTATGTATTTTAGTTATTATGATCACTCTCTTTGAACTTCCTATTATTTACCATTTTTTTTATTCCTTGCTCAGAGTAGAAATTAACATATGTTATTATTATATATTCCATTATGATTTGTTTTGTGAATAATTTTTCAATCTATAATTTTGACTTTGAAATTAGATAAAATTGTTTTCTAAAATCAATTTTTTAAAAAAATAATTCAACATGGGTTAAAAATTATTTTTGGGATGATTAAAAAGTTAATAAGTGGAATTTTAATGAACATAAAGCATCTTTTAATGATATATTTATAATAATAATTTTTTCTTGATGTGTAAGTTCTATAAAATAAATTTTAAATTAAATTCAATACTAGGAACTCGAAAAAAAAAATTGATGAATAATTTTGATAAACTAAAATATCATATATAAAAGTAATAATAGGTACTAGGAACATCATACAGTGGTTATAAAAATTATAAAAATTTTAATTTTAGGAAATTGAGTCTTGGGGATACTATTATGGGAAAAAATGTTGTTTTAGTATATGTATTTTGCGTATCTTAGAATAGAGTTTAATGTATTCTATAATTCTAAAGAGAATTTTATTTGACTTTTAGTGGAAGAATTATGGGGATATTTATAGTGGATAATTTATATTTTTATGTATTATAGAATAATATTTTTTAATTATAATTCTTTTATACATGTAGATGAGTCCATTTTTTTAGTAAATTCTATATGGTTTTGATAAGATCTTGAGATTGTAGATTAGGGTGATCTGGGTAAATGTGATATTTAAGGGAAAACGGTAATTACTTATTAGTGATGAATATTATTTTTGAAGGAAAAAAACACTATGGTGGTGAGCTTCAAATCACTTTATCATTGGTCATAACATTTTTGGGGGAAACGTATCCATGAAGTTGTGAGAAAATGGATTTTTTGGTCTAGATGAGGAGTAGTTTTCATAATATATATTATGGTCTTTGATGTTTAGGTATATAATCACAGGCTTATTGGTCTGTGATTAAATATTAGGTACGATTTTTGGAGATTATGTATGGTATAGGGGTGTCATATGTGATATTAGTGTAGCAGATGACATTGGGTACCCTGTGAGAGTTCCTTCGGTTCCAAGTGAGATATGCAATGGTTTGTGGAACCAAGATGTGACATTGACAACCGAGTGTCTATGCAATAAGTTCATAGTAGAAATAGACTAGGTATTTCCTTAAATGGGTTATTTTAATCTTGTTAACCTCACCCCCACTCCTTCTTCTAACCCCTATTCCTTTTAGTCCTGGGAAGGCACCTATATGGATCTACTTGTATCATTTTCTACCGTATTCTCTACCTACATGATTTGAAGTGATGTTATTGGAGTTGGTCGTACAAAATCCAATGTAATTTATCATTCACTTCTCCTATTAACTTCACTTTCACATATTCTCTTTTCCTTTTTTAAATGAGTGATATAATCAAGTATTTCACTAAATTTATAGTGCAATAGATTCTATTGTGTTTGATTCTTCTCATTTGGCATAGAAAAGATCAAATTTAGTGATTTCTAAATATGTGTTCCCATATTTGATGAGTCTGGGTTTCATAAAACTTCCATTAGTTGTTTATTATTTTTTTAACATGGATTGTGGTCTCTTTAAGACAAATTGAGTTGGGTCTTTCCACTGATAGAGAGTTAGAATAATTGATGGGGGTTTCTTCTGTGGTTTAATATCTGTTTTACTTGAGTTTTAATATAAACTTTTTGGATTATATTGTAAAACTCTTGTTAATGAAAATGATTTGTATTTTAGGGTTTTTTAGATGAAAATATATTGTTATTGGAGTTAAATAAGGGACTTGTGAAGGATATTTGAAAGGATGGTTGTTTCGAGGCATATTTAATCCCTTATATATTCCTGGGATTTATCCTCCACTATTTTTTTTATGTTGATAAATCATATACTTCTTATTTTAAACATTAATTAATTCAAGGTTCTAGTTATATACCTTAACTTTATACACTAATAATTTATATGGGAAATATCCATTTTAAATATGAAGTTTACATATTTTTAAATAAATGGTTAATATAAACATGGAAATTATGTATTACTAGAATTCATTTATGTTAATATAATTTATAATATGTTTAAATTTCACTGTATAATTAATATTTAAAAAATAAACCTCTCACTTTTCTTGGATAATATACAAAGGATAATGAAAATAATAGGAAATTGATTTAATTAACTAGTAATTGATTAAAATCCTCACTTGTATTCGATAATGTAAATAGATAAGTTATTATGTTATACTGAACTACTGAACATGTCTTTAATTTTTTCAGACCCTTACAAAAATCTAATTATGCCAAGTGAGTTCCTCCTATATACCTTGGATTGTGTTGAATTTATATATGGTTCTCTTCCAATGAAATGTTTTAGTACATTTAACATTCCCAAATTACTTGAGGTTATACCTATGAACCCTTATAAAGACATTATGGATATAGGAATAATCTTCTTAGTTAGTGGTAGGTTTTCAAGCATGGGTAGTGTGGTTATGCTTAGAACAATTATTTATTATATCCTTAACATATATGATCAAGTGGATCTCCACATTCTACTTTGTCTTGAAAGAGATATAATTCAATGATCCAAACATAACTTTAGTTAAGAGGTTTCATCGATAGAGAGGTAATAGCATGGTAAATTGGGGTTGAATGAAATTATTTCATTTATAAACACTTTTAATACCATTAACTGGGTATTCATTTTCCAATAAACACCTGTCTATTTCATTTCCATAAAGTATTAAACTTGATTTTATTCTTTTAATATTTAATGTGAAACATATCTTTATGAAATTGCTTCATTTCCAAATAATTTTCACCATTACTTAACTCCATAAAACAACTTTTGTTGTACACTAACTTTTACACTGTGGTTTTAAAAATTTTATATTTCAAATAAATTTTTTGATAACGTTGAAACCTAAATGTATATTTTATTTTAAAAAATTATATATGTATGAAAACCTACTTTGAAAAAACTATATTTTTTTGAATTTTAAAATTCGGTACTTACATCATCTTTAAATATTCATCTAAGATAAATTAGGTATGTCTTGGCTATCACCAATACAACACTTTATCTAGCACATAGTAATATTCTTGTGAATATTATTTACTACCATGTAGTAATTAGAGAAATGTTTGTCGTAATTTTTATGAACTATAAATCTCTATTTCAATTGTAATATAGTAATTGGGATAATATTTCTCTAATATATCATGAAGATAAAAAAGTTTTGTAACCTATTTTATGATTGGATTAATGCTTGTTTACCCATTTAAAATCCATAGTATAATGCACTTGATTTTTTAATAACTATGTAAAATTTAAGTTTACTTGTTATATGATAAATATTACGGATTATTCTAGCATGAATATTATCTAATGTATTCAGTCTACTTGTTATTGTGATTGAATTATTATTTGAGCATGAATTCTCTATTGATATGTTGCGAATGTTGTTACATTTTAATCAATAGTTTTTATTGTTATAAATTGAAATGTATCCTTGAGTGTAGGTACTATTTATGAGTATAATGATCAAGTTAGAGGTGTTATTTTACTATTATATATATAGTGATAATGCATTTCATATCGATACATCGATAAATGGGATATAATCAAAACGCCCTATCTCTTGTATACCCCTTCTTTTATCCCATTGTAGAGTGGATATCTAAGATGAGAAAAATCTATTATACATGATTTCCTTTTCCCCAAATGGAATTGGTGGTTCACCCAAATATTAGTTAGGGTATGAAAATCATGGTTTATCTGACTTGGATATCGCATATCCTTAGTGTTATTTATAGAGGTGGTAATCTAGGTATAGACCTCGTCATTAAAGGGAGTAACATATTTATATTATTCATATATCTCATTATTATTTCTAAATATAGTTTTACATCCAGTAGTATTGATAATGTATTTATATATTAATTTGAAAATGAGTATACTAATTTGATGCATATATGTGAGGGTATTTAATTTATGTCAGAATCATGTTGGTTTTCTACTGAGTATTATACACCATATCTATGAACTCTAGTGGACATGTAGATCCATGGTTTATTTTAGAGTTAACTATAAGTACTATTGTATTCTCAAACACTCATGTGATAAATCAAAATGTGTACAAACATCCCCCTTAAATAGCTACACATTGTTGAACTAATGGGGAAAAAGATGTGCTGACCAAGGTTTTGTTAGTGTTGTAAATCATTTATCTGTTGCTTGGGAAATTCTAACCTAGCATGTTTTTTTAAATAACTCACATGGTGCCTATTCTTTCATTTTCTATAGTATAATTCAATGATGGGAAATTTATTTTCTGCAACTGTAAAATACAATTAAATCACATTCCCCCATTTCAAAATTTTAACTTCTAGTTAAAAACCTAAATGTATTTTTAATAAAAAAAACATGTCTTTTCACCAAGATAAAACACTAAGAGTTCTATAAAAACTATTTTAAAACATTTTTCATAAATAGTAATTTGAAATCACTTCATAATTCAATTTTACAATTCACATTTTCAATTAAATTCAATAATTTAATTTTAAACAATTTCTATAAATTTAAAAAACACAATTCAATTGAATTTGGGGTTTTTCAAAAAAAATCCATCAAATAAACATCACAATTTTAATTAAACATTTTAAATTTACACAATTCTAAAAAACACACCCCAATTCAATGGAGTTCGGGGTTTTCCAATTTCATGCCAAAAACCCTTTTTTAGAACCACAATTAAATGGAATTGGGTTGTTACAACAAACAAGTTGAAATATATTTAATAAAAACCAAGAAATTTTAATTACTTCCAATAATTTAAATTAAATAAATAAAATTATTGTTAACAAAAATCAGGCATCATGACAGAACCACCTACCTCTGGTTCAATGGATCTTGTAACGCCAAACCCTAATTGGGATTTATAGAAAACAATGATGAACATAGAAATAGGAATCAAACCAAATATTAAGATCCAAATTGATGAGTTATTAGATCCATAAATCAAAATTGGGATACATGTTTCCCAAGGGAGGATACAATAGATCGTGGGAGATAGATATTAGGATGAGGAAACTAACTGGAAGAATATTTAATGAAATTTATAATGCTTTGAATTACTTACAGAAGGGATATAAGGGGCCAAGAACTATTATTGGGTGCTCCCAATCAACAATAAATCACATTGGTTTGTTCTATGTCTAACTAGAACCTAAAATGTGGGGATAGAGATCTTAATTTGGATTTTCTAATGAAATAAATATTTTGCATGATTTAGCTTGGATGAGCTGCATGGCTTGACAAACCGTACGGACTAACCATGAAACATTCTTAAATGCCCTTCATGATTTATCCTAATAGGGCACAAAAAAATGACTAAAAATGAAACAACCATTAAAAATCCCACTAAAATGGCCTGAATAGTTTTCTTTAAGATGGTGCATGGTTTCGAGAACCATGTTCCAACCATGCAATAGCCAAGAATTTTCAAAACTCTTAAAAGTTTAACCCAAAAAATCCAAAACTAAACCCAACCAAAGCTCAATAAAAAGAGGGGATTAGGAAGACCTAGATAAAAGTAAAAATAAGTTACAACCACCCCATAATATAATAATTATGTCCCCATTAATCCAAATCATAATCTCCCAATTGAAAAATATCTTTCAAATAGATATTTCCCAACACATTAACTTTGGATATATCAAGAATGGGTATAAAGTGAGCCATCATGGTCTGCCTCTAAATCACAACCCATATCAAATTCTCCTTTCCCTAGTTGTATAGTATCCCAAAAAAATTCCATATAGATCTCATCTAACATCATTGTAGGGACAAGATATTTCTGATGAAAACTTGAAGGCTTCTGGTGCCTGGTGTTAACTTGTTGGCACATATAATAATGAGGTAAAAATCATCAATGTCCCATCTCACACCCGGCCACCATAATTGTTGCAGCATGTCATAAAATATCTTTTTTTCTAGGTGAATAACCAACTAGGAATTACAGAGAACCAAATAACATCATTCTATACCACTAACGATACCAAAGAGTGATTTTGATTACAAATAATGCCCTTTTGTAGAATGGAAACTCAGAAATGGTCTCCCCACAATAAAAGGAGTCTCTAATGATGTGGAACTCATCATCAATCTATTATTCCTAAATAATCATCTTGAGAATAGATAATGTCAACTGAACACTAGCCAAATCAACCTCATCCCCGAATTCCTGGTCTCCAATATGAACTTATGCAAAGAGAGCCATCAAGTTCTTCTCTTTTGTAGATTCTTCTACTTCCTAGGTCAAATGTTTCCTACCCAAGGCATCTGTAATGACATTATATTTCCATAGGTTATATGAGATGACAAAGTAATAAGGATTATAGGTATTCCACCCAATTCATCTGGCATAAATTCATGTATTATAGATATAATATATAACTCAAGCTCTTCGCATTATAAAACATGGTAAACCTTTTCCCATAAAGGTAATGTCACCGACTATTAAGAGAGTGCATACGGGATGTGAGTTCAAAGTCATGGTTCATATTATTTTCCTTATGTTCCCTAAGATTATGTGATCCATAGGAAAAAACATTGTCACATTTCATAAGAACACAACCCAACTCTAAACTTAATGCATCACAAAAGTCCTCATTTCCCTGCTTGGCCACTAGGGAATTCAACATAGGTGAAATAGTCAAATGGAATTTCAGATCAACAAAATAGCTTTGTCATTTCTCATCCAATGAAAAATTCACTCCCTTCCAATTCATAGTATTCATTGGAGAATCCAACATTGATATGACCTTAATCAACCCATGATAATACCCAGCGAGGCCCAACACACTCTAAATCTAATAATTATATCATGGTTGTTTCAATTCCATTACATATTTTACCAACTTAGGATCAACTGATATCCCTTGTTCTGACACCACATATACAATGAAATTCAATACCTGAATCTACAATCCAAATATCCAAATCTTGGAATAAATTCAGTGGTTTCATAGAAACTCAAGAACTATTCTCATATTATGAACACGTTCCTCCTGAAACATTGAGTAAACAAGGATGTTGTCCACAAATATAACCACAAAAGTATCCAAATATTTGTGGAAAATATTATTCATTAAATTCATAAAGACTATAGGATCATTGGTTAGAACAATGGGCATAAAAAAGATCTTAAAATGTTAGGACCTACTATAAAAGGTGAATTTATTAATTTCAAATCCCTCTATCCTTAGTTGATGGTAACCATATCGATATTTGATATTTCACAACCAATTTAACCATTTAAACTAATCCAAAAGATCATAAATATATGGAAATGGATATTGGTACTTTATCATCACTTGATTGAGCTTTCAGTAATCAACACAAAGGTGAAGTGAATCAATAGATTTCTCAGAAAAGAGAATCTACGCCGCACAAGGTGACACACTTGGGTGTAAAAATACTTTATTTATAAGATCATTCAACTGATTCTCCAGCACATTCAACATATATTGTCCCATGCGGTAAGAAGCAGTAAAAAGTGGTTGTTTTTTAGGAACTGAATCAACAGAAATCTCTACCTCTCTTTTTGGAGAAAAACGAGATAATTCAGAATGAAAACATTAGGAAAATTAATGAAAATCAGAGGAAGTGAACAGATCCAATATTTTAGTTCTATGTTAGAAGAAAAAAATGATATTGATACCCCTAAATATAGATAAGAAGGTCCATCTTTACTCGACCTTAAGTTCCATTCACCTATAAAGACACGACACACAACACTGGGTGTAGTAAAGGAGACCCGTTGAAGATAACTGTAGAGACCCAAAGCTAGACGTACATGAACATTACATTACTTTTGCGGAATACTTAGTACATAACAAAAACACACACACAAGGATCGTAATAGTTTAGTGTCTTTGGAAACTCGGAATATAATCTTCTAATCCTGGTGAAAGATCTTCAACATCTCCCATAAAGATCTTCCTTTTTTTTGACCTAAAACCTTTCTTTATATCCTGGGGAAAAGAAAACATAAAAGGGTGAGATCAAATGCTTAGTAAGGGTAAACAACAGAAATATCAATCACATCGTATACACAAGAACATAACTTTTGGAAATCTTAACCTGCAAAAGAGAGCATAATTTCATAACATGGGATAAATCATGGCAGTGAAATGTAATCACAATAATCATAACTTAAAACATAAAACTTTGTGGCATTCACACATAATCATAGAGAATCATTTCTTGTTAGTCAAGACTCATTTCCAAGACTATCTTAGTGGACAAAGTCCCTTTCTGAATCGAGTAACCCTCGTTTCAGTCCTGTTTCACTGAACCGGTATAACCTACCATTCCACCCATGTCTATATCATGAGATATAAAATCTTTACCCAATGAATTGGAGAGAGATATAGGTCCCATCCATCTCATAATGATACCATTCTTATGTGTGCCACAAAATCATATACCATACATCATTGCATAACCCATGTAATAAAAATGGGAATCATAAACATCATGACATCATAAAACAATTCATATACGATAAAGGGATTCATAAAAATAATTCCATCACAACATAATCAAATAAATGTAATAATAGGGATAAAAACAGAACCCTATGTTATCTTAGATGGAAAATAATTTTGATAAAACACTTGAAATGAATTCTTGAGGAAAATATCCTTTCTTCTTCAAAATCAATTTCTTTTCACAAAACGTCATGCAATTTTAAAAGAAAGAGATTTTATTGAAAATAGTAATGAAATATTTTGGAGGAATCTTCATTAAAATAAGGCTTTATAAAACCGTAAAAAATCCGTTCGTTCCGTTTAAGTTAAAAAAAACATTCTTCTCGTACTTTTGTCGGAAAAGTCAAAAAGTACCTCGTACGAAAAACGACAAAAGATTCCTTTCATATCTTTTACTAAAAACTCACCAAAGGGTAAAATTGGATTTAAACAATCGTAGGTGGATGAAAATAACATTACATACTAAGGAAACATGGATGTGGATGATAAAATACACCCCAGTAAATACCAAAGTATAAGCAATCTCGGATAAAAATGAGATTGTGATATTTCCCTTACCTTAGGTCCGACTTGCTTTGTACGTGTTCGAACCTCCTGTATAATGATTTAAATCATGTTATTGACTTATTACAGAATCATATTCATTGTTATTATATCATATATGGTCCACTTAGGACTTTATATTACCCGTTCTTTTGTAAATTCATGTTAAAGTAGCGTTTTGGGTAAAATCGTCTCATTTGTCGTTCGTGTTTTTAACTTGTAATTATTAATATGATTACTTGGATCATGATTACTTATATCCCGAATGTAAAACATGATTTATATATAATATATATTCAGAATATACATATATATAATATATTGATAAATGGAATGAGATACACCGTTCATGGAGACTGTAGTCCGTACGTACGCATGAACGTTGTTTTCGTTTCCTTATTGAAGTGAATGGAATTAAGTAGATGACATACATATAAATTTACATAAATCCAGTATCATTATTATGTCATATATTTCATTAGTACTTATTATATATACTTTATAATCATTCATGAATGGTTAATCATTGAGAATGAATCTCATCGCGTCGTGGAGACGGTAGTCCGTACGTACGCACGAGCGATGATATCGTTCCCATGGTCGTGGAATTGTGTTGAAGTGTATGTATACTATTTCAGTATCAATATCACTTTATAATAATCATATATAGTTACTCATTACACCATTATACCCATCCAATTAAGGTGGTGGCGGAAAATAGATTACACCACGGCGTGGAGATGGTATTCCGTACGTACGCACGCGTGGTGATTTCATTTTTCCGTAGGATGGATAGAAGGTGAATTAGGATTGTTTCATATTTATAATAACATATAAGTATGTAAGTAATACTTATGTTATTACTTTATCATGAAACAACTAAAGAAGAAGAAGTTGAAGAAGAAAGAAATTGAAAAGATCGGTAATGGATATTACCTCTTCTTTGAAACACCTCTTTGAATCCTCCACTTAGGGAACTAAGATTGGTCTTTGAAGAAGACCAGGACCTATATAATTATTCTAGGGAAGTGTAGAAGGGATTTTGGTAGGGTTTGGCCGAGCTTGAGTGCTCAAATTGGTGTGAGGATGAGGGGGAGTAGGAGCCCTTTTATAAGGGAGGAGAGGGGCACCTTAGGAATATCTCAAAATATTATTTTATATTAAAGTCAAAATCGGTTTATAATGGTTCAAAAGGGTCTTATTTCTAAGCTAAAGTGGGGATGGGTCGAAATCCTATCAACCAATAGGATTTAGACAAGTTTAGGTTATTATTTTAACCTTATCAATTAGATTTAACTCTAAGTTAAATAATTTAACTTTTACCGTGTCTTTTTGTTTTCTTACACTATATGGTTAATACACTTACTATAACATGCCAAAAGAACCCAAAATTGTTTTTTATTAACATATATATCCTTATCTAAGTCATTTGGACGAACCTTAGATTTTTAGGAATAAAATAACAATTAATAATATAATATTTTATTTAACAACTATTTTGTGTCAATTTTGACACTATTTGATATATGATTTTTGTGAAAGTCATAACAGAATTATATGTTCTAACAAAGTTTATTAAATCAACACTAATATATCATAATAACCTATAAAATTATTGGAATTCATAAAAAGTCTTAAATTACATTTATTTTGGTATTTATAATATCAATTATGTCAATATTTCATTAATAAGATAATTACTGCATCATCTTTGTGTCATAAATAAATTAAATTATTTGATGTCTAAAAATTACAAATAAAATACCATCATGTAGGAAATCAATTTATCTTTATAATGAATATTTACAATCGAATTTATCTTATGTAAAACCCTATATTAAAAATGTTTTAGTAAATATACTTTGATTTTAACTCTTTTAACTCTTCTTTGAATTAAATAATAATAAATGTCCTAATCTAATCCAAGTGGGCCGAAATGATAATATTTTACACTTAAGGTTATTTTTGGTCGAGATACACTTGTCCAATAGAATTAGGACATGTGTTAGGGTAATATCAATATCATTCTTACCCTTAATTACCCTATTTAATTTTAACCGTGGTAAATAAAAGTAAAAAGTTACTATTCACCAAAAATTATTTTTAATCTCATTGAACCACATTTTACTTACAGAAATCAACCGTGTCTCTAGGATTTTTTAAATTCCATTCACAGAAGCGGTAAAATTAAGTTTTATGAAAAATTCAGTTTTTAACTACCACTTAGTAGTTTCACTATTCATCAAAAATTGATGTTTTTCAGAAAAATGCCAAAATTTCATCTTAAGCTATATTTCATATTCCGAATTCAAAAATGAAGTCTATTTTACCAAATTCATAACATAGAAGTTGCATTAATTAATTTTATAATTAAATCCTGCTGTTAAAACAAATAGCGTGTTTTTAAGAAACAATATCTATCAAAAGATTGACACTTGATTATGTCTGGTTTAAATGTGAAATTACATTCAATGACCAACATTGTATTAAATTGTAAAAATATATTCAAAATATACTTTAAAACCACTCAAATTAATAATTTATCACTATTAATTATTTCGATTAAAAAAGTTGTTTTTAATTATAATTTAGTAATTTTCACTATTCATCAGAATATGAAAGTTATCCGAAAAGTACAAAAATTTCACCTTAGGCTAAATTCGATACTCCGAATCCAAAAATGAAGTCCATTTTGAGAGCTAAAATTTCTAAAATTTAAAAAGTGGTTATTACTATTCATAACGGCTAGTTTTAATAATATTTTAATAGCATATCGTTGTTTCGTGAAACTCAGTATTGCGTACTACACACGCTATCGAGGAAGGTTGCGATTGCGTGTAATGCAAGGCAAGTCAAAGATGCGTGTTGTGCAAGCTCCTTTTGGTGTAGCATACAACACAAGAAATTAATAAAATTAAAAAGAATAATTTTCATAAAATCTCGGGCTGTTACATTCTACCCCCCTTAAAATGAATTTCGCCCTCGAAATTCGTCGGGGTTATAAATGGTTTACTATTCGAAAGTTTATTTAATAGAAACCAACATCGTAAAAGGAATATCAAAACCAATCTTTAAAAACAAAAGTATGAAACGTAATGGTTACCCAAATAAACTAATCACTGGGTTTCCACATAGGTGAAAATATGGATATGGAAGAGAAATCTAACCATCATGTTCTGATGGAGAGTGGTAGAGAACATGGCTATGGAAAAGCCAGTAATCACAAAGCCATAAATTTGTGACGATCTAAGGTACCATCTGATTCATCAGATATAAGATCACTAAGACAAAATTTTTGGTTTTTTCAAGATCGTTTCCCTAAAGTTAAAGAATTTGAATTATAATAAATACATACTTTATGTTGGTACAACCTCACTGTTGTTCGTGCCTTTAACAATTTCCACTTCATCTCTTAAATAAATGAAGTTGAATTTGTTATTCGTGAAGTGTTAGCAGATCATGTGATAGAATGACGGGTCATTCCATCTGTCTCAAAAGGTTAGAAAAATTTATATACATAAGTCGATCTATAGTGGGACTAATCATATATGGTTCCTAAAATGGGCTTATACTTCATATATCATACTGCTTAATATAATAAAACTAGTTTCTACTAAACATGGACTTCCTGTAGGCCAGTGGTTGGCGATAAAGGCCAGTCGCACTTCGGTTGTGGGTTCGATTCCCACATCATTGTCCGACGCGATGGGCTGTCGCCCGTCTTGCAGGTTGTCCTTTTTCTAAAACTACATTACTATAACATACCATCAATAATATCGAGAAAACTTCTATACTTAAACAATACTAACCTATGCCCAACATAATCCATTCCAATCTTTAGGCTTATCCATAATACTGCAATCCACTCTCACAACATAGTGAAAATGATTACCAGAGATTTAACACCATCGTCGATCCCCATATATCATAAGATATGTTTTGTTGGTCACATTCCAAACATTAAAAGTCCTTAATCATGTATTCTCTTGAAAACCTTAGTGAAAACATGAATGCAGTTAAAATTTAACACTTTCCACATACCAAAATCCCCAAAATTCTATATTCTCAAACAATGATATCACTTGGTCCTTATATCAATCATGAGCTCATGAATACTGTTAAACATTTCATTTTCTCGTTTTCCCTTTATTATGTGCATATCATCTTATTTCCAAAAATATTTGAATCACTTTGAATACCACATTAGACCAATACATAAATATTCCAATACTTTATGATACAACATTATTTTGGAATCCCATTACATAAACACTTAATCATTCCACCACATCGTTATCATATTCAACATCGCCAATGGTGATCGCATGTGACTTCCCTTTGTCCTTTGCCTTAAGCGGTTGCTCATGTCGATCATCCCTAACCCTTGGATTAGGGCATTTATTAGCATAATGCCCCATTTCCTTGCACTTGAAGCATTGAAGTGTTGGTGGTGCGTTCTCTGCAGTGTTTGCTTTATTCAGATCATTAGAAACCCTTTTTCCATTACTTCGACACTCAGCTGCTCGATGACCTTCTTTTCCACACTTAAAACATTTTCTAGTCCCTTTAAGACAATCTCCACCATGCTTCTTTCCACACTTTGTGCATAAGGAAACATTCATCTTCTTTTCACCATTATTCTGAGATTTCTCCTTGAACTCCATCTTTCGTTTCTTGTCAAAACCATGAGATTGATATGTAACACCAACTTCCATTTCTACCTTGATAGCACAACACACAATTTCTTCATAGCTACTGAAGTCTCTTATAGCTAATGCCCTTCGAAGACTTGGTTTTAAGCCACTGAAAAATCGATCAACTTTACTTTCTGGTTGGATGATAATGCCAGATGCATACCTTGCAAGTCTTGTAAAATTCGCTTCGTATATACCAATAGATTCATCATCCTTCTGCTTCATCTCTAGGAACT
Organism: Viscum album; assembly: GCA_963277665.1. Lineage (NCBI taxonomy): Eukaryota > Viridiplantae > Streptophyta > Magnoliopsida > Santalales > Viscaceae > Viscum > Viscum album. The sequence goes on along the minus strand of OY728148.1, from coordinate 1,267,531 downwards.
CCTTTTCCATCTTTGTTCGAAGAATACGAGGGAAGTACTTACTGAAAACAAGTTCTTGAACTCATCCCATTCCATGGACTCAATTTCATCTCTTTGCCTCGTATTCTTGATAAGATTCCACCATTGATCAGCTTCACCTTCCAAACGATATACTGCTAAGATGACTTTATCATTCTCAGAACATTGAAGAACTGAAAATATCTTTTTAGTGGTACTGATCCATTGTTCAGCAACAAGTGGATCAGAAGACCCACTGAAAGAAGGTGGACGTTCCCTCATGAAGGACTCCATAGAATGTTGCTCCTTTCTTTGCTCGTTTGGAAGTCCTGCATGATTCATAGCCTGAGAAAGTTGTGTGAGCATGGATACAAGATTTTGCATTCCAGCTCCCATATCATTTGATTGCTCAGGAGGACAATCATTGCATTGCCCATCGCATTCCTTATTAACACGGTTCCTTCGGGTTCCATCCATTGACTAAAACCAAGAAGAATAGTGTGAGCAACACTAATTATAATAGGAAAACCACATAATTCAAGAATAAAATTTTCTTGCTTAAGGTATTATCCTAGGTTATTCATGGACATTTCTAAAACACTAAGATTGTGTTCTATGCTTAGACTTATCCTTAGGGTTCTTACTAAGGCTTTCACATCCTAGTTTCCAAAGGTTGACTATACCTTTTCTCTGATACCAACTGTAGAGACCCAAAACTAGATGTACATGAACATTACATTACTTTTGCGGAATACTTAGTACATAACAAAAACGCACACACAAGGATCGTAATAGTTTAGTGTCTTTGGAAACTCGGAATATAATCTTCTAATCCTGGTGAAAGATCTTCAACATCTCCCATAAAGATCTTCCTTTTTTTACCTAAAACCTTTCTTTATATCCTGGGGAAAAGAAAACATAAAAGGGTGAGCTCAAATGCTTAGTAAGGGTAAACAACAGAAATATCAATCACATCGTATACACAAGCACATAACTTTTGGAAATCTTAACCTGCAAAAGAGAGCATAATTTCATAACATGGGATAAATCATGGCAGTGAAATGTAATCACAATAATCATAACTTAAAACATGAAACTTTGTGGCATTCACACATAATCATAGAGAATCATTTCTTGTTAGTCAAGACTCATTTCAACGACTATCTTAGTGGACAAAGTCCCTTTCTGAATCGAGTAACCCTCGTTTCAGTCCTGTTTCACTGAACCGGTATAACCTACCATTCCAGCCATGTCTATCTCATGAGATATAAAAGCTTTACCCAACGCATTGGAGGGAGATATAGGTCCCACCCATCTCATAATGATACCATTCTTATGTGTTCCACAAAATCATATACCATACATCATTGCATAACCCATGTAATAAAAATGGGAATCATAAACATCATGACATCATAAAACAATTCATATACGATAAAGGGATTCATAAAAATAATTCCATCACAACATAATCAAATAAATGTAATAATATGGATAAAAACAGAACCCTATGTTATCTTAGATGGAAAATAATTTTGATAAAACACTTGAAATGAATTCTTGAGGAAAATATCCTTTCTTCTTCAAAATCAATTTCGTTTCACAAAACGTCATGCAATTTTAAAAGAAAGAGATTTTATTGAAAATAGTCATGAAATCTTTTGGAGGAATATTCATTAAAATAAGGCTTTATAAAACCGTAAAAAATCCATTCGTTCCGTTTGAGTTAAAAAAACATTTTTCTCGTACTTTTGTCGGAAAAGTCAAAAAGTACCTCGTACGAAAAATGACAAAAGATTCCTTTCATATCTTTTACTAAAAACTCACCAAAGGGTAAAATTGGATTTAAACAATTGTAGGTGGATGGAAATAACATTACATACTAAGGAAACATGGATGTGGATGATAAAATACACCCCAGTAAATACCAAAGTATAAGCAATCTCGGATAAAAATGAGATTGTGATATTTCCCTTACCTTAGGTCCGACTTGCTTTGTACGTGTCCGAACCTCCTGTATAATGATTTAAATCATGTTATTGACTTATTCCAGAATCATATTCATTGTTATTATATCATATATGGTCCACTTATGACTTTATATTACCCGTTCTTTTGTAAATTCATGTTAAAGTAGCGTTTTGGGTAAAATCGTCTCATTTGTCATTCGTGTTTTTAACTTGTAATTATTAATATGATTACTTGGATCATGATTAATTATATACATAATTTAAAACATGATTTATATATAATATATATTCAGAATATACATATATATAATATATTGATAAATGGAATGAGATACACCGTTCATGGAGACGGTAGTCCGTACGTACGCATGAACGCTGTTTTCGTTTCCTTATTGAAGTGAATGGAATTAAGTAGATGAAATACATATAAATTTACAAAAATCCAGTATCATTATTATGTCATATATTTCATTAGTACTTATTATATATACTTTATAATCATTCATGAATGGTTAATCATTGAGAATGAATCTCATCGCGTCGTGGAGACGGTAGTCCGTACGTACGCACGAGCGATGATATCGTTCCCATGGTTGTGGAATTGTGTTGAAGTGTATGTATACTATTTAATTATCAATATCACTTTATAATAATCATATATAGTTACTCATTACACCATTATACCCATCCAATTAAGGTGGTGGCGGAAAATAGATTACACCACGGCGTGGAGACGGTATTCCGTACGTACGCACGCGTGGTGATTTCATTTTTCCGTAGGATGGATAGAAAGTGAATTAGGGTTGTTTCATATTTATAATAACATATAATTATGTAAGTAATACTGATGTTATTACTTTATCATGAAACAACTAAAGAAGAAGAAGTTGAAGAAGAATGAAATTGAAAAGATCGGTAATGGATATTACCTCTTCTTTGAAACGCCTCTTTGAATCCTCCACTTAGGGAACTAAGATTGGTATTTTAAGAAGACCAGGACCTATATAATTATTCTAGGGAAGTGGAGAAGGGATTTTGGTAGGGGTTGGCTGAGCTTGAGTGCTCAAATTGGTGTGAGGAGGAGGGGGAGGAGGTGCCCTTTTATAAAGGAGGAGAGGGGCACCTTAGGAATATCTCAAAATATTATTTTATATTAAAGTCAAAATCGGTTTATAATGGTTCCAAAGGGTCTTATTTCTAAGATAAAGTGGGGATGGGTCGAAATCCTATCAACCAATAGGATTTAGATAAGTTTAGGTTATTATTTTAACCTTATCAATTAGATTTAACTCTAAGTTAAATAATTTAACTTTTACCGTGTCTTTTTGTTTTCTTACACTATATGGTTAATACACTTACTATAACATGCCAAACGAACCCCAAATTGTTTATTATTAACATATATATCCTTATCTAAGTCATTTGGCCGAACCTTATATTTTTAGGAATAAAATAACAATTAATAATATAATATTTTATTTAAAAACTATTTTGTGCCAATTTTGACACTATTTGATATATGATTTTTGTGAAAGTCATAACAGAATTATATGTTCGAACCAAGTTGATTAAATCAACACTAATATATCATAGTAACCTAGAAAATTAGTGTAATTCATAAAAAGTCTTAAATTACATTTATTTTGGTATTTATAATATCAATTATGTCAATATTTCATTAATAAGATAATTACTGCATCATCTTTGTGTCATAAATAAATGAACTTATTTGATGTCTAAAAATTACAAATAAAATACCATCATGTAGGAAATCTTTTTTTATTTCTAATGAATGTTTAAAATCGAATTTATCTTATGTAAAACCCTATATTAAAAATGTTTTAGTAAATATACTTTGATTTTAACTCTTTTAACTCTTCTTTGAATTAAATAATAATAAATGTCCTAATCTAATCCAAGTGGGCCTAAATGATAATATTTTACACTTAAGGTTATTTTTGGTCGAGATACACTTGTCCAATAGAATTATGACATGTGTTATGGTAATATCAATATCATTCTTACCCTTAATTACCCTATTTACTTTTAACCGTGGTAAATAAAAGTAAAAAGTTACTATTCACCAAAAATTATTTTTAAAATCATTGAACCACATTTTACTTACAGACATCAACCGTGTCTCTCGGATTTTTGAAATTCCATTCACAGAAGCGGTAAAATTAAGTTTTCTGAAAAATTCAGTTTTTAACTACCACTTAGTAGTTTCACTATTCATCAAAAATTGATGTTTTTCAGAAAAATGCCAAAATTTCATGCTAATCTATATTTCATATTCCGAATTCAAAAATGAAGTCTATTTTACCAAATTCATAACATAGAAGTTGCATTAATTAATTTTATAATTAAATCCCACTGTTAAAACAAATACCGTGTTTTTAAGAAACAATATCTATCAAAAGATTGACACTTGATTATGTCTGGTTTAAATGTGAAATTACATTCAATGACCAACATTGTATTAAATTGTAAAAATATATTCTAAATAAACTTTAAAACCACTCAAATTAATAATTTATCACTATTAATTATTTCGATTAAAAAAGTTGTTTTTAATTATAATTTAGTAATTTTCACTATTCATCAGAATATGAAAGTTATCCGAAAAGTACCAAAATTTCACCTTAGGCTAAATTCGATACTCCGAATCCAAAAATGAAGTCCATTTTGAGAGATAAAATTTCTAAAATTTAAAAAGTGGTTATTACTATTCATAACGGCTAGTTTTAATAATATTTTAATAGCATATCGTTGTTTCGTGAAACTCAGTATTGCGTACTACACACGCTATCGAAGAAGGTTGCGATTGCATGTAATGCAAGGCAAGTCAAAGATGCGTGTTGTGCAAGCTCCTTTTGGTGTAGCGTACAACACAAGACATTAATAAAATTAAAAAGAATAATTTTCATAAAATCTCGGGCTGTTACAATGACGATCAATATAGGCTTTATTGATAATGATCCAATATATCACGAATATGATTTCTAGTGGTTTCATGTCATGAACCATAAAAATTCAAGGATGATCTACTTATAACAGACTGATGAAACAATTGGGACTATGGAGACCTAGCTTGGTCTTCACACCATGAGGTGTAATAATATCTATAACATAAGATAAAAGCATCATTTGAAAATTTACTATATTTACAATATGGATTGAAATAAATGAATGAGATTCACCAATTTCAAATGAAGCAGTCAATAATGATGAAGCTATTGTGATGGTACCGCTCATGGTGGTTGGACCCACATATGCTTCCCCTAGAGACTCTTCCACTATGTGAAGAATCTTCATTCTAGGTTCCTATTGACGGAACCATTTTATACCTAAATCATAATATTTCTATATAGTTTTAGGAGGAGAATATGATCAGGTTCTATAATGTGTAAAGGAGTAACCTTGGAAGAATTTTTGTAGGTGACCTGAGCATCTATAATAACAACATACCTTAGGTACCTCATTACAAACTATTTTTTATTTTCCTAGCCTTCCACACTAGTAGAAAATCAAAAGACCTCTTCAATGCACTATAGGAGATCTAGAATGACCATGCTTCCAAGAGCTTCCATAAGAATCATCACGCTACTACATTACTTTAATTGAACCCATTATTCCACTGGGAGATAATGAAACTCCTTAAAACCCTGACTTTCGAGCCTTATCCATTTCAACCGTCAGCACTCTATCCAAAACATAAGGATAAGAATGAATCTTTAGCAGGAAAAGATAATAATGAATATCATGAGAAATTCCCAACTCAGACCTTCATGCCTTTATCTTCTCAGTCAATACAATCTCAGCAGAAAATGCACAAGATAAGAAAAAGGTTTACATTCCCTATAATGATCATGTCGGCCTATTAATGATTGAAAAACCCAACAAACTTGGTGAACCACATCGAATCTGGATATAACTGATGATTGAAAAGAACATTTAATTCTTTCCACTATAATACCTCATGCTTCTTCACATTCACCAAAGTGTTGCACCATCTCCTTCTTTCTCCTTATATCATGAAGGTGGTGCACTTCACCTATATTTCATAAGGCGTGTCCAAGAACCCTAAAAAACACTCCATCCTTCTCAATAAATCCTTGGCCTATTAAGGATAATTCAATCCTTTAAATGATGCTGGATTTTGTCAAATAAATTATTCTGGGAGTTCCCATATAATATCCCTTTAAGGTTCCATAGCTGGAGCCTAAACTAGAACTAGTGCGTTTCCCTGTCCCAATTCTTGGAATGATTGGACTATACCCTCTACCGGATTCTGGTTGATAAGAGAATTGTTTTGCAGAGTTTCAAAATCAGCATCCTCTTGAATAAAATTCACATGTTTTCTTAGAGGCATGATTCTGTGAAATATCAGCAAAAAATAATAAAGACATTATATTAACACTAAAATAGAAAAATAAGGGAATATAAATCAAAATGGACTAACCATAATATCTGGATTTTACTCTATCCAAAAAAATAATTTAAAATAATAGAAATAATCATTAATATTTTTTTTTCAAAACCACTTCTACTGACTTAAGTTTATTTGTTGAGAGAGCTAGTTAATAACTCAATTGAAACTACCAAATAATGTGATTTCATTTTTTCAAATAAATAGTTTTGGCATTTAAAGATCATATTTCAAAAAATCATGATCTACATTTCACAATATTAATATACACTAACAAATCATGCTTCATGTTTCCAAATTATATAAATAATTTCACAAATGATTCTTTATATAAATGGATCAAACAAACACTTTTATATAAATAGTTTATATAAATTCACAAGGAAAGTAAAAAAGTTTTTAAAAATGGAATACACTTATATCTCATATATAAACTAGTGATCCACATGGTCATCTTCTAAGAGTAATGATAGTAACAAGATGGGGGATCCTCACACACCCATGTGATAAACCTCCATGTGTGCACATGACCCTGAATATTGGGATGAGAGGACTCATCTACGTCCCAATGGGGAAAAATGATTTGTTGAAAAATGTTTTATTAGTGTTTTAATGTTTGAATCCATTAGTAGGGAAATTCCAAACAAGTGTTTTTACCCAATAAATCACAAACAATCTGGGAGTTCATGTGATCTAGTACAATTCAATGATCGTAAATTTATTTTATGAAACCTAAAAATTCAATTAAATATGATTCCACCATTTCAAAATGTGAATTTTAATTTATAACCCAAAATGATTTTTTAATCAAAATCATGCTTTTTCACCAAAATAAAACCCAAAGTTTTCTATCAAAACCATTTTGATCCATTTTTTACAAATAAGAATTTGAAATCAATTTCAAAATTTTCATTCAAATATAAATTCAATAATTTATTTTTAAACAATTTCAATGACTTTAAAAAACCCCCAATTCAATGGGATTGTGGTTTTTCACAACTTTTCCATCAAGACCATTTCACAATTTAAATTAGAAATTTTAAATTTCACTGATTCCCATTAACACAACCCATTTTAATGAAACTGTGGGTTTTCAAACTTCATTCCAAAAACCCATTTTAAAACCCCATTTCAATGGAATAGGGTATTTTATTACACAAAAACTAAAATACATTTAATCTAAAACAGTCAATTACATTTAATTGAATCAATAAAAATAAATAAGGCTAATTAAGTTTAACAAAAATTGGGCATCAGGATAGAACCACCTACCTATGGATCAATAGTTCTCATAACCCCAAACCCTATTCTGGATTTTCCTCTTTGATGGAAAACCATAGATAAGGGAATAAACCATTGGTTAATGATACAAAACTAGAGGGTGTTATATCCAAAAAACAACATGGGGATCCATGGAAACCTATGTAGGATGAGATAGATCAAGGGAGTGAGAGATCGGGGTGAGGAAACATACCAGGAGAAGATAAAAGGTCATTTATCATGCTTAGAATCACTTCTGGGAGGGATCATAGGAGTCATGATTTACTATTGGGTTCCCTTTATGAATAAAACATTACATGGGTTCATTCTAGGTCCATTTGACCGCAAAAATGGGGGGTTTAGGATTTTATTATTGGATATTGAAATTAAATAAATCTTTTTCATGGTTAGATAGGAAGAGATTCACAGTTTGAAACAAAAATGAAGATAAACCATGTTCCATTATTAAATGATCCATGAATTTTCTTTTTAGAGGGCATACGGCTTGAAGAACTATACGCCAGCTATGAAAAATACAACTACCTTAAGTTGCATAGTTTTCTTGAGATGGAGCACAATTTGTGAAATCTATGCACCATCTTTACACTATCCGAAAGTTTTCTAAACTCATAAAATTTTAACTAGAAACAACCCCAAACTAAACCTCACTAATCTCAATAAAAATTGGGATTTAGAAATACTTGAAAAAAATGTAACATGGTGTTATATGGGGTTCTTATCACTAGCCCCTATGGATCAGAAGGTGATACTTTGTACATATGGTCACCTAAAATTGGTTCATTTATTATGATTCGGATCATGGTCGTTACTAAACCCTCACAAGTTTGTGTTTATCAAAGGGGGATTTCTTGAAATGAAATTAAGTTAATATTGATGTGATCTTATAAAATTGGTTTTTTTTCTTTTCATTTTTCAGCATATGAATCATATTCAGTATCATGTAGTTCATGTTTTTTTGGATTGGGTGAAGTTGGTTTTGAAGATTAGACGATCATTGAAGCATTTTGGATCTAAGGAAAATATTTTTTAGAGAAGTTATAGCTTTGTAGTTTAATTATTTTAATTACATAGGAGGTCATGTAATAATTCAAAATACATAAGACTAAAATTTAATGATATAATATTATATATCACCTCAACCTAAGTGGTCATTCCATAATTTATGTATGAATACGATATTGTTTTAACAAGTCCATAACATGGGGATTGCACTCTGAGAAATACTCATATAATTTTCATGTTATCATTTCAATTAGAAAATATATAGTTTTCTATTGATGCACCGGGTCATGATGTAAGTCATATGGGTGAAGGAAATTAGTTCTCATGGGAAGGTAAAGTGTACACTCAAGAGAGATTTGGTTACACAAAGAAGGAAAAAACCACACCATTATCCTTGGAATGGTAAATTTTTGGTTCTAATCTATTTTTTGGTGGTGTACAGCTGTCACACAAATAGTTATTTGGTAATTACACATTGAAGATCCATTTTTTAAATGTATAAAAGAGAAAAAACGTTTATTTTATCAATATTTTGACTATTTTGTAATTGTGTCCATCATGGAAAAATGAGTATAGTCACATTATTATTTATCCAATAATAGACTTGAGTGTTTTACTAATATATCTTAATTGGTCATTCATGTTATTCTCTAACTCAATCTTTTTGTCCCCCAAATTGTATCTGAGGGTGAATAAAATTTCAATAATAATATAATCTCCACAAAAGTAATGGTAGATGTTGATGAGGAATTTATTCATTTGAATTTGAATTTTAAAATTCATATTTTATTTATTATGTATATTATTTCTATTGTAAAAGTGTAACAAACCAAGTTTTAGGAAACATTTTCTTTCCTTAAACTATACTTATGTCATTCTTAAAAAAAATCTTTTATTTCAAATGGATTGAAGGTTGACTCAAAAAAAATTTATATAAGATATGAATGAAATTTAAAATATTTTATTACATTCATAGTGGAACATTATAAAAATGTTACCTGAAGACATGTATTTAAAACCAAGGAATATTATATACTATGGATTATTAAATCCCATAAAAGTGAATAAATGAAATTGAGGAAGTAAATTCAAAAGAAACATATATTTTAAACTAGGAGATCCCCTAGGTCATCTTCAACCTTGTGAATAACCATTAGAATAACTAAAAATAAAATGAGTAAGAACATCATAAAAGGATAAATAATGTTTTATAATCAAAAAAAATTAAGGAAATGATAATTTTGAATAACGATGTTAGAAATAAATGTGTTTATTGGATGTATTTGGGGAAATATAACCATTATAAAGCGACATATGGTCATTATAAATATGGTTATTGGAAATGTGGTCATTACATATATGTATATAATGTATGTATACTTATGTTATGTATTATTATTACTAAAATTGAAATAATATAATCCAAAAATAATAAATAATGAAACAAAAAATAGTATTTAGTTAAAATACTGGTTTATAAAAATATTTTTATGTGTTACTTGTTGTTATATTAAATTAAGATATGAATTATTTATAAAAATTAAAAAATATTTTATAACAATGGATTGATAATAAAATTAAAATGAAAATAATTATTTTTAATCGTATATAGGGAAGATTATATAATATAAAAGAGATATTTTACAAAGATTTTTTTTATAATGTGTTTCACACATTATATTAAACATTATTAAAGAATGATTATATTTAAATTTATTAATAATATTTATATGAAAAAAAGTAACATCCATTAAATAGTTATTGTAATGAAATAAATACGATTGAATTAATTTTATGGTTAAAAGTTAAATTTCATTAAATTGTTTTTATGTACTATACGTGCTTATATTAAATATAATTTTCATAAAATCTAGAAATTAATATTAAAAAAATAATTTCTATATTTTTATTCAAAATATAATAATTTTGAAATATGTTCATTTTAATTTTAATTAAAAAATAAGAAAAAAAAATAAATAATAGTTACCATGGGAAAATATAATTTTTTGAAGAATTTGATTTAGAAAATGTGTTTGATGTTTTATAATTAAATTAAATTGGTCAATTTGGATGGCACTCATATGATGTTTTAATATTTAAAAAAATATTAACACTCATTTAATTTTTAATTAATATTAAATAAGAATAAAAACATTTAATATATCAACCTAACCTCACTATATAATTATTTCACATCATTTTCATAATTTAAACTTTACATCTCAAGAATTAATCTCACAATACCAAGAATAGATAGTTTAGAGTATTTTAAAACAAGACATATAAGAAATTTATTTTACAACACATGTGAACATTTCTCCATAATTAATCCACAAAATAAAACATCATGAATTATCATATATTATACTTCTATTCTTAACCTTCAAAATGGAATCACAAGAAAGGGGAGAGATCGTATAGCTAGTAAGGGTAAACATAAGAAATATTAATCAAAAATAATTATTGATAATGAGATGATTATATGGTAAAAATCAAGAATTATAAGAAACAAATACCCAACAACACATATATCTTAAATCATGGAATAAGGAATGACATATCATAGTACTTGAATTAAATGTGTGTGGAAACATGATATAATGAACATGATCCAAGAGATATTAATATAATAATGACAATAAATATAAAATTTTGACATTGTTTAAATATATAACAAATATCAATATTGGGAAATTCTATATTCACGAGTCACAACATCCATTCGCATGCTTATGAGTAACTAAAATTTACCTATGAATACTTAACTCTGGAGATATACACTTTTAACTAGTGCTTTATTGGGGGATATTGGCCCCCACAAATCATCATCCATTTATAATTTTCATGTGAAAGTAACTCTCTCATCACATAATAAATAACTCAATGAAATAAAAAGGGTTTCAAATTAAATTAAAATAAAAATCATTCACTTTTTATAGAATAATTGACCCATTTAACATAAATAATTTTCATATCTTTTTCAAATGGAATCACATAAATAAAACAATTATAATAAAATTAAGATAAACCCATGGAAAATAAATTGGTATCCAAATACATTCTGAAACATTTTAGGTAAAAGAATATCCAAAAAAGAAAATAAAGTATATCATATTTATAGAATATAGATAAAGGGTATAAAATTAATTCAATAACTTCCCCAGAAAATAGAAATATGGAATTGAAGTAAGCACTGTTAAATAAGAGTAAGTAAATGTAGAGATTTCATGGACAAAAAACATTATAAGATAACTCAAATTTATACATAACCGATTTTTATAAAATAGATTGGTAGTCATGGATAATTCCTCCAAAATAGAGGTATATTACAGATTTCATATAGAGAAATAATGTTGATTATATTGTTTGAATGTTGTCTGGGATTAAGTATAAGGTTAGTTAAACAAAAATGACTACATTAAAAAATACTTTTTAGGAGTTTAGAAAAAAAAATATAATTATATTTTAGAATTATCCTTGACATATTTGAATAATTTAAAAATGAATATTTTATAAACAAAGAAAAATATAGTTAATTTTGAAAACCATCGAAACAAAGAGACAACGATTCATATAAAAAATATATATTATGGGATTATGTGTTCAAATTAAATATAATAAAAAGAGATTCTTTTCACACATTCACAAAAAATGACCCGTAAAAATTGTTAAAAAAATATTTAAATCATTTTAATGAAGTTATAAGTTGTATAAAATGACCTTAATAAATTATTGAGTCATATATAAGAACATTTACCAAAGAATCCAATGAATACATTTATGAAAAATAGGCTGATTCTAGGATGATAATGAAGATCACATCAGGATAAACTAAAAAATAGAATCTGTTTTCTATAGGTTTATAGTTTTTGTTAGATGCATTTATATAATTTCACAATAGCTATAAAATTCCTCCATGAAATTTTCGATCAGTATAAGTTTAATGATAGTTTTATTTTCGGTGACTGTTTTGATTTTCTCTAAAAAAATCAATAATTAGTGGTGGAATATGTTTAATTTGTAGACGTTTTTACACTCAATGATTCTGTAATGGCTTCCCTAATTACAAGTGCTTATTATTGTCAAAAAATATTTATTTTTGGTTTTTAAGAATATAGAATATTTATTTGTGGTTTTGACCACCACTATATATTCTAGATTACCAAAAATTTATTTGGTTTAAACAACCACTAAATTATTCTCTGTGGTTAAAACTATTACTAAATATATAGATTTAGAAATATGATAAATCATTTCCTCCTCCTATACCAAATAATAGTTCATAAAAATATTTACAAAATGTTAAAGTTTAAAAATGTAATTATATATAATAGAAAATAATTTCATTACAAATAATAAAACATCAAATTATTTAATTGTATAATGAATACCAATAAAAATATCATCCTTGGATCATCTACTAAGATACATGCCCATCACTATCAAATAGTCAGTCATGTTGCAACCCATCACCTCCTTCACCCCTTCCAGACTCAAGTGCATTCATTTAATATAATAAATTTCACATAAATAATGATAAAGTTCAATGAGTTGTAGATAAAGTAAAATTAAAATTATATATTATTTTAAATAAATTTGGTTTATATAATGGTAAAATAATGTATAATATTGTTTGGATCCCTGTAATCTAGTATATAAAAACTGAAATTTTTATAACATCATTTGAATTATTTTGAAATAAGAGTGTATGTTTTAATTGAAAAATACAATTTTAAAATAATAAATTTCACTCAATATCATCCCATGGTACCTCAATTATCACAACTACATCAATTCCATTCAATAATAGGGTTAAAAAATTTGTTAGTTTAGGGTAAAATGTAAATTGAAAATTAATATTTCAAGGTGAAGGGTCAATTTTAAATTCATGTTGATTACCCTAAAATATTTATAAATTAGCTGCATGAACATACTTAAATGAGACCTAATATCTGAAATAATAATTTTATCCCTAACTAAACAATAATCCCACTCGGCTTGGAATTTATAAAACATACATTGTAGAAAGATAAAAATAAATCTTAAACTATAATAGTTTATATGATCTATTTATCTCAAAAACAAATCCATTATGATGATTGGTTCAAATATTTTCATCACAAGGATTATAAAATCCAATGATATTTCAACATCAGCTATCAGAATAGTCCATGATGGTAATTTAAACACCTTCTCATTTCCCTCTCCCAAAGACTATTTTATTGAATAAATATGATAATTTCCATGTATATTTATATCAAAATATAAATTTAGACTAGTTTTGTGGACTGGAAATGATCAATGGAAATTAATTTTATTTTGTGGAGAATTTTCTAGATCTTTCAATTTGATTTAAAATAAGTTCGAATAGTTTTATGTTTTTTATACAGAAAATATAACACTGATAAATAATTATGTGATGCATTTTATATTGCTATTTAATTAATATGTTGATATATATTTCATCGAGTATATTTTGTATTTTTATTTAATATCCTTGACCTTTTCAACCCCTCTAAATTACATGATAAATTATTATAGATATCATGAGAATATTGAAGGATTATAGGACAAGTTTTAGAATATATTATAATAGATTAATTCCAGTCATGGTGTAAGGTCTTATATCCACGTGGGTCAACCATTTTCATGTTTTCGAAGACCATAGTTATCAGAGGAGGATTTGAGGAAGTGTAGAGGAGTTTAGTTTCTAAAATCTAGAAGAAGAAATATTTCATGTTGTGTAAACCTTTCACACAACATGAATGAAGGATTCACAATTCATAATGAATTAGGGAGACAAAATAATGAAAAGGTGACATGTTTTTTTGTATAAACTACACACTAAGGATTAATGAAACTGACACCTCGAGGTTTCTGATCCCTGTGGGGTTCCCAAACATCGTAGTGGGTGTATGGATGGATGACTACCCACATTGTCCCCACTCTCTTATCTTAGTGGTTGTTATTTTTTCCATATATATGTGTAGAGGGATGTAATAGAATGTGGTTATTTTATACACATATATTTTGGATAATGTTTCCTCAGGAATACTATATTTATAATATGTAAATGTAGTGATGGCTTGAGGATACTTAATCGGTGTGGGGGTTGTGATGACTTCAGGTATAATACATGATGTATGTCACATGTTATACGGGATATGGTAGATCCCAGAAATTACCTGGTTACTTTGGTTATATAGATGTGGTCGATTGTTTCATGAGTTTCATTTAGTGATGCTTCTCCCTGGTGTGTGTGGGAGAGAATTTTTGGAGAGAGATACTCAAGACGTATGAAGTTGGGGAGGAGCAGGAAACTAGTAGGGAAGTGGTGGAAAGGTACCTTTGATATTATTTCCTATATTATATTCTCATATATGTAATATTTTGTAAGAGTATACATGGTACAGTTGGGAACTTAGTATTCGTTTTTAAGTGATAAGTTAGATTCACTTGTTGTTCACTATGATTTAGTGTTCTCTCTTTACTTTTACATGAGAGGGTTCAAGGAGGATCCTACAATATAAATTATTATAGTCACCCTATGGTATAAATACATTGTTTTTAGGACAATTGGAGAGGTTTGAATATCAATCTAGTTCCAAATATCTTGAGGTTTATCAAGAGATATTATATGCATTGTGTTCAGTTCAATCTTTACTTTTCATATCGTAAATTCATTTTCCCTTTCAGTTGTAGTAGTTTTTTCATGAAATTACACATGTGCACAATGGATTTTTTGTTATATTGGAGTTTGATTAGGAGTTGGTCGGTTTCTATGTTATCTCTCTCTTTATCATGTGTACTATTAAAGGGTAATGCCTCTCATATGTGTTTTTATTATACCTTTGGTACTACTCTTCATCATGGGGCCTACTAGAGTTTGAACTTGAGTGTCCCTATCTCTCTTTATTGGTCGGATTAGAATACTCAAGAGGGGGGTGAATTGAGTAACTACAAAAATTTATATTTTAAAAAGTATGTCAAAAAGGTTTCCCCAAAAGATTAATGATAGCCTAGTTTATCTAGGTTATACGGTTATGAATGTTTAGCTATTTAAATAACGTCTTAGAATATTGATTAATTATCATTAATCTTAATATCTATTATTAATATTACTTTTTAATCTATTTTACTAAGACAAGACAATTATAACATCTTTACAAGATTAACTATCAAAGTTAGTTTAGTGATTTCTGAGTTACAAAGAAAAGAAGTAAAAACAAAGAAGACTAAATTTAGCATCACAGTGGATATAAAGCAAGTGGTTCAGTCTCAAGCCGAGACCTAGTCCACAACACTTGGTGATCACCTCCCACCAAGAATTATATATAAATAAACTTGATCCGCACCCCGGATTGAGGTTAAACAATAGTACACAAGACATTCCAAGTCACACATGGACCCCTTCCACAATTCTTCATGGGTACAAACTACCAGGACGCACAAGGGCCTCTTCACACTTATCCATGGGTATACACAAGAGTAAATGAGTGTTTGACTAAGGATATCTTTTATCCTTTAGTTTAATGCAGGATACAGAGTTTGTTATTATAAAGATACACACACTGCTCAAAAATTGATAAAATGATACACAATAGATTATTAATGTTGAGATAGGTTTATAAACGATCTGAGTTTTGATCTTCGCAGCTCTGGACTTCTAAGATGAATCAGATGTAGAACTCGAGTCCTCGTCGGTAAAATAGAGTGTCGTAAGTTAGAAAAATCTGGCTTGTGTTCTTATTGATGTTTGATAGTGTGAATATGTTCTCATGATTCCAGTATGCCTCGTGTGTTCTTCAGCAGAGTCGGGTTTCATGGTCCAATTCTCAAAAATATATTCTATTGTTTTCAAGTTCACGCCCACCATCTAGTTATTTGTGTCATGCTAATTCTTCGTGTTTCTGGGCCACATTACTCTTTTATCTTGGAGTTCATGAGTTGGGGGGCAACACATTGCATGTATTCTGTACCTTATACCTCATACTATCTGATAATATATTAACAAATCAAAATTAATTATGTTAGAGCATTAAAGTCTTTAAATATGTCCGTTAGAGATTAAATTGAAAAATGACAAAATATATTAGGAAACAATGTCACGGTATGTCATATAAATGGTGTCTCCTTCACATGGTGTCTGGATTGGTCATGGTGTCTCATATTCACTGTGTCTCATGGTCATGGTGTCATGTTCACAATGCCTTCTTCAAGGTGTCTTGTTCATGGTGTCTGGATATCACAGTGTCTGGATATCACGGTGTCTGGATATTACGGTGTCTCGATGTCACGGTGTATTCTTCACGGTGTATTAGACTTAGGAAAATATATGTATTCAAACTTAATAATTGATACTTATGGAAAGAATTAAACTTAATCATTTTTCAGATAAATCATTATAAAGGTAAATCAAAGATAGTATAAAGTAATTAAATTGAATGCAGAGAAATTAAGATCTTGAATGACTCTTATTAAATAATGAGAATACTTAAATAATAGTAGACATGATTTGATATAATTTACACGATTTAACCAGGTTGAATAGTATTTGTGATCATTAAAACATTATTAGTACATGAGGAGTCCAACAATCTCCCCTTTTTGGATGATAACAAATCATGTAGGTTTAAAGTGTATATTTGATTCAACTATAGATATAGAGATAAATGGATAACATATAGATATTTCACCCCCTTTTGGGATTATCTAAAAATGGAATAAGAAAATTGATGAAAATTTCACATTTCATTAAAGAAAATAAGATCTGGTGAAAACAGAAAGGAGAAAAACAAAAGCAACATCATTACTATCAAAAAGGAGTAATCACTGGTCTTATTCAGGGGTTGGACTTCTCTTATCCTTTAGTAGAAGTAGTAGAAGAGGAATCCATTGGAGCAGATGTTGAGGTAGAATAAGGGAGGGAGGTGGTCGATAGAGAAGGTAAAGGGAGGCCTTCAAAGACCAATGAAGCTGGAGTAGGAGTAGTAGAAGATCGAGGAAGTTGTTGATCAAGGATCACAGGCCTGGTCTGACTCAGTTCTTGGCTGGAAAAGATAGTATTGGAGGATAGGGTAGAGGTGACGGTTGGCAACCCAGGTCTTAGAGGTGCAGCCATAGAATAAAAAATGGATTTACTCTTTAGATGAAGGTGATGCCTCATAACCTTAATGAAATATGAAATAATATCTCCACCATAATAGATGGATCTCTCAAAATCATCCTTGTTTTCCATAAACATTTCCAGCAATCGAGTGAACTATGTGAGCTTTTGGACATTGGTCCATGAAATCTTGGGTAACAGTTGGAATCTGGATATTTTCCACAAGATAATTAAAATGATTAATCATTTCAGTATTTGAAAGGATTTGATTCAAATATATATCCATATTATTGGAAATATCTTACTGATCATCATTAGAAATTTTAGAATTAATTTGGACCAGATCAAGAACTATGTCACTGTTCTTGATAACTTCAGAGATATAATCTTTATTGAATCCACTAAGCACAGTCTGAAGCTCTTCTTGGACCACTATTCTGAGAAGGTCATGGTCTAGGGAAGGTTGAAAGGATTTACCAGAGGCTTTAGAAGCATTGATAGTGGTTGTGAGAGATTTCAGTTGGTTCATCACTTTTTTAAGACACCCCGTATACTCATCAGTGACTTTGTTTAGATGAACTACAATCCGTTGCAATTCTTTCACAATCTATTTCTTCGTTTCTGTTACCTTTTTAGCTACAGAAGCTAAATGTGTCTGAATCTCAGAGACAACATTCTATGGTGTTTGAGGAACAGTGGGTTCCACATGATGGGAAATAAGCTCTGATCTCTAATGCATTTCTTTTTTCATGTCTTCAACCATACCTCTTAGGGTCTTTACTTCATCACTATGCAGTGTATTCTCAACTCATACATCCTAAATCTCATGGATCATTTTGGGTTTTATTTTCTAAATAACATTCTCCAACAATAAAGATGAATCTTTTTCACCTAGATGTGTAATAAAAACAGGTTGGGAATTCATAACATTTTTAACACCAGACAAAAGTGTAGCAAAAAATTCATTTAGATCATATTTACTCAAAAAGGATGGATGTTCTGATAAAGGTTTCTAAATAAGTATTTCTATGGTTTTACGTTCCTTTACAGGGGTGATATTAGAGACTGATTTCAACTAGATCTAAGTGGAAAGGACAATGCCTTTTTTCGAGACTTGTTGAGTGTCATCCACATCATAAAAACTGGGGAACTTATATAGAGTGTCTATAGGACTTGAAAAAATTGGGTTTTTTACTTTGATAGATTACATATTTGGGATTTTCTCCCCCTCAACAGCTGCATCCTTCTTAGGATTGAGAGGCCTAGGAGCTTGATCCATTTTCAAAAATTCATCTCGTTGTTCATCTCTCATTTCTAGCCTAGCCAGCTCCATACTTTCCACAACTGAAGGAATGAATTCGGGAAGAAATTGTTCCATTGGGAGTTCCTCAAGGTTAGCCTCATGTATAACATGTGTGTCTTCTACACTTGGTTCTTCCATTACATTATTTTCAGTTTCTTTGGTAATACATTCTATTTCAGCATCAGGTTGAGCTTCCAGAGTAACAAATTCTGTAGGTGCAGGGACTTCCTTTTCACTTACCAATAGAGGGATATGAGTACTATCTTCCTCAACAGAAATAGTTTCCCTAGGGGACAAAACAACCTCTATTTCTTCTTCTAAATAGTACTCAACAACTTCATCTGGTTCCAATACTAGATCAGAAATATCTCTTGGTCTTGAGGGATGTTCCACAATATTGAATTTTTCATAAAGTCTATCATTTTCTTCTACCCATGCCTTTTTCTAAGTGTTCCAATTTATTTTCATCTTCTTGATAGTGACTTTTGAAAGGTAGTACTCAAAATCCATTATAACTTCCTCATTAGTTACAACCATACCTTTGGAAAGAATCATGGCTGAGATTAGTCGAGAGTAAAATAGGGAGGTTGAGTTGGATGTGGATTTGATCGGTTCACACATGTGTTTAATGATATACTTGAAAAGGTTGGTATTATCCCCATTTTTCATAAGGTCAATTAAAAACACATCCTGATATTTTAAAACAGAAAAATTTCCTTTTTGGGGGAAAACTAGATTCTAAATAAACTTGAACAGAAGCCTTGATTCTCCTTTTAGTTCAGTAGAAATGGCTCTCCTCTTGGTGCCATTTCTAGTCAAGGATTTAAAAGCATCCCCCAGATCATAGAATTCGATTGAAGGTGGAGGTCCTCTCTGATAATCCTCACAGATGCCTTCATGAGGTATCCTAAAGCATGCAACACATAACCTCGAAGAGAATGATCATTTCTATCCATTTATCCATCTGTTCACAACATATCCATCTTTAGACTCAAAGGATAACTGAACATATTGATAAAACTAAGCCACAAACTTACGATAGATAGGTCTATCTTCCTTCAAAAACCACTCTAGCCATCCTTTCTCTTTTAAAAAATTCAGAACCTAAGACTTACATGACAAAATCCAATTGGGAAAAAATCTCTTTCTCAGGTACGACAACTCATTTTACTGTATTTGGGTTTAGAGGACCTTCAGGTGCTATCTTGGGTGTAATTTTTTTCTTTGCACTATATTTATCAGGAGTCGACGATGAAGGGTGTTTCATCCTGTGCATCTATCGAAGGTTTGAGAGAGAGAAGGGTTGTATGTTGGACATGATGTTATGAATATGTTAATAGAAGAACGCTTCAAGTAATAGACAAGTGATGAATCCTCTATTTTATCATTTAGGAATACCTAACATTGCAAAAATAAAAGCTCGATAAGTTAAAATGTGAAGAGAACAATTACTGCGATTCAGTTTTTTTACTTTGTAAATAAAAATCATAAATAATGTTCACGTTGAGACTATTTTAGGTCATTATGGTGAGACAGTAAACTCACATTATGGTGAAACCGTGAACAAAATTCCTAGTGAGATAGTAACTGATGGTTAAGGTGAGACAGTGACATGAACATTACGGTGATACAGTAACTGAGAGTTACGGGGATATAGTAACATGAACTTAATAGCGAGATAGTAACTGTCAGACATTAGTCATGAAGCACTAACTATGAGACCATAATCATGAAACAGAAAAGTATAAAATAGTAAGACATGAAACAGTAAGATATGAAACAGTCAGATATCGAACAGTAAGACATGTAACTATAAGATATCAAGCAGTAAGACATGAAACAATAAGATATCTATTAGAGGTTTATCATGCCTAGTTCATGTATGATGTATTCTATTCTTTCAGAAGTCAATGGTTTGATGAATATATCGATAGGCAGATACTCAGTACCAATGAATTCCAAAGTGATATCACCTTTTTGACAATGATCTCTCAAAAAGTTATGTCTTACATCAATATGTTTTGTCCTGGAATGTGAAACTAGATTTTTCGAGATGGTAATTGCACTTGTGTTGTCACAGTTTATAGGTACATGCCTGAATTGATATCCATAATCTAGTCATGTGTGTTTCATCCACAAGATTTGTGCACAAAAACTTCCAGCACCTATGTATTTAACTTCTACAGTAGATAATGCAACATAATTTTATTTCTTACTTCACCATGATACTAGTGACTTTCTAAAAAAGTAACATGTTCTAGAGGTGATTTTTATATCTATCTTACATCCAATGAAGTCATAATAAGAATAACTAACTAATTCAAATGATTTCCCTCTAGGATAGAACGGTCCTAGATTAGGTGTATGCTTGAGGTATTTATAAATTATCTTTACATAATTTAAATGAGATTCCTTAATATTTTCATGAAAACGAGCATAAATACACACACTAAACATAATGTCATGTCGACTACCAGTCATGACCAGTAAACATCCAATCATTCCACTATAAGTGGTTTGATCAACAAATTTTCCATCATCATCAAGACCCAACTTACAAGTGGTACTCATGGGAGTGTTACTATATTTAGTGATATCCAATCCAAAATGTTTTAGAAGATCTCTAGTATATTTAATTTGAGTTAAAATAATTCCATAATTATTTTGAAATATTTGAAATCCAAGAAAGAATTTATGTTCACCCATTAAACTCATTTTGAATTCATTTTGTGTCATTTTAGAAAAATCAACACATAAAGAATTTTTTGATGATTTAAAAATAATGACATCTACATAGATTTGAACAAATAAAACATCATTAGAAATTTGTTTTATAAAAAGGGTAGAATCATATATTCCTTATGTAAAACCTTTGGAAATAAGAAAAGTACTTAACCTATCATACCAAGCTCTTGGAGCTTGTTTTAAACCAAATAAATCTTGGAATAATTTAAAAATATGATTTGGAAAATGGGGGTTTGTAAAACCAGGGGGTTATTCAAAAAAACATCCTCATAAATATTCACATTTAATAATTCAATCTTAACATGCATTTGATATAGTTTGAAATTCAGATGTGCAACATAGGCAATCAGGATTTTGATGGCTTCAAGTCTAGATACTGGTGGAAAATTTTCCTCAGAGTCAATTCTTTCTTCTCGACTATAGCCTTGAGCAACCAATCTAGCCTTGTTTCAAACTATGTTACCAGCTTCATCTACCTTATTTATAAACACCCATTTAGTGCCTATGGTGAATGCATCCTATGGTATTTCTAAGGGATGGTTCTTAAGAGTTCTAACAGCTCTATTAAATGAGGTACTAGTGATCTCATGTTCATCAGCAGGTTCAGGTTGTATGGAATTTTCAAAACTAGAAATTTTGACTGATTCTTTCACGGACTGGTTTGAGGATTTTGGATTAATTTTAAAATTTGATAGATCATCCTACACGATCTCAAGAATGGTTTTAGTCTCATGTGGATCTGTTTCATCAAATTTGGCATGAACATATTCTTCCATACATTTAGTTGTTTTATTGGACACTCTATAGGATTTACTAGACATGGAATATCCTAAAAAGATACCTTCATCACTTTTTGATGTAAATTTTTCATGATTTTTCATAGTATTAAGGATGTATACTTTACAGCCAAAAACATTGAAGTAGTTAACCTTGGGTTTTCTATTGTTCCACAACTCATAAGGAATTCTCTTATGAATGGGTCTGATCAACACTTTATTAATTATGTAACATGTGGTATTGACATCTTCAGTCCAAAACTAAATAGGTAGGTCATATTCACCAAGCATTGTTCTAGCTATCAGTTGCAGGGTTCTATTTCTTCTTTCTACAACTCCAT
This sequence comes from Viscum album, assembly GCA_963277665.1. Classification (NCBI taxonomy): domain Eukaryota; kingdom Viridiplantae; phylum Streptophyta; class Magnoliopsida; order Santalales; family Viscaceae; genus Viscum; species Viscum album. Next base: position 1,244,581 of record OY728148.1, on the reverse strand, counting down.
TTTGATGAGGTGTTCTGGGGGCAGATAAATTGTGATTATAACCATTTTGTGAGAAAAAGGATTCAGACTCTTGATTTTCAAACTCATGACCATGCTCACTTCATAAGGATTTGACTTTTTTCCACCATGATTTTCTACAGACATTTCATATTTAGTAAAAAAAATAGTAGGCTTCACTCTTTTGAGCCATAAAAAAGGTCCAAGTATATCTAGAAAAGTCATATAAAAGAACATAAACATAGTGCTTCCCACTCATGCTAGAAACTCTAGATGGTCCATACAAATCCATGTGAACCAGTTCGAGAGGTTTAGAAGATAACACTTCTTTATTTGGAATGAAGAAAACTTTGTATTGTTTTCCCTTTTGACTGGGATTACACACTTTTTCATTTGGAAACTCATGTTTAGGTAAGTCATTAACTAACTTTTTTCTAGTTATAATTCTAAGGGATTGAATATTACAGTGTCCTAGTCTCCTATGGAAAATCCTAGACTCTTTATGAAATATAATTAAGCATGAAGAATTTTGAGTTGCTATAAGAATATAAGTTAACAGAGTAAACATTTTCATTTCTTAATGTAGAAAATACTAATTCATCTTTAGAATTAAAGACATTACAAGCATCATTTTAAAATCTAACATAAAATCCATCATCACATAATTTTGAGATACTAAAAAGAATGTATTTTAATATATTAACAAACAGTACTTTAGAAATCAATACTGAATTAGAGTTACCAATTTGGTCGAGGCCAATAGTCTTTCCTTTGTCAATATCACCAAATGTGACATGTCTTCCATATATTTTGATTAGGTTCTTGAAGCATGAGTAGTATCCTATCATGTGGCTTGGACATCCACTATCCAAGTACCATACACTTTTACAGGAACTCTTTAATCATCTTTACTATAAAATGATTATGAAAAAATAGATTTTTTAAACCATACATGTTTTGGTCAAGTAATATTAGTAATAAGTGCTTTAGGAACCCATATCTACCTCATAGGTTTCCTATAAGAATTAAGAAAATTATCTGAAAAATAAACTCTATTCAGTCCATAAAAACATGAAATAGTAGAATATGTGTCATGAATTGAATTAGTTGATTTGTGTCCAGAATTGGAAATAAAACTCTATGGCCTAGATTTAGAGACAAAATTCATTATACCAAGGTTTCTTTTCCCAGGTTCATAACCAATGTCAGTGTTGTATATAGGGGCAATTTTTTTCCTAGAATTTGAGTAAGGGTATTTTTCCCATTTTTAAACTTTTATAGGTCATTATTATATTGCTCATTAGACATTTTTAATTCGTTGTTTTCTTTGAGAAGTTGAGAATTTTTCTAATTTTTAGTTGTCAGATCATATTTAATAGTCATAGTAAGAGCATGTTGTTTCTTTAATGAATTATATTTGTCTTTTAATTCATAACATGTTTTTTAAAGCATGTTACAGTATTAAAAAATTTCATCATTAGACATATTTTCATAGTCAATTTCATCTATAGAATAGTATGAATTAAGTACATGAGAATCCAGTGTTACCTCATATGTGTTTTTCATAAAACTTATATTGTCTTTATTATCCTGTTCATCATGTTATGTTTCTGAGTCACTTGAACTTTCCTTAGAGGCACTCGAGGTTGATTTCATTGCCTTTTTATACATCCTGTCCTTGTCCTCATATCTATTTTTGTACCTGAGCTTTGGACTTTCTTCCTTGATATTTCCTTTTCGCTTACACTCATAGCCGAAAATTTCATCAGTCTTATCACTTCTTTTTCCAATCCCTCTTCGAACTTCCTTTTTGGTTATATTTACCCTTTACGTTAGGCTTTCAGAAAAATTTCATCTTCTTGTAAAATCTATTGAATCTTTGAGCTAGTTTAGCCATCTCCTCATCACTATCAGGTGATCAGTGTTCAATAGTGGAGATTTCTACAGAATATTCCAGTTTTCATTATTCTATGTGTTTATAGGTGGTGGTCTTGAATGCAACAGATTTCTTTTTTGGTTCATTCTCTTCTTCCTTGTTGACTTTAATTTCTTCTTCATACATCATTAGTTTTCCAATTATTTTTTTATGGGTATCCTTCTGATGTTGCATTATTCTCTAATAGAGACAGAGGTTCCCCTCTATATGTCAGGTATAAATATGATAAATCTCACGATCTGTTCCTTGGTAGTGGATTCTCGTCCAAGGGAGATCATTGTGTTGACAATATCATTGAACCTAAGATACATGTAATAAATTGTCTCATTAGGTTTCATTTTTAAATTCTCATATTTGATAGTATAATTATTAAGTCTCATTTCTTTTACACAAGATGTTCCTTCATGTGAGACAGACAGGGTATCCCAAATCTCATGGGTAGTTTTGCAAGCAGAAATTCTATTGAATTTTTCATCTCCTAAGGAGTAGTATAAAGCATTCATAGCTTTGTAATTTTTATTGTACGGAGTTTTTATCGGTTCATCCCATGTGATTCTATAAGTATCAGGAATCTTGTATTCATATATAATGGAAGACCAAATTTCAAAACTCATACTCTCTAAATGCATTTTAATTTTATGTTTCAATTGAGAATAGTTGGTTCCATTAAAGAATGTTGGTGTGTTAGTTGCAGTACCTACTAGTCTGTTATTAAAAATAAAGTATTACTTTAATAGATCTAGAAATTTAGAATTGACAGAAATTTAAATATCATTAAAGTAGAACTTCAATCACAATTGAATAAGATTAAACAGAGTCCTAATAAACAACCACTTTTACCAAATATTGGTCGGAGTAGAATTCTCAAGAGGGGGGGGGGGTGAATTGAGTAACTATAAAAATTCTTTTTTTAAAAAGTATTTCAAAAACTTTTCACCAAAATATTAATGACAAACTTTTTAATCATAGTTATATGGTTATGAAAGTTTGTCTATTTAAATAACTTCTTAGAAGATTGATTAATTATCAGTAATCTTAATATCAATTATTAATATTACTTACGAATCGATTTTACTAAAACAAGACAACTATAACTTCTTTCCAAGATTAACTATCAAAGTTAGTTTAGTGATTTTTTAGTTACAAAGAAAATAATTAAAAACAAAGAAGACTAAATTTAGCAGCACAGCAGATATAAAACAAGTGGTTCAGTCTCAAGACGAGACCTAATCAACTCCACCTGGTGATCACTTATCACCAAGTAGTTTATATAAATAGACTTTATCCACACTCTGGAATAGGTTTAAGAAATAGTACATAGGACTATCCAGGTCGCACAAGAACCTCTTCCACAGTTCCTCATGGGTACAAACTACCAGGCCGCCCTGGGGACTCTTCCACACTTATCCATGGGTATACATAAGAGTAAATCAGTGGTTGTGTAAGGATATATTGTATCCTTTAGTTTAATACAAGAGACAAAGTTTTTTATTATACAGATACACACACTGCTCAAAAATTAATAAAATTATACACAATAGAGCGGTAATGTTGCGATAGAATTATAAATGATATGAGTGTTGATCTTTGCAGCTCTGGACTTATGAGATGAACCAGATGCAAAACTCGAGTCCTCATCGGGAAAATAGAGTTTCGTATGTCAGAAAAATCTGGCTTGTGTTCTTCATGATGTTTGATAGTGTGAATATGTTCTTAGGATTCCAGTATGCTTCATGTGTTCTTCAGCAGAGTTGAGTTTCATAAGCCAATTCTCAAAAATATATTCTATTGTTTTCTTGTTCATTCCCACTAGCTTGTTCTTTTTGTCATGCTACTTCTTCATGTTTCTAGGCCACATTACTCTTTTATCTTGGAGTGTTGGGGCCGATAGGTTGCATGTATTTTTCACCTCGTACCTCATATTTACTGATGATATGTTTAAAAAGAAAAATTAATTATGTTGGAGTATTAAAATCTTCATATATGACCATTAAAGGTTAAATTTAAAGAAAAATATATATATTAGGAAAAAATGTCACAGTATGTCATGGAAATGGTGTCTCCTTTACACGATGTCTGGATTGGACAGGGTGTCTCGTAGTCACAGTGTCTCATGGTCACAGTGGCTTGTTCTTGGTGCCTTGTTCAAGGTGTCTTGTTCATGGTGTCTGGATATCATGGTGTGTGGATGTCACGGTGTCTGCTTCACTGTGTCTGGATATCACGGTGTCTACTTCACGGTGTCTAGATATCAAGTTGTATATCAGGCTGGTTACAACTATCTAGAGGTTTATCAAGAGTTTTTTGGGGTTTGTGTTCATTGTGGTCTCTATATTTCTTCGGGTACGTGCAGTTTCCCTTTCAGTTTTAGTAGTTATTTCATGAAATTACACATGTGAACATTGGATTTTCTTTTATGTTGGAGTATGAGCATGATTTTTCTGGTGTCTATCTTAACTCTTTCTTTTACATGTTTTCTCTTATAACTTAATTCCACCCATCTCTATGATTTTTATACCCTCAGTTCTAGTTGTCATCACAAAGGATACATGAAGTTGGACTTAGGTGTCACTCTCTCTCTCTTCTCCTATTTCTGGCCCTAAAGGGGAAAACATTTTTGGGAGGGGATTGTGACACACTATGCAGTAAAATGTGTCATTACATAGAAGATCTTTGGGATGGTTTTTAGTGAATATAGAATAAATTTAGATCTATTACATAGGCTAAAATAGTTAATGATTATCGTACATCATGGGAGGATTTTGGCCAGGAAATATAATTGTTTTTTACAGCGTGTAAGGTTTTCTAGAGTATTTTAATCATGTATACAAGACTTTCATATACATGAATTACTATTACCTCTGGTTATTTGAGCATTAATATTGGTGAAAAATACTATATATTATATTTGGTGTTTTTTTGATCATGGAATGGAGGATTTAGTCATGGATCAAATGTATTATGGGATATTATTTATATATCATATAATTACCTTGGAGGTATGGTCATATTTTCCAAAAAATGGTTCCCCTGGATGATTTCTAGATTACTCTACGTTGGGTATCATTATGCTATAGTTCTTATTTCATGTTTTGTTTTCAGTTTTATTTCCTTTGAAAATTTTATGAGATTATTTTTAAAGCCCAAGTGATAATTATTTCATGATAATGTCCCTCTTTAAAATAAATTTTAAGAGGTGGTTTCGTTTTTGTAATGCTTGGAGACAACATGACACATGACATAACTTTTATTGGTACTGATAAAATATCATGTATGTTTTGTGACCATGATATATCACATATAGGTAAATGAATTTATAGAATTATTATATATTCAAGATCTCAACAAAATTATTCTATTTCCTTTACATTCCCTAAGACATAGTATACCGGTGGAGAATCTTTAGAAACCACAGTGTTCTCAATGATTGTCTTTTCTCATTGGCCTCAATAGAAGGAACAATTAAGATCACCTATGAGTCTCTTTGATTTCATTCTTGGTTTATTTTTTCATATTTATCCAGTGGATTGATGTGGTAAATATTATGTGTTGGTTTTTGTGGATGTGAGTATTTATCATTATGGTTATAAATGTGTTTTGGGTTTTTTTAGATATTTTTCATATTAAGTGTGTTCTAATCAACTCATTTATACCTTATTGTTGCATAATAATTAGTGAATCTTAACTAAATATAAGGGACTCAATAACACAATTTTATTTTTTATAATTTAAGGGTAACAAAATTTTTATTAATATGGTGGTATGGTAAATATTTACCTAATATATATAACATGTCATAGTAAAAATAAATTAATGGAAAGGTATGATTCACATCTGTTAACATAAAACATTATTCTATTTCTGATTTTTTTATTTACAATTTTTTCATAAAATCATGTTTTTATGTTGATATATATTATTTTTTATTGGTATTATTTTCTACCTTATTGTTATTATGATGTCTCTATAGTTTTATGAGTTTCTAGGAATTGAAGTATTCATGTGGTACATCAACAATAATGAAAATTAATGGGATAATGTTACATTATTGTGGCTAGTTTTTTGGTGATTATATGGAATCTATATTGAAGTGAGTGCTATATTTGGACTATCATGGATTTTATATGGAGTTCAAGTTGATTATATGAAAAAGGTGGATCAGATCTTATGTGATGTGGAAGTGGAAGTGGTTTCTATAACAACCCTTCTTTTTATTACATACTTCAACCTGATTTATTACATAAAATATTCACTTGATATAACATACAAGATTTATAGGTCTAGTGTATTTGGGGCTTAGGAAGTTTACATAATATCTTAGAACATAAAATACACAACATCTTTATTGAAAAATTCTTTTACATAACCCCTAGATTCCCTCGTACTTAGCATTGCATGGGATAACTAGAGGACATGCATAAGAAAAGGGTGAGCTATAAAGCCCAGTAAGGAAATAAACATGGAATAACATGAGGAATAAAATACATGTTAAACAATAGGAATATCAATGGAGAAGAAGAGAAACATGAACATAAAGTCATGGTAAAGCATGATAATCATGACATGGAAATGTGGCATCAACACTTAACATGGAATTAGCATGAGCCAAAGATCATTTCACATTGAGCATGAGTAAACCCTCATTGCACATGAAGAATGAGTAAAACCTCATTTCACTTGAATTATAATAATTCAGAACCCATTCCACATGACATATCATGATACTACACTTTACCCAATTCATTGGAGCCCTATCAGGGCGCTCCCTATGGATCATAAAACCTGGAATCAATCAACATCATAAGTTATTCCATGATTACGTAATTTGGATTAAATACATGAAAATACCATTAAATATTTATATATTCATAAAGGTGAATACCCTTGATAGGTACATGGGTATGATATTCACTACACAATGATCTTGGCTTGAAAAAATGTGGTGCAATTTCGGCAACATAACGGCGTGACATAAAGAATCATGAAAATGGTTGATTAGAGAGAAATGGGTGTCTCATTATATGTACATGAAATGGACAGTAAGGTGTTCATATAGATACATGTCCCATTAAACTTAATGTAATTTAGATGCATAATACAAAAATTTACTTGGATGTAAAAGAAAAGAGAGAAATCCCACACAAAATTTTAGCATGGTAACAGGTGTACATGGGAGGCATTAATTAGATATAAAATAGTATCTCATTATTCAAAAATAAATATCAAATTATGGTGGAGGTTTGAAATCATACCCCAACATTTTTAATTAAATTAAAACGGAAAAAACAATATGAAAAAACATGGACAAAATTTAGAAACTATGAAATCCCTAACATGGAAGTGTGATACCAAAGGCTTGTGAGAGGATTGAGAGATGTTTATTGGAAGCTTGGGGAACCTTGAAAGGATTTTAGAGATAGGAGGTTAGGGTTTGGTCCAACTTGAATGGATTTGAGTGAATAAGAAGTGGGATCTTGGGTGGGTTTATATAGGAAATGAGAGGAATTTCAATATTATTTAGGTTTGGGACACCTCTCATTAAACTAATCAAAACCACAAACCATCCAATGTTTTTGCCCATGGTTTTTTCCAAATGGGAGTGGAAAAGAATATTTTATAATTCCAATGGACTAAATTCTTAAAATAATATGGTTTCTTATGTGGAGGTGAGTCACACTCTCAAGGAAAACAATTTAAAAATACAAAATGTTTTATAAGTCTTAGAGGTTCCACTAAAGCTTTGTAAAATAAATAAAAAAATATAAAATCACATTATTTTAATGAGAAATCATATATTGGCCGAACATAATGTTTATATTATTTTTTATATAACCATTGGGTCATTATTATGTCATAAAACACATTATATATTTAAATGGTATTTAATTTTTACCCAAAAATTCAACTGTCTCAATAAATTATGAAGAATTCACTGATGGAAAATTTTGACATCCTAATTCAAAATATAATATTCATTTTATCAAAATAATTTTCTATATATTTCATTTTTTACTTTTAATATAAAAACTGACATTTATCGAAAATTCATGGCTTTTGATAAAAACGGCTTTCAAACCTTAATAAAAATTACAATTGCATTCATAAAATTATATGATCATTTATATTTCAAAAAATTAATTTAATTATAATAATATTTTTTTGAAATATTATTTAATTAAAAAATCCATTAATTCATCAATATAGATTTCTTAATTGAATATTAACTAAAAATACTATTTGTACTTTATGACTATTTTCAAAGTAATAATAATAAAATGATTGCACATTCAATATACAAAAATACTGTAAATAGACATAGTGCTAGTGTCTTGTTACATAACCCCTTATAACACCCCCATAATATCGATGGGTAAGGTGTGAGATGGTGACAAACTCTCGAGGTGTCTTGGATAACATCACTCGTGTGTTAATCTCTATTGACTTCCACTTCTCTCGTAGTAGGTTCTGCTAAAGCTTAACGTGTTCAAGCTCAGCTTAGACTTGGTCAAGAGTGAATCCCAATGACCCCACCTCCTTTCCATGCTCCGACAAATGGGCTTAGTATAGGAAAAGTCTATTGGATGAGGCCATCGATTTTTTTCTAATCAAATTGGATTTATTAAAGCCGTATATTTATACTAAACATGTTATCACTGTTCAAAGGCTATATTAGAAACAATCACAATTCATAATGGTATTTTAAAATCCAGAAACATAAAACTAATGAAGTTCACATTTTATATAACTATAATACACTTCTAATTAGATTATGAGGAATTTCCATTAATGAAAGTTTGGGTTGTTACAATATTCCTCCCTTAAGAAATTTCTCCCTCGAAATTTCCTTTTTCCACTATAAAACAAATGGGGGTAACTCTACTTCATCACTTACTCTAATTCCCATGTCGCTTGTTTAAACATTTAATTTCTCCACAACACCTTGATAAGGGGAATTGTCTTATTTTGTAGAATGTTTTCTCTACGATGTAATATATGCAATGGTTTCTATTCATATGAAATATCATACTCTAGATGTACTACCTCTAAAGAGAGTATATGTGAAGGGTCTGATATGTACTTCCTTAAAATAGATACATGAAAGACATCATGTACTTTTTCCATGGTTGGTGGAAGTGCTAGTTGGTAGGCCACAACCCCAACACGATCAATAATCTCGAAGGGGCCGATGTACCTAGGACTTTACTTCCCTTTGTTTTGAAACCTCCTGAACATATTCCATGGAGATATACATAGAAATACCATGTATCTAACTTTATACTCAAGGTCTCGTAAATGGTTATCTGCATAACTCTTCTGTCAACTCCGGGCTACCTTGATATGTTGATGAAAGGGTTTTACCTTCTCTACCATTTCTTCGACCATTTCAGGTCCTAGCAGATTGCGCTCACCGACTTCATCCCAACATTCTGGGGTTATGCACCTCTTCCCATATAGGGATTCATAAGGTGAAATTCAAATGATCAAGTGTAAACTATTATTTTAGGACAATTAAACTAGTGGAAGATGTTGGTACCACCCTCTTTTGAAGTCCACTGACCATGATGTTAACATATCCTCTAGTGTCTGAATAGTTCACTCAAATAGGCCATCAGTTTGAGTATTATAGGTCGTACTGAAGTTCAGTTCAGTATCCAGAGCATGTTGAAGACTCTTCCAAAACGTACAGGTGAATCTTGGATCTCGATATGATATAATAGATAGTGGTACTCCATATAGCCTTACCACATCCCTGATATATATATCTGTTCCAGTTGATCCAATGAGAAATCCTCCCGAATTCCAATAAATTGTGTATAATTTGTAAGACGATCCAAAACAACCTAGATTTCATTATTTCCTTTGGATTTCTTCAGAATTATGGTGAAAAATTCCATGGTGATTTTCTCCCATTTCCATGCTGGTATGGGGAACGGTTACGTCATCCCCAAAGACTTATGCCTCTCTGCATTCACTTTCTGATACACTAGGAACTTTAATGTATACTCTGCTATCTCCTTCATATTATCCCACCAATAATGCTCTCGTAGATCTCTATACATCTTTGTATTTCCTGGGTGAATAGAGAAATTTGAACTACGAGCATCATCCAAAAGTTCTTTCTTCATCTATGAACTAGATGGAACAAATAGTCTTTTCCCAAATATCACAATTCCTTCTTCATTAACATTAATCTCCTAGGATTTCCATCTTCTGATAGCTTCCACTTTCTTCTAAATTCTAAAATCATTATTTTGAGCTTCATTTAACATTTACAAAAGAGATGATTGACCAATAATTTGTGAAAGGATTGATGATGTTCTATTCACTATGATTCCCATTTCCATATTCATCAATTCTAAGAATATTGGATCCTTCTCAATTATCTTCAATTATAGAATCATCAGGTCCTTTATACATAGAGCTTCCACTACCTTGTTTGCTTTCTCAGGTTTGTAATGGATTGACCAGTCATAGTCTTCGATCAGCTCTAACCATATTCATTGGCGCATGTTCAACTCTTTCTGTGTAAATATATACTTGAGGCTTTTGTGGTCCGTATTTATTTCACACTTCTCACCAAAGAGATAGTGCCACAAAATTTTTAAAGCAAATATTACCAAATCCAACTCCAAATAATTTGTTGGATAATTCTTCTCATGGACATTCATTTAACTTAAAGCTTAGTTATTGAATTTTTCATTTTCCATCAACACATAGCCCAGTCCCTTCATTGAAGCATCACTGTATACCACAAACATTTCACCACTTATGTGTAAAGTGAGCACGGGAGTGGTGATATGCTTTCTTTTTAACTCCTTTAATCTTTCATTACATTCATCACTCTAAGAAAACTTTACTACCTTTCGAGTTATCTTTGTAAGAGGGTTGTCCAATCATGAGAAATTTCTCACAAATTGTCGATAATATCCAGCTGAACCCAAGAAGCTATGGATATCTCTTACCGATGTTGGCCTCGTCCATCCTTTGATTGCATCTTTTTTGTAGGGATCCACATATACCCATTTCTTATGATGATATGGCCCAAGAATGAGACCTTCTTCAACCATAACTCTCACTTTCTGTACTTTTCCTAGATATTCTCTTTTCTCAACATCTCTAGTATAGTTTTTAGATGATCCTCATGATCCTTCTTGGATTTGGAGTATATCAGAATATCATCTATAAAGAGTTTGAAAAAAATTTCAAGGCAATCCCTAAAGACTCTATTCATCAATTCCATGAATATTTATATAGAATTAGTGAGTCTGAAAGGAATTACTATGAATTCATAGTGCCGATATCTTGTACGAAAAGTAGTCTTGGGGATATATTCCTTCTTCACCCTTACTTGATAATATCCCGACCGCAAATCCATCTTGAAGAAGTATTCTTCTGCTAGTATCTGATCGAACAAGTCATCAATTTGTGGGAGAGGATACTTTTTCTGTATTGTGATTTTGTTATTCTCACGATAATCAATGCAAAGGCCCATTGACCCATCCTTCTTCTCGATGAAAAGGACTAGTGCACCCCAAGGGGAAGAACTTGGGCGTATAAACCCTTTATCCAGATTCTTCTGTAGATGTTTCTTTATCTCCTCAATCTCTACAATATCCATTCTATACAGATTCATGGATATTAGAAATTCCCCAGGTATAAGATCAATTGAGAATTTAACATCCCTTCTATGAGGAAGACAAGGCAATTCCTCAGGAAACACTTTAGTGAATTCCTTCATAGTAGTAATGTCTTCAAAGATGGTTTCCTCCTTAGACTCAATAATCTGAGCCAAATATGCGTGATCATAGGGTAGTAATATCAAAAATTGAGATGATGTATCCAAAGAAGATTCATCTTCCGCCTTGCACTTGTATAGAATCAGGGGTCGATTTTCCAATGGAGAGTGATTTCCCACTCACAGTAATTTATATTGGCTCTATATAAGAAAATCCAATCCATTCCAATATTTTCATCAAATTCCACCAGAGAGAGTATTACAAGGTTCACCGGTAAATTCAATCCAAAGATTATGATAGAGGAAGAGTTATTTTCATGGGATGTAATGATTGCCCCATTTTTCATACTCACCGACATCATTACTTCCAGGATTTGTGGTGGTGATAGTATTTTTATACTCAACTTTGGGGATATAAAAGAATGCGTAGAACCTGAATCAAAAAGTATGTTCGATATTCGTGAATGAATAAGTGTCATAACTATTACCACTTCGTTGTCGGGGTTCACATGAGTAGTAGTGATGGAAAAAGCTCTCCCTTACTACCTTGGAGGTTGTTGGTTTCCTCTAAATACCCTTGTCTTAGGGCACTGATTTTCCTGATGCCCTGGTTCTTTGTAGTTGTAGCAATGAAGAATTCGTTGTGGTTCGAACGGTGCGTTCCTCTCCTTTTTTGTAGTCGCGAGTTTTTCTTGTTGGCAGTTAATATCTAGGTGCCCTTCTCTTAGACAGCTAAAGCATTTCCTCATCCCCTTTAAGAAATTTCAGGGGTATTTATTTCTGCACCTTTGGCAAGTTGGGTGTTGGATATTCTTACCACCATTGGATTTATCCATAATACTATAAGCATTGATTTCCACTATACACTTCTTATCCCCATGATACCTCTGAGATTATCAGATTTCTATTTTGACCCGGGGGGGGACATCAGACAATTTTCTCATAGCTGTCGAAGTCACGGATCACCAGCGATTTATGTAGGATAGGTTTCACCCCACCAATGAAACGGTCAACCTAGAATTCTGGGGTAATGAAAATTACAGAGTTTTATCATGAAATCCTTGTGAATTTTTCCTCATACATTCTGACAGATTCATTGTCGTTTTTATTGAGGACAAGTAAGTCCCTTTCCATCATAAGTCAGAGGGTGCACGGAAAATATTTATCGAAAAACATCTTCCTGAAATCCTTCTATTCCAACGCCTCGATCTCCTCCTCAGGCTTTGTATTTTTGATCAACATACACCATTGATCAGCTTCACCCTCCATACGATAATCATCCAGGATAACCTTCTCTTATTAAGAACATTGATGGATGAAGATAATCTTTTCAGTTGAGTTGATTAATTTTACGATGATTGAGGGATCATATGATCCATTAAAAGTAGGAATCCTTTGTCCTATAGAGCTCTCGATAGTGAATTGTTCTTTCTTAAGGGGGGCCGATCGTTCCCCTTGACCCATGTTTCAATTCAAATCTTGAGTTACATGAGATATAAGTGTGAAAAATTTCACGATTCTCGATCCCATCGGACTGGCCATCTTATTAGCATAGTCAACACATTGTTCTTCACATCGATTGTTAGCCTGAGTCCTCCTATTATGGGCCATTGGCGGGAATAAAAGGAATGTTCGGGGTAACACATAAAGGATAATCGAAGGAAAAAGCTGATGACTTATAAATAACATTCATTTCCTTAACTTATGAATACATTGGCTTCAATCTATGATATTCATGATATACTTTCTAACATATATTCTTAGGGGAATTTTTTCATTCCTTTAATTAGGGTTCATACTAATCATGTGAATTTACCAAATAATATCTCTCGGGAGTGTTATAAACAAGAGTGAATCAAGGCCCATTAGTGTGCACCAGTTCACGTTCGAGTCTAGCTCAAAATGTTATTTTCGGGTTTTAACCCTAGGATACATTTGTGCCAGAGCCACCTCTACATGCTCGTATCCAGACCGGGATGTATTTTCTTGATAAAGAACTTACTAAATACTAACCAATACATAGGTATGTTTTAATTATACTTATACTTATCTCTAAGTCTTCACTAGGGTTTTATAATCCTAATCCCAAAAATAACTAAACCAATCCTTTGATACCAACTATAAGAACTCTATTTTTTATTACAGACTTAAACCTAATTTATTACATAAAATCTTTACTTGATACAACATAGAAGATCAAGAGGTATAATGTATTTGGGGATTAGTAACATTACATAATAGCTTAGAACATAAATCACACAACATCTTTATTGAAAAAATCATTTACATGACCACTACATTCCATCGTACTTAGCATTGTATGGGATAACCTGAGGGCATGCATAAGAAAAGGGTGAGATATAAAGCCCAGTAAGGAAATAAACATGGAATAACATTAGGAATAAAATACATGTTAGACAATAGGCATATCAATAGAGCAGAAGAGAAACATTAACATAAAGGCATGATAAAGAATGATAATCAAAACATGGAAATGTGGCAACAACAATTAACATGGAAGTAGCATGAGCCAAGGATCATTGCACAAAGAGCATGAGTAAACCCTCATTACACATGAACCACGAGTAAAACCTCGTTGAACTCAAATTATCATGATTCAACACCCATTGGAAATGATGTTTCATGATACTATACTTTACCCAATGCATTGGAGTGCTATCAGGGTGCACCCTTCTTAAACATTTTATTTCATGCATAATTGTGCTATATGGATCATATAACATGGAATAAATCAACATAATAAGCTATTAAATGATTAAGTAATGTGGAATAAATACATGAATGTACCATTCAATATGTATATGTTCAAAAATATGAATACCCTTGATAGAGATGGGTGTGGTATTCACTACACAATGATCTTGGCTTGGAAAACGGGGTGCAATTTCGGCAGCATAACGGTGTGACATAAAGATTCATGAAAATGGTTGATGAGAGAGAAATGGGTGTCTCTTCATATGTAAATGAAATGGAAAGTAAGGGGATCATATGGATACATGTCCCAAAGATGTAATAGAATTTAGATGCATAATACAAAGGAATTACTCAGATCTAAAAGATGATAGAGAAATCCCTCACAGAATTTCGTCATGGTAATAGGTGTACATGGGAGGCATTAATGAGAGAGAAAGGGATATCTCAGTATTTAAAATTTAATATGAAAGTATGGTGGAGATTCAAAATCATACCCCAACATTTTCAATTGAAATAAAAAGGATATTGCAATATAAAGAAACATGGAAAAAAATTAGAAAGGAAGAAATCCCTTACTTGGAAGTGTGATCCCAAAGGCTTTGGAGAGGCTTAAGAGAGGCTTATTGGGAGCATGGGGCACCTTGGGATGATTTTAAAGAGAAGAGGGTAGGGTTTTTTCGAAATCCAAAGAGTTTGAGTGAAGAGTACGTGGGAGCTTTGGTGGGTTTATATAGGAATGGATAGGTAATCATTTATTATTTAGGTTTGGGACACCTCACATTAAACTAATAAAAACCACAAACTAGCCCATGATTTTTGCCCATGGTTTTTTCCAAATGGTAGTGGAAAATATTATTTTATAAGTCCAATGGACGAACTTCTTAAAATAATAGGGTTTCTTATGTGGAGGTGAGTCACATTCTCAAGGAAAACAATTTAAAAAGACAAAATATTTTATAAGTCTTGTAGGGTCCACTAAAGAATTGTAAAATAAATCAAACAAGTATAAAATTGCATTATTTTAATTTTAAAACATATATTGGTGGAAATTATTTTTATATTATTTTATTACATCATTATTGGTCATTATGATGTCATAAAACACATTACATATTAAAATTGTATTTAATTTTTACTCAAACAATCGACTCTCATAAAATTATGACAAATTCACCATTGGATGATTTTGACGTCCTGGATCAAAAAAAAAATATTTATTTTATCTAAATAATTTCTAAATATGTGAATTTTTAATTTTAAATAAATATCGACATTTATCAAAAATTCATGAGTCATGAAAAAAACGGCTTTCAAACCTTAATAAAAATTACAATTACATTCATAAAATTATACGATCCTTTATATTTAATAAAAAGTAATTTAATTATAATAATATTTTAAAAAAATATTATTTAATTCAAAAATCCTTAATTCATCAAAATAGATTTCTTAGTTTAATATTAACTTAAAATACTATATCTACTGTAAAAACTATTTACTAAGTAATAATAATAAAATAAATGCACAGTCTTTATACAAAAATAATGTATATATCTATAGTGATAGGGTCTTGTTACACAACCCCTTATAACACCTGCATAAGACAGAAGTGTCAGGTGTGCGATGGTGACAGGCTCTTAGGGGGCTCAAACAACATCGCTCGAGGGGTCATCTCTATTAACTTCCACTTTTCCCGTAGTCGGTTCCGCTAAAGCTAAATGTGTTCAAAATCAGTTTGGGTTTGGTCAAAAGAGAAGCCCAATGACACCACCTCCTTTTCTGAGCTCTGAAAAATGGGCTTCGTATAGGGTAAGCCTACTGAATGAGGCCATGACTTCCTTTGTCTGAGTAATTTGGATTTGTTAAAGCCCTATATTTATACTAATCATGTGATCACTATTCAATGGATATATTAGCAACAATCACAATTCATGACAGTATTTTAAAATCCAGATAAATAAAACCAATTAAGTTCACATTTTATATAACCATAATAAAAATTTAATTTGATCAAGAGAAATTTCCATTAATGAATGTTTGGGTGGTTACAATTTCATTTTATCTTTCAAAACCTCAATATAAGTAAATTAAATATTATAATCTTAGTATAAATCCTTAATAAAAGCCTCATCTCAATCCTATGATTCACGAGACTCTCATTAATTACCAACTCTAGTTTAAAATGAATGATTACTACAAAATATCAAATTTATTAAATGAAATATATAAACTCCCATACTAGAAATATTTAAAGTAACAACACTTTTTTAAAATTCATCACTTATAAAAAACTAATCACTGATCGTCTTATATAAAAACAACTAAAATCCCCTCAGGAAACATAAATTTTGTCAAGAATCTATGTTAAATTGTCTAATAACTTACTTATATATTTTATGATAATGGTGGTGAAATTTCAAGCTCCTAAACCTTAAATGATTATTTCTATATCCTCATGAATAATTTAGATCATCTTCTAAATCAAAATAGCAAAAAAACACCCCATTGTCAGGTCTCGATCATTTTGGGAATTAATAAATGATTCTTGTTATTTAATTGTATTCTTAATGGAAAAAAATATGGGTAACATGATCACCACAAAATGTATTCCCCTATCCCACAGACATCATCGATAAAGATATATGTACCCTACTAAACACAATAAAAGGAGATGCCTCAGAATCTAACCCCACAACACGACCAGAATTTTCTTTTCTAAGAGCAGGATCCATGGTATCCCCTATGAATTCTAAAACTGGCAAGGTTGGGTTTGAATATCATGAATCATTGAGCAGATAATATAAATTGAATAATATTATTTTGTAAATATATTTATTAACACCAACTAATAACTAAAATTAAATAGGGTTATTGATATTAATTTCATCTTCTTTTAGTAAATATCAAAAAAATCTATTCTCCCCACAGAATGACCTACTTATTTCACTTGTTTGAAAAAATTAAATATTTTTTTTAGAAAAATCAATTACTTTATGTTTTATGAATAACTTTTATAATAAATAAAACAACACATTTCCATGACATTTCCTTGAAAAACTTACTAAGGCAATAGTGGGGGAAATTAGTTGCTTCTCTCAATTAATCAAACCTGTCGTAAAAATCACCAGAGGAAATTATATATCAATAAAACATTTAATTTTATCAAATAACTTTTATTAAACTACTAACATTTAATAATATTCCTAATGATATTACACATGAAGATGGTTAATGAATGTTTTCCCTTGCTACCTAGAAATGCATTCAGAGGCCTCCTCATTCATCAATGACTCTAGTCAAGATGTTTCATTGAATTTATGTCATAATAATCTCATAAAATCTTTCCAATTTCCCCAAAAAATTAATATACGGTGATGTGATATCAAATCAAGCACCTAAAAATAGAACATCATCTAAATATAAAAACATAAAAAATGAATTAAATTAATTACACATTAAGTAACAATGTTTCAGTTAATAATATATGAATAAATAATAAAAATAGTACCATTATTTTAGAATCAAACAACTCATTTTTTAGGATAATGGAATGTCTCTCCAATTTACATAATGAATTGGGAGTGACATCTCTTAACATAATAAATACCCAAAGAACAACCCAAAAATATTTTCTACATTCTGGGTGGGTTTCCCATATTCATCTAAAGAGACCACTAAATTTACTTTAAAAAAATTCCAATAATCTTAAATATTTATGTTTATCCTTCTACTATTATTATTTTCACCTATTTAACATATAAAATGAGTGAATAATATTAATATTTAATAAAATAATATTTACATTGAATTAAATACCGATAAATAAAATTGTTCTAGGATAATATGACATGGTATCAAAAAAATGTGAAAGGTATGTGATGAATTGTACCTCGATTCATAAAGAGAGAATGGGAGCCCTGGGACGAAGAGTATGTAATCCCACTAATCCTTTTATGGTGTGGAATATCTAATAATAAAAAAAGAATCCATATTTACATGATTTCCTACACAATTAAATATATACTAAAATTGTATAACTATATATAAAAATAAATTAGATTTAATTTTAAAAATAAATATGATTTCAGTTTTTCAAATTATGATTAACATATTAATGAATATAATTTATTTGTTCGCATTAAATTTTATTGGTAAATTTATATTAAAATATTATATAACCAAAATAATATGATTTGAATATATTTTTAGAATTTTTTTAAAACATTTATACCCAAATAATTTATAAATATACTAAAGTACAATTATTTAATCAGAATTCTTATAGGTAAATTACTAAACCTATGTCTTATGAACACTTCTAACCAAAATGAGAGTGCAAAATCAACTACCAAAGTGAACAAAAAATATAATAATTCCCTCCCCAAATCATGTTGAGGTTACAAAGGTGTAGAGGAAGTTAGGGAACAAGGGAGTGGGATACAACATCAAGGCTAAGAGGGAATTAGGTATAGAATTGAGTGATTTTATAGGGGATTCCAATTGGGGTTTTGGCATCCTACAACACCATGTGGAAGATTGAAGTTGGTCTGGTGTCATACGATGGAGAGGGGGAGTCTATGTTGGGCTTGCAATCCTAGGATCGATATTTAGTGATGGTGAATAGTGGGGTGATAGGATTAAACTGACATTAAGTAGTGGTATGGTGTTAGTGAGATCTCTATTGGGTGGGTATGTTAGGTTTGGGGTGGTTTTGGGCCGTATTTATTTTCTATTAAAATGTAGTAGCGATTTTAATGAAATCACTCACTAAATAATTTTTAAATATATTTAGTGGTGGTTTTATTTAAAACTAATTCCAAACAGTAACACATTTAAAATGTCACAAAAAATGGACGTGTTAAGTTTTTTTATATTTAGAGGTGATTTATAGATCCTCCACTAAAAACCCACTGTGATTAACAATTTTTATTATTTTGGATTGGGTCAATTTCAATTATAATAAAACATTCCGGTAAAATATGTTAAAATGGGAAATGAAATTTCAAAGATACATGTAAAATAATGTGAATATACAAATAAATTAAGGATATTTTTTTAAAATAATACAAATTTGACATATGGATTATCTTTAAAAGACAATAATTATTTGAAAAATATATTGGCAATAAAACCCTTATGATTTAGGTAACATTTTATTCCAAAAAACCTATTTGATTTGTTATCATTGAATTGAAAAAAAAAACAATGAGAACATTATATGTCTCTGAAAATCCCCATGAATATGGTAAAATTAAATCCTTCGTAAAATATCACACAATATTAATGATGTCATAGTGCATAATTACCATGATATATCAACAAGTTAAAGTTGGGGTAAACAACCTCTTATAAATTTTATAATTTTTGAGTCAAAAAAACATGGCATAAAGAAGATGGAATAAAAAATTTAATATAGTTAAACTTAAGGGAATCATGACACAAGATATTAATTGTATATAGATACACCATTAAAATTAAAACATGTTATATAATAATATTTATGACTAATGAGACTAATATTTGAGATAGTAAACCCTTACCTTGTTTCCCCGCTTAATATAATGTACCATATGATCCTCTATAACAATAATAAATATATTATTCACCTATATAAAAAAATAATATACATAACCCTTTATAATATTTATTTATAATTATTATATACATTTATATTAGTTAGTTAGTATATATTTTTAATATTAATTTGGAGTAATCATAATCGTTTTAAATTTCCATCATAATAACAATGTCATTTTAAATTCATATCAAAAAATTAATAATTCCCTTGCAATAAAAGATGTTGGAATTGATGTTTTATAATTATTTATAATGGTTTAACTTAATTTTTTTAGTTTAGATTATGTTTTTTTAGATTATTTTTTGACAAGAATGTTTATGTGATTTCCATCAAAAGGTGGTATAATAATTATTTATTTGAATTTTAATGTTACGAATACATTCATAAAATAAAATTATTACAATGATTTTTTATATAAAATATTGTCATTAATTAATTTCTCATATTCAACCATTATATTATATTATATTATTTTTTAAGTATATAGTTATAAATTACCTAACAAAAACAATCCATAATTAATGGGTGATCATGATTACAAAAGAGGTTTATTTTGAAATAATATCACTAAAAAAGATAAAAAATGATGTTTTTTAAATAAATTTAAGTTGTTAAATTGTATTCAAAGATATTTAAATAAATAATAGATAATGTAGATAATAAAAATATATATTTTACTTCATGGAGGTGATAGTCTATACAATGTGTTGTTGAAGTTTTTATTTCTCAAACTACGAGAAGGAAAGTGGGTAGACTATAATTTGAATCTTCATAATCATAATTATATAATAAATTTCATGTTTATTATTAAATTTCACCTTTATAATTAGTTAATTCATTTGGTGGTGAATAAATGGAAATTCATCTCTCCATTGTGGTGATAGTCGCACAATGCATGGATGACAGTTCTCTTTCATCAATAGAAAAGGAAAAGGGAGGAAACTTGTTATTACTTAGGAATAATAATAAAAAATTATACAAAAAATACATATTTAATTTGGTAGTAATTACAAAATTATAAGATAATATATTGTAAAATGTTTTTCATGTAAAATTAATAAGGTTATAAATGAAGTTTAATTAGGATAAGTTCATATGGAAGCATAATTTTTTGAGAGTTATTTATGGGGAGCTGAGATTCCCCTTTTATAAGTGGTGACAATCCCATTTACGAAAATATTTTAAGTTAAAGTAAAAAAGAAAAACTTGTTTCACATGTCAGTAAGTCTCAAAAATGGATAGTAATGGTGTTGTGATGAATAAAGGTTTATAATAACATAACCATCCTCTTTAAAACATGTTTTAAATATTTTTATATGTCCATTAAACTTTTAATTTTCACTTTTACTATTTTTAGTTTTACAATGGTAAATAAATTTTACCTATGTAATTTAATTTTAATGCATATAAATAAAATGGATAATGTTAAATAATTTCAACGTAATGATTTTAAATATTAATATTATTTTACAATATAAAATCCACAAGAAAAATCAATTTTAATATTAATGCATATAATGTGTAAAAACAATATTTAGTAAAAGATGTATTCTTATGCTTAAAATTCATGAGTAGGGTAAAATTATAAATGTATTTAAATATCATGATATAAATTTTGTTTATTAAAAAAATAATTTAATTTGGATTTAAAATCAATCCAAAAAATTTTTTTACCAAAATAATATTTAATTAAAAGAAAAGGCCAACATAGTTTTTATTAGGAGATATTACTCAAGTCCTTAAAATTTTAATCATGTGTTTCCTCAATTTAATATAGTATATTTTTAAATGAATAGTTTTATTTTTTAATCTCATATTTTATAAATAAAAATTTTTATAAACATATCAGCCTTTCACACATAATTATAAAAGAAATAGTTTTGGTAAAAATGGTATTTTAATTATTCACCTAAAAATACAATTTTTTAAGAAAAATATTAAAAAATGAACCTTAAATTAATTTAAATCCTATAAATCTATAAAATAAGTTTACTATTCAAAAATAAATTTCGATAATTTAATATTTTATCTTTTAAAAAAAATTATAATGTAGAATCTGAAACTATTTTTATGGGAGAATAACATTTCAAAGTATTAACCATTCTTATTCTTATTTCCTATCGGTTGTAATTAGTGTTATTACATAATATTTATTATGAAAATAAATATTTATAATACATTTTAAATCATTAAATAAGTCAAAAAATAATAATTATTTAAAAAATATTTTTAGGAAAAAAATGATCTCGTTTATTTTCTCAACGCAATATTAAATAAATATCTTTTTTTTATAGAAGTCAAAATGTAGAATGTGTAAAATAATCGTTAAAAAAAATAATTAACTAAATAATTAACCAATGATACCATACTAGTTTTATGATAAATGGCCCCTAAAAATATCCTTATAATATATAAGCATAAGGTATGTTCTAGTGGTAGTTATGGGCGATGATTCTGCTAGCATATATCTCACAAAAAATTCCACCAATTTGAATTTAACAGATATATGATTCCACTCCTAGAATAATTTTTAGAATATGCATTAGTATTGGTCTATGGAACACTCTTTTGAAACTAATTATTTTTAATAATGTAAAAAATTATATTCATAACAGATAATACTCAACTCAGTTATTCTCATTTTTTCTTCATAGATTTTGTAATATGGATACTTACTTTTATACCCATGGATTTTACAGCTATATAATAACGGTAAAATTTTATTGTATCATTTCATGGATTAATTTTAGTTTTTAATTTCATTTATAAGAATCTATTTTATATTTACATTAGGATGTTAAATTATGAAATTTTATTTCGTTCCACTTAATGAATTAGAAAAAATTCGACAAAAATTGTTTTTGTATATATCTTATATATTAAATTAAAATATAATTTAATATTATTTTTAATATTTAATTAGATTAAATGGAGTCCAAATTAGTAATCATAGCATAAACATTTAGTAATAAGTTTTATCTTATAATTTTATTAAAATAATAATTACCAGGGTAAAGAAATTTAATAAAGGTTAATAAGGGTTGGAAGAGGCCACTTAATATAGATAGAATTTTTATAAATTAACAAGACACATAAACTTAAAGAAAAAATTTAATATGTTTAAAATTAACACACATTTATGTCCCAAGACTTTTCTCACCTAACTAACCTATCTCCCTTATGATTTTATTTTTACCCATTACTTAACTATAAGTTCCAAGGAAAAGTCCCTCTCTTTTACCTATTTAAGAAGCTAACTTCTATAAAATAAATATAGACCTCCCCATTTAATTTATATTGAAAATTTTAACATTTTCTCTCACTTGGATCACTCATCTGTATTACGTATCCATTTTTGAAAATAATGTGTCCACATTGCCCTATTTCATAGACGTCATTCAAAAGAAGAATCTGGAATTCAATGTGACTATTATCCACTACCTAATGATTTATTGTCTAGATTTATCCTCAAAAAATATCATAACCACAATAATATAATTTAATAAGTATTATTATGCTAAAATGTTATTATATTAAAGTAATAACAATTTTTTACAATCATTAAATCTATTTTAAAATTGAAAATGTCACTTCTATTCTTGGCAAACTTCCTCCTCCTTGAACAATATATTTTTTTTCATCACCACCTTACATAGATGGTTACAAAAATGTATTAAATGTATAAATGTTATATCTATTAAATTAATAATAATTTGGAAGGAATAAAATATTCATTATATTTATAACTTGAATAATATGTTATCATTGTAAGTGTAACCACTTAAAACAACAATACTTTGAGGAATAATTATTTTTTTCTTTAAAACTATTTTCAAAAATTATACAAAAAAACTATTATAAATTCTTATTCAAATAATTTATAAAATATAAAAAATATAATTATTATTTTTTAATTAGGATGTTATAATAATATCACTTTCATACTCTCCAATTGGTTATAGAATGTTCTTATCTTAGTTAGTTTAACCACTAACATGAATGGTGATAATTATTTTTATCAAGGATGGTTATGTAAAATTAATTACTAGTATCATATGATATAAATTTGTAACTAATTTTTTGTGTGTTCTATAATGGTAAAATTAATATTTAACAGTTTATTAAGATATCACCTTTCATTTGATAAAAATTATTTAAATGAGTTGGAAGTTGATTTTGTCTTCATTAATTGTATATAATACTCTTATGGAATGAAATTAAAAATTTATAAATCATTATGGACCATAAACATTGAATCCATAAGTAATAAATGAATAATCAACTATGTATTAAATCATCAGTACTCTTAATGACTTAACAATATGTATGTAAATCAATCAAATTCACTAACATCCGATAACCAAAATAAAAGCTAACCGACTTAAAAATTTATAATAAAGGATTACTATTTAATACTAAAAATATTAATAGATATAAATATGGATATTAATTAAGTTATCAATATGAATTTTTTTATTTAGGATGTTAATGTTCTTTTATAAAAATCAAGAGTTTATGTAATTGATTTTTTAACTCCAGATTAATTCATATAGTTATGATCTTTTTTCACCAACATTACCCTTAAACAATTAGAGAAGTATATTCTATTATGGAACAATAATGTACTTCATCTCATTTATTAAGGGATTTATATTTTTTCTCATGGAATCCTTCTCATAGGTTTTTACATCAATTCTTCTTCATTGATGGATTTCATCCCTCTTAAAAATATAATTGATGAATAATAATATGCATCCACTCTAAAATCATATTTTCTACATTTTCCATATTCTTTATTAACAAAAAATATTTCATAATTTTTTCAAAACCAAACATACATTATATCCAGTGACATTATTATTTATATTTACTTGTTTTCAAAATGAAGAAACATTACACTTTTAATTGATGTGGGTTTTCATAAATATAATTTAAAATATAAAAAATTATTTTATTTTTCACCTTCATATCTTTTATCTTCCACTCTAATTTTTTTACATAAATATTATTTCTTTTCAACATTCAATTTTTTTGGAATTGTTATACAGTTGTATTTTAAAATAGTTCTCAAATTTATTTTTTCAAGATTATTTTATTCAACTGAGTCATAACATCATATCATTATTATAATATTAAGAAATATTTTTCTAAAACACTTTTTCGGTGATTGATTTCATTTTCCTCACTTCTTAAAAAATAATATATCTCTAATGGAGTTTTGATTCATGAATGACCCTCTAAATTTAATTATAAAATAACATTTTTTGTTTATTTAATTATTGAATCATATGTTTGAATTATTGTTCACGTATTATTGTGGAACCTTTTGAAATGATATGAAATATGTTTTCTTTCCCTGGGATTTCCTGGTATGATGTATGTATAATTTAATCTACAAAAAATGTGTATGGTTTATTCTTTCTATACTGGTTTGGTATATGAAATCATTGATTTAGTTTAAGTTTGTTATGTGCTCTTAATTTATTGGCTAACTTTTATATCTTATGAGATAAAAATGATGTTTTTACATTATTGCAACGTTCAAAACATGATATATAAACATTATTATTGTGTTCACAGTGTGAATGACAAACATTATTTGTATGCTAAAAATATGAAGGTCAAAAATTATTTTTATGTTCATAATATGATGTGTGGTCATGAATTAGTTGTTCACATATTTATTCATGGCCTTAGTTAATTTTAACATTTTCCATAATGTAATGATTTCTAATGATTAAAATTATATAAAATTTCTATATTTTGTATCTATGTTATACTTAATCCCTCATTACCATTGTCTCTTAATACCACACTCATATTATATGGTATATGTTTGATCCTTTGATATTACAT
This sequence comes from Viscum album, assembly GCA_963277665.1. NCBI lineage: Eukaryota > Viridiplantae > Streptophyta > Magnoliopsida > Santalales > Viscaceae > Viscum > Viscum album. Next base: position 1,218,763 of record OY728148.1, on the reverse strand, counting down.
GTCCTTATATTATATGTAAAAAAATTATTAGTCCATGTTGTTTTGGTCATATATTTCTAACATAGTCTTATTTTATCACACCTATGATCTTCTCCTTGATTAAATATTGATATGTTGTCCCTTACTAATAATTTAATCGCACCAATTTCTTATTTTTTTCAATTCTATGTGTACGGAAGACGATTATAACATATGATATATCTAAAAAGAGGTTTTATATTGTGCTATTATGAAGAATTTATAAAAATTATAAAAAATATGGTTTTTATTTAGAAAACCCTCCAAAGACATTTACCACTATGTTTTAGGGTTTGGGGTATTATCTATGATATATCATATTTAAATACTGATAATATATATAAAATGATGTAAGTATAATTTATTTTTCCCAATTTGTTTAAAAGTAACTATTTAAAGATTTTCTTTTTAGCCCAAGATCTTGGAGTAATAATTTGGGGGTGTCTCAATTTGTATGGTGAATTTAATAAGATTTAGAAAGTTTTTATTTTGTAATCCACATATAGTAGAAAATAAAAATAATAAAAATAATAATATAAGAGAGGTATGAGGGTGATAAATCATAATAACAACTTTTTGGAAGTCTACTTTGGTAAAATGATCACATGTTATATTTAATGTTTACCTATGATTTTTCCTATCAGATAACACTACACAAGATAGGATACAAGTTTTTTGTTAACATATCAACGAAAATAACTACTCATGTTTTATCAATTTTTATTTATATATCATGTGATCATAGGTTTTACCAAATCTTTCAAAGCATGTATCTATTTATTTTGAGTGGTGTTCCATATATAAATTCATTGTTCATATTTTATTTTTCATTAACATGTACATTGAACTTATTAAGTGAAAATCTCATTAAAATTAAAACATTTAAAAGGTTTTCTGAAGGAGAAATGTAAAATAAAAAGAATCCATTGATACCCCCCCCAATGATCTCTTATTTTTTTTGTTGGTCCTTTTTAGGTGTAATCAAAGCAACTATTTTTCTTTATAATACATTTTTAACTATTTAGCTTTATTTTGAATATATTTTAATTTTGTATTGATTTTTTTTTAAATTTCTATGTTGGATAAGAATCACATTAACTAAATGAAAAATATGAGGATTCTAACATTAGATATGTTATGATCTGAAAATATTATATAGAAAGAATATAAAAATAATGTTCATACTTAAAATTTTATATAATTATACTATTATGGAAAATTAATTTCTCAACCTTAATGGATTATGATAGAATAATAAATTTGGGATAAATTAAACAATATTTATGATGGTAATGTAAAATTAAAGAATCCATGATAAAAGATTCAAGCTTAAAGTATAATGATATTATGATTAATGACTTGTAAATAATGATGAATTCATCACTATATTAAGTAATGTTATAGGTTTTTTTTTGAGATGTTGAAAGATATTATGGTTGTCAAAAACATACTATGTATATTTTTTAAAAATATTGATATAGATGTTTCTACACTAAAATACAACACTCTAAACACCATTTAATTGATTGATTAAAAAATAATTTTGATTCATTATGAAATAATTAAAGTAAGAGTTTATTATAATAAGAGTAATGATTATAATCAAATATATATTAAATTTTACTGATAGAAAAATATTATGAAAAAGTTATTATGTAAGAATACTATTTTTATGATGAAGTAGATGTTTAAAATAATTTGGGAAAATATTTTTCATTCATTTCAATAATAATAAAGATAAGAAAATGAATTTATTGTGTAAATCTTCCAATAAAGTAACACATGTGTATAAATATTGGAAATTTCATATAAAATCATCCAAATTTGAAGTAAAGATAATATTATTATGTTTGAGATAAAACTTTAATGTTTTTATCAAATAATAAAGCTTCCAGAATCAATAAAACAATGTTTTACCCAAAATGGGAAGGAAAGGATTTATCTTTATAGTTGAAGAGAATAAAATAATCTATATTTTAAGATGATTATTGAAATGTAGACGAACATGAATTTGGGGCTTCATGGGAAGTTGGTGAAATATTGTTATTATAAAAGTGAGTGATGAGAATCTCTCTACTAGTGAAAGAAACAATGATAGAAGACAGAAATAAACACAAACAGAGTTCATTATATATAAAAATAAATTAATATCTTTCAAGGATTTCTTAATTGAATATGTTGAATAATAATATAAATAAATATTATGAATCATCAGGTTAAAATAAGACCTTCTATCATAAAAACATTAGTCATATTTTTTTTGATAAAATTGATAGATTAAGGAAGTATCTCACTGAACAGAATAAATTAAATTCATTAAGGTATTATAAGTCTAAATAAATAGAGATAAAACTAGTAGTTATTCAAAAAAAATTATTAAAGTGGGGAAATAGTTAAAAAACTCAAAGATATATTTTATAAATCTATTTAAGAATTTTGAGAAATCATAAAGGGGATGGTGGTTGAAAAAAAATTATAAGTTATAGGTTTTCAAACTATAACATGTGGTAAATAAAAATTTTCTAAAAAATCCTGAAATTTGATAAATGATAACATGATTAATGAAACAATTAAACATGGTTATATGAAATAGATAATAAAGGATTCTAGGATGAAGAAAAAAAATTAACAGCCTATTATATAATGTTTTGAAAATTGATCAATGGTTAATAGTCAAAGTATAGGAGAAAACAAAGTGTATATTCCTAGACAAGAAGCTATGTTTGGTAAAAAAAACTCATACTATGTATACTACTATAATTTTGGAGTATTTTGGAATATGTAAATAAGATAATTTTTTAAATACCAATATCACAATAAACTTATTAATAATACTTAGAAAATTCGGATGGAGAGTCAACATAATAAAAAAATCTTAACAAAAAATAAAACAATTTTGGACTGAATTTGGATAAAAGGATTCAATAATTGGAGGAATGTTTTGGGAGGTGTGACCAATCACATCACTATATAGAATTGTGTATCTCTATTAAATAGTCCATGTATGAATGAAAATACTATAAAACATAAAAACAATAAATAGAATGGGAAATAGGATATATATTTTATTATAGTAACACTCAAAATACTCAAGAAAACAACCATGGACCTTCGATGGTGGATTGTCTGCATGTATAAAAAGTTATTTGATTATCATGAATATTAAGGATGAGTTCCCATTGGTATTGATAGATTACTGAAGATAGTATGTGTTGGTCCATCAGTCATTGGAGAGAACAAGTAGAAGTTAGATAATCATTTATTTATAAATGGGTTGATAAAAATATATAGTAAGTGTTTCAAAACTCTATTAGAAATGAAATTAAGTGGCTTTTAGGAAGGATGGATTTTTTAGGAAGAGGGTGAAATGTGGATATGTATTGGCTGTCATATTGAGAACTTGGAGAAAATATTTAGGTTGGTAATGTTGCAAATTCCCATCATCTAAGATTGATGGAAGAAAATAAATTATGGCATCAAATACTAGGCCACCTATGCTAAAATAATATGTATATTCCTACTCAGGTAAATAATTGTCATGATGTCAGTATGTTAAAGAGAGAAATAAATTGGATATTATCTATTTTCAAAAAGGGGAATATTTTTAAATCTTCTCACTGTAAAGTGAAGATTCAATCATTTCACCCACTGGATCTCATTCATTTTGATGTTTGGGGGACAATTATAAATCCATAAATATATGGTGATATGTATTTTATTGTTTTATTGACTAATTTAATCATATAAAATTTATTTTATTTATAAAGTATAATATAGATTCCCTAAAGAAGTTTATGTTTTCTAAACAAAGTAAATAATTTTTTTGTGGTTTCTCCTTAAGGATGTCACTGTTGAATAATTATACTGAATGAACAACTAGAAAATTAGACATATATCTTGAAAATCATGAAATTATTTATCCATATATTGTATCATATACCTCATAAAAATGGTGTTGTTGAATGGAATAACATGACCTTATTGGAACAATCTCACACCATAATGCTGAATTGAAATACATCTCCATTTTTTATGAATGTTATGGAATAGTATTTTAGATTAAAAATAATTTTTTATATAGACCTAATTCAGATATGTCACTATATGATATATTCTAAAACAATTACTTCTGATTGAAATACTTAAGGGTATTTAGAATCCCTATTATTATAAAATTTAAAGGTAAAACTAATATAAGTTTGATAAATGTGGTGTCAAAAATATATTCTAGGAAAAAAATTTAATACAAGAATATTTCATTACAATGGAGAATTAATGAAGAATATTTTGTATAGTTATTATGTAATGTAATTTAAACACTCAACGACTCATGTAGTAAGTCAATAATCAAGTTCTATTAGTGAAAGTGATTAAGTAAAAAAATTTGAGAGGCAAGATGGAGTTTTGAAAATAATGTAAATTAAGGAGAAACAGCGGTTGATTTTATGATTCAACCATATCTACAAATGAAGAAAAATCATTTACAACTTATACATTGACTAAAAATTTGGTAGAGTTATAGGATGTTTATTCAAATCATATATAGTCAATTCAAACTAGTGTGTAACATCCCGGCACGGGTGTCATGCCCCGGTGCCCCGAGAAAGACCGCCACATGACCTTAAGTGTGCTTCCTCATGTGGTAGAGGCATACAAATAGTAGTTAGGGTTTGATATATCGATCATGGGGAGAATATATCCTAAATTATCAAAGTAATAAACAAGAAAAAAAATAACAATGATAACCTAACTAACATATAATCATAACAAGAATGAACCAGTATCACAAGATGGAAAAATATTGAAAAACAATGTCAAACATAAATTATAAAATATTCCATGCCAATTTATATGTCTAGAGTATAAAATGTAACCCAAAAAAGGAAATGATAGTATCCAACAAGAAGTAGATTAATAATGTCTAGTTACATCATCCATGCCCATTCTAAATCATCCATCTAACACATGGCCTTTTCCCTTATCTTGTTTAGCAATAATGAAATCAATTTGGGTACTGATCAGCAAGTTACAGTAAGGAGTGAGTACAACTCAATAGGACACCACCAATATCATATAAAACAATATCCAGTAAATAATACTGTATTCATTAAAATGAAGAATAAAATAAAATAAATAATGTAAATATTTTACATTTACTCTACCACATAACACTCGGGTTCCAGGGGACACCAGAATTCTCAACACCTTATTTGGATCATGCTGGAATTTGAATTATCCCAAAGGGATATCATATATTTGAATGTCAATGTTACCATTCCTTATAAAATTCATATCTGATAAAATACATTAAATATGTAAATTAGTCTCACATGAGTAATGTTCACATCGGGATCTAACCCCAAGGGTCTAATGTGAGTGAGATTAAACAAAGCATAATATCTTTCTATGAAAAGGGAGGAGATTTCACGATCCTTTACCTAGACCAACACGACGAGGTCACACAGTACCTTTTAAATAAATAATGAATCTCTCACATTATTCCTCCCAGAAGGATCTCATGGTATATTCAAAATAAAAATAGGGGTCTTCCTCCTTAAAGGATCTCACGGTCCTTCAAAAATAAAAATAGAAGCTCTCATTGTATTCCTCATGAAATCCCACACTCAAACCATGGTTAACCCATGTGATTCTCCATGCCAACATAATCACAACCAAGTGACATACAACAAAATTATATTTCACAAATCATTTACTTAATTAATTTGATAATTAATTAATCATTACCATTTCCATTAAATAATCCTACAATTAACAAATCACATCAATTTTATTAATTTATTCAATAACAAATTAATCACCCCAATTTAATTAATTAACCAAACATTTAGTTAATCGCATCAATACATTTATTTAATTGAAAAATTAATTAATACTAACCAATAATATAAAAATCACAGAATTAATTTAAGAATTAATAATTCAAATTCACAATTAATCATTCAAAAATTAATTCAACAATTAATTATTCCAATTTAATATTAAATGTTCAATAATTAATTCAAAAATTTACTTTTCCAATTCAATATTTAACATTAAATAATTTATTCTATAATTATCCATTCTAACTCACAATTAAATATTCTAATCATTAACCCAATAATTAATTATCCCCAATTCCACAATTGAATTATTCAATCAAATCTCCAATTACTCAATTAATTAATTTACCACCTAAATTAAATAAATTTGGAATTATAATTACTAAATAAAACCTAGAAATTCTATAATAACATACATGTAATATATATCTATACTATGGGATTTTATTTATAAACCTCCTAACTCTATTCTTCAATGAACAATCACCCATTGGAAATCCCTAAAATTCAATGGAGTAACAGCGTGGAATGACATTCAGATGTATAACCTAGATCTAGATTCAGTAGTTCATGATCTCTTAAATCTAGATCTATATATCAAATTATAGATATAGAACCAAAAACAATGTTTAGAGATAACCAAAAAATATAATAACTTCCCTTGATGAATGAGAGAAGAAAGGAGGAGGAAGGGGAAAGAAACTAGGATGATAACCTCTTATCAGGAAGAGTGCAGATCTTTAACCTGGGCTTCAAATCACCAAGAACAGAGTTTATAAGGGCATGGAATCTATCCTAGAGGAACCAAAATATTAAAATATGAATTATGGTTTAACAGGGGTGATTTTTGAATAAATTAGGGATTTAAGAATTTTTAAAACTAATTTTTGTGTTAATTTAATTCCCACACCCTCTTTACTTGGCATGGACATACATTTGCCCATAAATGTGCAACTAAACTATGATCCTATTTTATATGGGTTCATGAATACTACTATTATGATGTGCAATTTGAAAAATTGTGCATTAGCATACTATTTACATCTATCCATAGTTTCATGGTTTGTTGGGTTGGGGTTCATGGTTAGGGAAGACCATGTACGAATCATATATTACCTTATTTCATTCATTTATCTCAAATTTACACATAAAAAACTATTTGTTTACTGATACTATGGTTTTTTGCACCCCATTCATATGTACTATCTCCCAAACATACAAATATACCATCTTTTCCCCTAAGAAAGACACTCATGTAGGCAAGAAATGTTCTACACTTTTCAGTCTTTCTACAATAACCCCTAATAGAATCATTATACTGAAGAATCCTTGAGAAACACACCACAATGTCAATGACCAATTCATCCACTTCCATTCCAGAATTGGAAATGGATATACTAAACCTCAAGTTCTTTGATTCCCTTCCTTTACCTACTTACAGGTGTAGCTTCATGTTAAAAACCCTAGTATTTCCTTTTTCATGCCCAACCACCAAAACTGTTGTCATGGTTAACCATACATTTGGGTCACACATGGATATACCACCCACCACAAATCAAAAAATTCCTACATCAAATCCTCTTGTACTCCTATAATCACCAAAACCTGATTCCTTATATAGATGATCTCATCCTCATCTATGCTCCAATCTGAAGGTGAATCTTCAACATCAAGGCTTTCCTTCAAGTTCAATCACTTCGAAACCTCGTATTTCATGTCTATAATCTATCTAAAAATAGTATGCTCCATTAAAATGTATATGATATTTATCTTCTCCTTTATATCTTGAACCACCACATGCATCTCCACTAGTATAGTCATCATTTCCCACTCAGCACGAGACTCCTAAATTTCCTGATCCTGAGTTTTCCTACTCCAAGCATCAACCAAATTGTTTCCTTTCTTGGGAATATAATCTTGTTTGAAATCAACCAAATTCATATAGTCAACCCTGATCTATTTCTCAATATTCATGTCTTGGTTAGAAAATATATACTTCAAGCTCTTGTGATCTTTTTACAGTTAACTTTTTTCCCAACAGATAATGTTGGAAACACATCAAAGCATAACCCAGTGCATCTAACTCTATGTTGGGAATATGGTAGATTTGATCATGTCTCCTTATCTTTGGAGACCCATACACTACAACTTGATATCCCTGCAACAACACAACTTTTATTCTAATCTCATAATAATCACAATACTCTTTATAATCCTCACCTAGTTGTGGTATGATCAATATTGGTTTTGAATTAAAATTATTCTTCAACTGCTTGAAGGCCTTTTCATATGCTTCCGACCATTCAAAATTTACCCTCTTTTTGTCCATTCCTATAAATATCCCTTCCCAATGGAAAAAATCCTGTATAAACCTTTAATAATATCCAGTTAAACCTAAAAAGATTTTTATTTAAAAAATATCCAAGGTATAATCCCCAGAAACCATTGTATGTACTTTATTGGGATCCAAAGACACACATTACATTGAGATTATGTGACCCATAAGGAGTACTCAATCAATCCAAAATTTTCACATAGATACCTTGGTGTATATTTCATGATCTCTCAGTGTACTCTGGATGATGTCAAGGTGTTGAAAATGATCTTCATGAGTCTTAGAAACAAAAAAATATTTCATCCAAAAACTCCACCACAATCTGATTTAGGTATGGATGGAAAAATACTATTAATAAATGCCATAAACACAGAAAGTGCATTCATTAACACAAAAAACATTAAAAATAACTCATAGAGGTCATTCCTATTTCAAAAAGCCGTCTTATGTATATTAAATGTTTTAATCCTTAGTTTATGATAACTTGATCTCAATTCAATCTTTGAAAAGACACAATATCCCCTCAAGAGTTCAAAAAGATCATAGATATGGAGAACTAGATATTGATTCCTTATATCCATCTAGTCCAACTATTGGTAATCAACACAAAAGCACAAACTCTCATCAGCCTTCTATTCAAATAATACTAGAGAATCACAATGTTATATACTCAAATTGATAAAACCCTAATCCTCTAACTCCTCCAACAGAGTCTTGTGCTATTTAAGCTATGTCGGTGACATTAAGTATGATAGAATTGTAACTACCTCATCCCCCAGCTTAAGATCAATAGTGAATTCCAAATATCTATCAGTTGGTATCTTTGAGAATTCTTCAATAAAAACATCTAAAAACCTATCGATTGGGGTTGGAAAGATATCTTTCTTGATACAACCATCTTCTAGTAATAGACTTTTTACCTGGAATTTAAGCTCTCTTAATTTCTTAGAAATTTTCTTTACTAGTCCTACCTCGATATCCCACACTCCATGATGAGTGTAATTGTCACCCTTATGAAACAAAACTCACTCTCCTCTGGTAAAAATCAATGTGATCTCAGTATGCTACTAACCAATTCATACCCAAAATTTGGTCAAATCCTGACATATCATGATTATAGAGATTCTAAATAAAATGATACTCCCCAATCTTGAGAGGACACATTTTTGAAAAAAATTTACTCTAAACCCTTGTCTTGATAGTGTATCTATCAATAAAACCCCACTCTCAAACTCTACCACCATGCTCAGTCCATTAACTATTTTTGTAGAGATAAAAGAATAAGAGGCACTAATATCAAATAAGAAACATTCTAATGTAGAAGATATTTAAATAGTACCTCTCATTGTCTATGTAATAGAATTTTTATCCACATGTGTAGGATGAATGGATTGTAATTTTCATGCCCCCTTCCCCATGATACAGTATAAATCCCCTAAGTTTTAGAACTCTATTGATATAGGAGTCCTTTTTGAGAAGCACTATGTCCACTTAATCTACTTCCTCATCTAGAAGAACACCAGTTTCCAAATTGATATTGTGTAAAAGGCCCCCTTCCCCACTGAATTTATGTCTAGATCCTCCATCACTAACTATATACCATGGTTTACTACAAAACCACTATATATTCCTTATCTTTTCGTAGCCTTGGCACTCCACCGACAGTCGGGGATATGGTTTCCGCAAGTGTCCTTCCCTTCCTCACTACAGGAAAACCACATGGGTAAGGTCTTGTATAACCAACCATTCCCTTGTAAATTCTTCTTTCCACTTCTCTAGGATAGATTCATATAATGATGTTTCCTGGTTTCAAAGGATTTACCTATTGAAAATGTATAAAACCACATGTCTTCCACTGGAAGCCACCTTCAAGTTCCCCTCAGATATGATATCCTAATTCACCACCTCTAGAAACTTATTTAGTAAGACTATATTTAACTAAGAAACAATTTCAAGCATAATTATATCATAAAACCACTTTTTTGCAGTCGACTCATCTCATACCAACATTGTAACAAATCACTGCAAATCTATAAAGTAACGAGCATTGTCCATAGCGGACATACACCCCTATGCCAACCTTATGAAAATAGCTGCTCTAACAAATCTTAGTGTGTCTGGATTAATGTTCTCCAGAAACATCTCTTGAAATTACTTCAATTACATATCTTCCATTTTTTCATCTTAAATCTGGATGTCCATCCATTACTACACTCTTTAATAAAAGTCAGAGGGCACTGATATAGAAACATCATCATCAAAACATAAATTATTTTTGCAACCCTTCATGGGTCTCTATATTTTAATTTCATGAAGAAAAAAGATCTCTCTTGGAATATCTCCCCTACTACCTCAACATGCACTATCTAGGCCCCAAGTTCCACTACTATTGGTGAACCTCCATCCATATCCCACATTCATCATCTCTACACGTTCCATCATCGAGGAATATCTCTATAGTTCCAAACACATATTATAGGACTTATTACAAGACCCTCCCACATTTACATATGAGGTAAATCACAAATATTATTTTTCCCAAACCTCACCAGATGGTCAAAATAAGGGTTTTACCACCACCCTAATCCATCCTACACCTAGGTCCAGAAAAACAAGGGTAAACACACTCTCATTATTCACAATCCATTAGAAACCCAATTCCTCCCATTTTTAATCATTTTACCATTTTCAATTTCATTTTATGAACCATATTGAATTAAATTTTACAATCAGTTAAAAACAATTTATGCTCAACAACTTACCCATAACCCCTTTTCTTGTGCATGACTAAAATGATGCATGTCACAAAATAATCTTGGGTTCCTAGAATTATGCATACAAACTCAATTCTCATGCATTATTGGGTCATGATTCACAACTTATAAAATCTCTACAAATCCCTAAAATAGTAATCACCAAGAAAAAGTGCATCACCAAAGGTGATATAATATTGAACTATAATAACACACATCAAAAATAGCAATCCCAACATGGGTACTCGGGTTTCACCCCATACATGGGTTTGAATCTCCCATGGATGATATGATTTCCAAGACGTAACACAACCTAATCTCTAGAATAACTGTCCCAAATATAAATACAAAATAATACAAAATAAAGACTCATTTGATACGACTTTGTAATGTCCTGGCCCAGGTGCGATACCCTAGTGCCCCGATCCAGACCACTAGATGACCTCAAGCACACCTCCCCATATCCCAAAGGCTGTCAATTATTAGTGAGGTTATGATATATCATTAATGGATATAATATACCATTTTTTATTAGAGTAATACATCAACATGAAAATAATAAACAATAACTGAATGACAAATAATTATAACCTAAAAGAAAAAGTATAATAGGATGTCTGAAACTGGAAATAAAATTTCTAAACTAAATAAGAAAATATATCTTGTCAATGTACATGTCAATTTTATAAAATAAAACACAATATAAAGACACTAATGACTCCCCCAAGAGGGTCCTGACTTGGGCCTAGTTCCCTTATCCATGATACATCCCAAATTAACCAATAAACATTATCCATTTTCCCTTAAACTATCATGTAACCATGAAATCTCTACGGGTATAGATCAAGCATCCTGAGTAGGATGTGAGTTAAAACTCACTAGACCACCAACAGTGATGTCTAAAACAATATTTAGACAATAAAAATGAATGAAGTTGTATAAAGATTAAAAAACCAAAAATAAATTAAATATTTTACATTTATTAAATTAATATTTATTTAACCACATAACACCTGGGTTCCAAAGCCCACACAAACTCTTAATACATGTTTCAACTTGTTCCAGAGTTTGAATTTTCCCCAAGGGATATCGTATCTATAAATGTTATTTTTATGATTCCTTATCAGAATTCTTATCTAATAAAATGAATAAAAAATATAAATCAGTCATGCATGACTAATGTGAACAAAGGGATCTATCCTTAAGTGTCTAATTTTATTGAGACTAAATGAAGAATAATAACATTCTATTAAAAGTTAGAAGCTCTTATTGTCTTTTCCTTGGACCAACCCCAAGAGCACCCACAGTACGTTGGAAATCAAAACAAAATATCTCACGGTCTTCCTAAATTAAGGAACTCTTGATACATGGTAAATAAAAATATAATCTCTCACAAACTTCCTCCACAGAGGTTCTTACAGTCCTTTTAAAACCAATATGAAATCTCCCACGACCTTTCTTATGAAATCCCTCACTCAGGACCTGGTTAAAAAATATTCTACTCAATTCAAAACTAATAATAACCATGTTATATACAACCAATACCAATTTCAAAAATCATTCTATTAATTAATTCAATAATTAATTAATCATACCCATTTCCATTAATAAATCTAATGACTAATTATTCACATCAATCAAATTAATTAATTCAACAAATTAATTAATCACCCCAATTCCATTAAATTGCCCACATATAAATAGATCATATCAATCCATTTAATTAATTTATAAACTAATAAATACAATCCATCAATATCAATATATCGTAATTAACTCTACAATTAATTATTCTAATTCATAATTCAATATTTAACAATTAATTAATCAATTAATTATTCTAATTAATGAAACAAAATTCAATAATTAATTCCAAATTTAATAATTACAACTCAGGATTTAAAATTCAAAAATTACTTCAAAAATTAGTCATTTCAATACACAATTCAAAATTCTTATAATTAACACACTAATTAATTATCCCCAATTCAACAAATCAATAATTCAATCAAATATCCAATTACTCAATTAATTAATTGACCACATTAATTTATTCAAAAAGGAATTCCAATTGCGAATTGAACCCTATAAATTATAAAATCACATAAAAATAATTGATAAAAATACAATAGGATTTGAATAATAGACCACCTATATTGATTCATTGATAAACATTTTTCCAAAGAGAATCCCTAAAATTCAATAAAGCAACGGTGTAAAACGATATCCATATCTAAAACATAAATCTAGATTGAATCAATCATGATATATTCTATATAGATATAGATCTAAAATCCTAGATCTAGACCCATAAAACAATGTAAATATATAACAAAAATAGAGAATAACTTCCCAATAAAAAATAGAGAATCGAGGAGCTGGAATGGGAAAGCATCCAGGATGAGATCCTCCAATTGGGAGGGGTAAAAATCATTAATATCATCCTTGAATCACCAAGAATGGGTGCACAGTTTTCCCAGACCATGCTCCTAAACTATGAGTCAAGCATGAAATTCCCCTTAGTCTAGGGTTTTATGGTCTGTTGGGTTGGGGCGCAAGGTCAGGGAAGTCGTGCGCCAACCATGAATTTCCCTATTTCTTCTATTTCTCTGGAATTTACACCCAATCACTCCCCAAGGTAAATCCCAAATGAAAATTAATTAATACAAATCAAAATAGTACCTTTAAACAAGCCTGAGAAATTTTTTAGCAAAGGTAAGGATATTGCATTGGAAAACACTAAGCACCATTACAAAAAACTCATTATTTTCTCAAGATGAGATAATTGATGTGAAAGAAACATTAGAGAATTAATAACATTGATTATTAGAATGTGGATTTTCAACACATCAATAATAAAAATACTTTAAATATGGATCCTAATAAGAATGTCATCAAATAAAATAGGGTATTCTATAAAAAATTAAATAAAAAAGAATATGTGATGAAAAATAAACAAATACTTGGAATAACATTCCACTAAAATTTGGAAGGAATTCATTTAAATTTAAAAAAATCATCGGTATCTATTCAAGAAAACAAATGTTTTTTTATTTTGATAAAAAGATGATAAAAAATTATCAAAATGGATTTTAATTCATCCTTCCATTGTTGAGAGATAGAAAAGGAAGTGTATATTATAAAACCCGATATATTATTTCATAGAAAAGATCTTGGATATGGGTATGGGTAAAAGAAGAAAATATATTAGTTAAAACAGTCCATAAGAGAATTGTATTCCAAGTTATATTCTTTATTTAAATCATTTAAATTCAATATCTGAATAGTGGACTGTAATCACTACATCAAATAAGATAAATATATACCATATATTTTATTTTTGTTTTTATAGATTATATGTCATTTAAAAGAAAATGAATAATGATTTAGTGATAATTTTTCTTTCTAAATGAATTATATAGTTGAGATATCCATTCTTAAATATATGAAATAATTCATGGGTTTCAAACATACTCAAAGGGAATATCATATCATTATTTTTCAATAGAATTATTCTCATTAACTTATGGAGATATTTGGTATAATAAATTCAAAATTGGTTTCTACCATGATTTCCGTGGTAAACAAATATATCTAGGGATAAATATAGAAATTATTTTTATTCTAGAAAGTATATTAAACATATTAGGATGTATATATACTTTACTACTTCATGAAAAGATTTACTATTTACTTTTACACTATTTTCCATATGTCAAATTTCGATAAAGTAATCACATCTTGTCGATACAAATAAAAATCCTTGAAATTTAAAAAACATTGAGAATTATTAATATATATATATATATATGTGATATAAATGGATGTGTAAATATATTTGGAAATGTTGATATTTATTATTCTATAAATGTGGATGATATAAGAGAAACATCTGGTGGTGTTTTATTTCAAGGAGAAAGGTATGTGGCAAGGAATGTAAGGAATCAATGATCAGTGACCTTAAGAACTACCCAAGTGAAGTATTATACTAAATACCATCAAAAAACTCATTTGAAATGAATGAAATCTTAATTATAATATCCCAAGGTTAATTTAATGTTTTTTTCTCATTATACGTGAAAATTAAGGTGACAACAATCTATCAAGAAACCCAGTTAATCTTTCTTTGATCAAAGTACATTGATATCATGTACCACTTTATCAAGCATTTGTGGGGAATATGTTTTATCTAAACTAATATAAAGGGATTGATTTAAATTAAATAGGTTCATTATGTAACTCCAAAAACAATTTATTCAAGGATAAGGTATAGTGATTCTATCCCCTCTCTTCTTTTATTTGGAATTTTTATTGACAATGGGCAAGTATAACGACATAAATTCAAAGAATATTTTTATCCTTGAAGGAAAAAAATATATATATGGAGTTTATAAATTTTTAAATCTATGTGTTTAGTTTTTGTTATGGTGAAGTGTGTGAACTATTATAATTTTTTAATTGAGAATATGTGTCATATGTTTGTGTTTTTCCAATGAAGGAATGGTTTTTAAGAATTTAAATGAATGGGAAGCGAAATATGTTGACTATTTTTAAAAAAAAGTTGTTGTGAATTGCCCTAGTGGTATATTTTTTATTTCTCCATAGTTATTGTGTTATAGATCATGTATATTGACAATATATTATAATGGTTGAATGATTATTCATTTATTAGTTAAAAGGTTGGCCTATGTTAAATTGTTGAAAAAACTTTTTTGGTTATGCTATTTTATCATAATTTCACTGAAATTTTTGGATAATATGGTTTAAAATAAGTTATAAAGTAGGGAATATTAGGACCAAAATGTTAAGTAATATTATTGAGACCTAAATTTTCTAATACAATGAGGTAACTCCAAATATTATTTATTTAGAGGACTTTATTGGTGTGACGCTAAATTGAATTGGATATGATCCAATGACATGGTATTGGTTTTAATTAGAAATGGATATTTTTATTATTTGAATCATATTCTATATCAAGCGATTCATGATGTTTTAGAAAACGTTAGGTTTTCTTGAAACTTGAAAGATCATGGAAGATGTGAAGATATGAATAGATGGATTTTAGAATGTTTTTGGTTTTAAAAATTAAATCATTTTATAATGTAGGAGGACACACAATAATACATTATGTAAAATATTAAAATTTACAATATTGACATTAAATCACATAGTAACATAATTTTTCATGTTTTTATTCATTTATAAATCATATTATGTTTTAACTAATAATTAATGTATATATAAATGTTTATTAAAAAAATATATTATTTATTAAATAAAAAACTTTTATTTTGAAACATGAAGTATAAAAAATTTCAACAGAAATTCAGAATCAAAATTGCATTTTTGGATAATATTTGAACATAGTATAACATATCTAATATAATAATTATCCAACTATGAAAAGTTTAAAGGAACTCACATGAACTTTTATAGAGTGTTGATCTCTATTAAAAATATAATGTTCCACTTCACCTCTTGTAATGTACCTGAACATGCTCGATTCGTTAATTTATATTCAAATGTGTAAGAAAAATGTTATATAAAATACCAATGTTTTTGTTATATGAATATTACATCCCGGGATGAATATACCAAAATTTTAAGCATCATGAAGAACTCTCCATACAAATTTATTTTTTAATTTTATATTATCCTATCTTATCTTGGGGTATCTTATGCTTCTGAGATATTTTAGTGAAAATCTATATATTTCTATAAATTTTATTTCTCTGGATAGATTATATAACTATTTGGAGAAAAATATGTCGATACCCATATGAAAGTAGGTTTTGAGGTCATTTCTTTAGTTCATGGTTATTATACACATGTAGTGCACATTTTGGTCCTTTTCATACGGAGCTTAGTGGAATCTTTGTATGAAATTTGGGATGTCTGATTACTAGAACATAGCTTGAACATGGTTATTGGAAACCATTTGATATGTTTGTATATGGTTTACAGCATCTTATAGAGTAATGTTTTATAATCTACACATAGTTTCCAACATGATTATCCAAACCATATGAGGTATTTTTTCATAGGCAGTGTGAGTCACACGGTTGGCACATGGTTTAGTAAATTATATATCATAACTGTGTGATATTCCTAGTTTTCACTTAATACTGAATTTATATTTCAATTCATGCATTATTTTTTTATTTTTAATCATTTTTATCCTCTCTCATTTTTACAGGGATAAAGTACACATGGGAGAGCTTATTTCTTCTTTTCTTTTTCAATTCTATACTCATCTTCCCATAGACTCCAATATGTTTCATTTTGTAAGCCCTTACTCCAACATTATTCTTCTATTAATCCTCTCTAATTCCCCAATCCCTTGATTATTCACACTTTCATGAACCTTAAAAAATTTTTAGGTTTATATTAGGGTTTTTAATGATTATGATGAAGGGTATTTGGAAGTTTAGGGGTTCATAAGGGCCCTTTAGTTCCCTTATATGCGTTTTTTTTAAAGTACACAATGTTAGATTTGTTTCCACTTGTAAATGGTGGGTGATTCCTTCAATTTAACTCATAATGAATGTAGTAAACAACATGGGTAATGAAATTGTTTTTCTTAGAAAATTAAACTATAGTGAAACACAAGTGATATGTTAGATATAGTTTGGAAAAAATTTTAACACATAGAATGGACTTCTGGTATGACAAGTGTTCATTGAAATTTCTAAGTAGATCTTTTAAATGGGTTTAAATAATTTAAATGGATGATTCAAAAAGTATTCATTTTAAAGGGGTTTTTTGGTGTTTAAATAAAATTTTATAAAAATAATTTTGTTATCACTTCTATTTAATTTTTTTTAACACTGAGTATTGGTGGTGTGTTAAAATTTATTTAAATGAAAATTGTGGTAAAATTATTTATTTATCAATAAATTCAAAAATATGGCCAAATAAATTGATTCTAATAAATGTTTTGAATTGATTTTATAAAATGTGTAAAATTTTAAAAAATCTAGATCCTATTATGAAAGCCATATTATAACATTTAATGGTTTATTTTATAAAACATAAAATCACCTCATTATGACCCATATGGCTGATCCCTCACATCCCTTAGTTGATTTCATCAAAATATTATAGGTTATTAAATAACCAATATAAGTGAAAATATAGTTTAGCATGTGTCTATATGTTGGTATAAATCATGGATGTTGAGTGATCTCAGACTCGTGGTATTTTCATTCTTTGATGATGATTTCATAAATCTACTAGTTTGATGAGACTATTGAGATATGTTGGTTCTTATAGATTGTACTAGAGTTTGTTTTGGAAGATTGGATCATGGAAATCGAGTAATCAAAAAATACTCATGGCCCCTTGGCCCTTCTCTTGTTGATTGTTGTGACTCAATCTCTTGGATAATTTGTATTCCCCTAGTTGAATTGATCAAATTGTGCATTTTTTGTTGAAAGTGTTATGTTTTATTAATACCTCGGTGCCTGTTTAAGAATATATTTCACTGAGTGTGTGTTTTGTTACATAAAAATAGATTTCTAGAATGGTTTCTAATGTCGGGATTGAAAATTAAAATTTTGGTTAATTCTTAAAATTGGATTAAGAAAATTGTTTTCAATAAGTATATTTACAAAAACATTATTTATAAGAAATACTAAAATAAAAGTGATTATTTTACCCTTATTATATTTAAAATGGTTGCATTATTTTAGAAATGATAATGTTGAATGTTATTATATTATTTTAAGAGAAACATAGGAAAATAATATTTTATACATTATATTCAAACAATAATTTTATAGACTTTATTATGAAGGTAATTTTTTATAATCCTTGGCGAGATCATTCTAGGAATTTTTATCACTCATCCTGCATATATATTGATCCCGGGGTGAGTATGAAACTCTTATTTATCTCTTTTAGGTTACAAGATTTATTTCCATCCATTGAGGATTGGTTTGGTCCATTGATAAATGATTGGACTTTGTGAGTGACAGGTGGTCACTAGTGGTTTCGTTATTGTGGTTCACAGTTCACTTCCTTTTTTACTTTGGGATGTTGTATTAGCCACTTGGAATGTTTTATTATTAACTTCCGTATTGTTTTCACTTTCTTTTATTGTATTTATTTCTTAAATTTATTTATTAAAGGGTGTTTTTAATTACATATTTGATTATTTATCCTTATATTTTTATGTTAGGTTATTTTATTATAAATAGGTTAAACCACTCCTAAAAGTAACTTCTTCACAACTAGAAACTAGTCCCTACACATTAGGGATCAGGAATACTATTCATTCATAGTGGTGGATAGGGTTAGGTTATGTGTTGGGTCAACCTAGGATGATTCATTACAAATTATATCAGACCATTGGTTCTTATTAGGGTCCTAGGTTATTATAATAACTCTATTTTTATTTTTATTTCTCATTGTAGGATTGTTTTAGGATTGTCATTGAGAATTAGGAGGGAAATCATGAACAATTTCCTGATCAAAACACTTCCTGATGGGGATTGAGTCTCCATGGGTAGATGTAGTTTATTTTATATTTTTTTATTTTTATTTTTTTTATACTCATTGGTATTATTTGAGTTTCCATGGTGGGTTTTTTTAGATTTTAGAATAAAAAATTTGTTCATCAGAGTAGGTATGATTATACATCCTAATAAACCTATTAGTGATTGAATACATTGTCTTACAAATGTCTTGAAAATTGTGACATGACTGGCACATGGCTCATCCAACCCAATTGATGTTTCAATAATGGTTTTTAATAAATACTTGTCCATAAACATTACCAAATATTGTAATTTTAGACTATAATCACTTTATTGCATTTCAAATAATCTTTTCGGTTTAGATATTTGAGATTTAGGTCACAAATATTATATAACAAACCCGTAACTTAAAAATTTGACACATCTACATAGTACCAATTTTTTCCACAATATAAAACTTTTAAAAAAATACATCTTTTTTTATTAATAACCTCAATGAATATTTTCTGGACTTATTCTTTGTTATTTATGATCCACACACCCTTTTAAAACCTTTATAAATATAGGAAGATACTAAAATTTTTATTAAGGGTGTATAATAAAGGAATCATTTATTCTAGTGAAACACATGAAAACTCATAAATATTTTTCCTTTATCACTATATTCTACCAGCCTATGAATTAAATCATTTCCATAAGAAAAGACAAATTTTTGTCATAAATATATTTTCTAAAAGAGATCAAAAGAAAATAAAATCCCTTTTAGGAACCGTATAGAATAATATTAATAACTCATGTTAAACAAACTTATAAAATAATTGGAGCTCGGTTAAATCCATATAGAAACCTCTATAATATGATCTCTCCTTGCATATGAATACTAGGAACATTAAGAAAAGTACTGGGGAGATATAATTGGGATCTCCAATCATATAATCTATATCTGGATCACTTGTTCATGATATATAATTTTCAAGTACCATATCATTAATAATCAATTTAATTATTTCACCTTTTCTTCATAAACCATCAAGGAACTCTTTTGAACTCATATGAAAAAAACATTCATATGTAAAAAAACTATACCCTTTAAAAAACATTTTCAAAATAACTAGATCCAAGGGAAAGAGGGTTTTCTACAAAGAAAATATGGAATATTTTAAAGGAATCTACTCATCAAATAATGGTAATTTTGGTGGGAAAAACCCCATTAATATCCTCTATGTTAAAATAAAATTATGTTTTTTCAATTTTTTCAAAATGATTGATAAAAAATTTTCATTTTTTAAAACCTTTGAATGAATAAGAAACCAGTGACATAAAATTTACATAATAAACAATTTATGTCTATATGAAACATCCGAAAATCATTTTAAGAATATATACATGTAATGAAATATTGATAAAAAAATATTTAAAACATTTAAAATGAGATTTTATGTTAAAGTGTCCATTACATTGGGGAGAATCCTCACATATATGATTTATTTTCTAGAATAATAAAATTATATAAATTATTTTCTTTATTAAGAACCCTTTCTAAGTTTATTATTCTATTCATTTTATTTATTACCTTGTTATTGTCAATTAATTAATAATTTAAGTTCATTTGGGACGTCTTGATTATTTTAGGGTCATATGTCTTTAATGGCATCAGTAGTTTCACTATGGTCAAAATGTTAATTATTAAATAATCTCCAAAACAATATGAATGAAATTTCTATAATTTTTACACATAAATTATAATTTTAACATTAACTATGAATGATTTTATGAAAAATTAATTGTGTTACATTCCTGGAGACATATTTTTATAAGTATTCAGGAGTAACATTTCCATTTTTTAGTGATTATATGGAAAGAAGATAAGTTTTATATTATAATTCCAAAATTATAATTTTATAATGAATACCATTATATTTCAGTAAATAAACTTATATATATCAACCATGTGATGTGCTAATTGAAAATGCATCACATCGCTTCGTGGTGGTGGTAGTCCACACATAAGCACGAACAACATTTTCAAGTTAAAATTGAATGATAAAAAATTAGATGATATTTTTTTAATTATAAATATGAAATTAATATGATATGTAAACATAAAATCTATCATTATAACAATCCATCATATTTGGGGAAAAAAATGAAGTACATCGATATCGAGATGGTAGTCTGTCATAACAAGATGGACGGTTTCATTTCCCATTTGTTGCAAGTGAATATAGATATTATGAATGAAATTAACATAAAAAATAGCTTGATATATGGAATTTATTGGTGATATAATTTCAAAGAGGTTCAATAATATTATAATGAGTAATAATATTAATGAAATAAAATCTATTGGTTCATAACTATAACTCCACTTAAAAAAATATCAATAGTTTAACACCTTAAGTCATATAAAATGGGTTTTTTATTAAAAAAATGGACATATAGAACAAGTTGTGGGATGATATAAAGGTTTTATGGATGGTAATGTTAGAGATATATTTTTAAAAATGGGAAAAGAATATAGGGGAGTAAGTTCCCATTTATAATTGTGGGGAGGAGAATTCTTGGACTTTCTTAAACTATTAAATTTATATAAATTACCCTTCAAGTTAAAATGGATACAAAATGATATAATTATAAAATAATATGATATTTATTGGAAAAAATCTCATAAAATAATTTTTTTTATTTTAGGTGATTTTTTTCACCCTTATGTATTTTTCTTCAACCCCTCATTAACCATTTTGACAATTACAAATATATCAAAAAAATTTACACTAAAAAAGTCAAGAAACCTACAATAAAAGTAAAATTAGGACATAAATAGAACATGGTTAATATTTTAAATTATATTCCATTAAATAACCCAATTTTAAGATTTTAGGGATTTTAACTCAATTAAAAAATTTATTAAACATAGATGTCATTAATAATATTTTTTTAATGTATAAAATATTATAATATTATTTTTTTAACTTGGGTAAAATGGTTCAAAAATGATATTTCATCAAATATAAATATAATATGGTCTTAATTAAGTAATAAAACTAAATTTATACATATTTATATATTATTTTTATTCATATATGTTTGTTTAACCCCTTGGATAACTAATTTTATCCTTAAATGTGGTAACCATGATTTCAATATTAATGGGTTATAATTTTTCTTATAAGGTGAAAATTGGATTATAAATTGAATATTTATGAAATTATAAAAAAATTTATAAACCAAATTTTTCATATTCAATATTGTTATAATTTTTAAATAATTTAAAAAAATATTATATAACATACATTATAAATAATTTCATTTTTACACTATTCATATAATTTGACATTGAAAATAATTTAATAGATAATTAAATAGAATATAAACAATTAAAACATAACTAACAAGTTATTTTTATCTATAAAATATATGGGATACAAATTTTCATTAAAAATTTCTAATTTTAGAGTTTTTTAATTTATTTAATTGATTTTTCAACTATTTGCACAAGCACTATGTTAGTGTTTTGTGAGATATTATGATAATTATATCAACACTAAAAATTTGAAATTAATTACCATTATAAAAATAATTATTTATCTTTTAAATTAATATTCATAATCAATAATAATTTTTTTGTATCATCATCAAAAGATATTATATATATTAAATGCAATAAAGTGTCATTTTTTACTTTATATTGACTAAAAATGGTATAAGTGTTATAATAAAAGAAATGTGTCATGAAATTGTCCAATTTTATTTTATTTAATATTAATGGTCAAAAATGACTTATCCAAGAAAATAAATAGAATTATTGGGGACTTTTTTGTTCTTTATCACATTATTTTAACCATAATTATCTGATTTACCTTTACTATTGTAACCAAAACATTATTATTATTTATATTCATATTGACCAAAAAAATAATCCAAATTAAGTTATTTATAAATATTAATTCCAAATATTATATATTGTTTTAAATATTAAATTGATATAATTTAAAAAAATTATTTAAAATTAAACCTTCAAATTCAATAAAAACTTATATATCAGAAAATGCGTTTTAAGGGCCAAAATGAACGTATAACAAAATCATGTATGATGGTGATTCAAATTTTATAAATATGATTATATATAAATAAATAAATCTTAGGTATCCTTGAAATGAAATTAAAATAATAATGGGTCTTTTAAATTGCTTAATTTAATGACTAAAATGACAGTTTTACAAAAAACGGTACTTTAACTATTCACAAAAAATCATTCATTTTAGAAAAATCCCAAATTTTCACCAAATGATAATTTTGGTATTTTCATATAAATTTTTTTTATCTTTTTTATCATGTTAAATTCCAAAAAAAATCATAAATTAATTGTAATATTCACACAAGAAAACAAATAAAATAATTTTGAGAAAAAACATATTTTTGAAGCATAAAATGACTTTAGTGGAGAATTAATTCCATTTATTCTAAGTATGAATCAATAAATTTTTATTTATTAGTCCCTTTATATATATGTATATATATATATATATATTTCATAATTGTTTTAATTCTATTCACACCCATTAATTTTATATCTCGGTAATAATTATAAAATTTAAATACTAATATATCTTGGTTTATTAAAACTTGAGGTTGTGTGTTTTATAAACTGTCAAATATTGTTTTATTTTAAAATAATGGGGTGTTACCCCCCCCCCAACCCCAATAAATTGTTTCCTTGAAATTTGAACTCGGTCTCTATAATATTTGATTTTGACATATGAAAATACATTTTTTTAAATCATATATCCTAAAAATATTTAATAAAACATCCTATTAAAAAAAGTTAAGTATGAATGTCATCAGAAATAACACATAAATATGTTTCCAACAAATTATAACATTTGTGGGATGTTAAAATATATATGTGGTGGAAGAATGTAACATACAAATAATTATGTACACTAATATAGAACACTTATCATAATAAATTTAATTATTGTTTGGAAGTCAATGAGGAAAAAACCATAAACTATTGAGGTTTAAAAAATTCAATTGGTTCATATGAATTGATGTTTATAGGATAACATATTTTTTCGGATCTTCTTTCTAGGGTTCAAAAACATCTATATCGTGTACAAAAAGAACAAAATGAAACATACTACCTTGACTAAAATATCATCCTTTAATAAATTTCCACTATAATCTTGTCAATAGCACCCAATTATGAGTATTCAAGATGATTTTTTATGCCTAAATCCCTAAAATCAACTCTAATGAATCACATAATGAATAAAATAACAACTTATTCCACTTTTCCTAATACATTAACCAAAACAAAAATTGTTAAGTTGTGATAAATCTCACAATGAATAGACTATGCAATGAATAAATACAACATTAATCTTCAAAAACTAAATAATAACACCCAAACATATACTTAGATAATTCTTAAAATAAATATCATCAAAATTAATCAAAATATTCTCTACATAGATGAAGGCCAATAAATATTATATATTTAATTTAATATTCATCTCGTATTAATTTAACATTTATCTCCAATACATATTATCCACTCATAACATAATATACAAAAACTATATTTTCCTTAATAATATAATATCCAAAATAAGATAATAATTTCCTTAAATAACCTGAATCACCATAAATCCAAAATATAATTATGAATACTTCGAAATTATAATTCATCCATTATTCCAAAAATAAAAATACGATCTTAACCAAAAGTATTATTATTTAACTCACCAATATAATTTCATAAAATAGTGAACGTATTCATAAACAATAATAATGAAATATTCACTAAAAAACATTCCAATCTAGTGGTTATTTATATGATAAAACATTTGTTCCAAAAATCAACTAAATCATTTTCTTTCAATTTTTTTAAAAAAACAATGTAATTCTAACCTTGACATCACATAGGAAATTGGTAGGTGATGCATGCATGTTTCCCTTCTGTTGTGCATTCACACCCCACTACCTTTCCAGATGTGATGAGATTTTTTCTTGCTTATAGGTTTTACTTTTACTAAAAATATTTTAATATGATTCCAATCATGATACCAGTGTAACATTTTTAAATTAAAACATGTTTTTCCCTGAATAATGTTCATTAATTGAAACATGACCTCTTCTTTTTTATTAAAAAAATATAGACCCAATGAAAATTTCATAAAAATGTTGGATGAGCACAAAAATCTCATTAATGGATATAAAATAAAAATATATATATTAGTCCAATGAAAAACATTAAAACCCATAAAATGATTGACTTAATCTCCATAATCATTGTGCGTATGACGTAAATAATAATCTCATGAAAAACAAAAATATTAACTCAAATAAAACCTTTTACTCCACTAGAAATAAAATAATAAATATAGTATGAATCATAGAGCATCATTTTTATAATCTATGTTAAAATTGTGTTAGAAATAATATAGGGCCCAAATCCAGAGTGCTGGGAGCTGGTGTCTGCTACCATTACATTTCTATGATTACAAGTAATCCAATACTGAAGGGTTATAGAGTTTAACAGTCTTGGAAAATGAGATAAATCCATGAGTCTTGTATTACAAATTAATACTCTCATTAAAAAAATATTTTGTGGATAACTTTATTCACTCTAGTATATCAATACATATAATTCATAGTATTCTTCTTGAATTAATGAGGAATGTAAAAAAATAATGGTGATCACAAAAAGCACAGTATGGGTAAATTACAGTGGAAGAAATAATTAATTAATGAGAATAAAATTATGTGAAGGAAACTAACTGAATGCATATTCCATGTAATCAAAAAACTGATAAGGAAGTGTATAAACAATATGGTAACTTAAATAACTGAAAACAAATTCCATTTAAATAACTAGATAATGAAAATTAAAAATGGAAAGGTATGAAACTGAAAACCCATTCTATTTAATCAATAAGTTGAGAATAAAATGAATCCATAAATATGTCGATGAAAAATATCATTAATAAAAACCAAATGAATAGAAATGAAGGAAGTGATTAATTATTGGACATCAAGTATCTAGAACATAAACCACTATAATTTTAAGATCTATACCAAAGATATTTTAATACTGTGGGTAGAAACCAATCTATTCTACTTGAAAAAAAACTTAAATGGTTTTTCACAGACTAATTTTGTCTCATGAAACTACCAATGCATCATGGGTTGTTATAAATTTTGGGCCCCACTCGTCAATGTATGTCCAAGATAATCCTCACATATTGAATAATAAATTTAATTCAAAAAAATGGGCCTTATTAAATATCCATATTAACTAAAAGATATGGATGTATCAATATTTACCAAAATAATAAAATGATATTCAAAGTAAATACCCAAATAAAAATGGTATACGGTTCAGAAAATAATCATATCCATGAAGTATGATATTTGTATTTAGGGGAAATACAATATCAAATGATCATATGAGATGGAATATTTCAATAGAAACTAAAAGAATCCAAGAAGTGAATATAAATATTACCCCTGTCCAAATCCATCATAAGCCATCTAGAGGAGGAATACGGGTGGTGTTAATAAATCATATCCAATTTGCAGTAAAAATAAATCTATGTTGTCATTTATTAACATAAATACCATAAATGATCCTCTAAAAACACTCCTGAGAAAATTATCCTTTTTATTTTGAAAAACATTCGGACAATCCGTTTCGTTAAAAATCACTTTTAAATACGTTTTCTTTAAAAATAATCCTTTTAAAAATTCTAAGGAATATTTGAATAAATTATGGAAAGTAAATCCATTCATGTCATAGGAGGTAAATATAACATCCCTTCATCATGATAAAAATGTTATAAAAATGTATAGTTTGGAAAATAACAAGAAGATTCCTGGGAAATCATTGGAAAAAGAAAAAAAGGTAATTACCTTTAATAAATCATTTTAGAATGGTCAAAACATTGTTGAAAACCTTTTTATAAAATAGGTGTTTTATAATAAACCAAATTCTCTGACCAAATAGAGAAATAAATTGTGGTTATATTAAAAACATTTTTGGAAACATTTTGAGTACAAACGAATTGACAAATGATACTCTTAGTTGACAAAGGTCGTGAATAATGAGAGGATAATAATCTGAAAGTTTTTATTGAAAAATTATCCAATAATTTTCTCAGAAATATATTCAATTGTAAATAATCTGGAGTAAAATGATATTAAAATGTAAACCCTTGAAAATATTATAATGTTGATGTGAGAATCAATAAATGAGATGATTATTTCTAACAACTATAAATCCACATATATAAGTGGAAATAAATAAATATATCTTCAAAGTTATTATACACATAATCATATAATATTAATTACAATGAGGTAATTTTATAACCTAAAGAAAAAATGGGTTGTGAAATTATTTTCCACTTGGTAACTTTTAACTCAAATCTCATTAGATGATATAATTCAAATTGAAACTAAAAATATCATGAAGAATGAATGAATAAGGATATTATATAATAAATAATTAGTATTTTCAAAAAATATATGAAATTGATTTAGTATAAATAAATTTATTCTTTCAAGATAACATTCACAATCACAAAAGGAAGTTGTATTTCAATGATAATCCTTAAAAATGTTCTCATGGAGATTAATTATTAAACATTCCATTGTTCCCATAATAAATTGAAACAAATTAATTAAAATCTCTATGATGGAATATAATTAAATTAAACATATAATATCATGATATTTAATAGATTAATTTCATAACATGTTAAAGTTAATTATATACACCATATAAAAGAAACTTGGTACCTAATGACAAATAAGTCTTAGTGGAATGAAAATTAAGACAAAGTCTATTTCCTTGATTTTCCTTTTGTGAGAATGGTCATTAAAATATTTAATAATGGTTTTAATAGTTTCAATAGCTTATTTACTAACTTTATTCTTGTTTATAATATCTTATTACCCATTTTATAACTATCTTTTATTATTTTCACTATTCCTTATGTTAATTCCCTAGTATTTCGTGTATGTTTTGACTTTTAACATATTGTTATTCCTACGTAGATCATGATTTAATAAACTCTGGGATGTAAACCAATATGTAATTATATATATCAAGTATAAATTTTTATATTATAATATTTAATATATAGAGACAAGGAATGAAATTCACCATTCATGGAGACGGTAGGTTGTATGTACGTAAGAACACAACTCTCAGTTATTTGTTGTATTAAAAGAATGAAAATCAAATTATAAATGTATATTATAATTAAATTATAATATAAATGTCTTATATTTCACATAAATTCATTAAAACTATACTTTATACATTCTATGTATATTTTGAATTAGTTACATTGCTTTGAGTTGGTGGCGGTCCACATTTCCACAAATAATGTTATCATATTTCCAAAAAACAGAGTGCATAAATCTATGTGTTATAAAAAAATTAAATAAGTATAAATACATTATAAATATCATATATAACATATATTAACATATTTTTCATCATAATTATCTATAATTATAGGTGTCCATAGAAAAATGAATCACTTCGTTTCATGAGGTTGTAGTTCGTCAAACGCATAAACTGAAAGTTTTATACCCATTATATTGAAGTGTGTGTAAGTGTAGGTAGAAAATTTAACATAATAATATATAAGTATATTTATTGTACTAGTTTTGTTCTATAATTATTTATTAATAACAATTGAAATATTTGAGAAATAAATAAATCTACAGATCATGAGGAAGGATGTTACCTCTTAATCGGGTAACTTCTTTTGGTTTGGATCAAAGGAATTCCATGTATGATATATGATAACGGTGAGGCTTATAGGTTAAGGGTATATATTTTTAGGAACTATTTGGAAAGATATTTTTCTTTACAAAGGGAATTTTTATTTTTGAGGAAGTGGAAAAAGAGTATGACAATTTATAGTGGAGTATTAGTGGCACTCTTGTAAATTTGGGAAAAGAGAATTTCACCCTTGTTTCTTCCATTTTAAGTGGATCCAATAATGGTACAAAGTATATATAATGGGTTATTGGCTCTATTAATGGCTATAAATTTTATTTTGGAAAATTTTATAGGTCACTGCACCCCTAAAGATTATGGATTATTCCCTTACTAATCTAATTTTTCTTTTAATCATTGTAACTAATTTTAATCACTTTCTCTAATGTTTTTAATCAAAAACTATGTTCAATTTACTAGAACCTATAATTTAATCTAATTTTAATTTTTTAATTCATTTTTCATATTCCAATCACATAAGTGGAAGAAATTAATTTAAATTTAATCCCACATACAAGAAAACAATGGGGGTTTTAAAAGAAAAAATGATCAAAAGTTTGAAAAGTTATTATATAAATTTTCAATGTAAAATAGATTCAAATGAAATAAATTGGATTAATTAAAAAAAAATTAAATTATAGCCATTTAAAAATATAATTTATCCTTTTAAATAAATAATATAAAAAAATAGTTTGGAATTAAAATTCATTATCTTCACTATTCATTAAAAATGAAATTTCACATAAAAATAACAAAAAATCACCATAATCTAATTTTTATGATCCTATTTCAAAGATAAATTTTTTTTTGTATAAAATATATAAAATTACTACAAATTGTGTTTAAAACATGTTCTCCATTAAAAGGTGGTAAATGTTCCTTTATAAAAATATTGGTTTTTATGTGTAGAATAAGGTTTTTTATAATCTTGTGCATATCAAATTGATTGGATGAATATACTAAATATTTTATTAAATATATAATATATTACATAAATATTACTCAATAATTATATTTAAATTATTATATTTTGGTAAAATAGCATTATGGGTATAAAAATAGTTTTTTATAAAAACATTCCCTTTATATTCATGTGGTTTTATATTCATTTATAGTTATTTTGTAAAAAATGAATTAATTTTTTATATGTGTAAATCATATATTTTCATAAATTATTAATACTATTTATAACAAATAATTTAATGGCTATATTATATTCCATTAAATTAAATAATAATGTTTTTATAATATATTGTTGTTCAGTAAAACCCGATCTTGTGTGTAATGAAAGCCATCGAAGAAACTCGTTGTTGGGTGAGACACATTATAACTCGGTATCTCTTATATTGTAAGTTATATCATATATTAAATTTACTTGAAATTGTACATATATTTTGAAGTATCATTATTTAATATTACCATAAGCGCTTGGTGTTGTCTTTCATATATGCTATCGAATACAATGTTCTTACTTTATAATTTTAGAGAACTAAAAATAAATAAATCTTAATTAATTATATAGGGTAAACCACATGAGTTAACTCTATCATTCTCACCTATGAAAACACAGAACATTACCCAATGCATTGGGAAGCTATAATGGGGGTCACCCATCATATAAGTTAAATCAAGATCAAAATATCATTATATATATTGTTTAATTTCCATATAGTGAGTAAAATATTTATATTTTATACCTTTTAATCATTAAACCCTTGATGAACTATTTCAAACTTTAATGATAAGCATTTTCAAATATCAAAAAACTCATTCCATTTGAAAGCACATTTTAAAAATACCCAGAACAAATGGAAATAGATTTTTTCTTTGAACAAAATATGGAATATTTTATATTAATCCAAGAAAAAAATAATAGTTATGGTGGCGAGAAAATCCATTGAAACCATAAACATTAAAATTAAATTGAAGTTTTCCCTTTTTAAAAAATATTTAGTAAAAATATTCCATTTTCAAATACCATTTAAAAATTTAAAAAATACGCCTAAATTACCCATAATAAATCATTAATGTTCAAATAAAAACAAAAGAAATATTTACCCAAATGTGGATGTGGAAGATAATAATTTAAAAATAAATCATGAAAACATTTAAAATGTTGTCTTCAGTTAAAGTGTCCAATAACTCAAGTCCGGATCATCTTGTACTTTCTTTATATTCCTAAAAAATAAAATGAAGCTAATTATTTACTTTATTAATAATCTTTTTCAGGTATATTGTTCCTTTTATTTTATTTACTACCATGTTGAATTTAATTACATAATCATCAATGTTTATGTGGGATGTTTTGTTGATATTCGGAACATATGTCTAAAATGACATCGGTGGATTAAATATTCCAAAATAGTTTATCATTCTATAATCTCCATAAAAATATTCTTGAAATAATTATTATTTATATATAAAAATTATAATTTTAAACCCAATCATGTGATATAGTTTGGAAAACCTAAATTCATTGCAATCATAGAGATGGTTAGTCATCGGTACGCATGAGTAAAATTACCATTTTTTAATAATCAAGATGGAATGAAGGCAGGTCTTAGTTTTCCAATCTATAATTATAATTATATAATAAATAACATATTAATAATTTATATAAATAAATTTATATAATTTATTTGATATGATGATAGAAAATGAATCTCACTTCTTAGTGGAGGTGGTGGTCAAAACTTATGCCTGAAGGACGTTATAATTTGTCAATGGATGGAAGGGTAATAAATTAAATGACATATTATATTTTCAAAATCATAAATAGGTCATTAAATCATATATGAGCATTAAATAAATAATTATAAAATTCTATTAGAAGTTGTGATGGAAAAGGAATTACTTTAGTTTGTGAGTCAGTAGTCCCCCTTACATGCAAAGAATAGTTTTATTTCTCATATTGTGGAAGATGAGATAGATATAAAGAATTAAATTAACATTAAAGCAACTAAGTATATATAATATAATGGTATTATTTTTTCAAAAAGTTTTAGAAATATTTTAAGGAGTTCGAATAAGAAATAACACAAAATCAATTTGTTATGAACTACACCTCTTCTTCATAAAAATATCTTTTTCTTTTCACCTTAATCCATATAAGGTTGGTATTATTCTCAAAATAAGACCACTATAATGTGGGGAGTTATGTTAGGAAGGGATTTTTTAGGAATTTGTGTGATATATGGCCATGAATTAGGTCGGGTTTCCATCTGACTCGACACCCTACCCGGTCTGCGGCATGTCTTGAAGGGCATTCTCAATCCACACAAGCTAGCAACTAGTGTGGGGAATCAAGGAAACCACTACGTGAATGATTTTTCCAAAATAAATATGATCATATAATACTAAAAAACAATAAGAAGAACCAACAAAAATAGGATCTCAAATAAAAACACAAAACTTGTTTAGTTACGACTGCTTAACAAACGGAAAACTAGATAAAAAAATGAAACTCAAACAAAAAAAAACTTCTACTCATGTGATCTCCATGTGACCAAATGGTATCCACCATCTACAAACCTACCTCTTATAAAGGAAAATCGAACTACATACATGAACCTACAAAATGGAACTGGTCTACCGACACCAAATGGTGCAAGTATGGTGTTAGCTAAACAACTCAGTATGAAACCACTAAAGAATCAATACATTTCCTTTCTCGAAATTAGTCCACTGACACTAGTTTTTAATACATGTATAAAAATAAGTATTTCATATTTCGATAAATAAACACATTTCCAGATTTTCAAATAAAAAACACAAAATCCTTCATTTCCAAAGAGGCTATCATTTTGGAGACCAAATACCGAACAAGAAACCCAAGAAAACAATACCAGGTTGTTCTTAAAATAAATAAGTAGTACAAGACAAAATAAAAAATCCCCAAAAATTACATAATAAAATTCAAGTTATTAACCATGAGAATTTATCAAAACTCCCTTCAGTGATCCCAAGATGTACTCTATTCAGATCCACCTAATGGCATATAGTGAAAACTTATATTCTATAACCAACTGGTCTCCA
This sequence comes from Viscum album, assembly GCA_963277665.1. Taxonomy (NCBI): domain Eukaryota; kingdom Viridiplantae; phylum Streptophyta; class Magnoliopsida; order Santalales; family Viscaceae; genus Viscum; species Viscum album. Next base: position 1,185,506 of record OY728148.1, on the reverse strand, counting down.
TCAACTGACCAATCTAGTGGAATATCCCACCTAGCCTATCGTCACATCTATGGGGTATCAACCCATCAAATCAGGTTTGATTAGTAAATTTCACTCAACCCTTTGAAATATGACCAAGAAACCCATGGTAAATGTATAATTTTTATGTATGAGGCCCTCAAACATGTGACTAACCTTACATATTCTCACTTTGCTTTCCTTCCCCAAACATGGACACCACCTATATGATAACCCATATAAGGGAATATCGAATAGGATTTTCCATTATATATATATATATATCACATCATAAATGGTTCCAACCGGGTCATGTCATCATATAAACATTCGACCCTTTCTATAAAAACATACCATTTTTTCAAACAAACCATTAAGATTTCCAAATCCAACCACTTTTTTTCAAAAACAATTTCCCAAATTTTCTTGAATAATGCAAGCCTATAAAATATACAAAATGGGACTTTATACAAAACATTCTCCCAAAACATGTCTCAATTTACAAAAGGGTATATCTTTGAAGATTTAAATTGAAACCACTTTTGGAAATAACACAAAGGAACCAATATACTATTTAGAAACCAAGGAACCCTTTTAAAACAATGTTTCAAGGAAAACACTATTTTAAAGTGTAGTCTTTAATTGAATTCTCCATCTGTGTGTGCACCTTGAGTACCATTTAATGATCCAAAATCAAAGGTAACACTCTAAATTTCTATGAAAACATCCAAAACCATTTTTTGAACCACCACATTCTTTTTAAACCAAACCCATTAATTTAATAAAATTTAAAGGGAATAAATAACTCTTTTAAATGACCATGGTAATCCTTCCAAAACATTTCACTATAACCATAGAGTTATAAAAATCACCAAATCACACAAAAAATGCCAAATCCACAATCCAAACACTTTATATAAACATTTTTATGTGTCAACCCTACCAAAATCAACTAATTTTTCTATCAAAGAACAACTCACATTTTCTCGAACACATTTTGTATATATACACATAGGCATAATCAGGGAATCACTTCAAAACCCATTTTTACTAATTTATACCAATAAGAAAACATTATAATAAACTAACCATATGCATTATAAAGGTGTGAATCATGATTAAAAGTTAATTAGAAGAACCCAAGAATAAAAATAATGCACCGAAAAGTAACGGTATAGATACACCATCCTCAATGTTGTGTGAATGTGATGAAACCTTAAGTGAAGGGAGAATTAAGCCCCACAGACGATCCACACACCCTAAAATCCAAACAAACACAACCCAAACAAAAACCTTAGCCAATAGAGTTAATACAAGAGATAAATCCCTAAAATAAAACTAATAAATCAAGAGATGAAATTAAAATGTGAAAAAGGACAAAACCCATAAACTCTTACCTTAGAATCGAAGGAGAAACACCAAGGAGGGTGAGGGGAAAAGAGATTTGGGGTTTGGTACCCCTTAGTTTTCCAAAACCTTAAAAGAGTGTGGGGATTGGGTTAGGGTAATATAAAAGGAGGGTAAATATGGTTTTTTGTCATTTTAAAAATCTGAACATATCACACAATTTGGCTTCACAATTTACTAAACCATGCGCCAACTTTTTAGTATCTTCTTCCATAGAAGGAACTGAATGCAAGAACATACCAGACAGCTTGATCGACCCTGTAAAAACCACATGGTAGTTTCTATCCAATTCCAGGGCCAACATTACTATTACTTGGGATGGGTTTCTTGGTTTCCATTAATCGTTCTTTGCCCGTGCATAGGCCAAAAATCACCCGAACTCTGAAAATTTTAAAATTTTCAACTGAGTATCAATCTAAACCATGAGAAAAAAATACAAGATCAAGAAAAGAATAAAATAAAAAATTATCCAATATCTAGGTCTGGAAATTCTCTTCCACACAGACACATTCATCCCCCATAAATTCACCCATCCAATAGATGATCAAAACATGAATCCATGACCAATTAAAATTGAGAGAAACTATAAACCTCACTGTGAACTTTCACTATGCATGTCATGCTTGACCAATCAAGAATAATCCACATCACATGAATGAGGGGGAGAACACATAGTGGTTCTCCCCACCATAATAATTCAACTAACATGTCTCCTTTATAACCTAAACAACACCACTAAAACATAAACAGGAAACCCATTACATAGAAACCCGGAAAACTACGACATCGAGATGAATGAACTTCCTACAAGAACCAAAAAAACCTCTACAGAAGGGTGAATAAAAACACTACTAGAACTATAAATTATCAGTTTGATCGAAGACACCCAACACAATGGGAGGGTAAACTCATGACAAGAAACTCAAACTGAACAGAAAACTAGAAACATCATCCATTAATTCTACAAAAATCAAGCATATTTAAATTAGAACCACTAAAACTGAGACAAACCCACACAAGGGATAAACACACTCAAAGAAAAAACAAAAAATTCTAGAATCCACTTTTTTATTACCACAACCACATAGATATCTAAAGAACAAGTTCATCTCACTTTTATAATGGAAATATTAACTCACAATAGTATAAAAAGAATATAATATGTAAACATTAAATTTTTCCACCTAAACATGGGAAATAAAAATTAGACAAGGTTATAACACCCCTGTAAACTTCTAATTGTCTATGAGCTTCACTCTGCGGAATGTGGCTGGAACCTAGAAGAATGAAGCATCTACTACATCAAAATAAGGCATTGGTATCCTAAGATCACAACGGCTTCTTCAGAAAATTTTTCCTACACAAATTCTATAGATGACCAAGGTTACAAAAACAATGACATTCATTTGGAGAGTTTTAAATAGAAAAATTCAAATACATATTTCAATAGATCATGTTATGACACATCTAAAGATTAAAAAATTAGCTACTTGAAATGTTCAACATTGGCCTTCACTGTCCACCAGCCTTGTTGAATACTCATGAGCTCTCCCCTTTTCCTCAACTTCACCACCTCTATTATAAATCATCAAATAAAGATAGACATAAAAACATTCAACATAATACCAAATTTCATTGATTGAAGGGAAAATAACTCCCTTTTAACCAAATTAGGACCCTTAAATTGGACCAAAACAGCACTAACACTAACATATTCAAAAGTTCCCAAAAATATGAAGACACACTCAAAATCATTAATCCACACCACTGCCTATAGTTGTCCCCAATCACCATGATAAATAGGAAACACCTTATATGAACTAGAAATTGGGAATGATTCATTATGAACTTTTTGGACATTTCTGGGAACCATATTTTCAATGAAAAAAATACAAACCCAATACTAGAATCAAAGAAAAACACAATCAAAAGAAAAATCTCGATCCAAATCAACAGGCTCACAAGACAAACAAATAACAACACAACTAAAAAATATCATTTCAAAATCCCCTTTCCATTTCAAATTTTCAAAACCACCTTATCTCAAAGAAAATTTCCAAACAAAAATACCACTTTTCCCAAAACTAAACACCCATTCTAAAACAAAAATAACATTTCTGAAATCATTTTCCTCTTTTGAACTCACATTGGAAAAATAAGGATAATCATCTGATCTCAAGTACACACCCTTTAAATCCTATAAAATATTGCATCTGTGTTCATCAATTTTCATCCATATGTGCCAACATGAACATTCCACTCATACCCACACACATTTGAAATTTCATAAGAAGCACCTAGGGCCATTCTTTCAATTTCATCTTCGAACCCAATGATTCACCCAGTTTACAATCCAAAACACATTTTTCTTAAAACCCATTTTCCAATTTCAAAAGAAAATGAAAAAAATTCATTTTTCATTCACAAAATTTGGTTTCATTTTAAAATCTTACTCACACCAACGTGAACAAAAAATAAATATTATTTATGAAACGTCAGTAGAAGGAGGAACAAGTAGTCATTCTTACCCTAGAGAGATGGTAGTAAGACATGAACCAAGTAGGAAATAACATCTAAGAAGAACTCAAACAGTTCAGTTGGACATCGGACGGATCTCTACGCCATGTGTGGTCCTAACATGACATTTTCTCACCTTCATTTTAATTCCCCAGTCCAAAAAACAAATACAATACAAGGACTCAATTCTGGGACTACCTGTAATAACTCAGACATTCCTCAAGCCCCTTCTTTGGGAAAATCTAGGGTTTAGGTGTTATGGGAGATATCATTGATTTATATCAATATTTTTCCAAATTTCAAGTTTTTCCATTGGCTTATTAGTGTTTCGGCATGTCAATGGATCACCATGTCAGAATATCTCCATGTCAGTGCATCAACATGTCTATGTGTCAACATGTGTGTGTGTGTCTGTATGTTTGTGTATTGGAATGTCAGTGTGTCGGCATGTCACTGCGTCGTCATGTCAGTGCGTTGGTATGTCAGTGCATTATTATGTGAGTGTGTCAGCATGTCAGTGTTTCACCATGCCAGTGCTTCTTCATGTCAGTGCATTGGCATGTCAGTGCCTCGGCATGTCAGTGCCTCGGCATGTCAGTGCCTCGGCATGTCAGTGCCTCGGCATGTCAGTGTTTCCTCATGTGAGTTTGTCGGCATGTCAGTGCTTCGGCATGTCAGTCAGTTGGCATATTAATGCATCGACATGTTAGTTCATCAGGATTAGTGAGTCAATGGGAATCAGAATCGATTATTCAAGAGGCATCAGCCTTGGTGAGTCAAGGGTGCCAGTGTCGGAAATTCAAAGGCGTCGGCATCGGTCGGTCGAGGCATCGGTAGGTTTGGGTGTCAGTAGGTCATTATTTTGGTTGGTCGAGGTTTCAGCTACTCAACATCAGTGGATCAACATCTTTATCTCAACATCATTAGATCACCCATCAGTGGCTCGGTGTCGATGACTCACCCATCGGTGACACATTTCCAATTGTCAAGTTTTTTTCAGTCTTTCTAATTTCACCCTTGATACATGTTTTCTACATTTAAAGTTAATCTATCAACTCACAGTCATTCGCTGGTCTATCTCCACTATTTCTGAGGGGAATTATTAAATCTCAATTAATTCCAACATGTGAAACTTTCAAGCCATGTGGTCCAGACATAATTCGACATTCAAGTACTTCGAAATAGTCTACATGATATTAGGATCTGGCCTCTTATTAAGCTTAGATCCCCACTTCCTTCTTCCGTTTCATTTCTCATGGTGAGCCTATACACTTCCTCCCAATACAGGTCATCCACCCATGTTGGATCCATTCCCACATAGCCTTTTTTGAGTTCATCCTACATGTCACGCTATCCCATGTTCTTAGCGCAAGAAGGAACTTCGATCCCTTGATCAACAAGTAGGTACTTCTTTTGCTTCCCTTTAAATGATCATTATTAAGGGTGGGTATATAAAAGGTTACTTGTAAGGAATGACTGGATACACTTCCTAAAATGATAATTAAACAAGAATTTAATTTGATCAAAAGATAACACATGTAAATAAAATAATGGGTAGGGTGTGGTTTGATATTGGTCACATGTTCTGTTTTGTTATCATTGATTATTTTATGGTTTTTCTGGTGGTATGACTTATAAAAATCATGTTTGTTGGTGTTCCCTTCTTTTACACTGGTGGTGTTCTATTTTATTGTGATTTCTTGATGTACATATGTAACATGAAATCAGATTAATCACATACACTCAGTTAAATAAAGGCATTCCCCAGGATCAAAACTATTATGTGATCACCCTGGTTATATTAAATTATAAATTAAAGAACCCCGGTTTATTAAATTTGAACACTTGGTTAGATGGTTGTGGTTATGTGCTTAGTGTTTTGGTCTGGGTTCTGTGGGATTGGTATGTTGGGTGGTACATGGGGTGTTTGTTCCTCGTTCTGATTGATTTATTGATTTTGGAATGGATGGACTTGTAGGTAGTAGATATGCCTTTATTGTGTTCTGACCATGGGGCATTGTTGGGTAGTGGGACTACAAGACAGTTGTGAACTTGTTATGTAGTGGGAATGAATCTGGGATTTGTTGGAGCACCAGGGATGAAAGATTGGGCTTTGAGATAAGAAATGGGTGGTATCACATTGAAGAATAATTTTTGGAAGTAGTTGAATGGGAATGTGCAGTAGTACAGCAAGTATTATTTTGTGTTGCTGTGTAGTGGGACTGTAGTTTGATTTAGTTTTCTACTTGGCATGGATATAGTTATTAGTTTCCAGGTAGTTTTGGAATAATTTAAAGTGAATCACCTTACATAAATAAATGTAATTTGAAGAAAAATGGGATTGGTTTTATGTATGGAAGTGGTTGTTGTATGGTTGTGCATATAGGGGTAACAAAAAAAGTGGTGTTGGTGCGGGATTATTGTTTGTTTATGTGAAACCCGTAAATTGGGGATCAGTTTTTTATTACCTATATATATACTGTAGTTTACTTTGATTTTTATACGCACCCTTCCCTTGTTGAGCACCATGTTCTGAACACCTTCATTTCATGGGGGAGGGTGTCTTTCCTAACATCCTAGTGGGAGGATGGATGGCTGGTTTCTGACTTTCTTCCTCACATGGTCATCTAGCTCTTGCTGCTCGGGTGTATCCGGACATGCTATAATGGATTGAGGCTTACCCTAGTCCAGGATTGTCCATGCAATGGTTTGTTTTAGACTAGAGGACTAGTTGTTTTCAGGATGAGTTTGTTTTCCCAAGTACCTTTGAGATGAGGCCCTTGTGTCTTTAAGCGAGTGGGGTGGTTGTTGTAGCCCAAGTGTCTGTGGGTGTGGTTGTGTGTGGTTTGAGTCCCAGGTGTGTGTGGGCAGGTTGTGGTAGTGGGACTTCTTGTGGGAAGAGTGGAAACTTCAAGATGTTATATCATTAGTAAAGAGCAGTTAACTAGTTATATGTTGATGTGATTGTATTACTACATTACTTGACTTGCATTAATTTAGTGAGTGTGCTTTTGCGAGGTTGGGTTGGTTAGTATTCCGTGGTATGTGCTTGAGAATATACTATTTTCCCACAAGAAAATTAGTTTGTTCCCCCACTTGTCTATAATTAGCTTTAGTGTCCCAACTGAGTATACCTATATTCTCACCCTAGGTATATAAAACTATTTTTAGGTTTATAGGAGGACTTGGAGGACCATGTTGGGCCTTACTAGTTCAGACATCGAGATAGTTGTTGTTTCTTCTTAGTTCATTTTCTTTTGGAAATTATTTGTGATTTTTTCCATACATTGTATCATCTTTACTTTTGAAAAAGCATGTGCGAATGGATTCTTGGATTTACATTTACCTTTAGTCATTGGTGTTGATAGGATTTACCATCTTATCCCTGAATCTTGTTCAATAGAAAGGGTAATTCCTTCCATAGGTGTGAGATTCTATAGCCTTGGTTGTAGTCTCCACACCATGGCCTATTGAAGGAGGGACTCATGGGTCATTATCCATCTTCATCTTGAAGAAGGGAGGGTCTGGCAGTTTTTCATCCCTTCCCTCATCTTTAAGAAGGGGGTCATTACAGAATGGTATCAAATGTGTTGGTTGAGAGATATGATGGATTTCGGGGGTAGGCACACTGAGGATTTCATGGGATGGTAGAGATATAGTGTTAGGAAACCTTGGTGCATGAAAAAGGCCAGTGAATACCATTTAGGACATGTGATTTTAGGTCCCCCCATTATCAGATACAATGTCTATAAACATACTGAATGTCCAGATGAGACTACACTAATTACATGGTAGAGACCCTAGGAAATTTTCATTCATCATAATGACTTGTGTTCATGTGTGTTTTGATCATTTTGTAAATTTAATTTTAAATAAATAGTTAAAAGGTAATTTCCACACTAGTCATGCTTAAGAGTTCATGTTTATTTTTTCAGCTATGTAAATCGGACGTCATCCACGAGTGGTATGAGAAATCGATGCCCAATAGGTTGATTTGGTTAATCAGCCGAGTGTTGATCGATAAGAAAAAGATGACCAGTAGTAGAAGATGTGTTGTTCCTTCCAGCAACAGACACTGTAAAAGTACGAGGGTAGCATCTCGGACATTGAGATGGAGAGTTGGATCGAGGATCTAGGGATCACTTTCTACATAATCTGTGCTCCGATAGAGAACTGTTTTCCTTTAGTATTAATCCATATGTGAAGACAATTGCGTCAGTGGTGGAAGTTTTACCTTGTGGATTGGATGGAGACTGAATTCTCGTGGTATGTCTTTGAGAAGGTGTTCTAGGTGGAATTCCTTTTTTCCTTGATGAAGGATGAGAAGAGGTTGGAACTACTCTCCATCCATCATTTGAGTATGTTAGTAAGTGAACTAGGGATCATGTTCAAGGATATCATTCATTTTTCTCCAGATCTCTTCTCGGATGAGGATTCCTGAGCAAGATGCTTAGAGAAGGCACTCCTACTATCTCATTAGTATGATGTTATTCCCTTTACTATACCAATGTACATAGAGGTCCGGAAGAAGGATGAAGTATTGGAGAGGATGCACATGCTGGGAGGTGTGCCGTGAGAGGTAAGCCATCCAAGTTCATCATAGGGGATGGTCACCAGTAGTAGGTATACAGCGTTAGGGAATTCCAAGTTCCGTCCAGCAGGGAGTAGGCCTAAAAACTTTTAGTTTTGACCTCCTAGTCCCCTCTATTTTCCCACAGGCCTAGGATTGAGGGTCTTCTTTTGTGGAACTTGTAGGAATATTTGCAATAAAGGGCCTATATGAGTACTGTAAAGTGGGGTTGGGTAGGTTTAGCACCCACCTCAGTAGCAGTAGTTTCCAGCTAGGCCTTTCCCGCAGTACGGGCAGCAAGCTCCTTCTCCACCAATGACAGATGGTGTTAGAGGAGTCCTACCTCAGCGCACTCCTCAAGGACCTCAACCAGGGTATCTTCAGGGAGGTGGACAATAGTAGAGAGGTAGAGGAGTTGGGTGTGGGCAGTTTCATATTGTAGAGGTAGTATTTCTGTGAGGGCCATAGATTTGTTTGAGGTACGATCTGTCTACTTATTACTCTTGTCTATGTCTTGTTTGATTCAGGATCCTTACACTCCATTGTTGCACCCAGTCTATCCCATACCCTAGGTCTAGGTGTAGTGAGATGTCCATTCCTCAGGTGTTGAGTACTCCGATTGGTGGTCATACTCGCCTATTTTATTTTTTTCAAGGATGTAGACTGATGTTGGGGTCGCATTAGTCCAGTGGGTATCTTCTTATGCTACAAATATAGCCATATGTTGTCATCCTAGGCATCGACTAGAAGTTTTCCATGTACGCTGATATTGAATGCTTCTGGAGAATGCTCATGTTCCAAGATGGGGAGCTATCATGTATCTTTTTTGGGGGAGTGAAGTTTCTAGGAGGATAATTGGTGTGTGGAGCCTCTTCTTTCTTTGTCAGCCGAACTATCAGTAGGATCATTAGATATAGAGATAGTGGATGTTTTGGGAGTTATCGAAGACTTTCTTGATGTCTTCCCCGGAGATTTTGTGGCTCTACTCCGTCTATGTGACGTTGAGTTTGGGATAGACTTGCAACCCTGTGCCTATCTGATTTTGATGGCTCCCTATCATATGGAGCCTTTGGATTTTCTAGAGTTGTGGATTCAGGTATATGACCTATTGAAAAGGTGTTTTATCTGACTATGTGTGTTGCCAGGGGCTACACCATTCTTGTTCATGAAGAAGGAAGATGGTGCTCTCAGGGCATGCATTGATTACTAGAGACTGAATCAGGTAATGTTCAAGAACGGTTACACCCTCCCCAGGATCTATGACCTTTTTCACAAGTTGAAGGGATAATTTTGGTTATATATGATTGACCAAGGGTCTTGATATCACCAGTTAAGGGTGAAGGAGGTTGAAAACCCGAAAGGGATGAGAACTTTGAGTTTGTGGTCATGTCGTTCTGCATTACGAACAAACTCGTTCTGTTCATGGGTCTCATAAACTCTATTTTTCATGAGTATCTATACCGTTTCATGGTCTTCTTCATTTATGACATCATGATCGACTCATGATCAGAGGAAGATCATACCGAGCATCTAACGACAGTTTTGGAGGTCCTCTAACACCACCATCTCTATGGGATGTTGACCAAGTGAAAGTTCTGGACACAATAGGTGCACTTACTTGGACACGTGGTGTCCCTACAGGGAATAGAAGTGGACCCATCAATGTTTGAAGTTGTAGTTTCTTGGGTGGCACCCAAGAATGTGGTATAGGTTTGTAGTTTCCTAGGAATGGAAGGTTACTACAAAATGTTCATAATTGACTTCTCTCAAGTTTTGGACCCATTGACATCTTTGACTAGGAGAGACCAGGCCTTCATGTGGAGTGATCAGTGTTAGGAAGCCATTAACTATCTAAAGGAGAAGTTATTCAGTGCTTCTATGTTGAGGTTTCCAGAGGAAGGGGTAATGTTTGATGTGATATGTGATTCCCCTAATCAAGGCTTGTGGTGTGTACTGATCCAGCAATGAGGGTGATCTATTATGGGTCTAGGATGTTACGTCCACATGAATTTATCTATACCACCCATGATGTTGAACTTGTAGCGGTTGTGTTCGCACTGAATTTTTTGTGGCATTACCTCATCGGGGAATGATGTTTGGTCGTCACTGATCACAACATATTGATGTATGTCTTCTTCTAGAGAGACCAAAAATTGTGGTAGTGGAGTTGGATGGAGTTTCTCTGAGAATATGACTTTGAGATCTCTTTAACCTTAGGAAAGTTAAATGTGGTGGTAAATTCCTTGAGCAGGAGGTCACAAAAGATTATAGTTTTGGAGTCCACAACTGCATGTATTTCAATGGAGGAGTTGGTTGCTTTACATTTGGGCATGTGAGTGGAGGAAAGTAGAGGTTTTCTATTTCAGGTGAATGTTTAGTCTTCCTTGGTACAGTAAGTGGAGGAGTCTCGGTGGGGAGACTCAGATGTAAAAGTGTTACGTGATCGTATTATCAAGGGTGATGATCTAGAGGGATGGTTGGAGGATAGTAAGAATCGGACGATGTTCAATGGGGTGTTTTTTTTTCAATTGAAATGCACAAGTGAGTTCTTGTTGTATTACATAACTCACACCTACCAGTACATCCATGAGTCTCCAAGATGTATCGAGGCTTGAGAGGTCACTTTTGGGGGCTCAGAGTGAAGCGGGATGTAGCGTAGTTTTTGGCAAGGTGCCTAGTGTGTCAGTAGGTGAAGCTGGAGCACCATTTTCTTGGAGGACTACTGCAGCCCTTAAACATTCTCGAGTGTATGGGGGATGGTGTCTCAATGAATTTCTTCATAGGACTACCCAGGTATGGGGGAGGTTGTGATGCCATCTGGGTATTGGTGGATCGATTGATGAAAACAGCTCACTTATTAGGGGTTAAGGAGTCAATCACAGTGGATGCCTTATCACAAGGGTACATGGTTGAAGTGGTATGGCTACAGATAGTTTTAAGATCCATTATTTTGATTCAGGATACACGCTTTACTTCAAGATTCTATAAGGGAATATCTCATGCTTTTGGAACCCAATTACGTCTCATTACTTCTTTCCTCACTCAGATGGATTCACGAATAGATAATACCAACTGTGTGTTGAAGGATATATTTCGAGAATGGGTTTTAGAATTTGGAGGATTCTGGGTATGACACATCCCACTAGTGGGGTTTGCCTACAATAATACATATCACTCTATAATTGGCATGGATCCATTTGAAGCCATTTATGGAATACCATGTTTTCACCCATGTGATACGTAGAGGTTGGTGAGGTAGGTGTTGTTGGCCCAGAGGTAGGGTAGAGCATGATGGAGAAGGGTTAGCTTGTGTGTGAAAGTATGGAGGAAGCTCAGGACCGGAATAATTTTTATGTCCATTATAGGAGTAGACCCTTGGAGTTTGATGGTGGGGACCACGTGTTCTTAAAATTGAACACGCGGCGTGGACAACAGAGTTTTGGAAAGGGGCAAGCTTTCACCCTTATTCGTCAGACCTTTCGAGGTGTTGGGATGAGTTGGAGAGGTGGCATATCAGTTGGTGTTGGAGATACAGTTTGAGAGGATCCACAATTCCTTTCATGTCTCTCAGCTATGTTGGCCTCTACATGATGAATCCCACATCCTAAGCCTAGGATTGTTGGGTATCAGGGACGATTTGAGGACCATGGAGTTACTTGTAAGAATCATATACCGTTAGAAGAAGGTGTTGTGTGGATAAATTTTTCCTTTGGTTCATGTGTTATGGAGGAATATTATCCTCAAGGACAGTACTTGGGATTGAGAGGAATTTTTGTTCACCCAATACCCAAAGTTGTTTTGCGATTTACACTTTTTTTCCATTTTTTCTTTACTTGATATGAAATTCTTGATCCTATTTACTATGAGATAAGATGTTTTCCTTGAAAATGTGTGTGAAATGTGTTGACATGTGATAAAGGAGAATCTGATCCCAAAACGATATGGATTAATGCAGATGCGATTAAACTTGATCGGGTGAGTCAGTTCCGCCCAAAGTGGATAGTATCTTGATAGAGGTGAAGGAGCTCCCAAATACAAGTGTCTGGATAGTGTGACCATTCATGTTTGTGGGATGGATTGGGGTAGTGGAGCCTTAGTGTCTCCCCAGTTTTCCAAGAGATATATGTCAAGGGGTGTCCTTGGATGTTGATGTTTTCAAAATAAATTTATAAAAACAAAAGGTGGTTTACACCAAAGTGGTATCTAAAGGGATGGTTGTTCAGACCCATTTTCATCTAGGATTGTTTTAAATTCTCAAGGATAAGAATAGTTCCAGTGGTATCTGATGTAATAACCCAGATTTTCCCAAGGAACTTCTTTGTGAAAACCCAGTTTAGAGATGTTCTGGGAGCTATTGATGGATTACTTCAACAATTTTCTATATTTCTAGTTTATCCATTAGCAAGTTTGTGCGTCGAAATATCAGTGTGTCAGCATGTCAGTGTGTCTACATGTCAGTGCGTCGACAAGTTAGTTTGCCGGCATGTTAGTGCATCGACATGTCAGTGCATCAGAATGTTATTGCCTCTTCATTGAGGAGTGAACATGATTCGGTATCAGTGATTCATGGGGAATCGGCAACGATGATTCAAGAGAATTGGTGTCAATAATTTAAAGGCATCAAGATCGGTAGGTCGGGGTGTCGGTAAGTGAGGGTGTCAGTAGTTCATTACATCGGTAGGCTGAGGCATTAGTAGCTCAGCATCAGTGGCTCTACATCAGTAGCTCAGCATTGGTAGCTCAGCATTGGAAGCTCACCCATCGGTAGCTCAGTGTTGGTGACTCATTTCCAGTTTTTCAGTTTTTCTTTGCAGTATTTCCTATTTCACCCCTATTAAGAGTTTTTTTATATTTAATGTTAATCTATCAACTCACAATCATTTGTTGGTCTGTCTTCACCATTTCCACTGTCTAATTATTAAATATCAATTAATTTCAGCATGTGAAACCTTCAAGCCGCATGGTCAATCCATGATCTGACTATTAATTAATTCTAAATGGTCTCCCTGATTTTAGGATCTAGTTTCCTCTTAAGTTGAGATCTCCTCTTCTATCTTCATTTTCCTTTCTCCTAGTGCGCCTCGATACTTACTCCCAAGAAAAGTTGTGCACCCATGCTGGAGCCCTTCCTGCTCGACCTTTGTGGAGTTCATCCTACATGTCGTGCCATCCCCTGTTCATGGCTCAAGAAGGATCATTGATCCCTTGATCAACAAGTAGGGACTTCTTTTGGTTCTTTTTTATTATGCATCACGCACGGGGGGGGGGGGGTATATTAATTGTTCTTTATAAGGAATGAAGAAACACTCTTATTGCAATGATAGGTAATCAAGTATTTAATATGATAAAAATAAATAAATTAATAAATAAAATAATGCATAGGGTGTGGTTTGATCTGGGTTGTATGTTCTATTTTGTTATCATTGATTCTTTTATGGTTGTTGTGGCTATATGCCTTCTGAAAATCATGTGTTTTGGGGGTCTTTGATTCTGCACTAGTAGTACTGTATTTCATTGTGATGTTTATATATACATATGTAACATGATATCTGATTAATCACATAAATTTGGTTAAATAAAGGCATTCCCAAGGATCAAACCTATTCTGTGATCACCCTGGTTATATTAAATTAGAAATTAATGAACCCAGGTCGATTAAATTTGATAACTTGGTTTGATGGTTGTGGTCATGTGTTGTGTGTTCTAGTCTGGGTTCTATGGGATTTGTATGTGAGGTGGTAACAGGGGGGGTGTTGGTCTCTTAGTCCGAGATATTGATTTATTGTGGAATGCATGGACTTGTAGGTAGTAGAAGTTCATTTATTGTGTTGTGACCATGGGTCGATTTTGGGAAGTTGGACTGTAGGATGTTAGTGAACTTGATATGTAGTGGGACTTCATCTAAGATTCATTAGGGTATCAGGGCTGCAGGGCTGGGTTCTGATAAAAGGAATAGGCGGTATCACTTTGAAGAATAATAGTTGGCAGTAGTTGAATAGGGATGTGTGGTGGGACTACAAGTCAAGTTTTTTGTTGTCGTGCAGTGGGAATGCAGTTCAGTTTTGTTTGTTTCTTGGCATGGTTATGGTTATTAGTTTCTCGGTAGTGTTGGAATAATTTAAAGTTAATCCAATTAAAAAAATAAATGGAATTAACAAAAAGGAATTGGGTTTATTTTTAGTCATGGTTGTTATATGGTTGTGCATATAAGGGTATCATCAAAAGTAATGCTGGTGTGGCCTTGTTGTTTGTTCTTGTGAAACCTGTAGGTTGAGGATGAGTGATTTATTACAAATATATATATATATTCCATGTCATTTCTATACACACCAAACCCTTGTTGATCACCATGCTTCAAACACCACCATTTTATAGGAGAGGGTGACTTTCCCAAAATCCCAGTGGCATGATGGATAGATGGTTACTAACTTTCTTCCTTGCACCCTCTTATGGATCTTTCATCTTAGGTGTATCCGAGTAGAATTTAATGGCTTGAGGCTTTCCATAGTCCAGGATTATTCAAGAAAGGGTTTGTTTTGGATAAGAGGCCTAGGTTTTTGGGGGCCGAGTTTTTTTCCCCAAGTATCTTTGGGATGAGGCTCAGGTGTCTTCAGGTGATTGGTGTGGTTTTTGAGGCATAGGTCGTTGTGGACATGGTTGTGTGTGGTTTTAGGCCCATGTGTATGTAGGAAAGTTGTGGTAGTGGGATTTCATGTGGGAAAAGTGGTATCTTTAAGAAGTTAGATTGTTAGGAATGAACAATTGACTAGTGGGAAAGTGGTGTGGGGTAACTAATTGCTGATGTTTTTATATTACCACTTTACTTGACTTGAGTAACTTTAGTGAGTTTGATTTGGTGAGGTTAGTATGGTTAGTATTCCATTGTAGGTACTAGAGGTTCTACTATTTTCTTAGAGTAACATTAGTATGTTCCTGCACTTTTGTCAGAGTAGATTTATTTTCCCTACTATGTATACTTGTGTGCTCACCCTATGTATATAAATATTTTTTAGGTTTCTATAAGGACTCTGAGGACCGTGCTGGACCATACTATCTCAGGTGTCAGGAGAGTTCTTATTGCAGTTTGGTTCCTTTTCTTTTGGTACATTATTTTGGGGTTTTGTCATAATTTCTATCAATTTTACATTTGAACATGAATGTGGGAATAGATTCTTGGATGTACTTTTACCTTTAGTCATTGGTTGTTTAGGGATTTACCATCTTATCTCCCAATTATGTTCAATAAAATGGGTAATGTTTTCCATATGTGTGAGATTTTATACACTGGGTGCTAGTCTCCATTCTAGGGCATATTGAAGGCAGACTATGGGGTTATATCCTTCTTTTATCTTAAATAAGGGAGGGCCTCACAGTGTTTCATCCCATCCCTCATCATGAAGAAGACGGGTCATGACACTACCCAAAGAAACTCAGGTCACATAATGAGTGGTGGTTATCAGGATCCGACCCATAACATACCTCATAATCCCCAAAAATCATAATCCCCAACTACCAGACACCCAAATAACAAGGTCCTCCTCTGATGCCATTTCTCAAGAATTATGATGTGATTACATTCGAGTTGACACCCTATTTTGTATGTGTTATGGCTTGAAGGGAATTCTTGGTCCCTATGATTTGGAAAAAGGTGTTAGGAATCAAGGAATACACTCTGGGAATGATTTTACCAAATAAACGAGGATAGAATAAAAAAACTAGACAAGAATAAGAACCAACCAGAAAATGATCCCAAATAAAAATACAAAACTATTTTAGTTACAACAGTTGAACAAATTAGAAACCAGATAAAAAAATGAAACTCAAACCGAACAAAAAAATTGCTACCAACAAAATCCCCATGTTATCATATGGTCTCCACCATCCACCAACTGATCTACTACAAATAAAAATCAAACCAGGGACTTGAAAATGTAAAACCGCTCAGGTCTACCAACACTTAATGGTACAAGTATGGTCTGAGCTAAACAACTCAATATGCAAACACAAAATAATACATACACTTCCATTTGGAAATTCAGTCCATTACCACTATTTTTGAATACATGTATAAAAATAGGTATTTCATATTATTATAAATAAACACATTTTTCCTTTCCAATATAGAACACAATATCCTTAATTTCAAGAGAATCAATCATTTTGGATATGAAATTCCAAACCATAAACCCAAGAAAAAAATTTCAAGTTGGGATGAAAATAAATAAGAAGTACAAGAAAAAAAACCAAATACAAAAAAAATTAAACAAGTTATACTTTTTGGTAACAATGATAATTTTTTAAACATCCCTAGAGTCATCCCTGTACATACTCAGTTTAGAAACACCTATTATCGTATGGTGAATCCCCATAGTCTATAACCAACTATATTATCTCAAAAGATCAATTGAGTGGCACATCCCACCTTGCCGATCCATAAATCATAGGGGTACCAACCCGTCTAATAATTTTTGATCATAAAACATCCCTTGACCCTTTAAAGGATGAAAAGGACACTCATTGTAAAAGTATATTATGTATGTAGGAGTCCATCACATGTGTGACTCATCTTACCTACCATCACCACAATTTTCTACCCTAAACACAAACACCACCTATAGGATAACCCATGTAGGGAAATCACTAATACGAGGTCCCATTATATATATATATATATGTATGTATGTATATCACTTCATCAAAGGTGCAAACCGATCCATCACATTATACAAACACTAAACCATTTATTTAAATACCAACTAGTTTATGAAATAGTCCTTTAAGATTTATAAATCCAGTCCCTTTTACCAAAAACACATTCCCAACATTGGGTAAAGCTTGCAACCCTGTAAAATGTACCAAATGGGTCTTTATAAAAAACATTCACCCAAACATATCTCAATTTCCAAACAAACATAAATTTGTATATTTCAATTAAAACACTTTTTTACAAATCACACAAATGAACCAACATATCATTTAGAAACCAAGGAACCATTTCAGAAACAAAAGTTAAAGGAAAATATTATTTTAAAGTTACATCTTCATTTGAAGGCCCCATCCATGTGTGAACCATGTGCACACATGATTTAGCCAACATCCAAGGAAACACACTAAATTTCCATGAAACCACCAAAAACTATTTTTCGAACCACCACTTTCTTTTTAAACCAACCCAAACATTTAACACAATTGAAATCGCATAAATAAATCTTTTAATGGACCATGAAAATCCTTCCAAAACAGTTAACTACAACCAATGAGTTATAAAAATTACTTAATAACACAAATAATACCAAATCTATAATCTAAACACATTAAATAAATATCTCTAAAGTCTAAAACCACCCAAATCACCAAATGTTTTTTATCAAAAACCAATTGAAATTTTTTCAAACACATTTGGTATATATAAACACAAGAATAAACAAAGAATCACTTCGAAACCCATTTTTAACAATTTATATCAACATAAAAACACTACAATAAACCAACCATGTGCATTAAAAAGGTGACGATCATGCTTAAAAGTTAATTGGAGGAACCCAAGAATCAAAAAAATGCATTAGAAATGAATGTTATGGAGACACCTACATCAATGATGTGTGGATGTGACGAAACCTCAATTAATGTGTGAATCAATCCCCATAGACATTCTGCACACCCTAAAATCACAAGAAACACAACCCACACATAAACCCTATCCATTACAGTTCTTCCAAGACAAAAACCTCCCATGTAAAAAAAACGATCAAGAGAGAAATTGATAAAGTGGAGAAAAAAGGACAAAACCCCTAAAATCGTACCTTGGTATTAAAGGAGAAGCACCATTGAGGGTGAGGAACTAAGGTGAAGGGGGTTTTTCACCCCTTCATGCACCAAAACTGACCAAGTGGGAGGAGGTTTGAATTAGGTAAAAATAGGAGAAGGGTTGAATAATTTTTTAAACATTTTAATGTTTTGGGTCGATCGTACAGTTGGCCACATAGTTAACCAAATCGTGTGCAAACAATGTGGTATCCTCTACCCAAGAAGAAACTGACCACTAGAATAGACCACATGGTTTGACCAACTGTGTCCAAATACTATGGTAGCTTATGTATAATTCTAATACCTTCCATAAGGTTACATGGGTGGGGCCACACTGTTTCCATTAATCATTCACTACCTGTGCATAGGCAAAAATTCACCCAAACCATAAAAAATTCAATAATTTCAATTGGGGATCAACCCAAACCAAGAAAAAAAGATCTGAGATCAAGAATAGAATAAAATAAAGGAGTATTAAAGGGTATAGTGTGACATACGCTTCTCAAAATGTAAATGGATGAGTGGATATAATGATCCCTTTTATAAGTGACAGGACGAGATTCTTTGAATTTATTAAACAATTAAATTAATATAAATTAATTTTAAAGTTAAAATAGATCCAAATAGATGTTATTATAATATAAATTGAGGTTGATTTTAAATATTCTCATCCAGTAAAATTTAGACAAGTCTAGGTGATGTTTTCAGGCTAATATTTTTTTTCAACCCACATTAACCCTTTTGAAAATTATCGTGATATCAATGTTTTTTACACAAAAATAGAAGAAAAAAGACTCTATAAAAGGGATACTGGAAAATAAATCGATCATGGTTTATATGTTATAGCATATAAAATTAAATTTTAGGAATAATATATTTTTAGGATTATTAATTCATTTAATAAAATATAATTTATTATAAAACTATATTGAAGTCATTATTTTGCATACCTGAAATGTTATAATATAATATGTGTCTAAAGATTTTAAAATGATTCCAAAATTAAATTTATTCTATGATAATGACTATATGTTCTTAATTTGTCAATAAAATAAAATATATATGGGTTTAGATACAATTTAAAAAATTATCTACTAGTTTAACCCCTTGGTTAACCATTTTTAACTATTATCAAGGTAATTATTTTTTCAATATTAAAGGGTTATAATTTTACTTATAAGGTGGAAATTTCATCATAAATAGAAAATGGATTAAATTTTAGACCATTTTTAATCCAGATTTTCATCATTAAGTATTTTTTTTATTTTTAAATAGTTTTGTAAAATATTATTTATCATAAAATATCATTAATGTCAATTTCAACATTATTCCTTTAATTTGAATTTGAAAATAACATGACGAAAATGGAAATAAAAATATAATCCCTTTAAACATTCTAAATAAGTTACTTTTATCTATTTAATTATTATACAACTAAAAATAACTCATAAAATATTAATTTTAGAGTTTAAAATAATATTTTCCCTATTTTACTACTACTTGGACAAGCACAGTGTTGGAGTTGTGTGAGTATTTAAGATAATTATTTCATTAGTAAAAATAAGGAATAAATTAAAAATATAAAAAAAATTATATTTAAAATGAAATTATATAATATAAAATTTGTTTTTTATTCCTGATACAAAATATTATAGATTTTAAAAGCAAAAGAGTGACCTTTCTGGCTTTATATTTTCTTAAAATAATATAAGGGCTATAATTAAAGTGTCATGAAATTGCCATAGTTTCTAATATATATTATCCATGTTCTAAACTCACTTATAAAATTAAATAAATACAGTTATTTGGGGGATTTTTTTGCCTTATCCCACTATTTTTAACCTTAATTACCTCATTTACCATTATGTGATAAACATAATATATTTTGGTTACTATTCATATGGACTTAAAATAAAAGGGACCTATTTATAAAATTTATAACTCATAATTCCCAATAATTAAATGATTTTTATTAACAAAATTCAAATAATAGGTATAATTTAATTTAAAATTTTACCGGTAAAAAAGTGATGAAAAATGGTTTTTCAGAATAATGTGTTTTTAATCCCTAAAATTAAATTATAAAAAAACGGAATAAAGTTGAAATAATTTAATTAATCAGACTATGTATAACTAAATAATTATTATTTTAATTTAGAATAAAATTAAAATCATAATGGGAGTTTAAAATAAATTAATTTAATTTAGATAAAAGATAGTTTTACAAACAATTATATTTTTACTATTCACTAAAAATCAACCTATTCCAAAAAATCACAAAATTTCACCACAAAAATAATTTATATATATTGATTTTATAAATTATATCATTTTTATATAATGAAATATGTAAAAGTAACATAACTTAATTATATTATTCTCCCACAAAAATAAATAAAAATCATTTGGAAGGAAAAATATATTTGAAGCATAAAATGACATTACTAGAAAATATGGTGATTATTTCCATTGAATTCATTAATAAATTTTTACTTAGACGAACCATTAAATATATTTCATAATTCAATTGATATTATTCATATCCACTTATTTTATAATTGGGAAATATGAATAACATTTTAACATAAATATATCATAGTTTATTTAAGATCAAGGTTGTGTGTTGCATACACTGACATATATTTTGTTCTTTTAAAATATTTGGGTGTTATATATAAAACCCACACTGGATTGAAGTTGAAACTGCCTTTGAGTGACACTTGGTGATGTCATTGAATTCAAGGGGGTATTTTTATATGATAATGATATATATTTGTCTGTTTGTCTATAGTTTTATCAAGACTCTTTTTATATGATTGTTGTGAAATTGATTTTGTATGAAAAAGAGGGGGTTTAAAAAATGTCATTGGTTTGAGATGAATCCATAAAGATTTTTTGAAAATGGTTTTGGTTTTTAAGAAATAGTTTCTTTCAAAATTATTTAATTAAATTTTGAAACAGATAATGTATGTGGTTTTATGATTTTTTGATGGTTTAACTGTAGGGGTTATTGATATCTGGTGGTTTAGTTTTAAGTTTGGTCTTTTTTGAGATGGAAATTTAGTGTTGAGTGAATTTGAAAAAAAAAATTAAGGGCATGTGATGTTTTTTATATTGAAAGTGTATTTCTATAAATGTTATTAAATAAATTCGTTTTCATTTTAACTTATTCAAAAAATAAATATTTTTTTAGTAATTTGTTAGGGACTCCTTGAAAAGGGGTCATTGGTTAAAAAAATTTGGGTTTTCAATCTTCAATGACATCGATATCATTTGATTTTTTTGAGGAAATATGACTATTTCATGTTCACTTCTGTCGTGGTATAATTTATTCCTCTAAGAATAGTATTCATTAAAATTTGGTAGTTCAACTCTAGGGGTAGTCTCTTTTCCTTATTTTATTTCCCAATATTTAAGTGTCTTGGCTATCATTATTTTCAACTTTTTATGTTTTACTAATGGGTTATCAATTTATTTATTGTGTAGTTAGGCTTGGTGAGCTCTAGTTGACTAGATGAGTTGATAGGGATCTTTCTTCTTGAATTTTTAGGTTATAGTCTTTTTGGATATTTGTGTTCAATTATTTTTTTGGCATTCTTAGTCTAGAGGTAAAGTTTTTTTTTGAGTTATATGGATTCCTTTTTGAGTTTTTCTTATTTGAGTGGTCATTTCTCAAAAATGGTATTATATCTGTTTCAATACATTTCTTAATTGTCCTTATGACTCTAACTATGCAATATGGGCCAAGAATATGATTATATCTATTTAATTATAAATGAAAAGCCTTGGTGTTTGTATCTAGTGACTATAATGAATGTGGCACCTTTTGAGATTGGTTTTTGTTTATATCTAGTTAGGTTCATCATTATAGAGTTACCTAGATATGATTTTTTAGATCACTATTACACTAAATTTTTAAACACAAGTTATACCCCAAATCTATTTATTATTAATGATTTTTTTTACTATCTTGTCAATAGTTTTCATAGGGTGTAAGGGTTTTCAATTTATTTTGGGTGATTAGATCCAATTGTCATGGAATTTTCTGGGTTTTTTTCTCCTTCTAGTGTCTCTTGTATCGTCTTTCCTCTTTGGAGTTGATTTGGCCTTTGTATATGATTTTGGTTAGCTGAATCCATTTCTTGATGTTTGGTTATAGATTTGATCCTTTCTTGTTGTTTTATTTTTTTATTGAGGATTTAATCATGATTTTGGAGATGGAACCCAATTGGTATTGTATTGGTATCAACATCCTCTTTAGTTATCTTTGACCATACAAATTATCCTATGTCATTTTTCATGTTTTCCTTATAGTAATACTTTTATTATGACCACCTAGAGGAAGAAAGTGTCATATTCAGGAAAATTATGAGAACCACATATTATTTTTTCTATTTTAATTTTATATTATATTATCTTATCATTGGTTATTATAATTTTTTGGGAAGGTTTTTATTAAAACATGAAATATATGTAAATTTTCCTTATATATATGGTTTACACACATGATTTTGTTGGAAATTATGTTTTCACACTTATGTAATGATATTTTAAATTCATTTTGTTCAATTCATGGTTTGTCTATGTGGGTAGTACATGGTTCGGTCCAAAATATTTTAAGATCTTTGTAAATAATAGGGGAACATCAGTACATGAGAGTACTAGAATATGACTTGTGCATAGTTAGAGGACATAGAGCGAAAATTATATGAAAGATTTTTAGTTTTTTAAATTGTGGATCTATATGGTTAGTATATAGTTTATAGGATGTGGGGATAAAATATGTGTTTTATTATAAAGAGTGAGTGCCTCATGGTTGGAAAATGGTTTTTCAAATTGTGTAGCCTAACCATGTGATTTTCCAAATTTCCACTTAAAATTGAATTTAAATTTCTAACCTTTCTTGACTTTTTTTTTAATTTTTCCTCCCCCTTCTCCTATATCTTTTAGACAGGGATGGGGAACACAATTAGAAGCTTCTTCCCTCTTCTCTTCTCCAATTTAAATCCCTCCTACCCTTGAATTCAAAGTGTTTTTAATAGTAGTACCTTCTTTCTTAATTATTTATATTTATCTCTTATCCCCATTCCCTCTCCCTTAATATTTTACTCTTATATCAATCCTAACAATTATTTAGGTTGAGATTATTGTTTGGGGTGATTATAATGAATACTCTATAGATATTTAGGGTTTCTTGAGGGAACCTCATTTCCCAGTTCTATGTTTTCCAACAAAGGTGGAAATTTTTTTATAAAGGTGAAAGGAATTAATTAGATGAATATTCAATATATATAAATATATATCATTAAAAACCCTTCCAAAACCCTTAAGGGTTTTTGTATTTAAATAATAGACATATAAACATCTTATTTAGATACATTAGTAATCATATCGCATAATTTTCTTCCCACTCTGAACCATTATTGAAATATCCAACTTAAAATATTTCTTTATATCCTTAGTACAGGAAATATAAGAGAGGTGGATCCCAAATTCTCAACAAGGCTAAAAATGGAGATATCAATTTATGGTAATATGAAACTCTAAGATAATAATATGGTTATCAAATCACAAATGTAACATGAAATATCATACCCAATGTTTCATAGATCATAAACATGAGTCATCACATAAAACCCTATCATTTCAAAATATATTTTTCAATACAATGATAAAAGATCATTAATCAATCATAAACTATAAGTTTATATCATAATCATGTCATAAAATTGTATCAGTATCATAGGTATATAAACCACTTCAAATTACAAGTTCAACTAACAAGGCCATCAAATTATAGGTGACCAGGAATAGGAAAATGTTTTCTATATCATAATGAATCATAAATCATCACATATTTCTTATATTAGGTCAATAAAATTGACTTTTTTCCCATATTAGATCAAGCTCATTGACTTTGTTTTATAACATATCATACCCATAGACTTGTTCTCCATATTTATCTCATGATATATAAAACATTATCCAATGCATTAGAGGACTGTATAATTCTGATATCAACATTTACATAATGAAAAACACACATATGTTTCCCCCAAGATCATAAAACATTAGGCATAACATTATAATATAACCTATGGAATGAAAACTACTTTTATAACCATTTCATCATTAAATCATAGAATAACCCCTATAAAATAAACATTTTTACAAAATATATCATCACAATAATAATAAACCATCCAAATAAATAATAAGGTTAGTATCGTTGGATCATGTCACCATTAAAGCATAAGATTAATCGATGATGTTATCATAGAAGAAAATTCCTTTAGAAGATCAGTGGAATATTTCATGAGGAAAATACCCGTTTCATTTAGAAATCACTTATTTAAAATATAAAAATTCATAAAATATTAAGGAAAACATTTTATTGAAAATAAACATGGAATCTTGTAATGGAATCTTTAAATCCTTGAGTCATCATCATAGATGGAACGTTTTTTCACATCGTATATGTTAAAACAAAGATTCCCTTCACATTTTTTTGATAAAAGGTGAAAATTAACTCATTTAGAAATCAAAAAGAAGATTCCTTTTAAACAAATTCATAAAAATTAAAACATGGATGAAATTTAATTTAAAAAATTCTTATGATAATAGTAAAAAACATTCTTTAAAATATTTTCACCCAAAAATTATAAATGGGAAAAAATTATTTCAACTAAAGAAAGAAGTAATGTTTGATTTCCTTAAAAATGTTATGTTCATCTCTTGGGTGATTAATAAGAAAAAAATTAAATAAAAACATGTAACATATAGAAATGAAAATAGTATAATAAAACCCTTGGTATTATTGGTAGGTAGATCATGAAATTTCAAAATCATAAACTTAATCATAAATAACCTAGGAAACAATGAGATTATAAAATAACACCTTTACCGTTTTGGTAACTTTTTACTCAAAATTCACATGAAATAATAAATTAAGATAAAACTTTAAATATCATTATTATAATTATATTCATGATATAAAATTTTAAATGTTCTGTCTATTCACCACATAACATGTGTTTTGAAGAAGACAATTTGGGATGGTAAACCCTTACATTAAGTCTAGTCTATCATCATATGTGTGTAAACCTCTTACATAATAAAATACATTTATTATAAAAGTATTAAAAAATATTATCGGATATATTATACCATATATGATTTAATTATAACATATTTTCACCCATGTATTAAATATTTTTCATTAAAACCACAGTTCTAGGTGATAAATACTTCATTTCTCTGTAATATTTCTATCCAGCTGCCTCAGTCCTTGTACTTTGATCATGGTTCAATCATCAAAATAATTTTAATCATGAAATAAATTATATATATATATATATATATTAATTTAATAAATATATAGATCTATTCCCTAAATGTTAGCGATAGAAAAATTAATTACACCATCATGGATACTGTAGTCCATACCTTTGTATGAAAATTCTTTTCACTTTTTAATAGTTGGAACAAAATAATGGTAAACAATAATTCAATTTTAAAAATTTTTTATTACATAATATATATCATATATTTTAATTTAATATATTATTATTTCCTTTAATTTAAACTGAAGTTAAAAATAAATCACATCGCTTAAAAAATGTGGTAGTCCTCACGTACGCACGAGCAACGTTATCATTTTCCAACTAATGAGAAGATGAGGGCAATGGTTGTTCAATCATCATAATAAAAATTATGTACGTTTAACATATTTAGTTAATTTTTTATGAGGGATATCATATATTTAATGAATGTATAATAAGAAATAAAATTGAAAATTCATTGTCAAGTGTCATACCTCTTTAATGAGAAACATTCTTCAATCTGACACATTAAGCCTTGAAAAGATGGTGTTTTAGAAAGAATATAATATATAAGGTGTGATTATGGAAGATTAAAAGTTATTATTTGAATTAGTTTCTGATATATTAGGCTCAAAAAGTTTGAGTAAGAGTGGATAATATTTTTCCTTTTATAAGTGAAGGGAGGGCCATGGTTTGAATGACCTAAATTATTCAATTAACATAAATTAATTTTTATCATAATGTTATTACCAAATTGATATATATCGAATATCGGATGACTATATGTTTTAATACTCCCATAAAATAATATTTATACAAGTTTATATGAGGTTTTAACGCTAATTAATTAGTTTTAACCCCCACCCCCATCCTCATTAACCCTTTTAAGAACTACTGCAATATCAAAGTTATCTACTCTTAATGGGTTAAAAATGTGACCATAAGAGGACATGTGATGCATAATTAGACAATAATTTACATTTTCAATCAAATACCATTAAATTTTCCAAATAGAATATTTTAATAAATTTCAAATCATTTAATAAAGTTTTATTTATTACCATATATAATTACTATCATTTTGGAACAATTAATTCAATTTAAATTTGAAAAAAAGTGACAACAATGTAAAAAAATTAAAATATAAACACATCGATAACGTGATATAGTTTACTAAAAAATCACATAACACAACAATTCATCCTAATTGGATTACTTTCCATATTTTTAAAATCATTAAATTAATTTTTCTATTAATTGAATAAATATTATGTCGACAATTCATAAGCATTTAAGGTAATTACTTCGTAGCCAAAATGTTAGCTCCACAAGGCTGAATACCCTGAGAGGGGGGGGGGGTGGATCAGGGTATGAATAATTTAAAATTAACACTCGTTCTGATCTTGTTTAATTGTAAAGAAAAACACTATTCTCTCTCTTTCTTGTTGCACAATGTAAACAGAAAGTAAAGCATACACAGGACACAATGATTTTTACTTGGTTCACCCGCACTGGGCTACGTCCAAGGAGCATACGCTGACAAGTTCTCAATCGTACCAAATTCCACTAAACTTAACTAGCTGTGGATTACAAGGTTTGGGTACAGTCACTCTGTCCTAGTCTCACTTCCTTTACAAGATTTAGGGTCAGCTCATTGCTTTCCCAAGGTTCACTCCCTGTTTCTCTCTCTCTGGCTCACTACTGGTGGAGAGGATCACCTTCTTCGTCTTCCCTTTCTCAATGCGTCAGAAAGGATCCACTCACAGTTTATAGACCTATAGGTATCTTCATTTTCATGAAGGAATGCATCTTCCTTTGTATGTAGATGCTCTGTTGAAGTTCAACTTTCACCCATAGATGAATATCTCTTTGCACCGAAGGTATCAGGCAAACTTCTAGCTTCCACGTAGCCCGAAAACACTGCCGGAAAATCAACCTTACTTGGCACCCTTTTCTAAGGCGATGCGCAAGTCTCGGCGCACAAGTCACAAATGGCACACAAGTCTTCCCCAACCACTTGCGGGACTAAAGCTTCTACAACTCCAAACCTACGTGACTCACTTCCTTCCTCGCCCAAACCACCTTAGGCACACAACTAACACTTGGCACGCAACTTCCAACAATAGAACGCAAGTCCCACTTGCGCGACACACCACCACTTGCGCGACCACCACAACTGTGCGATGGGAGCTCTGAATCTTCTAAGTGTTGAACTCTGGTGAAGAATGAGGAGGCATGGTCCAGTATTTATAGGCAATTTGACCACCCTGCGTGATGGCGCGCAAGTCAACCCTCGGCGCGCAAGTCTCGGCGCGTAGGTCTCTTCCCCTACAAGTCACTTACGTTCCCTACTTCCAAACATGCACGAACCAATTTCCTTTACCATATTTTGATCTTCTGATCTTGGAAAACCATAGGCGTGCAAGTTCTCAATATTCCAAGGTATCGGCGCGCAAGTCTCTTCACGGCGTGCAAGTCACCTGCGCGACACCACCAATACTTGCGTGACACTTATCCCTTTGCCATATTTTGATTATCTGATCTTGAAAAACATATGGAGCGCTTGTTTCCAAGCCTTCAAGTACATGGCGCGTAGGTCCCTTCACAAAAAACCACTTTTCTTCATTTGATGATTTTCAGGATCAAAAATTTGGCAAACACTAGAAAACGGTGCCAACTTGTATATGTTCTATTGTACTGCCTCCAGATCATCCATTCTTTTGTCAACATTCTTGAATCAAACATGGATCATTGACCTCAGCTCTTGAACTCAACATTCCATTATGAAATCCTCGTTGTCAACAAATTTTTATGTCATTGTTTTTCTTTGACAACAATCACCACTCAGATGACCACTTTGTCAAAAAACACAATCACCTCAAAAATGCTTCAATGATACATTGAGGGATTTTTGCCCAACACAAAAAAATACAAAGACAAAAAATTACTAAATATTTAAAATAATCTTTTACTAATGAATGTATCCTATTTTTTTCATTATGTAAAAATTATAGAAATTTTAACATCAAGAGAGTAATATTTTGTATTTAACATTTTCATATATTAATATAAAGGACATAATCCAAGATAAATAGAACCAATTGAACATATATTTGATAATGGGATGTAAATTTACTAAATAAACACATATAATATTATAAATTAATATTTTATAAAGATTTAAAGCCTTATACTAATGTTTTACACATATTTTACCCATTTTACCTTTACTCAGGTGACAAAAAATTACAATTGTTACAATTCATACTTAACATAAATAAATTCAAACTATTTACCAAATTTGAACCTATAAATTCTAAATATCTAATCCATGTTTATAGATTAAATTTCAATAATTGGAAGAGATTAATTTATGATAAAATGAAAAATTCAATGAAAAACTGTTTTTCAAAAAAAACCTTTTAAGTATATAAATGTTTTTATTCCAAATTCGACCTTAAAATTGATACAAATGAATTTAGTTTGATTTTTCCAAACAATAGATAATTAATTTTATATTGAAACCATTTCCAAACAAACATTTAACTTTATAAATTCTTGAAATAAAAATATTGTTTTCAACAAAAACATTGTTTTCACTATTAACTAGAAAATCAATATTTTTAGAAAAAACTAAAAAATTCACCCTAAGATAATTTTCATATTATGATTTCAAAAAATTTATCATTTTTATAAAATAATATGTTTAAATTTTATATAATTTTGTTGCAATATGTTCTTCAAAAACGCAAAAAAAATCAATTTTTTTTGGAAAATGTATTTTCATAGCAAATACAAACTTAATTAGAAATATGTTAACATTACCTAGAAAATTTGTACATAATTGTTTTTATATTTTTTTATTAATATTCATCAATCCCATTTTATATAATCTTTATAATTTTATAATTTTATAATTTATTATGATTCATTTGGACTCAGGGGTGCATGTATCTCAAGCTATCAAAGAAAACAAATTTGTTAATATATAATAAAATACACCGATGTTACATTCTAACAAACATAAAAGAAGTTTTCCATTAAAATTCCGCCACATTGATAAAAACATTGCAGGATAATTATAATTCCTCATATCCTTATTTTCTTAAAAATATTATTCTAATTTATGGTTTCACTACAAAACATTGACAAGGTGAGTTGAATTGTTTCATAGCACTTCCTATATATGTTCCAAAATCTCAATTGGATATTCCTTATAAGAGATATATTAATCCAAAAGTTATACCAGTTCATTCTGTAAACAGCAAGGATTATTTGTGTACTTCCATAGAAGATATACATGGAACACATCATGGACTTGAGAGAGATTTAGTAGAAGTTAAAATGGATAAGATATAATTGGTATGTGATCAATAATCTCAAAAGGACTACTATATATAATTCTATACTTTCCCAATTTTTAATATATCATATCCTTATTCTAATGAGATGTTAATATGATACATTTTAACCAATTTCTAACACAATATATTTTTGTGATTGTTAGCATGATTTCTCTATTGATTTTGAGATTGTCTTATGTATTTATGAATTGATATGACCTTCTTTTCCATTTCTTGAATGAGATCTGGTCCCAATAGATTTATTTCTATAACTTATTCCCAATACATAAGATTTATACACCTCTTAACATAGGGTTATTCATAATTATCCATATGAAATCATGATTGGAATATGTTGTTTTAAGAAAATTCCACCAAAGGAAGGTCATAACCCCCACCACATTTTAAATATATATAGTCAGATCACAACATGTCTTCTAGAGTAAGAACTGTCCTCTAAGATTGACCACATATTTGAGGATGATATTAAATGATTAAAATTATTCTCTGTATCCATCCTTCTGAAGACTCCCACAAGACATTGAGATAAACCGCATATCCCAATTAGATAGAAAATAATGTGGTACTAAATTCAATCTCACCACTTACATATTGAATTATATAGACATTTAATCCAGAAAAAAATATTATATGATGTAAATAAAGTGTGTTCACTTTATAATTAAATTTACTACAACCTCAATAGAATTTCCCCTTTAGATGTATTATGAATTCAAATGATGAAATAAACATTCATGTTTTTCCAATTCCATTATACTTATATCTATCTTGCTTAACCTAATGGCATACTGGGAATTGATATGAATACTCTAAAATATACCTCTTTATGTTCTCTCATCAGAAATAATAATTTAGATATCAAAACGTCATTTTAATTTCAAGCTAAATAGTTAATGTTGAATTATTAACTTTATCCAAGAGCTTATTAAATTTTAGGATGGGTGGGAAACATACATTGTTCCTAAATCTTATCATTCCATCAGAATCATGTTTTAACCTTGGAATATTTCCAACCTTATTTTTCATCTAAATATATTCCTTTTGTTCCTATCTAACCCTTACATGGATATATGGTTAAACATTAAGGTCACAAAGATAATATTTCTCCCCAGTATTCAGGATTCCATGTACCATGTTCTAAAAATCCATAACTATTAGATCTATTTTAGACCTCATTATGGAAAACCTAGAGTTTTTCTTCTGATATAAATCATTATCCAACTTTTTTGTCTACATAGTGGGATAATTTATGGAGCAGTAATAATATTTAATCAATTATGACAATCATATCTAACACATATTCAACTATTTATGGGTGAATATATGCTTAAAATGTTTTTGATCCATATGAATTTAATACATTTCACCATAAAGATACTGCCTATATTTCTGTATTACAAAAATAACTTCAAATAACTCTAAATCATGAGTTTGGTGATTTTTCTCTTGAACCTTCCATTTTCATGAGGCATAATAAATCACTATAACATTCTCCATGAGTATTCATCACATTCCCTTCTTTAATGTATCACTTTAGCTCACAAACCCTTATCCACTATAAATTTATGTCAGAATTGGTACACTGACCAACCTTCTCCCTAATTTCTTCAAATTATCCTTATATTCATTTTTAAAAAATAATTTAACTTATTCTATGTCAATATGGATATTTTATTATATAGTAATAAGAAATATCTCACAAATCATCAATAGTATCCATCCAGTTAAAGGAAAATATAGATTTTAGTATCCATTATTGGTCTAGGATATTTTATTATAACTTCTGTTTCTAAAGTATCTACTAATATACCATTACATCAGACAATGTGAACTAATAATAAAATAATCTAAATCCAAATTTCACCCTTGGTAAATATTCCATATAATTTCTCCTTGCTCAAAGTCTTTATTGCAATTATCAAATGATATTTAAAATCTTCCATTATCTTTGAATATATAAGAATATAATCTATAATTAATAGTAAAAACTAATCAAATTTATCTCTAATGAATCTATTAATTAAAATCATGATGATCGCAGGGGAATTAGTAAGTCCAAATGGCCTCACTATAAATTTCTAATTCTCATAACTCATACAGAAGGCTATTATTTCTATATATTTTTTATTAATCATTTATTTATAATATCCAAAAAAATTAAATCTTTTCAAAAAAATATGCTCCACATATTTTTTTAAAACAAATCATTTATACATGTTAGAAGACAGTTATTCTTGATATTGATCTTGTTATGTTCCTAATAATCAATGAAAAGGTACATTGATCCTTCATTATTCAAAATAAAAAAGAAAGTTACACCCTATAGAGATGCACTAGGTTGTATGAATCCATAAAAAATACTCTATGGAGGTTACTTATTTTGTTCCTTCAACACTATTGGGGTAATTCTAAAAGGAGTCTTTGAAATAGATGTATCACCATGTATGAGTTCTTATGAAAACTCAAAATCCCAATTTGAAGGAAGACTATGTAATTATTTTATAAATACATCAAAAAAAATAGAGTACAATAGGTGTATACTCAATATTGATTTTCCCCCAAACCATCTTAGATTGATACCCATCATTGATAGGAATTTAAACCCATAAAATATAAGTAATTTACATTAGATGTTCATATCCTTCCTTTCACTGATAAATGATCATTGGTTCATTCATTAAAGGAAATATTTCTTCCCATACTCATAAATTTATATGGTTTTAATATTAATAAATTCAATCCATTCCTAGAATAACATAAAATTCAAATAAATATAGAATTAGTGGATTTACATGGAGAACATTCCCAAAATTTCACTCTAAGAGGAACTATAGACTTTAGATGTGGCCATCATACCATTTGGAGTTTTCACCGCTAACCCAAAATATAATCATTGGGGATATGAATTAACATTAATTGATACTTTTCATAGTATACATTAATTTATATATCTAATATCAAATTGGTTTCTTAATTATTTTAGTTTACCTATTACCCCCTAAACTATGACATTCTATCGTTAATCCCATACTAAAACCAAAATGCAGTATTACCATCAGGCTTCTTTAATCAGACTGATGAATCATAAAACATCATTTACTGGATTTCTAAATCATTTCACCTTCCTCTAAATCTATGGAACCTTAGGTTTAACATTTTTTATTCAGGTTCATTACACAAAACATTAGGATGTTATTTTATACTTATAATTATCTCTAGGGTTCAGACCAAATTCCTCTAGTATTAAACTCTTGGGATTAATTAAACCCTTATTTAATACAAATTATAATGGCGCAAGAATTTAAAAGATGTATATTAAATCATTTTACATAAATAATCAATACATATATCATTATGATCAATCTCGTAACCATAAAGGTTTTGTGTCTTTGGAGACTTGATAAATAAATTTCTTATTTAGGTACATTCTTCATTATCCCCCATTATTTTCTTCCAACTTTGAACCCTTATTGTAATATTCTAATAGAAAAATTTTGGTTTAACCTTTGGAAATGAAACATCATAAAGGGTGACATCAGATGCTCAGTAAGGGTAAAAATTGTAGATAGAAATCGATAATCATATGGAAGCATGAGGCAAGAATAAGGGTATGCGATGATGAAAATAACTTACAAATTTCAAACCCCATCTATTGTACATCGTAAATATGAGTCCTAGAATAAAACATTATAATTTAAAAATATATGATTCATAAAAGTGAGAAAACATCATAAATCAATCGTAAACAACAGTTTCATATCATCATACTGTAATAAAAATGTGTCACAATCTTAGTTATAGAAACCATTTCATATTTCAGGGTTAAGTACTGAGAACATCTAATAATTTTGGATTAGGAATCAAACCAAGATTCCCATATCATAACAAATCAGATATCATAACTTGTTTTATATAGTATATCAAGCATGTTGACTTGTTTCCCATAATGAATCAAGCACATTCACTTGTTTCCTATAGTGGAATAATCCCATAGAATTCTTTCCCATAATTTTCTCATGAAATATAAAACTTAACTCAATGGATCATAGTGTTGTATAATTTTGATCCCACCCAATGAATAATAAAAACCATACATATGTGTGCCAAAATATTATGAAACATTCATTGTATTTTCAAAACTCTACTCATGAAATGAAAATGGGATTCATAAACAATTTTATCATTTTATAATGGCATAACCCAGAGAAAATAAATGGGTTATTAAAAAATATCATCTTAATAATAAAAAACCATCAAGATAAAAAATAAGAATGGTATCATTGGGAAATATCTCTATTAAATCATAATATTTATTACAGATGTTTTCATAAATGAATATTCCATTAAAATATAACTAGATATTTTTTGAGGAAAATAACCTCATTTTGAAATAAATTTTATAAAATATAAAAAATTCCAAAATATTATGGAAATAATTTTCATTATAAATTAACATGTAAAATTTTAAATCATGATTCAAATAATTTAGTATTCATGACTGTGGAAAATTATGTTCATTTCTTATATTTTGAAACATAGATTCCCATCACATTTTTGTTAAAAATCCAAAAATACCTCAATTAGAAAATGATAAGAATATTTGTTATAAAAAATGTTATAAAAATTAAAACATGGATCAAAATGCATTCAAAAAATGAATTCATAATCCTTTAAAAATAGTTAGTACCAATTTTAGTATTCATAGACAAAGAAGAAGAAGTATTTTGAACCGAATTTACAAATAACATCGGGTTTCCTTAAAATATCATTTTTTCTCTTGAGAACATAAATAGAGGAAAATGAAAGAAAAACATGTATTCACTAGAAATAACAAGTGATAAAAATATTAATGGTATTATAGTGAGATACATCATAATATTTCATCATCAGAGATTTAATCATAAACAGTTCTAGTAAACAATGAAATTGTAACATAAAACCATTATAGCTTTGATAACTTTTGAATCATAAGCCCCATGAAATAATAAATTAAAATAAAACATTAAATATATTTAATATATGGATTTTAATGATATAACTTGTAAAAGGATCTGTATATACACCTCATAAAAAATATTGGTTCAAAACATAGCATATGTCCTAAAGAATACTATTTAAGATGATAAATCACTGCCTTGAGTCATCTCTTTATTTGTACGCACTTGAACATCATGTATAATAAATATTTATTTATTATATATGTATTATAGAAACATTATAATTTATATCATACCATATATAATTGAATTATAACATCTTATCACATGTTTATCCATAATTTTTTATTAAACCCAATGTTCCAGCTTATTATTACTTCATTTCTCATGCATATTTAGGATCGGTAGTCCCAATCCTTGATATTTTTTCATGGATTTATCATATAAATAATTTTGATAAATATATAAATATAATATATATTTATTAATGAAAAATTTATATTTATTACATAATATAAAGTGATAAAAATGAATTACAACATTTATGGGGATAGTAAGTCAAACATGCACAGGGATGTTGTTTTCATGTTTTGACAGATCAAATGAAGGAACGGTAAATATAAATTAACCAGAAAATATAAATAATTATATCAAATATATAATATATATTCAATAATTTTATCCTTTATTCCATCCTTATAAATCTAAAGAAAAAAAATGAATCACATCGCTTCAAGGAGATGGTAGTCCACTCCTATGCACGAGCTACCTTATAATTTTCCAACAGATGGGAATAAGGTGGATAACGTTTATTTCATCATAATAATAATTATTAAGTATATTTAAGATACAAAAAATAATTATTTTATAATATATATCATAGATTTATATGAGTTATGATGAGAAATAAAATAAAAAAATGATTATTTTAGAGTTATACCTCTTCATTGAGAAACCTTCCCTAGATTACAAATTAATCCTTGAAATGATGGTATATTTTAAATTCCTGAATATCTAGGGTGATTTAAAGTAATATATGACTGTATTATTTCATTAATTTTCTGATATATAAGGTGAAAAATGTGTGAGTAATATTGGATAAGTGGTTCCCTTTTATAAGTGAGGAAAAAGGAATTTTTAAAATTACCTAAAGTATTAAATTAATATAAATCAATTTTAATAATAAAGTGACTACAAATTGTTATATTTATAATATAGGATGATTATTAGTTCAATCATATCATCCTATAATATTTAGATATGGTTAAATGATTTTTTATCCTTATCTCTCAGTTTTATCCCTTGTTGACCCCTTTGACAATCACTACAATATCATTGCTTTCTACTCATTAAGGGTAAAGAATGTAACCATATATGGAAAAGTGACTCATAATTGTATAATTTTTTATAGATTTAATCATATACCATTCTATTTTACAAATATATTTTTCTAAGTAATTTATATCATTTAACAAAACATTATTTATTTTAAAATATTATTCAAGTCAATTTTGAAACTATTCATTTAAATTGAATTTGAAAACAACATGAAAAAAATGAATTAGAATATAAAAATTTAACACATACCCAATATGTAATATTTTTCTAAAAAATTTGTGTAACAAAATATATGATCCAATTTGTTTTACTATTATTATTTTTAAATTCATTTATATTATTTTTTTAATTAATTGAATAAATATTTTGTAAGTGTTGTGTAAATATTTAATGTAATTATTTAACAACTAAAATTTAATATTAAATTTAAATGATAAAAAATTTATTCATATCTCAAAATAATATTTATAACCAAACTTATGAACTTTGTCCTTATGTAAAACTTTTAGAGGAATTTAAGTCAAGATAGTGACATTTTGAATTTATTCCTTTCATAAATTAATATAATGGTCATAATAAAAAAATGAATCCATGTAGAAATATATATTACAATTATATAAGTATAGAAAAAAATAGATAAATTAATATAAATTAAGTGTTATAGAAAATTAAAAACCTTATCCCAAAGGTTTTATTCGATTTAACCTATGTTACCATTACCGA
The DNA here is from genome assembly GCA_963277665.1 of Viscum album. NCBI lineage: Eukaryota > Viridiplantae > Streptophyta > Magnoliopsida > Santalales > Viscaceae > Viscum > Viscum album. The sequence continues at coordinate 1,148,524 of OY728148.1, read as the reverse complement.
GGTGGTAAAAATTTATTATGGTTACTATTAATATTCACCAAAATTAAAAGGGAATTTTTTTTAAAAATTGATAATCCTAATTCTAAATATGTAATAAATTTTTCAAGATTCATTTTATTTAGGTGAAAGAAAATAATTTAAGATAAAAAAGTAAAACATAATGAAAAATAAGTTTTCATAAAATGTATTTTCGAGTTTAAAAATGTTTTCATAATGACATAAACCATAAAAAATATTAAAATAAACATAAAAAGAGTATTAATAATATAATATTACTAATTTAAAATTGAAACCATTTAAAAAATTAACTTTTTAAATACTTGAAATAATAATACAGCTTTTAGAAAAAAATATTGTTTTCACTACTCACTAGAAACTCAAAATTTTTAGAAAAACCCAAAAAAAATAAACAAATTTAATTTTGAAATGGTGTGTTAAAATAATAATATACATTATCTCAGATAATATTTCTAAAAGTTTTATAAATTATTTATAATATTTTTTAACAAAAAATTAAATAAAACCCATTTTGAAGAAAAATGTGTTTTTAAAACATATATTTACATTACTAAAAATATATTAGCCTTATCTAAAACCAATTTAACACCCCAAGGTTCCACAATACGCTTCTCTTTGAATAATACAGTTGCATGCGATATACACAACACTGAGTTCAAACGCATCATAACCTATCAAACTAGCTATTTATAAAGCTGTTATGAATTTTAATAACCACATTTTTAATTATATATATACCATATAATTTTAACATTCATCTATTGTGTTTCTTATACATAATATAACGATAAATTGAATTTTTTAGATAAAAGATGTATTTTTCAAAAAATAGAGTTTTTCCGCCTTTTAATGTATAACCATTTCTAAATCCAATATTTGAAACTTTTATATGTTCTATTTGAAAAAATAAAATTATTATTTAGAACTAGGACATCAAAATTTACTTTGTGTAATTTTTTGGTATTTTTTCGATAAAATTCATTTTTATGAATATTGAAAAATACTGTATTTTAATTCAAAACATCCTTTTAATACAATTTACTTATATGGTTATATTATCTTTTTCATTTGTTTTAAATTGTAAATAGATTTTATTTTTACCATTTAATCCAATTTTGGTCATTGTATGTAAATTAACATTGAAATTGGACATAAAAAAGTGTCAATATTTTGATAGTTATTATTTCATGAAAACAGAAATTTTGATTTGATAAGGGGAATTAATTTTAAATTAATTTATGTGACTTCTATGTATTTAATATAGTAAAATACACATCATTTTTGAATTTGTAATATTGTATATATTTTCGACTTAATTTTTGGTAGTTCTCTCGAAAACATTAATTTTTGATGAATAGTGAAAATAGAAAGTAATAGTTAAAAACCCAACATTTTCATTTAATTGAAATGTAACCACTTCTGTGAATTTAATTTTGAAAATATGACATACAAGGTTGTCATTAGTAAGTAAAATTCTGTTCAATAAGATGAAAATAATTTTTGGTGAATAGTAACTTTTAACTCTTATTTACTACAGTTAAAGGTAAATACAGTAAATCAAGGTAAAACTAATATCATAATAATATTAAATTACACTAACATGTGTCATAATCCTATTGGTTGATAAATTTCTGACCATTGAAATCCTTGGGTCAATTTTGGGACCTCATAGGGCCACTTAAGAGTGATAATGACACTTTATATTAATTAATTTAATGTAATCAAAAAAATGACATAAACATATATATTTTAGTTAATAAATTCTTACAGGGGGTTATATAAGTTATCTCTTCGACTGTAAATATTAATTTTAAAGGTAAAAAAATTTCATAAATCATTTTATTTTTTTATAATTTTTAGACACCAAAAAAATAAAATTATTTATAACACAATGATGATGTAGTGTTTACCTCATTAATGAATGATTTAAATAAATAAGATAATAAAGATTAAAACAATATCTAAAACCTATCCAATACTTATTTGATGGTTTTATTTCTAAGAAGAGTCATCTTATAATTTAATTTAATATGTTTTGGACCTTTAGAAAATGAAAATCATTATATAATAAAATAATATTTTCAAAATTTCCTAAAGTGTCCCTCCTCCAGCTTATAAAAATCCCCCACTTATAACCCTTTACTCACACCTCTCATGCCCCTTGGCTCATCCAACATCTTCCCAAATAATATCTCAGGATCCTTCTCTTCCACCTAGAATCCTTTCCTTAGGAAAAAGGCACTTCCAGAAATAATTTTGGTTCAAACCAAAGGGAGTTACACAATTCAAGGTTAACCTCTTCTCTAAAGTTATTTTCTTTTATTTTACTTCTCCAACCCGCTAAACTCTTTTATTACTTTATTTTTTGAAAAAACTAGTATCCTTAATAAATTAGTTTTTTATATGATAAGGATTCTAACTACACTTACACACACACCTCCGTCTAACGGGTAAAGAACATACTGATTCTGTGGACGGCAAACAACTGCCTCACGAAACAATGATTGATCAATATTCTCCTACCACCTCTTTTGGTGGCCATTAATATGGAATTTTATTTACATGTGATATATATTATATTTATATTTTCACTATACTTTTGTATTTTTCAGGTACATCATACCTTTATGGTTTTCATAATGGGTAAATAAGATAATTTGATTTGAGTAAGTACAGACTACCACCCCCTCAAAGTGATATGACTTGTTAATGCAATGCATGGAATGTATAAATGATTGAGTTAATTAAATTAAATAACATATATATTATATTTTAATTATAATATACCTATGTGTTATTAAGTTTTCATTACTTTAAATAGAAAATATAAATGAAAGTAGCATTAATGTGTATGTACGACTTACCGTCTCCATGAATGGTGTGTTTTATTTATTAACTTAAAATGATATATAATATTATAAATAATTATACAATTGATATATATGATATATATGATATCAAAATTATGAATATCATTCTGGAGATAATGTAATTCTGACCACATTGACAATTTGTAATTAAAACAAGTTCATTTTTAAAAAACATCTGAACACGGACAAAATGTATGATGTGAACTCAAACAATTCACTAATTGTTATAGCAAGGTAATAAGTGATATTAAAAGAATAATAAATTTGAAAAATGTTCTTATGGAAGTATAAATTAACTTATGTTTATTATTTAGGAATAACACGGAACATACGAGTCAAGTCGGACATGAGCTAAGGGGTCTCTTATCTCACTTTTAATTTGGTCAGATTTCCATGGTTCGCCACTTATTTGTTTCATGTGGTGTATTTTTTACTTCAATTTGATATATATTATCAGGATTATATTTATATTCAAGGTATTCTTTGATTCATTTGGTTTTTATTAACTTTTGGTCATATGACTCGATTGATTACAATGTGGTAAGGGGTTTCCCTCTCACTTCATATTCCCATGAGATTCATGCGAAATTTACACTATTTTCTTTTTTATGGTGTATGTACTACCCAATGAATATATTATTTGTGTAATATATATTAATTTATGTTTATTTACATCTTTATTTTATTATCCTTGTTTTATGGGGTTTATGTTTGGTAAGTTACTAAATCGGTAAGGGAATTTAAAATATCAATTTCCACTCATTGGGTTTTATGCAAACATCATTGATTATTTTAATACAATATTATGTGTGTGTTTCCAGTGCGTTCGATGGGGCGCGCGCATCCGTCCGCTTGGGCGCGACAGGCACGGCTGTTCTGTTGCCCCGCATTCCTGCTTTCCCAAGGCAGGCTACATCCGCTCCTTGTTCAGGGATGTCTTCTCCTTGATCGAAACCGGGATGATGGGATGTTGATTCATCATTCCTTGGATTCCTCCTTGGAACTCGTCACATATTCCGGGTCTCCCTCAAAGATTTAATACATTGTTCATGAAGCTCTTCCCAGCTCCATGTTACCATGGATGCTGGTTAATTACACCGCTCCTCTTAGGACAATCCATGGGGTCCGGTCAGGGAGGTAACCTTCAGTTGGGGAGTAGTCACGTTGAGACATCACTGGTGTGTCTGGATGCTGGGGAATTGGCATGTCTGTCTTTTGTCCCTTTTTATAGGGCTTCTCGAGGGTGCGGAAGCCCGAGGCATCCCACATCGAGCGTGGGGAATCATATGCCATAGGCATGTATCTGAGGTTTTCCTCAACTTCCTGTGTTTAACACGGGGTATGACACAAGTTTAACGTCCAGAAGAGACGGATCAAACTGATCAGACCACCGATAAAGGTGGACCAGATTGATGGTCCCCCTTGAGGGATCGCCGATATTGGGGCCAACATGTGGGCGGCATCCCGAATACTATGGGGGGGAAATGAAATGGGACTATCACAAGGGTGACAGTGAAGTTGGGCTTGAGCCTCGAAGAGAGCTCATACGTATCCCCATGGCAGGGAATCAAATTCCACGTAGTTCAGGTTGGGTTTCATCAGTGAACCGATGTGAAGGGGATCAGGATGACCGAGTGGTGGGCTTGAACCTCAGGGAGGCTTTCTACGTACCATGCCTTAGCATGGATCATTGTCCTCATAGTTTGCTTGGGGTGTGTCAGCGAACCGACATGAAGATGGACCTTGGTCCTATGGGTATCGTCGGCGAAGAAATGTGAAGGTGGACCTTGGTCCGATGGATGTTGGGATTGAACCTCAAGGAGGTTTCCTACGTACCATGCCTTGACATGGATCAAAGACCTCATAGTTAGCTTGGAAGGTGTGGGGCTTACACTCAAGGCTGCCCAGGTGTTGGTGAACCGACGTGAAGGAGGTCGAAACAACCAGGTGGTTGGATTGAACCTTAGGGAGGCTTCCTACGTACCATGCCTTGGTATGGATCAAAGTTGTCATAGTTCGAGTTGAAAAGGGGCTGTTGAACTGACATGAAGGGGTGTTGGAACAACTGGGTGGCGGGGTGAGAAAGGCTTACCCCTGGATTGGGATGCAGTTTAACGTCATGCGAGATGAGGGCATGTCGGAGAACAGATGTGAAGGGGGACCTTGGTCCATGTGGATGTTAGGCTTGAACCTCATGGAGGCTTCCTACGTACCATGCCTTGACATGGATCAAAGTCCTCATAGTTCGGGTAGGGCTTCATCAGCGAACCGATATGAAGGTGAACCCCGGGGTCCACTGGTGGTGGGCTTGAACCTCATGAGGCCTCCTACGTACCATGCCTTGGCATGTATCAAAGTCCACATAGTTTAGGATAGTCACAATGGCTTACCGCTGGACTGGAATGCAGTTTAACGTCATGCGGGATGAGGGTGTAACTTGACGTGAATAAACGACGGGTGGTGGGATTGAACATCATCAAGGCTTCCTACGTACCATGCCCTGACATGGATCAAAGACCCCGTAGTTTAAAAGGGATGTGAAATTTAATGTCATGCTGGAAAACATACAGTTTAACATCATGCTGGACTGGGGCATACAGTTTAACGTCATGCTAGACGGGGTGTGTGTGTCATAGTCGATGCTTACTCTAAGCCCACGTGAGTTGTGCTCGGTGTGAGAAACAAGAGGCAGCAAAGACCTGACGATCACGTCGTGAAGGGTGCGTCCGTGGGAAGCGAAGAGTGGCTTATGCGTTAGGCAGCCCAAGGTGTTGGGACTTACTCTAGGATGGAGGCCCAAAGTTAACAAAGCGCAATGGGAGTGATATTTGGGACCGAGGAAATGGGTTCCTCATCTTCTATCATGCCCTCCACTGGCCTCGGTGGTGGGGAAGTACGGAAGTGCATGGGTAATACCTTTCGTAAGAAGGACTAGGGGCTTACACCAAGATGGCCGAACTTCCCCACCATGGACAAACCTCACTCCCATAAGGAGGATATCATCCCCTGGCGAGACCAGGGGGAAGAGGGGGTGTGTAGAATGTCCAAGGTGAGGGCACCCCATGTGAGAGGCACGGGGCGATGTTGCAGTTTAACGTCATGTGTTGGGGACAAAGGTTCTTGGCAGTTTAACGTCCTGCAGCTCAGACGAGGTTGGTTTACTCCACACCCCTAGGACTTACATAACTGGTACCCTCTACTCCTTGTGGGAGGGAAGGTACTGGAAATGTCGTGAAGAAGGGGGGTTGCTGAGCGAACCATCGAGGGGTCCACGTTAGGGATATGTGAAGAAGCAATAGCCGTTAGCATGCCTATACGAAGAAGCATTAGGCGAAGCAACTCCATGGGTAGTATTGTCCAGGGGACATTCAAATCACATCATGCAGACCTGGAGGGCCACAGAAGAAAAGGATTCACCAAGCAACGGGGCCCATATGAAGGGGCCTTGTGGAGCTCGATTGCTCTGTATGGTGAAGGGAACTTGTGAAGGGGTGTGCTTCGTGAAGTTGGATTCCTTATCCTTAGCATGTGGCGGAGATTCAAGTGGGGGGTGCTTCGTGAAGTGGAAGGATTTTCACATAGCACTGCCTCGTGGAGCATAGGTGCTTCGCGAAGCGAAGTGCCGTGAATCAGTGTGCTTCACGAAGTACAGTGACCCTGCCTTGGCATGTGGATCATGTTTACAGGATGGGTGTTTCGTGAAGCATAAATGCTCCGTGACTACCGGGGTCCCCTTAGGGATCCCATTCCTTTGCAAAATCCCTTGATCTTCACGAAAGGCGTCCCTCTCAGAATAGGAGATCAAAACGAGACAATGACGAGGCACCTCGTGATGAAAAAATACCTCGCGTAGCTCATGATTTGCAGAGCAAAGGGATATTTGTGATTCGGAAGCTAGGAAGGTGAATGGTCAGATTGTCCGTCCCGGGGACTCAGGGGGACCCTGGTATTTATAGGCAAGGGGCGCTGTGGAACAGTGCTCGCGCGATGTGAAGAGCGCTTGGATTGCTTCACGGCGAGTCGCGAATGTCAACCGGGTTCACAGAGGAGTGCCTCCTCCTTTTCTTAGTGGGGAGATTGCAAACATCAGGGGGATTCGCGGGGTGTCCCGCCTCTTTGGCTTCGATGCGGGTTCAGAAACGTCAGGGCCGTTAGCGGGGTTTCTCACCTCTGCTGCTTCACGGCGGGTTCGCGAACGTCAGGATCATTCGCGGGGCTTCTCACCTCTGATGCTTCACGGCGGGTTCGAAAATTTCAGGGCCATTTGTGGGGCTTCCCTCCTCTGCTGCTTCACGGTGGCCATGTTTCTTTGGAGGGCTCCACGTCGGGGCTTCACGGGGCAGGCTTTGGAGCCGTCTTTTCTTCATTCTTTTCATCCAATATTTTGGCGCCAAAAAATTCCCCCCTCAGACATGGAGCCGCAGAGGGATCAAGGGTCAAAGTCTGAGGGAAATCGCCAAAATTATCGGCGGTTTGTGATGCGGGCTCGTGAAGCAGGTGTGCGCGGCAGACAAGGGTCGCGCAGTCCGGACACACCGTGAAGCTCCGGGCAGGCTGGACGCGCTGAGAAGCTCTGAGGGCCGACACCTATAAATAGGGGGCTTACCTCTCTTTTGCCCTTTCCCTTCTCCGTGAATTTTTTCTTTTTCACTCTTGATTCGCGAAGCTCCGCATATTCTGCGTCTGCCCACCGTGAATCAAGCTTCGCAGTGAATCGTAAGTCTCTGACTCCACGACTGTACCAAGCGAATATCTTCTTCCGAGTCCAGGCTCCACGTCTTGGTTCCACGACCGAGATCCAAGAACAAGCTTTGTGACCCAACCTTAATTTTTTCTGGGTTCTGAAACCCAATGGCCCATCAAGAATCTACGATAGGGGTTCTCGCAGACACCACCCGGAGGGATGAAATGACCAACTGTCTGGGCCTAGGGGAGCTAGTACAAAGCCACTCGGACCATAATTCTTTGACAGAACTGCTATCAGAGATTCGAAAGAACTATCCTCTGAGCAAGAATCTGCCTATCTATGGATTCGACCTAAGAGATTACTTCTTCATTCCTGAGGTGAGTAGGGACGAACCATCTTGCTGGTTCAGAAGCACGCCATGCCAACATCAATGGTTCAGGGTGGCTGACGGTCATGTTCAGGAGGACTTCACACCTCTCCCCACCAACTGTCTGTACAACCATATGAATAACATTGATGGGAAGTCGTTGCAACTGGAGACGTCCCCTCCCATGTACGTCACAATATTGAAGGAAACTTTGGGGGATTTGAAGAAGGGGTGGTCCAATGAGTGGGACCTACGACAGGGTGGAAACTTCACCAAGGATTGGGCATGGGCTTACTGGGTAGGTGCCTCATGTGAGGAGTTTGGGGCCGAGCTAAGGAGAGTGGATTTATATGAGGCGGCATGGGCCTCCCAATTCCACATTTCTCAACCAAAATAGCTGATGTTGGAGCTATTAAGCAGATGGTCATCTAAGACAAACACTTTTCACCTGCACCATGGGGAGGTTGTCATCAGTCAGTGGGATGTCCATCAGATTTCGGGGGTCTCGATCTTGGGGACTATATATGATGAGTTCCACCCCTTCATGAGCGCGTGTGAGGATCTAGAGTAAATGTCGCGGCTGGAGCAGGCACTGATGGGACTGGTCCCCGGAGAGGACAAAGAAGCACTGAGAAATATTCATTTTAAGAAGTGGTTCATGTAGTTCCTGAACTTCCTAAAGGATCTAGAGTTTCCCCCCGAGGCCTTGAACTTGTCCGAAGGGGGCTCTATGGGGCAAGGAGCACTCATATTCACGGCTCTTGGAGGACAACCAGTGGAAGACCTGGGGTTTTAGTGTCAAAACTGAACAGAAACCGATAGTCAGGATGGCGGCGTTTATCACAACCCTTATCTGTGGTTGGATCCTACCAGTGAGAGATACCAACATGGGGGTATGGCCCAGCTCATTCTTCATGGCGTCCATGCAGACCATGGGTAGGCGGGTCAATTTGGGGATTCTGATGCTTGCCAAATTATACAGGATGTAGTGGCACATTAGTGAGGGCAAGAAGCCATCGAGGATATGTGGGCCCTTCCACCATCTGTATGGGTGGATCGTGGTACACATCAGGGGGGTTTATGAGTATCCGAACCCAATCTCGAAACGGGGGTCAAAATTCCGCCCATCCATCCTGAATGCTTCTATGAGATTCCCCATCAAATTTATCATTCCCTTAGTAATGAACCAGGTGTGTAAGGTAGATGAGTTCAATTTATTCCCATTTCTCTTGCCGGAGGGAGTAATCATCGACGATGGTCAGGGAACAGAAGAACACCGGGCCTATCTCCTGTCCTTTCGAGGTGGATTTTAAGTGGCATGGGTGGACCGCGAGCCACTCAACGAGCCATACACCCCACACTAGTTCACGAGGCAATTTCGGTGCCTACAACGGCTAACCCCATAGGTCTACTGGGAGGTGCGCCACGAGGAGCACCCATGTGTGTGGAGGCAATTGTGGCTCATGTTCACATAGGAAGACAGAAAAATGTGAATTGCATGGCCTCCGCCTACTTCCGCCTTTGGACTGGTGAAGGAGTATGCCATCAGCTGGGAGGCGTCTTATCCGGGGAAAATGATGAAGCATCCGACCGTCTGGCCTGGTGATGGCTGGCCTCCCCTTTCCTGAGGTCGAGGTCGGAGAGCAGCAAAGGAGTCTGGCAGTGGTGAGGCTGTCGTGGCGGCGAGACCTGCACAGGCTGAAAGTGAGGCAGTGGCGGTGGATCCAACATCGGTAGTGGACCCAGTGGTCCCAGAAGGGCAGAGCTATCCGGAGGGGTGGCCACCAATGGGATTCCACCAAATATCCACCCAGGCTCCGGGGAAGCAACTGTGTCATATCAACAAGTCAGAGAATGTTGTTTTTCCGGAGGCCTGGGACATTTGGGATGTCAATCGGCAGTTTCTCAGACCGCCTGAGATGTGGAAACACCTAAATCATCTCGGGATGGACCTACCGGGTATAGGCCCTGTCCGGGCTGGTTTCGCAGTGTCTCTGGGGAGGTGGAGCAATATTTGGCTGAGCTTGAGGACTACGTACTTTCTAGTGGTGTCCCACGTCAAATGACAGACCGGGTGAGGGTGCTTCTAGATAGGATGGTTCCCCCGCACCTATTAGCCGCTGAAATAAGAGAGCACTTCCCTCTACCGGAAGAATCAGATGAATCCTCTTGGGGAGACGAGGCCGATGGAGGGATCCCGTTGCAGAAAGGTGAAGTCGGTGATCAGGACTCGGATCTCGATGATTTCACGGAGACTCTCAAGGTAACATCCCAAGTTTCTTCCCTCGGGGTCTGCTATCATGTCATCATCGATTTCTTACCAACATCTGGACCATGCAAGAGGATCTTGTATGCAGACCTATCTCTCGCCCCTTGGTGGGTGACGATGCAGGACCTTCGGAACCCGCGCCTATGGCCACGTCCATTTCTGTGTCTGGAGGGGCTAGGGCACCCGAGTTGGCTCCTCCAGGCTCTCCAGACCAAACAATAATATATGGAGGGCCATGCCTTGGGGTTCCGTTAGCATCAACTCCGGAGAAGCACTAGGTGTTCTATCTCCATAAGTCTCCTCCACTGAATTCATTGCTTGTCATATGTAGATCGTGCCAACTGACGTCCATGTCCTTCCCTGTACCGTACAGTTCTTCGACTGGCATGGGCCGTTGCGGCCAGGCTAGTTGGGATTTCTAGAGGTTCCCCTCCCAGGGGTATTCCAGTAATGGTGGAGATTGTTACCCAGCCCACCCAAGCTGCAGCGCTCCCTATCATTGGCGGGACCACTGGCGGGGTCATGCCCAAGATCATCGAGGTAGGGTCCGATGACAAGGATAGACCGGCTGACCCGAGTCCGGCCATGCCTCATTCGACGCCAAATGTCGCGCCTGATCCAACGCCAGATGTAGATCCCGCTGAATATTTCATGAGGTCATATCCCACATATGAACCTTCCAACCATGCAGACTGGGATGAGGCGGTCTCTGATGAAGAGGATAGTGATATAGTCTACTACCGATCATGGGAGATGATCATGCACTTTATCAAGAAGACCCCCCCCAGGCATTATGGCTGGATGAAATGGACAGGCTTTTCTCACGGCTGTGCGATCTGTGTGCTGGGGGAGTGGATGCCCAGCATCCTCATCTACTCATCTAGGATCTCATGGTGGAGAAGATCTAGGAATATGATCATAGCCTCAGTGTGGGATGGCAACGGAGGAAAGCGACGAACACCACGAAACTCTGGGAGGCAAAAGATGAAGTCAAGTAGCTACAGATTCAGGAAGACAAGCACTCAACATCTCTTAGCGAACAATTGAAGCTGATCTCGCGATTGAAGGCCAAGTTTGTTGAGGCGGAAGAGCATTTGAGGAAAGATTCCGAATAAAAAACTATCATTTACGCTGACATAAAGAGGGCCCAAACTGAGGCTGATGAGTTGCGCCCCACTGCTGGTGAGGAGGGGCGGGAGGTGATCCGGCAGTAGCAACTCTTGGATGCCACAAGTCGGAGGGTGGCGGAGCTGCAACGCTCTTTCGACGGGGTCAACCCATCCAAGGGAGGGATAAACCCATGAGTGCTATAAGGATCAAAAACTCTCAAATGTACTTTAATGTTTTGATTTTGAATACATGAGTTTTTTTATTGAGACTATCTTTATACGCGTCTATTATATTCATGAAATGTCTGGTGGTCAGTCCCTAAGCTCACGCGGGTCGAGCCCAATGTGAGAAACAAGGGGTGACTACCATGTTATTCCATCTGAACATAATGCGTCAAACAAGCTCCGAGTATCTGGGATTTATGTAACCAATATGAATCCTTTGAGAAGTCATGGGAGGGGCCCGATCAGAGGATTAGGGCCTTAGAACAATCGACAAGCCATTTTTCTGAGGTGCTCTGGTGCACGAGCGGGGTAACACTAGGGGCGTTGGGATTAGTCTGAACATAGGGAAGTGGGAAGTGTACCACACGATACCCGGAATTCGAAACACTGGGGATGGCATGACAATAAAGGATAATTGTTGACCGTGTTCGAAACATAGTATCCTTATCAAATTAGACTAAAATTGAGATAACTAATGAGGGTCAACCATTGACCATGTTCGAAACACGGGACCAGACTCAAAATGCTATCTGGTAGTCTTCCGGAACGTTGGCCCAGGATGATAGGTGGACCATATGTCGAGAATTCATACTGTTAGGGGGTCCCTCCAAACATGAAAGAGGACGAGGGTCCAAATAATGTGGGCACTCAAAGCATGGAAGTTAGAGTGAGGGTTTGTTCGGGCAGAATCTAACACTCTTTAAATGACGCCACTGTGGAGGGAGAACACAAGATGGGTGCATTGGTTTGATCATGGATCATTCCTTCTTTCATACAGGACCTCTTTTGTGAGGGAGTTTTTGCTTCCCAACGTCATCTTGGGGAATCCCAAACTTGTTCAGGGTAGAGTTACATTTACATGGTTCCCCCTCGAGGGGTAAGGCTGTGGGCCGGAAATGGGAGGAACAGGATCTTAGGATTCCGGAGGCTAGACCCGAGGTGAAATGCCTAGGTGTCCCTACTTATCCCATGAGGATAGGAATCAAGCCACACATAGTATTGAAATCACAATTTAACGTCATGCGGGACGATGAGAAGCCTGGACGCGTTGGTACACATCCTACCAAAACTACTAATCCCATGTGAGTCATGCTTAGTCTGGGAAACAAGAAGTAATGGTGGGACTTTCCCGACACAGGAAGGGGCATGTTAGGACAGAGGGATTCTTGATGAATATCTTCCCAATGATACTAACATGTCCATGAAGTGCTCCAAGATGTGAGAAGAGATAGAGCCGAGTGTGTTAGAATTTCACTTGAACATGAGAGAGTGGAAATGTGTGAATCATGAAGCCTAAAATCTGGACCACAATGATGGTGGTGTGATGATGGAGGATATCTGTTAACCGTGGTGGAAACACAGAATCCACATCGTGTTAGCCTGGAGAGGAGACAGTTAGATGAGGGTCGACAGTTGACCATGTTCGAAACATGGGACCATGTCACAAATGTCATCAGATATCCTTAAGGGCATTGGACTGAAAGGATAAGAGAGCCCTTAGGCCCAGCATCCATGGAGAGCCCTTAAGACTAGCATTCATGCCGTCTGAGGGTCCTTTCGGATTTGGAAGAGGATGAGGATCCAAATGGCGAGCTCACAAAGCGTGGTCATGGAACGAGAGGAATGCCTCCATGAAAATCCCACTCTTATGGATTTTTGTCAAAATGCATCTAAATACGTTAAAGAGAAGCATTAGATAGGGGGAGTTGAGTCCCTTCCCATATATGGATCTTAGTTTATGGTCGTAGAATTCAGACCATGGGTGGGAAGAAACACAAGAGGCACATGGTGGGGTAACTCAAATACCTAACGTGAATGGGAACCAGGGGTTCTGACCACCGTGTGCTTCTCAGAAAGTTTTAGGTTGAGGGACCGAAAATAAGAGTTGATCTGGGCTTGAGGAAAAATGCACAGGCATTCCTACGTACCCCATGAGGATGGGGATCAAGCTGGTCGTAGTTCTTGAGAGGGTCTCAGTTTAAGGTCTTAGAACTCAGACCACGTATGGGTAAGGAGAGTAGGGGACACACTGTAAGGTGGTTACAAAACCCGAGTTGAATGAGGACATAAGCCCTACTTACCATGTGCCTCTGGGGAAGTGCTCGAGTCGAGGGACCGAACATGAAAGTTAGGCTAGGACTGTGGGGAAGTTCTCGGGCACCCTTACGTATCTCATAAGGATGATAATCAAGCCATACGTAGTTCTAGAAGGTGGCACAGTAAGGTACCAGTTCTAGGGAAAAAAGGGGAGTGCGGGCATGGCCCTTGCACCAAAATAAGCAGAATTTGATAAATCTTGTTTTTCCTTTAAGGTGAGTGGTTTTTTTGCGAAGAGACAGGCCTAGGGTAGCAAGCCCTAGTGTTGCCACAAGAATCAAGCCGTAGTAGGCATTGACAAATGGTATGGCATGTGACCAATAACCAACGTGATGTCCTCTATAATGAGGTCATCATATTGCAGTTCCGTTTTTCGTCGTGTGTCCAGGACGATAATATCATAGTTTAGGGTCATGTGATAGGACCAAGCATGCATTTTAATGTCATGCAGTGTAGACGTAGCAGAGACGATGCTAATTAGGGAATGTGTATGGTGTCATACGACATAACCGACGTGGATGGGGACATGATCCCACATCACACCATACGCAGTTCTGAGATAGGAACCTTGAGCCAAGGGGCCCAAATAGGGGTAACAAGGAAAGGGGCATGAGGAACTAGCTCCCAGCTGAGCTGGACTTGGAGACAAGATGTCCAGGTGACCCATCGCATCCCGTGGGGATGAGGATCAATCCGTACATATCCCATAATGAAGATATTATTTTATGGTCTTAGAGCTCGGACCGTGGGAGCCCCGAAGGACGCCATATTGCAGCTTTTTCCCCCGTCACGCAAAGGTGAACTGAGAGATAGTTCCAAAAAGTTTCAGGATTCCACCTGGACATGAAGGGATGGAACATAATGTGAATCATGCAACAGACATTCGGGGACTGAAGGGGCTGGCGTGATGACATAAGGTTACTACTGACTGTGGCAGAAAAGCATCATCTATATCACATTATCATGAAATGGGAACAACAAAGGAGCATCAACTGCTGACCATATTCACAACATGGTATTTTTATCGATTTGTTTCCTGAAACCCTCAGGGGAGTTTGCCCGTAATGGTAGGAGAGCCCTTAGGCATGGTATCCAGGGCGTTCTTGGGGGTCCCATTGGGTGTGAAAGATGATGAAATACCAAATGAAGGGAAACATGAATCCTGACAAGTGGAAGGAACATGACCAAGTTGAATTTGTCACTCTTGTTCCTAGACTAGAGTACTCTTAACACATGGGAAAACCACTGCAAGGGGTTGAAGGAATCCACTTGAGGGCAGCCAAGAGACGGCGGATTCCCGGGAGAAGGGGGGAATGGTGCCAAAAACCCCGTATCACACCTATATATCCACCTCATGGAGAGGGACATGCCAAGGGACCTAGGTGACGGGGGAGATCAGTATATCTCTAAGAGGTGGGGATGGACCCAAAGTCTAGACATTTAGGTGGTCCTACGTATCCCATGAGGATGGGAATCAAGCCAAACGTAGTTCTAGAAGGTACCCAAGGGGCCGGTTACCCTAACAAGGATGTGTACAGCGCGGTATGTAACCCGACGTGGATGAGGACATAATCCTGCACTACAACGCACAGTCCCATAGGAAAGAACCTGGTCCAGGGGCCCAAAAGGCCAAAGGGCCTAATAAATGGCATTGGTTAGGAAGGCCTGAGCAAATATCAGTTTAAAGTCTTGTTGTGAGGATGAAGGTCGGGGAATATAACTCCTGGGACGGAGGAGGTGTACGACACGTCAAGTAACCTGATGTGAATGAGGACATAATCCCACATCACACCGCACACTTTGGATAAAGACTTGGGATAAGGGGCCTGAGGAAGCCAAGGGGCCTGAGGCCAGGCCTCGGTCAGTGAGATATGACCAGCTTGCAATTTAATGTCCTGTAGTAAGGACGGGGGTCGAGGAAGGCCTCATCCAGGGACATGTACAACATGATGAGTAACCCGATGTTAATAGAGACAAAATCCAACATCATGTTGTAAAATCATATCTGAGAGAACCTGGGATGGGAGCCCGAAAGGCCAAGGGGCCTGATAGCTGGCATTAGTAGAGGGGAGTTTGTCGCTTGGAGATACAACGAAGAATGAAGAACTACTATGCTCGATGCTTGGGACGTCTTGGGGTGACCCCAACGATCCAGGACAACTGTTGAACTTGTTCAAAACATAGCGTCCTTATAGTGACCTGAAATGGGAGCAACAAATGAGCATCGACCACTATCCATATTCAAAATGAGGTATATGTATTGGTTTGTTTCTCGACACCCTCGAGGGAATTGGCCTAAAATGGTAGGAGGGATCTTCTAGACAGGGAAGGTGACAGAGTCCCAGTCAAGGAGTGGGTAAAGCTTTGTTGTACCCATCTATAAAAGAAGTGAACATCTCCATGGAGGGGGACATACAGCCAGGCCGAGGCTAGCTCGACGTGAATTGAGGAAAAAGTATGAACCATTCCATATGTCTTGACCTGAGGGGAATATTTCGGCTCTTGGGTTGGGCCGACGGACAAAGTTTTTGGGCGTTCATACATATCTCATGCGGATGACAATAAAGCCATATGTAGTTCTTGAAGGCCATGCAGTTTAACTTCATGCTATAAAGATGGGGGAGGATAGAATAACGGGAGTGGGAACATGGTGCGACCATGATAATCCTCGTATGAGTGGGTATAAGGAAGCCTACTCTACATCATGCAAGGACACTTTGAGAAAGATATACCCAGGGGGGATAGTCAGAGAGAAGAGTTTGGGGAAGGGCTCAAAACGAATCGTTAGAGCGTTCCTACGTATCCCATGAGGATGGAAATCAAGACATACGTAGTTTTAGAAGCACAGTTTAACATCATGTAGGAAGATGGAATGAATCTCATCTGGGGACACATAAGGTGCGGCGAGTAACCTAGTGTGAATGAGGAGATAATCTCGTACCACACCATACAATCACACAAGAGAGCCTGGATTGGGGAAAGGCCATGGGGCCTGAGGCTGGGCCTCAGTCAGGAAGGCCTGACTAGCTTGCGGTTTAACGTCTCATAGTGAGGGTGAGAAAAATATTAGTTTAAAGTCATAGAGCTCGGACCATTTTATAGTTTACTGTCATGTGGGACAATAATGAGCAGTTTAACGTCATGAAGGATGATGATGTAGTTTAGCATCGTACAGGACAATGTTGCAGTTTAAAGTCATGCAAGACTGTCCAGTTTTAAGGTCATGTAGGACCGTACAGTTTAAGGTCGTGTGGGACCAGGGTGCATTTTGGGGTCATGCGGGACCCGGGTGTAGTTTAAGGACATGCAGGACCAGAAGCTCAAAAAAAGTATTGCTTCAGGAACTTGGCGTTGGTGGGAGGAGTTATGCACTCACCATCCATGGTTACCAAGGAGTATGCTCTATTGGGGTAGAACTTATGAATGATGTAAGGTCTTTCCCATTTGTGATCCAACATGGGTGGTTTCTTATCGGGGATCATTGGCGCTTTAAGGGCCAATACCAGGTCACCTTGTAAAAACAAGTGAAGGCGAACCTTCTTGTTGAAGGCTCTGGCTATCTTGTTCTGATGCCTTTCAAGATTGTGCAGGGAATAGAGCCTATTCTTTTCCAGTGCTTCCAATTCATTTAGACGGATTTTGGCCACCCTATCTGGCGCATTCTGGTCATAGACTGCAGTGCGTAGCGATGGTAGTTGGATCTCAATGGTAAGGATGTCCTCAGCCCCATACACCGGGGAATATGAAGTCACCTGGGTGGAATTGTGAGTTATTGTCCAATATCCCCATAGGGCGTTGAGGAGCTTGTCCGACCAACTCTTATTGTTCTGACCAACCACTTTCTATAAAATGTTAGAGATGGTTTTGTTAAAGGCCTCAATCTTTCCATTTGCCTGCACATGATAGTGAGATGTATGGTTCGAACTGATATTACACTTGGCGTAAAATTTCTTCAGCTCGGCTGCTCGGAAGTTGGTTCCGTTATCGGTGAGGATAAAGTGAGGGACTCCAAACCGGTGGATGATATTGGATCTCACGAAGTCAACGATGGAAGGGCCTTGACCTCTTTGAGTGGAACTGACTCTACCCACATCGAGATGAAATCTGCAGCAGTCAGGATGAACCTACACTGGTGAGATGTCACCAGTAGATATGGTCCCACGACATTGAGTACCCACACAACAAATGGAAAAGATTACTTGGTGGAGTGGAGAAGCTCTGGAGACTGATACAGGAAGATAGAATGAACTTGGAATTCATGGAATCTCTTGGAAAACTCAATAAAAACAGGGATCATAGAGGGCCAGATGTAACCCAGTCTCCGGATCTGATGGGACAACTTCAGCACAGCCTGGTGGGCACCATAGGAACCGGCATGAACCTCTTGCATGACCTGAGAAATATTGACTCCTTAAATACAACGGAGGAGAACACCATCAATCCCCCGATTATAGAGGATCTTCCAAAGACTGGGACCACTCTGGAGGGTAAACTGCAGTGCGCGACATCGGATTTGCTTGCGCTCGGCCCGATCATCTGAGAGACAACCATTTTGGTGAAACTCGACAAAAGGTGCCCTCCAGTTGGGAGTTTCTTCAACCACTGCATCTGAAGAACCTACGGCTTCTGACATGGAGGGTCTGGTGGTAAGATGGCCTACCCGCGGGCCGTCTTCATCCTCTGGGGTGACAGGGTCAATGACTCTCCAGTGTGCCACGTGTATAATCAGATCATCCTGGTCAGGTTCCCCAAGTGACGCAGCTAGGCCAGCCAGAGCGTCCGCTTGACCATTCTGTGACCGAGGGACATGGGAAACCTCTGGTTGAGAAGGGAACTAGGCCATTAGACAGAGGGTGTACTCCAACAATGGCACAAGATCTGGTTTTCTGACAACATAATCACCATTGACCTGAATGATGACTAGTTCGGAATACCCTTTCACGTGAAAATGGGGCACATCGATCTCAAGGGCCAGCTCAAGGCCAGTGATGAGATCCTGATACTCTGCCTCATTTTCGGTTCAACCTTTTGACAAAAGGAACAGGTATGGCAGAATGGCTTGCACTGGGGTGATGAAGACGATACCTGAACCCACTTTGTTGAGCCTAGGAACAATGAGCCTCCTACCGATGGGGCTCTGGGAGGCACCGTCGAAGTGCATTTTCCAACATGAGACGACATGATCGACTGATAGGATTGTCTCATCAGGATAATCCAGGTCCATGGATTGATCCACGGAGGTTGGATGGGCGGCTAGGAAGTCTGCCAATTCCTTCCCCTTGATAGCCTTCTGAGGCACGAACCTGATGTCGAACTGCTGGAGGATCACCACCCACCGTGCTAGCCGACCAGTCAACATGGGGCAGTTCAGAACGTACTTTAGTGGGTCCACATGAGAGACCAACTGTACCTCATGGTGATGCAGGTAGGGTTGCAATTTCTTTATGGAAAACATGAGCGCAAGTTATCTTTTTTTGATAGGGGATTATCTAGTCTCTGTATCGAGGAGAATGCGGCTGAGGTAATGGAGGCTGTTCTCTGTCCCCTCATTGTTCTTCTGGGTGAGCAGAGCACTGAGAGACCATTCCAGAGCAGTCACATAAAGGAACAGTGGCTTTCTGAAGACGGGTGGCATCAGGACCGGGGGCTGGAGCAGATACTTCTTGATTTCGTCAAAGGCGGCCTGACACTCTTCATCCCATTAATAGGCGGAGCCTTTATTCATGATCCAGGAAAAGGGCTTACACTTTCCAAACAGATTCGCAATGAATCATAGTATGTAGTCTAAGTGGCCTGGAAGGCCTTGAAACTCACGAATATTACTCAGGGGAGGCATGTGGCGAATGGATTTGATCTTCTTTGGGTCGATCTTGATGACTCGGTATCTAACAACAAAGCCATGAAACTTCTCGGAAGTGACCCCAAGGCACACTTCAACGGGTTCATCTTTAGGTGGAGGGAACAGAGGAAACCGAACACTTTCTCAAGGTCACTGAGATGGTCCTAGTTCTTGCAGGATTTGACTACCAGATCATCCACGTAGCATTCCACCAATGTTCCCAGAATCAGCTTGAATATGCGGTGCATGGCCCACTGATAACTGGCACCTGCATTTTTCAGGCCGAAGGGCATAACATGGTAATAGAAAGTACCTTGGGGGGCCCTGAAAGGGGTGGAATATTCTTCTTTAGGGGCCATCCAGATCTGGTTGTACCCAGAATACCCATCCATGAATGATAGGGCTTGGAACCCGGCCGTGGAATCAATCAAGAACTCTGTCACTGGGAGGGGAAAATCGTCCTTCGAACAATGGCAGTTGTGATCACGGATGTCGATACAGACTCTAATCTGTCTATTCTTCTTCATGACTAGCACAATTTTGGCTAGCCACTTTGGGTACTGGACTTCCTTAACGAAGTTGGATTTGATAAACTTGTCAACTTTGGCCTCAACCATGGCACTATGAGAAGGGTGCATCTTTCTGGGAGGCTGCTCGAACCCGTGATGGTTTTTCGGGACACCAAGGCGGTGGACAACAACTTGGGGATCTAGCCCTGGAATCTCTCCATAACTCCAATGGAACACATCTTGGTACTTCTTAAGTAAGTTCATGTACCGTTGCTACTCTTCGAGGAACATGGTGGCACTCATCAAGGTGGATTTCAGATTTGCCTCGCTTCCAAGGTTCACCTGTACCAGTTCATCGACCATGGTAGAAACGCCTTCTTCAAAGGCAGGGGGAGCATCCTATAGGTCCTCTTCTCCACTTGTGGAGGGATCTTCCATGGGGGGAGTTGCTTTTGAGACACCGGACTCTGATGGGAGGCTGGTACCGGCTTGGGCGGTGGTGTTCAACACATCAGAAGATTCAAGTTCCATTGAGACCATAGCGATGAAGGTAGTTGACCTAATCCCATCTGGCCTTCAGCCCAGAGGGCCACACTTGATTATATCAAAGTAGTAGTGGTGCATCAACTTGATCCAGTTAAATCCATCCTAGAGGAATAGACACGTATGATGCACTGTCGTTGCCATGGGGCAGACATCCTGATACCATACAGGGGTAGGAGGTTCCAGAATCACCCAAGCCTGGTTGGTGTAGGAGTACGAGGTGATTTCCTACTATCGCTTGGACCTGGGAATATGCCTTTCTCTCATACCCAAAACGACAAAGCATTGCCTAATTTTGGGGGTTGTGGCCTCCAGTCGATGGATTGGGAAGACATAGGCATCATCCAGACCTGCCCGGGGATCACTCATGACTGGGGCGGGTTCAACCTCACTTGCCAGAATCTGCTTGTCCTTACTCTTATAATAGTCAGCGTCAAGATAACGAGATTCACAAGAGGTGAAAGGTGATGTGTCACCTTGGAGCAGACCCACTCGACTATTGAGGGAGTATTTGAGGCATTGGTGATATGACGAAGGGACCGCTGCATGTAGGTGGAGCCCTGACCTGCCCATCAATGAGTTGTACGCGGTGTCCTAGGAGACAACCATGAATTCGGTACAGGATATTAGGCCACCGAACTGGGTCTTCAAACGGATCTTGTCTACAGGGGTCTCCTCGGTCCTGTTGTATGCCTGAATTCTTTGGTCGGAGGGCGTTAAATCGTCCTCAGACAAACCCAGCTTCTGAAGTGTCCGAGTTGGGATTAGGTTAATCCCAGAACCTATGACAACAAGATAGTGATAGACTTCCATGCCATTGAAATGGTCAGTGATGTACAGTGGGAGAATGTGCCTCTATGTGGGTGGGTCTTCTTCTTCACCAGGGAATGAGATAATTTCCTGACACTCGGCATTCTCAATTGCCTCAGCGTGGAAGGTTTCGGCTGCTGCTACCTTCGTCTCAAACTGGAGGGGGCTATTTAGGGATTCAGCAAGCACCTGATGCATTTCTTGATGATAGGTGAAGAGCCTCAAGAGTAGAAAGCCTCACCAGAATGTTGGAATGGTGTTTTAGAACTTCATACTTCCGGGCTAGACACGACCCTATTCTTATAGGAGGCCGCTCTACAATTGGATGCGCAGCGAGGAATGCCGGCTGGACCGGTGGCTGGCTAGTGCTAGGTACGTCTCGTAGCTCACTAGTTGAGGCTTGAAGAGTAGCTGTAGGATGAGGACCAGAGAACTGATATTGGAATGTAGAAGGGCGAGACTGTCTGTGGTACGGATGATGCAACTTTGCTTGATCCAGTAGCACAAACAACGGTGGAGGTAGATCTGCGGACACCAGATGATGAGGTTGCACATGTTGAGCTCTGCGCTGGGCATGCTTTCTGGTCTCTATGGAATGCATGGTCTGGTGTAATGTGCCATTTGATGTTCCTTGATGACCCATAGGGCCACGGATCTGCCACCGTTGGCGTCGGCTGGGGACGATGGGGAGGTTCTCATGGCGTTCCCCTTCGTCAGGAGTCATATAGGGGTTTATCAATTCGACGGTGTTAACAGAAGTGTACCCTTGAATATCGCTTGAGGATTCAGGCACCACTGGGTGGATTCTGGGAGGAATCCCAATCTCAGGGGTCATGAATTCACTGAGAGTGAGGGATGACGATGGCAGAGGTGGAGCGCGTTGCTTCTTCTTACGTCACCGCTGCATGCCCTTCTGGGAAGAGGCCGGCTGAGATGATGACGTAGAGGTACTGGTCACATATTCTTCAGGCTCCTTCGGATTCAGGCATTCCTAAATTATTCCATCGGCGCGAGAAACTGTTTTACGGGCCATCCAGTTTTTGTACTTCTGGGACCCACGGCTGGGAACGTATTGCCACTCACATTCGTCATCACTACCGCTTTTTGACTTCACGAAGACACCCGCCACTTGTGCCAGGGTTGGACCCAACTTGACTATGTTGTTTTTGACATGGTCTTGGAGCCAGTATTTAAACACATAGCATTGCTTGAGGGTGTGCCCCAGGATCCGGTGATAGGGGTAGTAGTTGGGGAGATCGGCGAGATTCTCCTCTACTGGCCTTCTGCACTAGGGTAAGTGCACAATCCTCTGCTCTAGGGCACTATGGAAGTTACCAGGGACCTGATCCTCATTGAACGAGTAAGTCTAGTGACTTATTTGTGGATATGGGGCTCTGGGAGCCGAGTCCTAATGAGGGGCTGGAGGGTCCTACTTAGGAGGAGGAGCCTGATTGTCCCACCTAGGCGGTGGTGCCACATTGTGTGGGGAATCTGCCGATTCGGAGGTGGTTGCTGCTGGGCAGGAGGTTGATCCTGAGATAGAGGGATGCTATGAGGTTGCAGAGCTAGAGCTACTGGAAAAAATTCTAGCTTCCTGGGGGCGTCTATTTGGGCCACCACGGCGGGCTCAGCTCTGGCAGCTCTTCTTACTGGGATAACAGGGGGCAGCAGACGTGTCTGACTAGCCTGTTGCAGAGCTTCCTCGAGGCGCTGGGCCTTATCTGAGAAGTCTCAGAACCCTCGGGGTAATACTGAGTAATCAGAGAAGGAACCAGTTCTATTTTGACATTCCCTATGCACATCATCATTATTTTCTCTTGAGTCAGTGGCATGTCGAGGGAATATGTGGGCCCCTTCCACTGGGCAATAAAGTTCGCGACTCTCTCATCAGGCCTTTTCTTGCACCTGAAGAGGTTTTCAATGATAGTCTTTCACGTGGTGGAGATGAACTGGTATGGGAATTTCCGGCAAATATCCTCCCAGCCGGTCACCGATCCAATGGGGAGATATTTGTACCAGACAAACGCAGGGCCTTCCAATGTCTTCACAAAACACTAGAGCTTGGCGGCCTCTTGATATGCTGGAGTTCCCAACATGGGGCCACACCTGGAGGAAAAGTGGGCCAGGTGCTGCGGCAGGTCCTTAGTCCCATTAAAGGGCGAGGAAGTGGGATTCCCAAAACCCAGAGGTGCAGGCATATCATCCACCCATTCCAGATACAGCTTTCCATCTGGTGGGACTGCCACCTTCCGCGTTTCTAGCACGTCGAGGCGGGCGATGAGCGTTGCTATAGGATCATTCGGGTGGGGGTTCATGTCTTGATGAGGATCCGTAACCACGAGTGCGTTTCTAGGATCTTTGACACGGTAGGTGGGATCAACGACTCATGGAGCGACGGACGGAGCGGCTTGAGGTGAAGCTAGAGGAACCCGAGCCGGATTTCTCGGATTGTCGCACCGCTCGGGAGGGTTTTGGTGAGACGTATCGTGCCCTCTTGCCATGAGTTCTGGCTTTAGCCCTGTCTACGAAGAAGGTATGATTAGGGCTTCCTGGAGGAACCTCATCGGGGGGAGTTTTTCCTACCCCTGCTGCCCCGGCCTAGGATTTCCATAGTCGGGTCGCCTCTCTATAACGCGCTCGGCCAAGAGTTCGTCAACCAACCTCTTCTACTCAGTGAGTTATTGGCGCAATGCTGCCTTCTGAGGGTCTTCTTCCATCTTCTGCACCGAGGCGGATGGGTCGGAGTTCTTGACAGCTCCGACATGTTATTTACCCTTACCGGCATTCCGACTAAGTACCAACGGCTAGGTGGGTGCAGGAAGACCTAATAGGTTTCTCTGTTGACGAGTAATCATCCCTAATGGGTCCAACAATGGTGGTACATCTTCATGGGGTAAGTCTCCATCAAGGAAGTCTAGGTCATCCTCCATGTCCATGATGTCGACCACGTGGACTATGACACTTCTTGGGGGCATGTCCTCAATGTGGCATAACGAGTCGGACTTCCGCCGGATGTGACTAAAGAGGAGGGTGGCATAATGTCCCCAGCCACAGACATTCACGTGGGGGTAGCATACCTGATGATTTTGCGGAGTACTTTGAAACTCTGAATGCATTTTTAATAGAGGGTGATCTGGCGACCTGGTGACTCAGGGTGCTGAGCCACAGGGAGTGCGACCAATTCTACCAGACTTCATTGTTCACCGATTTCCTCATAGTGCATTTGGCTCCCAGGGTACACCACCCATTGATAACGAAGACTGAAGTGCATCTCCCATAGGGTTTGGCGGAAGCACTCGACTTCCTCTTTGGTGAGGGATTCTGGCGCACGAAAGTTCGATGCTTCCGTAGACCAGAACTTCTCCGGGAAGTGGTCCACTGCAAGAATGTTCCAGAAGGTCCTCGGATCGGATTCAGGGTCGGGCACCGTATTGCCTCAGTTGTTAACCGGAGGTGGCTGAGGAACCGGTAGTGGTACTGATGTGGACCGCTGGGACAGTAAACTGGGTTGAAGAGAATATGGCGAACGAGCTGACTGACCACCGAATTATGGTCCATCCTCTGAAGAGCATGGTGACATGACCACAATGTCAAGATACGACGGGTTGACAGCCACAGCTTCTGGTGCAGGGATCGCAATTACCGGTGATGGATCACACTATTTCTCAACCATCGTCGGTCTCGAAAATAGCTCTCCATGATCTCTAGTTGAGGTAGAGGGCACTTCTGGTGATGACGGTGGTGACTGCACAGTCGGAACCTATGGAAATCCCAAAATTTCCTCCTCCTAGATGTACCTACGAAGAGATCTGGGGATCTGGTGGACTTCAGAATCTGGAAGGATGGGGCTGACATTCCTTATTGATTCCCTGGTCATTGACACAGAGGACCAATGGGATGGTTCCCCTGCTGAGTTGTATTCTTCTTCAGAATCTGAGAAGCATGCCGATTTGATCTCTGTCTGTGCCTTCCCAGGATTCTTCTTGTGGCGTTGATGACCTGCCTTCCTGCCCCTAGGCGGATCCTCGGGACAAGCCTGATTCCTGACATGTGGTCCTGGGGCCGCGCTGGTGTCAGGGCAGAGAGGGCTTCCACTTGAGACATCCGGGGTGCGAGGAGCACCGAGACAAATGTCGAAGGGGACATGGGGAGGACCTCCATGAATAGCACCTGACCAGGAGAAACCTCAATCGGAACCGGCGGGGGCCTAGAGAGGACCTCCATGCTTGGTGTGAGTGGAGCGAGGCTGACCTTCACCCCTTTGGTTTCTAGGGAGAGGAGGACCTTCGCGAGCAATGGAGAGAATTTAGAAAGGATTGCGACGTTGGAGAGAGACTGACGGGCAATGCTTTCACATCGACGGTTAGGGGCAAGAGGAAGAATTCCATACCTAGTGTGGTGGGAACGGGAAAGGCTTCCACGCTGAGTGTCACTACCACGGGGCAAGATTTCATTCGAGTTAGGGGTAGCGTGGTACATACCTCCGTAACGAGCTTCGGGGTGGGGGAGGCCCACGATTTGTGGAATAATGGTATAGAGAGGACCTCCATTCGGGGTGATGTTGCCACAGGTTGGTTTGTGGCGATCACCAATCATGCCTGCGACCCGGGGAGTCGACCTTGCCTGCCCGTGCGGCAGTTGGGGCCTCAATACAGGCCAAGTGTACAGCTACCCCTACTCAGCGTATGCAGGGGGTGATGGTGCACTTCGGCGGTGGCTCGGGCCACAGTAGCTACAAATGTTGACGCCCCCTAATGGGCATCTTCCTCGGCCTGCTCCCGATGCTGCCGTTGGGTGAGCCGGACCGATACCGGTGGCATAGGTAGGTAGTCTACTTTCTCTTTATCTCGGGGAGCCGGATGGCGGTGCTAGTGCAGCCTCGTAGGGGCCCTCACTGGGAACCCTAGGATGGGACTCTGGCGAGGTGGGCCTGATCATACCCTACCTCATCGTCGTAGGTCATGGATTCATTGAGGCGTTACGGGGATAGTCTCCTGAATCTATTGAAGGTTGGACTGTGGAGCAGCAGATCCCTGTGTGGACCTTGTGGGTGGCGTTGACGGTGAGTTATGGATGCCTCTAGGTCCAGGCGGGCCATATCCCGGGTTGGGATTATGCCCTCCTCCCTGTGACGATGTACGGGTTTGTTAATCACCCTTCGTTGGATGACTTCTGATGGGGAGAGGGGGAATGGGAACCCCATGTTCATGGATACAGACACCGTTGTGGAATCAATAGAGCCACACGGAGCAGTTGTGCTGGTGTTTCCCCTACCCCTGTGTAGGCGGGTGGGTGGTGACTGTTTTCCTGTACCAGCAACCTGATTCTTGGGAAGTAGGGAGATCAACTCATTAGCGCTGCAAGAAAAAGAAATTGAAAACCAGTGCCCCATCGTCATCCCCTCATCTGTGGTCGGTAAGAAGGATCCATGCTGACAAAATTTCATAACAGAATGCCCAAAATTCTACTACCCCAACTTCTGGTGAGTTTCAAAATAGGCCCACTATTTTCTTGGTGGGACCCGACTCCGGATAGCGGGATCTGGTGACACGTCAATCTACTGATATCTCAAGTGCTACTAATCTTCATATTAAAG
The DNA here is from genome assembly GCA_963277665.1 of Viscum album. Classification (NCBI taxonomy): domain Eukaryota; kingdom Viridiplantae; phylum Streptophyta; class Magnoliopsida; order Santalales; family Viscaceae; genus Viscum; species Viscum album. Next base: position 1,121,585 of record OY728148.1, on the reverse strand, counting down.
AGAATAATTTCACATCAGGTTCACCATTTCTGTTTCCGACACTATCATCGGGGCACGTGTGTACATCCTCTTGGGTGTGACAGGCGCGTCTGTTTTGTTTCCTCACATTCCCGCTTTCCAAAGGTGGGCAGCATCCGCTCCTTGTTCAGGGACATCTACTCCTTGATCAAAACCGGGATGATGGGATGTCGGTTCTTCCTTCCGTGGATTCCTCCTCGAAACTCATCACCTAGTCTAGGTCTCCCTCATAGATTTATTACGTTGTTCGTGAAGCTCTTCTCAGTTCCATGTTTCCATGGATGCCTGTTAATTACACCGCTCCTGTCAGGACATTCTTAGGGGTCCAGTTACGGCGGTAACCTTCAGTTGGGGAATAGTCACGTTGAGACATCACTGGCATGTCTGGACACTGGGGAATTGGCATGTATGTCTTTTGTCCCTTGTTATAGGGATTCTCGAGGGCGTGGAAGCCCAAGCCATCCCACATAGAGCGCAGGGAATCATATACCATAAGAATTTATCTGAGGTTTTCCTCAGCTTCCTGTGTTTAACACGGGGTATGCCACAAGTTTAACATCCAGCGGAGGTAGATCAGACTGATCAGAACACTGATAAAGGTGGACTAGATCGATGGGCCCCCTTGAGGGATCAACGATATTGGGGCCAGCACGTGGGCGACTTCCCAAATACTATGTGTGGGGGGGGGAATGAAATGGGACCATTATAAGGGTGAGAGTGAAGTTGGGCTTGAGCCTCGAAGAGACCTCCAACGTATCCCCATGGCAGGGAATCAAAGTCCACGTAGTTCGGGTTGGGTTTCGTCAGTGAACCAACGCGAAGGGGATCAGGATGACCGAGTGGTGGGCTGGCACCTCAGGGAGGCTTCCTATGTACCATGCCATAACATGGATCAAAGTAATCATAGTTCACTTGGGGAGTGTCGGAAAAACCGACATGAAGACGGATCTTGGTCCGATGGGTATCGTCATTGAACCGATGTGAAGGTGGACCTTGGTCCAATGGATGTTGGGCTTGAAACTTAGGGAGGTTTCCTACATACCATGCCTTGATATGGATCAAAGTCCTCATATTTCTCTTGGAAGGTGTGGGGCTTAAACTCTAGGCTTCCCTGGTGTTGGTGAACCGACGTGAAGGAGGTAGGAACGATCGGGTGGAGTGCTTGAACCTCAGGGAGGCTTCCTACGTACCATGCCTTGACATGGATCAATGTCCTCATAGTTCAGGTTGAAAAGGGGATGTTGAACTGACATGAAGTAGTGTCGAAACAACTGGGTGGAGGGGTCACAATGGCTTACCGCTGGATTAGGATGCAGTTTAATTTCATGTGGGATGAGGGCTTGTCGTAGAACCAACATGAGGGGGGACCTTGGTCCATGTGGATGTTGGGCTTAAACTGCATGGAAGCTCCCTACGTAACATGCCTTGACATGGATAAAAGTCCTCGTAGTTTAGGTAGGGCTTTGTCAGCGAACCGACATGAAGGTGAACCCGGGGGTCCACTGGTGGGGGGCTTGAACCTCATGAGGCTTTATACGTACCATGCCTTGGCATGGATCAAAGTCCACGTAGTTCGGGATAGTCACAACGGCTTACCATTGGACTGTAATTCATTTTAACGTCATGCGGGATGAGGGTGTAACATGATGTGAATAAACGATAGGCGGTGGGCTTGAAACTCGTGGAGTCTTCCTACGTACCATTCTTTGACATGGATCAAAGACCTCATAGTTCAAAAGGGATGTACATTTTATTGTCTTGCGGGATAGCATAGAGTTTAACATCATGATGGATGGGGGCATACAGTTTAATGTCATGCTGGATGGGTCGCAGGTGTCATAATCGATGCTTACTCTAAGCCCATGTGAGTCGTGCTCGGTGTGAGAAACAATAAGCAGCAAAGTCCTGACGATCACATCGTGAAGGGTGCGTCTGTGGGAAGCGAAGACGAGCTTATACGTTAGGCAGCCCATGGTGCAAGGACTTACTCTAGGATGGAGGCCCGAAGGTGACAAAGCACAACGGGAGAGGGATTTGGGACCGAGGAAAGGGGTGCCTCGTCCTCTATCATTCCCTCCACTGGCCTTGGTGGTGGGGAAGTATGGAGGTGCATGGGTGATACCTTTAGTAAGAAAGATTAGGGGCTTACACCAATACAGCCTCCCTTCCCCACTATGGATAAACGCCACTCCTAGAAGAAGGATATCATCCCCTGGAAAGACCAGGGGGAAGAGGGGGCCTGCAGAATGTCCAAGTTGAGGGCACCCCGTGTGAGAGGCACGGGGCGATGTCACAGTTTAACGTCATGTGTTGGGGACGAAGGTTCTTGTCAGTTTAAGGTCCTGCAGCTCAGAAGAGGTGAGTTTACTCCACACCCCTAGGACATACATAACTGGTACCGTCTACTCCTTGTGGGAGGGAAGGTACCAGCAATGCCGTGAAGAAGGGGGGTCGCGGACCGAACCATCGAGGGGTCCACGTTAGCGTGTCTATGCGAGGAAGCAATAATCATTGGAATGCATATGCGAAGAAGCATTAGGTGAAGCAATTCCACGGGCGGTATCGTCCAAGGGACTTTGAAATCACATTGTGCAGACCTGGAGGGCTGCACGGGAAAAGGATTCACCAAGCAGTGGGGCCCATAGGCAGGGGCCTTGTGTAGCTCGATTGCTCTGTATAGTGAAGGGAACTTGCAAAGGGGTGTGCTTCGTGAAGTGGGATGCCTTAGACTTAGCATGGGGCAGAGATGCAAGTGGGGGTGCTTCACGAAGTGGAAGGATGTTCGCGGAGCACTGCCTTGCAGAGCATAGGTGCCTCGCCAAGTGAAGTTCCATGAAGCAGTGTGCTTAGCAAAATACAGGGACACTACCTTGGCATGTGGATCACGTTTATAGGAATGGTGTTTCCCGAAGCATAAACTCTCCGCGACTACCCGGGTCCCCTTAGGAATCCCCTTCCTATGCGAAATCCCTTGAGCTTCGCGAAAGGAATCCCTCTCGGAAGAGGGGATCAAAACAAGACAATGAAAAAGCACCTAGCGAAGCAAAAAATACCTCGCGTAGATCATGATTTGCAGAGTAAAGGGAGCTTCATGATTCAGGAGCTAGGAAGGAAAATGGTCGGATTGTCTATCCCGGGGACTTAGGGGGAGCCGAGTATTTATAGGCAAGGGGTGTCGTAGATCAGTGCTTGCGCAGTGCGAAGAGGGTTTGGATTGCTTCGCGGAGAGTCACGAATGTCAACCGAGTTCACAGAGGAGTACCACCTCCTTTGCTTAGCGGGGAGCTCGCGAACGTCAGTGGGATTCGCGGGGCGTCCCGCCTCTCTGGCTTCACGGTGGGTTTGCGAACGTCAGGGCTGTTTGCGGGGCATCCCACCTCTGCTTCTTCGTAGTGGGTTCATGAACATCAAGGTTATTCGCGCGGCTTCCCACCTCTGCTGTTTCACAGCGGATGCGTTGCTTTGGAGGTCGCCGCATTGGGGCTTCGTGGTGCAGGCCTTGGAGCCTTCCTTTCTTCGTACCTTTTTACAAATATTTTGGCACCAATAGTGTGAAATCACTATTTATTTATATTTTTCACACATAATAATAACGTTGACTTATTATCCTTAATCTATGTATACGGCCTTTATAAGGGATTTCATCTCAATTTACATTCCATTGAGACTTCTTTTTCGTTAGGCACCAATTCAATTTTTTATGCTGTATATATTGAACATTGACACAATATATTATGAATCCCTTTATTCTCATGATATTATATTGTTTTTATTACCTCAATTATTTTTATTCAAGTAACTCTCATTAATTTTGGAACTCTTTAACTAAAATATCCTTTTAAATGTATTAAAGATTTATTCTTCTAAATCCTTCTCATTAATGTCCATGTTTTAAAAATAGTTTTAAGAATTTATTTATATGGAAATGAATGTTTTGAAATTAAAATTATATTCATAAATATCAAAGTGGTATGGGATGAATTGATTAAAAAATCTATTTTAAATGACTTTTTTGATAAATTGTGCGGCTTTTAAATGTTTTCAAGAAAAAATGAATATTTCCCTAAAATAGTATTACTAATTATTCTCATCTGTGTTAAAGTCGTTCATTATATTTTAATCTTTATTGATGTTGATTTATTATAATTCAATCATCCGTTTTGTATTGAATGAGTTATATTTGACTGTGGATTGTTATTTTTATGTCATTCATGGTTTGTGGTTAAAGTATTGAAATTTCATATGTTAGTTTTAATACGAAAGTTTAGATTATGTTTTACCATTTCAGATAAGGAATGCATTGGATATAATAAGTGACTGGTGGAGCCCACTATAGCTCCTCGATGCATCGATATGTCTCATGAGACAAACTACTGTCTTGGGACAAGGTCTTGACAAAATTTTATTTGTAGTCTTGGCACAAGGCCTTGACAATGTGGTTATGATTTCTTCCATTATGCATTCCACCATTATGAAATTAGCTATTTATATTACTTGTGATTATTCGAATAGTAGAATATCTATTTGAATAAGTAAATGGAATTATTTGATTTATTTTTTCCATATTATGCTGAATTTTAAGCTTAAAAGGATTGTGTTTTAGTCTTATACATTGCATTAAAATTTTATGCTTATTTATGAAACTTTTTGTTATATTGTTTTTCTTACTGAGCATCTGAGCTCACCCCTTTTTATGTTTTATTTTTTCCAGTATGTGAGGAATTATATTATGATTAACCTGCAGAGATATGCTAAGGGATATGAGTGTGATCAAAGGGTGCACAATGTTTTTGTTTTTCATTTCATAATGTAATGTAAAACATATTTACATATCTAGTATTTCCAAGGATTCTAAACTAATCATTCTTTTGAGACATGATCTCTTTTGATCATGCCAATGTTATGTAATAATGCACCGACTCTATTTAACTGGGGTCAAGGAATTATAGTTGGTATAAGAGGATGTTTACTATAAACCTTGGAAGCAAGATTCATAAAATCACTAATTAGAAAACAAAAACCTAAGATAAACTTTGATGATTATTATAGAAGAACATCCAAAAATTTATGTAGTGTTAGTATTATGTGGGATTTACAAGAAAATACATCCCTATATGGATACAAGCTGGTAGAGGTGGCTATAACAAAGTGTTTTGGGCTTGACCCGGGGTACCCTAGTACATGACAACATGCCTTATTGCACTCTTGGTACTGAAACTCCTGGGGGATATGCTTTGGATAATTCATGTTTTCTTTACAAACTAATTTTAAGGATTTTAATATAAGATGTGAATAAATAACCTTGGTTAATCATAAGGTGTTTTTGATTGAAAATAATGTTTTGTGATATTCTCCAAATTATTTTATGACTATTTTTACTCACACAATGCTTTCTGGTTTTAGTTAATGGCAGGATTTCAAGGAATTCATAGTAACATTGAACATGATGTACAAGGAGCTAATAGTGGTGGAAATGGGAAACTAAATAGGAGTAAAAGATATCATGTTCGTGACGAATCATTTTTCCACAAATATGATCAACAACATTTATATTAACCAACTCCCAGACTCAAAAATGAAGAGAAACGTGGTGATTGATAAGAGCTCCAGTAGTAGAGACCATGGAGAAATGAAACATTGTTTTCAATCATGGAGGAAATGTGGAAGGGGACAGCCAAGAAAGTGTCTTCATGGAACATATAAGTGCTTTATGTGTAGGAAATAAGGACATAAACTATATAATTGTCAAGGAAAAATAAATATTACTATGTAAGAAAATAAAAATGATCCCAAGAATCCATTTATAGTCATTTTCCGTAAATGTAGGGGACCTGGGAATTACCCGAGTCACTTACCTATTATATAGGATAATAACTTGATCAAGGAAGAACCTGTGTGGAAATAAATGGATGGAAAAATGTTCAAAATTATTAGTGATATTTGTTGATGGGATTACTTTGGAAGACTTTTCTCTTGTATTTGTAACCATGCAGTTTGTTATGTGAAAATATTATTCAAGGAAGTATTATATTTTCTTTTTTGGATATAGTTATAAATAACCGTTTGTGTTTATAAGATCCTTGAATTTGAGGCAATTACATGTTATTAATTTTTAGGATGAAAATGAAAGGTATGAGATAACATTTGTGGTTAAATTATGTTTCGGTTATTTTGAGGAATTTGTCTCATTTTGGGAATGTTATAAAATATAGTTTTTGAAAAAGGACAACATGTAGATCGTGTGACAACCAACCGCATCAGACAAAACTGTGGGAATCGAACCCATAGCCAAAGTTCGATTGTGATTTATCTCCTACCACTAAACTATATGATGTCCCTGGAATTTGTGACTAATTATTTTTAGTTATATGCTTTTATTGATCAATAATAAGTTGATCTAGGATCTTTTGTCTTATAAAATGGATATCCTTATTGTTGGAAAATGATATGGTGATTAATTGATAAATGTTATTTTGAAAGATTTTCGCTCTATTGGGAGCACTATATGCCTAAGGAAAATTGAATATTATGGGATTTTATATGAGGAGTGATGGTGGATTTTTATCTATGTTTTTGTTGTGTATTTATAGCGATTTTGGTTATTTATGGAAATGATAAACCTATCATAGAGAATATGTGATTAGGTTATTTAATTTTATGTATGTGACTTTAAGAGTATTCAATGTTATTTGGAGATAAAATTTAACGTAAAAGACTACGTAATAAAATTTTTCTGATTTTTGGGTTTCAAACATTTTTTGGATTATAATGAAATATTTTGAGGACAATTTTTTTTGAATGGTATTTATTGAACTTTGGGTATTGTTGGTTTAATTTTAGAAATTAAGATTAGTATTTCTTTCTTTAATGGATTATCATTTTTGGAGATCATCTGATCTTGTACTAACCATTTTTGTTTTTTCTAATCTCTAAAGACTAGGGAAATATTTAGGTAATCCATTGGGGATTATGTGATTCCCTATAAGTTGATTCTAGCACTTCAGGTGTGACTAAGTCATCTTGAGTACTCATCATTTGGAGTGAAAGATGCTTTTTTGGTATAAATTAGTTAATGAATGGAACTCTACTTATCAAGTATTTTTTTTATTCTATGATGAAATTAATTCTTAAACCTTAGAGAAAGGATATTAAACCCAAAAATATATTATCATAATACATTACCTTATTCATCGTAGTTTATGGATTTGAGGCCCTCAATTTTCCATTCACTTGTTTGTGATTTACGAACCCAATCACTCCCTTTAGATATATTCATTTTTTTACAATTATAATTGCAACCAATGTTCTCCTATTCAAAATCTTACTTTGGTGGTGACTTTTTAATTTCCCTTTCCCTCTAATTAAGACTAAATTTCATTTACCCTATTTCAAATGTCGGTTTTCCACAATGGTATTTTCCTTTTTTCATTTTTTAACTTCTTTTCCCAAAGAACAATTTTAAATTGTGAGGATGAAATTTATTGAAGGAGGGAATAATGTAACACCCAAATCTTCCATGGTACTCTTCTTTTTGAATAATATAATAGTGTGCGATATACGCAACCCCGAGATCAAGCGCACCATGACCTATCAGACTAGCTGTTTAGAAAGCAGTTATGAATAGTAATAACCACATTTTTAATTATGTATATATCCCATATAATTTTAAAAATCATCTTTTGTGTTTCTTAGACTTAATATAAGGACAAATTCAATTTTTTAGATAAAAGAAGTATTTTTCAAAAAATGATGTTTTTTGTCCTTTAAATAGGGAGCCCTTTCTATATCCAACATTTGACACTTTTATATGTTTTACTTGAAAAAATATGTTTCTACTTTAAAACTAGGATATCAAAATGGACATTGGGTAAAAAAAATTATTTTTCTAATAAAAGCCATTTTTGTGAATAGTGAAAAATACTGTATTTTAATTCAAAACTGCCTTTTAATATAATTTCTTTATATGGATAGATTATCTTTTTAATTGATTTTAATTTTTAATTATATTATATTTTTTCATTTAATTCAATTTTGATCATTTTAAGTAATTTCACATTGAAATTGGACATAAAAAAGTGTCAATCTTTTGATAGTTATTATTTCATAAAAACACGCTTTTTTATTTTGACAAACGAAATTAATTTTAAATTAATTGATGCAAATTATATGTTTTGAATTTGGTAAAATAGACATAATTTTAAAATTCACATTATCAAATATAGATTAGGATGAATTTTATTTATTTTTCTAAAAAACATCAATTTTTTATGAATAGGGAAAACAACTAAGTGGTAGTTAAAAAACCAAAATTTTCATTTAAATGAAATTTTACCACTTCTTTGAATTGAATTTTTAAAATTTGAAATACATGGTTGTTATAATTAAGTAATATTTTTTTCAATAAGATGAAAATAATTTTGCATAAATAGTGACTTTTGACTTTTATTTACTGTGGTTAAAGGTAAATAGGGTATATCAAGGTAAAAATAATATTATAATAATATAAAATTACCCTAACATGTGACCTAATCCTATTGGTTGATATATTTATGACCATAGGAATTATTTGGTCTATTTTGGGACCCCATGGAGCCACTTAAGAGTGATAATGACACTTTATATTAATTAATTTAAAGTAATGACAAAAATGACATAAACATATATCTTTTAGTAAATCAATTCTTACATTTTGTTATATAATTTATCTCCTAGATAATAAATATTCATATAAAATCTAATAATATTTCCTACATCATGGTATTTTTTTAATTTTTAGACATCAAATAATTAAAATTATTTATGACACAATAATGATGTAGTGTTTACCTCATTAATTAATGATTTAAATAAATAAGACAATAATTATTAAAAAAAATATCCAAAACCTATCCAATTCTTATTGGATGATTTAATTTCGAACAAGAATCATCTTATATTTGAATTTAATAAGTTTTGGTCCTTTAAAAACTTAAAAACATTATATAATAAAATAATATTTTCAAACTTTCTAAAAGAGCCCATCCTCCCCGTTATAAAAAGCCCTAAACTATAACCAATTACTCAAACCTATCAAGGATTTTTGTTTGTACAACCTCTTCCAAAATAATCTTTAAGGTTCCCTCTATTTAACTTAGAAGCCTTACATTAGGTAGAATGCACTTCAATAAATCCTTTTGGTTCAAACCAAAGTGTGTTACCTGATTTAAAGGTAACGTCTACTCTTTAGTTCATTTCTTTTATTTTCCTTCGCCAAACCCTTAAACTATTTTATTCATTTATTTTATAAAAACACCAGTATCCTCAGTATGCTAGGCTGTTTTTATGAGAATTATTAGAACAATTCTTACACACACCTTCCTCTAATGGGTAAATAACATATTGTTTCTGTTGATGACGAACTACGATCTCATGAAACGATGATTGTTCAATATTCTCCTACCACCTCTTATGGTGGCCATTAACATGGAACTATATTTATAGGTGTTATATATTATATTTAAATTTTCTCAATTTTTATTTATCTATCCTTTATTCCATACCTTTATTGTTTCCATAACGAGTAAATACGATAATTTCATTTAAGGAAGTGCGGACTACTGCCCCCTCCATATGATATGACTCGTTAATTCTATACATGGATTGTATAAAGGATGGAGTTAATTAAATTACATAACATATATATTATAATTTAATTATAATATACCTATGTATTATTAAGTTTTAATTTCATTTAATATACAATAAAAATGAAAGTAATCTTCATGCGTATGTACGACCTACCGTCTCCATGAACGGTGTGTTTCATTTCATAACTTCAAAGATATGGAATATTATAAATACATATACACTGTCTATATATATGATATATATGATATCTAAACAATTAATATCATTCTATATATAAAGTAATGTTTACCACATGGACAATTTGTAATTATAATATGTTCATTTTTTACTAAAGTTCTGAGGATCGACTAAAATGTACGATATGAACTCAAAAAATTAACTAATTGTTATAGAAAGGTAATAAGTGATATAAACGGAATAATAAACTTAATTAAATCTTAAGGAAGTAAAAATTAACTTAATTTTATTATTCTGGAATAACCCGGAACATACAAGTCAAGTCAGACACGAGGTAAGGGGTTTCTTATCTCACTTTTAATTAAATGAGATTTCCATTTTCCCCACTTATCGATTATATGTGGTGTATTGTGTACATAAATTTGATATTTGTTATCATTATTCTAATTATATTCATGTTATTATGTGATTAATTTGGGGGGTTTTAACCTTTTTTCATAAGATGCGATTAATTACAACGTGGTAAGGGGTTTTCATCTCACTTCTTATTCCCGTGAGATTCATGCTCTATTGCCACTATTTCCTTTTGTGTGGTGTATTTACTGCCCCATGATTGTATTATTTGTGTAATATAAATTAATTTATTGGTATATACATCTTCATTTTATGATCCTTCTTTCATGGGGTGTATATTTTTTAAGTTACCAAATCGATAAGAAAATTTTAAATATCAATTTCTACTCATTGGGTTTTATGCAAACTTCATTGATTATTTAATACAAGATTATGTGTGAAATCTCTATTTTTTATTTATGTATTTATTTATACACCCCTTTCTGTGGATATACTTTTGATACACATAATCACTCAACTGATAAATTCTCAAGTCATTGATATGAAATTGATAAGGGTAATCATAACTCAATTTCCATTCATTTTGTTAAACATCCAAGTCGTTGGTTTCGATTTTACAAGAATATGTCTGAATGTCCTCTAGTTGATTTACACTAAATATCCAATCATATTGAGTGTATTTATATTTCTCACACATAATTATGTCATTGATTTATACTTAATCTAAGGATACAGTCTTTTATGGGATTTCATCTCAATTTACATTCCATTGAGACTTTGTTGTTATGCGTGAATTCACTTTTTTACGGTGTATATTCTATATTTTGACACATTGGATCATGAATAACTTTATTCTCATGATATTATAATGTTTTTCTTACCTCATTAATTTTTATTCAAGAGTCTCTCATTTTGTTAGTAACTCTTTAACTAAAATATCATTTTAAATGTTTTAAAGATTTATTCTTCTAAATACTTCTCATTAATGTATTTATTTTAAAAATGGTTTTAATAATTTACTTACATAGACATGAATGTTTTGAAGTTAAAATTACTTTAAAATTTTTAAAATTTGTATTTTAAACATTGATTCAAAAGTCTCTTTTAAACGGCTTCTTTGATTAATAGTGATACTTTTAAATGTTTTCAAGAGAAAGGGCATATTTATCTCAAATATTTTTACTAACTATTTTCATCTTTTTCCATACCCTTCATTATATTTTCTTATTTATTGATGTTGATTTATTATAATACAATATTCCATATTGTATTTAATTAGTTATTTTTGACTGGGGATGTACTATTTTTATACCATTCATGGTTTGTGGTTAAAGAATTGACATTTCATATGTTAGTTTTAATACAAATGTTTAGATTATGTATCACCCATTTTATTTGAGGAATGAATTGGATTTAGTAAGTGGCAGGTGCAACCCACTATAGATCCTTAATTAATTGGTAGGTCTCATGAGACAAACTAGTGTCCTGGCATAAGGCCTTGACAAAATTTTATTTGTAGTCTTGGCATGAGGCCTTGACTATGTGGTTATGATATCTAGCATTATGCATTCCATCATTATGAAATTAGATATTGATATTATATGTGATTATTCGATAAATAGAATATCCACATGAATAAGTAAATGGAATTATTTGATTTTTTTCTTCCATATTACGCTGAAGTCTCAGTTTAAATGGACTCTCTTTAAGTATTATACATTGAATTAAATGTCTGTTCTTTTTTATGAAAGTTTCCACTATATTTTTATCTTTATTGAGCATCTGAGCTCACCCATTTCTATGGTTTATTTTTTCCAAGATATAAAGAAGTATATTATGATTGACCTGCAGGGGTAGGCTATGGGATATGAGTTTGTTAAAATGGGGAACAATGTTGTTGTTTTTCATTTAATAATGTAATGTAAAACTTATTTGTGTATCTAGTATTTCCAAGGCTACTAAACTTATCGGTCTTTCAATACTTAATCTCCTGTGATCATGCAAATGTTATGTAACAATGCACTGACTCTGGGTAACTACGGTTCGAGTGTTACAACCCTTATATATATATTTAAAAAAGTTGTTATTTATATTCATTCTACCAATTCAACAGTTAGGTTATAAAGATATAATATATTATGGTTCATCTAAACTCTTGGTTAAGTGTATTGTAAGATATCGAACAATTCAAATTTATTAATATATAATAAAATCTTATGTGATTTTCTTTTGTTTTCACATGTATGATGTAGGTGTTTCATTATATTTCCATTATAATAATGTTAATAAATTTATATGGTGTTTTAAATTGATTTCTTATAAAACTAAACACATGTGTTATACCTTTGATGGGTTATAAATAGTTTTTGAATGGTTTTAAAATTTTCATGGACATGTTTCATGTCAGGGGTTAAACCAAATTCATGAGTGAATAATTTAAATGTTTTTAATGGTTTTTAAAGGGTTTTTTTCTTCATTTTCATTTTTATATTTGTCTTCTAGTGTTTATATGTAAGTTTTATAAAAAAAATATCCCACAATTGTAAAATATTTTCAGACATTGAGTCTCAATAGAGTGTTTAAATGTATTTAAAAAGGGAAATTTTGGTGAAACAGTTGATTTATCGAAAAAAATTAAAAATATGTTTCATAAATTGATTCCAATTAATTTTTAAATGATATTTCAAATAAATAAATCTTGGAATCTTAAGGGTAGATCCTCAAGATATTATTATAATTTATTAAAAAATAAATATGTTTTTGAAAGCTTTTTTAAAACATAAAACCAAACTAAAAAGAGTAATAAAATATTAGAAGTATATTATTAATGAAATTTAATAATTATTAAACCTATATTAAATTAAAATATTGAAATTAATTAAAAATAAATAAAAAATATGATTAATAATAGATGATATTTTAAAAGGGAATTCTTTAATAGAGGTTGCCATTCGTAATTTTTTTAATTTAAAAGATAAATTTGTACATTTAAAATTTTTAACTTTTTAAAATAATCTTCATTTTTTATTTCACCGATTCAAACTTTTCTTAAGGTTAATTTTCTAGATTTTTATAAAATAATTGATTTTTAGACGATGCTCCATGGGGTGCAGTTTATTGCATACACCCCCAATATACCCATGGGGGTGAGTTGAGGAGTTCCTCATTTCAAACCTCATCATATGAAATATCATTCCTTTTTACCAGCACCCCTATATATAATATAATTAATTTTTAGATGAATATTGAAAAAATCGATTTTTATAATACTATCACTTTTATCACATTATCATAATATAATAATGTCTTAAAACATCTTGAAACCAATTTTTTAAAATAGATCTTTTTATAATGTAAAATAATTCATTTAAAATTAAATGTTGAATTTATAAAATTGATTTTGATGTTTTGGAAACATAAGTAATATTTTACACAAAAAACTTTTTTTATTAAATTATATTAAAATATTGTATTCACCACTCTTACAAATTAAATCTCAAAAAAGGGATCTAATATTTTGGATTAGAATGTTAATATTATTTTTGAAGTACAATTTCATTTTTTGGCATAAATGTATGATTTCTATGATTAATGTTAATGACCACGATAATTTTGAGAATCTTATTTTCAATGAATTGTTTTATAAACACTGTATAATTTTTATGTAATAAAATATAATAATATTTTCTAAAAAATTCAATATAATTTAATTTTGGGACCTATATATAAATATATTCACTCTCATTCAATTAGTAATCAGTATTAAATAATATTAAGAACACGTAATGGTGAAAACAACATTCCTTCTAGAGAAGATTTTTTCAATATATTAAATGTTTTTATATAAAAGTTAATTTTATTATATATATTAATTTAATTATACTATTTTTAGGATAAATAAAGTTTCCTGAAATAAATTTTCTATAGAAGGGTAGCCTTATATTTTTAATAAAATATAAATTACTAGGTTAAATACAAGTTATCAAGGTAAAAACTAAAATGATAAAGTGTAAAATATAATCCAAACTAAATCAAATATATGTTTAGTAAATGTTTGAAAATATTTTTTAGAGGATTTATCAACCATATATCACCCCAAAATTTTATATTTCCCACTTCTAATATTTTAAACCTTGAATAATTTCATGTCTTAATTGAAAAAGTAATGTGTATTTACAAAAAAGTGACATTTTCATTACATATAATAAGAGATCATGTATTTTGTCTATCTCCACCCATTACAAAGACTTATAATTACCTAATATTCCAGACTGGACTCTTCTAAACCCTCTACAAACTTCTCTTAATCCATTTTCTTTCCAAAATACCAATAAAATAAGTCTTAAGGTGTTACCAAAGTGAGAAAATCCAGAGAGAGATGTAATATTCTCTAGTGATCTCGATTAATTATTTTATAATTGTAGTCCATAAATATGTTATATTTTCTAGAGTAAAAGAAAATTAGTGCTAATTATGTAATAAAATTTTATTATACTAAAGGAATATAAATCTTTTATATTCCTCCAAAATGGTTTAAAAATTTAAAACATATCCATGTGTATTTGCGGAAAACCACCTCAATGAATAGAGTGTTCTATTTTTCATATCCTCCTAACATGGATAACTTTAAAAATGTATTTAATATATTATAGTTATACTTATGATACTATTAATATTTCTAAAAAATAATATTTTATATTATATGTGTTATATCAATAAAAAACGGTCATGGTAAATTTAACAACCTTAAATAAAAAAATCAAGGCACCTTTCTTAATTTGAAAATATTTTGGGAAAACAAATATAAATGTATTAATTATGTGAGTATATAATAATTAAATATATAAACATACATAATTATATATATTTTGGACATATTTTATAGTATATTTGATCACACCCAATATATTGAGGAAGTTTCATAGAAGTCAATAGACCCAACTCAAGTAGCTGATATAAGTGAAAATGATTTAATAAATAAATAACATGTGATAATAACTAGATTTTTTAAAAGGAAATATATCTTTAAAAAAATCTAAATTATGTTTTTAACAAAATTAATTTTATTATTCAAGACGTTTCCTTCACGTTTAGAATAAATTAGGACCTAAGGAAAGGGTTTTTGTATCTCAATTTTTCAACATTTAAAGATGATTCATATTTATCACATATTTAATTTTCGGGGTATATAATGTATTTGGATTTATTATATAATATTGTTTCATGAAATATAATTTATTTTCAATTCCATTCCATGTTCTTCTTTCTATGTCATTTTAATTCAAAATATCACTACATTATAAGGGTAATTTTCCATTGTTTCCAATTCTATGAGACGTGATTGATATTATGCACAATCCTTTATTTTATATGGTGTATTAAAAACATCATTTACTTAAATTATAATAAATAACCTCTATTTAATTATATTTTCATTCCCATTTTAGGTTATCCATATTCTATTGTTTTCATTCATACATTACCATTTTTAAAGGGTGTTTCTGAAGTCAATACCAATTCACTATGTTATAACACTTCTCCTTGAACATATCTCCTAAAAATATGATCTATTAAACCCTAATATATTATTTAATTTTAATTTATTTTCCTATATATATGATAATGATATTTAAATAAAAATATTCTACCATGATGATCTTCTTTCTCAAAATTATACCATGGTTAATAATAAGTTACATCCCCGATAACGATTATTTATCCTCCATGTCCAAGTTTTCCCTTTCCTACTGATATTATTTTTTATCTTCAGACACCTATTATTGTTTTATCTCATATATAATTTATATTTCCATTCTCATTTTTCCCAAAGTATGTTTTTAAAAAAAAAAATTATGATGTGGGTTTCAATAAAGGAATTTCAAAATAATAAAATGTTTTTT
Source organism: Viscum album (assembly GCA_963277665.1). Lineage (NCBI taxonomy): Eukaryota > Viridiplantae > Streptophyta > Magnoliopsida > Santalales > Viscaceae > Viscum > Viscum album. The sequence continues at coordinate 1,105,509 of OY728148.1, read as the reverse complement.
CATTCATGATCATATGTTTTATATTATATGACACATTTCATATAAAAAACATTATATAATTTTATATGATCCATTATTCTATATAATATTTAAAATAATTTTTTTAAAAGTACTCACTACGTATTTTTTAAAGCAACATTTTAGTGAAACCCATACCTTCTTATTTTACAAATATCGGGAATTTTTTTTCTCTAAAATATATTTTAAAATTTCTCTCAACAAATGATCATTATTATATAAAAATCTACATTCTATGTTATAAAATTGTTTTGAAAATAATTTTAATTTACAACAAAATTTTAAATATTTAAGTGTTTTTATATTTTCTAAAATAATAAGATTGTTTTTATAAAAGGGATTCTTGATTTTTAATTGGATTTTATTTTACTGTGTTTCTTTATTAAGAAAGAAATTCTTAGTCATTCTATGTCCTATAAAATAATGTTTTTTTAAATATTCCTTCTACTATATTTTATTTTTGAAAACCCTTTTATTTAGTTTAAATGGATAATTATTAAATGGTTAAACAAGTTATAGTATTTATGATTAAATAATAAAATAAAGGAGATTTCAAACCTCCTAAATAAACAGTTATTCCCACTTATTTTTCAAGTGATTTATCCAATGATCTAAAATTTTTATTCATATTATATCTCAACAAACATAATTCTCCTTATTTTTTACTCGGTTTATTTTTAAGCCATCATCCATCTTTATTCTTTGGATCTCTTACGAAATCCTCTTGGAATGATTTTTAAGAAACCCATTTCATTTTTTATGAGTTAATTAGTGATATAATAATTATGATTCTTCTCATGTTCTACTGGAATTAATATGTATGGATTATTATGATTATTATGATTTTTGGGGTATTATAATTACCTCTAATTAATTGGTTAATGATTTATATCTCAATATATAATTATTAGAATTGGGTATCATTGATTTATCCACTATGATAATCAAGAACTGATGTCTGGTCTACTAGGTTATGGGAATCTAGTAATGAAACCTACTCCACTCTGTTGATTGGAATTTTGTAATGTTTCATGCTCTACTATGGGAATGAGTAGTGATGTCTACTCTACCATGTTATGAGAAATGGGAAGTGATTACCACTACACTATTTTATGATTTCTTGGAAATTCTTAGTCTTATAGTTTACTATTGGGATATATTTCTATAAAATTCCAACTCTTTATAACTATTATTATACATTTTGTATCATGTTGAATATAGTGTGTGTCTACACTCTTATTAAATGGTATATTTTTTTCCCTTTTGAGATTATATGTCTTGTCATCATGTCATGTAGACAACTCTTATTATACCATATTCTATTTAATAAAATAGTTCTCCCCTATTCATGTTTTCTCCTATGATTATGACATAACCCTTGAGGAAGTAATGTTTACTTTTTCTCTTACTAATAATTTGATCTCAACACTTTCTTGTGTTTTCATTCCCCAAATTATTTTGATGAGTATAACTTATGAGAGGTCATGAAGGGGTAATGTTTGGTTATATTAAGGATTTTTTTTTTCATAATTACTATAAAATGCATTTCTTATATAGTTAGTCCTTAAAGAAATAAATCATTTTATTAATAGGAATGTGTGATTATTTGATAGATGTAGATTTAAAATTATAAAAAAATCAATAAATAATGATAGATTCATCTCACTTTTTATCAAATATCATGTTTAATGAATGTATTTTTAGCACCAAATCTAGGATTGTGTGTCATGAGTGCTATACTAAGCCTATTTTGGAAGCCTAGTTAGAACTTTAAAATAGTTTTTTAAATAAAAAAATTCCACCCTCATTCAGCTATGTATTTTTAATATGATTGTAATTCCTTATGACCTACTTGGTGGTTTTCTTATATTAATATATATCATATATGATGCATATGCTTTAATGTGAAAGGGCTAATATTTTATGATGGTGTAAAAGGTCATATGGGGTTTATTTCAAATTGTTTATACTTGTTATTTATGTTTTACATATTCCATATCCTCCCTTGGTTAATTTCATAGGAGTCCTTGGACTTATTAAATGACCTGGATAAGTTAATCCTTCTTTATCTTCTGTCAATAAAGAGTTTTTCATAGCACATTCTGAGTAATCACATACCCATGGTAGATTCTAACTCCTGGGATAGTTGTAGGGACAACATTGTATAATGGTACTATTAGGATATATTGGTTCTTTTAATCTATCCCATGTTTTATGACTCTGGTTTGGATCATGTTACTTGAGTCCTAGGGAATATATCATGATACATAGGTCCTTAACATTACATTTTTGGGGAACCATTTCATAGATCATTTATATTCCTGTATTTTTATTGATCACATATAACCTTTCTGTTTACCATGTTATGTGTTCTTGAAACATTGGTAACTTTTTATTCTTATATTTCACAACGTCTATTTTTGGTAGTTTTAAACTAATTTATAATGATGTTGGAGAAGTGTTATTTTTTAAAGAATGGTTTAATTTTTAATTAAATTGATTTTTAAAATCTGGTTTTAAATGAGGAATTATATGAAATTATTATTACTAAAGGGTATTCACCTACCCTTAATTTATTTAAAAGTAGAAAATTATTTTTGAAATTAAAATGTAATAATTTATTGTATTTTTTTTAAATTCACATGTAATAAAACTTATATTATATATTATATTCAATCTATAATTTGAGGGACTTCTTTAAAAATGGAATTACATGGACTCCTTGGTGAGATGACACTGGGTATTTTTAATACTCGCCATGTATATTCAATGGTTCCCATGTTTGTATGAATATATTATGCTTCTGTTTCAGGTTCCTAGATCTATTTCCATCCTTTAAAGTTTTTGTTGGACAATTGATGGATATCTGAAGATTGTGATTGACTGGGGACGCTAGTGGGGTCGTTGGAGTTATTTTTATTCCATTTCCTTTTTTTTAAGATATTGTATCTATAACTCATCTTGTAGTATTATTATATTCTATATTTTTTACACTTGATCCTATTATATTTTTTCCAACAATTTACTTTTGAATGGATGTTTTTTGTCCATATTGGTTGAGTTATCATTCTATTTTCACTATTTTCTTATTTTTATATCCAAGGGAGAAATTGTTCCCAAAATTGGATTCTTGTGAATCATGCAATAGTTTTCATAACCTGTAGACCGGGAATTCCATTCAAGCCTACTGGAAGACAGGGAACACCCTTCAGTCTATCTATATACACTAATCTAATCAGAATAAAGAACTTTGTAAGATAAATTTGGATGTTCCCACTTAGTTTATCCATATAAAATAATTTCATACAATTGGTAAAAATGTTTTGATACAAATAGATAGAAATGTGATTTGATTCCACTATTGAGTTGGATTAAAATATGCAACTAAAATTTCAAAGACAAAGAAAGGGACTTTCTACCATATAAAATGATATTGGATATTGGATATTTCCATTCACATGGTGATTTTTGTAAAGTTTTTTTAGTTGATGTCACCACTACATAAAATCATATATTGTAATTGAATATTGGTATAACTATTTGATGATGATATGGATGATGTTACTTGGAAAATGAATGTTTTCTACATGCTCATAGTGAATATTTAATATTTTAATCTATTGTATCAAATAATAATACTAATTAAACTAGATGATAAGATATCCATGGAGTTTTTAAATTGATAAACAATTATCCATGTAAATGATCTAGATGAAATTTTAGTTGAATAAAATATGGTTGTGAGGTTATAAGCAAAGTGTTATCATATATGACACACAAATAGTGTAATGTATCAGATTTTATGTGTATTATTTTTAAATATTATATGGAATTATTTTGAGACCGGGCATGAAGACGACACATCATTCCGAGGCCTAGAGAGCCAAGAATTGTGGTTGGAAGTTTTTTTATGTTAAGTGAGTCGGTACTTGTGTGCGGTTGTGGAAGTTTCCAAATGGATACCTGGATTAAAAATATGAGGGCACTGTTGCGCCCGGGGTGATGACTTTACCTAAGAACGAGCCTAACCTCAACCAGCGCGGGTTGAGGAAAAACATTAATTTTCAGATGTTTTAAGAAAAATGAAACAAAATAAATGCGCAAGTTTATTTTATTTCTTTTATGGAAACATCTACTACATCGCGACAACAGGGCAGCTGCTTCCTTAATTAAATGGCACGTCATAATGACTCTAGAATGGAAATTTAGACTAATTAATATCGCACCGTATTTTTTAATGTCAAATAAGTTTCCCTTTTGATTTGGATAATCTAACGTCGATCATTTTCGAAATATTGAGAGAAATTTTGGAGAAAACTCTCGGCGACGAACAAAGATGGACCAAAGATGCGAATCGTTGCGTAATAAGGTAGGAGGATCTCGACAATGATGGTAGCATGACATCTTTGTCGACGATCAATCCCTTCTTGAGGTAGGGGTTTGTTATTTAATTTTCTTCTCCCCACTTTGATTTAAACGACGAACACGGATCAACCATGAACAAGTTGATCTACGGATTCGTACATTCTTGCGGGAGGGTTTTCTTTGAGAGGATTATGGGGGAATTAATCCATGTTGTTTTTGTTGTTAATTTTCTTCTCTTTTTAAGCCTATTAATAGGAGAGGATCAATGCCGTGAAGAACAACGATGGAGGTTCGTTCCTCTTTTTGTTTGATTGGTTTTCCTTCCCCCATTTTCTTCTCGCACGTTCTGCGTGTTCTTCGTGGGGAGAAGAAAAATGGATTGTTGTGCATCCATTCTATGACCCAACAATCCCAAATTGAAGAATCGATACCCCAATGACCCTGCGGAGGTGCGATAATGATAGCGAATGACGAATTGGAGCAGATAGGGAAGGGCCATTCTCCGAGTGTTCTTCGTGCAGATGGATCGATGCATGTTTTTGAATCCAATAGAAGGTCCGAAGAAAACGGAATCGGCTTCGTATTCTTAGGGAAACATAAACCTGGGGGTTTCATGGTGATCGAATAGAAGGATCGACGAATGGAGCATCACCGGAGGCTCGACGGCGGAGGTCTGCATTTCTGAAAATTTACGGAATACACGGTGTGTACTTCAGAAGACCACGATGTGTAGTACTGGCGGCGGTGACTTGGGTTTCGGGGGACAGAGAGGAATCACACGGCATGTGACCCTGGTCACATGGTGTGTTGGGCTTTCCCCAAAGCTCGACGTGTATTTTGGGAAGTACATGAACATGGGTTGGACTACACGACTTCAAGAAACATGGCGTGTACAGAATGGTAGAGGTGGCTATGCAGAACTCGACGTGTATCCAAGGGGTACACAGACATGGGATGGAGTACACGACCGTGTACTCCATCACACGGCAAGGCGAGGCCAATGACGCGGGTAACCCCATGTACCAATTACACGGGTTGGAGTACACGGGTTGATGATCGTGCACGGGCACATGGCCAGCATACATGGATCCAATCCCAATCACTTGGACCCGGTATATATATCGTAATACATGCTGTGTGCTCGGTTTTTCAACACGACCAACCTTAACACACGGGCCGTTGTACACGGCCAGTACCCAGGGTCAGACAACACACCGTGTAACTTTTCTACACGTTGTGTACTTTTTGGAAAATGGAATGGTCCTCTTGATCACCATATCTTAGAAATCATTCATTTTGGATAGTTCCCCTTATTATCGTTCCCTAGAAGGTCAGGAATTATTTAATTTTATAGGAATACGATCCCTTCAGTAGGATTTTCTATGATAGAGTCAGGAATCCATCCAAGAGGCCCGGATCGAGATCCTATATCCATTCTTGACCCTAGGTAGAGTCCGATATCGACTTGGCCACCTCCCCCAGGTGTCGATCCTCTACCTAGCAGGTGTATTCCTGATGAGTCGTGGTCTCTTCCATGGCACTGGTAGTGATCCTCATCTATGTATCGTGATCTTTCCCACTTAGGAGTGTGTCTTCCGTAATGAGTTCATCTATCTACCTTAACCTTCTCACTCAGAATTTTGTCTCTCCTAATGAGTGTAACAACCTCTTGTGATGCTTCCCAATGAACAGTACTTCTTGGACGGTCGTCATTAGAGCTATAAGACTCGTGGAGCTTGTTCTCCCGGAATGAGTGCTTCTTGGAATCTTTGAACTGAACCCCTAACTGGGGGTATGTGGTTGTGTGATTTGTCTCTATACACGGGTCTAAGTTTTGAGTATATCTAGTTTTTGCTATATATTCTATAGACATATACTCTTCATAGCTGACTGTACCTTTACTTTGTGTGGTTCTTTGTGGTTTTCTAGTTCCTCTACTGAGTATTGTTATACTCACCCTTTCACGGGATTTGCCTACAGGTGTCGTGTCTTGTGCAGACAGGCAGCCTTTGGACAGAGTCTGGGGTGGACTAGGATAGGACCGAGCATTCTGAGTTCCCTAAAAGCCGAGGCATTCCTCCAGATACGAGCAGCATTCCCAGTACCCTGTTGTGTTTATAGGTTGGACTTTTTGGTTTTCATACTTTTGTTTTGGTGGGCTTGTATTCTTGACCAGTTTACCTTCAGTACTTTACATTCCGTCGAACTCTGTTGGTTGGGTTTAGTTGTATGCAATCATTTTTTCCCTTGGTGTTTTTACATTTCATCATTTCGGGGCTTGGATATTTGTGTGTGTGTACAGGTGTAGAGGAAATGCCTCCCATGATCAGTAATATTCCTACTCGGTGCTAGTCACCATCACATGGCCTATTTGAGGCGGGCATGGGGAGTCACGGCACGGGCCCCATTGGGGCGGGTCATGATAGAGTGGTATTAGAGGTGGTTAGTTCTAACTTAAGACCAACAATCTATGAGATTGGTTTGGGGAAACAGTGTTTAGTGTTTTGAGTTTGGATTTCAGGCCAGAGACTACTATGTTGGTGCGGTGGCGGACGTATCCATACACCAGGACTTTGATAACCTATTTTTGACTCGGTACATAAAAACACTAGTTTTGAGGAAGTAAAAGAATGGTACCTGCATCATATAGGAATGGGTTATGTTTTCCATGTCCTTTGTGTCAGCTATCCAGATATACTCATTGACCATGCTATATCTTTTTTCCTTAGAGGATGCCTCTGCGACACATACCCACTAGGATTTAGTGGCGTGATCATGAGGATGAACCCCTATGTGATGAGGTTTCGATACAGGGATCAGTTCCCCAGGCGTTGCCACCATGTGGTGCACCAGTTATGCCACCACCAGTAGAGTATCTCGTGGTACCTGCGGTACCGATCGATGATGAGCGCAGGCTGAGTGTGCTCCATGAGTTCCAAATTCTGATTCCTCTTAGGTTCTGAGGCAACCCTGATCCTCAGGTGGATGAGGACTGGCTTGAGGTGGTGACTAGAGTTTTTCGTCTAGTGAGGACACCAGTAGACCAGATAGTGATCCTAGGAGTGAGCCTTCTTCAGGGTTCAGCGGGACAATGTTGGAGTCTGACCACACAGACTCATGACGAGGAGACTCTTTCATGGACAGAGTTTGAGCGACTGTTCAGGGAGGAGTTATCTCCGGTTATGCTGAGAAATGTGCGCATCAAGGAGATTCTTCTGCTTCAGCTAGTTAGTATGATAGTAGATGACTATTCATCATGGTTCACCAACCTCGCCCGGTTCTCGATGGATATGGTCAGGGATCAGTACTTCAGAGCTCGGACCTTCGAGTGAGGTCTATGATGAGACATCCGTGATAGTGTCGTGTCTCTTTACATTTTAAATTATGATGGAGTGCTCGAGCGGGCCTTGGTGATTGAGAGCTTCTTGGTTAAGTAGAGACAGCCGACGACGGTCAGTAGTAGGCAGAGAGGTGCGGAGACCCTGGCAGTAAGGAGCCAACATCCGACTCAGGGATCTGGACCTAGGAAACGTCAAAGGAGGACCAAGGAAAAAGGATCGACCATCTAGGTATCTCAATCTGGATCCCGTCAGCCTAGGGAGAAGTGATGTTATACGTGAGATAGTAGGGGACATCTCGCTAGAGATTGTCTGACCCGTCGAGCTGCTGACAAGGAAGCGGTGGATGGACCACCGAGGTAGAGGCAGAGAGTGGAGAAAATAGACTCGCCAGGTATCAGACGAGGCAGAGGAGCTGGGAGAGATGCGTGTGGTGTAATATGCTTTGACTTACTTCCACGACCACCCCCAAGAGGTTAGCACCAGGCTCAGGGAGTTGAGGGAAAGGGACGAGGACGACGACATGCGGTCGAGGCATACGGACCTGGGGCTCGAGGGATATTTGAGGTACAATCTGTGTATTTTCTAGCTTAAGTGATGTACTTATAGACATAGGTTCTAGTCATTCCTTCATATCCACATGTCTTGTATGAAACCTCAAGATTCTGGTAGAATCGTTGACTCGATCCTTACAGTTGGAGACACCTACAGGAGGAGACTCGATGATCACGCACCTTCACAGATAGTGTAATCTTACCCTTGGAGGCGAGAGTTTTTTTGGAACCACTTGGTGGTAGCGTCGAGGCCTTATGAGGTCATTCTCGTTATGGATTGGTTATCTTAAGTTCATGCCCAGATTGAATGTTTTAGGTGAAGAGTTCGGTGCGTTCGTCGTGATGGAACAAGATTTTCCATTATTGGAGAAAGGGAAACCTATGAAACGTAGAATGAGATTATTTATAGGAGTGTGCAGCCAATCACCCATGATTTAGCTAGCCTTTCCCTCGGACCAGTGGATGTTGTGAGCTCCCAGTTTCTAGCAGTTGTGGCAGAGTATGAGGACATATTTCCCGAATATGTTCCAAGATTACCTCCTCGGAGAAATATCGACTTCTATATCGACTTACACCTCAGGAAGACACAGATTTTCTCATCAGTATATTGGATGGATATTACAGAGCTTCATGAGTTGAGGGTGCAGTTGGAGGATTTCCATAGAAAGGGTTTTGTGAGACCCAGCGTTTCACCCTGGGTGGCCTCAGTCTTGTTTTCCAAGAATCCAGATGGGAGTATGAGGTTGTGCGTGGATCAACAGCACCTAAACCAGGTGACGGTGAATAAAAAGTATCTGCTTCCAAGGATCGATGACCTCTTCAATCAGCAAAAGGGGCACAGTTTTCCTTGATGTTTGACCTTCGATTGGGTTATCACTAGTTACGAGGATGGGATGAGGATATACCGAAGATGGCTTCAGATACCACTATGGTCACTATGAGTACTTGGTGATTCATTTCATCATGACAAACACCTCTACAGTGCTCATGGGACTGATGAACCAGATCTTCTAGCCGTACTTAGACCGGTTCATAGTGGTCTTCATCGACGATGTCCTTGTGTACTCGGTGTTAGAGACGGAGCATGCGAGACACCTACGAATGGTCCAAGATGTACTTCGGAATCACCAGCATTAAGGTAAACACTCAAAGTGCTAGTTCTAGATTCAGGATGTCCACTTTTTGAGACATTTCATCTCAGAAGATAGAGTAGTTGTAGACCCAGCCAAGGTGGAAGTTGTGTTAGCATGAGAGACACCTTGAAGTGTGATGGAGGTGCAGAGCTTACTTGGATTGGTAGGATATTACCAAAGATTCATTCCTGATTTCTCCCAGATATCAGTACCGATGACGGCCTTGACCAGGAAGGGGAACCCTTCATGAGGACGGAGAAGTTCTAGCGGGATTTCGAGTGGTCAAGACAGAGTTTGATGAGCACTCCAGTCATGATATTTCTATAGGAGGGTGTCAAGTACATAGTTTTTTGCAACGCATCAGGGACCGGGCTTGGTTGTGTCCAGATATAGAGGCAGGCAGTGATTTCTTATGGTTTTCGCCAACTTAGGCCACATTAGATGAACTATGCGACCCATGATCTCAAGTTGGCAGTGGTAGTCTTCGAATTGAGGTTGTGGCAACACTAACTTATGGGTGAGCGGTTTACCGTCTACTTTGACCACAAGAGCCTCAAGTACATCTTCTCATAGAAGGATATGAATCTGAGGTAGAGGTGTTTCCTAGAGTTCCTCCAGGATTATGATTTCGAGAACATCAATAATATTGGGAAGGGGAACAAGGTGGGAGATGCTCTAAGCATAAGGTTGAGCTCACAACTGTTGAGTGAGGAGACAAAACAGTTAGTCGTGTTGCAGTTTTCCTTTGTGGATAGAGAGGTTATAGCTTACATACAGTCGATGGTTGTCTCCCCTCCACTCTTACAAAGGGTTAGGGAGGCGCAGATAGGAGATGTTGACTGTGTGACCTTACATGCTCAGTTTTCCATAGGACAAGTTCCTCATCGATATTCGCACATTTGGGAGCAAGTACTTTTTTTCAGAGGACACACTGTTGTACCAGTGACGTTGCAGGAGGAGTTCCTGAGTGAGTTTTATACATCCCTTTTGGCGGTACATCCTAGAGTGACAAAGATGTGCCAAGACCTCCGACCACAGTACTGGTGTTCATCCATTAAGAAGGCAGTAGTGGAGTTCGTTTCTAGATGCCTTACATGCCAAGAGGTGAAGGTCGAGCACCAGGATCTAGAGGGATTAGATCATCTCTTGGAAGTTCTACAGTGGAAGTGGGATGGAATATCGATGGAATTCATGACAGGATTGCCAAGGATGTCCAAGGGGATGGAATCCGTCTGGGTGATCGTTGAACTACTCACTATGTTGGCCCACTTCCTAGCAATCAGAGAGTAGAGTACCACAGAGAGATTGGGATTCCTCTATGTGAAAGAGATAGCTCGGCTTCATGTAGTCCCCTCAACAATAGTCTCTAACCGAGATGCCCATTTCAAATCCCGGTTGTGGAAGGGATTGCATGAGGCTTTTGGGACTCAGATATGCTTGAGCACAATGTTTCATCCCCAAACTAATGGCCCGATGGAGAGGACCATTTAGGTTCTATAGGATATGTTTGGAGCCCGTATCTTGGACATCGGTCATAGTTGGGAGAACCACCTACCACTGGTGGAGTTTGCATACAACAATAGCTACCACTCCACCATTGGTATGGAACTGTTCGAGGTCTTTTATGGGAGACCATGTCTGTCACCTCTTTGCTGGACCGACCCCAGAGAGTCAGCACTCATCGGTCTAGAGATATTGCGAGCTACCACTGAGAAAGTGCAAATCATTTGGGAGCGGGTGAAGAATGCCTAGATCTGGCAGAAGTTTGATGCTAAGAGACAACGGAGACCTCTGTAGTTTGAATATGGAGACCACTTCTTTCTTCAGGTCTCACCTCGACAAGGGTTAAGGAGATATGGCTGAGGCGGAAAGCTATCTCCGAGGTTCATCAGACCTTTCTAGATACTCTACAGAGTTTGTGAGGTGGCGTACCACCTAGCTCTACCGCCACACTTTCATCGGGTACATGATGTCTTCCACATGTCGCAGCTAAAAAGGTAAATTCATGACCCATCACACATCATCGACTGGGGTGATATGGACATTGAGGTTGGAGTGACCTTTGTTGAGTACCCGGTGGAGATCGAGGATTGGTAAGAGAGGATCCTTCATGGGTGATTGATTCCCTTAGGGCGCATCGGTTGCAGTACAGGAATCTTAAGGAGATCACATGGGGGCGGGAGGCCCAGAACCATGCCCAGTACTCACATCTTTTTGAGTAGCCCTTGTTTTGTCTTTTTCAGGATGTAAATCCACAAGGTGGGGAGAAGTTAATGCTTCAGATTCTCCATTTATTATTTTTAAATATTATATGGAATTATTTCAAGACCGGGCACGAAGACGACACATCATTCCGAGGGCCAATGAGCCCAGAATGGTGGTTTGAACTTTTTTTAAGTTAAGTGAGTTGGCACTTGTGTGTGATTGTGGTAGTTTCCAAACGGATGTCCGGATTAAAAATCTGAGGTCACCATTGCATCTGGGGAGACAACTTTACCTAAGAACGAGCCTAACCTTGACCGGCAGAGGTCGAGGGAAAAAGTTAATTTTCGGACATTTTAAGTCAAATAAAATAAAATAAATTCACAAGTTTATTTTATTTCTATTATGGAAACATCCGCTGCAGCGTGGAAACAGGGAATCTGTTTCCTTAATTAAATGGCATGTTATAATGACTCATGAATAGAAAGTTAGACTCATTAAAACCACAACGTATTTTTGAATTTAAAATATCTTTCCCTTCTTATTGAGATAATCAAACGTTAATTGTTGGTGAAAGATTGACATAAATGCTAGAGAAAACTCTCTAGGAAGAACGATGATGGATCGAAGATGCGAATCGCTATGCCAACAAGGTTGGAGGATCTCGAAAATGATGGTAGCACAGCCTCTTTGTTAGTGATAGATCCCTTCTTAAAGAAGGGGTGTGTTATTTAATTTTATTTTCCCTGCTTTGATTTAAACGATGAACGTGGATCAACCACGAACAAGTTGATCCGTGGATTCGTATGTTCTTGCGGGAGGGTTTTCATTGGAAGGATTATGGGGGAATTAATCCATGTTGTTTTTGTTGTTGATTTTCTGCTCCAATTAATCCAATTAACGGGAGCAGATCAATGCTGTGATGAATGACGGTGGAGGTTCGTTCCTCTTTTTTTTTATTGGTTTTTCTTCCCCCATTTTCTTCTCACGCGTTCTTCGCGTTCTTCACTGGGAAAAGAACAACGCATCATTGCACATCCATTCTGCGATGCAACAATCCCAAATTGAAGAGTCGACACCCCAACGACCTTGTTGAGATGCGACGTCAAATCAGACCAGATTAGGAAGGGCCTTTCTCTGAGGGTTCTTCATGCGGATGGATCGTTTCATGTTTTCAAAGACGATCAGAGGTCTGAAAAAAAACAGAATCAGTTTTTTGGTGTCAGGGAGACAAAAACCTTGGAGTTTCGTGGCAATCGGATGGTCGGATCGACGAATAGAGCATCTCCAGAGGTGCAACGGTGGAGGTCCGCATTTCAGGAAATTTCCGGAATACATGGCGTTTACTTTAGAATAACACGCCGTGAAGTACTGGAGGTGGATGGTAGGGTTTCAGGGGTTATAGAGGAATCACACGGTGTGCGACCCTAGTCACACATCATGTTCGGCTTTCCCCGAAGCTCAGCGTGTATTTTGGGAAGTACACGGACATGGGTTGGACTACAGGGCTTCAGGCGACACGACATGTACAGCATGGAAGAGGGGGATACATGGAACTCATCATGTATCCCAAGTGAACACGGACACATGATGGAGTAGACAACCATGTACTCCATCACACGGCTAGGTGAGGCCCGTAACACGGGTCACCCCGTGTACCGATTACACGGGTTGGAGTAAACGGGTTGATGATTGTGTATGGGAACATGGAAAACATACATAGATCCAACCCTAGTCAATCGAACAAGACATGTATACCGTAATACATGTCGTATACTCAGTTTTTCCACATTACAAGCCTTACGACATCGGCCGTTGTACCAAACCAGTACTCGGGGTCAGAAAACAAGGCGTGTAAATTTTCTACACGTCGTGTACTTTTTTGGAAAATGGCATGGTCCTCTTGTTCACCATATCTTGGACATCATTCATTCGTGTTAGTGCCCCTTCTTATCATTCCCTTGAAGTTCATGCATCATTTCCTTTTACAGAAGTATGATCCCTTCAGCATGAATTTCTGTGATAGAGTTAGGCATCTATCCGAGAGGCCCGGATTGAGATCCTATATCCATTCTTGACCCAAGGTAGAGTCCGATATCGATGTGACCAACTTGACCGGGAGTCGATCCTCTACATAGCAGGTGAATTCCAGATGAGTCACGGTATCTTACATGGCCCTATAAGTGATCCTAATTTGTGTATCGTGGTCTTTCCCAATCAAGAGTTTGTCTCCTATAATGAGTGCATCTATCTACTGTAACCTTCTCACTCAAGAGTGTGTCTCCTGTAATGAGTGTAACTACCTCTCGTGATGCTTCCCAAAAAACAGTACTTCTCAAATGGACATCATCAGAGCTATAGACTCATGGAATGTGTTATCCCGGAATGAGTGCTTCATGGAATCTTCGAACTGAACCCCTAGCTGGGGGTATTCAGTTGTGTGACTTGTCTCTAGAAACGGGTCTAGGTTTTGAGTATATCTAGTTTATTCTATAGGTTATGTAGACATATACTGTTCATAGCTGACTGTACCTTTACTTTGTGTACTGGTTTGTGGGTTTTGGGGTCCTCTATAGAGTATTGTTATACTCACCCCTACACGGTCTTTTCCCGCACTTGTCATGTATTGTGCAGACAGGTAGCCTTTTGATGGTGTTCAGGGCCGACCAGGACAGGACATAACTTTTTGAGTTCCCTACAGTCCGAGGAATTTCTACGTCTACGAGAATCAGTCCTAGTACCTTTTGTGTTTACAAGTTGGACTTTTCAGTTTTCATACTTTTTTTAGTGGGCTTGTATTCTGGCCTAGTTTACTTTTAGTACTTTACCTTCGATCGTACTCTATTGGTTGGGTTTAGTTGTATGCATGCATTTTTTCCCTTAGTGTTTTTACATTTCAACATTTATGGGTATTGATATGTGTGTGTGTGTGTACATGTACTTAAGCAATGCCTCCCGTGATTAGTAATATTCCTATTCGGTGGTAGTCACCATCCCCTGGCCTATTGGAGGCGGGCATGGGGAGTCACGGCATGGGCCCCACAAGGACGGGTTGTGAAAAATAGTTCATGGAGAGTATACATGGATTATGGTTTATAGAAAGATAAAATTTGGTGGTTTTAGTTTAATACTATTGAAATATACTAATGATTGGTTATATTCTTTATTAATATATACTATAAATCTAGTAATTATGATGTCATTAGTGATATATTAAAGAATTAATGAAAATTCATAATATTTTCTAAAATAATTTTGGAATGAAGGATAAAATATTTGGAATTAATTTCGTATTCATTGAATGTAATTTGAAGTTATTATAAATTAATTTTAGGTGATTCTATTGATTTTATAGAAATGGATACGAGCCTTTCAATGTTAAAGGTTATTAGAGACTTAGTTAAGTCTTTTAATGTAAAAGTTTCTTATTTATATGCAGTCTAGAGATGGAAAACTATAAATGGAATAAATATATTTAGATGAGTTACATATTTAATATATTATGTATGTTAATGTCCTCATATAAAATAATAAACCAAAAAAGGAAAGAAATGTGAAATCTTTTTGAAGCATGAATACATTTTTTAGATGGTATGTGAGATATTTAATCATTCATAAGTTTTATATTAGGCTCAAATACAAATATAGAGATTGAAAATTTGTTATGTCATGAGTATGTTTTTAAAAAATAAATATAATTATTTTTTATGCATTAATAAGTTTTTCAATTGAGTTTTTTATAAAATATTGAAAAGAATAAATCATGAATAATATTTATGATTTATCAGTTTATGAAGCAATGATGATGAATTTAAAATAAATAACATAACCACTCAATGATGAGATTTTTTTGAATGTCTTAAATTTCATTTTTCTAATTGATATTACTCATGATTCAATTTAATATGGATTTTTGAAAAATAAGATATTATATGAGTGATTAGAGCGAAAAGGTAGTAGATGATATTTGAAGGGTAGTTTTTATGGTGATTGAGGAAGATCATGAGGAATAAAAGGCCAAGGTTTTGGAAGATTAATCTGGAATATTTTAATAATATTTTTCATTATGTTACTAAATCATTTTAATTATAAATTTTAGAATATCAATAAGATATCATGGATAAAAATTAGACTATATTCATACAATTATTGTGTACGAATTAAACTAGAATGGTTGGACTACGAATCGTAGAGATAATTTAAAGTCTTAAATATCATATAGAATAATATTCACATGATTCTTTTAATATATTAAAATTCTGAGAGATGGAGAGAGAGATAAAAAATAGATCTAACACTCCTTCTATCTTCTATATTAATTTCTTGAGAGGAAAAATTTAATGGAGAATCGCTACTATATTCTCATAATGATTCTTATGCATTTAATAGAGAAATAAGTAAACTAATGATATTATTATTATATATACTATATGTGTTTAGGAATTGAAGATATTTGATTCTAGTTTGAAGTATTGGTCATGTTCATTGAATAAGAATAATAAGAAGTTTGGGAGACCATCCTATCATTTTTTATCATTATTCAGGCTAAAGAAGAATTTTGGGGATCCCAGTAAATGTTATCCCAATATTATAACTATTAAAATAGGAAATATGTATCCACATAAATTACTATAAATCAATTAAGGGTATTAGAATAATTTTTTCCTAGAGGGAAACTATACATAATTTTCAATTATCATACATATAGGTGGTGCAGGTGACGTCCTGGACTCAGATGCCACTTAGGAGGTGTCCCAAGCCCAGTGGGAAAAATGGCCTCAAGCTCTTCCCCACAAACACCAGAGTTTTTCAAATAGAATAGAGTTATTAGGGTGTGTATAAG
Organism: Viscum album; assembly: GCA_963277665.1. Classification (NCBI taxonomy): domain Eukaryota; kingdom Viridiplantae; phylum Streptophyta; class Magnoliopsida; order Santalales; family Viscaceae; genus Viscum; species Viscum album. The sequence goes on along the minus strand of OY728148.1, from coordinate 1,089,056 downwards.
AGGATAATATTCCCTCATTCCTAGATTGAATCATAGTAGATAGCTATAAAAAAGATAAATAATGGAAGAAATAAGTAAACATAATGCACAATGTAAAGAGACAAGGATAACAATAATGGAATTAACTAGAAAAACATACAGTAGCTGATAATGATATATTACATGTCAATATAAAGCTATAAAACATGGATACAAAGTATCCAACAGACATTCAAAACCCAATGTAGAAAATGAAATACATAAACTATCTAAATCATCCTAAACTACAACTCATTCATCTGCTATCAGCTCTATCCTAGAACAGTAAGCAATCAAGTGGCTGAAGCATTATGCTTCCCTTTCTCAACACCTGAATACATGTAATCCACCCCTGGAACCAAACTACACCTGAATATGGTGTGAGATAAATCTAAGTGGGCCACCACTAATGGTGTCAATACTATCTTCCCCTGTAATGTAAATGTAACAGTGCACAAGAATTCATATATATAAAGTAAACAAGTACAATGTACCAAAATACCCAAGTACATCTTCAGCCCTCAGATGGTGAATGAAAATGAAACAATTCATTAATTAATTAATTACCAATTTATATTTATATTTAATGTGAGGCATATCCAACACTTAAATAACCTAATGATAGTATAAATTGAAGATTTTCCAAGATGTATCAAGGAAACCACACTTGATAACTAAATAAGAAGTGGGTCCAAGGTAATCACCAATGCACCTTAGACCTCTAGGGCCACTAACTCAATAGTAACTGAATCTAGATAAGGGATTAAGAGTGTAATACATGGATAATTGTCCAAGGAATTCACATAATAATTTTTTTAACCAAGTCCAAGGAATTCACCCATGTTAAAATAGGAGATAAGAAGTGGTCAGGCCGAAGGATGTAACCAAGGAACCATATGTCATGTTGAATCTAAGGAGTGTATCTGAGGCATCCAATAATTAAAATGAACACATCATACGATGTTATATCAGGCATCCAAAGATAGACAAGTATCGGATTCCCATGTTAGTCTCACCAAAGGAAACTAGCATCCTTGAATTGGAATGACATCATTGAGTACCAAAGTAATTCTCTCAAGAATCTAAGAGTTTACACGAGTCAGGACTTCCTATAAAGATTTCAAGCTCCCTTTGCATAAATATTTACCTTAAATTTAATTCAAAAAACTTATTTTGGCCATATGATAACTATTCCATTAACAATTTCACTTGGTTCAAGCCCTGCCTTTCATAAGTTTGACATGTCCAAGTAGCATGCTACCATTTAATTAAAATCATGTAAATCAAGGTCAAGTAATAAGTTTCAATCTACTGCCTTCCATAAACATTTAATGGTGTGCTATGTATTTTCAAAAAAACATTACTTTACATTTAATAAGTTCAAGTCATATACTTTAGTATTCTTGCAATAATATCGTTTGAATAAATTGCTTACATTTAGGAACTTACCTTTGGCGGGTCAAGGGGAAGTGATATGGTACAACCAATTCAATATTTCATAATTCAATAGGGAATTAATATAAGGATACTTTCCATTACCGTGTTTAGTATTGAGCACACCCATCCAATGACCCATGAGTGATAAAAACCAACAAATCAGTTATAGAATATCACCCTATATGGGGTGTAAAGAGTTATGGATGTAACCACCAAGAACCAATCACTTTAATGGAAAGAGAATACACATATGGTCATAATTAATATAATCATGACATATAATTTCAAAAATGACACCAAATGAAATTGGAGGGCCACACACATAAATTCAAAAATCAACGAACATGAGGGATGAGTTATAGACCACCAACCTTTGCCTTATATGAAACTCCTTATCAAGTATTAACCTCTAATTTGGCTTGTAAATGATTAGATATGAAAAATGATTAACAAATATTACACCTCAATAACTAGTTTGAGATAAATTGAAAAGAAGAATGACTAAAAAGGACTTGATTTCATACCACTACATGTCCAAAATGATGACTAGAATCTTGATAGATTCTAGATGTAGTAGATCTCTTGATTCCATGATTTGGCCTTCAGAACCACCAAAATGGGAGAAATTGGTTATGCATACCACTGGAAATCATATGAGGAAAGAAAGTTTCTGTTAATTATATCATTAAGGTTAAAATATAAATATTACACAACAATTATCATGTGCATGGTTTGGCCACACAGTTTTCCAAACCATTCATAAATCTTGTACAGGTACCTAGAGAAGAAGGGGAACTTGCACGGTTAAATCGCACTATTTTAGGATCCATGTTCCAACCATGCGATAATTCTCTTATTGAAAATGAATAACATCCCCACGGTTTATTCTAACCATGCATCCTTACCATACAGTTTACTCTAACCATGTGATAGGACCATTTTTCAAAAAGGATGGGTTCTGGGCTCTGAATGAGCCTCGGAAAACCGTGAGACCTTTGTAAACTCATTTGGAATCCATATAAGGCCCAAAATAATTAATTATAAAAATATCTAAAGGGCCCAAAACTGAGTGAAAAATTGGGTTCTTACTGTCTTCCCCCCTTCAATGAATTAATCCCCAGGTTCACCTTCCCAGGGTGGTGATACTCTATCTAAGAAAAACTCTGTCCACTGTGCACGTACATCGGCCTCCCACTCCCAAGTCTCATCCTCCACATGTTCAGGCTACCATATCACCCTTATAATACAAACAAACCATCCTATGAGATCCTTCATGTTCTATTCAATGATTCATACTAGATACTCTTCAAATGTATCATCATCATCTAACACAATATCCTAAACCTCAAAGGTATGAGACGGGTCAACATGATATTGGTGAAGATGTGAAACAATAATGTTATTCTGCATGGCATGGTACCTCTGAGGTAGTAGAAGTTGAGATTCTACTATCCTAACTATCTATAGAGTTTCAAATGGCCCTACATAATGAGGTAGCAGCTTCCCTTGCTTCTGTAAATATCTTTTCCCTGTCTTGTGCAATTCCTGAAGGAAAACATGACCCCCAACCTCAATCTGTAGTTGTCATCAATGGCAATCAGCATAAGATTTCATTCTAGACTGAGTAGTACATATACACTTCCTGTTCATCCAATCCTGATCTGAATTCTCCTATATGAGATCAGGACCTAGAAGGGTAGCCTCACATTAATTTAGCAAGAATAGGGGTGAACAACATGACAAGGTATATAAGGCATCAAGGGTTCATCTGAATTGTCTCTTAAAAGCTGTTATTATTGGAGAACTCAACAAGAGGGATATGATTCTTCCAATCACTAGAAAAACTAATCACACATTATTGGATCATGTCCTCTAGGACCAATATTTTCTATTTCGACTACCCAAGGGTTTGATAGTGAAGTGATGTTCTTAGAAGCACCTTTGTACATGTAGATTTGTGCAAGCCCTGCCAGAACTGTGACGTAAAATTATCATCCCTATCTAAAATCATAGTATGAGGGACCCCATGTAGTTGGATGATATCACATTCATATTGCCTTACCATCTAATCAACTGATAAATTCTCCGGAATATGAATTAATTGGGTTGATTTCATTAGTTGGTCAATGACTGCCCGTAAAGTGTCACTCTCCCTTTCAGACCTCGGTAAGTCGAATACGAAATCCATAATAATATATTCCCATTTTCATTTCATTATTGTTAGAGGTTGTAAAAACCCTACAGGTCTATGGTGCTCCTCTTTCAACTGATGATATGTGTAACACCTAATGATAAATCATGCTATATGACATTTCATCCTAGGACACCAAATATAGAATAGCTTATATGAATACATTTTGGAGATTTTAGGATGAACCACTTATTGAGAAGCATTAGAAACAAGAACTAATTCCTCTCCCATAACTGTATGAAAGTAGGAAAATACATGTATACGTATGATGTCTTCTCTATCCATAGACTAATACAGAGGTGGGTCTTCTCCTGAGATATCTTGTCATAGAACCAAGCCTTCAGGATCTAAACATTCCATGTTATTCACCTTTTCAATGAGGGTATAGGTTACCGTCAAGGAAAAGAGTCAAGTATATTTTTGGCTATCATGAAACTCTATATCTAGATCGGAAAAGAGGGCCACTAACTTCCATTCATCACTGGATTCTAATACGGCATGTGCCTTTGTTTTTTGACTCAGTGCATCTGCGATAATGATTCCCTTTCTAGGAATATATGTAGTCTCAATATTGAAGTATTTAAGATATTATACTCATTATCATTGTCTAAGGTTAACATGATGTTGTGAAATGGTGTAATTGAGGATATTATGGTATCTTTATACTAAAAAGTTCTCACCCAAAAGATAATGTCTCCATCAACATAATGCATGGACAACTACTGATAGCGCAACGTTGTGCGTCAGCTAATTTCTCCCATGAGGTCTCATATACTGAGATCCATATGTAATAAATTTTTCCACATTAATAAATACATCACCTAGGTTTATTTATGATGTGTCATAGAATAAAATATATCCTCTAACCAGATCTAGAAAAATTGGAATAGGTGATGAGAAAAGCCTCCCTTTCAGCTCCTGAAAGGATTTCCTGCATGATTCTAACCATAAAAACATAGAAACCTTCTTTATAAACATATTAATAGCTATATCAAGGAGTGATAATCCTTTTATTAAATTCATTTAATATCTATACAACCCTTCAAAACTCTATATAACAGACACATTCTTCGGGTTCTCTTTGGAAACCAATACACTCACCATCTCGGGGGTAACAAAGACTACCAATTCTGATATAATATGCACCTAGAAGGGAACTATTTCAATCCAGAAGTGGAACTTATTAATATTATAAAAAAATTGACACTCTATTAGTGTAATCAAAATGATTTAAAGGTTCTTTTCATGGTTTCTATGAGTGCTAGAATACAAGGAGATGTCTTCCACAAAGACTAAAATAATAGAATCCAAATAGGGGTGGAACAACTTATTCATCAAATCCATGAAAATATTTTGTTCATTTTTTAGACCAAATGGAATAATGATATTCTAATGAATACCATACCTATTACGGAAATCTATATGAGTTATGTTTGATGGTCTGACTCTCACTTAATGATAAACCAATCTCAGCTTGATCTAAACGAACACCCCAACTCCTTGAAGCTGGTAAAAGAGATCACCTATTCAAGGATTTAGATACTGGTTCTTGACTATAATATGGTTCAACCAGCTGTAATCCACACAAATATGAAGGGCTCCATCCACCTACTTGGCGAAAATCATGATAATACCACAAGAGAAAGTGGTGTGTTGTAAAAAAAACCTTGGGGATACAAATCCTCTAACTGCCACTTGAGATCCTAGATCTCAGTAGGTTACAACTTATATTGGGAAATGTAAATTTGAGATTTTATTGGAAGAATATTGATCATAAAATTTACCTACCTCTCATGAGGTAAAAAAATAATTCATTTAAAAAACTTCCCTGAAATTATCTACGGCTGAAGGGAATTCATCTTGGCCTAAACCTTGACCCCCCATGAAGATATTGGAAATCTGGGTGATCATGCCACCTATCCCATGATTCACTAGTCTGGATCCCCAATCCTACACATCCCACATACTCTTGTGTATATAATTTATTCCCTATGGTGATGTAAATGATAACCTTTGATGATAGCAGTCCAAATATTTATGATATGGAACCAACCAATCCATCCTTAAAATGACATAGAATGTTGTCATCTTATGAATAAAGAGGTCCCATAATAAAGGGTAACTACCTAATTTATGGGGATCATCCCCAAACTGGTGTATTCCCTCTAATTGTACCCATTTTGAGGTATCTATGGTCATTACACCATAGTAGCAATTCATTTCGAGCCCAAGTCTGCCCATGATAGATAAAAAAATAAATGAGTATGAATCACCTATATCAAATAAATAAAATACTATAGTGGAGTCCACTATAACAGTAATATGTACTGTAGATGGTTCAGTAGCCTGATCCTTAGGTATTTGTTGTAAACCACAAATCTTGCATGATCCACTACCCTGGGCAATAGTTGGGCTACCATGATAAAAACTGCATTGTTGGCACAAATAGCGATCAGAGGTCTGGATACCATGGACACGACCTCCTCCCAGACCAATCCTACAAGTACTACTCCAACTCCCCACCAGACATTGCATAAAAGAACCTTCCCCTAAAGGTGGAGCTAGTGTGGATTATCTTCCACAAGAATCTGATGGAATGGTATGACAGAAATATTGCAAATTCCCCATATGACTGCAAGCCCAATGCTCCAGTGAGACTCCATCACACTAAGGATTTAGATTACCCATACATCCTCATTGTTGACACACTAAAGAGTTACCTACAAAGGTACCCTGGCTTCCACTCCCTTGATGAGAAATGTCAAGGGAACACTTCCTACCTCCTGAAGAACTACTTGTCAAACGCGACACTAGTCCTCTAGGATTGATACTGTCACCATAGCTCAGGTTTCACTCAGTAATAGGAGCCTAATTTACTATTTTAGAGAAGTTATGTAGGAAAACACATTCACTATAGTATAGATGGAATACTAGATCCCATCCTTGAAGTATCTATCATTAGGAATATCACCACCGATTAAAATAGGTGCAAGGAGTTGTAACTCTTTGAAATGAGCTGAATAATCTATAACTGACATAGAACCTGGATCTAGATTCATGAACTCTTTGGATCTATCATCTCTCATCATATGAATAAATAATTTATCATATAAGGTATTCTAGAAATCAACCCATAGAATTCCCTAACTGTGACTTTCCTAGGTAATCACATCCCACCAATACTTGGATGAATCATGCAACATGTAAGTAGCAGGTTTGGACCTACACTCTAGAGGTGTCTATACATGATTAAAGATAGACAGGGTGGCCTCTATCCAAGACTCATCAGCCTTTCTACTGCCATCACTTGAGAGGGTGGGAGGACGCAACAGCTAAAACTTGTGAGTCAGATCCACCATTTTAGGTGCAGCTCATGGATCACTATGCATAGACTACATCAAATTTTGAAAAATATCATTGACTATAGAATTAGTTCCTGGATTCGGTACCAACGGACTTTCCTCAAGTGGAACTCATTGTATTAGGACTAGAAGCTCAGTACCCACCATGTCTAGATCATGTTCTTCACCCCCTTTCTGGCGTATGACATGCGGACTTCATTGCAGCATTAGTCTACATAAGCCAAGAACACACCTTAGAAAAACCAAGAATCAGAAATATTGAATCACTAGTGGAATTTGAACATAATAAAAGTCACTACCCAATAAATACTACCCCAAATACCCATATATATGGCAATGTATCGGTATGTTCCTAGTTATACATTTTAGGGGTTCGAGTAGTTGAAGGGTCAATGGTACATTTCCTCATCATTTAATAGAAACCATTTCATTTCATTTAACAATAAATTACTTGTTTCCATCCTTTATCTTTAATAAAATTGACACGGTAGGATAATTATGTGCTACCATTTCCCTTTTCTGATTTCATTTTCTAAAAACTTGTTTCCTAGTTCTTTTAAAATGATTTTTCCATCCCAGTAAATCTGGGCCCGTACTCTTTATCACTAATATTAATAGCCACTTGAATTTCTAATAAAAAACTTGAGTTGTTAAATTACATATTCCAACACATGAGGTCCCATAACACCTTATGAATAGGAAAAGGTAATCACTCAATCAAAACCCATGGCATCACATGTAATATATAAACAAGGAAATAATCACTCATCAATTACAAACATAAAAAGAAATACAAGGAAGTTAAATTCACCTATATAGAATGGAAATATGTATGACATGTGAATTCTGGGTTATTACAATGATTCATATAATAACATTCCTTGACCTCATATCATCAGGCCAAGGATGAAATGAAATTATCAATCAAGGTAGTAATCAATAAATCCACATAGCATGTGGGTCACCCAATAGTGAAATTATATCAACAATAATAGGAAAAATCATTTCAAAAATTATAATTTAGGAAACTCAGCCTTTACCCTGAACATGGTTTTGTGTTGAGCAATAATGTCTTTTGAAAACTTCTCAATCATTTCAAATATTATAAATATTATCTCCCAATACTAAGGAAAAAATAAAACCCATTTGATACCACTTTGTGATGTCTCGAACCAGAATTCCACTTAGGAGGTGTCCCGAGCCCACTAGGCCACATGGCCTCAAGCACATCTCCTTAAATGCCAGAGGCTACAGACATACAATGAGGACCCATGGTTTATTCTTGGGGAGACTATTCCATCATTACCAGAGTGAACCATAGTGTATAGTTATAAACATAAGTAAATAGAAAAAGAAATAGATAAACGGAATGCACAGCGAAATGAGACAAGGATAACAATAACAAAAATAACTAAAATAACATAATATAGCCTAGGATGATATATTTCATGTCACTAGAATGATTTAAAACATGGATACCAACTAGAAGGCATACATGAGAAAACTAATGTATCAAAGGAAATATATAAACTATCCCAAGCATCTCGAGCTATAGCAAGGTCATCTGCTATCGGGTCCATCCTAGTACAGTAAGAAATCAAGTTTCTGAAGCATTATGCTTCCATTTATCAACAAATTCATACATATAATCTTTACCGAGTACCAAATACAACGTGAAGAGGTTTTGAGATAAATATTAGTGGGACACCACCAATCGTTTCTATAACTTTCGGTCCGTGTAATGGAAATGTACTAATGTGTAGGCATGCATATATATAATGTAAATAAGTACAATGAAATTAAATAACCATGTACATGCTTTACCCCAATCTAGTGTCCAAACATAAACTATTTTATGAATTAATAAATTACCAATTAATATTAATAAGTCACATGAGGCATATCCATCATTGACATCACCTCATGATAGGATAAATAGTGAAGGTTCAATGATGTGATATGGAAACCAGGATTGATAACAAAATAGAAAGTTCTTCTAAGGAAATCACCAAGGAAACCTAGACCTTAGGGGTCCTTAAATCATTTGTAGATGAGTCTAGATAAATGAGTAATAGTTTAGTCAATGGAGAATCATCCAAGGAATTCCCATAATAATGTTTCTAAATGAGTCCAAGGAATTAATCGAAGGTAAAATGGGAGATGAGCAGTGTCTAGGTAAAAATATGTTACCACGGCACCATATGTCATGCTGGATCCAAGGTGTGTATTTGAGGAATCCAATAATATTAATTAAGGGATCCTATAGTGTCATACCGGGCATCCAAAGGTAGACATGTATCATGTTCCTAGGTAGGTATCACCCAAGACAACCAACATCCTTGAATTGGAATGACTTCCTTGAGTACCCAAGGCATTCCCTCAAGAATTCAAGAGTTAACACGAGCTAAGAAATATTATAAATCTTTCAACATCCATTTTTATAAAGAGTAAACATAAATTTAAGTCACTACATTTAATTTGTACACATGATAACTATGCCATTAATAACTTCACATGCTTCAATACTTCCCTTTAATTAGTTTGACAAGGCCAAGTAGCATGCAATTGTTTAATTAAAATTATGTTAGTCGTGATCAATTAAAAAGGTTCACTCTTCTGCCTTCCATGAAAATGGAATGGTGTGCTATTGAAATGAAACCAAACATCCCTTTAATTTTAATAAGGCCAATTCATATACTTATGTATTCTTACCATATTATAATTTGAATGAATTACTTACATTAAAAAAATACCTTAGGTGGGTCAAGTGGAAGTGACAAGGCACAAGCTATTCAAAATTTCATAATTCAATAGGAAATTAATATAAAGTGGCTTAACATTAGTGTGTTCAAGCTTAAACACACCAAAACGAGGGACCAAAAGTGTTAAAAACACTAAAAACTAAATTATGGAATATCACCCTACATGGGGTTTTTGGGGTTGTGGGTGTAACCACTAACAACCAATTTTATTAATGGAAAGAGTGTAATCATATGGTTCTAAGGAATATAAATATGGAATATAAATTCAATATACGACACCTGATGAAATCAGTGGGCCCCACATCTAAATTCCAAAATCAAATAACTTGAGGGATGACGTATAGACCACCCACATTAGGCTTATAAGAATCTCCAAATCTAGTATTAGCCTCCAATTTATCTTGGAATATGGTAGATCTGAGAAAAGAATAAAAGATATTTCACCTCGATAACTAGGTCCAGAAGAATAGAGATGAAGAAAGGCTAAAAAGGATTCGAGTACATACTATTATGCATCTAATGTGTTGAACGTAAGCTCGAATAGATCCCAAATAATGGAGATCTGTTAATTCCTATATTTGGTCTTCAAAAGCTCCAAAATCGTTAAAAATGGAGGTTTATCATGCTGGAAATTAGATCAGGGAAGAAAGGTTGGGTTGATCACACCATTAAGGGTAAAATAACAAAATTACCCAAAAAATAGCCTCTACATGGTTTGGATGCATAGTTTTCCAAAACGTGTGCAATACATGCATGGGTACCTGAAGAAGAGGGGCACTCACATAGTTAGGCCGCACAATTTGAGACACTATGTTCCAACCCTTTGATATGGCTCTACTCAAAAATGTAGACCATTTGTATGGTTTAGACTAATCATACGTCCTCCCCACATGGTTTACTCTCACCATGCGATAGGATAATTTTTTCCAAAAATGAGTTTTGAGCTCCAAATGAGCCATATACACCCCTGAGACCATTGGGAACTCATTAGGAATCTCTATTAGATCCAAACATAACAATTAGTCCCAAATTCAATGGATCTATACTTGTGTGAAAATGGGGTTCTTATAGTAAAATCTGAATCCTGTATTTTAAAAAAAATATTTAGTGCTTGAATTGAACTGAGTTGGTTGTTGGAGAATGAGTTTAAGGATATACACTTGCCCAAAATTTTTTGATAACAAAATAGGATTTTTTTTTGTGTGGGGGATAATAACCCCTGTAAACTTGGGGTATAGTAATCAATATTTGAGAAAAACTATATTTAAAATATGGATTTCCTTTTCTGGGTTACATTCCAATATACTATATATGATTTTTAACCAATGGTGAGAAAGGGTTTGGGAGATTTTTTCAATTAATAGGTTCATAGGTCGAAAATGTAAAATGTTATAATTATTAATAAGACATATTAAACAGATTCTCCCTCCCCCCATCCTAAAGTTGTCCCAAAATCAAGAGATCATAACAATTGGAATATCATCCAGGTTTCACCTCTGATTGGAATTTCAACAATAAAAATACTGAAAAATTTTAACTCTTGATTTTATATTTATTAATTGTATTTGAAGTAAATATTTGAATAAACATATAAGTTACCATTAAAAAACAGTTATGATTTTTCAACTCTAAAACTAAATAATATAAATAAATATGATGAAAATAAATTGATTGAATCCAAATAAAATAATTAAGAGAACAATGAATATCTTCTGAATAAAGTTAGTAAATATAGGGGACATTCTATTATATCTACTTTGTATCTATCTCTTGAACATACTTGTGATGATAAGAAATTTTAAATGAGTAAATAGAGATAAAACACTACATCTACAGGCTCTAGGACATCAAAAAAATGAATAGCATGGATGTGTAAGAATTATTGATTTAATCCCCAAGTTTTAGTATGGAAAATACTTATTACTTAAGTATTCCAAAATATCTACATGATTATGAGGTTACTAAAGTATTTTCCAATTTTTTCGTTTATAAGAACCATGTACTAGTGTGGAATATAAAATATTTAAAGTTTTATATGATAGAGAAAATTATGATTAAAATTTTTATTTAATGAAAACCCAGTATAAACATACAAAAGATGTGGTCACATTAATTTGTGTCACTTTTATAAACTTTTTGAAGTAGATCACCCAAATTGAAGAAGATAAAAAATAATAGAGGAATAAATAGATCAAAGTACATTATAATCTATCAAATTCACCAAAATAGTTGATTCCAAAACTGCTTCAAAAATATTTTTATAGTTTTATACTCTAAAACTGATAATAATCAATAATATTTAATCTCGGTAAAATAAGAATAATTGGAAAATCTAGATTAAAACTTCTATTATTCTGAAAAAAATGATTTTATTGACGTAAAGAATGCACATTTGTATGTCAATGACAAGAAAATAAAATCCCTTAACAATGCATTAAATCATAAAAAATTAAATTAATATTTGGTGGTTAATAAATTTTTTTGAAGAATGATTGAAGACACTTGAATATAAAAATAATACTCATAACATGAAGTATCTAAATATTGAATCCATAATAACAAATATGGAATTGATACCAGTTGAATCTTCAACTCCAACTTAGGGAAGATTGGTTCCCACAAATTATTCCAAGGGGGTCTTATGGATAAATGCCTCTATCTGATAGGGAAAAAATATTTTGGTCATCTAATAAATAAATTATATGAAACTCATGAAAAAATTTACCATCCAACCGAGAAAATTATTATCATGATAATTTTAGTTTTATGTATAATGAAATATTCGAACCAAAATATTTTAAATTATATATGATAGAAATTTATGATTCAATCAAGACTACAGCCAGCTGAAATTTAAGAAATTTTGGAAGAATATTTTCCAAAAATTATAAACAAAATATTAGTTTTTTTACATAAATACATCATAGAATCAAATTTTTCAAGCATGTAGTTCAATGAAGAACTAGATTAGTTGGATAATTTTGTTGTTTTCGAAAAAACATTTGGCATTATGAAATTAAATATTAGAATAATATTTTAACCAATAGAGTTTAAATAAATACCAAATATAGGGGTTCAAGGTTAAAGGGGATTAAATTACTTTAAAATGAAGAAAAAAATTGGTTTACAACAAATAGTTTGGAAACATTGTGAAATTTCATCGAAACTGCAACCAAAATGGCCATTATGAATATGTATACCTATGAAAATAAAAAAATAACTTAAAACTATTAATGGAATAAGTAAACCATAAAATAATTTAGTAAATAAGATTGGTGAAAATTCATTGGGTAATAAGAAAAATAAAAGTGTTGTTCAATGCAAAGCCAAGATGTCAAGGAAGAGTGTCACACCAAATATATAGCGTTACTTGTATTATGGATGAGGAGGATAACCATTTTATTTTTGAGAAATATTTATGTGTTTTATTACTGATGATGGAATGATGAAGAAAAATATGAAACAAATCCAACATATAATTTGAAAAATTTTATAGTGTAAGATATTACAGAGAAACAATGTTGAATTTCTAAGAAGATGACTATACTCCCAAAGAGTGTATTATCATTTGGAAAATTAAACTATAATGGGAAAGAAAACTAATTGGAGAAAAAGTAAAGTTAAGTGGTAAAGGAAAGTAATTAATTCCACTACAATAATTCAAATTTCAAGATGGTATTTTAGTAAAATATTTCCTAGAAATTATAATGGATCTCTGAGGAGGTATAAGTAGACTTGGAAATTGTTAAAGGAATATTCACTCACGATAAAATCCCAAGTGGTAATTCTAAATAAAATTAATTATGAAACAAGTGAATAGTGTTATTTAATGTATCATATTGATAATAATATCACAAATAAATTAGTATTTGAGAATGGAAGGTAGAAAATTATTTCCAATATTTCTACTTGAAAATCAGAAAGGAAAGCTTGAAGATTTCACCCAAACATATAGAAGGAAAGAAAGAATTTACTTATTTTAGAAGAAATTATCAATAATTATGCTCTAATTATGGAAAAAAAATTTCTATAGTTCTCTACTTAATGCGTTTTCTTTTTATATGAAGTGAACTAAAGGTGATGCAAGGGTTTAGGAGGGAACTAAATAACTGAGATAGATCGAATAACTATTCCAACCATTATGTATGAAAACATATTTGAAGAGGTAGAAAATTTGATATATTTATTTATATTTTACATATATTTATTTTATCCCATTAATGAGAATTAATTTTGGGAATCTTTGAGAGGTATATATTCTAATAAAATATGAAATTTTTGAAAATTCCTTGAAAACATTCCATTCAAAATGGTATATATGCACATTCAATTATACTTCATTTTTTAAACAAAATTAAATTTCAAGGAATAGAAGTTTAATCTATTAATGGAATAAAAATTATAAGTTAAAGACCAAATTAATATTAAATTAATGTTAAACCTACTAGATATTTTTTAATGCTTTTAACCACTCTGTTAAGATGAATATAAGAATTCTTTTTGAAAAAAACTTTAGGAAAATATGTTCAAAAATATTATTTTCAACCTCGAAATATATTAATATACACTAATAAGGGAATTCAGAGTTGGTGTATTATTTAATTGGGTTATGGATAGATTTATTTTCTGGTATAAACCCACTTGTTTTCTAAACTATACATAGATCACGTAGACCTAGAGTAAACTTTTTACTGTATAAGTATTTAATTTAATTGATTCCACCCCCTCCCATGTATGTTTTTATTTATTTTCAAAATGTGTAGAGATAATAAAATTTAAATATATTGCCTTAAATTTATAACATTTTTATTTTTAATAAATTCATAGGGGTATATTTGTAGAAAAACTTGCTGTTTATTGTATTTATTGGTAATGATAAGGAAGTTTGCATGATGTCAATATATATTAAGGTGTACCACATGAATATATTTGGATTTCCATATTATATTTATGAGAATAAGGTTTAAGTTCCCAATTAGGTTGTCTATATACACTATGATTAGTAGAATATAGAACCTTCCAGCTTAAATTTGGAAGTTCCCTCTAGGTTGATCCATATTTACTAATTATTAATAAAATGAAATAATATTGTACTATGAATAGATTGTAAAATGTATTTCTTTCTAATTTATATGTTATAGAGAATATAAAACTAAAATGAATAGAAATAGTTTCTGAAATACCTCACAAAAAGTGAGATTTTTCATTTTATATTATTGAAGATCCTTTCCCATGGAAACGGTTTGAATGTTGTTTGAGTTACAAACACTACTACATGAAAAATATATCATTGTTGAGGGTTGGAAAATAATTTTAATTTTTTCCTGTATATCACTACTTAGAACATGAATTTATTCTTCATACACATTGTAAAAAATTAAAATGGCATGATTTAATTTTTTTGTATGGAGATGATCACAAGTGGAGAAGATGTCCATGTAGTGTGTATATTGATAGATAATTATCCATGTAATACAATAAAATGTAATTGATATTGAATAAATGTTTTATATGAAGTTATATCCAAAGTATTATCAAATATAAAATACCAATGTTACGTAAATAGTACACTCAGGTTATTATTGAAGAATACCCTATGATTGATAGAGGCAGTTTTATACAATTTAAATACACTAAGGTGTATTTATATTCTCCGTTAATATATTGTGTAAAAATTATAATTATTATAGAATTAAGGATGTATTAAAAAATTCAAGAATAATTAATATTTGTTTAAAAATTATTTGGTAATTAATTGTAATATATTTGGAATTATTCTTGTATTTATTGAAGATGATTAATGGGTTTTTTGAAGCAATTTGATGTGTTTGAGCTGAGTTTTCTCCAATGGAGTTGATTCTTTAATTTTATTGTTATAGGTTGTTTGATAATTTTATATATCTCTTAAATTGTAAGGTTTTTATTTGTGATAAGTTTGGAGTTGGAAAATTGGAGAAAAAAAGAACTTTATTGACATTTAGGATATAATTAATATATTTCATAGGATATTATACCCCTAGAAAATCATAAATCAATAAAGAAAAATAATGTGTGTATTTTTTTTAAGAAATTTTAAGTGTTTAGGATTATTTTTTAAATATTTAAACATGTTTAAATTTTTTATTAAGTCCATATAAAAATATGGGAAAGGAAAAAAATTATTTAATTTGTAACTTTTTCAAAATCATAAGTCTATATTTTGAAATCACATGTTTTTTTTCTAATGAGTTTATGAAAAAAAATATTCATAGGTAAAAACCATGAGTAGTACGTGAGGTTAACTAGATTATAGTAATATGAAGTTGAATTCATAATAAGTAATTTTTCCAAGTGATGCTGGTTAGTTCTATAAATTATTAAATATTATGGTGCTAATTAAGATTATTCATGATTCATGTTTCGATGAGTTTTGTGATGAAAAATATATTGTGGGAGTACTTTACACTGTGATATATATCCCTCACATAATTACTGCTCATTAAATGATTTCATTAAAGAGTAGGGTTTAAAGTGTTAAAGTTATTGAGGAAGTATAAAGTAATGTTTCCTTAATGTTTTAGGAATATCATGAGGATTATATGGTAGATATTTTTTGAAGTCAAAATAGAAAGTTGGTAATCCAATTTGGTGGTATTCTATAGATTCAATTGAAATTTGAAAGGATGTATATAAATTAGATATTTTGGATACATCATAGTAAATATTATAAAAATTATTTTGAAATAATAATAATGGGAAAGGCATATTCATAATAATGTAGATAATTAAAAGTCACGAATATCATGGAGAAAGATTTTCACATGGTTATATGAATATATTTAAAAGAGTGGAGGAAAGTGAGTTTTCACATTACTTTCATCTTATATATTATGGTATTGAAATGAAAAAAATATTAAATACAACCAATAGTACATTATCAAAAAGAAACTTCTGGATCAATGAGATAAATAATTGAGCCTGGATAATGATTATTCTTTAAATTATCTATGTTGAGAAATTAAAGAGAACTAACACTATTTTAATGGTTTGGTCTTAAGTGTTGTAGATGAATAAGTAGACTAAGAGATTGGAATTTCATCTATTAATCTTCATTCAATATATAGAGTAATTTTGTGGGCCTCAAACTATAATATATCTATATTGTAAGGTCTAAGGAGAGATAGTGTAGATGCTTCAATTGATTCATATCCAGGGGGAATCAAAAGAATCCTATCCAAGAGAGACACTATATATCGCTTCCATTGATCATACTTTAAGGTGGTAAAGGAAAACATATTTTATTAAAATATATATAATTTTGTGATTTCAATATAATTCATTATTTATAGTTGTATGGGTCCAAGGATATACCATTTATCTGGATTTTCTTGATAAAAAAGGGATTTTTGTTTGTCTGGGATAAAAACTAAAACACGCTGGAGATATACTCATTTATCATGGGGGAACCCTTTTAAAAAATCATATTTTCATTTATTATATTTATTTCATACTTATTCTATCAAATTATGGCTTGTGGTATACTATGTTTTTTATCAATTTTTGTGTTTAAATTGAGTTTTAGGAAGCTTTCAGAACATCTAGAAACCTATAAATGGGTTCTTTAGACTTTTTTCCAACATGGGAAAGAACATGGTCATGGTGGAGATTGTGGTGTTCCAATGAGGATCTTGTGTAAAACGGAATGCTCCACCCTACCAAGTTTTGGGAATGTAACTGGGGGTGGCTTTCCTATGGTCTCCTTGTACGCCATTGAAAATAAGTTCTCACCATGATTGTGGTTGACACCATATACAACCCAACACATCCAAATTTTTAGGTCTATGTCATGTTTGGTGGGCATTTTGGTCTTCATGGTGTTGGGAAATCATGACCACAAAAAGTATGGTGAACCTCCACCATGCCATGGTATTGTCTATCCTGGAAATTTCAAAATATGACTTCGCTACTTGTTTCTAAATAACGTGTTATATCAACTGAGGGAAAGTCTTAACATATTTATAAAGAGGTTTTAAATAAAATATTGCCTCATTTTTATCCATTTTTAAGCATTCCTTGCTCATTCCCATTTTAGGGTTTTTATTTGGAAGTTTTTGTTGATAGATTTGGGTTCATGTTCTGTATTGTGGTGTTGGAATTAGGAGATTTGGTTCCTCCTACCTTGGATGTTCCAACCTATATTGATTCTTTCCTATCTTCTTTTTGTGAATTAGGATCCTGGAAGCCATATATTTATTGGTTGGGAGTGTATTTTGGGTTATTTGGGGGCATCCTATCATTTTAATATTTGTTCCCATTTCCTTTCATTGAATGGATATCGTATTTTTTTCATATGAACCCAAGTGTGACATGGGTAGTTTCAACAAAAATATTTATTTTTTGAATCACACATGATCTAGTTTTCTAAATAATTTTAAAAATGATGATGGTCAAAATAATTTATCTTCTTAATATGTTTTCATCAATTGGTTTGGATAAAATAAGGGTCTTCCCCTTGTTTTAGTATAATAAGAAAAATTCAAAGTACAATCAAATGGTATATAATGTTGGTTTTCCAATCATGATTTTGTTCAAAAAGGGTACCTATGAATTTTTTTTATGAAATTGTGTACTCCCTTTGAAATGTTTTAAAATACACAACACATAGGAGTCTTGGGTACATAAGAGGGGTAAAATACTAGGAATTTCCCTTGTTTCCATAGGGGTTGTATTCATGGTGTGTTCCTCTATTTACTAAGCCCTGTTGTTCTAGGTAATTGATTCTAAAACCCCATAGGGGGTTATCCCCAACTATAATTTGGGCCAATAGACATTAAAATATAACTACAATCCATAACGATCGTGGTGACAACTCACCTATACCCGCCACCATTTTATAGACCATTCAAGTAGACCACCCACATACCACATTTACAACCTACACTCCTGAGTGTTCACCTCCCATAGACCCGCATACCCCTACCCTAATTAGATTCCTCCTCCTCATGACCCTCCTACCGTAAGGTGTCCACCCAACCTCCCACAATTCTCCACCAATGAGGCCATCCACCATCCCTATGATCCTCCTCCTCCTATATTTTGGCCATCCAAACTCTTCATTGACAATGTTGTGATGCATGCATTCTACCTCCTCCTATAACATGCCATGGATGGGGCCACCCCAACTCCTCTTGATCCTATTTCACCTATGGGGCACTGAAATAGGTTTGACATAGCTTTGACATACCTCTAACGTGGCCACCACACCTCCATGGATCCACCTCCATCGATGTGGCCACCCATGATCATTTTTCCTCAACGTGGTGACCCTACCTCCCCAATTTATCATTTTAACAAAGACATACCCTCATGATAGTCATCCTCGTGTGACTTATCACTAACCCCATTCAGCTGACCCTATAAAAACTCTCACTTTTTAAATTTCTCATTCGAAATCCTTGCCTCTTTCAATTCTATTGCATTAAATATGCATAATTGGTTATGGTTCCCCCATTTTCACCAATAAATTTATTTTTGTTATATAATAATATGTGCTTAATGAGATATTAAATCATATTTATTTCATTAACATGTAATTTCATGATTTTATCCCCCCCCCCCTTGGTGTGGAGAGGATGGCTCTACATTCCTCCAGTTTCACTCCCTTTCTCTCAAGAATTGTGTTACCTCATCTAGTGCTTGATCAGTGGTTTCAAAAAGAGTCTATCTTCAGTTTCTTGTTCCCCTCTCCTGTCTTGATGGTTATCTTCATTAGTATCCTTTCTGGTATTCTTACTTCCCCTTTCCTTTCAGGGTTTTATTCCATTTTATTTCCTCACTTTTGTCCCCTCGATTTCATTTTCCCCTGGATATTTCTTCTTTTTCCTTGTTCACTACTGGTTCGTGGTTCCCCAGTATGAGTTCTCTTCTGATGTTTGAAGCTATGTGTATTTCAATTTTGGAAAACCTTTCTAATTTAGTGTCAACCCATATCCCAATTTCAGTTATGTCACAAGGATCTTCTTATTTGTATTTGTCTAGGTTTGGGATTACCCTTTTCATGGTATTTCTATATTTTCCTTTGTTTCTTTTATCTCTTCTCGGATGGGTTCTCCATTTCTCAAATCATTTATTGTTCACTCTTCCTCTTAGTCTTTTGGGTTTTCATCATTTTTTTCTCCCATTGGCCTTTATTATGTGGTCTTGTCCACCTAGTGTAGTCATCTGTGCCTCCTCCTCTGGGTTTTTCATGTAATTCTATATTCCGATATTGCTGGTCCAATGTACTAGAATTTCATGATAGTTTGGGAGTTGATAGTTGAGACATTCTTATTATATTAGGAGGTGTGGCTCATAGTAGCTCTTGTTGATGTGGGAATTCAGTTTCCTTTCTCTTTCATGTGTATTTTATATGTTGTGGTTATTTTTCATCCGACATAATGTGTTTTTCTATTTTTCTAGTAGTCTCATTCTATAATGACCAGGCCTTAAACATTACATAATATTGAATTAAATGAATAATTCACATGGAGGATATTTTCAGGTTTGGAGTTTTAGAGAATTAGGATATAACTATTACATCTCAAAAGATTACAAAGTAGACACTTCTACTCAGTTTACATTTTTTCATAAAATAAAAACTCTTGAAAAAAGGGTCATGTCTAGTTCCATGTTTTAGATAGCATGAATTTTCCTTGATCTCATCCTTGACCCTATTCAACTTTATGTCCTGAGAAAAACATTTCAAAACATGGGATGAGCATCAAAATATCAGTAAGAGTTATAAAACATTGAAAGAAAACATTAGTTCATAAATTCATACAAAAAATAACTCTTTTAATTACCTCATGAAGTCATAATATTTATTAGTAACACGTAGAAATAATAAACCATGAAGGTAACTTCTGGCGTCCATAACATACTAACATTGTAGCTATCATAGCTACATAAGGAGTTACTTTGGAATACCAATCATAATATATTCCGTAAATCACTTAGGAGAAACATCCACGTTTACCACTGTCACATTACCCAATGCATTGAAGAGCTATCTCGGGCTCGCCCGCCCTAGGTTTATCACGGAACCACCCATATATGTAAACAATTCCCAAGAACCATAACATAATCATAACACAAAACATAAGTATAAAGGAAATATAACATTCTCACATTGTAATTAAAATATATCATTTCAGTATATTGAAATAATAAATCCATTCTCAAAATCATTTTCAATACCAAAATATGTAAAAAGGTATATGGTATTTATTTTTCCATTTAAAAACATTATAACTTGTTGAGGAAGAAAAGGGTCAAATAATTCTTGCGGAGGTGGAAAGGTTGTTGTCCTCGCTTACGTAAAAAAAATTCTTTTTTGTCATTTAGTAAAACTCTTTTTAGAAAAATATTCCCTTTGAATGAAATTAAAAGTCAAAGTTATTTATACAACATATAAAAGAAAGTTGTGTATTAGAACAAAATATGCCTCAATGAATGGAGATTAAGACGAAGTCCCTTACCAAGATCATTTTGTAAATAGAATAGATTGATTATGTGTATTCACTATAAGTAAATATAAAGATAGTATTAATACAATAAATAAATTTAAATTTCATTTCTTACATAATCATTGAATGATGTAATCCAGAAGTAGAGGATCAACCCAAAGAAAGGAATTTTGGTTAAAAAGTTCCCTTACCTCATGTCTGACTTGACTCGATCATTCTTTAATCTCATGAATAATAAACTAAAGTTAATTTATACTTGATTAAGAACCTTTTTCAAGTTTATTATTCCTTTTATATCACTTATTACCATGTTATAAACATTATGTAATCATTTTATTTAATAACGTTCATTTTGTTGATATTTGGTACTTGAGTAAAAAATGAACACCTTATATTTTCAGGTTGACCATGTGATCAATAGTCAATTATATCCAGACTGATATTAGTTATCTAGATATAATATATGTCATATATATCTATTATATATATAAATTTATAATAGTACATATCATTTGGAGGTAAGAAATGAAATGCACCATTCATGGAGACAGTAAGTCGTACGTACGCATGAATGCTACGTTCATTTCTATTTCTTAATTTAATAGAATTAAAACATAATGATAGATAGTTATATTATAATTCCAGTATAATATCATATATAATATCATTAAAACCATGATTTATACGTCCCACATATGGAATTAACGAGTCATATCACTTTGAGGGGGCGGCAGTCCGCACTACCTCAAATGAAATTATGGCGTTTACCCATAATGAAAACCATAAAGGTATGATATAAAAGAAAAATAAAGAAGAATAAAGAAAACATAAACATAATATATATAATATATAAATATAGTTTCATATTAATGGCCACCATGATCGGTGGTAGGACATAATCGAACAATCATTGTTTTGTGATGTGTTAGTTTTCCATCCACAGAAACAATATGTTCTTCACCCATTAGATGGAGGTGTGTGTAAGTGAATATTGAATCCTTATCATAAAAACATCCTAGAATATTGAGTATACTGTTTTGGTTATAAAATAATGTAACAAAAAGAGTTTAGGGGTTGGAGAAGCAAAATAAAAGAAAAGAAGTTAAGAGAAATGGTTACCTTTAATTTGGGTAACTCCCTTTGGTATGAACCAAAAAGGGTTTATTGAAGTGCCTTCTGCATAAGGTAAGGCTTCTAGGAGAGGAATAGGGATTTAGGGATCTTAATTGGTCCACGTTTTGACGATCCAAAAGTCTTGAGAGGTGTGAGGAATTGGTTAGAAGTGAGGGCTTTTTATAAGGGGGGCAGAGGGGCTCTTTATAAAAGTGTGATAACATTATTTTATTATATAATGATATTCAACTTATAAAGGTCCAAAACTCATCAAGTAAAAAGCTAGGATGACTCATGGTCGAAATAAATTCATCCAATAAGAACAGGATAGGTTTCAAAGGTTCTTTTAATATTTATAATCTTATTTATTTAAATCATTTATTAATGAGTTTAACACTGCGTCATTATTGTGTCATAAATAATTTAATTTATTCGATGTCTAAAAATTAAAAAAAATACCTTGATTTTGGAAATATTTTTATATTTTATATGAATATTTATTGTAGAAATGATAACATATATAACACCATGTAAAAATTAATTTATGAAGAGATATTTGTTTATGTCATTTTTTCCTTTACTTTAAGTTAATTAAAATAAAGTGTCATTATCATTAATAAGTGGATCCATGGAGTCCCAAAATCGACCCAAGGATTCTCATGGTCAGATATTACTCATCCAATAAGCTTATAACAAGTGTTAAGGTAATTTTGAATTATTATAAAATCCTTTTTACCTTGAATTACCCTATTTATCTTTAATAGCGGTAAATAAAAGTCAAAAGTTAATATTCACCAAAAATTACTTTTCATCTTATTGAACCACATTTTCCATAATAATGACAACCATATATGTTGGATTTTTTAAATTTAATTCACATAAGTGGTAAAATTTCATTTACATGAAAAGTCAGTTTTTTTAACTACTACTAAGTAGTTTCACTATTCATCAAAAATGATGTTTTTTAGAAAACTACCAAAAATTCAGCCTAAGCTATATTTGATATTCCCAATTCAAAAATGATGTCTGTTTTACCAACTTCTATACATATAAGTTGCATTAATTAATTTAAAATTAATTCATGTTGTTAAAACATGTAGCGTGTTTTTAAGATACAATAACTATCAAAAGACTGACACTTGTTTATATCCAATTTCAATGGGAAATTAATTCAAATAAACCACATTCGATTAAATGGTAAAAATATATTCTAATTAAACTGTAAAACTAATTAAAAAGATAATCTAACTAAATAAATAAATTATATTAAAACGCAGTTTTGAATTAAAATACAGTATTTTCACTTTTCATTACAAATTGAATTTTATCAGAAAAATACCAAAAAATTACCCAAAGTAAATTTGGGTGTCCAAATTATAAATGAGAATTTTATTTTGTCAAATAGAACATATAAAAGATACCAAAACTATATTTAAATAGGGTTCTCCATTAAAAGGTGGTAAACTGACCTTTTAATGTAAATTTTGGTTAAAATTAGATTCATTCACATTTTAAGCCTCTAAAATTTATTGGATAAATGTAAATACATTTAAATAACATGTATAATAATATTGAAGTTAGTTTTGTTCATTCGCACTAATACAATATCAATGATTTAACTACCATTTAAAATAATAATATTATATTATTAGTGTACAATGTAAGATTTCAAAGATACTCATTGTTGCATATCAGGTACGCTATCAAACATATAAACCCCTTTAAAGTAAAATTAATATTTAATTAAAAAATATTAATAAATATGAAATATGACTTATTGTTTATTTACCTGGGATGTTACATCCTTCCCCCCTTTTGGAAATTGTGTCCTCGTAACTTTACTTATCAAAATAAGTGGGGGTATTTATCCCTCATAGCATTTTCAGATTCCCAAGTTTCCTCTTTAATCATATGGTTTTTCCACAAAACCTTTACCTATTGAATTACCTTATTTGGAAACACTTGCTCTCTTTGGTCAAGAATCTGGACTGGTTGTTTCTAAATAGAGAGATTCTCTTCCAACTGAACTAACTCTAGGCTCAAAACATGAGATGGATCTGGTATATACTTTCTCAACATCGAAACATGAAAAACATTGTGTACTTGGGATAAAAATGGAGGTAAAGCCACACTGTATGCAACTGATCCAATTTTCTCCAAGATTTCATAAGGTCCAATAAACCTCAGACTCAACTTTCCCTTTTTACCAAAATGCATCACACTTCTCCATGGAGAAACTTTGAGAAATACATGATCACCTACCTAAAAAGAAAGATCCATCCTCCGGTTATCTACATAACTTTTATGCCTGCTCTGAGCTGTTCTCATGTGCTTCTGAATCAACTGAACTTTCTCTGCTATCTCTTCTACCAATTCTGGTCCCATCAGCTTCCTTTCACCTACTTCATCCCAAAAATGTGGAGTTCGAAAAATATTTCCATATAATTACTCAAATGGAGCCATCTGTATACTAGAATGAGAACTGTTATTATATGAAAATTCAACCAAAGAAAGATGTTGGTCCCAATTTCCATAGTAATCCTATGAACAAGCACGTAGCCTATCCTCCAGGTTCTGAATTGTTCGTTCTGATTGCCTATCTAATTGAGGATGAAAATCTGTACCAAAATTTAATTTTGTACCCAATGACTTCTGAAGGCCTTTCCAAAAGTTAGAAGTAATCCTGGGATTATGATCAGATACAATGGAGATGGGAACTCCATGAAACCTTACAATCTCTTTAACATACAACTAAGAAAGTTGATCTACAGACAGTTTATCTCTAATAGGAAGTAAATGAGAATATTTAGCCAATCGATCCACAATAACCCAGATTGCATTATTACCTCGATATGTCTTTGGTAATCCCACAACAAAGTCCATGGATATATTTTCCCATTTCCACTCTAGCACTGGTAAAGGCTAAAGCATTCGCTTCGGTAACTGCTACTCTGCCTTAACCTGTTAACAAGTCATACACTTCATAGTAAAGTCAACAATATCTTTTTTCATTCCATCCCACTAGTAATACTCCCAAAGATCTCTATACATCTTAGTATTTCCTGGATGAACTGAAAATGGGGAATTATGAGCTTCACATAACAACTCATTCTTCAACTGTGAATCTCAAGGCACACATAATCTCTTTCCAAATCTCAAAACACAATCATTATCAACATTAAAATGAGGCAAATTAACCTTCTGAACCAAATCTTCCTTTTTCTAAAACTCACTATCTTCCTTCTGTTCTTGCTTAATTCTGTCTAATAGAGATGATCTCACTGACACCTAATACAAAACAGATGAATTTTCTGCACCAACAACTTCTATTCCAAAGTTTATAAAATCAAAAACCAAAGTATCTCGTTCCAAATGTAGCAGGGTTAATATAGAATTGCTTTTCCGAATCAAAGCATCAACCACTTTGTTTTCTTTTCCCAGATGGTAAAGGATCATGCAATCATAATCCATGATTACTTCCAACCATTTCCTATGACTCATGTTCAATTCGTTTTGAGTGAATATATAATTTAAACTCTTTTGGTTAGTATATATTTCTCCTCTGTGGAGGTATTGACTCTTCGACTCGGCCGGCACGGCCTTTCTCCTCATTTCTGGCCTACTCCCACCTATCTCCCTCTTTCAGTTAGGGCTTCTGCTAGCAGCACGAGTCGGTTCCGTGTCTGAGTTCTTGTTTTCACGTCTGAGGGTTGCATCATTGTCTGTTGTGGGTTTGATGGGTAATCGGTTGTGGTCTCTGAGAATTTTTAGGGATGGAGATGATGGGACATGGTATCTAGTTTGTGATGGGGAATTTGGCTGGAATTCTACGGTGCTCGGGTTACTGATGAGTTAGTAATGCTTCTTGGTTCTTATTTTGTGCCTTCGTTTTTTTTTTGTGTCTGCTTGGTTGTTGTTTCTGTTTTTTGGTCTCTTCCAGTTGTGGGGCAAGGATTTGGTTGGTCGTATTTTGGATGGAATGCTCTGCCTTTTGGATTGAGTTCTGCTATAGAATTGTGGCTCGTGATTTGTCCTGGCTTTTTGGTTGGATGCTATGGATTTTCTGCTCGTGGTTGATTTTGATTGGTTTGGGTTTTGATTTTCTTTCCTTTGAATTGTTCTGCGGGTTGATGAGGAAAGCTGGTCGTGGAATTATTGTGGTGTTTTTGGCCTACTGCAATTCGGAGCTGTGAATGTTCTTTTGAGGCTGGTACTCAATTCTAGTAGCGATCTTGGTGGTTTTGACATTGTGTTGAATGATTGGAAATTGTGGAGTGGCTGGTTGAATGTGTTGAATCGGTTTAAGGGATTTTTTGGCATTGTGAATGTTCGGTCTCTGATGGTTCGAGGTTGGGTTGATGCATCTGTCTCAAAAGGGGTTGATCCAGATGGGGTTTAGAGCAGCGGGTTTCTCCTAGACTTCGCTAAGGATTTGGATGTTTGAGAGGGTATGGCTTTGCCATCGGTAGCAGGCCTGTGCATTCTTGCACGGGACAGCTTGCCGGCAGTGAGGAGCAGGAGGAAGTTGTTTTTATTGTCTTTGATGCTGGTTCGGGGCTCTTCTGTGATGGTGTGGTGTTGTTGGCATAAAACTTTTGTTCCATGGTGATCTGTTGTTTATGTCGTGAATTCTTGTTTGGTTTCTCACTTTTTTTTCTCAAAAGTGTTTGAATAATAAAAATTTTAATTTTCAGTCAGTCAGGTTTCAATAGAATTGAAGCATAAGAAATTACATAAACATTCTGTAATAGGACACAAACACATCCTTTCAACGAAGAATCATTGTAGATAACAAACTCACCATTTCTGAATGGTAGTGCCAAAACTAGAGCATTCACCAATATTCTTTTAAATTCCTAAAAACAATCATCACGTTATTTTTTCTAGATGAACTTAACACCTTTTCGAGTAAACTTGTTCATTAGACTAGATAACCGTGAAAAGTTTCAACAAACCACCAGTAATAACCTGCCAAACTAATAAAACTACATATCACAGTTATATTTGTGGGTCTTGGCCATTCTTTAACAACTTTTGTTTTAGCAAGATCAACAGTTATTTCAGTTTTTGAAACAATGTGACCAAGGAAAGAAATTCTTTTCAACCAAAACTCACACTTGCTGAATTTACCAAATAGTTTATTTTCTTTTAAGGATGGAAATACAACCCTTAGATGACTTTCATCTTCCTCTTAACTTTTGGAATAAGTCAAAATATCACTAATGAACAAAACCAAAAACTTATCCAAGAACTCACTAGAAATTCTATTCATAAGATCCATGAATACAGCAGGTGCATTGGTTAAATGAAAAGTCATAACTATAAATTCATAATGGCCATATCTAGTATGAAATTTGGTCTTCAAGATGTCTGCTTATTTCACTTTCAAGTTATGGTACCCCAACCCCAATTCAATCTTCGAAAAATACTGAGCTCCCTAGAGCTAATCAAACAAATCATCAATATGAGGCATATGATACTTATTCTTAATAGTGATGTTATTTAATGCTCTATAGTCAATGAAAAGTCTCATTGAACCATATTTCTTTTTAATAAAAAAGACAAGAGCACCCCATAGTGATGTTCTAGGTTGAATGAAACCTTTATCTAATAACTTCTGCAATTGCTTCTTTAACTCTAAAAGTTCAATTTGAGTCATTTGATAGGGGGTTTTGAAATTGTCTTAGCATCGGGAACTAATTCAATAGTAAATTAAAATTCCTGATTAGGTATAATACCAGGCAACTCATTAGAAAAAACATCAAGGTACTCATTTACCACTAGCACATCAGTAATATGAACAGTTTCTTTTCATTCAACAATATGTGAAAAGAAACATTCATTTCTATAATTTACTAGTTTCTCAGCTTCCTGATATGTTATTAAAATCAAGGGTTCATTCTTGTAGAGAAACTAAAAATCATTATAAAAAAACCTATTTAGTTATTCATTCAATCTTAGAAAGATAAATAGAAATCCAATCCATACCCAAAATAACATCAAACTCTACTAGAGGCAAAACAATAATGATTTCAGGTAGATTCTTTCCACACACAAGGATAGGAAGGTTCTTATGTTTTCTTTTTGTCTCAAAATTGAATCCAGGATTTTTTACCATAAGTTCAGTACTCATATCTTGAGATGGAATTCTCAATTTACAAGAAAAATTCTCAGAAATGAAAGAGTGTGTAAACCCTGAATCAAACAACACATTGGCATAATTTGAACAAACAAATTGTGTACCTGATACTACTTCATTTGAGGGCCCAATATCTACTGAAGTAGTAGTGAAGGATTTCACCACCTATTTTTTCTTGTAGTTTGGTTTATTTCCCTCAGTTGAGTTCTTTCTTGGACACTCATTTTCATAATAACACATTTCATTGCACTTAAAACATTTTAATGACTGTAAATCAGATTTTGTCTTACCATTACCCTGATATTTTTCAGTGCAATTATGATCATTATGTTCCATTTTACCACATCGATAGAACTTTCCAAAATTCAAAAGACATTCCCCAACATGCTTTTTACCCCAATTTTCACAAACTGTAAACTTATGTTTCTAACCATAAGACTTTTTTGAAGAGTTATTCCCTTTTGTATTCCACCACGACCTCTTATTTTATTGTTTTTCAAAGAACACTTGAACGTTAGCAAACTCTATTTCCACCTTCTCTGTAGAATGGACAAGTTTTTCATAACTTTTGTAACTCATGAGAAGATTAAGCCCTTCGATACTTTGGCTTTAATCCTGAGTAAAAATGGTTGATTTTACTGTCAATATCTCGTATGAAATTTGAAGCATACCTTGCCAGTCAAGTGAATTTTTTATTATAATCAACCACTGACTCATTCTCCTGCCTTAATTATAAGAATTTTTTTCCATACTAAGACAAACCACCTTAGGAAAATATTTCTCAAGAAACATACCTTTGAATTCATCCCAGTCAAGATCATAAATCTCCTCACTATCCCTGCTATTTTCCACCATCAACCACCACTAATCAGCTTCACCTTCAAAACGGTAAATAGCTAGACTAACCATTTGATGTTTTGAACATCCCATGACATCAAAAAAATTCTCCAGTGCTTTAATCCACCCTTATGCTAGCACAGGTTCATATGATCCTCTGAATGATGGGGGTGTTTCCTCATGAAATGCTCTACTACTGACATGTTCCTCTGTGGTTGATCTAGCTGATCTCATGCATGGATACCACCACTATTTAATTCCTGAGTCAACTATGCCATCACTGCAATAAACTGTTCAGTTCCAATTCTGACCATCTCAGGTTGTTGATTTGGAAGGTTGTCTTCCTCCTGATGTTATCCAAACATAGCTTCCAGGTTTCCTCTGCGGAAAACCATTATGAACACAGAAATACCTTAGGCGAACTAACATGTTAATAAGCATATGCTATATGATTTTAATATTAACATAAATTAATTTATGGATATTAATTTAACAATACCCTAACTGCTAAAGTTATCTAAACTGACCTTTGATAACAACTATAAGTACCCATCCATAAACATTACATAATAATGAATTAAATGAATAATTCACATTGAGGATCTTTTCAGGTTTATAGTTTTAGAGAAAAATGACATAACTATTACATCTCAAAAGATTACAAATTAGACACTTCTAACCAGTTACCATTTTTTTCAAAAAATAAAAACTCTTGAAAAAAAGAGTCATGCCTAGTTCCATGTTTGAGATAGCATGACTTTTCCTTGATCACATCCTTGACCCTATTCAACTTTAAATCCTATGAAAAACATTTCAAAACATGGGATGAGCATAAAAATCTTAGTAAAGTTTATAGAACAAAGAAAGAAACAATAGTTCATAAATACATACAAAACATAAACTATTTTACTTACCTCATGAAATCATAATATTTATGAATAACACATATAAATCATAAATCATAAAGGTAACTTGTGGCATCTATAATATACTTAAATTATACCTATCACAGCTACATAGAGAGTTACTTTGGAATAAATATCATAGTATATTCCCTAAATCTATTAGGAGAAACATCCACGTTTACCTTTGTCATGTTACCCAATGAATTGGAGAGCTATCTCGGGCTCACCTGCCCTTGGTTTATCATGGAACCACCCGTATAGGTAAACAATGCCCAATAACCATAATATAATCATAACACATAACATATGTATAAAGGAAAGATAACATTCCCACATTGTAATAACAATATACCATTTCAAGATATTGAAATAATAAATCCATTCTCAGAATCATTTTCAATACAAAAATATGTAAAAATAGTATATGGTATTTATTTTTTCTTTAAAAAACATTACGGCTTGTTAAGGAAACCAAAGGTCAAATAATACTCGTGGCGGTGAAAAGGTCGTTGTCACCGCTTATGTAAAAATACATTATTTTTTGACATTTAGTAAAATGATTTGTAGAAAAATATTTCCTTTAAATTAAATGAAAATTCAAAGGTGTTTATACAGTGTATAAAAGAAGGTTGTGTATTAGAACGAAATATGCCTCAATGAAAGGAGATTGAGATGAAGTCCCTTACCAAGATCATTTTATTAATAAAATAGATCGATTAAGTGTATTCAATATAAGTAAATATAAAGAAAGTATAAATACAATATTTTACTTCTGAATTCATTTCTCACATAATCATAGAATGACATAATAAAGAATTAGAAGATCAACTCCAAGAAAGGAATTTGGGTCAATATGTTCCCTTACCTCGTGTCTGACTTCACTCAATCGTTCTTTAATATCCTGAATAATAAACTAAAGTTAATTTCTACTTTCTTAAGAACATTTTACAAGCTTATTATTCCTTTTATATAAATTATTAACATGTTATAACCATTATTTAATCATTTATGTTAGTAATGTTCTTTTTGTCGAAATTTGGTACTTGAGTCAAAAATGAACACCTTATATTTACAAGTTGTCAATGTGGTCAATAGTCCATTATATCCAGAATGATATTAATTATTTATATATCATATATATAATATATATCCAGTATATATATATTAATAATAGTACATATCATTTGGAGGTAAGAAATGAAATGCACCCTTCATGGAGACGGTAAGCCGTACGTACGCATGAACGCTACTTTCATTTATATTTCCTATTTTAATGAAATTAAAACATAATGATACATAGGTATATTATAATTACAGTATTATATCATATATAATATCATTAAATCCATCCTTTATACATCCCACAAATGGCATTAACGAGTCATATCACTTTAAGGGGGCGGTTGTCCCCACTTCCTCCAATGAAATTATCACGCTTACCCATAAGGGAAACCATAAAGGCATGCTATACAAGAAAAATATAGAAGCGTAAAGAGAAAATAAACATAATATATATCATATATAAAAATAGTTTCATCTTAATGGCCACCATGATAGGCGGTAGGAGATAATCAAACAATTATCTTTTCGGGAGGCATTAGTTTTCCATCCACAGAAACAATATGTTTTTTCACCCATTAGATGGAGGTGTGTGTAAATTCAGTTCGAATAATTATCATAAAAACATACTAGTATATTTATTATAATTTTTTTTATAAAATAAATAAATTAAAATATTTTAGGGGTTGGAGAAGTAAAATAAAAGAAAATAAGTGAAGAGAAATGGTTACCTTAAATTTGGGTAACTCCCTTTGGTATTAACCAAAAAGGGTTTCTTAAAGTGCCTTATTTTTAAGGTAAGGATTCTAGGAGGAGGATAGGGATGTAGGGAGATTAATTTGGAAGAGGTTTTATGAGCCAAAGGGCTTGAGAGGTGGGAGGAATTGGTTATAATTGAGGGATATTTATAAGGGGAAGGAGGGGCTCTTTAGGAAAGTGTGATAATATTATTTTATTATATAATGATATTTGGTTTATAAAGGTACAAAAATAATTAAGGTAGAATATAACATGACTCATGGTCGAAATAAATTCATCCAATAATAATTGGATAGGTTTTGGATGTTATTTTAATATTTATAATCTTATTTATTTAAATCATTTGTTAATAGGTAAACACTACATCATTATTGTGTCATAAATAATTTAATTTATTCGATGTCTATAAATTATAAAACAAATACCATGATGTATGAAATCTTTTTATCTTTCCAATCATTATTTATATTCGAAAATGTATGTTATATAACACAATGTAAAAATTAATTTACAAAGAGATATTTGTTTATGTCATTTTTGCCTATACTTTAGGTTAATTAAAATAAAGTGTCAATATCATTCATAAGTGGCTCCATGGGGTCCCAAAATAGACCCAAGGATTCCCATGGTCAGAAATTACTCATACAATAAGTTTAGGACAAGTTTTATGTTAATTTTGAATTATTATAATATTATTTTTACCTTTAATTACCCTATTTAACTTTTATCGCGGTAAAATTTTAACTACTACTAAGTGGTTTCACTATTCAATTTACAGATGTGGTAAAATTTACAGATGTGGTAAAATTTTATTTAAATGGAAAAGTTAGTTTTTTTAACTACTACTAAGTGGTTTCACTATTCATCAAAAATTGATGTTTTTCATAAAACTACAAACAATTGAGCCTAAGCTATATTTGATATTCCGAATTAAAAAATTATGTCTATTTTACCAAATTATAAACATAGAAGTTGCATTAATTAATTTAAAATTTATTCCCGTTTTTAAAACAAATAACGTGTTTTTAAGAAACAATAACTATCAAATGATTGACACTTTTTAATATCCAATTTCAATGTTAAATTAATTCCAATAAACAACATTGGTTTAAATGGAAAAAATTTATTCTAATTAAACTTTTAAACCAATTAAAAAAATAATCTAACTATATAAATAAATTAGATTAAAACACAGTTTTGAATTAAAATACAGTATTTTCACTATTCATTAAAAATTGGATTTTATCAGAAAAATCCCAAAAATTTACCCAAAGTAAATTTTGGTGTCCCTGTTCTAAAAAAGAATTTTATTTGGTCAAATATAACATATAAAATTGACCAAAACTAAATTTAAAGAGTTTTTTCTATTAAAAGGCGGTAAATCGACCTTTTAGGGTAAATTATTCTTAAAATTAGATACATTCACATATTAAGCCTCTAACATTAATTGGATAAATGTAAATAATTATAGAAAACATGTACAATAATATTTTAGTTATTTTTCTTCATTCCCTCCAATACAAAGGCTAAGAGTTAACTACCATTTAAAATAATAATATTATATTATTAGTGTGAAACGTAAGATTTCAAAGAAACCTGTTGTTGCGTATCGAGTATGCTATTGAACATAGAAACCCATTTAAAGTAAAATTAATATTTAATTCACAAATATTAATATATATGAAATATGTCTTATTCGTTATTTACCTGGGATGTTACACCTTCATCTATTAGTTTGATCACGGATTTAATGTAGGTGAGTTGATGGTCCATGCATTGGATTGTTTTTTTTAGTCCTGGAACTAGTGGAGGTACACTGTTGTGGATTTAATCTACTACAACTCTATATTGGATTCATATTTCATCACTTCTGATATAGTCTAGTGAGGTGCCTTCAAGGAGGATTTGGGATTTTTTTGTTCAAGTGGTCAATGGTGTTTCAAGAAAGGGGGCTTGTGTAGGATGGATTTGGTGGTGTGTGATGACTACGGTAGTGATATGTGGTGGACCACATAGATAACAGAAAGGTTTGTCATGTCTTATAAAATATGAATTTATACTCTTTTGTTTTTTTCCTTATTTTTTGATCACATGTTTCAGTAGGACTCTGTTAAAAAATGATTTCCTCCCTATATCAGAAACTTATTTGGATCTCATTATATTATTATTGCATAATGTGATTTTTATACTATTTATAAATGCATAGACAATTTAAAATGTAGGTATTGGTTATATTTCATATTCTTCAATGTTTTTATTTGTGTAATTCTATAATAGAGACAGATAATAATTTTATTCATTTCATATTCTAGTCTGATAATACCCAACATGAAAAAGTAATAATATTACAATGACAGTGTAGGTATAATAAAGCTTCTAGGAATTACTGAATAATTTTTATCTCATCAAGGATTATTTCCTAGAACTTAATAAAAACTTCTTATAGAACCTATCACTAAATTTATGTGTTTTTTAGAATTTTTTCCCTTTGATGAAATCTTTTTTTACTACTTATTTATTCATATTGTCACTAATAGAACAAATAATAATTATTTTTTATATTGATCATCCTATGTGATACGTTCATTAGTAGTTTTCAATAAGTGCTATCAATAAGAAAATCAATTTTTTTGTTATGTTCTTAAATAGTTTTATTTAATTATAATTATATTTTTCATGTCATACAAGACTATACATATAGTGCATAAATTAATTATTTTTTTGTATATGATATTTTTTCATGCAATGTTAATTGTTTTATATGTATTTTTAAAAGCTATATTTTACAATAAACCATATTATATTATTTATTTTCCATGGAATGAAATTTTACTTTTCAAGATCACATGATTTGTTATTTTTTAAATTTTTCATCACGTACCAGAATAGATGATAGTGTGACATGTAATACGAAATGTGGAGATGGATATTTTATGACCATTAAATAATTTTAATTCTGTTTATTTTTTTCTAAATTTATAAATATTTTAATGTTGTAATATAATAAGTTCTTAAAAACTATAATTTATTATTATAATCAATTTAAAATTTATTTTGTATTAAAAACCAAACATATCTGACTCAATTTTCTTCAATATTTTTATTCACGAGATGATGTTATTACCATATTGTACTAACTAGTTTTAATGTTTGATAAAAGATATCATTTTAACTTAACTACTGCTTATTTACCAAATATTGTGGAATCCATGTTACCTAGTATTATTTTTGTACCTCATATGACACATTTATTATGATGAAAAAATATAAATTAAAGTATTCTTTTCAACTAGTTATCATATTTTTGGTGTTCAAAAATATGATAATAATTCTTCAATTAGTGTGTTTATTTTTTATGGATGTTTCAAGCATAGTGTTTTATTATTTCACAATTACCTTTTTTATTTTAACCCCATTATTAGTGTAACATGTTCTTTTTTCCCTTTCATAATTCAATATGGGGTTTATGTTTTATATTATGAGAATTACATATGTATTTAAATGTTTTTCTAATTCTTTATACTTGATTAATACTATTTTATTTTATATTCATTTTTCTAGATTTCAGTATAAGATTGAGAAGGAATTACTTCCACTCACAATTTTATGAATGGGAATTTGTTTACAAGAGTGAAGATTAGTAGTTGGTTCTAGCCACCTGTATCAAAATTTTGAGAAGTATCTCAATCTAACATTACTATTTATTTTCTAAAGGGATTTTATTTTGGGGAAATATCCTAAACAACTAAATCAAGTACATTGTCAATGTCACCCTTGTACTGAACAAAATGAAATAATTTATTACATTTATCATTAAAGTTTATATTAAAAACTAATTCAAAGATATTATATTCACTTTTTATTTAAATTTATTTATTGATGTTTGAGTTATTCTATTTTAAATTTGATCATCAAATTTTGAGTTTATATATTAATTTTATTGAATTGTTTCAGCTTATATGGTAAACCCTTTTAAAATTCCAGAACATAAACTCCATATAGTTTTTAAATAAATTTCACTAAAAAATCAATATCTAAATAAAAATATAAACACTATTTAATTGTTTTTTATTAACATTAATAGTTTAAAATTTAAAAACTATTTATATATGTATTTATTTGTTAATATAGTGTATATTCATGTAATCTTAAATGTCAATATTGGTTATATGTTTATAGAAATTATATGTTAATACAATTTATAATTTTATATGTCAATAAGGTTTTTATATTTCTTAGCATTAGGTATGATAAAACTAGACCTAGATGTATCACAATTAGATATTGGTGTTTTATGTAAAAATATAGATGTTATTAAATTACCCCCAAGCTAAATGTAATTTCTGTAGGTTCTAGGAGTGCTGGAATCATGTGATGGGTAGCGCCCAACTTTTATTTTTTCAATAATCGACAACCACTCTGAGATCTATACAATGATGAATTCTATGGTCCATGGAACGGATTCAAAGAAAAAGGAAATGAATAATTGCACTGGAACCAAGAAATATGATCATCACATATTATTTATAATTAATTTAATTAAATAATGAATTCCATTTGTTGGAATACCTTCTTTGTTGATGAATCTGGTGATAGATTTTGGGCCACTATCGTTGTGTTGTTGAAACCAAGTGTATCTTTCCTCTAGCATATATCCACATGTTTTCAATGAATCTCCAGATGTCGCCGAAGGAATATCTGGGTGATATCAAGGTAGTTCCTTGCACTTGTGTCACCCTCCTTTGATCGCTTTGAGAAGCACTTTCAAAACATTCCCAATGATTTTGTAGAAGATGAACACTTTACACTCTTCGTATCATTCTAGGAGAAGAGATAACTCTAGGATTGATATGATTATCCAAATCCATTGTGGAAAACTAAGAGAAATTGTAATTTCCTAGATTTGGATGCCACTGAAGTGGTGCTCCATACCCGGTTGGTCATATAGCCTCAAATGAATTTCATAAAACACCATAGGACGCTGACTAGTAGTAAGGGCATAGGGTGTGATAGTGGGGAAACAATTCCCTCATTGGTATAGTATAACATATCAAGATAATAATTTACAATAACAGAAGAAGTTAGTACAATACAATTGAAAAAAACAACAGAATACTGAAAATAAAGATAACCAGAAGTCATTGAATACAAAAGATAATTCTTCATGTCACATGTTCAAAGAAATAATCCAAAACAAGTACACTAATGTTAAACACAATATATGTCTCAAAATCAAAAAATAAACCTAAAGAGACTATGAATCCTCACAAGCCTCAGCTTGGTCTCATGCTCTCCTACTTTTAAGTAGCACATCAAGTACCTATAGCAGGGAGCTTTCTCTGATCAACACCTGCTATCATATAATCTATTTGGGTCCAAAATCATTACACGAATAGGATGAGAGACTAAATAAAAGTAGGAAACCACCCAAGGTATGTTCCAATATATCAGTGTATATATATATATATATAATTGGTAGTGTACAACAGTGAAAGTAGTAAACTACAGGTACTCAAAAGAAAGCACAACAGATGACTCTGAAGAAAATGTAAACAAGTATAAGTGAAGACCAAATCCATGCTTTTGATTTGGATAGGAAGATGTGTCATAAGTCATAAGTTTCATTATTCATGTTCTTTGACTCCCCAAACATATTTATTTTTGTAATAATAATGTTTTTTTAATAATTAGTATTAGTAATATTTTGTTTTGTTTAATAATAGTGTTATCCAAACTCAATACTTGCAGAATAAAAATAATACATGTTTTATTAAATATAAATGATGAAACCTTACATTTCTATAAGGCTAAAAGACTCTCCCTAACCTAGAATCTTTACTAGGAGACCTATCAGAATAACCAAGAGACCACCAAACACAACAAAGAAACCAAGAAAATAGTAAATATTCTTTGGGTTAGTCACAATGAGAAACATTATGGAATGAACAATGGAAATTGTACTAACAATCATGGGGATGTAGAAAAACATCTTCACCTTTTTTTTTTGATGTTTGGAGCACTATAAACAAATATTTATAAGGCCTTGAAATTAAATGTGACCATTTTTGGTCGTTGAGTTCTTTAGATGACTGTTGGTTTTTGTAACGGTCATAATGTTTTATAACTGTTAGGTATTATACGTATTTTAATTATTTTAATTATTTTTAGAATTTAAGTATATTATTAATTTATAATTTCTGATATCTATTTTTATGTGTTAACTTGTGTTATATAAAAAAATGGTTTCAAATTGAAGATGTATATTATATTTGAATTTTAAAAATATGACATTAATATCCATTTTGTTTATTTTAGAATGAGTTAAGATGAATATAGATTTATGAAATGTTTTAATTGAAGTTCAATTTTATATTTATATTTTGAACTTATAATTTTTCAAACTCAAAATTTATATAAATTTATGAAAACAATGGTATTTAATGTTTTGATTAACCATAATAAAGAATATGTATTCTATTTTTTTAGATATTATTATATATATATGTTCTTATGTTTAATAAAAATGATGTTTTGTTTTTTCAAAATTGGGTGAGTACCCACCGAACCGAGGGCAGCCTTGAAAGTGAATCCCTCAAGGTATCGTGGGCATCTCACTAAGAACCCCGAGGTCAGAGAACACTCAGGCGGCACATGCATAGTGCATGTCGAGTCGCGCACATGCCATGCATGGTGAGGCCTAAGATCACACTCACGACATGTGTGTAGGACCTGGTTAAGTGGGTGTAGGGGGTGAGTCAGGCCACGCAGAGGTGCGGGTGTGGGTGGGTCGAGGCCAGTGGGGTGGGGGCCACGTGTGTAAGCACCCTGCGGTGTGTGCTTGTGTTTTTGGCATATGGTCTGTACCCAAAGTATTATAAGGTGGTCGAAGTTATCTTTCCATTTCGATATGGGAAGTAGATTTTTAAGGTAAATATAATCTAATCCATTCAATATCGCCGCATAAGATATCAACTATCTCATTAGGTCTACCCTTTGAACTCCACTAACCACTTCTTTTCTCCACATTTTTCATCGGACGTCCAATCAGGGTGCGCTGATCTCGACCACTCAACCTTTTTTTAAGATCACGGTTTCCTACAGCTATGCAATCAGCCTTTGTCGACCGTGTTCAGCCATTCTTTTTCCACATCTTCTCCATTTCTTATTCTTCTACCTCGCACCGCTCTAGCAGTTGTTACTCTCTCCAGTGCCCCTTCCAATCCCATGAGTCCCCCTATCCCTCCCCACAGACCAATTGTCCAATTTCTCCTTTCCAAAATTCTTCATGGGTGGTTTATTTTAATACTTACCCAAACTGTTTCCATGGTTGTTTTCCATTATATATATATATTATTAAAAACCCGATCCATTTGATATTTGGGTTAATCACACTTTTTTCATGAATTGTTAGAGTTGGATTTCATTATGTTTCATTTTTATATACTTATAATTGAACTATTTTATATATATAATAAATATATACAGTTATATAACCGGTATATTTAAACCCACTTTTGCACCAGACCCCTATGGGGTTTTCTCCACTCAAACTTCCTCAAAACTTTGTTCGGCTCATCCCTACCTTTGAAGTTAGGTAAGGTCTAGTTAGTGTTGTGTTTATTTGATTAACTATTATATTCATATGTTTTTATATGTATATATATCAAACTGGTTTTATTTTATATTTTTCAAATGATATATATTTGTATTTTAAATGATGTTCTTTATTTATGTAAATCACGTAAGGGCTTATTTTAATTATTTTTTAATTAAACCCAATATATATACTTATATATGTATATAATTTTATATATAATATAAACCTCTTCGGTTTTTATGATTTTTTAATGATAATTTTTTTTAAATGATGTACATAATGCATGTAAATCATGTATGGGTTATATTTTTAGTTTTGTGTTTTATTTACCCTTATATAAATATAATTTTATATATGTTTATATATATATATATATAACTTATTATATTTCTTATTTTTTGGATGATGAATATTAACATGATGTACTTTACTCATGTAATATATGTAAGGGTTATTTTACCTTCGGATTTGATATGTAAAACCCATATATACACATTTTTTATATACAGTTATATGTGCATATATATATATATATATATTCTAAAAATATTGAAGTTTTCATAAAACTGATTTTAGTGATTATATAATTTTTTTGAAGTGTATGATACTTATAAATATTTATCAAACCTTGTTTTGATTGTGAAAATCCCATGTATACACTTTGTGTATATATGGTTTTATATAATTTTCAAACCCACATGTATATAATAACCACAATTACATATATACATATCTAAATTTATTTTAAGATTTTTTTATAGTATTAACATGGTGATGATTTTATACAATACATTTGATACAATTTTATTTTGGAAAACAATAACAAAAACATGATTTGTTATTGTCTGCATAATAATTCTAAAAGAATCCATCACCTTGTTAATTCAATTGACTTTACATACATCATGATTTTTAATTATAGGATAAGTAGTTGGAATTATATTTTGTTTAATACATATACATATACATGCATAGACACATTTAGTGAAGTGTGTTTAATTTTTTATGAATCAATATGAATGTTAAACATTTAAAAATATTATGTTTTAATTCATGATGAATCTTCCAAATTTAATACTATTAGTTTATGATTAAAACTATTTGAAACTTTTATCTTTCATAGTATGGTGAACAAGAATATTAAGTATACAAAATGATCCTTTCCATGAAACAAATTTCTCTAATTTATGTGTTATTATTTTATGTGACAAACCCAAACAAACTATTATTTTACATGAACCAGTTAAAATCACTTGTACAAATGATTCTATATGTGTCCATTAATTTTTACAGTTAGTGAATGGTTCATTTTATTTATTAATATGGACATATTTAAAAAATAAAATTTATCTCTTATGATAACTGACGTATTAAGAATTCAATTATTCTATATGGTATGAGACACTTTGAATAAAAGACAAAAATTAATTATTCGGATTGGTATGGGACACTTCAAATAAATGACATAATTTAATAAATAAATTTGTATGGAAAATTTTGGTTTTAATATATTTAAACATATAAGGAATTCATTGGATTGACTATGTGACGGGTGAGGCCCACTATATCCTATCTATGCATTGGAAGGTCTCTTGAGACAAACTAGGTCATGACACAAGGCCTTGAAGGAATTATTATGTATGGTCTTAGCACACGGCCTTGATAGAATGTTTATGATTGTCTGGCATTATTCATTTCTTAAATATGTTCTTAATATTTAACCAACCATGTGATTGTTTGACTAGTATAATATGTGTGGTTAAGAATCTCTTACTTATGATATTGGTAATAAATTCACATGTAACAATGAAGTATGTGCTTGGCAACTCATTCATAAAGAAAGTGTAGAATCTATTTTTAGAACCTTGATATAGAAGTGAATATTACATTTTTCATTTCATAAATAGTATTTTAAGTGTTAGGTAAATAATGATTTTTTTACTTATGCAATTCTAAGAAAGTATTATTTCATGTGCTAATTTTTACCTAAATCCTTGCATATCAACTTTAAATTAGTTGGATCAAGTCCTTATTTTTATGCTTTATTCCACGAATTTTTTTACATGTATCCGTACTCTGATAGGTGTTTTATCTATAGATTAAAAATAAATATATAACTCCTTCTCTAAGATATTTTCATAGAAACATTTTCATGTAATCTATTAAAAATGAGGATAACGTGCTATAATAAAGGTTGTTTCCTTTTAATAAAATGTTTTATAACTATTTTAGAATGATTTCTTAAAAAATAATTTGATTACTTGTTTTTTAAAAACCCCTTACTCGACATTCTTGTGATCACCGTAATTTTGTAATTTATTTTTAAAGGGTTAGTAGATTTTTCAATCTTTTATTACTAATATGGGATTGAAATAATATGAATATTATATTATAAAGTTTTGAAGAAATTTATTAGTTCTATCTGGTTTTCCAGAACCTAGACCAAGAAGATTCTCTTTGATGTATTGTGATGTGTAATTTTATCATTATTTTTTTATAAAAAAAATTACACACCATGTTTTAGGCTCTGACTTTGGGCTTTTGGGTTCAGTTCCTCACATTTAGTATTAGATGAATGGTTTAAACAATTCATGAAAATTAGAATAGAATAAAAAAATTACTATGTTTCGCTAAGTATAAATTTTTATTAAAATTTTTAAATGGAAGGTGAAGGTTCACAGAAATACTAATTGTATCTACAGACTAAATTACATGAGAATAAAATTTTCAAGTCTTTTTTAGAAGTATACCAGCCTGTCTCAAACCTACATTTTACTTTTAAACACCTCTACTAGTTTTCAAACCACTCAAATGTCTTTCAATGTTACTAGGGACCAAGTCATGTCTATAACCTTATTTGGAAAGTGCATCATGCATATTATACGCATAAATAAAGGTCCTATGAAGGCCTATTCCTATATTTTACCTTATTTTAGGCTTATCTAGACCTAGAAAAGTTTCGATAAGCTATAGAGGTAGGTGACCCAGTTCAACCTATCTTCATCATGTTTTGAGCTGAGTGGGTATGAAAGAATTTATAATATCTAGTTTTTAGAAAACCAAGTTGTTTGGCTGGTCTATCGGAACAAAGTCCATTACGATGTCTATGAACTCTACACCTCTCATACCACCCTCTTGAGGGCCTACTATTGCTTGCATGAGTTTGACTCTAGCTGTGCAAGGTGCATCTAGGAAAATGAATTTAAAGAGTTTAAAAATGTTTTTGGGATCAACCTAATAGGAAGAACTTGTCAGGAAAGTATTCGATGGTGGTGGACCTCGTGAAGCTTTAAATTATATACTTTTGAATCAATATTGTTTTTCAATAATAATTAAAACATATCATGTAGGGACATCAATGTTATTGTCAGAAGTTGGTGTTGGGAATTATAATATTATGATCAAATTGTGAGGACGCAATTCTTTTGAGGGGGGGAATAATGTGATGCCCCGAATATATTTATTTTTGTAATAATAATATTTTGTTATTTATTAGTATTATTTTTATTTTGGTTTTTTAATAATGGTTCCATTCAAAATAAATACTTGCATGATAAAAATAAGATGAGTTTTATTTAATAGAAATACTAAAACCTTACATTCCTATAAGGATAAAACACACTCACTAACCCAGAATACTTTATAGGAGACCTATCAGAAGTATTTAAAGGCGGCCCAAGTTCTCCTTCTAATTTGATGTGGGACGTAGTTTCTAAGTGAAATCTAATCTGAATCGTTCAATCTCAATGCATGAGATATCAATCGTCTAATTTGGTATGGCCTTCAATCTCCACCAACCACTTCTTTTCTACGTGTTTTTCATCGTCCATCCGATCGAGATGTGGTTGATCTCGATAGCTCAACCTTTTTTAACTCGTTGTTTCCCACATCCATCTAATCATCCTTAGATGACCATGGCCATCCATTATTTTTCCACATCTTCACCCTTTCTTCTTATTATACCTCGTGTCGCACCAATAGTAGTCTCTCTCTCCACTGGTCCTTCCTCTCCCTTTAATCCCCCTATCCATCACTAGGGCATGTTTTTCCAATTTCGCCTTTCCAAAAGTCTTAAAGGGTGGTTTATTTTAACATTGATTCGAATTTTTTCCTTGCAAGCCTTCCATGCAATAAATATATATATTATTAGACAACCGGTCCATTTGTGTTATGGGTTAATCACAAGTTTTGTTTTGTTTTAAATTGTTAGGGTTTTATTTCATTAAGTTTCATTGTTTATATTCCTATGATTGAACCATTTTATATATAAAATAAATGTATATTGTTAGATAACCTGCATATTTAAACCCTCTATTGCACCAAAAACCTATAGGTTTTTCTCCTCTAAAACATTGTCCATCCTTTTCCCAGCTCAGCCATACCTTCGAAGTAAGTTAAGGTCTTAGTTTGTGTTTTTTTTATTTGATTAATCTTTATATAAATATATTTACATGTATGTTTTTATATGTATATATTTGAAACCTATTTTGTTTTATATGTTTTGAATTATGAATATTTGTATTTTAAATGATGTTCTTTGTCTATGTAAATCATGAAAAGGATTATTTGGTTTTGTGTTTAATTAAACCATGTATATGTACTTATATATGTATAAAAGTTTATTTTAAAAATAAAACTATTCCTTTTTTATGATTTTTTAAAGATGAACAATTATTTTTTTAAATGACGTTCTTCATGCATGTAAATAATGTATGGGTTATATTTTGAGTTTGGTGTTTGTTTTACACTTATATACATATATGTGTATATATGTTTATATATATAACAAACCGATTTTGTTTCATATTTTTCAGATGATGAATATTAGTATAATTTACACTACTCATGTAATATATGTAAGGGTTATTTTAGATTGGGATTTGATATATAAAATACATATATACACTTTGTGTATATACGGCTATATGTATATATATATATTATAATTCTGATGTAATTTAAGATTTAATAAAACTGATTTAATGATTAAATAACGTTTTTGATGTGTACGATACATATAAATATTTATCAAACCTTGTTTTG
This sequence comes from Viscum album, assembly GCA_963277665.1. Classification (NCBI taxonomy): domain Eukaryota; kingdom Viridiplantae; phylum Streptophyta; class Magnoliopsida; order Santalales; family Viscaceae; genus Viscum; species Viscum album. The sequence goes on along the minus strand of OY728148.1, from coordinate 1,044,351 downwards.
ATTATGAAAATATTATGTATACACTTTGTGTTTATATGGTTTTAAATAATTTACAAACCGAAATGTATATAAGAATAACAATTACATATATTCATATCTTGATTTATTTTAAGAAGTTTTTATGGTATTAACCTAGTGATGATTTTATACAATACACATGATACAGTTTTATATTGGAAAACAATAAGAAACTTTGGTTTGTAATTGTGTGCCGAAAGAACCTAAAAGAAGGCATCACCTTGTTAATGCAATTGACTTTACATACATCATTATTTTTTATTTTAGGATAAGTGTTTGGAAGTATCTTTTTTAATAAATATAAATCTGCATGCCTAGACACATTTATTGAAGTGTGTTTAATTATTTATGTATCAATATGAATGTTATATATTTTCAGATATTCAATTTTAATTCATGATGAATCTACCAAATTAAATATTATTAGTCTATGATATAACCTCTTTGAAACTTATATTTATCCGTGTATGGTGAACCAGAATCTTAAGTATACAAAATTATCATTTCCATGAAACAATGGTTTTTAATTTAAGTGTTACTATTTTATGCGAAAACACAAAAAAAACTATTATTATTTGGGCACTAGTTATCATCACTTGTAAAAATGTTGGTATATGTGTCCATTAATTTTTATAGTTAATGCATGATTTATTTTATTTATGAATATGGACATACATTAAAAAATAAAATTTATCTCTTATGATAAATGAAGGATTATGAATTTAATTATTCGAAGTGGTGTGGGACACTTCAAATAAAATACACAAATTAATTATTCAAAATGGTATGCGGAACTTTGAATAAAATACATAATTTAATAAATCAAAGTGTTACAGGACACTTTGATTTAAATACAATTAAAAATACGAGGAATGCATTAGGCTGATTATGTGATTGGTGAGGCCCTCTATAGCCTCTCGATGTATTGATAGGTCTCATGAGACAAACTGGGCCACAACACGACCGCTTTGATGGAATGATTATGTATGGTATTGGCACAAGGCCTTGACAGAAAGTTAATGATTGTCTTACATTATGAATTTCCTCAAAATATGCTTAATATCTAACCAACCATGTGATTATTCGACAAGTAGAATATCCTTGGTTAAGAATATCTTACTTATAATAATTGTATAAAATTCACATGGAATAATGATGTATGTACTTTGAAAGTCATTTTTAAATAAATTGTAGTATATATATTTAGAACATTGATACAAACCTTAATTTTACATCTGTCATTTCCTGAATATCATTTTATGTGTTAGGTGAATCATGATTTTGTTACTTATGATTTTTTTTAAAAAAATTCTTTCATGTGATTATTTGTACCGGCATCCTTGTAGATCACCCTTAAATTATTAGGATTAACTCCTGATTTATATGTAGCATTTAAAGAGTTTTTGTACATGTATGCATACACTACGATGTGGTTTATCATTAACTTTAAAATAAATATATAAATTCTTGTGTTAGATATTTCCGTAAAAAAATTTCATGTAACCCTTGAAAAATGAGAAAGATGTGATATAAGAAATGTTGTTTCCTTTTAAGAAAATGTTATATAACTATTTCAAAGGGATGTTTTTTTACAAATAATCCCATTACATTGTTTTTTAAAAAACCCCTTACTAGGCATTCTTATACTCACCTTTTTTGTAATTTATTTTTACAAGGTTAGTAGATTTATAGAGCTTTGATTACTACTATGGGATGCAAACAATATGAATCTTATCTTATATAGTTTTGAAAAAAAGTATTAGTTGTATCTTGTTTTTTAAAACCTTGACCGGGAAGATTCTGTATGATGGAATGTGATGTGTAATCTTATCAGTATGTTTTTATAAAAAAAAACCCACCATGTTTTAGGCACCAACTCTGGGATTATAGGGTCGATTCCTCCCAAGTTCCTTGAATTATATAAAATTTTCGAGGTATGGCCTAAGATCGATGACCCATCGTATGAAGGTAACCATCAACTCATGACACAATAGTCAGTTAATCATTTTCCAATAGAGCCCATTTTGGGTATCCCTCAATGGATCCTAGGTTCTCTTGTAATTTTAAAGCATCCTCAACAAGCCTGACCACCCTATCATGGCTCACTCAGAGCCCTTACATAATTACCTCATGAGCTCATCCATGGTCTTTTAACTGAGACCCTCATTCACACAAGGTATACATACAGTGTAACTAGTCACATAAGACCTATGTTATCTAATAGGCCTACAGCCATCCCTTGAACTCTTCCCCCCCCCTATTTTCTTAATTATATAATTATAAGAAAATATATATACCTCAAAGGAAGAACTGGGTTCTTACAAACTCCCCCCCCCCTAAAGAAATCTATCCCTAAATTTCTCTTCCAAGGGTGATAAAGAAAAATCTGAGAAGAACTCCGGCCATTGTGATTGTACATCGGCTTCCCTCTCCAAATGCACCCATACCAAATGAACAGACTGGCCATGGGGAACCATAATGCTTCGATCCACAACACAAATGGGATGCTCCTCAAATGATTCCTCTTCCTGAAGCTCAATATCCTCAAACTAAATTGTTTTATATAGGTCCGAAAAGTAACATATAAACTGAGAAATGTGGAAAACATCATGTATATCCATGTACCTATGAGGTAACTTAAATCTATAGGCAACTGACATGAACCTCTCTAGAATCTCAAACATATTGACGTATCTTAGTGAAATATTACCTTGTCCCTTGAACCTCTTGTGTGCCAACCTCAGTGTGACATGTAGGAAAAGTCAATGCATGACCTTGAACTCGAAAGGTCTTTTATAAAGATTATCATATGATTTATGAAAAGGCTGTGCAGTACAAATCCTCTTCCTAATAAACTGAACATGCTCAGGGGTCTCCTGGACAAGTTAGGGTCCTTGTATCATTTCCTCTCCTTCCTCCATCCAATACTTGTATGATCAAAATGTACAACCATACAAAACCTCACATCGAACCATCATAATAGTATCTTGTAAGCTATTGTTTTAGAAAAAATCACCAATATGTATGTTTTTATCCAATGAACCCCCAAAATCTAGGATTCATGCCTGAACCATGTCTTCCAGCACCCAAATCGTGCGTTCTGACTAGCCATATGTCTGGGGGTGGTAAGTTGTGCTTAGAATCACCTATGTACACAAAGTGATCTATTTACCTTTCTATAAATGACTAGTAAACTGGGCATCCCTATTTGAAATGATTGAATTTGGGACCCTATGTAGTCGTACAATCTCACAAATGCACAACCTCCTAAGATAAATCAATATTGAGGGGTTTCTTGATCGGTAGGAAATGTGAAAACTTCATATGATTGTCAGACTCAACCCAAACTACATCATTAACTCGGGGTGGCCTTGGTAAACTCATCATGAAATCCATCAAAACATCATTCCATTTTCACTCAAGAATGGGTAACTGCTGAAAAATTCATGATGGTATTTGTAGTTCTTCCTTCACCTGCTGATAGGTGGAACATCTCATGAAAAAACTAGATAAATATCTCTTCATACCTAGCCACCAATACTAATGATATATATCACGATACATCTTGCAGACACCTGGATGCACCGAGAAAATTGAAACATTGAAATCCCACATCTTCTCCTCACACATGTCTACTGAAACCCATAAATGACACTGTAATAGTACGCCTTCTTACTCATAAATGGTCCAACCAAGAGGAGGGTCATCACTAAACATACTCTCCCATAGAACTAGGCTATCTAAATCCGATAGCTTCCCCATCATCACTCTGTCTAACGATGTAGAGGTAACAACTAATGATGAAAGAAAATTATCTCCTTGACTTTATTTCCCCTCCAAGTTCATCTCATGGAACAACGTCGTAAGTTTCCACTCACTACTAGCCTTCTAAACTACCTTCATCTGAGTCCTCCTACTCTCGGCGTCATCCACTACATTTCTTTTTCAATGTGTTTAGGCAAGCTCGAATTTGAGAGAATGAATGTATTCTACACACCTTCACTTATATTAATATCATGTTGAGTAAAGATGTACTTTGGACTTTTGTGGTCTCTATACACCACAAAACTCTCCCAAATAACTAATTTATCAAATAGATTGAAGCATGAACAACCATGGATAACATTAGGTCATGCATTGGGTAGTTCCCCTCATGTGGCCTCAACTACTGAGACCCATACGTGATGAATCGATCCCCCTTCATAAGAAATTATACTAGCTTGATAACTAATGTGTCGCAGTACATAGTGTACCACCTACCCAACTCTAGAAAAATCAGTATGAGTGATCACATTAATCTCCCTTTCAGCTCCTGAAAGGATGTCTCGCAAGAATCTGACTATTTGTACTTCACCCCCTTATTTTTCAAGCTCATCATCAGTGCTGCTAAGCATGAGACATCTTGTATGAAGCACCTATACTAACCATCCATCCCTAGAAAACTATACACCTAAAATACATTCTTGGGCTGCTCCTAGGTAACTACTACTCTCACCATCTCTGGGTCCACTGATACTCTTGTCTCCGAGATAACGCAACCTAGAAAGTGAATCTAATCCATCCAAAAGTTTTACTTTGTGAGCTTAACATATAAATGATTCTATCTTAGTGTACTAAAAATGATCTCAAGATGGGTGGAACGGTCATGTCGATTTTGAGAATACACCAAGATATCATCCAAGAAAACTGCAACAAAAGAATCAATATAAGGATAGAAAACTTGATTTATCAGTACCATGAATACCTCTAGAGCGTTTTTGAGACTGAACGGTGTAACCACATACTCCTACAGACCATATCTACTCCAAAAAGTTGTGTGCGGTATGTCTGATGATATAACACTTACTTAATTATAACTAGATCTCAAATAGATCTCAGATAATAACTGAGATCCTCTAAGATAATTTAATAGATCATATATTCCTGGAATAGGATACATGTTCTTAACCGTCAACTTGTTGTATTTATAATAATCCATGCATAGCCTGAGGGTATCGTCAACCATTTTCACAAAAAGTAGTGACGAATCACATGGATAAGTATTGTTTTGGATGAAACCCAATGCCTCCAAATCCTCAATCTTCCTCTTTATTTATTCCAAATCATTCGTAGACATCTTATATGGTGGAATATATATCAATATAGCTCCTAGTACTAGCTCGATAGAGAACTCTACCTCTCTTACCAGAGGTAAACCTAAAAATTAATCTTGTAAGATGTCCATGAAATCATCATCCATTGTATGAAAATGAATCTAACATGTCTCCTAGTCATCCAGATATAAACTGGAAATCTGTGTTGTCATCCCACTCAACCAACAATGCTTGAGTCTAGCTTGGTTTGCCTGGACATCCCATTCACCCTTGTGTAGAAATGATCTCCCCTCTGGTGATGTAAAACTCACACTATGGTGATAACAATCGAAAAAGGCCTAAAAGTAGACTAACCATCCCATTCCAAGTATAAAATTGAATCCCTTCATCTCTAATACATAAAGATCCCAAAAAAAGTGACAACCCCCAATTTCAAGGGGGGACGCCTTGCACTATCTCACACCTACCATTCTAATCCCTAACCAAGTGTCTAGTTTCATAACATCATTAGAAGTAGTAAAGGCAGAGCCCTAGGCTCTCCGTAACAGGGAAAATATGAATCTATGTGAATACCTAATATCAAAAAATGAAGAAGCCAAAATGGAGGTGACTAGAATAGTACCTCTGATAGTAGAAGGTCTGGGATCCTGCTCTTGCTGGGTTTGATGCACTGCATAAGTCTGGCCAAAACTGCGGCCCTGAGACACTACGTGGCTACCATGAGCTTACCCACCAAATTGTTGCTAAGATCCTGGGGTCTGGATACCACAAACACAACCACTACCTCGTCCTCAGTGGCTCGACATATTACAGTTCCCTAATTGAAGGGAAGTTGTTGGACATGTTCCTAAATGTGGAGTCTATGCAGACCCTCTCTCACTAGCCTCTAGAGAAAATTCCCTACAAAATTGATGAATATGGCACATCTTTTTTCAAGATTGGAACTTGATTGTGTCCATCGGTAAATTTGTTCTAGTATTCTAATTTATTCCCAACTGGAAGCACCCCACCTAGACACTGAAAGATACAATCCGAGTACAATATTTTCCATGCCTAAGCTCTAGTTGATTATTCCTACTACCGGTTAAAATAGTACAAGATCTTGGTGCCAAACTGCGTTGGCTCACACCTCTATATTCCTTCTCATTCCACTTGGTAATTAGAACTTGGTTCACTGTAGAATATAATGTAGTCAGCCAGAAGATATTCACTTATGATTGGATGTCATACCTAAGACCATCCTAGAATCGCCGAGCCATTGACAGATCATCACCCATAAGAATAGGTGTGAAGCATTGAATCTCAGTACTTCAGGAGGAGTAATCCATAACTAATAGTGGGCCATACTCCAAATACATAAACTCATGGGCTTTGTCATCCCTAACCATCTCAGGATAGAATTAGTCATATAAGACTGTCAGAAAATATTCCCTTGACATGTCCTATTGACACTTTGTCTATGTTGTAACATCCCACCACCTTTTGGTGGAATCATGAGACATATAAGTCATGAGATTGAGCCTCATCTCAAGAGGCTTCTCAAGATTCTCAAAGATCAATAACATGGACTCTAGACATGACTTTTCAACCTATGGAATTACTTCCCCAGAAAATGGGGGCGGATGCTGCTACTAGAACACTCGTTTCAGTTCTTCCATAGACATGGTAGGATAAGGTACTCCATGGAAGGTCTGTAGAAACCCAGTGAAGCCTTCATAGAACTATGCATCAGCACCTGAATCCGGTATAATAGTTTGTCCCGCAACTGGAATAGCTAGAGGATCCACTGGTATCCCATTGCCTACCACCTCCTGGGTATGATCATCAAGACTCTCCTAGTTTATAAATGGAAGTCCTTATGGAGCCATGGATTTACAAGGTCAATTACACTCCTCAATTCAAGTTGTGATCAAGGTTTTCAATTCAAGAGTGTAAGAACTAAACAGGATAAGGAAAACCCAAAAAAGTTAACAAAATTTGAGTGCACAAAATATAGACACCATACATGGTGTGTACACTTAAGATCTTACATGGTTGAATACTTCCATCGTCCTGAACATGTAACACCCCAGGTACAGGGTGTGTACGATTTGTACACAGCATATACACAAGTTCTCCCTCTTTTCCATGTACTTCCACATGTACAAAGTCAAACGGGATCTGCCTAAGTAAAACTACATTGTGTCTATCTACTGTACATGGAGTGCACTAACCAAAAACCAACAACATGTGTTCTCCCTCACATGGCCAGATACACAGTCAATTACCACACATTGTGTACTCTGAGTACATGGAATGTACTTAAATAATTTTCTCTCTTCTCGATTTGAATAACACATGGTGTGTGCTCATAGCATCACTCACCGTGTTTTTAGGGTTTCCAGACAATAAACCATAGAAACTTACTCAAAACCCCTACTTTTGAAGAGTAAAGAAACAGTGTTCCAAATTCTGATCTTCGGGGACCTATACTGCCCATGAATCAAATCATGGAATCCACATATAGCATATAAAAATGAAATCTATATCCCATGGCTGAGAATTGATCCACCAAATTATGATCCAAGAGGTCTCATACTCCTTAGGGACCAAATTTTGGTGTCCATCCAATTGAACCATGACATGTACTAATTTTTCTATCACAATAACAGGTGTATCTATCATGATACCTATCACAACAAAATGCATATCTAGCATGACATCCACCACAACAGCATGAAATCTGTAATTCTCTCTAAATGGAATTGAAAAAATACATGGAATGTGATTTATAACAAGTGATTATATGATGCATGAGATGGAATACCCTCATCTCATCATGTTGCAACATAATAGGACCATAATGATATCAATAATAATTGTACAAAACAATTTTGTCACCCAACGGTGAAATTTAATCAACTATAATATCTCAAAATCCAAAAAAATATAATTTCATTCAAGGTAATTTGGCATTACCCTATATCTGTGGTAGCTACTCATGCGTATAGCTTAGTACCAAATCCCTTTCATTTATATCTCTATCTATCATCTCCAAACAGTAATGAAAACTAGAAAAGAAACCTTCCTTTGATACCACTTTGTAACATCCCTGATCTAGATTCCATTGAATTGGTGCTCCGTACCTGGTTGTTCACACGGCCTCAAAAGCATTTCTCCAAACACCAGAGGCATCTAACTAGAAGTGAGGGCCTAGGTTGTGATAGTGGTGAAACTATTCCCTCATTGGTAGAGTGTAACATATCATAACAATAATATACAATAGCATAATAAGTAAATACCATACAACTGAAAAAAATGAATACTAATTATAAAGATAACCGGAAGTCATAGCATAAAAATTTGATGATTCCTCCCATATTTTATTAGAAATAATCCAAAACAAGTACACTGGAGTAATAAACAATATTTTTCTCAAAATAACAAAATAAAATAAAAGATACTTGGAAGAATCGCAAGCCTAAGATATGTCTGATGCTCTCTCACTCCTAAGTAGCACATTAAGTACCTATAGCTGGGTGCTTGCCCTGATCAACACATGCAATTTTAGAATCTATTTGGGCCCAAAAGCATGAACCAAATAGGTTATGAGACTAAACCCTAGTAGTAAAACACGAATGTTCTGTGCCAATCTATCAGTAGATATATATGTATATATATATATATAAGATGTAGTGTGCAATAGTGAAAGTAGTAAACTATGGGTACTCAAAAGCAACCACAAGAGATGTCTCAAAAGACAATATAAACAAATATAAGTAAAGATCGAATCCAAGCTTGTTCTTTGTCATGGAAAACATGTCATAAGTCATCAATCTCACTATTCAAGTTGTTGAATTATATATGTCTCAAGGATCGTCTAGGCCCGAGGACCCCCATTATAAAGGTAACTGTCAACTCATTACAAAATAGTCATTTAATCATTTCTTATAGATCCTGTCCTGGGTATCCCTCAATGGATCTTAGGTTTGATCGGCATTTTAAATCATCCTCAATGAGCCCATCCGCCCTATGATGGCTCTCTCACAACCCTTATATAATTACCTTTTGATCTAATCTAATGTCTTTTAACTGAGACACTTGTTCACCCAAGGTATACATAATGAGAAATTAGTCCCATGAGCCTGACCTTGTCTTTTAACTAAGTCTATGGCTTTCCCAATGATAATTACACCTCTTTTACATAATTAAATTTCATAACAAAATCAACACATGTGAATTAAACTATCACATGGATTATCATTTAAATAGCCCATGTGGGCACATTTCACATAACAAGTATCACATACAAATTAAACTATTACATTTATTAAGAATTTAAATATCTCATGTGGGGAATCCATATAACATAAGTAGTTAATTGTAACAACCAAAGAATGAAAAGTCAAGTCAAGCCTCTTATGCATTTGTCATCCAAACTTCTATTTGAGGGAAACACACCCACAGGGTGTCCTTAAATCAATGTTAACAAACATAAACATTCGTTTAAATCATCTATTTAATTACCAAATCGTCAATAAGAAATTATTGTTTTTATTATTCAATCAAGAGATGTCCTAAAAGGGGCCACATAGAACTCTGGAATATATAATCAATTTGACAATCAATAAATGTCACATGAACACCTACCTCTTGTTAGTATGAATCTCCTCATCCAGTTTCAATCTTCAATTTGACTTAAATCGGAGTACATTTACAAAATGAGTAAAAGTTATCAACACTCAATAACTAGGCTGATAGAAGAAATCAAAAAAAACACAAGAGGAATTGAGCACTCATCGACAGGTTTTCAATGGATTCAATGCTGTTTGAATTAGGTTCTAGGTATGAAATGAAAGAATAATTCATATTTGGATTTTTCCAGGGTTAACGGCTCGTCGAAATGGATTGTTTCGGTCTGTCTACCAAAAGAGTCCCAACTACCCTATTTAATCAAAAAACAATTACACGACATGTACAGGAAACTACATTCCATGTCCATACAATTTCTATATAGAACATTACATGGTCATGTATTGGAATTACATGGCATGTAGCCCTCCATACATGGCTTGTACATAAATGTACATGACATGTAGGCCCAAGTCAGGTCGTGTAACAAGCTTGCATCCATCCCTTGATCTCTTTTCCCCAATTTTATTAAGTATAAACTAAAAATGAAATATTCATACCTTAAAGGAAGAATTGGGTTCTTACACAAATAAATTAGATCTATTGATAAAATAACATAATTGGGTATTTATAATGCTACGGTTAAAATAAAATAATTGCACAAGTACCCATAATTATTTTATATTAATCCTAGAAAAACACCATGTGAAATAATAATAATAATATTATTATTATTTATTGACATGACATTGACTTGAAATATATAATTAAATATTATTTAATTAAAAAATATGCAATACTTATTATTTCTCACTAGATAATTAAACTCAGTCCGTCATTCATCCACTGTATTTATTGGGCCTTGAATATGTCTATTTATTTATTAAACAAATATCACTGCATTATTCACCAAAAAATAAATAAATATTATATTAATTGAGTATAAAATAAATATTTATCAAATATTCCTCTAATAATATATTCACGCGAATAACTAGTGGTTGAATAAATGTGAGAAAGAATACATGAATAATTATTAAAACATATGTATGAATAATATTTATTCAACCTCTTAAATAAATAATAATAATATATTATTTGACTAAGATTCTAGATACACTTTGTGTTGTACCTCTCTTGGAATCCTTCTCCATGATATTAGGTGAAGTAGCCTAAAGTCCAAGGTTAGAATCTAGAAACACACCAAAGCACCCATAGAGAAATAATTTAATTCTACAATGACATGTTACCTCATATGAATGCTTACTCTGTAATATAATCTCTTAATCAAAAAAATATCAAATCCAAAAGGTTTATTACCAGTTCCATCAACCTATATCCTCAATTATATCCTTCTTTGACTTTACAGATATACACATTTCCTATAGAACACCAGGTCTGTGTATTTATTTAGGATATATCATTTTTATAAAAGGGTCTAAGATTTTAACATCTATAAAAGAATAGAGGGGATAAATACTTTCTCATATTATTTATTAATGAAATATTACTCATGACACCCCCAACATATCTTACCGCATCGTGGAAATCTATCATCTTAGTTTTCATCAATATTTTTAAGTACCCGACTCATAATATTCATTAGTAATAATCTTAAAGCCTAAGGAATAATACACATGTATGTAGATATGAACATCCAACGACATATATAAATGTGGTTTTATTATTGGCAGGTCTCGTTCTCATAATATCCTACTAGATATTAAAAAGGGTGTGCACTATGAGAAGGTTCCTCAAAGTCTTATGAGTCTCCACAAATGGTAGCATGTATCATTTGTGACCCTCAAATGATACTATATCTCTATAGAAAATACATTCAAGAATAGTGTAAAATCACTTCCGGGTTCTCTTCAAAGAGGGGAACTACTATTTCCATTTAGTGAGACAACTACTATTAAGAGATTATCTCATACTATGTTACACAGAATAGAAATCATGATGTTATAGGCAGTTTATCAAATTTTTAAACCATGAATACAAGTTTATTATAAAGTATAAAGATTTTGGGTCTACAACACCAACTCCCACAGACTCCCACTTTAACTAGATCCAACTATTAACAACCTTTAGTTTTCTATCTCCTGTATGAAACTCATGCTTCTGCTGAGATCATCCTTTAGTCAAGGTGTATGCCATGTTCTCTCCCATGGGTACTCTTATTATAGTAACTTCACCACTCTAAAAAGAAATCCATCAAGAGGTGATACTTTTGGAGTATTTTCCTCATCGGTTGGTGCGAACATGGGTCTCTTTAAAGAGCCATCGCTACAGTATTATCACAATACAATATAATTGGGTCGTTATTTCTAGGTATTGCATCAAGATCCTGGACAAATTTCTGAATCCAAATAGATTCCTTGGATGCATCATAAGCCTCTAAATACTTAGACACCATTGTGGCGTCAATGAAAACTAGTTTCTCTGAACACTTCCAGCTCACAGCTCTCACTTTGAGATAGAAAACATATCCTGATTGTGACTTCAGATCATTTTGAACTGTCTGAAAACTATTTTTAGTATGAACTCTGATGAATAAATCGTCGTCTCCTCCATACACTAGGAACACATATTTAGTTATACTTGTATACTTAATGATACCCTTAACAATAGTCAAAGGTTTTTCTCTTGGATATTATTTTTACCTACCTTCCATGCTCAGTACATATGAAACAAAAATTCTTGTACATAACATGGCGTACATGATTGATCTGATCACTAAAGAGTATGGGATCTTACTCGTTATTTCTTTATCATGTTGTGTATGAGGACACATTTTCTTGGAAAGGGAAAACCATGTGACACGAGAACTAATCCCCTATTGTTTTTTTTACTAAATTTCTTTAGTATCTAGTTAACATATGTACTATTACATAGTCTAAGAATCCACTAAGATCTTTCACGAATTAGATTTATCACTAGAATATAGGATGCTCTGCCTAATTCATACATGGAGAAACACTTGTTTGACCATTCCTTAATTGATTCTATGACTAGTATTTAATTTACAATATGTAATATGTCATCAACATATAATACTAGGATAATGAACACATTCCAACTAAATATCATGTAAACACACAACTCACATTTGTTATTAATGAACTCAAATTATTTTCTGGATTCATTGAATCAAATTTTCCATGGCCTGGATTCCTTCTTCAATCCATAAATAGATCTATGAAACATGAATATCATTTTGGCGTCACCTAGAGTCACAAACCCTTATGGTTGTGTCATATAGACATCTTCCTAAAGGTTCTCATTAAGGAAAATAGTTTTGACATCTATTTGCCAAGTCTCATATTCATGGAAAGATGCTATGGAAAGTAAAATTCTAATTGATTTAAATATGGAAACCAATGAAAATATTTCATCATATTCAATTCCTCTATTATGATTAAACCCTTTATCCAATTTTATTACTTTATAGAAACTTAATTTACCTTTCATGTTGAGTTTCCTCTTGAATACCCATTTTTATCCAATAGGATTTACATCAACTGATGCATTTTCTAGAACCCAAACATAGTTCTAAAACATGAAATCCATTTTAGAATTCCTAAATTCTTTTCATCATGCAACTTCTGAGCTCTCTACTTCCTCCTTATACGAGATAGGTTCATTATTTTCAACTAATAATTAGTCAACATACTCAAGGAATTCCATGAATTTCTCAAAGGAATTGGACTTATTCCTCATCAAGTAGATATATCTATATCTACTCAAGTCATCAATAAAAGTTATAAAGTAAAAATATTCACCTCTAGTTTCTATAATAAATTGTTCACACACGTCAATTTTTACCAATCCAAGAAGTTTTGTGGTCCATTAACTCTTTCCACAGAATGGTGGTTTAGTAATTTTTCCTTACAAATAAGCTTGACATATATTAAGTGTTTTTAGCTCAGAATAGACTCAATAACTATTTTGACAGAGCTTTATCAAACGATTCTCATTTACATGACCAATATGGTCATTCCACAATTGGGTGATATATGATTCATGTGAACATGATTCTTTATCAATTTTCAACACTTGGTTTTTTTAATTTAATACATAAATACCATTATTTAAATACTTCATACCATAAAATATGATTTCTTATAAAAGAAACAACTTTTATCTTAAAATTTGAAAATAAACCAATCTATATCTAAACATGAAAAATAAATAGTAGTCCTAGTGACTGTAGGTATAAATTAAAAATCTACTAAAACCAAAATTGTTCTTATTGGAAATTAAAGATGGTAGTCATTAAAGGAAAGAGCAGCCAACCTTTCACTATTAGAAGCTCGTAGATCCACCTATCCTCAAAAAATCTGTAAGAGTCTACTTGGTTCCAGCATTTGGATATAGATATGAGGACCAAAAGATGTATCTAAAACCCAATGTTTAGAAATGGAAATATTTCACTTAATAACGAATGCACCTTTAGCTTCAAATTTCTTCTCAATTTAGTTTATCTTCTAGTAGCTTTCCTTTCTACATGAACAACATACTGCCTCATTTTTATTTTCAGGCCTCTAGAACTTCATCTTCTAGGAAGGTGGTGCTTGGGAGATTTATATTGTTTATAAGTCTTATCCTTGTTTCCTTTTTCATCCTTTTTGTATTCACTATAAGGACTGTGGTTTTATCATGCCCCATATCCTTATCCACTTGGAGAATTAAAGTAAATTGTTCTGAAATATTCTTCTCATTATTTAACACATTATAATTGACAATAAAACTGGAAAAGGTTTTAAGTAGTGTTGAATGTATGATATCAGTATGCATCTCATTCGGGGACATTATCAATATGATTTACAATCCTTTAATATAGTCGGTAATATTGATTATATGAAGCCTTGCTGGCAAAAACTCACCAAGATTAGTTTTGAACAATGCATTGGAGATATTGTGTAACACCCCAAGAATTTAAAAATTGATTTATTATAGAATTAATGGGTCATTGAACCTCTACAAATACCACTTTGTTATAACCTAGCCAAGTAAACATAAGTTTTTCACTTCTGTTATGTGAACTTCGAAAATCTAACATACACGGTTGAGATCAGTAAGTTATTTGGAGTTGGATAAGAAAAAAATAATTTTTTATAAATAGTAACCTACCCTTGTGAATAGTAGCATAACCTTATGAATAGTGATATATCTTAATGAATTGTATCCTTGCATATGATAGTATATAAAAAATATTCACATGGATGTATGATATACCTATGTTTTAGAATAAGTAAATAAATGTTGTAAAACTATTTTTTTAGAAAAAATTATGATTTTAATTAAATAATAAGTTAGTCATATATAGAAAATTATTTTTTAAAAATGGACTTCATTTTTGAATTCTACACATCGATAAATGGTTAGGGTGAATTTTTTGTATTCATCTGAAATACTTATATTTTCTATGAATAGTGAAATATGGTAAAATACCGTACTTACAAATTATCAGCTAAATACATGATTTATGACATCATAAGTGATGTCACACCACTGGGTTCTAACTCACATGCATTTATTACTATTCTTTGTCATTGAATCATCACTATTTCTGGTATTTAGGGAACTTAATAAACTAATGATTAAAAAAACATGAAAACCCTCCTCTCCTCCACTATAAAACCCCCCTCACTCCCTCTTCTATTCACTCTTCTAGGCCTTGAAGGTCCCCAAAGTTCTTTATAAATACCCTTCCTAAGACATTACCCACGTCCAATAATCTCTTGGTCCTTCCAAAGGACCAAAATACATTCCCTTAAGGTGGTATCAAAGAGGTTATTTCAAGAGATAAAGAACCTTTCCTTTTCATTTAGTTGCATTTCAATTTATCTTCTTTTGTTATACTCTACTCACATACTCTATTCAGATGACCATTATAGATCTAGTATCATCTATATACTGTAATTATATCATGTGAATGGAAGAACCATTATCAATATACTTACTCTCTCTATTTTATTTTATAAATGAAATCAACATCCATGAGGTTCCAACTTATAATCTTCGTGGATGAAAAAGTTTTGTTCTTTAATTTCTCATTAATTACTGGTCATGATCCCATTTTTGTTGGTTGAACCAGACTATAATCTTCTTATTATATCCTAATTAATATTCTGGAACCATTATATGTGCACATTGATAAATCGTATGACCAAACTACTTCCTAAGTATCAAAATACCGCTAAAATAATCTAAGTAAATATCATTAATATTTTATCTAATGATTCATCCAATTTCCAATTAAACAAATAATAGAAATGATGATTAAAACTTATGGAGGTTCATAAATGATATGTAATTTTAATTATGGAGATTTACATCCATTCCACATGTACTCCATTACTTAAGAACAAGTGAACCAATTATGAAAATAAAGAAAACAAACACTCCAGAATGACAAAGTTAAATATAATAACTTATCAGTAATGGATTAATGAACTAAAAATAATTATGATAAACTAAATAAATGTCTAATAGGTTTTTAAATAAGCTATTAATGAGCCTAATTTTACATTATAGGACTTTAAGATCAAGATTGGAACACATTCGTACTTAAGGTAAGGGGTTTCTTCATCTCACATCCATTTTGTGAGATTTTTAGTATTAACTACAAATACTTGTATATGATTTATATATAATTAGCATTTAAATAACATATAATTAATAAGTTTATTTTCATTTTATTAAATTTATCATTTTAATATTATTAATTTTGGGGCATTAGAATCAATTGATTACAATGTGGTAAGGTTTTTTCAACCTGAACCTTCATTTTCATTCGGGTTAATTTTATTGTCTAATTACATCAATTAAATTCTTATGTATTTTTATGTAATCATCATAAATTATGTGGTAATGTCATATATATGTTTACCATACATAACCATTATTTAATTTATGGGGATTTACATGTTTTAAAAGGATCATTCAAAATTTTTATCCCGATAAACAAACTCGATTCAAGGGATATTTTCAAATTCTTATCCATTTTCAATTGTACATCAAAAAAAATTTAATCCACCATTATTTTTATAAAAACACTAATTTTAACATGAAAATTATCTTGGGTCCTTTCTAGATTTAGGATAATAGTTGTTCATTTTCTCTTTAAAATTCTTCTTAATACTTTCCTTAAATTGATCTAAAATGTTTTATTTCTAAAGTATCATAAGAACTCTTTACATGATTTCACTTTAGTGGGACATAATTTATTCCTAAAATATAAATTTAGTGCCCTAGTCTTATATTTTTTTGGGAATTCAATATTACTATCTTATTTCAGGGCGAATATAAATGATGTTCCAAAAGAACTCTTCTTTTAAATGTTAAATGGATTTTTCTCAACTCACATTAACTTTTATGAGATATATGCCTTGTTCACCACTTACTTCTATCTTGTGGTGTATTTAATGCCCTTTGGTATATCATATCAAGAGTACTTTTATTCTCATGATATTATAAGGGATTATGATTTTAATATTTCATGGTGGTATGGGACACTTTGGAATGTTTAAGGATTATTTCTTCAAGGATTTTTCAATGGTATCATTTAAATGTATCTTCATCTATGTCAGGGTCCTTTGTTTAATCTTGTTCCTCATTGATGTTTATCTTCTATGATATCATCCAACATGTTTTATTGAATGGTTTGGGATTAGTTTGACTGTGGATGTTTTATCCTAAAACCATTCACCAACTTACTATAAATGGTGAGTGTTTATGTTTACTGATTGGGGAAAGTTAAATACACTTCATATGTTAGTTTCAATATGAATTTATATGATGATTATGTTTATCCCTAATCATATGAGGAATACATTGGTCTTATTATGTGATTGGTGGGTCCCACTATTGACCCTCTATGCATTGTTAGGGATCATGAGACAAATCTATGTGGGATTGGTCGAGGCATTTCCTAATTTAATATAGGGTTTTGGTCGAGGCATTAATCATTTTAGATGTATTGGTTGAGGCATTGACTAAATGTTTTAGAATGTCCTGAATATACACTTCTCTCATTTTGATGTTAGTAATTAAATGTTCTTGTGGTTATTCAACTAGTAGAATTCCCATGGTTATGTTTTATTATGGAATTATTTACTCCGCTCATATTCATTCCATAATGTGTTCAAGTTTATTATTTTTTAAGGAATGTGTTTTCAATTATTAACCATGTCTAATGTTTATGTTTATTTTATATTCCATTGTATTTCTTACACTTAATGGGAATTTGAGCTCACCCATTTCTTATGTTTCATTTTCCAAGACATGAAGAAGTAAGTTATGAGAATTCTAGGAATAATCTAGGAGGCGTAGATGTTTCTAATGGAATAAATTAGTGTTGTTTTCCTTTCAAGATGTAATTCTGAACATGTTTATGTATCCTATTTCAAAATCTACTAAACTATTCATTAATTTAGTAAGAGTATTCCTTTTTTAGATTCCAATGTAATAAAATAAGGCACTGTCTCTGGGTAACTGGGGTCAGGTCCTTACAGTTGGTATTAAGGAAGTTTATTAGAAAACATGGAAACTGGATTATAAAATGTAGATTAGGGAATAAAGACCTAAGGTAGTATTTGAGGAAAAACATACAAGAACGTCCTGGAATCTTGGTAAGGAATAGATTATGTGTATCTTTCTAGAAAATACATCCCTTTCTGGATACAAACAGGTAGAGGTGGCTCTGGCATAGATGTACCTAGGAGTGAAAACTCCAAAAAGGAGTATCAAGCGTGACCTGAAGTATCTTGGTACATGACAATGGCCCCTACTGAACTCTTGGTATTGACACTCCCAGGGGATTCTTAGGTTAATTCAAATTTTATTTAACCAAAATTATGAAGGATTTATGCCCCCAAAGTAACCAAAGTTTATGGTTCTAGTATTTATGATGCATAAATTTATCCTATGTGACATACCATGTTTAGAGTCATAGAGAGTTCATAATGTTACCATCTAAAATATAATATGGAAATGATTATAAATGGTACCTAGAAGATGAAATTAGAACTTCCCCAATGCACGATATGTGAAGAGTAACAATGATCATATCTCTAATGGCCTTAAGCCATCATTTGAAAGGAAGACTGTCTCCCAAGTAACCTCATCATATAAGTAAATAGTATCATGTGTTTACAAGGTATGTAAAGACTTCTATGAGTCCTATGGTTTTAAAGGGAAGCAAAATAAGAAGTGGATGGTATGAAAAACATTGATAAAGAGAAGAATAGAAATATTTATTTTCCCACATGTGATAATTGTGGAAGGAAATATCTTGGTATATGGTTGATAAGAAAATGAGTTTTCATCATGGGTAGAGAAAAAGTAAACTATACTCATAATTGAAAGACAAGGAAAGGTTTTCCCAATATTCAATGCTTCAACTGCAAAGAGACGGGGCACTATGAAAATCAATGCCCCTAGCGTCATAAGAATATACCCCAAATGGTGATTTTGGATAATGATCAAGTTATGATGCTACATTAGATGAATTTAAAAGATTAATATTCCTAGTCAATAATTATGTCATTTGAATATTTTGTCAGTATTGTACTGGTTGTAAGAATTATGAGATATGTAAGGATTGTACTACAGTACTATTTTAATATGGATTTGAGGTTGTATGATGAATGGTACAATAGAAAATTGATTCTGTATAATGATAAAATTTTTAGAGAATAACAAGATTGAGGGAAAGAAAACCCTTAATATATATCTTATGTTGACATACTAATGAATAAATATTTGATTTAGATATGTACCGACTACCTTGGACTGATTATTGACTAGTGGATAAGTGGAATATGCTATCATCGATGGAGATTATAGTATTTTTAGATTTCAGGAATATATCCAATAACACGTATCTTACTTAAGGAATACAGAAGAATAAATGTTTCCAATATGGTTTTTTCAGTAATTCAAGTTATTATCATATTTCAAGAGGATACATGATGAAGTTATTCAAATTTTTCAAATGTAAAATTTAGAGCGGCTTCACGTTTATTAAGGTTTAATGATAAGTTCATCTTGGAAATTTAGAGGACTTCATTATAATGTGTTAAATCATTATATTTTTGATTTCTTAACCATTTATGAAATGGTTTAAGTTGATGATTGTATGGTCTTTTAGAGTTCAATGTATTGCTTCACTAAATGGCATAACACATGATAAGTGATGAGGTATAGATAGTTCAAGTGAAATAAAAGGATGTGTTTGTAAGTAGAAATGTATATTTATACTCTTATAGAGTGGAATAATTCCTCGACTGAAGAAAAATATTCTTAAATAAAATGTTTTCTTATTATCATAATCATTGAAAATATCTATGAATTTTCTCTTTTTTATATAGTTTTGTATTAATCAACATTCATATGAACATCTCCTCAGTCATGTTCTATTAGAACTTCAAAGTTATATTTTTCTTCCGCATCCAGGTTTCTACTTCCAACAAATGTCACCTCATTCGAAAGCATACTTTTTGGGGTGACCATCTCATCTCCCTTAACCATTTTTTTCGGAGGAAATTTTATTAACCTTATTTCTGATGTGGTTTTGCATGAGGGAATTTTAAAGTATCAACCATTTAATTTCTACATTTAATTTCAAATCATGAAGACAAAATTTTTGTAAGGAGGGGAAAATATAACACCCCAAGAATTTACAGATAGATTTATTAAAGAATTCATGGATCATTAAGTCACTAAAAACACCACTTTTTCATAACCTAGCCATGTAAAAATTAGTTTCTCACTTCAGTGATGTGAATTTTAAAAATCTGACATACACGGTTGCTATCTGTAAGTTATATGGATTTTGATAAGAAAAACTTATTTTTTTAGTGAATAGTAACCTACCTTTATGAATAGTTACATACCCATATGAATATTGATATACCCTAATGAATAGTAACCTTACATATGATAGTATATAACTAATATTCATGTGAAATTTTGATATACCTATGTTTTGGAATAAGTAAATAAATGTTTTCAAACTGTATTTTTTTAGAATAAATTATGATTTTAATTAAATATTAAATTAATTATATATAGAAAATTATTTTTGAAAAATATATTTCATTTTTGGATTCTACTTGTCAAAATATTGTTAGGGTAAATTTTTTGTATCTTTTTAAAATACTCGAATTTTTGATGAATAGTGAAATAAGGTAATATAACGTTTTTACAAATTATCAGTTAGATACACTATTTATGACCTCATAATTGATGTAAGCCCACTTTTTTCGAACTCACATGAATTAATTACTATTTATGGTCATGGAGTCATCTGTATTTGTGGTCTTGAGGGAAATTAATAAAATAAAGATTAAAACATTATGAAACCCTTCCTCTTCTCCACTATAAGCCACCCCTCACTCCCTCTTCTCTTCACTCCTCTAATCCTTTAAGAACCACAATATTCTACCAAAATAACCTTCCTTAGTCACTCCCCACATCCAAGAAGCTCTTGGTCTTTCCAAAAGACCAAAATCCATTCCCTTAAGGAGGTTCTGAAAGTGGTTATTTCAATGGGTAAAGCACCTTTACTTTTCATTTAGTTTCATTTCAATTTATCTTTTATTGTTATCCTCTCCTCACCTCCTATGTCTAAATGAACATGATAGATCCAGGATCATCTATATATTGTAATTATATCATGTTAATTTAAGAACCATCATCAATATCCTTACTCTCTCTCTCATTTATTTTATCAACGAAATCATCATCCATGAGGTTCCAATTTATATCCTTCATGGACAGTGAAGTTTCAATCCTCTATTTCTCATTAATTACTGGTAATGAAAACATTTTGATCTTTTCATCAAAATTAAATATATCTATTTTATTATAATTAATATTCAAGAACCAATATACGTATATATTTTTAAATCGTATGACCAAACTAGTTCCTAATTATCAATATACCACAAAAATAATCTAAGCGAATGTGATTAATATTTTATCGAATGACTAATCCTACTTCAATGTAACCAAATGATATAAATGACTATTAAAACATCTGTAGTTTCATAAATAATACGTCATTTTTATTCTGGATATTTACATCCATACCACATGAACTCCTTTACTTAAGAACAAGAAAACTGATTATGAAAATATCGAAAATGAACACTCTGGAATGACAAAATAAAATATAATAACTTATAAATAACATCACAAATAACCTAAGAATATTTATGATAAACTAAACACATGACTATTATTTTCATAAATATGTTATTAATAACACTAATTTTGTATTCCAGGACCTTAAGTTCAAGAGTGGAACACATTCGGACTTATGGTAAGGGATTTATTCATCTCACATCTATTTTTGTGAGATTTTCCATATTAACTGCTAATACTTGTGTATGATATATTTATACAGCCCATTGATGTAAAATATCATTAATATATTTATTTTTATGGTATTCAATGTATCATTTTAATATTATTAATTTTGGGGCATACGAATCAATTTATTACAATGCTGTAATCGTTTTTCAACTCGAACCATCATTTTCATTTAGGTTAATTATATTGTCTAATTACCTCAATAAAATACTTATTTATTATTATTTAATCATAATAAATTCTTTTTTAATTTATTATATCTGTTTACCATCCAAAATACTTCTTTATTTTATGGGGATTCATATTTTTCAAAAGGATCATTCAAAAATTTTATCCCGATAAACAAACCTAATTCAAGGGATATTTTCCAATTCCTTCCCATTTTCAAGTGTACACAAAAATCTATTTTAAGCTACCATTATTTTTATAAAAACAATAATTTTATCATAAAAAATTATCTTGGATCAGTTTTGGATTTAAGAGAACAAACGTTCCTTTTTTTATTTAAAATTCTCTTTAATTATTTCCTTAAATAGATCTAAAATGTTTTATTTATAAAGAAACTTAAGAAATATTTTTAAATGATTTCACATCAGTCAGACTTCATTTATTCTTAAAATATAATTTCAATTTTCTATCCTTTTATTTTATTATAAATTCATTCTTATAATATGATTTCATGGTGAATATAAATGATTTTCTAAAATTACTCTTCATTCAAAAGTAAAAATGATCTTTATCATCTCGCATTAACTTTTATAAGATATATGCATTGTTCACCACTTATTTATATCTTTTTGTGTATTTACTTCACTTTGGTATATCATATAAATAGTACCCTCATTCCAATGATATTATAAGGGATTATGATTTGAATATTTCAAGGTGGTATGAGACACTTTGGAATGTTTAAGGATTATTTCCTCAATGATTTTTCAATGGTTTCATTTAAAAGTATATTCATCTATGTCAGTGACCTTTGTAGAATTGTGTTCCTCATTGATATTTATCTCCTAGGATATCATCCACTATGTTTTATTGAGTGGTTTATGATTAGTTTGATTGTGGATGTGCCATCCTAAAACCATTAACCAACTTACTCCAAATTGTTAGTGTTTATGTTTAATGATTGGGGAAAGTTAAATAAATTTTAGATGTTAGTTTCAATATGAATTTATATATTGATTATGTTTATCTGATTTCATATGAGTAATTCACTGGACTTATTATGTGATGGGTGGGTCCCACTATATCCTTGATTCATCGGTATGTATCATTAGACAAATAGACGTGGAATTGGCTGAAGCCTTTCCCAATTTGATATAAGGTTTTGGTCGAGGACTTAATCATTTTTAGAAGTCTTAGACAAGGCCTTAAAGAAATGTTTCAGAATTTCTGGTATATGAACTTCCCTCATTATTAAGCTAGTAATTATATTTTCATGTGGTTATTCGACTAGTATAATACCCATGGTTATGTTTTATTGTGGAATTATTTACTCAACTAATATTCCTTCCATAATGTGTTCAAGTTTATTAGTTGAAAAGGAAGGTGTTTTCATTTATTCCCCATACCTAATGTTTAGGTTTATATTATATTCTATTGTATTTCTTACTCTTAATAAGAGTTTGAGGTCACCCCTTTCTTATATTTCATTTTCCTAGGACATGAATAAGAAAGTTATGAGTTTTTTTAGGAATAATCTATGAGGCGTAAATGTTTCTAATGGAAAAAATTAGTGTTGTTTTCCATTCATGATGTAATGAAGAATGTATTTATGTATATTGTTTCCAAATATAGTAAACTATTCATTCCTTTAGGATGCATATTCCTTTCTTATATGACAATGTAATAAAATAAGGCACCAGATCTGGGCAACTAGGGCCAGGTCCTTACATCTTATACCTCTCTTGTCTCACCTTCTCCTAATAGAGATCTCAAAGGTGATACATCATGTTATAGGTATCCATATCCTCATGTTGCTTCAAAATTTAATTGTGCATGGATGATAGCATCAATAAAAGAATATATGTATCATTATTTAGTTGTCTCTCATAGATATATATCTTTTCATCACTTCCATCATTATCAGGTACAGTTGGAAAAGTTTATTCCAGTACATTCAATTTATTTTCATGGAGAAGGGTGACACATATGTGCCTTTTCCACTTTTTGAAATATGTATCGGTGATAAATTTTTCTTTCTCGAGTATGGATTAAAATGATATTTTTGATTTCACATCATTATTGTTTCTACAAAATAATCTATGCATAATTTTATTACTTTATCTGATAAAATTTTGAAATAAAATAAAAATTATATTTATTAGTCTCTCAATATTTTATAAAAAACCAACATCCCTCACCATTGGAGTTGAAATATCCAATTGTGTGGATATTTTAGTGTCAAGGATCTTTATTCTCCTTCTCATTACCCCTAAATTAATTGTTCAATCTACTCGAATGGTTTTATGTAGGAATTTCAAATGCAAACAACATTTACTCACATTTACTTGATATACTAAGTGGACTCCCCAATCCAAAAATCATCAATTTATATTTCCTCAACCTCTTCCTATCAGTTACACCATGTCATGCTTTGGCATTGAAACCTTGATGTAAACCATGTTAATTCAACTTAAAACTCACATTACAATTCCACGATAATTGAAAGCAGCCCAACATTGGCTCCTCAATCACTTTTAACTATTGTTTGATTTTAACCGATTTAATAAAAAGTCATACTGACTTAAATTTTTATTAATGGATTATATCCTTTTATCAATTTTTTTAAAGGTTGGGGCTGAAGCCTCATTTTTATTATTAAATCAAAGAAAATCCCTCTTTTAACTGGGTAGAGGGAAACCCATTACATAGCCCGAAGGCCCAGTGGGTATGTAGCCCATTACATAACCCGTAGGCCCAAATTCGAAGGCCAATTCACATTCTGTGAATAGTAACCTACTGCAACAGTACCGCACAGTATCGCCGCCGCTATAGTGCCATGCCGCCGCTACAGTGTCCTGCCGCCGCTACAGTACCCACTGATGAACAGTTCCACTGCTGCTACAGTACCTCTACAGTACCTGCGCCCCATGGGTTTTGAACCCCCATTTTCCATGTAGTATTACGGGGTGCTTACCACTAAGCCAAACCCCAACTTCCTTTTATCAATAAATTTACAGTTATTATCATTATCCAAATCTTGTTAATATTAAGTGGGGTTACTTATGTGATTAACCATGTCTTGTAAAATATTTACACGTAAGGTAGTTTATTTTAGTTCTATATTACATGATCATTAATTCATTAATTTCGTGATCACGACAAAAAATCCACAATGAAATAATGATGAAACTGACATAAATAAAACAATAATGTTGTTTGATCATGATCTTTTACTAGTGATTAGTTTATCTAATGGTTTATAAATTAATTTTTGTCCTATAGGAAAACACCTTGACCCAATTAATGTTTGTGTTGTAGATTTCCACCTGTCCACCTACATATATCCTTGGATTAGCTTCGCCTCGACTCTGAACATGAACTACATCCACTTACTTTTGAGCTCCATACATTACATATTATTTTTTGCCACATGTGTGTGAGGGGAAAAGTGGTTTACATAAAAGAAAATATATGAACGGATGCCCTAAAAAATGAAAGGTGAAAAGGCACGCGGGCCAAAAAATTAATTTAATAAAAAAATTAAATGAAACCAATCACATACAAAAGGTATAGTTTATCTCATGATCATCCACATGCTGGAAACAAATTATGAATTTAATAAAACTACCATGAAATTATTAATCGTTCCTATTTAACATAAATCATGCTTGAATTGATTAATTAATGACATTAATTAATAAAACCTTTTATCTAAATTCTCACCCAAATTTACTGGATATTCTCATCCATTATACATTTAATCAAAGTAAATAAATTAATTTAAAATTAACTTTGCACATAAATGTGCTTTGGAGGAAATAATGTGAATACTCATTCAATTATTCCCAACATGTATTATACCTGTATACTATTTTACCCTGAGGACATATGGAATACATATATTATCATGTACAATCACAATGTGAACTTCAAAAATGATTACACGAATTACATGATTTCTCAGTCACATGTTATGCTTAAATGCATGTAGAGTAAAAACTTATAACACAAATCATATATGATAGGCAGATCTAAACATTATGCAAATTTAATTAAATATTTATATATTTCTGTATATTAAAACCTATCGCATGGTGTGTACTATATTTAAAACTAGATGAAAGTAAATGTCTCAGGGTTTGCATAGTAAAATAACTAAATTTTAAATCTACATAACTTGGTATAAGTACACAATGTGTAGATTTGATCTACATTACATGTACAACTGTCATCGTCTATATGAGACACATGACTAGTGACTCATCATGTAATTTGTACCTCAAAAATTTGTAGTACATGTAATGTACGGTGGGCCACATGCCCTATAAACTTCAGGTTACATGGTCACCAATCAGGTGGGTCATGTATGGAATACATGTCCCGTTTGTGACTCAAAGGGACTACACTTCATGTATCTTTGATTCAAGGTGTGTAGTCTTGATTTCCATTAACCATCAAATTTGGGTCAACACATGGTGCATTAAATGTGTAATTAATACAATATTCAATGGATAATCTTGAATTGATTTCCAAATAAATTATAATGTGTTGAACATGGCTACACATCATGTTACTCTAGTTACAAGCCGTGTAGTATGGTGTTGTCAGATGAGAAACCTTGGAATCTCTAGTTGAGTTCCTAAAGTTTATTTTAATCATAAAATTAAACGCCTTGATTAGATCTATGAGAAATGAAGGAGGAAGAAGCATATCATGCAATTCGTTTTAAAATAGTTATTAAACATGAATTTAAAAAACTAAATTAAAATTATTAAATAACAAAATATCATATATAATTATAAATAACTATGTGACCTCTTTGATACCACATGTAAGTTCTGGCTGCCTTGAAAGCATGTGATCGGTGGTACCCAACTATTATTTTTTCCACAATTGATGATCAATTTGAGATCTATATGATCATGGATTTTTTTATCCAATAATTGAGTGAAAGAAATAGACATGGAAGAATTATTCTAGAACAAAGAAATAGGATCATCACATATTATTTATAATTAATTTAATTATATAAACAATCATATTTTTTCAAATTTATTTATTCTTTGATGAATCTGGTGATAGATCTGAAGTCTGTTGTTTTTGTGTTCTAGAAACTAAGTGTAGATTTATTATAGTGATGATCCAGATGTGTTCCGTGAATATACATACATCGTTGAAGGAATATCCTAGTTTTAGCTTAGTAGATTCAAGAGCTTGTGTCCTCCACCATTGATCATTTCAATAACCACTTCCAAAGTGTTCTCCTTGATCTGGTGGAGGAGGATAACATTCCTTTGTTGGGAACATTCTTAGATAAGGGAGCTCTCTAGGATTGAGGGGATTCTCCAAATTTGTTTTTCACAACTAGGACAAATGAACTATCTGTACTGAGAAAATAACATAATCAGGTATTTATATTACTAGGGTTAAAATAAAATAATTGAAAAAGTTTCCTTAATTATCTTGTTTAATCCAAGAAAACCCCGTTTTTAAATAATAATAAATTTATCATTATTATTTCTCGACATGGGATTAACTTGAAAATATAATTAAATATAATTTATTTAAATAATATTCAACATTTTTTATTTCTCTATGGGCCATTAAACTCAGTCTTCCATTCCTCCACAATATTTATTGGGTCTAGAATAATGTCTATTTATGTATTAAATAAATATTATTTCATTATTATGCAACAAATAAATAAATATTATATTCACTAAATAAGAATTAAATATTTATTAAATATTTCTCTCATAATATATTATCTCGAATAAATAGTGAAGGAATAAATATGATCAAGAATACATGAATAATTATTATTCCATGTATGAGAAAAATATTTATTCAACCTGTTAAATAATAAAAAATAATATATTATTTAACTGAGATTCTAGGTACACTTAGTGTGTGAACCTCAAGGCCTCTTTCTCAGTGGCATTAGGTAAAGAAACATAAATTCCATGTTTTGAATCTATAAACATGCTAAGTCGTCCATATTGAAATATGTTATTATTTCAATGACATGTAACCTCATACGAATACTTTTTGTGTAATATAGTCTCTTTATCACAATATCTCAAATCGAGCAGGTTTTATGCCAGTGTTATCAACCTATATGATCTATTATCTATTTCTTTGACTTTTTGAGAATAAAACATGCCTATAGAACACCATGGAAATAGATTTATTTCAAATATATCATTTACATCAATGTTCATGAGTTATTAACTTCCATAAAAGAACATAAGGCATAAATCCTTTCTTGTGTTATTCCATGATGTAATATTATTCGTGACAAACTGAATGTATCCTACCTCGTCGTGAACATCTGTCATTAAAGTTTTCATCAATACATCAAATTAAACGACTCATAATATTCATTAATAATTATATTAAAGTCTATATAACAATACACACATCTTCATATAGGAACATCCAATGACATGTGTAAATGTGGATTTCTTACCAGTGGGTTCTATTCTCATAATACCCTACATGATATTACCGAGGGTGTACACCATGAGAATGTGCCTCAAATTCCTAAGAGTCTCCACCCTAGATAGCCTGTATCATTTGGATTTACAAAATGATATCATTCTGATATAGAACATATATTTATGAATAGTTTTGAAGCACTTCCAGGTTCTCATCATAGCGAGGAACTATTATGACATTTTCGTGTGACACATACTCTTAGTACATTATCACAAACTATAGTACGCAGAAGAAAAATCATGATTTGATTTGTAGTTTACCAATATTCAAAACCATAAATACAATATTATCATATTGTAAAAAAAAGTTGGTTCTAGTTAACCAACTCTCACAAGCTCATAGAAGAGGGGATATTTTGAATAGTTATGAAAATGATGCTTTAAACATTTATTATTCTTTGGTGGTTTATCTTTATTTTAATTCTTTGAAAAATCAAAATATTGATAACGAGTTGATCATTATTGAAGCTGATGAGTGATGACCTTGGGATAATGATATTCTTTATACTAATAAAATGTTAAATGTTACATCTTCATTTTTATATATACGTAACAAAACTAATATTAATTTTTTTTCTAAAAACAACACAACTTTTGTCAAAATAAACATCAATTTTTTCTTCTTTACCCCGTTAAAATGTATGTGATTAAATTATTTGCAATGTTGAGTGTGTGTAGTGTATTTTGTATTATTCTACGAGTGTTAAATCAAACATGAATTTATATTTTAATTTCATTTAATTAATTGAAATTTTGATTTTATTTACTCTTAATTTAACATTTTATTCAGTGATGTATAAACACTTTCATTATATATCAATAAGAAATAGGGTTCTTTAGATGTAGATTATTTCTAGTCCCATACTTATAAAATAGTATAAGTGAGTATTCATATGCTTTTATGTTCTAAAGTGGGTGAAATATATTGAGAAAAATACTTATATCCAATGAATAAATTATTTTCTTGGGTTTCTATACATTTGTTTAAAAATTAATATTCAATACCATAATCAATACAAAATTTATTTACTACTAACTTTTTGAATGATTTGGAAATTATTTTTATTGTACTTAATAAAATACTACTTTTTAAAGTTCTTAATTCTTGAATCTAATTTTATAATTCTTGTGTACATGTATAAGAAATCTGAATCATCTACTGAGTAATCAAGATAACCAGCTCAGTTATATTTCTAATTTTGATACTTTTAAATTTAATTGGTACTTTATGTTCTCTTATATTATTTTTGAAGGAATATAATACTAATGTTCAATTTTGGGATCTTCCCTTGATCATATCGTCAAGGTGTTTCAAGAGTGTGTTAATATGATTCATGTCTAACTGATTCTTGATACTCTATTTCGATAAGTGGTACACCATCAAAAATATCAATATGAACATATAGCTACTTCCATCTCACAATACACACACACATGCATCTATTTATTATTATAGAGTTATATATCATATTAATGAACCAATAAATATATATGTACACAAGTTCAAATGTAAGAAAATATATAAAATTTCATAGAGTGCATAAAATCACTTCGTGGGTTGGTGATGGAGTAGGAGTTTGTATAGGTGCTACTTAATTTTTAGATTAACAAAGT
The DNA here is from genome assembly GCA_963277665.1 of Viscum album. Lineage (NCBI taxonomy): Eukaryota > Viridiplantae > Streptophyta > Magnoliopsida > Santalales > Viscaceae > Viscum > Viscum album. Next base: position 1,013,969 of record OY728148.1, on the reverse strand, counting down.
ATAGTTATGGAAAAACTTGAATTATTTTTCTAGGATGGGATACATATTCCTTGGAGTGATGGTTTCTCTTGTATACATGATGGCATTGGTTGGAAACTCTTCCTACAAATAAGAATGGGTTAGTCTTTTATGTACTCATGGTAGGAGACTCCTTCTCATACAAAAGGTATAAATTCATATACCAATGGAATAAAATCTTTAAGCATTGGAAAAACAATCAAAATGGTTTATAATGAAGATGGAGTTCACACACATTAGTACCAGTTATTCACTTTCCCACACATAACTCCTAATACATTGTTCATTAGAGCCCCTCTAACTATTGAAGCATTAATTAGTATGTAAAAAATAAAAATTATTCTTAGTTCCTACCAAATAAAGTCTTTTACCATCAATGAAAATATCACTATAAATATTTTAATGACATGTAATAAACAGTTTTTCTCAATAAATTCCATCATTTTTAACCATATAATCCGTCTCTATTATTACCTTCATAATATACCATGTTCTATTTTTGTGAAAATGATATTAGAGTTTGGTAGATGTTGTGGTGTATACTATTTTAGGGTCTTGTGGAATTATACGTTCATATTAATAGAGGATATAGATATCCCCAATTAAATTTTGGAGATTTGACAGTATTTTTGGGGTTCACAAGTTTTGTGTGGCACTTCATTACATTACCAGTTTACTTGGGTGATAATTGTTCAGGTGTTTTTATGATATCCATGTACATCTTTATTTTTTTATGTTCTATATGACTATTTTGTTTCCACTCATCTAGGAACGCATGTGTTATTATAAAATAATATTTTTTAAATATATATATATATATAAGCATTGGAGTTTACGAAAGGTGGTCATTAATTATATAAAAAAATTAAAAGAAATATATATGAACATAGATAATTGTTTTAACAAACACTTCGTGAATTATATAAAACAAATCCCTAGATGATGAAGTTATATGAACCATCATGTTCCATATGGAAAATTCCAAAAATTGACTTCCAATGCTTCCAAAACTAATACCAAAACAAGTAACAATGATCACACCAAAGATGAAAATGTCCATGAAATGTACATATCGAGACACAAGATGTGTAATATAGGTATTAGATGGGTTTCACTAATATTTTTTAGTCAAGGTATGTTAGGAATATAGGGAAATTATATTATGGTAGGTGATGTGTTGGACCAGTAGACTAATATGGTGTATACTACCCTATCACTTTACATCATAAAACCAAAATAAATGATATTTAATTTCTTTACCCTATTTTTATACCCTATATATGAGATGATAATATATGATATTCCTCAGTTTGGTCATTGAAATACACAGTGTGTCAGTTGGCCAACACAGCATGTAGGGATAGGGTGTCGACCTTGTGCGCACTAGGGTACACATTAAGGTGTCTAGTGCTAAGATTCATGGAGAGTAACCCATGATAACATCATATATCATATTTTTAAAAACAAACAACTATTGGTGTTGTAGGTTTATTGGATATATAATAAATGATTTGGAGGATTCTAAGAAATGAAGTATAATTTCATGAGTTGGTCAGCTTTGTTATTTTTATTATGTATTGAAACTCAGGATTCCTCCATCTACTCAATATTTTCCATCAGTGTGTCCTAGTATGACCCCCTTTGAACCATCATCTACACAAAATGAAGCTTCCACTTCTTTCTATTTCTACACCTATTTACATCCACAACGTCTTCTAGCCATGTAAAGTATAATACACAAAGAGGATTCGTTATTATCATAGATTTATAGGAACTACCACTTTTTAATTTCCTTGTTATGTGTTCATATTTTAATCATGGAATTATTTTTGATTTAAATTTCTTCTATATTTTTATTTAATTTGTAATTATTTTAATTGGGGATAAATATATTTTTTATGATTTGTAGATTGATGATCGGGACACTAAAATAGTAACATAAGGTTCAAATTAAGTTTGTACATGTTTTAACTAATGAACTAGTTAGGGAAATCATAATATTAAAGGCATAAGAAAAATATACAACAATGTGATGCTTTTAGAAAGGTAAATAAGACTATAAAATTGAGAACAAATTGGAATAATGGTGATCATAGGTTGGTGGATTTAAGGGGTACAATTTCTGCTAAAATATTCATTTACACCATAAAACTTGTATTTAAGAGGTATAATAATTTCAAGCCTACTTTGGTTAATTCTTAAGCTTGAAATATTAATAATCATTATTCATCAATCCTTAGTGGATAATAAAAATCTTGGAATAGTATTTTTAGATTATTATGTGGTGAATAAACTTGTAGAAATCACAGAGTGATTGGGGCGTTTGACATATAATTGAGCTTACCAAGTGTAATATTGGTATGATTTAAATGGTTTTATAAATTCTATGAAATAGGGAATATTAATACCTTGTTAGATGTTATTTATGTGTATTGGGTTCCAAAAATTATGGTCATTAATATGGACAATAGATTTTTATTTCCATGCTTATTTCACATGCTATGTAGGGGGGATAAAATGAAAACATGAGTTATCATAAGAATAAAATGATATAATATGTTGTATTTTTAGTGATTTATGATATTTTTATCACTAGCCATGTTTTACTATATTTGATCAATGATAATGTTTACATACAGGTCGCTTATGGCGAGTTGGGGTATCAAATTCAATGTTATGACATAGTTATCCTTGAAGTTAATTGACACTTTTTGGTAGTACACTATTATTTTTATATTCAAATACTACCTCCTTGAGTTAATAGAGTTTTTTCTACTAAGGATTATGTTCCCACTAACAATAAAAAAAACTTTTGTGCATACAAATTTATTGTAAGATGTTTCATGTAATGGAAATTGGCCTTTTTAACTAGTTATTTGATTCTAGAGATAGTTTGAAGCTTAGTCTTCAATCTCACAAATTTTTAAGGAGTGGGGTTACAAACTTCATTCCATTATAACTTTCATTTTCATTGTTTATGTATTGGCATGAATTAATTACTTTTGATTTTATTTTGACCACTTCATATTTTTGGTTGTCACGGTATATTATCTCTAAAATAGTTTAGTTATATTAATTGAGTAACTGCAGAATAAATCTCCCAAGAGAAAAAATTTTATAGGTTAATTTCTTATTGTGTAAATCCTATAACATAACTAGTTATATGTGTACGTCATGATTTGTGGAATGACTTATAATAACTAATATTATATGGAATAATTTCATTTAGTCCATTTTAGGTTATCATAAAAAAAGAATTATTTGATGATTCTGTAATGGTGTTTCTATTAGTTATGAAAATTATTTAAATGCTCAATGTTTATAGGGGAAGCTGGGAAGGATATGAGTTCTAGTAGGTTTCAGGGTAGAGTTTCTTTTTCCAAGCTTGTGGATGTTATAGAAATAGTTTATAACCATGTAAAGAAACCTATTTCCTTAGTTGTAACCATGTAAATAGGTCTTCTTGGTGGAGAATATTTACATACTTTAAAATACTAGAAATAGACCTATTTCCACTATTCAAAAGTGGTAATAGGTTTGTTTTCATGGTTCGAATTGTGGAAATAAGTATATATACACTCTTCTCAATCATGGTAATATCCTCCACCCAATTGGTATTTCAGTATGATCCATTTATAACAAAACTATTGATATAGCCAATAGAAATGGTTTTGGTGTCTACAGTCATGGTTACAAACCCGGACTGTATCCTAATTATCTAATAGTGATCCATGGGGTGTTCCTCTCTTCCATTAGATTCATTTCTCTAAGGAAATATTTAGTGCACTAACTCTTAACTTCATTACAATGGTTTAAGATTTCATTTTATCCAGAGAATATGTTATCCTTGGGATGGTCTCTATTGTTATTTTCTTTGATAGTATTTGGTTTTAATAAGTTCAAACGATGCATGCCTGATAAATAAGTTTTTTTAAAATTCATTTCAATATGTAATATATGGAATCTAAATTAGAACTATGAAAATGAGAATTAATTTTATAGTTATTTTGATATTAAATGAAAAAACTATTATATGATACCATGTTTTCTATATATTGATAAATTTGTGATTATTAGATAGAGACTTGTTCTGTAACACATGGGTGGGATCCTACTGGGGTTATTTTTCTCACATCCTAATTACTCAATCAGGGGTGTGTTGACTTTTTTTTCCCTAATATAAAAAATTTTATTTTACTTTTGTAAGGTAGTGGAGTTTCGTGTCAACTGGGCATGGGTATATATTATTGAGAAGGTGGTATATATTCCATGTATCCCACATATCTACTGTCAATACACTATGTTTCCATAATTTTTGTTCTTGGATATATACCTTGGTTTTGAATAGTTCCATTGGTTGTCTCATTACTACTTTCGGTTTTTAGTTTGGGAATATTTCCATTAATTTTATTTTTTCTGAAATGTATGCCATGTTAGTTTATTTGGGTTGGGAAACTTTTTCCATATAGTTGTTGTGTCATGATTGGGTGCTAGTCGCCAACCAATAGGGATTCAGAAAGTCATTAGGGTCTCTTTATTGACGAGTTCAAAGCCTAATTTGTTTTTGCTGGTTTGGGTGGTGAAAAGTGGGTATCAAAGGATCTTATCATCAAGAATTATTATCTGGGGATGTTTTATATGTATTAGAAATTATTTTTAGGACTTAAGGGTTATATTTTGAGTGAGTTTCTGGAAAGATATCATCATAACAAGCCTTATGTCACCACAATAAATTAGGTTGTGTGCCTACAATGTCGGATTTTTATCTAGATATTATATTTTATATATTTTCTCTTTGTGTAAGATAAGATTTTTACATTTTATAGATATTATAATTCTATATTTAGTTTGCAGAATCATGCTATTGAGAAATCCTCTAGAAATTTTTCAGGGGGGTATGGTGGGAAATCCTCCCAAATGAAATCCTCATATCATTCAATGTTTCATCAAGTATGTTATATCGTCATTCCATGTCATGGTTTATAATGTACTACCTCTTTATGAAAATCCTAAAGAGGCCTAACCAAGAGATGGAGGATACAAGGATTGATCATAAGTGTTCCTACCCTAGAAGACCCCGTAATTTAATTGTAATAATAAACCTTAATAGGTTGATGACTAGTCAGACAAAGATGATCTAGTATTTGACTTTCTAAACACACTTTAATGTGTCAAGGTGAAGTGAAAAAAAAATTAGTTTTGAGAAACCAAGAAACATGTGGGGGGAATCTCTGGTTCAGGGGAGTCGACATGTGGACTTAGAGTTGGAAGACAATAATACAAGTTTCTTTTAGCAGTTATTCCCAAAATCCCTTATGATGGAAACATTAATGGTTTCTCTTGAGGTGGTGATGAATAATCAGCTAAATGCTCAAAAATATCTTCAAGGATTTCAATTTGATATCTGATCATAGGTTTATATGTATAATATCATAACAAAATTTGAAATATTCGATAAGGATATAATGGTATAGACTAAATTGGTAGAAAAGTCAGTATTGTTTAGGTTTATCCTTACACCTAATGGAAATTTTAGTTATATGTAAGGGAAGAACATGGATTGGAATGACAATAATAGATATAGAACTACAATTTAGGTGGTCATAAAGACCATCTAGAGGGATTATACGAGGCTCTATCTATGCCTTGATATAGTACTGAATCATTAACACAAAATTGAAAAATGGGATAATGAGAAGCTTCAATGTAAATAGATTTTATTTCATTAGACTCTAGAGTGAATCATTTTCACATAGTGGGGGAGCCATTAGAGGTAATTAATGTCAGACCATATATAATGATAGGTTCCATATTTCTTGTTCCTTTAATAGAAAATCATTTATTTTATTCTGTTGAATAACACTATTTTATATCTTTTAATTTTTTAGATACTTTGAATCTTATAAAGGAGATCATTTCCAATGTTATGGATCTCTAAAAACCACTTAGAAAGTGAAATGAGTAGGGGTTTCATTAAACTTCATATTCTCTTTTGATAAATGATGTTGAGTTATTCTGGGACTGTTTGGTTCATAATCAATATCTTTTTAACATTATAATTGGGATGAATTGGTTGTTTTCTCAATAATTTGATATTAATTATTATCAGAATTGTGTTTCATTATTTTTGGTCAATCGTATAAATCAGTTATTTTAGGAGAAATGGGATCCATAGTCTATTTATACAAGTACATATAGTAAAGAGCATAGGAATATATTGTTTGCTAATGTAGTTGATCCAAATGACTTTGTAACTTCTTATATTGTTCTTCCCATTTTTTTTTTGAGTTTATCCTAGATTACTATTATATACATCCTCATGGAAGGGATATATAGTTCTATGTCGATCTAGTTCATGTTTCGTAGTAGATTTTTGTACCCTATTATCGTATGACACCTTCATATTTTAACGATATTTTGATATAGTTGTATAACCTACTAAAGAAGTGTTGTGTTCATCCTGGTGTTTCATTGTTGGTGGACCCAATAAAGTTTTCCAAGAATCTTAATTGATATATTTTTATCTGTATAGAATACTAGAAGATAAATCGTGTATCAGCTATGAATAAGTATCATTTTCCCAACTTTGATGATTTATTTGATCAGTTAAAGGTTGAATGGTGGTTTCTTAAAATCGAACATCGAACAAGTTATCATTATCTCAAGGCTAAAGTGTAAGGTATCAGAAACACCTCTTTAGGATTAGTTATGGACACCTTGAATATATAGTGATTTAATTTATCCTAAATGAATCTCATGAATTTTTTATGGCTTTGGTGAACCAAGTATTACACCACTATCATAGTACATTTGGTATGGTATTCATGGAAGATATCCTAGTCTATTTAAGAACTGAGAAAGAGCACTAGTGTAACAAACCAGGTAATTTAAATATAAATAATTTCGATGTATTTTTAATATTCTCTAATTATATTTTAGAGAGTAAAATTCATTATCAAAATACCAAGTAAATTTTTAATAAAAATAAAGCAATTATTTATTTCTCCACAAATTGGGTTTTCATGCATTATATGGTTTTATTTAAAGGTATTAATTAAAAATTATGGAATTTTAATTTGAAAATTGAAATTATTTTTTTAATTTATCTTTTAAAAGACATCTTAGGATAAAAATTATAAAATTTTCTAAAAAGTTTGATTTTTCAAGAAAAAAATAAAAATACAGATTTTGATTGAAAACTGTATTTTATTTTCCTGTATATATAGAGTAAAAATCATTTTATAATTAGTTCTAAAATTTTATTATTTAATTATAATAATAAATATTCCAATTAATTTTATTGGAATCAATATTATACTTTACTTTGATATAAAATAGTTTTACAATTAAAAAGGAATTTTTCAAGAAAATCCAATTTAATTAAGTTTTTTGGATTTCATTTTAAATTAAATTCTATAAATTATATTGACTAAATTTGATAAAATTAATTATATATGTTTAATTATAAAAATTAGTTTTAGTTTTTATGTTAAAAATATTTTTTTTCATGATGAATAGTAAAGCAGTAAAATTTGATTACCATTGTTAAGGTTAAACTAGTTTTATTGGGGGTTAAACTAAAGTGATAAGGGTTAAAATGTACTTAAAAATTATATAAATTATATTTGAATGACATATTTAGACCATATATAATTTTCTATTATGAAATTTTCTATTTTTAAATAATCTTTTTTACAATGACATTAATATATTTAAATCTTTTTAAAAAATTCCAAGTGTGTCCTCTCCCCCACTTATAAAATAGTGTTTTTCTCATCTTCTCTCCACATATCAAGATCTATCTTGTTTTAAAATTAATAGTTTAAATTCGTTCTTAACATCCCTACCATGTTCTAGAGGCCCTAATTTTATCATCAACACATATTACAAAAACATAAGGTAAAAACATAAAGTGGTTGTCGGAAAAATATTAAGGGTTCTTAAACGATTGTTTTTGTTTTATTTCTTATTATATCTCCTTAAAATATTATTCAACCATAATAAAAAAAACATAATTATATTATATATATTTAATTTTTATTCTATCAACATAGAATCCTATAACCATCTCCAGTTCCATAAAATGGGAAATGTCACCATCATTCCTGTGTCTGGCGGACTATCGGCTCACGAAAATATGTAATTTGTTTTCCATCACTACATCTCATGACTAGTTATAGTGATGGATTAAATGTATATGTATAAGAAATTAATGACATAATTATTATTCCAAAAATATAATACATCATCTATTTTATTATCTTTCCATCCATAGAAATATAATAATGTGTTTCAGGAATTCTTGTGGTTTACAACATCCACGTAGTGAGGTGATTGGTTTATCATTACCACATCACATGGATGGTATATATGTATATTTAAATATATAATATGTTATTTATTATATAATAATAATTTTCGGAAGATAAAATTATACTTACATGCATTCCCTCATTACATTTGAAAATGAAAACATTACTCATGCGTACATACGGCCTTTCATCTTGGTGATTGTAATGTAATTACTTTTTCATAAAAATATTTCATGGATGGTCATAAAATTACAAATAATGTATAAAAATTATAAAATGAAATTATTATTATTCTAGATATAATTTAATAATGACAAATTTGACCATATTCAACTTACTAAAGTAATTTTGGACATTTAAACTGAATATCATCCAAACATCCTATGTGAACATAACTAATTACATAATTGTATATAACATGGTATGAAATAAAATAATAAAAACAAAAAATCTGAAAAATGTTATTAAGAAGTAAATAATTGACATAATTTTGTATTTATAAATATAATAATCAGATTTGATGATTTGGACTCGAGATAAGGGACACATTACCTTAAAAATATTATTTTAAATGTTTGAAGGATTTCTTTTCAAAATATATTTATTCCATGTCCTTATTATTAAAAAAAATTATGTAGATATTTATGTAGAATAAATGAATTAAAAATTAATTGTTTGTCACCTAAATTTATTTCAATTTTGTTCAAAAGGAATCTTTTTGTGTATTTTATACAAAACATTTCGACAAAAAAACAGGGAACAAATGTTCCATTTTGACGTATATGAAATCTCTGGTATTTCTCACCACTTTAACAATTATTCCATGTTTAGTGAGATGACTATTTTGTAATATATATAAGACTAAGAGGGGTTAAAACATTATTATGACCTTTTTACCCTTTTATAATTATTTATCCCTTTTTCTCTTAAACTTATTAAAATTCCAATTCTCTTATTGTAATTTCATTATAATAGGGAAGTGTGAGAAAAAAAGTAAAGATGGAAAATTATATTTTTACAAGGTTCACGAATGAATAAGATAAGATATTCCTCACCATGTATGGTGAAAAACACTACATGGAGTTTTCTATATAACATGATATCAAGTACATTAGTGTGTCTAGAACATAATCCTTAGAAAATTGTGAGTCCCTATACATTAGGAGGTGGATGGAAACAATTATCTTCCCCATTCTAGTAAAAATATTTACTAAAAATTGAAGATTCTCTCGGGTTATCTATACTAACTCTAAAGATATTCTTCACTATATTCTTATGATATTTTGTAATACCAAGAAATTCTTCCACTAGATGACACTTCCCTCTAATTTTGTAGGGCCACGTTGTTCTTTCAATCATTATTCTTTACATTGATACTCCCACAATAGTGAGGAAGAAAATTTCATCTTTTATTACTCTTCCTATTACTCATATCCTTAATATAGAAATTTTATTTTTGATCCACTATATGATCTTTTCCATCAATTTTTTTTCATGGTGCTCATTTGTTGATTTTTGTCTCTATGATAGTTTATCATGTTACTCTTCTTTCCTCTATCTGATTTTGATTCATCCAAAAGTATTTCATTTTATTTCATATGGTATATATATCCAATATTTTTATCTGATAATATTTGTCTAGTGACAGTTCATAGGGTGTTAGATCATCTTTTAATTCTTCTTTCCAAAGGGAAGTGAACTGATTTTATCGCCTGATGCTTACACTCCATTCAATATTACCTACTTCATCCATAATTTGTTTTCTAAAAAACTCAACACAAATGAACAAGAATATCAGGTTTTATGGTCAGCCCATCCTAATGTCAGTTAAATTATTTAGAATATTGTATAGGTGATATTCATTTCTTTTACACAATCTCCATAAATTTATATCTCTTTATATAAGAATGATTCCCTTGGTTTTAATGTGACCTCTAATATGTTTTCTCGCCCAACAAAAATTTTAATTTTAAACTTCCAACTTATTTTGATTCTAGTAGAACTCTTCCCTATTCATATAGAATATTAAATATATTAAAAAAAATCTTCAAAAATCTTTAATATTTCGAGAATCACAAATTTCCTTTTTGATTATTGAGAAAATTAAACATTAGGTTAAAATCATCACAATATAACGTTACAAACATTGTAAAGTTCTTCAAACATTTTTCCCAGAGCATATTCAAAACACATATTCTATATAGTGATAATTTTTCTTATTATCCATAACAACATTTTATAAATATATTGAAATCTTCTATAAGAAAATGGCTCTGATTGTAGATTTGATTCAAAATAATTATGAAAATTCATTTTTTATCTTCTCCTTGAAAGTTTATTCAAAATAATTTTGTGAGGTTATTCCTCTATATGTTGAGTTCAATAATTTTTCTCAGTTTACCTCCATATATTAAACTCACATAGACCTTCTCTAATTTTTTATTATGATGGATTTGTAAAAATCTGTATGATAACTTCATAAAACATTTCCTCATTCCTTTGTAAACCTTATTATTAACATCATCCAGAACATTTTCCTTATTCGACTATTTAAAAACCAAAACATTCTATGTCTGATCATCTTCCATAGAAAAGTTTTTTTGGTTAATTTCAATCTAAAATCTTAGTCTAGTCACTTCATATAGAATGTTCAGTTTGATCCAATAGATCATAGACTTCAGTAACCTTTATATTATAGAGTCAATCCAATTACTCTTTATCCACCTTTTATACTTTCTTTCATCTATTCAAATTTCTTCTACTCTGTGGTTATTTATCTGATGTAATTGAAAGGATTCATCCATACCTCAGTGTTACTTTTAAATTTTAACTTCATATATTGAATACCAAAAAAATCATAAAAGCTATCATTCCAAAAAAATTCCTCTATCTATTTCTTCTTGAGGGGTTTGATGTGTTATATCATTATTTGAACTTATTAATACATATGATCTGAATAATTTAAAAACTATATATATTTTACTTCATTCATATGTTTAATAGAATCAAATAAGTACTTCATAATAGTTTCATTGAAATTTCTCCTCAAATAAATATATTCAGTATTTAAACATCACATGACAACTGCAAAATATCCCCTTGGACTTAAACTTATTGAACTCTCTTATAAATGATTTTCAATTATTCTAAAAATTTTCTTGAATTATATTCATTGTTCATTGCGATATTTTAGTGATGAATAAATCATCACTTATCAATTCCTAAAAAATAGTGTGTGGTCATTTTCTGTCTGATGAGACCTTTCAATATAACCGGTCATATATTTATTTCCTCCTTTCATCTAAAAATTAAATATGTTCATCTTTTACATTATCAGTTTTTTATACAATTTCGTCTAACCCATCAAATAAAAACTATGTTTTATATTATTGTGTAGAATACTTAATTTTTTTTCAAATATATGATTGGATTTATCTAATATTGTCCATCCATAGTCCTCTGTCCTATCATCTGAACTATATTTATCAGTTTGGTTTCCCAAACTTCTTAAGGAAATTCATAAATAAACATTGGTAACGTAGAAATAATGATACCAAACAAGTTTCTTCAATACATATCACATTTTTTAAATATTATAAATACCACAATAATCTTAGAAGGTGCAACTTGATGTCTTCGAAATAACTTCCTTAAGATAATAAAGTTGACCAACTTTTTTACTTATATAATTATCTATCCAAGCTATAAATGTTTTTCAGGTTTTGGAATATTTATCTAAACTTTCATGAAACTTATTATTTAGATTGACATCAATGAAATATTAAGATTTCATTAAAATCCATTCAAAATCAACAACATATATTTAAAAAATAAATAAAACTCATCCACAATGTGGGACCTACAATCTCCCCTATGAATTTCTTGGAAATACCTTCAACATTATTTCAAAATAAATATGTCAATATGAGAATCATTTCCTCCCTTTCTTTTCAACCTTTCTATCCCCATTTTTGTTATATCCTTTCATTTAATTTTTCACCCCTATAGAAAATAGATACCAAGATCATGGGAAAAGAGTATTATATAATTCTTAAATGATGGACCATCGTTCAATTTACTCAAAGTTTACATGATCCATGCTAGGTGTCTAAAACAAGAGGATTTGATTTAAAAAACAAATATATAATTTATCAAATGATCTGTATACCTCATAGAATGAGTTATAAAAAAACCTTCCTCAAGGTTTATCAACTTTAATTAAATTATTAATTATGATATGAAACTTTTTTAAAAATGGTCAACCTAAAATTCTTACAATTACTTAAATAAACATATCCAAAACATTTAATTGAAACTTAGTAAGATATGTGTCCTTAGAGAACTATCATACTTCCATTGTTTTTATACCATTGATTAAATAAATTTAACCACTTTTTATAAATATTATTTTCTTATTAATACAAGGATGATATATTATGAAACACACACCGTCCCAGTGAAATTTATTTAGGAACATTATAGAATAAAAAATTCCCATAGAATAATAACTCTTGAAAATTATTCAACATTGTTTAGATTTATCTTCATCGAGGATACTTTCCTTATGATCTTTATAAATATGAAACTATTAAAAATATATTCTTTATTGGTTTTATTTTTACAATTGATAAGAATTGATCAATTTTATGTAGTTTTTTATACTCTGACAACTTCAATATATTCACCATGATGAAACTTTCATAATATATTTCATTAAACCAAATTAGAAAACATTACATTATGGATACATTCTTATAAAATTTTTATATATATTGAATTGAATTTATCTTTTCTCATGTTCTCCCCTTGAGAGTATTCCTCTCCTTCAATTCCCTATTTTTACAAAAGAAATTCCAAGTATAATGGTTTAGGGAATAAATTGGATCTTATTTTCTTCTCAATGGTAAGGGAAAGGTTCAGAAGATTTTTCTAGAACAAGTTTCTCTATATACTTCATTATTCATTCTTTAACATATAAAATTAAATTTTGATTCAGGTGGGGTGGAAATTATTACTTCTTAAATCTCATTGTGTCTGAATATTCTCCTCTCTAAAGGTTTTGGATAACTAAAATCACCCATTAAACTTTTTTCTTCTTTAAAAACATTTCTTCTGGTTGAAATATTATAGAAAAAAATTATAGTGTGACTAGATTCATTTCATCTTACACAAAAAACCTTTTCATATTCTTATGGACCATTTAGTTTCATTTACATGAGTATTTTCATGTACTTCTCCAGTATTCCTTATTCATTGAAAATATTCTTCACATTCAAAAAATATATCACTAGGAATATTTTATGTAATTTTGGTTTTTAAACATAACTTCTCCTGAGTTTCATCCTTCTTATCTGTTATTTTTTATGTTTCACTCTTCATAAACTTCTTGGATTTGGAATCCAAGTTCTTATCACCTTTCTAAATTGAACTCTTATTCGAATAATTTTTTTTATAACATTATTATTTTATCCACCAAAGGTATCTACCCTTTTTTAACCACCTTTTATAATATTATTTTTCAGATTTTGATACATGTTGAGATGATAATACACCAACTTCATAACAACTTTTTTCCAACATCAAAGTTATTCACAATCTCTCCCAAAACATTGGATATTTTTAGATTTTTATTATGTTGTGAATGTGGATTATTTATATCAATATTGATCCCCATTAGCATGTTATTACTTTTTGATTTATTATTTTTTAGGAATTTTCTATAAATATAATACACAATTATTGAATATGTTACCATGATAGCATTAATCTAAAATCCCTTTATCTTATTATTTCATCTAGGTGAATCTTTTTGTTATTCTTTAAAGACTTTTGGGATCTTCATGGGTGACCAGCTTCCAAATTATTTTTCTTATCTATCCAAGACATGTTTTTATGAATTTTATAAATTTTATTCATCTTAAAGTTTACAAACTTTGTTTTCCAAACAACATTATTCTTGATAACAAATTATGAAATATTATTACATATTTATATGCATAATACCTCTATATTTGGGGATACTTCAGAGAGATCATCAAAATATGTCATGAAATTCTTATCAAAATTTTGTGGAATTTTAACCTTATAATCCACCAAGGAATATTGAATAGTATCAGCAACATTTTGCTTCTTCTGTAAACTATCAATATATGTCCTCTCAAAATCGGCCAACTGAACATCCAGTTCTAGGCACCTTATATTGAAGATTGTTTTCTAATATTCAATCCCAATGGAAATTTCGTCAAAATCCTTATTAAATTTTTTTACATCCTCTTCATTAAACTCAATTTTTTGGTAACAAAAAATCTTGTTCTTTGATTTTATAGAATTTCAATTCTAATAATGAATTGTTGAAATCTATGTTATTTTTAAACATTACTTCATGTGCATAGATATTTTCTTATTGATCATTCTTGACTAAATAATTCTAAGTAACTTTCCTAATTTTTTTAAAAAAATATTTAGAAACTTATTTCATTCTCGACCTTTCTTTATTAAAAATATATAACCTATCTAGAAAGGATAATAAATTATAGAACTTTGTCTTTAAAAGATAACTCTGTATTACATGTTTCTTCTTTAAGCTGGGTGATCTCTTCCTGCATACTTTGAATGACTCCACCAAATAATAGAGACTATTTATGTGGGAATTCAGTGCAGAATATGTAATACCAAAATATTTTAGAAAAAATATCTATTTAAATAATTTGATTTCATTGATATATTATGATACACACAACACTGAGAGTAAACAAAACATGATATACTATTAAAATGTTATAATGTTCTAGTTATCACAAATACATAGGATTATAGAGTATGAATAGAAGTGACTAAATCCGAACAAATTTATGGTTTACATATGTATAAAATTAATTAATTGGTTATCAATTTATAATAAATAAAAATAAAATCAATTGAAAGTAAAACATATATTTTTATGAAAAATATTTTTTATGAGCATAATGTATTTTTTTCTTAATGAATTAAATTAATAACTATTAGTGAATTATTTAAATGTAATTTATGTATTATATATTTAGTAATGATTTCTAACATTCATTTAATATTGTTGTCTAGTCTGGGGATAATAATAAATCAATGTTTTCTTCTTTAAAATGTTTTTTTCTAATTTAGTTCTCATATCATTTTCATGCATATTTAGAAATTAACATATGACACTGATTGAAATTTAATTTGATAAAATCTCTTCTATATTAGTAATAAATTGTTCTAATTTTTTTAAATATATCCCTTTTATTTTAATGCATTATATATACTGACCATGGTAAAATTTATCACCTCTGAAAAGTGTAAATCTGGTTAATCTAGGTTAAAACTAAATGTTTAGGCAATAATTTTTCAACATAAGTCTTATTGAATAAATTTTATTTTACCTCTATCACATTAATCTTGATTTTTTTTACCAATTTTAAATGAAAATATCTAATATAATATTTAAAGTAATGAATGTTTAAAATGTCTCTATCTATGTTTTAAATATCTCTTATGTGGTTAAATTATAAAAAAATGTGTTATGAATGAAATATAAAATTATATTTTGAGAATAATGAAAAAACAATTCTACATCAAAATTTATTTCTATTTTTCATTAATTATAAAATCTCTTTAAAGGTTTGTACAACAGTAACATGGTATTTTATCCATTAATTGGAAAATAAAATAAACAATTATAAAAAATTTAGTAATAATAAAATTTATGTGATTTGTAGTGTTCCAATAATTTTTTAGATAAATATATCATATTATTTATTTTTAAAAGTATTATATTCTAATTTAATTTTATTATTTATGAATTTTAATTCAAATTAAATTAATAGTTAAAAAACTATCAATAATAATATTTAATAAAAATAATATTTTAATAAATTATTTTAAAATCATAAAAATATTGAAAGAGGTAAATGTGGATATTATATTATCTAAAATATTATCAATTTTCCATTTGTGGGTCAATAACTAACTTATAAGTAATATTATAACCCTTTAAGAGTGACAATTTTTTTATCATGGTTAAGGATAAAATTGGTTAATCAAGTGGTAAATTAAAATTATAATGTTTAAAATGACTCCAAAATATATCAAAATTTTATTGGTTTATGGGATTTCAACCCCATACTATATTATACTTAAATACCTATCCTTTTGGAGGAATGTTTTCTAGATAATGAATTTGTGCTATATTTATATTTTAAGAAATTTTATGTGTGACCATCCCCTCTCTTTTTTAAAGGCACAATCTCTTTCTCCTATTCACACCACTTTGAGACTTCTATTTCAACCAAAACCTACCAAATTATCTTATAAATTCCAATATGGACGTTATATAGGTACTGTTATTACCCAAATAGCAACCCTAGGGCCCTTAAAAAGATATCTAAAGAAGTTGTTCCAAATAATAAGTAATTTCCTTAACCGATCGCCTTATTTTAAACTATTCTTTTGACTCATTTAAATATGTTATATTCCACATGAAAAAATAAATTCATAATCTTAAATAAACTTAAATTTTATTATGATTATTAAAAAACATTTATTAACACTATTCTTCATTAAATTGGTGGTGAAATCATCGCTCGTGCATATGTACGGCTTAACATCTCCAATTAGCGATATAATTCATTTTCAATAAATATGTTTCGTTGAAGGTAATTATGAAGGGTGTAAATTTAATATATTATATTTTTGAAATAATTATTCTTAATTAATTATAATATCATTTATACAATATTAGCTTCAAAAATATTTTTAAAAAGATAACATCGGTCGTTCATACGTGGAAACTGCCACCTCAACCAAGAGATAAGATTTTTTTCATTTCCATTTTACATGGGTAATAATATGAATTGGTTTAATGAATATATATGTTTTAGGTGATATAATAATCATTCTATAAAGGTTAATTGGTATTTAAATTTCTTTAATTCCATCCTTAAAAAATTGAGAAAATTTTTCATGCGTATATACTACCTATAGTCTGCGTGAACGATGTAATTCATTTTTCTATCTATAATTTAATAGATGAATATAAAAAAATCTATAATTAATATATATGATATTTATATTTTGATTTAAATTATATATATTATTTTACCATGATCAAATTATGATTACCAAAACCACTGAAACAAAACATGCATGAAAACATAACAGATATCACACGGAACAAATATTTTAATAAATAAATGCTTTTAATAATATATGGTTTGTTATATATATGTATTTTATTATAAACTCTATATATATATATATTAAATCTATATTTATTATAAATTTAGTTCAAATTTTTACAAAGGAAGTCGGACCAAAGTTATTGGATTGTCACCTCACTTTTATTTCTGTGTGACACATAACATAATCACAAAATGTTTCTTTTCTGGGCTGCATAAAACAACTATAAATTTCTTTTGTGATTTTAATTATGAATTTTAATTTTATATTAATATGTATAGACAATTCTTTATTTTATGTTTCTTTTAATTCAAATGTTACTAAAGAGGTATGGGTACTACGTTACAATCTCATTATTTTTGGGATTATTTATGATTAAGTTTTTAATGATGAAATATTATGATATACCTCTGAAGAAACTCATGAATTTCTTAATACTAAAATTATTTCTCTAAAATAATTGTGTTCCTTAATTTTAATCATCTTAAGTACACAAGATACTAAAAATATATTTTTAAGTAAAACCAACTTCACTTATCTCTTCGATCGAAAATCATTCCTCTTCCATGACCATGTTTTCTAAAAAAGGTCATGAAGAATGTTTTTACCATTTTATAATTATTTTTTATTTTCATTTTTACAAATATTTTCTTTTTTGTAATTTTTTTAAAATTAATCTTCTTATTTTTTTCTAAATGAGTTACTTTTTAACTTTTTAACTAAATTATGAAAGGAACATTTTCAAAAATGTAAGGAGCATTTATAAAATTTATCACCATAATGACCACTCAATGTTTTGAATATTCATTTAAATTTTTTATAGTTTCGATTAAAATAAATAAAATTTATTAACATTTGATACATTTTAATATTTTTTATAATTATTTTTAAAGTGAAAAGGGTAGTTTCCCTTGAAAATCTTCCAACTAATCTTTTAAATAAATTTTTCATCTAAGATGACATCCTTTGATGTAACATAAGTTTTACTTAGTATATGATTTAGAAATAAAATTTATATTAATTATTTGGATGTTTTGCTGTTATGAAAACCATATATTTATTAAACTCATTATTTTTACATGGGTTATGCTATGATGAACTGATGAAATTTTCATGAAACTAGTTTCTTTTCTATAGGTTCTACAATGATGAAGTGTTTATGAAACAGATTTATTTTCATGGGTTTGTATATGATGAATGTTTTATGATCTTTTGGAACACAAATGTATTATTTTCATTATGTGATGGTGGTCCCAAAATTATATAGTCCTCCAATTCATTGGGTGATGAAGGATATATCATGGGATAAAAAGGGTTGTAATGGAGAGTGAAAGCAGTTTAGTAAGGGACTCTATCAACTATAATAGTCTTGAGAGTGAACCTTAACTACTATGATTATTTTTAGAGTGAAATAAATCCACTATGGTACTCTTGGAAGTAAACATTGACTACTATGATGGTTTGGGGTGTTAACATAATCCACTATGATATCCCTGAAAGTAATACTTTAATAAAATTGAAATGATTTTCTATGATTATGTATATACCAAAATGTTGAGTCTTGTATAGATTTTAGGCTCTCATGGCTCATGTTTTTTTATTCAATTATGATTCATGTACTATTGACTACCAATATTTGTTCATAACTTAATATCATTATCTATGATATGAAAGATATTATTTTGAAATGTTATACTCTTGTTATAAACCCTTATGATCATTTTATCATCACGTTTACATGGCCCATCCCCCGGGGCCCGTTCTGTGACTACCCCAGGCATGCCTTCCATAGGCCAGGGGCTGGCGACTAGCATTAAAAGGCATATTCCCTGAAATAGGGAAGGCATTGCCTTTATAACCTATAAACACACGCAACAAAGTACACAGCAAGAAATGGACACAAGTAAACTGTATAGTAAAAAGAGTGTGTACAATAAATAAAAAGGGTCCAGAATACAAGCCCAAATGGAAAGTACAAGGAAAACCGGAAAGTTCAAGTAAACTGGATAGCTTTATTGAACACCCACAAAGGATCCTACCTTAATGGTAGGTAAATCTATTGAACGGTCGTCTCAGTGGTACGCCTCGTCTAAGGTCCACCTCTGAGATACCTCCAGTCTCAGTACCTTCGTCCTCAGTCAGCGCTATCTGTCGGCTGCACCAAACACAACAAGGTCTGGGTGTAGCCCGTGCAAGGGTGAGTATAATGATACTCAGTAGGGACCTAGAGACCATCAAGGTCTCACATAATCCTCAATGGATAAACCACAATTCATGAAAACAACTGACAACCATACTTAGGTATATGACCATACATATACCTAAGTTATCAAGTAAACACATCTCAATTAGGAGAAAAAAAGGCCCAACTCATTAGCCCAAATCTCAACTGTTCGCCCATGAAAGTAATACCGTGAAGGTGAGTACCACAAAGTTACCTCACATAGAAGAATACCACAAAGGTATCACCACGTAGGTAAGTACCACAAAGGTACGCTACATAGAAGAACACCACAATGGTGTCACCACGAAGGAAAGGAATTAGCTCACACCAGGTATAACTTAAGTACAGAAGTATATATGATTAGATGTAACTACTTAATCATATTCCTCTGTTAATATGTAGACCCACTTAGGATCCTAGTACATCATCAGACCCACATAGAATCCTAGTACAGCAAACCCACATAGGATCCTAGTACATCGTCAGACCCACACAGGATCCTAGTACAGTAGACCCACATAGGATCCTAGTACATCATCACAACCACACATAATCCTAGTACAGTAGACCCACAAGTATTCCTAGAGTGTATCCTTGTAGTATCCTCAAATACCAACCCACGAAGGATCCATTTCTCATGTTACAGCAAGCTACAGGGTTCCTGCACTATGCTCACTTGATTTATGGAGGGTACGCTCCTCAAGCCACAAGTCGATACCCCAACTGCAAATAATTCTCATGAAGAAGTGTCACAAAGTTCCTCCAGGTAAAAGGGGTCTCAACGTAATAGACAGTGCATCAATCAGACGCCTGGTCTGTAAGTTATTGCCCTTATAGTCTTGAGGGCCCTGTTGGATTCGTGCTCGATCTAACCCGACCGTACCCCAAATTTATCCAAATGTCAAGTACGGTATACCAAAAGGACCATCTCACTCTATGGTTTTCGGTGCCATAAACAGTTCATCAAATGGACACCTGGTTCCAAAGTTATGGAAAAAAGAATGAATATGGGTTGAAGATGGTCTGGGACCAGTCCAACCCAGACGGATCGACCAGACCAGGCCCGACACGGCCCGCGCTGGGCAGTCCGGCCTGGACGGTCGGGCCTGGGCGGCACGGCCTGGCCGCATGCGTGGGGGAGTCGCGCGCCCCCTTCTCCTACTCACCTAACGGCTGAAGCCGTTCGGTCACCAGGCAGCATGTGGGACCCGAGTATCCTTCTCGGTTCAACTCGGCCGCCCGTAATGACCGGCCCCTTTGCCTCCTGATGGCGAGTCGTGCGCCTTCCCTCCACGGCTGGCTGAACACCAGCCATCCTCCCTTCGCCGCCATGGCACAAGCTGTGGTCCTTTCTCACCGGGCAGCGCGAACGTATGTCGCCACCCTATCGTGTTATCGGCCTCCGTTGGCCACCACACTTGCTCTGCTTGGGTCGACGGGCCGCGACCCGTCTCTTCCGGCGTGGTTGCACCGCCGCCATTTTTACGGCCGACCATGGTGCCTGTCACCATATTCAAGTCCCACCGGCACCAATCATCGGCACCGGTCGTCGTCATCCTACATTGTGAAGAACGTAACAAATTAAACACAAAGATTTTTCAGAGTGGTCGGGCCATGTTTGTTTATCCCTCACCCTCCGCTTTAGAGAGGTAGCAAGTGGTTCAAATATATCTTGAATCATGAAGAATTTTCAAGAACGAGAAAGGGGTAAATTCAAAACAACAATCCCTACCTCGAATGTTTAGTTGAAGATCTTTGAGGAGGGAAGGACGTACGTTGGTTCCATTGTCATTGAAGACATCAGTGTCTGTTTCCTCCGTATGGTGCTTCCGATCGAGGCTCGAGGTCAGTTCCTCGTTCTTCTTTGGAGATGGTGCATTCTTCGTTGGAGATGAGTTTCTCCAAAGTTCTCTTAGTTCCTCCCTTTGGCCAACGGTTTCACCCATGCCAAAATGTGGATCCAATAAAATATGGTTTTATCAAGTTAATTTATGTTGGCATCATTAAACAATTTATGAGGAATAATTAAATGGGAGAATAGTTAATGAGGAGTTACATGATTTTCTCCATTAAAGTGGGGTTAGGTTGGTCCCCACCACCTGGGATTTGAATTGGGGGTTTTCTAGCTTGGGTGGTCCCCACCACTAAGCATTCAATTGGGAGGATAGAAATAAAATAATATTTATTCTATATTTTATTTTTATTCCACAAAAATCACAAAAACTAACTTTCACCCTCGACCAACTATCATCAAGGTGAAAGTCCCATTAAGAAAATAATGGTGCTGCGAGTTCAATATTGTCCTCGGGTTTTAATTCTAAGCACCAGTTCAAAAGTCACAAAAACCCGCTCGTACGTTTATTGAACGTACATAAAAAAAAGTTCAGAAATTCATTCTGGGTACACCGGGCTTCAGAATCAAGCATTTTCAATTTTCATGGACCCATAAAATTCCAATATAATTAAAAAAATTACATGGAAATTTCTAGTTCTTTACATTCTCAACACCTTAGGGCTTTGCATCCCCAAAAGCCACATCACAAAAATGGGGGAAACAAGGGGGGTACTGAGCCCGAATTTGAGCTTCCTACTCCCAGGTTCTCTCCTGGACGTTCCTGTGCTGCCAACGTACACACACCAAAGGTATCTATTTCCCACGAAGGACTCTCTCCTGTGGATCCTCAATCTACACTAGAACCTCCGTAAATGTTTCCCCATCATTGATGTCTAGCTCGCTGGGGTCAATGATGTGAGAAGGGTTGTGCATGTATCTCCTCAGCTGGGATAAGTGGAAGACGTCGTGCACCCAATGAAACTGAGGGGGAAGTGCTAGGTGTTAAGCCACCTCGACAACTCTGTTGAGAACCTTGAAGGGTCCGATGAACATCAGAGATAACTTTCCACCCTTGACAAATCTCCACAAACCTCATCAATGTGGGACCTGTAGAAAAAAATGGTCACCATCCTTGAACTTCATAGGTCTCCATCTCTTGTCGGCATAGGACTTATGTCTACTTTGTACAGTCTTCATCCACTCCTAGATTATCTGCTCCTTCTCCATAGTAGCTCGTACCATCTCTAGTCCCACTAGTTCTCACTCCCCTGGGTCAGTCCAACACAAAGGTGATCTCCATGTTCGATCGTACAAAGCCTCGAAAGGTGCCATCCCAATGGTAGAGTGATAGCTATTGTTATATGAAAAATCCATGAATGGAAATTAATCCTCCCAACTAAGATCGAAGTTGGGAACGCAAGCACGTATCATGTCCTCAAGGGTCTGAATAGTCCACCCAGTCTAGCCATCCATCTGAGGATGGAAGGTCGTGCTCAAACGACGTTCTGTCATGAAATAATCCTTCAACCCCTTCCATATCTTGGAAGTGAAATGTGTATCATGATCAGAGATAATCGTCGAGGGTACTCCATATAGCCTCAAAATATTCTGAACATAATGGCGTCCCATACTCTCTACTGAACCCTAATATATGATCAGTAAGAAGTGGGACAACTTGGTGAGTCGGTCGACGATCACCCAGATAGAATCATGACACCTGGATGTACATGGATGTCTGTTTACGAAGTCCATGGATATCTCATCCCACTTCCACTCTGGGATCTTTAAAGGTTGCATGAATCCTGCTGGTACCTGGTTCTCCACCTCCACTTGCTGACAAGTGAGGCACTGAGAGACAAACTCTACTATTGCTTTCTTCCTTCCTGGCCACCAGTGTTGTTTTCGGAGAACCTGGTACATCTTCTCCACTCCTGGATGTAACGCTAGAGGGGATGTGTGGAAGTCCCTCAACACTTCCTCCCAAAGAGACACAGGTACCATAGTACATCCTCTGAAGAGGATGATGTACTCCCCACATTCAAAAAATCCTTCAGGTGCATAACCTATAGATATCTGAGCACGTCGTGCCTCGCTGTCAGCGTCCCCACGCTATGCCTCCTTGACTCATAAAAGAAGTGGAGGAGTGACTATAAGATATTGAAGAAAAGTTGCTCCATCTCGATTTATAAAGGATATATGCAAAGCGTCCAGCTGCTCTGTCATCTCACCTAGAAGCTATATACTAGACCTCATACTGAGTGCATCCGCTACAGCTTTCCCCTTACCAGGAATATAGACAATCTCGAATTCATAGACATGGAGGTACTCAAGCCATCGTCACTGCCTCAGGTTCAGGTCCTTCTGAGAGAAGATATACCTAAAACTCTTGTGATCTGAGTAGACTGTAAAAATCTCTCCCATCATGTAATGTTGCCACATATTCAAAGAGAAGACCACTACTACTAACTCCAGGTCCTAGGTATCATAGTTATCCTCATTCTATCTCAGTTTTCGAGAACCATATGCGATCACTGCTCACTCCTGCACCAGGACACATCTGAGCCCGGTCCCTGATGCGTTGTAGTAGACTACATACCCTAAACCATCCTCCAGTAGCGTCAAGATGGGGCCACCAGTCATCCTCTGCTTCATCTCCTGAAGACTCCACTGGAATCTCTCAAACCAAATGAAGGGTTACCCCTTCTTCGTCAACGCTAATAAATGTACTGAAACTCTGGAGAAATCTAGCACAAACCTTCGGTAGTATCTAGACAAACCCAAGAAACTATGTACCTCCATCACACTCCTGGGTGGCTCCCAAGAAAGTAACACCTCAAACTTCACTGGATCCACCACAACTCTATCCTAAAATATGACGTGTCCCAAAAAGTAAATCTCTCAGATCTAGAACTAGCACTTTGGGAGCCTACCATAAAGTTAGAGCTCTCTAAGTGTGTCATGAACTATCTGCAAATGATAGGCATGCTCTTTCTAAGTCACTGAGTAGACCAAAATTTCGTCGATGAATACAACTAAAAAGTAATCAAGGTAAGGCTGGAAGATATTGTTCATGATTCCCATGAACACACCTGGACCATTGGTCATGACGAATGGCCTGACCAAGAACTCACAATGGTCGTACTAACATCTGAAATATGTCTTCTGCACATCCTCATCTCTCACTTTTAGCTGTTAGTAGCCTGATCTGAGGTCTATCTTCAAGAACCACCGTGCTCCCTTCAGCTAATCAAAGACGTCATCAATCCTTGGAAGTGGGTAATTGTTCTTCATGGTCACCTACTTTAGGTGCCGATAATCAACACAAATCCTCAAGCTCCCATTCGCCTTCTTGGCAATCAAAATTGGGGCTTCCCAAGGAGAAACACTGGGCCGGATGAACCCCTTCCCCTATAAGTCCTCCATCTGTACACGCAGCTCATGAAGCTCCGCAGGAGCCATCCGATATGCTGGTGTAGATATCGGCGTCGTCCTATGGTACAAGTCAGTGTAAAATTACACCTCTCTATGAGGAGGTACACCCAGAACATTGTCATGGAAGAAATCCACATACTTTTCCACCACTACAGGATAACTCGGACTCTCCACATCAACTGCTCTGAGGGTAAGGCTAGAAAACTGATTGTATTCGTCTTTACCCTCCTCTAGGTAAGTCCATCCTATGCTATACAGGCTCCCTTCTCACCGGTGAAGGTAAACCTAGTCCCGTCAGTGCAGAAACACATCACTTTACGCCTAATATAGTCAATATGAGCATGGATTGTTGATAACTATTTCATACCCAAGATGACGTTGTATGTCCTCGACGCCGCTACTTGGAGATCCCAGCCGAAGCTCTCGCCTCCAAGAGTAATCTCACACTACTGGAACCAGTGCATAATTATTGAATCCTCTCTCATAAGAGTCTCTAGATTTAAGGATAAAGCCAATGGATCCGTCAGAATATCTAAGCTCTAAACGAGGGTAGTGGAAACCAAAGAATGATTGGAACATATGTCTTTAAGTACTGCTGCTAAGGTGAATTAGAAACAGATCATACGTCATATCATCTCCAGAGCACCCCGATTGTAGGCCACAGCTTCCTGGAGCTGAGCTCACCCCTCTCCACCTTCTCCCTGTGGTAGGGGTGAACCAGCTTGTGGTGGTGGCTGTAACATCTCTAATGGTCGCTCATCTCAAGATGCATGGACAACTCCTCTGCCACGTCCGCCTACTCCTGGCGGACCTCCTTGGTTGAACCTCTGTCTCTGCTTGGGCAGTCCTTCAATCGTCGGCTGATCATCCGTATGGCTGATCGGGCAGTCTCAAGCCATGTGACCCTTCCCACCACATGTATAACACTGCCTGTTCCTCGCATGATTGGCCTTGTCTCTGGTGCCCCACACAACTGACCCTGAATCCCACGGTCATCCTCCGGTAGGTTTGGTCCTCTTGGACCTTTGTGACATCCGTCTACTGCTATATGCAGAAGACTCTTCTATGTGATGAATAGTGGTGGGTCTCACTGTTGGTGACTGCTCAGCAAGAAAACACTCCACTAAGAGGGCTCGCTCTAACACCCCTGCCTGCATAGGGATCCTGAGTGAGATCATCAAAGCCCTGATCTCCCGCCTGAGTCCCTGCTCGAAGATCCAAGACATGAAGTATATGTCTCGTACCATATCAGTGGATTAGCATGCGACGTCGGTGAACCTCCTTGAGTACGGAGCCACAATCATGCTGCCCTGCTATAGATGAAGAATCTCTTGAATGCGCACTGTGCGAAGGGTCGCTAGGACAAACTCTGCCCGAAACAGGCTCTCGAACTCTGCCGAGAGAAGCATCACCTCATCGTGACCCTGGAGCATCAAGATCCACCATCTGCTTAATGCAGCCTATAAAAGACTGGGGGGAAAGGATCACCATTAGATCAACTGGTGCCCTACTAGTCGGAAGACTCTCACCATGGCATATAGCCAATCCTCAGCTGCCTATGGGTCCATCTCTCCCCTGAACCTGGGTGGCCTCTAGCACTGGAACTCGTGCAACACAATCAAGCGGTATTCACTCTCTACTACTGGGACTGGTGGCATCGGTGGCCCAACGGGTAATGGTACAGCTTGTGCCTCCCCTGGTGCCTCTACTGGAAGAGGTCCCTACACTGAGGCCCCATCACTCGGTGGGCTATCAATGCGTACTAGACCTGGGACCATAGCTGGATGTCTGGATTGAGGCATCCTGAAAAGGAAACAAGTGCGCCATGGTCAATAAGTTATACATGGTGAGATGACTCAAAGAGTTCATAAAGAAAACTCTCTAAAACACACATTCAATCAGTGTTGTCGTGCACTGAGTCCGAAATTAGAAGTCAGGGTCCTGGTGTATGGATTTTTCAGCCACCGCACAAACACTAGATTCCCTAAACCGATTACCACACTCACTAAAAAACACTATTTCTGTTAAAAAATTAGAGTCCAGTGTTCTGCGGTAGAACTGACTCCTCTGATACCAATTTTCCCTGATCCATCCCCTAAGGCTCGTGTCGTGACTACCCCAATCCCACTTTCCATAGGCCAGGGGCTGGCGACTAGCACCGGAAGGTGTATTCCCTAAAACTGGGAAGGCATTGCCTTTTTAACCGGTAAACACACGCAACCAAGCACACAACAAGATACGAACATAGGTAAATTGTACCGTAAAAAGAGTGTGTACAATATGTGAAAAGGGTTCAGAATACAAGCCCAACTGGAAAATAAAAGGAAAACTAGAAATTACAAGTAAACTGGATAGATCTGGTAAACACCTACCAAGGAACCTACCTAAAGGGTAGGTACAGCTCTTGAACAGCCATCTCTGCAGTATTCCTTGTCTAAGGTCCACCTCCGAGCTACCTCCAGCCCCAGTCCCTTCATCCTCAGTTAGTGATGTCCATCGTCTGCACCCAACACAACAAGGTGCGGGAATAACTCTTGCAGGGGTGAGTATAATGATACTCACTAGGGACCCTAAGACCCTCGAAGACTCACAAAATCCACAAAGGCTAAACCACAAATCATGAAACCAACTAACAACCATACATAGGTATATGCCCATACATATACATAAGTTATCAAGTAATCCCATCTCAATCATGAGGAAACACAAGGCCCAACTCATTAACCCAAATCTCACCTATTGCACAAATGAAGGAATACCATGAAGGAAAGTACCACAAATGTACACCACACAGAAGAAAACCACAAAGGTATCACCACATAGGTAAGTACAACAAAGGTGCGCCACATAGAAAAATAACACAAAGGTATCACCACGAAGGAAAGGACTCAGCTCACGCAAGGAATAACTTAAATACAGAAGTGTAGAAGATTATATGTAGCTACTGAATCATCTTACTCTTTTAAGTGGTAGACCCACATAGGATCCAAGTACATCGTCAGACCCACATAGGATCCTAGTACAGCAAACCCACACAGGATCCTAGTACATCGTCAGACTCACACAGGATCCTTGTATAGAAGACCCACACAGGATCCTAGTACATCTTCAGACCCACTCATGATCCTAGTACAGTATACCCACATGGATTCCTACGACGAATCCGTGTAGAATCTTCAAATACAGACCCACAAAGGATTCATTTTTCATGTTACAACCACCTACAGCGTTCCCACACTAATCTTGCTTGATTTCATGAGAGTACGATCCTCAAGCCACAGTTCGATACTCCAACTACCATGAAGTCCCATTAATAATTATCCCAAAGGTCCGCTATGTAAAAGGGGTCTCAATGAAATAGATGGTGCGTCAATCAGATGACGGATCTGTATGTTATTGGCCATTTAGTCCCGAGGGCCCAGTTGGATTCGTGCTCGATCCAAACCGACAGAACCCCAACTTTATCCAAATATCAAGTGGGGTATACCAGAAGGACCATCTTGCTCCAAGGTTTTCAGCACCATGGACGGTTCATCAAACGGATGCCCAGTGCCAAAGTTATGGCCAAAAGAACGAATATGGGTCGAAGTTGTTCTGGGTCTGGTCCAACCTAGTTGGTCCAACCCGACCCAGTTCGGCCTGGCCGCATGCGGGGGGGAGTCACGCACCCCCCGCTCCTACTCACTAAATTTTCAAAGCCGTTCGGTTTCCATGCAGCATGCGGGACCCACTGGTCTTTCTCAATTCAACTTGGTCGGCGCTAATAGTCGGCCCCTTTGCCTCCCTGCGGGTCATCGTGCACCACCCCTCCGTGGATGGCCGAATGCCGGCCACCCTCCCTTCAACGTCATGGAACAAGCTGTGGCCCTTGCTCTCTAGGTTGTATGCATGCGCTATGCCAACCCGTCATGCGGCCGACCTCCACCGGCTGCCACCCTTGCTCTGTCGAGGCCCTTCTCTAGCAGTGCGGTTGTACTGCCACTGTCTTTGCGGCCGGTGACCATTCTCTAGTCCCACCGGTGCCAATTGCCAGAACTGGTTTTCGTCCTCCTCCATTGAGAAGAACACACCAAATTAAACACAAATAATTTGCGGATTGGTCGGGCATTGTTTCTTTATCCTGCACCCTTTGCATTAGACCGGTAGAAAGTGGTTCAAATATTTTTTGAATCGTGAAGAATTTTCAAGAACAGGAAAGGGGTAAATTCTGAACAACAATCCCTACCTTGAAGGTTTAGTTGCAGATCAGTGAGGAGGGAGGGACAAACTTTTTTTTGTTGTCATCAAAGATGTCGAAGATGTCGACGTTCGTTGCCTCTGCAAGGTGCTTCTGATCGAGGTTCGAGGTCGGTTTCTCGTTCTTTGTTGGAGATAGCACGCTCTTCGTTGGAGATGAGATTCTCTAAAGTTCTCTCAATTACTCCCTTTCGCCAATGATTTCTCCCAAGCCAAAATGAGGATCCAATATAATATGTTTTTATCAAGTTAATTTAAGTTAGCATCATTAAACAATTGATGAGGCATAATTAAATGGGAGAATAATTAATGGGGAGTTGAAATGTTTTCCCTATTAAAGTGGAGTTCATGTGGTCTCCACCTCCATGGATTTGAATTGTGGGTTTTCTAGCTCGGTTGATCCCCACCACCGAGCATTCAATTGGGAGGATAAAAATAAAATAAAAATTATTCAATATTTTATTTTTATTCCACAAAAAACACGAAAACTGAATTTCACCCTCGACCAACTGCCGTTGAGGTGAAAGTATCATTAAGAGAATATTAGCATAGTGAGTTCAACAGTGTCCTCGAATTTCAATTCCGAGCACCGGTTCAAAAGTTACAAAAAACATGCTCGTATGTTTACTGAAAATACTTTAAAAAAATTTCAAAAATTCATTTCAGGCACCCCGGGTGTTAGAATCACTCTCCATTAATTTTCGCGTCCTCGTAAAATTCCCATATAATTAAAAAAAGAACATGGAAATTTCTGAGTCTTTACACAAGTGATCATTGAAATATCTCTTTTTTACCCATACATAGAATATAATATCACCCTTTCTTAGGTTTCATTCCCCCAAGTTATATTGAAATTTTTTTAGTATGATATGTCTACGAAGGGTTTTAGTTAACACAGACTAATTGGGAGATGATGTAGTTAATCTGTGAAGTAGTTATTTATGTTTCTAAGATTACAAAGGCACCAGACATATATTATTATAGTATGGTTCATTATTTTATGTAATGAATACTCATTGAATAAGATATGATTTCTATGTATCCAAATCATGGGTCTCTAATGATGGTAATAGAGAGAGGTTTAGTTAACTTTAAGAGACTAGGATGAGAAAATAGTAATGAAACCCCTGGGGATAAGTTTAAGTTTAGTATAACATTATAATGTTTAATTAAAAAAAATGGATAAACATTTTTAAAACAAAGGTTTTATATATTTTAAAGAAGGTGTATTTATTTATAAATCCAATAAATTACTTTTCATGATTATGTTGTTTTCTGCTATGATTAATATATATAACAATATGATTTTTAGTTTTAGTCAATGGTTGGATCCCAGAGAAATCATGTAAATGATGAATGTGATGGAAAATGAAATGGCTCTAATCTTTAGAAACTAAATATTATGGGTTCTACAATTAAAATATTCTTATTATAATTATAAAACATTATAAAGATATGAATCTGGTTGAGCCTCCAAAATGAGAAATTGTGTTAACAACGTTCTGTTCAGTCGATCATGAGGCAATGCATGACTTCTTTTAGCAGGTCTTATAATCTATTTGTTGAGGAGAAATGGATTAGTACCAATGAAAATATATTTTTTATTATCTTTTGCTCATAAAATGAAAATTTTATTTTGGTTTTGTATCACTTTCAGGGTGAATCTAATCAATGGTGGAATCATTTCATGAATATGTGGAAATGTGAACTAATATAATTCATGGAGTGCGATGGGTTTAACATCTTATTTAATTAATATTTATTTTCCTCATATTGTTTGTATAAAAATAAAGAAGGTATTTCTTGAGATGAAATAGAAGGATGATGAATCTGTTGGTAACTATGAGGAAATTATAATGATATTTTATAGGTGCACTTCAAGTATTATCATCTAATCTTAAATTAAGTTTGATCGATTCCTCAATAGATTAAAACCATGTCTCAAAAGTTTTTTCTATAAGAGGATTTAGTATATATGAAGATATAATTTCTTGAACTATCCTGGATAAAAATAGAAGTTGGTGTTACCCATAAATATCATGGTTTCTATAAGAAACAAAAAATATAATTGAAATTAAATCATAAAAATCATAGAGAGAAGAAGATTATCATTCCTTCATGATTGAATTATTGAATAAAACATGGTGGAAATTATCTCAAGGGGACTGATAAATTTTTTTATGTGTGGGATGGAAGTTTAATTTGAAACCAAAAACCCAATTGATGGGAATAAGTTAGATAAATATATAAGAATATAGAAATCTATATAGAATAAACTACCCACATTTCAATGTTTTAAGTATTAGGAGAGTGGTTTTTATGATAACTAGCTCTGAAATAAACAGGTGAATGATGATGATAATCATTATCAACTTCCTGAGATTATATATTAAGGGAAATTTCATGTGATCACTAATTCATATTTGGAGTAAAATAATGAAATGGTGAATGTTACACATACCATCCACTATAGAACTACTAATCTCATATTTTATTCCTGATCTTCCCACTATTTTATATCTAAGGAGTTTTCCAAGTGTATCATAGTACCGAATCAAGGATTATATGTTGACTAAGTATTAAAAACCCATAATGTTATGATGATCAAATCTCATGTCTACGATTCTTCTCTGTTTGATGTTTATGGGAATTTACTTGAGTAAAATATCTTCCTTATTCCTCCAATTAAATGTAATGTCATTTTGTTCATATATTGTCTTTATTTTTAAAAATATCATTTCAATTACTATGTAAGGGAACTTATTTTTCATATTTCAGACAAACCTATGATAATTTATCAGTGCGATGAAAAATATGAAATTCTGGTGGAAATTGCTTTCATTATATGGTTCATGATTCAAAAAAAAGATTTTTTATCTCAAATGGTTGGGGAGAAACTCAATATCAATTATTTTATTATTATTATATGAATTTTTCTCTATGTTCTTCTTAAGTAATTTTCTAGTCTTCCACCACATCGTGAAGTTGAGTTCTCAATAAAACTAGTTCTAAACATATTTCAAAGATTCCATAGAGAATGGACCTAATTGATTTGAAAGAACTGAAAAATTAAATTAAAGATAATATTTAAAAGGGATTAATTAATCCAAGTGTGTCAAATTGTGGTGCACCAATTTTTTTTAATAAGAATGATGGATCAATGCAGATCTGTATTGATTATTGGTTACATAGAAAGATCACAATAAAGAAAAAGTAGCATATACCTTTTATTGAAGAATTTTTTGATCAAATACATGGAGATTAAAAAATATAAGATTTAAATTCATTATAAATATCATCAATTGAGAGGTAAAATGAGGATATACATAAGAAAACCTACTATACAACGTATTGACACTATGAATTTATATTTATTAAATTTGGTTATATAAATTACCAATATATATTCATGGATTTAATGAATAGAATCTTCAGATTTTAGTATGATCAGTTTGTGTTAGTCTTTATAGATGATATTATAATATATTCAAAGAAAATACATATAATTAATATCATTTTATAATTGTTCAAAATAACATGAGGAAGGAAAATTTGCATAAAAAAATTAACAAGTGAGTATTTTGGATTCAAAATGTTTCATTCCTAGGTTATATTGTCTCAATTGAGGGTATATTAGGGGATCCATCAATAACATAAGTTATAAAATTTTGTACCAGATTGACCCTTGTGATAGATATCTATAGTTTTCTAGGTTTTGGATTTATATTATTGAATCTTTTAAATAGTTTATACCAGCTATCTAATCCACTCACAAAGTTTACTCGGAATTGAGCCAAGTTTCTTTAGACTATTCAATGTGAATAAAATTTCAAGAACTAAATAAAGGTTAGTTATCACACCTATTCTTATGTGATCTTATATTATAGAAGGGGTTTTTATTTATAGTGATTCATCTAAGAAGGTTTGGGTTGAATTATAATAAAAAATTATATTGTGGTATCTTATGACAATCACTAATTAAAGGTTCATGGGAAACATAACGCAAACCATGATTTATAGTTAACTATAGTAATTTTTTCATTAAATATATGGATTCATTAAATTTATGGTGAAAGGTGTGATAAATATACTGATAAATAAATTTTAAATTCTATTTTGACATAGAAATAGTTTAATATTCACCAGAGAATATGCTTACAACTAATTAAAGATTTTGAATTCTGAATACATTACCCCCCTAGGAAAGAGAACAAGGTGAAAGATTCTCTATGTCGAAAGGATACTCATAGAATATCTATGATGTTGATAAAAATGATCCATCATTTCTAGATTTTTAAAGGATAAATCTAGAAATTTGGGATGAAGGAGAAAATATGAATCTTTCTCAAATGATTTTTTAGAAATATATCCATGTGAGTATTAAATAGGTGTATAAGGAATGTGTAGAACTATAGAATAAGGTTATAAAAGCTTGTAACTTCAAATATTTTTTGATATTATTATATGGTTCAAGCACCATGTATGTTTCAAATTAATACTAGTTTGAAGGATTTGTTAGATGAGAATTGCAGTTTATCGTTCTTTATTCATACTAGAAGTACAATGATATATAAATACCTGGAAGATTATATTTGGGGGGGTTTAATAAATAAATATATTAAAAAATAAATATCTTAGTTCGTGGTATAAAATAATGTTAATGCTGAGAAAAAATTTCTAAGTGGATTTTAAAACCATTTCCCACACCAAAATAGAAATGTGAAAAAGTCACCATGGATTTTCTCATTAAAATCCCCAAAACATCTAAGTGGAATAATTACATTTGGGATTTATTCTATCACCTTAGGAAGTCATCACACTTAATTGTCATTATATGAGGATTATCTCTTGATCATATTTCATGGATATATAATAAAGAGTTGGTAAGGTTTCAAGGAGTACCACATATTATTATATCTAATTGGGATTTGAGGTTTACCTCTCTATTTTTTAAAAGTATTAAATATGATATGTACATATATATATATATATATCAGAACTTATTATCATACTAAGATTGATAGTCAATACAATAGAACCAATCAACCCCAAGAGGATATATTGAGATCTTGTACTCTTGATTATGAAGTTAGTTGGGATCAACAGCTTCCTCTGGCCATGTTTTCTTTCAACAGTAACATTCACTCGAGAATTCATATGGCTCTTTATGAATCCCTATATGGAAAAAATTATAGAACTATAATTTTCTGGGATGGAGTTGTAGAAATAAATTTATTGGGACCTGATCCAGTTTATGGAATGGTAGAGAAATTTAGACATATTCAACAAAATATCAAGGCAACTCAAAGTTGATAAAAATTTTATACTGAAATTAATTAGCATGATATAAAATTTAAAATTAATGAGAATGTTTTTCTATGAATTTATGGATTGGGAATAAAGGAAATATATTCCCTTGGTATATTGACCCTTTCTAAATTCTTGATTGAGTATGAATGGTAGCTTATCACTTGGTTTTTCCTTCAAACCTCTCCAAAGTTCAGCATATGTTCCATGTATCTCTTCTAATGAAGTATATACCTGATCATTAACATGTAATAAATTCATACGTTATACCATTAAAGTAAGAAATTTATAATGATGAACAACCCGTAGAAATCATGTATTATAGAGTTAAAGTGAAATGAAATTATACTACTCGTCTGGTTAAAGGTCTCTATAGAAATCATAAATTTGAAGAAGTTACTTGGAAACCCGATGATGTTGTTAGTCAGAGAGAGTATCTCATTAGGTTGTGAATTGAGTAACCAATAAAAAAATGTCTTAATAACTTGTTAAAACAAAATCCCCCAAATAATTTTAATAAGGCTAATTTAACAAAATAGGTAATTGATATAATAATTTTCCTTTTAAAATAATTATCAAATATTTATTAAGTCTTGGAAAAATAAATATATAATATTTCTTTAACCATTGAAATTAATTATCTCAATCAAAAACCATTATAAACACTAATTAAGTTTAAAAATCACAGTATATATTTTGGACATAGTTTATTGAAATTTTAGTTTTAAATCATAGAAATGAAACAAACATAACACACAAAAGAAATGAATACGAGAGGTTCGATATCAAGCTGAGACATAGTCCTCTCCACATAGAAATCACCTATTTCCAAAAAGTTTATATAAAATAAACATTGATCCACAATTTGGAACTGGTATACAATGGAACAAAAAATTTCCACATCAAAATGGGACCTATTACATAATAATAATTGAAAAAAAGATTAAAAAAACGACACGTGGAGCTATACCACAGCACATGGGGTGACAGGTAAAAGAGTTTTTGAAAATATATCTATGTATCTTCCATTTTAAATAAGGAGACAGTGTGTTTGTATAAATTCAAATATTAAACACACTACTCATAATGTAATGTTAAATAATAAAATATATGAATAAAAGGTGTGTAAATATCATTTTTCTTTGTATGATATGATCTTTAGGTCATGACTCCTTGAATATAGTTTGAAATGAAGCTTATTTCTGGTTATTTATATTTTTGGAAGAACTAAGTGTTGTGAACTTCTGTTCTGATTGTATGATCTTAGTTTTTGTTATGCTTCACCCTTATAGTCATATCCATTTAAGGTTCATCATGTAGGAACTCTTGAGGTTCTTGCAATAAGTTTCATCTCTCGTGAACATGAATTGTATGTCGGGGCATATACACTCTATATAAACCAATTCGCATGGGGGAGTCTATGTAAACATTTAATAGTATCAATGAAAGGGAACCATCTAGTTCTTTTTAACCTCTTACTATAAATATGTCTTGAACTTTAATGCCTTTCTGTAATAGTTAATACACAATCATTTAAATATGTTTCATCGTGAAATTTCACATTACATACCATAGAATTTTTTATTCAAAATAAAATACAGAATAATGGTGGTAGTGAGTCTTTATATTGGTTCCTCTTTATATAGGTGTCTATGTTTGGTGGTTAGACATAGGCAATGTCATAATCTAGGGGTGAATCAGTCTATTGGTGTGTTGGGGTAGTACTGTGTTAGGCTGGCGATGACGGTTTCTGATACTTTTCCAAATTTCCATTTCGGTGGAGACTCCACTCTAACGGTAAGGGTTTTAAACACTTTTTAAAATTTCTAGTCCAATGGTTACTCATCCTATAGTGGTAATTCATTTAATAATTTTCCAAATTTATGTTCTATCAGTGAGACATAGGTGACTATGAGTGTTTCCAGCACATCAAAATTTCTATGTTGGTGGAGAGACGTTGCAAGTAGTGACTCAAAATTTGTTAAATTTTCGAATTAATGGTGAGTTGTCCTATGGTGGTGAGTCCTTCTATAAATTTCCAAATTTGTATTCTCACAATGAGATATATCCAAAGGTGAGTGTTTCCAACATTGAAAAATTTTTATGCTGGCGGTGAGACATTGTTTGATGGTGAAACTTTGATATTAGTGAGACTTCCTTGGTGGTGACTCAACCTCAATTGGGATTCATACTTGCTAAATTTCACCAATATTCATTATAATGTAAAATGATACCATAAAATAAATATCTCAATAATGACATAACAAACAACTTTTGGGGATCATTAAAACTATGTTTTGAACAATATCCCACTTTTTGATGATCCCAAATCATGGAATTTTATATACTTGTAATAAAAATTAAATCAAGATATTGTTGACATATAGTACTAGAGGTAAATAAATAACCCATGGTGTTAAAATAATTAGACAAAAAACAATATAAAACGAAAAAAAGAATATTTAAATGGATATAATTATGGATCATAGGAACATTATATTATCAAAGTAATACTAAAATATAAATAACATACATAGAATCTTATCCTCCTTTTGGAATTATATAAAGTAAAAATAAAACAATAAATGAATAGAAATGAAATGTATATAAACATACTAATAATAATCAAGTAATTTTCATTAAAATTACACCCAAAATGTCTCAATAAAAATTTACACAAAAGAATCCCATCAAAGGAAAAAAATTATAATGATCAACACTTATTAGACTGGGTAGAATGACCCAAAGGAGATTTTCCTATTTCCTTTCCTAAAGAAGAAGATGAAGCAACTTAGGTTTAGGTGATAGAAGAAATATCTATAGGAACAATAGTCAATGTATGTGGATCTTTGATGAGGATTGGTCTAAGGTGTTGAATGAATTGTTTGGAGAAAGAAAAAAGGTTTGTAAACTGGCTGGGAAAGGTTCATGCGGATTTCTTGTCAAACCAGGCCTAAATTATGATATAGTAGTTATAGGATGGGTAAAATAATCTGAAAACAGATAGACTTGTGAGCCACAATAGTTTTTCTATGAACATGAATAAATGGTTTCCTAATATTTATGAAATACATGATTATAGAACCACATATCTCTGTTACACTGAATAAATTTTGCATCTATTCCACAAACCTCTGAAGAAACGGAGTTAATACCTTCAACTGGTTGACTTTCTCCTTAAATTATTGACTCATCAGAGGAATTCCCAGATTTTCTGTTAGATACTTTAAATGAGAAATCAACTCATGATTATAGTAAATCATTTATATATTATACATGATGGATTTAGTTATGGTCTCTCTATCAACTTTAATATCCTTCATATTCTCCCCGGTCATCATGTGAGCATGTTTATTGTTATGTTCAATCTTCTTCAAAGGTGCCTCAAGTATGGAAGGTGTAACACTAGAAAGATTAATTATTTCTTCTCCTACAACAAATCTAATCAAGTATATATCAAGATTGGGAGGTGGAGCAGTATAGGTGGAATAAACTGAAGTAAGATTCTCTACTTTCTCAATTATGGCATCCATAATAGCTGCAAAGGATGAATACATACCTTCCATGAAAGATTTCATAGACACCAACTCACTAAAAATTATTCTTTTCAAGGAAAAAGCATGTGCATTATGAACTTAGAAATCATTATCCATTCTCCATCAAGCTATTGTATAATTGGTTTTCGAACAATTCCATCTACCGTCAACACATTAAGGGAATATTATTGACAAAATCATCACTATCATGTGGAATCAGTCCTTGGAATTCATTTTCTAATCCCTCATATGTTGTTCAAAGACAAACATCCCACTATCTCAACAAAAAAACGACCTTTGTGGATTTTTTCAAGTTCACACTGAGTATTCATTATCATCGAAGCTATACTCAATGAACTGGTAAAACGTGTATACTATCCTAGGTGAGAAATTTATATAGTTAGAAGAGAACTAATCCAACCATGCTTGATTATTTATAACTTCAATGACTAAATATTTACTTAAAAGAAGAAACTCTAGTTGAACTTATTTATCTGGAATGATTACTCATTTTCCTAGCTTGGGATTTTGAGAATTTAATGCATCAACTAAAAGGATCGTCTCACCCTTATGTTTCAAAATAGGACATGATGCGTCCATATAAAAATATAATAGTTAATTCACTCTAGAAATGGAGATAATTCTATTGGGTTTTATCGATAGCGAAGGAAGGCAAAATGTCGGGAGGTAAAGGGTCGCAACAGGTTTGGCATGAGAAAATGAGTCCATTCAAATTAAAAAAATGTGTCATTTTATATAATTTGGGATACAGGTATGCAAACAAATTAGACTCAATATAAAATTTCAAAATCTAAACTTGGAATAAAATCTTAATATAATTAAATATTAAATTAACTGTACAGAAAATAAAATAGTGGTTTAAAACATAACAATATGAAAAATAGATAAAGGCATGAGATAATTTCTAATGGTGAGTAAAAACAAAAAGCTGACAAGCTCTCAATAGTGATAAATAATAATGGTGAGAAATCTATAGTGGTGATAAATCACAATGGTGATAAATCTTCAGTGGTGAGAAATCACAATGGTGTGAAATCCACAATGGTGAAAATCTATTACTGTGAGAAATCAACAACAGTGAGTCCCAAAAAATTAAACATAGTCAAAATTTATTATACCAAACTCATGTATGATGTTATTTATTCTCTAAAAATTTAATTTATTAGAAAATATATTATCATTGTAATTTTATGTACTAATGTATTCAAGAGTGATATCACCCTTTCCAAAATAATCTCCTAAAAAATTATGTCGTATATCAACATGTTTTGTTATAGAATGTGACATAGGTTTTTTTGGGAATATTAATAGCACTTTTATTATCAAAATTTATAGGTAAATGTTATAATTGATATCCATATTCTAATAATGCGCTTTTCATCCACAAAATTTGGGCACCACAGCTACCAATGGCTATGTATTCTGCTTTAGAAGTAGATAGCAAAACAGAATTCTATTTCTTACTACACCAAGATACAGTTGACTTTACTAAAAGATTAAATGTTATAGAGGAACTTTTTCTATATAAATTCCATCCTCCAAAATCATAATTTTAATAACTGAATAAATAAAATGCTTTTTTATTGGGTAAAATAGTCCTAAATTGTTAGTATATTTGAGGTAGTTGAAATTTTTTTCTAAAAAATCAAGTGTGACTCGTTTGTATTTTGTTTAAAATGATCATACATACACAAAGTAAATTTAATATATAATCATCTATAACTTCATTAAATAATACATCCAATCATTCCACTATAAATTGTTTGTTCCACTGTCTTCTAATATTTATCAAGATCCAACATAAAGGTGGTCCTCATATGAGTGTCACTACTCGTAGTGTTATCCAATTTAAAATGTTTTAAAATATCATTAGTATATTCACTTTATTTAAAATAATTTTTTATTTATTTTAAAAAATATTAAACCCATGAAAGAATTTCCATTAACCCATTGAACTTATTTCAAATACATTTTTTTAGTTTTTATAAATTCGTACGTAAAGAATGTTTTTTAAGATCCAAAAATAATATCATCTACATAAATATTTATAATTAAAACATCTTTTTAAAAAAATTATAAAAATTTTGGGATCAGCTATTCCATTTGAAAAACATTTTGAAATAAGAAATGATATGATCTTATCATACCACACTCTAGTATCATATTTCAAACCATAAAAATATTTTGTTAATTTGAAAAAATTATTTGGAAAATGTGGATTTTTAAAAATAGGGTGTTGTTCAATAAAAATATTGTCAATTATATACCCATTTAGGAATGCACTCTTGACATCCATTTTATGAAGTTTGAAATCTAAATTTGTTTCATAGGAATTAATTATTCTAATGGATTCAAATATGGATACTAATGTAATTTTCTCTTTATAATGTATTCTTCTTGTTGATTATACCCATGTGCAACTAGTCTAGACTTATTTCTTACTCTCATGACCGATTCATCAACCTTGTTTTAAACACCCATTTAGTTCCTATATTTAATAAGTTTTGGTCATGCCCACAAGTTCCCATAAATGTTTTTCAAAATTAATTTAGTTATTATTTAATAACCATTACCCATAATTCATCATTAATTGCATCATTGATGTTCTTTGGTTTAATATGTGATAAAAATGCATGATGTTTAACCTTGTTTCTAAGATAGGATCTAGTCTATTTACCGCTACTGGGTCACCAACTATATCATCTAGAGGATGGTACTTAAGGGTCCAAACATCTCTATAAAATGATGGGTTTGTCACCTCATGATTCTCTATAGGTTCCGGTTCATGATCTGGAAATTCTTTAGAACTGGATGGCTTTTCTTTTTATTTTGAAGAAAAATCAGAGGGTTTTGAAATTTAGTTCAAATAATTGCAATAATACTCAAGGTTCTATATTGAAGTTTTAGGATCATGTTAATATATCTCATTGAATTTTACATGAACAGAATCTTCCACAGTCTTGGTCCTTTAATTAAAATATCTATTATATTTTCTAGTTGTTGAATAACCCAAGAAAATTCATTCATCACTTGTGGAAACAACTTTATAAAGATTTTCCTTAGTGTTAAGAATAATAAATTTATAACTTTATAACTATGAAATATAAAATAATTACCCGTCGTTTTTATATTATCCCAAATCTCATAATGGGCCTTCTTTAAGATGGGTTAAATTAAAACTCAATTTATTATGTAACAGGTCATATTCATAGATTATTCCCAAAAGTATAATGGTAAGTCATATTCATTTAGCATAGTTTGGGATATGTCTGGCAGTGTTCCATTCCATCTTTATATAACTCCATTCAATTCAGGGTTCCTAGGAGTAGAGAAGTTATGACTATAGACATTTTGTGAGAAAAAAGGATTCAAAGTCTTTATTTTAAAACTTATGGTGATGGTCACATCATAATGTCTTAATTCAAAGTCCATTTATGTTTTATATAGTTCAATCACATTACATAAAAAAAGAACAAGATTAACTCTTGTGAGATAAAAAGAATACCCATGTATACCTAAAAATTCATCTCCAAATATATGATCATAATGCTTCCCATTTACACTAGAAACTCTAGGTGGTATAAATAAGTCAATATAATCAAAATCAATATGTTTACAAGTTGAAACATATTTCTATAATTTAAAATAAATCTTTTATTGTTTCCATTTTTGATAGGGGTTACAGACTTTGTCATCTGGGAAATCATGTTTTGGTATATCCTTGACTAAAACATTAAAAATAATATTCATAAGTGATTAAATATTATAGTATATTATTCTTCTATTCCAAATCCAATATTCTTTATGAAGGGAACTCAAGCATGAAACATTTGGAGAAATTAATGTATTTATATCAAACAAATAAACATTTTCATTCTTTAAAGTAGTATAAACTAATGAATATTTAGAATAAAAAACATTACATGAATTATTATCAAATTTAAAATGAAATCCAAAATCACATTATTGTGAGATGCTAAGAAAATTATACTCCAAAGCATCAACAAATAGTACTCTAGCAATTAAAATAGAATTAGTGTTATTTATTTTTCCGAGACCAATGATTTTCCCTTCATCATTGTCACCAAAGGTTAAATGATCACCATGAACCTCTATTAGGCTCTAGAAACATGATAATTATCCTATTATATTCCTTTAAAATCCATTTTCCAAGTACCATATACTTCTACAGGATTTATTCAAGAGGAATTACTATAAAACAATTATATAGGGAATGATTCTGGTGCCCAACTTTTCCTAGTTCTAAAAGTGTTAGTAGTTAGGGATTTAGGAACCCACATTTGTTTAATATGTATCTTATTAAAAAAATTAAGATTTTTGGAATAAATATTTTTTTGGTCTATTAGAAAAATAATTGGTAGTAGAACTTTTAGAATTATATTTAAATTATAAATGTTCTCTTAATTATTATTCTCTATCCATGTTGATATCCTAGACTTATAACATACTTTCAAGCAATATTGTTTCCTAATATTTGAGTCAATGTTTCCCTACCATTTGTAAATATTTTCAAATCATTCTTTAGTTGTTCATTTTAATGATTATGCTCAGTACTATCTTTTAACAACTAAGCATTTTATTCTTTCTCTACAAAAAATCAAATTTAGTATTAGCAGATAAAGCATGTTGTTTCATAATAACATTATATTTACCTTTATGTTCATTGAAAGTTTCATCAAGCATATTAAAATACTAAAATATTTCTTATTTATTCATATCATCATAATTTTTCATTTTTAGAATAGTCATAAATAAGAACAGAAGATATAGATGGTACCTTAGAGAAATTACTCATGAAGCACGTGTTAGTTCTGTAAGACATCTCTTTAGGAGTAGAGTCTGAGTCACTCAAGTTATCCTCATGGGCACTCCATGTTTCTTTAAGGGACTTATTTAATTACTAACGTTTTCCTCATATTACTTTTTTTATTTTAATATCAGATAGACTTATTTTAGATGTAATTGTTTCTTGAATTCCTAGAATTTATCTCATTTTTATTATCATCCCTTTTCTAATATTTTATCCAGTTGCTTTTACTGCCATACTTTCTTTTATAACTAGGATGTATGAAAAATTACTTCTTCTCATAGAAATTTTTAAATCTTTTGGATGGATTGTCTATCTCTAATTCATTGTTAGGGGGTGAATCACTATCACTAGAACTCTCAGTTTGTATCTTTTTCTTTTCCTTTACCTTTTTATTTTCCTTTTCATGAATCTAGTAGACTTGAAAGCTACTAGATTTTTTTGGGTTCATCATTCTCTTCTATATTGAAATCTAGTTATTCTTCACACATCATTAACTTAACAATTATCTCCTTAAATATAAATTTTATAATACCCCAAGACTCTCATATTGATACTGACATCCCTCTCCATCTTTTAGGAATACATCTGAGTAGTCTCACAATCTAGTCCTTATCAGACACTATATTTCCCATGAATCTCATAGTGTTCACTATTACGCTGAATGTAAGATATATATCAAAAATTAATTCACCATTATTCATCTTAAAATTATCAAACATAATATTATATTTTTCAATCTCATTTATTTGGTATTGGTAGTTATTTCATGAGGAACAGCTAACGTGTCCCAAATTTCAAAGCTTATTTTACTAGTAAAAATTATATTAAATTCCTCATCTCCAATGGTACAATACAGGGAAATCATATATTTTAATTATTATTATTGGTTAGTTTTCTAGCATTATTACAACTACTTATAACATTATTATGTAACCCATACTTATC
Source organism: Viscum album (assembly GCA_963277665.1). Taxonomy (NCBI): domain Eukaryota; kingdom Viridiplantae; phylum Streptophyta; class Magnoliopsida; order Santalales; family Viscaceae; genus Viscum; species Viscum album. The sequence continues at coordinate 970,081 of OY728148.1, read as the reverse complement.
CTCAACATAATGGAAAATATTAAAACCCATACTTTCAAAATGAGATTATATTTTCATCTTCCACTGTGCATAATTATTTAGATTGAAAGGGAATGTTTTTTAATATCATAACCATATTTTATATTATACATATTGATAAAAAAATATATAATTAAAAAATATTTAATATCATTAATGAACAACTAACATCACGACTGAAAAAGTTTTTAAAAACATTAATACAAAACCATAATCCCTCGAAACCAAATTTTCTTCAAAGTGAGTATCTCAAGAGAGGGGTGAATTGAGACCCCAAAAAATATTATTATTAAAAATAAATTAAAATAAAAACCCAAAAATAATTTTAATATATCCCAGTTAACCAAAATATCCAATCAATATAACACCTGGCATTTGAAAATAATTCTCAAAGATTGATTAGGTCTTGGTTAAAAAAAATATAACATTACATTAAACTTTGAAATCAATTTTCTCAATAACAAACTTATATAAACACTAATTAAGTTTAACTATAAAAGTATTAATTTGGTTTAATTTTTATTAAAAATTCAATTTTTGTGCATAGAAATGAAATGAGAAAAACACACAACTAAAAATAATATACTAGGTTTAGTATAAAGCATAGAATTAAACCTATCCACCTGTAAATCACATTCTATCAAGAAGTTTATATAAAATAAACATTAATCTACATCCTGGATCAGGTATACAATAACACAATAGTAGTTCGGGCTATGCAGAGAAATCTTCTACAGTAATCATAGGAAAGCAGGTCACACAATGACCATTAACACAACACATGGGAATATAGGTACAAGATTGTTTGAGAAGATATATTTTTATCTTCCATTTAAAATCTAGATAAATGTGTTCGTATAAATATAGAGTATACAGACTACTTTAATGTATTTATAAATTGAGAAACAGTGAAATTGAAGGTGGAAAATGATTGGGTTTCTCTGTATGATATGATCTGTAGCTCCTGACTCCATGAATGTAGTTTGAAGCGAGGCTCAAGTTGAGTTTCTAATATTTTTAGTAGAACAGAGTGTTGTAAACTCCTTTTATTTTGACTGTAGGATCTAAATGTACGTAATGTTTTACTCTCACAGTCATGTGCCATCAAGTTTTATCATGTACGAACTCTTTAGGTTCTTTTAATAAGTTTTTTCACTCGTGTATGTGAATTTTATGTCTGGGTGTTGCACTAAATCTAAACTACCTTTAACAACGTATTCTTATTTAAATTTTGAAAGAAATTAGTAATGTGAATCATCTAGATCCTTAGCACTTCATACTTAAAATCTAATATGAACATTAATTTCATTCTACAATAGTTAATACACAATCATTAAATTATGTTTCAACATTAAGTTTGATACTAAATCCATTAGAATTATTTAATTCAAATTAATAAAAAGAATAATTGTGGAATTGATTCTTTATAAGGTAGAGTGTTCTAGTAGTCTCTATGTTGAGAATTGAGGAACATGTGGTGTCTTGATCTGGAGGTGACCCAAATACTTGTTTTTTGTTAGGCCAATACTGTTTCTGGCTGGCGGTGATTATTTTTGATACTTTTCCAAATTTCCATTCTAGTGGTCACTTCACTCTGATGGTAGGTGTGTTCTTCACTTTTTCAAATTTTTACTCCAAAGATGAGTCTTCCATTGGATGTGAGTCATTCCATACTTCACCAAATTTATTTTCTTGTAGTGAGACATAGTTGATGATGAGTGTTTCCAACACAACTAAATATCTATACTGGCGGTGATAAATTGCAAGTGGGGACTCATACTTTGTCAAAAAATTTTATTGATGGTGAGTTTACCTCTAGAGGTGAGTCATTCCATACATTACCAAATTTATGATTTGGTGGTGACATATAGTTAAATGTTAGTGTTTCCAACAAAGAAAAATTTCTATATTGGGGGTGAGATATTGTCTAACGGCGATACTTTTTTGATGGTGTGACATCCTCAGTGGAAACTCAACCACAATAGTGAGTCATCCTTATCCAAATTTCTCCAAGATTCTTTATAATTTCAAATTCTACCCCAAATAATAAATCTTATTAATGACATAACTAACATGATTTAGTGATAATTAAAATAAGGGTGCCACTAGATGTAATGAAATAGAGATATCCTCCTTTTTTGTATTTGAGTGTTAAATTTCAAGGTAAAATCATTTAAATGGTGGAATAATGTAACACCATTATATTTTAGAATTTTTTTTAAAATAATTTTATTTCATAGATAGATTGTGTTACATGTAACACCGATTTTAGATAAATCAGGATAAAATATTAAAATGTTATTATGTTACAATTATCACCTAGCCATTGGATTATAGTGTGAGAATTAGACAAAATAAATTATGAAAAATTTATCGTTCAAATATGTGAAAAATTAATTCACTGGTTATCAATTGATTAGAAAGAAAAAATAAAATCATCGGAATATAAAAGTGATATTTATATAAAAAACTATATTTACATCCACAATGTTTTTGTATATTAATAAATTTAATTATTCACTTTTTCTGAATTTTTTTAAATAAATTCATATATTATATATTCAATATATTATTTTAACATTAATTTAATATTTTTCAATGAAACAAATATGAATAAATCCGGTTTTATGCTTAAAAATGTATTTTTTAATTGATTTTCAACCCATTTTAGGAATTAATATTAAAATTGACTTCTACGAACTATAGAAATTGAATTTAAAAAAAATGGATTCCATATTTGGAATCTAGAATTCTGAATTTGGTAAATAGTTCCCTTTTATTTTTCGGCATTATAAATAGTAAATGTGGAAACATTTATCACCTCAGTAAAGGATAAATTGGTTTAATAAAGATTAAAACCAAGTGATAAGGCCATAAGTTTTCATACTAACTTTTATTGGGTGAATTTATTTAATAATTATCACCTTATTCTTGAAATTTATTTGTTTAGTGAACACATTTCTATAAAATGATTTATATAATATTTAAAGCAATGAAAGATACCGAAGGTCACTCTCCTAGTTTTAAATATCTATTTGGAGTTAAAATTGAGAAAAGGGAAAATTAGGAACAAATATAAAAGTTTATTTTGATAATAATGAAATTCTCTTCATTATATAAATTTATTTCAAATTTTTTGTAACTATATAATTACTTTAAATACTTATGAAACATTGACACATTATTTCCTAAATTTGTATAATAATAAAATAAATAATTTAAAAAATGTAAAAAGTTATATTATTTTATTGATTTAAAGTTTTTCAGGGATTTTTTAAGAAAAATAATATATTAGTAATTTTTTAAAGGATTATATCAAAATTTCAACATTTTCTTTATGCTTTTTATCAAAAATTGAATAGATAGTGTCAAAAATGGCATTAATGATATTTTACAAACATAAGATATCATAAATTTGTCTATAAATCATACAAATATATAAACATGAGAAGGTGGATAATATATGGTCATAATGTCTATCTCTTGGACAATTATGAATCAATAGTTACCTTATAAGTAAAATAATAACCCATTTCAAGTGAAAACCTTGTTAAAGTGGCTACGGTTGAAATTGTTTAACGATGTGGTTAATCAAAAATATAAGGTTTAAAATGAAACCCAAACCACTAAAAATTTTATATTCTGATGGTGTTTTAACCCCATATTATCCAAAATTATAATACCTAAGATTTTGGATTCTTTTGGGCTATATATATATTATTCTTTTATGAAATTCCAAGAGTATACCTCCCCTCAAATATAAAAGGGCATCTCTCTTTTCCCTTCTCCACACCACTTTGAGCCTTATATCTTTAAAAAATCCTACTAAATTCTATTATCCACTTCCCCATACAAATAATATATGTTTTTTTTATTTCCAATATATTGACCCTTAAGCCATTAAGTGGAGGTCTAAAGGATTTGTTTTGAAGAATAGATAACCACCTCAGCATAATAATTTATTTTAATTAATCTATTAACACCTATAAATATATTATATTACATATTAAATGATAATTTTAGTATCTTAAATATGATAAGATTTTATCATTATTATAAAACCACCTTTATTCACATTTTTATCTATCAAATGGGAGGTTAAATTATCGTTTCTACGTACGTACGTCCTGTCGAATCCTTGTAGCGATTTAATTAATTTTCCAAAACCATTGTTCATTAAAGGTTATTATAAAGGTTCTATAGTTTATTTATTATATTTGTTTTAAAAATATTCTTCTAGAAATATAATACCATATCTAAATTATTACCTTTAAAATCATTGGGAAATAATAGTGTCACTTGTGTGTACATGCGGACTACCACCTCCGTGAACTGATATGCTATTTTTCATTTTTCTTTTACTTTGATGGTTAAAAGTATGTATTTCAATAAAAATATTATATATATGATATAATAATGATTCTTTAAATCTGAATTATTATTTTCCTTTCTTTCTTTCCATTAATCTAAAACTGAAATCTGTGTTCATTCATATGTATAGACCATTGTCTCCAGGAATGGTGTAATTCATTTTTCTATATACTATTTTTTTAATGACTACAAAAATGTATATAATGAAAATAAAAATTATAATATCATTATTATAATTCCTTATATTCTTTAAGTAGGATAATATTTAAAGGAAAAAAGATCACGGAACCAAAACATCCATGAAAAATGAAGTAGATATCACCTGAAACACTGATTATAATAAAAATTTGTTAATATTTGGGTGATAAAAGGTTTAGCTAAATAGTATATGGTATGATATATATGATTATGGTTATATATTATATTTATAATAAATCAGTGTTTATTATTCATGTGGTTCAATCATGTATGAATAGAGTCAAACCTAACGTAATGGACTTTTTTCTCACTTTTACCTTTGTGAGGCACCCATATTCCCCACTTATTTTTTTATGTTCCGAATATACTACTCCTGAATGTATTTTATTATAATTTTTATTAAATTTAAGGGTATTTACATGTACATAAAATATTATTTCATTCATGGGTCCTCTGATTCAAATGTTACCGAAGTATTAAGTGTGTTATTTTAAATTTTTTTTATTTTTTTGGATTGTTTATGATTATGTTTCTGATAATGAAATCAAATAATAAACCTCAAAATAAACTCTTAAATTTTCTTATAATATTTTTATTTATTTAAAATGTATTTCTCCATTTCATTTTCAATAGCCTTTATACTTAAGAGACCTAAAATATTTTTGTAAGGAAAACCTACATTATTTCTCTTTTCGGACGAAAATCAATTTTCTTCCCTATCCATGTCTTCTAAAAAGTATTTTCAAAAATGTTTTTAGTGTTCTCCAATTATATTTGAAATTAATTATTAACCATTATTACTTTTTAAAAAAAAATTAAAATGAATCTTCTTGTCCTATTCTGAATGAGGTTCTTTTTACTTTTTTACTTTTTTACAAAACTATAAAAGGAATATCTTTTTAATGTATAAAACATGAATGGAATTTCATAACATAATGGCCACTCAATACATTAAAGCTTACTCTACATGTTTTCAATATTATTTTTAAATAAATGTTTTCCCTAATATTTTTTAAATTTTTAGATTTTAACTATGTGATTTCAAATATATAAGTTAATGTTCCCCAGGAAATGATCCAACTAATCTATTAAAGAGATTTTTTTATCTATGATGACATCCTTTAATGTTACTTATGACTTAGTGGGGACATGATCCAATGATACTATCCTTATTATTTATCTAGTGGGTTTATTATTATGATGATAATATTTTTATTAAAATTATTCCTTTTCAATGTGTTATTCTATGACAAAATGATGAAATGATCATGAAACACATTTCTTTTCTATAGGTTATGCTATGATGAAATTATTATTAAACCCATTTCCATTCATTGGATTGCATATCATGAATGTTTTATGATCTTATGGAACACATATTTATGATTTTAATTATATGATGGGTGGGCCCAAAATTATATATCCCTTTGGTGCATTGGATAAATATGGATTTCTCAGGGTATAAACAGTACAAGAATAGAGGTTGAACCCATATCTGTAAGGGACTCTATCCACTTTGATAGTCTGGGAGAGAACATTTACAACTAAGATTGTATGGGAGTGTATCCAATCCATTACTGTAGTATTTATAGAAAACCACGACTACTACCATGGTTTGGGGATTGACCTTATCCACTTTAATAGTCTTAGTTGTGATCCTAGACTACTAATAAAATAATTATTTATTCGTAATATTATGCGATAATTCCATGTATTATACCAATGTTTTTCTCCCATGGCTCATGTTATTTGATTTATCTTTTATTCATATATTATTAAATTCCAATAATTATTCCAAGACTCAATATTATTACCTATGATATTCGTGATATGATTTTCAAATTTTATTCTCAAATTATCATACCCTTATCCTCATGTTATTCTCATGTTATCATTGATATATATGTTGTTCACCCCTACTAAGAATTTGATATTTCCCATTCATATATTTCATTTTATCTTCATTATGAATAAAAAGTTTATGTATGATATGTTTAAGAAGTGTGATAGTTATAAAGAAATAAGTGGGAGATGATATACTTCAGTTAAAAACCAGTTGTTTATGTGTCTAAGTTTCCAAAGGAAGAAGACCTATAAAATTCTTGCATGGATCGTTTTCTTATATAATGAATATTAATCTAATAAGATGTTATATATATATATATAGGAAAAGTATGGTTCACTATAAAATATCCCTTAATCTATAAATTGATATATTCTGAGAAGTGATAGATTTCATATCATAACAATTTATGCCAGAATCTTCTTCATATGTATAATCTTTACAAGAATCTTCACATAACTCATGATCACTTATGGTTGTAATTTTTTTGTTCCCCTTAGTAAAAATATTTCAATCATATCTTCACTTTATAAGTTGGGTATAGCTTAATTTTTATCAGCGAATGGAGAAATTTATAAATACTCTTATTTCGATAAAATTGATCTCTTATTCACCTACTTTATCTTTATTTTTCATCTTCATCAAGGCCAATGTAGAAATAAAATTATTCTTAGAGATAATTTAATATTATATAAAAAATTTCTCTATTTTCAACATAGGAAATAAACTCAAATCTTTAATAGAGAATAAATACAATTAGAGAATATAATAGAGGTGAACCCTCTCTTGGATGATAATTTAGAGGGCCAGTTTGGGATATTCTTAACACTAATAGGGGGTGAATCATTTTTAGGAACTTTTTAACCTTTTATTAATTTATAACACTTTACCTCTAAGACCTATTAATATTTCTATTATCTTTTTTTTCCTTATCATATTCTAGTATATAAAAGTAAATATATATGGCACATGATATTTTTGTCTGTTTTCCTACTCAATAAGAGGACCAAATAATTGTAGTGTAAGGTACTAACAACTACATATATTATCTACTTTAATATTGTATCAAGTAAAATGTTCAGGATAGAACATAATACTATTAAAATTTTAAGTACCAAAACTTCAAGAGGGGGGATGAAAAAAACGCTCTTCTCTAGAATGGTGAAAAACACTTTCCTACATCCGAAGACAGTATTGACCTTCTTATTAAGATATTTTTTAACTCTAAAAAATATATTATAGTTTGTATCCTATAAACACATTTTTTTAATTTGATTTTATATATATTTTATGTATTGAATATTTAAAAAACTTCATATTATATTTTTTTTATTCTACCAAAATACAATGTAATATTTTATACTGATAAGACCATATCATTCCCCCACTACAATGAGAACATTCAAGTGTTATGATGATATTATTAAATAATTTTTTTGGTTGGATAATGTACTATGATGGAAAACATGATACATAGATTGTCGGGTGAAAGTACTCATAATAGGATGAGGACGATTTTCATGATTTTCTCACATACTAATCTCCAGGATGTGATATTATGATAATAGACCTGCCAATAAGAATTTCACATGTTTTGGTGTCATCAGATATTCCTATCTATAAATACTATTTAACGGTACTTAGGCTTTAATATTATTATTAATACATGCCACAACACAGATAATTAGATGTATTTTATAAACCATGATGATAATAGTTCCTAATGAAGTTGGATATGTTCAGTGAATCATGAGTGACATTTCATTAATGGATAATTTGAAGAAGGAGTTTTCCCTTCCATATTTATGGAATCTAACATCCATTACCTTTGATTAGAATACAAACATTGTCTTAAATTCCATGTAAATGGTGTAATTATTCATTTATTACAGATAATCAAAGAATGACATATCGATCATATATGTTGGTGACACATATGTCAAACTTTCTTTATGTGATATTGTGATAAAGGGATTGTATTACAAACTGATCATTCAAATGTGATTTCTATAATTGTGATATTATGTTCTTTATATTGGGTGTATTGACCCATTGATAGATAGTAATATTTAACTTTATGGATATCAAGTAATTCCAATAAAAAATAATCCTTTGGGGTCAGACATTATGTACTTCTAATGATCTTTATTAAATTCAAATTGAATTTAATTAGTTGAGTAAATATTATTCTCAAGATTTAGGGATAGTTTTATTCAAGTTTAATTAATCACAAATATTTTTTGTGAATGAAATATTTTTTTGGGTGTTCAATAAATGCTATAGTAGTTAGAATGGTCCAAGACCATGTTTGGTGAGAAATTTTAATTAACAAGTTGGTCAAATAATATTTTTTGTTATACAAGTTTGTGTGCACCACAAAATAATATTATTATTATTATTATATTCCTTATGGTTTGTTAAATACTATTATATTATTTAAGGGAATGAAAGAAAATAAATAATATTTTAACCTAAATCTTATTTCTATAAATAGATGGTCTTGCCTATTGTGTAGAGTATTGGTGTGCAATTGAAAATAGATAATTTTTTTGCATCAAAGAATTTCTCTTAACTCCTCCTTCTATCTCCCTCTCAATAATGAGAAACAAAAGAGAGAATCCTTCCAAACTAAAGGATGACCAATCCAAATAAAAAATGCATGATAATTGATTCTTCACACTCGAACCATCAATTAACTAGTGTTTCTTAGAGATAAAATTAGTATGTTTGGATCACTTCTAGGGGGATTCTATTCTTGGATCCTAATTGTGTAGCAAAGGCAATCTAAAAGGGTCTATTTAGGTGATCAACATCATCAAAGATGAAAGTCCATAATAGCAAGTATTTTTTTCTTCTAATATTAGATAAATTAATTATAAAGTTGACGTAAAATATACTCATTTGGGGTTCCCCACATATAAATATTAAAAAAATATATATATCAACCACCACTACATGCTTCTATAGCACTCACAACCATAAAATGGTATCATAGGGGTCATGTTTAAATTTATAATTATCTATTTCATTGTCTATCCATAAGAAATCATGGTTGAATTTTTATTTCATAAGATTCATTCTTTAATTTGATTGAGATTAACAATTTATCAACATGTTAATCAAGTTCGTTAAGAGTCTCATTTAATAATGATATAAAAACAATTGAGGAAGGAATATATTTTCCATCATGAACTATAAATTTTTTTCCACTAAGATATAGTTACCCAGTGTGTACTTAGAAGAAAATGTTATGTACCCTAGCATACTAAACATGGAAAAACTAGGGGATACATGGTGTGCCATGCTATTTTTACATGCAGTGTACTCCATGTGTTGATAGGACAACCTGAAACAGAGTTGTTGTATTACATAGTGTGTATTGATGTATATATTGGGTATTAAACATGGGTTAGTTTCTTAAATCATGCTATTTTTGTGGTGATTATACATGAAAAAACAATCTAAGATAGAAAACTTGGATCATTTATGATATACATAATGTTTTCTCAGTGTAAAAATCATAAATTTCATTAATTCGCACATCTTAGAAACACACCAAGTTATCTGTAAAAATGACAATTTAGATACATGGTGTGTCTCTAGTGGTACATGTCACGTAGTCTCTCACCTAATAACACAACGACTCTTTTAGTGGGTTGTAAGGGATCACAAAATTCATACCACATGGTGTGTATCTATCCAATTCACACTGATTAATCTTCTTAGATACACATAAAATTCCCAAGAGCTGATTTAGGGAACCTGGAAAATAGATACACAACATGTAGCTGGCATGTATAAACCATGTAGTTTGGATGAGTCATCATACTGAAGCCCTAGGCATGTGGCCCAAATACAGAGAGACATTGGTATATAGTGTGTCGATGGATAGTATATGTCATGTAGTCTCTGAATTACTAGCATAATTAAATTTCATAAAATTAAAAATTGCATCTTTAAATCGTTATTGTTTTTATTTCAACTTTACGTGTTTTACAATTTAATAAGGGATTAAAATAATTTTAAATAATCAATTAATTATTTTAATAAATATGAAAATATTTTTTCTATCATTAATTTTCTACTAATTACATTTTGATGGTTATCTTCAAGGGGATTTAGATTGTCATTAATATAAATGGGAATTAATTAATATATAAATAATAGCATGTTTTTATTAATAAATAAAGAACAAATGAGAAATGAATATACTATATTTAATTTTTCATGTAGGTTTCAGGTATGATCATTCATGAGCTCAACCCACACAAATTCATGTGTTGGGTCTTTTAATTTATTTTATTTCATGGGTTTCAAATAATTTATTTTCAAATTAAATTTGATGGTGTGTGAGTCGTCCCTCCCTCTATTATTATAAAAGACATATATATACAAGGATATTTCGGTAATTTCCTTTAACTATTACTTTAGTTCCCCTCACCTGCATGTGTGTTATACATATTTGTAATTAAGGGATTTTATAAGGACCCAGCCTTAAAAATTACTTATTATTTTATTAAATGAATAATTCACATAGAGGATCTTTTCAGGTTTAGAGTTTTAGAGAATTAGACCATAACTATTACATCTCAAAAGATTACACAGTAGACACTTCTACAAAGTTTCCCTTTTTTTCAAAACATGAACTCTAAAAAAAAGTCATTTCTAATTCCATGTTTAAGAAATCATGACTTCTCCTTGATCCCATCCTTGACCCTATTCCACATTATGTCCTGTGAAAAACATTTCAAAAAAATCATGGTGTGAGCATAAAAATCTTAGTAAGGGATACACAAAGAAGGATAACTGTTAGTTTTTTAAAACAACAAGTAAAACATGAATACTTAATCAAAGTAATGCTTTTCACCTTTATGAAGTAGAAAATAGTCTTCATTGAATAAAAGATCACTACTTACCCTTTTTTTACCAAAAGATTACCATAAAACCCATATGAAGTACACATAACATATAAAGGTAACATGGGACATAAACATACTGAAATGGAATAACCATATGGTCGACTTCCACACATATCACTTAATGTAATATCCATATGGCCTGCTTATATACCCAATGCATTGGAGGTTATAATGCAACCACCCATCCTGGTATTCAAAACACCACCCGTCATATAGTTTATCACGTAACCACCCGTCAAATGTCCATGTACCATTATAAAATCATAGGACATAAAACAAATATATTGGAAAGAAAACATTTCCACATTCTGATGAAAATATATCACTTAAATATATTGACATAACAAATCCATTATAAAAACCATTTTCAATACCAAATTACATAAAAGAGTAAATGGTATTTAAATCATTTTAAAAAACATTATGGCTTGTTGAGGAAGCCAAAGATCAAATAATACTCACAGCGGCGAAAACGGTATTATCACCGCGTACATTAAAAGAAACATTACTTTTTTTTAGTTAAACGCATTGTAGAAAAAGAATCCTTTTTTATAAAATTAAAAGTCAAATTGGTTTATACACGGTATAAAATAAATCCTTGTATTAGAACAAAATATGCCTCAATGAAAGGAGATTGAGATTAAGTCCCTTACAAAGACGGTATCCTTGGATTAAGGATAAATCAATTACATAATTTTGTGTGAAAAATGAATACACCAAATATAAGTGGATATTAAGTGTAAAAAAATCAGAGTTCATTCACACGTATTCATAGAATGACATATTCAAGGAGTACAAGTTTATCCCAATGAATGAAAATTGGGTTAAGAAGTTCCCTTGCAAAAATTTGACAACCTAATGGCGTCAATTCAAAATTCAGAAAATGAGTTGATGAGAGATAAAAAGGGTATCTCATCCCTTGGACATAAAATTTACATCAATAAGGATATATAAGAACATATCCCAACATTACAATATGTAAATTAAAATTCCCAACAAAATAAGTCTTTTAAAAGGAGGAGGGTGAAAGGTTCCCTTACCGACTTGGGTATCTTTCGAAACATACACCCCGTGAAAGAAGGACAATACAACATTGATGTAAATAATAATAAACAAAAGTATATTACACAAAGAGTATAATAATGGGCAGTACATATACCACTCAAAGGAAATGGTGGCAAATGTAGCATAAATCTCATAGGAATAAAAGTGAGATGAAAAATCCCTTACGAAAACTCAGCAGCCTAACGACGCAACTTAAAACTTCCAAAAATGGATTGATGAGATAAAATAGGGTCTCTCATCATATTAACATAAAATTTACAGCAAGATTAATATAAAATAACATCCCTCAACATAATAAAGAGGAGCTTAAAGAAAGTTACATAAAAATAGTACTTAAAAATAAAGAGAGAGGTAGGATCCCTTACCTCAAGTCCGACTTGTCTTGTTCGTTTCTTTATATTCCTGAATAAAAAACTTTTATCAATTTATAATTTCTTAAAGACCTCCTTCAATTTTTATTATTAAATTCATATCAAATATTATACTGTTATAATAATTAGTTAATTATTTCAGTTCATATCAAATGTTTTTGTTGATGTTTGGTACATGAGTCAAAAATGAACTTGTTTGAAAATAATCGTCCATCTAGTTATAAGTACATCAAATCCAGAATATTATTAATGATTTAAATATAATATATATCCATTACATATTCATTTTATAATATTCCATAACATTTTGAGATAAAAAAAAATGAAATGCAGCATTCATGGAGACGGTAGGTCGTAAGTATGCATTAACCCTACTTTTATTTCTTTTTCATATTAATGGAATTAAAAATAATTGAGAGAGATATATATATTATAATTAAATTATAATATATATGTTATATAGGTCACATAATTTCATTAATTTCATTCTTTATACATTCCATGTATTGCATGAACGAGTCATATCACTTGAGGGGGCGGTAGTCCGCACTTCCTCATATCAAACTATCACATTTGCACAACATGCAGAGAGTAAAAGGTATGATTTAAATATAAAATACAGAAGAATATATAACACATAAATACCATATATATCATATATAAAATAAATTTACATCATAATGGACACCTTTAAAGGTGTTAAAAGAATATTGAACAACCATCGTTTCGTGAGGCAGTAATTCGTCATCCATAGAAACAGTATGTTATTTAACCATTAGATGGATGTGTGTGTAAGTGTAGCTCTAATCCTTCTTATAAAAAAATCCTATTATATTTAAGATACTGGTTTTTTTACAGAAGAAAGGAATAAAAATAGTTTAGGGGGTTGGAGAAGCAAAATAATACAAAAGAACATAAGAGAAGACATTACCTTGAAATCGGTTAACTCTTTTTTATTTGAGCTCAAAGGCTTCCTTGGAAAGACTTGTTCCCAAAGTGAGGCTTCTAGAAGTAACAGAGGGATGTGCAGAGACAAAATGGGTAGGGTTTTTCCAAGCCAAAGGCTTGAGATGTGTGGTTAAGGTCGTAGAGGTGGGGGCCTTTTATAAGGGGAGAGGAGGGGCACTCTTGGAAAATCTTGAAAAGTAACATTATTATAAAATGCTTTTCGGATTTTAAAGGTCCCACAATTATATATTATAAGGATAAGGTTATTATAGTTATAAATATACACATCCAATAGGTTTTTGACAAGTTTAGGTCATAATTTTACATTATATTTTCATTTTATTTAAATCGTTAAATAATGAGGTAATCACTGCATCATCATGGTGTCATAAATAATTTAATTTATTTAATGTCTAAAAATTATAAAAAAACTATCATGATGTAGGAAATATTTTTATCTTTCTAATTAATATTTATGGTAAAAAATATGACTTGTTTAACCCCATGAAAATTTTTTTTAGTAAAACAACCCATGTTTGTGACATTTTAATTTTAACTTTAAATAAAAAGTTATTAATGTCATTTTCCTACCAAAGTAGCTCCATGGGGTCCCCATGTTGACCCATGGATTTTCTTGGTCGGACATGACTCATCCAATAAAGGTGGGACATGTGTCAAGGTCAATTAATATTATTAAAACATTATTTTTACCTTAAATTACACTAATTACCTCTAATCGCGATTAAAAACATAAAAGTTACTATTCACCAAAAAATTATTTTAATCCCATTGAACAACATTTTACTTCCTAATGAAAACCATGTATGTTGGATTTTTGAAAATCAAAACACAGAGGTGGTAAAATTTCATTTAGATGAAAAATCAGTTTTTCTTAAGTACCACATAGTGGTTTCACTATTCATCAAAAATTGAAGTTTTTCAGAAAAATACGAAAAAATTAACCCTAAGCTATATTTGATATTCCAAATTCAAAAATGATTTCTATTTTACAAAATTAAAAACATATAAGTTACATTAATTAATTTAATAATGAATTCCCGCTGTCAGAACAAATAGCATGTTTTTATGAAACAATATATATCAAAAGATTGACACTAGTTTAAGTCCAATTTCATAGTGAAATTAATTCCAATGACCACTATTGGATTAAATGGTAAAAATATATTCTAATTTCACTTTAAACCCAATTCAAAATATAATCTAATCATATAAAAAAATTATATTAAAAATAGGTTTTGAATTAAAATAAAACATTTTTCACTATTCATTAAAAAATGACCTTTATCGGAAAAATACCAAAAATTTACACACAGTAAATTTTCATGTCCCGATTCTAAAGAAGAATTTTATTTTGTCAAATATAACACATAAAATTTTAAAAAAGTGGATTTAAAAGAGGTTCGTCATCAAAAGGCGGTTAATCGACCTTTTAAAGAATATTAGAATGTTTATGCTTAAAATTGGATTCATTCGCATTTTTAATCCTCTAACATTTATTGTAAAAAGTAAAAATATTTGACAAACATATATAATCATTTTGTAGTTATTTCTGTTCATTCCCATCATTACAACTGCTGGGAGTTAACTACCATTTAAAATAAAATTATTTTATTATTAGAGTGCAACGTAAGATTTCAGAGGAACTCATTGTTGCGTATTGGGTAAGCCATCGAGCATAGAATTCCATTTAAATTAATGTTAAAATTTTATTCACAAATAGGGATAAATATAAAAATTTCATATTCTTTATTTACATGGTGTGTTACATCCTTCCCCACTAAAGGAGAATTTCGTCCTCACAATTTTAAAATTAGGCTCGGAAACATCATTGAAAGTCCCACATCGGAACAAGAGTCGGTAGAACAATCACTTTAAAAGAAAGAAAGTGAAGTACAGAGGTCACTCGAGTTAACCCATAATATGATTCCATGTAAGAAAACATGGATATGAAAGAAAAAGCATAGGGTCATGTTCTGATGGAGAGTGATAGAAAACATGTTTAGGAAAAAGTTATCCACAAGAAAATCACAAACTTGTGGTGGGTTAAACGGTATTTGATTCCCCAATATGAAAAGTTAATAGACAACATTTTTGTTTTAAGTTACTTTTCATTGAGGAATTTATTTTTGATATTAAGGAAACATACTTACTTGTCATGTTGACTTTCAACTTTTACTAGATTTCTTACACAAACCCATACTTTCCCCAAATGATGAGTATTTAGGAAGACATGTTCACATTAAGAGTACTATAATCAACTTCTGGAGAATCACCTAATCCACAAAATAGAACTATATATTTCCCATGTTTTTAGACTATTACCAAAACCAAAATTGTTAGAACAAGATCAGATAATCCAGAAAAGGATAACCAAATATAAAAAGAAAATCTAATCTTAATCTCAAAAATTTGTCCAACAAAACCAAAAGTTCAACGAGGACCATTCGATAAAAAAAATTTCCATAAAATTCTTCAATGTAAACCAAACTAAGATTGAAACCCAAATATTTGAAGGATTTAGTCACATAGTCTTCCAAGGTACAAATTAACACTTATCTTCAAATAACATCCATTGATCTAAAAGTCTCATATTGAAAAGTAATTAACCTAATCACATATCCTCCGTGATAGGTTAATTATTTACATAGATTACCCAAAATCAACTTAATATTAATTCATAAAATCATCTAACTAAAGAATAAGTCATAATAACCAGGGACTTCATGTAGTCCAGTGGTAGGTGATAAATACCAGTCACACTTTGGTTGTGGGTTTGATTCCTTTAGCTTTGTCCGACGCGACGGGTTGTCACACAGTCTGTGTGTTGTCCTTTTTATAAAACTCCAAAAATAACCCTAACATGTTTTAACCTCAGAATTTTACTTATACCTTTCATTTTCATCTAAATTCATTACGATCTCAACATCTTAATTCTTGAAGTCTTATTTCACCACCACAAGATAAAATAAAATGATTCCCAAAATGAATAACAGCATACCTTGATCATGGAATCCACTCGGTTTCATCGTCATCTTGTTCACATAGGTAAAAGTCCCATGCATTACAAAAATGATTTAGAGATCCTTCAAAATCATTTGCTTCCTCCATCCAAATAAACCTTTTACAATATGGGTCGTATGAGTGTTCATAGAAAAACAGTTTTGGAAAATAATCATGTATGACATATAATTCCAAAACATCTGATAAAACATTCTTTCTATAAAATAGTCGGATGGAATTTGAGTTGAAACTTTCTATTATTGGTCCCTTTAAAATACCATAAGTATGTACTGAGAGAATATATTTTAAAAGAAAATATAAATTGGTTGCGCAAGGTTCTCCTACCTCAGCACCATTTTTAAAATCATAATATGCTTCAAATTCCTGTGATAAGGTAAAATATTTGAAAATACCTTGATAATATTTACCTTTCTTGAAAATATGATAATATTGTGAAAATAGTATTTGTCTAATTACAACCCATGTTCCACAATGATCATGTGGTATAGTGGAGGTGTTTGAAATCTCAAACAACTGCTTTCATGTGAGTTGTATGCTAGAAAAAGTTTCACAATCATCCGAACATGACTTTCCAATAATTATTGCAAGCATGTCATTAGGAACATATAGGAATCTCATTTGAAATCCTCCTCCTTTCATTTGTAACTGACTTTACTTGACGTGAAAAAGATTATAAAACAAGGATTTAACTGAAATAATAGTTATAGGGACTAACCATGTGTCTAACAAAAACTCCTAATCCCTAAAGTTGTCTAAACCGAACTCTGATACCAACTATAAGGACCCGGCCCTAAACATTACTTATGATTGAATTAAATGAATAATTCACAGAGAGGATATTTTCAGGTTTATATTTTTATAGAATTAGACCATAAATATTACATCTCAAAAGATTACACAGTAGACACTTCTACAAAGTTTCCCTTTTCTTTCAAAACATGAACTCCAAAAAAAAAGTCATTTCTAGTTCCATGTTTAAGAAAGCATGACTTTTCCTTCATCCCATCCTTGACCATATTCCACATTATGTCCTGTGAAAAAAATTTCAAAAAAAAACTTGGGGTGAGCCAAAAAAACTCTGTAAGGGATACGCAAAGAAGGATAACTGTTAGTTTTTCAAAACAACAATTAAACAATGAATACTTAATCAAAGTTATACTTTTCACCTTTATGAAGCAGAAAATACTCTTCATTTAATAAAAGATCATTACTTACCCTTTTTTAACCAAAATATTACCATAGAACCCATATACAGTACACATAACATATAATGGTAACTTGGGACATAAATATACTTAAATGGAATAACCATACGGTCGAATTCCACACATATCACTTAATAGAATAGCCATACGGCCGGCTTCCATAACAAATGCATTGGAGGTTATAACGTAACCACCCATCTTGGTATTCACGGCACCACCTGTCATATGGTTTATCACGTAACCACCCGTGAAATTTCCAAGTACCATTATAAAATCATAAGACATAAAACAAATATAATGGAAAGAAAACATTTCCACATTCCGATTACAATATATCACTTAAATATATTGACATAAAAAATCCATTATAAAAACCATTTTCAATACCAAAATACATAAAAGAGTAAATGGTATTTATTTCATTTTAAAAAACATTACGGCTTGTTGAGGAAGCCAAAGATCAAATAATACTCGCGGCGATGAAAAAGGTCGTTGTCACCGCGTACGTTAAAAGAAACATTCCTTTTTGTCGTTTAGTTAAACGCTTTGTAGAAAAAGATTCCTTTTGTATAAAATTAAAAGTCAAAGGGTTTTATACACCTTATAAAAGAAATCCTTGTATTAGAACAAAATATGCCTCAATGAAAGGAGATTGAGACGAAGTCCCTTACAAAGACGGTATCCTTGGATTAAGGATAAATCAATTGCATAATTATGTGTAACAAACGAATACACCAAATATAAGTGGATATAAAGTGTAATACAATAATAGGTCATTCACACATATTCATAGAATGACATATTCAAGGAGTACAAGTTTAACCCACAGAATCAAAATTGGGTTAAGAAGTTCCCTTACAAAAATTTGACAGCCCAACGGCGTCACTTCAAAATTCAGAAAATGAGTTGATGAGAGATAAAAAGGGTATCTCATAACTTGGAAATAAAATTTACATAAATAAGGATATATATGAACATATCCCATCATTACAATGTGTAAATTAAAAGACCCAACAAAATAAGTCTTTTAAAAAGAGGAGGGTGAAAGGTTCCCTTACCGACTTGGGTATCTTTCGAAACATACACCCCATGAAAGAAGGATAATACAACATTGATGTAAATACTCATAAATGAAATTATATTAAACAAAGAGTAGAATAATTGGCAGTACATATACCACTCAAAGGAAATGGTGGAAAATGTAGCATAAATCTCACGAGAATAAAAGTGAGATGAAAAATCCCTTATGAAAACTCAGCAGCCTAACGGCGCCACTTAAAACTTCCAAAAATGGATTTATGAGATAAAATAGGGTCTCTCATCATATTAACATAAACTTTAAAGAAATATGAATATAAAATAACATCCTCCAACATAAGAAAGAGGATCTTAAAGTAAGTTACATAAAAAGAGCACTTAAAAATAAAGAGAGAGGTAGGATCTCTTACCTCAAGTCCGACTTGTCTTGTTCATTTCTTTATATTCCTAAATAATAGGATTTTTTCAATTTATAATTTCTTAAGGGCCAAATTTAAAGTTTATTATTAAATTCATATCACATATTATACTATTATAATAATTAGTTAGTTATGTGATTTCATATCAATTGTTTTTTTCGATGTTTGGTACATGAGTCAAAAATGAACTTGTTTGAAAAGAATCGTCCATGTAGTTATAACTACATCATCTCCAGAATAGTATTAATGATTTAAATATCATATATATCCAGTAAATATTCATTTATACTATTCCATAACAATTTGTAGATAAAAGGAAATAAAATACACAGTTCATGGAGACGGCAAGTCGTACGTACGCAAGAACGCTACTTTCATTTCTTTGTCATATTAATGGAATAAAAAAATAATTGAGAGAGATATATATATTATAATTGAATTATAATATAAATTTTATATAGGTAAAATAAGTTCATTAATTTCATTCGTTATACATTACATGTATTTCATGAACGAGTCACATCACTTGAGAGGGCAGTAGTCCGCACTTCCTCATATGAAATTATTGCATTTTCACAACATGCAAATAATAAAGGTATGATTTAAATATAAAATACATAAGCATATATAAAACATAAATACCATATATATCATATATAAAATATAGTTACATCATAATGTCCACCTTTAAAGGTGTTAAATGAATATTGAACAATCATCGTTTCGTGAGGAAATAATTCGTCATCCACAGAAACAGTATGTTCTTTAACCATTAGACGGATGTTTGTGTAAGTGTAGCTCTAATCCATCTTATAAAAAAATCCTAATATTTTTAATATACTGTTGTTTTTACAAAATAAAGGAATAAAAATAGTTTATGGGGCTCGAGAAGCAAAATAAAACAAAAGAACATAAGAGAAGACATTACCTTTAAATCGCGTAACTCTTTTTGATTTGAGCTCAAAGGCTTCTTTGGAAAAACTTATGCCTAAAGTGAGGCTTCTCGGATTAAGAGACGGATTTGGAGAGACAAAATGGGCAGTGTTTGGCCGAGCCAAAGGCTTGAGAGGTGTGGGTAAGGTGGTAGAGGTGGGGGCCTTTTATAAGGGGAGAGGAGGGGCACTCTTTGAAAGTCTTGAAAAGTAACATTATTATAAAATGATTTTCAGATTTTAAAGGTCCCACAATTATATATTTCTAGGATAACAAGAAAATAGTTTGAAATCCACACATCCAATAGGTGTTAGACAAGTTTAGGTCTTAGATTTTACATTATCTTTTCATTTTATTTAAATCTTTAAATAATGAGGTAATCACTGCATCATCATGGTGTCATAAATAATTTAATTTATTTAATGTATAAAAATTATAAAAAAACTATCATGACGTAGGAAATATTTTTAGCTTTCTAATGAATATTTATAGTCAAAAATATGACTTTTATAACCCCATGTAAAAATTGTTTTAGTAAAACAAACATGTTTGGGACATTTTAATTTTAACTTTAAATAAAAATTTATTACTGTCATTTTCCTACAAAAGTGGCTCCATGGGGTCCCCAAGTTCACCCATGGATTCTCTTGGTCGGCCATGACTCATCCAATAATGTTAGGACATGTTTCAAGGTCATTTCATGTTATTAAAATGTTATTTTTACCTTAAATTACACTAATTACCTCTAATCGCGATTAAAAACATAAAAGTTACTATTCAACAAAAAATTATTTGAATACCGTTGAACCACATTTTACATCCTAATGAAAACCATGTATGTCGGATTTTTGAAATTCAAAACAAAGAGGTGGTAAAATTTCATTTAAACAAAAAATCAATTTTGTTAAGTACCACTTAGTGGTTTCACTATTCATCAAAAATTGAAGTTTTTTAGAAAAATACCAAAAGTCACCCTAAGATATATTTGATATTCAGAATTAAAAAATGATGTCTATTTTAAAAAAATCAAAACATATAAGTTACATTAATTAATTTAATAATTAATTCCCGCTTTCAGCACAAATAGCGTGTTTTTATGAAACAATATATATCAAAAGATTGACACTAGTTTAATTCCAATTTCAATGTGAAATTAATTCCAATGACCACTATTATATTAAATGTTAAAAATATATTCTAATTTAACTTTAAAACCAATTAAAAAGATAATCTAATCTTATAAATAAATTATATTAAAAAGAGGTTTTGAATTAAAATACAACATTTTTCACTATTCATAAAAAAATGAACTTTATCCGAAAAATACCAAAAATTTACACAAAGTAAATTTTTATGTCACGATTCTAAAGAAGAATTTTATTTTTTAAAATATAACACATAAAATTGTCAAAATGTGGATTTAAAAAAGGTTCTCCATCAAAAGGCAGTTAATCGACCTTTTAAAGAATATTAGAATGTTTATGCTTAAAATTGGATTCATTCGCATTTTTTATCCTCTAAAATTTATTGTAAAAAGTAAAAATATATGACAAACATATATAATCATTTTGTAGTTAGTTTTGTTCATTCCTGTCATTATAATAGCTATGTGTGAACTACAATTTAAAATAAAATTATTTTATTATTAGAGTGCAACGTAAGATTTCAAAGGAACTCGTTGTTGCGTATTGGGTAAGCCATCGAGCATAGTGTTCCATTTAAATTAACATTAACATTTTATTCACAAATAGGGATAAATATAAAAATGTCATATTCTTTATTTACCTGGGGTGTTACAGATTTTCTCAAGGAATATGGAGGTTGTTCATTGTAGAATCATAATGATTCCAACTAGGGTGTTACAGAAGTGAATAGGTGGAATAAAGTAACTCATTACAAGACCAAAAACAAAAGTTATTTCCCCTAAGTCAATGGTTGATTTGCTTTCTACTCATTAAATAAACGAATAGATAAAGTTCATGAAAGGGTATTTTAATAATTTATTTATTTCTATCTATAAAATTATTTATTTTATGGATGCAAGATCATTATCACATAAATAAATGAATTAATTTGAAAATATAGAATTTAAATAAATGAATTATATGTAAATATTTTATCAAACGTGATTAATTAATTAAATAACATCCACATAATATGAAAAAGACATGTAAGGGATATAAAAATAAAACATTTATGCATAATTAATTAAATTACCTCAACCTAATATTAATTAATATTAATACTTAAATTACTTGATTGGGAATGAATCTATAGAACTAAGGGAGGTGTAGAAAAAATTCTAGAAACTTTATTTTTTTGGGAGTTCTCCTAATGTTTTTGAGTTGACTTTACCAAATTTAAATTTTGTTTAATGGAAGATGTCTGTTAAATATAAATTTGGATGTAAGTGTTGAGGAAATCCAAGGTAGGATTTTAGGATTTGGGAATCCACTCAACGGATCAAGGAGTTGCAAGACAACATTTGTAAATACCTCTTACCTAATTACTTTCTTATGGTTTTCTTGGGTGAAGTATAGATCGTTAAGAAAATTAACAGGTATTTTTTACACTAAAATTTAATTGAAACTAGACATTAAAAGTTAAATTATGATGGAAATTGAGACTTGATAAAATAGTTGGAGAATTAATAAAATCAATTAAACTATTATTTCTCATATTATTTATAATAAATAATAGTACTAATAATATACTCCTTTAATTCCAGAAAAAAAATAGTGATATCATTGTATACATTATGCTTACAATCAATATTGTATAAATACAACCATAGAATTGTTAGTATCTTCTAGGAGTGGTTTTAATGCCTTTCGGTAGTGCTACACCATGAAATGAAATCACACATTCTAGAATCCCCAATCCCCGATCCTCATACTAAAGAGGAAAGTGATAAAGAGTTACCTGTCTATGAGAGACATTTTTGTGACATGGTAGATGTTAAATGTTTTATGCTTTCACCTATGTCTATTTAACACAATAGGTCTCATGAAAAGATAGATTCATATAGCATGATTGATCACATATGTGGTATTTACCAAGATAGAGCTAGACAAGAATAATTTGAGATTTCTAGTTCACCCATTTAGATCAATCTTGGATAGGATTCCTTATCTTAGACTCATATAGTCAATATCATTTACTTTCTAGATGTTATAGGTTTTAAACTCAGTGAAGAACTGGGCATTGATATCATTTAGGCATCACTACCTCGCAGATTCTCTAGATTTTTAATAAATTAGATAAAAAACATTGGGATGTAACTTCAAGATATTTTTATTCTCCTTCATCAAGTAGATAAGGATAAAAAGTGGGAAAAGTATTCCATACATACAGTGAACTAACAGAAAGGGGAAGAGAAGATATTTAAGACCAAAGACTATCCATGAAAATCCAAAAAGTGAATGATCAAGGGGAATAAAAGGAATCATAATGGTGTATGTTTTATATGTGTCAAGAAGGTCTACTAGAAGAAAAATTACACCCAACCAAATAAGAAATGGGAAGCTTCAGGTGAATTTTTTAAAGAGCTCAATTCATTTATTTCTACAATTTGGGTATTAGATACACCTTATGGTTCTCACATACGAGCATAAATACATAAACCAAGTAGATTAAAAAATACAGATTGAGGGGAGGTAGATATACGAGAAACCAACATTGCTATAATTTTTTTGTAGCTATTGGGAACTACAACCTAACGTTACCAACTTGAATAATATTTTATTTAAATGGTTTCTATTGTGTTCCTTAAATTAACTAAAACATAAATTATGTATCCATACCTGATAAAGATGGATTTATTTTCAAATTTGGGAATATATATTGCTTATTTGATAAATATTGTATTTTTTATAGAAAGTCACATTTAAATAATAGACTTTATGTGATGGATTACATGAAGAAAGTAATGGAAATCAATAATGAACTTACTTTACATGACTCACACCACATCCAACTTTTACATCACTATCAGGATAATGTTAGAAAATTTCTGGACTAAATTACATAAATATTGATATTTAGATTCTTTTGAAAAAAATACACATGGTGTATATCATTCATGTTTACAGGGAAGAAACAACCAAATTGTATTTAGTGGGAAGTTGAAATGGATAAAGATATTATTTAATTAGTTCATACCAATGTGTATAGATTGTTTCCTATTGAATCAAGGGGTGGGTAATCATAATTCTTAAATTTTAATGATTATTTTTGTAGAAATATATATGTCTACTTAATGTGGTGTAATTCAAATTCTTTTGATAATTTCATTGAATACTAGAATTAAGTAGAGAAATATTTTATTAATAAGAATAAGAAACTCCACTCATACTATGGAGGGTAATATCTTAACTAAGACTTCATTGGCTACTTAGTTAGATCAATGATGAGTCATATGAGTCTTCTATTATCCTTTTGGGTATAAATGTAACAAATAGAATCATACGTACTAAACTGAATTCCAACTAATGTGAAAAATGGTATACCATACTAATTATGGAATGCAAATGAACATATGTTGTCTAAAATACATGTGTGGGGCTATAAATTATATTGTATGGTCTCTTTAATTAAAGATATTTCACTCTTAGGAACAAAGTGTATATTTATAGGATATCTCTAAGAAACAATTTGATATTACATATACAATCCTTGAGAAAAAAATTGTTGTTGAAATATGTCTCATGTTTCTTGAGGAGGATATTATCTATAAAATATATAGTGGGAGTGGGATACAATTTGATGAAGTATTGTATCAATATATATAATATTTTTTACAAGAACAATTTCTACAAATCCTCATAGAAGAATAATTTGTCACAAAGACCCAAGTACTGCAAAGAAGTTCCATATAGGTTAGAGATATAAAATGGTATGTTTTTCTATTCATTAGGGATAGTGATTCATTATTATTTGATAATAATGATCAAATAACCTATAATTAATAAGTACATGTAATATATTTCTATTTGTGGAAAGAATCTGTGTGTTTTAAATTAGATTCCATGTGCCTAAATCAAGTATAGATTTTGTTAGATCCTTCCGTGGATGGAAAAACCATTGGTTGAAAATGGTTATTCAAGAAGAAACTAGAAAAATATTGAAAATTTAGTACCTATAAGGCATGACTAGTTGAAAAATGGTTTAAATGTTATTAAGGAAATAACCACGGCGAATCATTTTAACCAGTTTCAAAGCTAGAACATATCATAATTTTACATATCATTATGGTGTACTATGATTATGATAATTAGGAAATGAATGTCAAAGTAGCCTTCTTTAAGAGGAACCTTCAGGAATATTTCTATATGGCACCGCCTGAAGGGTTTGTAACTCCAAAAGATTCCAAAAATATAATAATATAGAAAAAAACATATCCAGTTTCGGATTAAATTAAGAATCTAGGTCATGTAACATTGGTATTGATGAATCCATAAAGAAATTTGGTTCTATAAATAATAAGTATAATCCTTGTGTCTATAAATGATTTAGTTATAGTTTAGCCATTTTCTTAAATGTATATTTTGATAATATATAACTCATTTGAAAAGAAATACCAGCCTTATAGTCAGCTAAATAATGGTTGAATAAATAATTCACTTTGAATGACTTGGGAGAGGAAGCATATATCCCTTGATCAAGATACATCATGATATATCAAATATTTTTGTCGACATTATTCAAAGTATATGCAATGATAGGATATTGAATAGATTCAAAATAGAAAAATCTAGGAGGGGATTATTTTTTGTGTCACATGAAACTCATCTTTCTAGGAAAATTTTTCTACAAACAAAAAAGTAATGAAATAGAATGGAAAGGCTTTCATATGAATCATAGATTGGATCAGCCACATATGTTACAATGTGTACTATTCCAGATGTCACATATGCATTAAGTGTGGTAGGAATATATCAAGCTAACCTAGGAAACTATTATTGGATGGGAGTTAAGACTATCCTTAATTATCTAGGAGTACTAAAGATATCTTTTGAGTTTATAGATGATGTTAGGAACTAGTCATCTGAAGATATGTAGATTCTAGTTTCCAAAATGATAAAGAAGACATGAAGGCGCAAATGGGGTACATCTTTATATTAAATGGTGGTTTTGTGAGTTGGATGTGCTTAAATATGGTTGTGGTCATAGATTCTATAGTAGTATCTAAGTATATTGCAACTTTTAAATAATATAAATTGTTAGTATGCATGCATAACTTTATCCAAGAGCTTTATGTAGTGCTAATCAGTAAATATCATATCACACTCTACTATGATACCATTATAGTGGTCCCTCTTGCAATGGAACCAAGGTCAAATCAAAAGATAAAGCACATACATGGGATGTATCATATCTTGAAGGATTTGTCTCAGATGGGTGAGGCATTACTGGGTAATATTTACATGAAAGACAACATAGTATAGCCTTTGAAAAATTCCTTGACTCATTAGAATTATGATTATCATGTGAGCTCTAGCAGAATAAAATTCTTAGGCATTAGTTTCTAGTCCAAGTGGTATTTTGTTATAGTTCATGTCCTACAAACAACTGTTTTTACTTTAATTACATGTATATTTTATGTATAGAATGTTAGGAAAACAAATTATTTTATATTTTTCATTATTTTTCATGAATCTAATGAAATAATTTCTTAGAGTATATGTTGAATTGATAAGGTAATAGTAGTTCTCCAATATGATGAAAACCATTAAGTGTTATGAAGATATTCTTAAATAATGGTCTATGGTTGGATAATTCACTATGATGGAACACATAGTATATAGACTATCATGTGAGAGTACTCATAATTAAATGTGACTTCTTATCATTAATTTCGATACTAATAATCTCCATGATGGGAGATTATGAGAACAAACTCATTAGAGGTAATTTTGTATATTTTGGTGTCCTCAGATATTTCTATCTATGAGCATGTGTAATAGTCCTTAGACTTTTATAATATTACTAATTCATGTTATTAATAAGATACTTAGATGTATTTTATAAAACAAGAAGAAAGCATTTCATATAAAAATTAGACACGTTGTGTGTCTAAAGAATTACATGTCATTAATGGATAAGTCAGGGAACCATTTTTCCCTTTTATGTTTATGGAAGCTGATATCTTATCCCTTTAATTGAAAAAGAAAAATCACCCTAAATTTCATTTCCATGGTGTAGCAACAGATTTATTTTAGGCAGTCAAAGAATGGTTTAAAGAGAATATTGGTTGTTGACATGAATTTTAACCTACTTGATGATATATCGTGAAAAAAAATTGATTATATTAAAAAGTGGTAATTTGTATTTGGTTATCATTGTTTCAACATTAAGTTATTTCTCTTGGTTTCTATGAACCATTTATAGAAATTAATCTTGGACTTTAGGCAGGCCCTCCTAATTCCAATGAGATATAATCCTAGAGTTTCATGCACTAAGTGTTCTTTATGGTCTCAATTAAATTTTATATGAATTTACGTAATTGAATAAATATTATTATCCAGAATGAGGGATAAATTTCTTCATGTTTTATCGATCATAAATGTTCATTGATGAATGAAATATTGTAATTATATATTTATTTGGGGGTTTAATAAATCATTGAGGAGTTAGAATATACCAAGACCATCTCTAGTGAGAAATATTAATTAATGGTTGGATGAAATTAAATAATATTTTAACCTAAAACCTATCTCTAAAAATAGAAGGTTATATCTATTGTATATAGTATCAGTGTGCAATCAAAAATAGAGAATAGTTAAATACACAAAATTATCTCTGGATTCCTATTTCTCTCTCCCTCTCAATTATGAGAAACTCAATTGATAGTCCTTAAAGAAAAAAGGATGAGAGATCAACAAAAACAATTAAAGGCAAATGATTCTTTATTCTAGAAACCAAAAATAAATTTTTGTTGCTTGGATATCAAATTACCATGTGTGGAACACCACTAGATGGATTCTATCTCTTGATCCTCATAGCGCAACAAAGGAAATATGAAATGGTATTTTTGTATGATCAATGTCACCAATGATGAAAGATCATAATATCAGGTATTCATTTATTTTGAAATTAAATAAATAAATTATAAATTTTACATGCATGATCCTATCTCGTTGTTCTGGGTATAAAAATACTAAAATAAATAAATATATCTCCCATAACCCCGCACTTCCACTAAACCCAGAACCATCATAAATTCTTCTACCAGATGAAAAATATAATTTATTTCATAGAGAAACTTTTTATTTAGTTACTTCTTCTTCACTTTTTTACTTGAACAGCAGTGGGAAAAACTTTTTTGTTCTCTTCATCTTTCTCTTCCTCTTCTCCTTCATTTAGAACATTTATACCCAATCATTTAATTGATCTTATTCATTGGATTACATCCTTCCAATTGTGTTTTTCTGGTGATGTTACTCTTGATGATAGTTCTATATTTTATTCCTATTTCCTTTTTTGGAATTTTTCTTCCCAATATAGGTTCATCTAGAAGCAATTTTTTATTTCATCAGTTCTATCTGTTTGATGAGTTTATCTGATAATTTTTATCTCGTTATAGTTTTTCCAACGTAATTTCATTTTTTACTTCTTTTCCCTTTAGTTGGTGTACTGCTTTCTATTTTGGATGCTTACACTCTATCTAGTACCCCTACTCTATCTGTTACTTATTCTCTCAAAGCAACATCCCAAATTAAAATTAATCTCAATGTTTTTTTTCAGTGTTTATTTTTAATGATTCTATTCTATAAAATAATGTATAGGCACAATTATTTTCCTTTAAAAATTATCCATACATTTTCAACACTTTATATAGGAACCCCCCATAAGTAATTATGGGAACTCAAATATGTTTTCACGCCCATGTCAAATATGAATTTCAAACATCCAAATGGTTTTGATTTTACTAGAATGCTTCTATATAATTATACACAATTTGAGATGATAACAAAATTCCTAGAATATCCTTAATCATTCTAGAATCACAATGTCCCTTTGTTTCCATTAAAACATTTAAATTTAAATTCTTTATTATCATAATAATAACTTTTAAAAAACTATATATTTATTTAATCATTATTTTTGAAACATATTCATAACACTTCTTCTATTTAGTGTGACTTTTTTTGATATTCCATTGAAAAGTTTTAGAAACATATTGAAATATTTTCCATGGAACTTCCTCTAACTGTAAAAAAGCTTCCCTAAAATTTCTTATCACAACACTTTTTTTGAACATCTGTTTGAAAATTTTCGAAATAACTATTTGGAAACCCCAAAATTTTCTGTCTCATAATATTTTATGAAAACATCTATTTGATGAGGGACACTCTGAGATATTTTCTTTCTAACTTCATATGGAAACATTTTTCAAACCCAACTGATCAGAGACATTAAAAATCTCTACCCAAGAGATTCTATCTAATGAAACCTTTTTCATCCATTATACTTCCCTATATCTATTTGTATTTCCTCCATATGATTATTCATCATCAAATAGACTTTCATCGATGGATTTATACCCCAGTGTTTTTTATAATATTGAACTGTATACAATAAGTGGAAAAATATTTTTATACAAGTTCTATATTTTAAAACATTCCACATTATGTTTCTTCTTATGTCATTTGATGTGTTGTATCCTTATTTCAAATTCTAAATAATTTTTATCTTAATATTTTTGTAATTCCATACAATATATTTTATACAGCTCTTTATTAAACTTAAATCATTACTTCATGGTAGTTTCCTTAATTTTTCTCCACAACTGAATATATTCAGAATTTGAACATTGAACAACAACTCCATAATTTCGCTTCTTATAAAATGGTTGAACTCTATTTAATATAATTTTCAATTATTCATAAATTTGTCTTTAATAAAAATCATAGAAAAATAAAAAATTTGGATGTTGAATAAATCTCCATTTTACAATTCCTGGTAAAAAAATTCTAATCATTTTCAGTGTGATGAAACTTGTGAATATAATCAGTCAATCATTTATTTCCACATTTCATCTAATAAATTGTTTTTTTCATCTTCAACATTCCATGTACATTTATACTTTTCATCTTTGAATGTCCAATGGATACTTCCTCTTGTGTAATTATGTAAACAACTTTGTCTGTTAGCCTCAATCTGATCATATTTGTATGATCTCTTCTTTTTATCAGACGCTATCTTCTCGTCTCTAAAATATTTATTCCTTTGTATATACAAAATTATTAAGGGAATATTATAAGGAAACCTCAAAAAATATTTAATGTTGATAAAAAATCTTTCTTTAAAACATATAACCTATTTGGGATATTAATAAAATCTCAACAATAATACTAGCTACAACTCAAAGTATTCAAAATAAAATATCTAAGAGACTAATACCTACGAAACTTTTTTACTTCTATATTCATCCATCCAAGCTGCATCAACTTTATTATCAAGTATGGATTCTTTAGCTAAACTTTTTTACATCTTCTTATTTATATTGACATCAATGAAAACTTACTGTTTCATTAATGACCATTGAAAATCAATAACATCCATTCACAAAAAAATACAACTCATACAAAAAGTTGGAACTATATTTGGATTCCTTTACATTATTTCATGTTTTATTTAAATAAAAAACTCCAATATATTTCTTCTGGGTATTTTTAATAAGGGGTTTTAAGGGAATGGATATTTCAATATTGTAAATGTTTTCTTATAGGTGAAAGGAATATTTTTTGAGTATGATGATGGAAATTAAATATTTTATGAGTCATAATTACATTACTGTTCTGGAGAATTATTTATGTTATCGAGTGAGCCTCATGTATCTCTTGATAATGGGTGAGCCCAATGTATCTCATGGTGATGGGTGAGCATGATATAGCACTCTAATGCATTGGGTAAAGGGATCAAGTTAACCAGTAATAGGTTTCGACTAAGATATTATGTAAATTTACTGGTTAGGTTATTTTATGTATAAGAGTGATTATAGGAGGGATATGATAATGATTTCCCAATTTAGCAATAACATTTATCTATGACTGCAATAGAATTTCATGGAAACATTATGATTTCCAAAGGTATTCTAATCAGTTTAATTTAAAATTGAATTTTCTGCTACTTCATATGGGTGAATGTATAACTTTTTGAAAAAGATTTTTAATTTTTTCTTGATTGAAAAGAAACCGTTATGATTTCTATTTTTCTATTAATATTTATTAAGAAATGTTATATGAAAATATTTTTTTAAAGAAGTTTATTTTTTAAAAAATGAAACATTTTGTTTTATCACATAGTTTATTATATATAATTAAAAATTTATAATAACTATTCATAAATTTATGATTTTATTTATTCTTTTTTATATGTTGCTAAGATTTTTGTGATAATCCCATGTTTTCCAATATTTTTCATTGGGTTTTAACGATGTGTATGGAAAATTATGAGGTCAATATAAAAATTTTAATGTTCTATCATGAAAAGTAAGCATATTTCTTTTTAAAATTTTATATTGTAAAAAAATAGATACTATTTATAAGTATCCACTTTTTAATATATTGGTTTTCTTTGTAAAATCTTTGAATTATTTTGATATAACTACAAACATTAAAGATCCTTGAAATTTGAGGGAGTGAATTCTTGACTGAAGACTCAATATTATATAATGTTTTATAACCCCTTCCAAATAATTTTTACCATCTAAATTTTGTTTTTGAATCTTGATGAGTCACCACAATTATGTGATGTTATCAAAAACAAAAATTTATATTTGAGAGGTGAAACTAATAGGGTGTGTGATTACAAAACAAAACCACTCAGTTGGTCCCAAAAATGTGAAGGTTTTCCTAACATGGGAAGAACTGCATAATGTCTTCAAGATATGGAGCTTCATAGGAATAGATGAGTATTATTGGAATTTCTTCAATAATTTATCAAATAAAGAATCACCTTTGACATCTCTTAATAGGAAATTAGTGAGACTCTCATAAAATGTTGAGTGGTAGGCCTCTTTTAATTAATTGAAATAGAATGTCACATCTACAAAAATTTTAATATTTATGAAACATTTAAAGTGTTATATGGTTTATTTTGATTCTTATGGTGCTATTCTATGATTTTTTTTATACCGAATGATCATGTTGTGGAGTAACATTTTCATCATCTATGAGCACATGATAAGAATTATCCCACTCATGACTTAGATCTCACCACTATAATGAATTATCGTAAGGGTTGAAGACATGAAATTTTTCAGGAGAGTTTCATAGTCCATTATAATCATAAGATCCTGTATTATATATTCTCACAAAAGGACCGAAGCCTTAGGTATATGAGATTGGTGGAGTACCACCAAAACTTTAACTTTTACATCACCTAGATCCCTGAAAGGGGGAATATAGTTATTGACACTATCACTACTAAATTAACATATAATTCTATATTATATTTCAATGAAGAGTGTAATATTATGGGGATTTTTCCCAATTGTATTTGGATGTATAGAAGAATGATTTAGGTAAGGTTTTAACCATTTTCATTTTTCATATCTCTCCTTGATTTGGTTATACAATAATAGTAATAGAATGATGAATTAAGGGGAATTAGAGAATCCTTATATAGTGAGGATACCTCTACAAGATGGTCTCTCCCCTCTAATGGAATTATCACATTTGGTATTCAATTCATCATCCATTTTCTTATTAGAGATTTTGTGATCAATTATTGTCATAATTCATCATGGGTAGTTATCTTATAACTTCAAAGATGTATTGTTACAAGGGATATAATTTATAGTGGATCAGTTTAATGTTTGGTATTACTAATTATGAGTCTCAGGGTTACACCTTTTATTAGATTAAGGTTGGTAATATAATGGTTTTCTTTAACCTAATATGGTGTTGGTATGTAAATGAAAAGATGTATCCATGGACTTTGTAGATTTATTACCATGTAATCCTTAAGGAAAAAATTTTATCTATGTGGTGACTGATCTGTTAAAAAACTAACTTATTTCTTTTTTGTTACCGACACCAATAAGGTACAATATCTGGGTGATCTATACATATAGAAAATCATGAGGTTTTATGGGCATCCCTCAGCCATTATCCCTGACAAGGATCCCATATTTACATGTTGGTTCTAGAAAGGTCTCCAACTGGTGGTGGGGACTCTTATCACATTTAGTACATATTATCATGCATATAACAATAGATATATGGAGTGTGATATTAAAATTATAGTGTATATTATTTCTCCCAGTGTCTTCGATTATGAAGGATCTTAGGATATCCCTATGGGACTAGTTTAGTTTTCCTATAATTGAAGTTACCATTAATCTATATGAATATATCCTTTTGATTCTTTGTATGGTTTTTGTGTATGACACCTATTTATTGTTCATACGTTTGAAGGGAATATCTCATGATATTATCCTTGTTCAAGATATTTCAAGGAAGATTCAAGATATGCACTGATTTTTAGTTATAGATTAGATTCTGAAAAAACAATTAATGTTCATCAATTTCATTCATTATTGATTTCTATTAGAGATCATTTATTCCTAAAATTACACCCTCTACTTGGCCACTATCCTCTAGGGAAGTAGGATAAGATTAATCTAAGATATAGTAGACCATTCAAGATCACTGAGTAGTTTGGGAAAACAGCTTATATGCTAGAATTATCATCTCATTTGATAGGTATCTAGGTTGTTTTACACATATCTCAACACAAAAAGTATCATCTTGACCCTTCCCATTTTTTGAATTGGGATAATGTTCATTTGGAGCCATATGTATCATCTTTAGATCATCCAATGGATATTTTAGACTCTTGGGTGAAATTATTTCAAGGGAATTCAATTACATTGGTCAAAGTGTTATGGAAGAATGGATAAGATTACCATGACACTTGGAAGTGGGAATCATTAATGATAAAGAAATTTCCACATTTCATTATGGATCTTCCTTCTTATATGTGACTTTTAAGGATAAAAAGTACTATGTTGGAGCGTTTTAAAATTCCATATTGTATTATGTTATATGGTTGAACTTTGGGATGTTTGGCTCTATGTTTGGGAAGTTTTGGGAATTTATTGGTATCTTTAAAAGGGTTTTTTGACTTTTCATGAAACATGAGAAGCACCTAAACATGGTGGAGACCATGGTTTTCCTATGAGTATCTGGTATAAAATATTCTGATCCACCACACTGACTGAAATTCATGGTCTTGAGTATGGATCACTGGTAGTTTTCTAGTATAGTATGGATAATAAGGCCTCACCATGTCTATGGTGAAGGCCATGGTTGGTGCAAAATAGCCTATTTTTTAGGGTTGCATCAGGTTTAGTGGGAATGTCATGCCTCTTGGTGTGGTGTGACCAAGATCACTCTAGGTAGGGTGAACCTCCACCAAACTATGGTGTCATCTATTTTTTAAATTCAAAGGGTTGATTTGGATTCAAATTTTTAAGGAATGAATTACACCTACTAAGGGAAACTCATAAGATTCTTATGAGAGATTTATTAAAGTTATATTGTCTTTTTTACTAATTTATTAATTCTTTTTTACTCATTATCATTCTAGGGTTTTGAATCAAATGATTTTTGGAAGATTATGTTGCATCTGTTCTACATTTGGGTGGTAGATTTAGGTGATTTGATTCATAAACCCTTTTATGGTCCATCCTATATTGATCCTTTCTAGTTTTTGTTATTGTGAATTTGGTTCCCATAGGCTAGATAATGGTTTATTGGTTGAATATTCTAAATTATATGAGGGCTTCCTCTCACTTTTATTTGTGTTTCATTTTATTCTGGTGAAAGGATCATATTATTGTTATTGTATGAACCCTATTTTGAGGTAAGTGGTTTATCTCTAGTTTTTTTTTGAACAACACATGCTCTTTCATTTAAACTTTTTTAATACATGATGACTGTAATAATCCATGATCTTCTTGATATGCATGCATAAATGGATTTTCATAAAAGATGGGTTTATCTCCTTTTTTTAAAGAATGATTTTTTCAAAGAACTGTAAAATGGTTTATTAAATATTTTATCAAATAAATATTTTGATGAAAATTATTGTTTGTAAATTATTTTCTAAAATTATATTATCCCTTTGAAACATTTTTAAATATGCAGCGTGTGGAATACTTCAATTCCTAATATGGGTTATATTTTTTATCATTTTCCTTGATTATATAGGGGTTTCACCCCTGGGGTGTTCCTCTATTCCCAAGGTACTATTTTTTTAGGGACATGGTCATAAGGTGTTTATCCTTTTGGTATTCCTTTGTTCCCAAAACCATATTATTCTAGATAATTTTTTTGTACATTAATTCTACATTTTATTACTAAGGCATGAGAGATAATGCTAGCCTAGAACTATGTTATTGTAGGAACCATCTCCATTGTAATTTTTTTTATTTCGATTTGGTTCTAATATAAATAAATTATGCATGATTTGATAAATACTTTATTTGAAAAATGATCTTAGACCTATGTTTTATGTAATCTGCATTAAAAATGTGAAAATGAGAAAAACAAATTACCATTATTTTGATAGAAAATGTGAAAATTGTTTCTTTATTCCATATTTTTCATATACTGAGCATGTAGAGATTACATGAAAGATACTTTCAATGGAATACATGGTAGATACTACTAGTCTTGTTTTTCTCACACCATGTACACTCCCTTGGGGTTTTGTAGACCATGTTTTCTTATGAGGGAATGGGAATGGTTTCATAGTGAGGTAGTGGAGTTTTTTTCTAGGAAAGGGTATCTTGTGGTGAGATGGATTTATGTCTCTAACATATTTTAGGGAGTAGTTTTTGGTGGTTTGAGTTTATTTGGTTTTGCTCTAAGACATGTTCTTGGTTTCTTCTTATTTCCCTAGTGGTATCACAACCAAATTTATCTTTTAGATATGGAATATTTCATTTATTTTTATTATTCTCTATATATATTCCATTTTGGTTGTTTTAGGTTAGTAAAATTATTCCCTTTGGTTGTTTTTTGGATTCATGGATGTTAGTAACCAGCTCGTGGGGATCACAAACACCCTTTGGGTCTAATTTTGGTCCATCTCAATGCCTAGTTTTTGTTGTTTAGGTTGGATCATGAAATTTTATACATTAGCAAAAAGTAAAGGTGATAAAAGAGGTGGCAGTTTCATTCACATGATAGTTTAAGAGTTAAATAATGTAAAAGGCTTTAATTGGTAATAACAAATAAAACATTGACCCCATCACAGCTTAGTTTTTTATACTGCCCAATTGATCTTAAAAGGCATTTTTTACCACATGAAAAGTATATATACCTATTATTTTTACTTTTCATTTTAATCATTGGCTTGTTAGTATTATGTTTTAAATTTTACTTTTGATAATATCCTACTATTATCCTTTTTCGATGCCCCTCTAATTTTTTATAATAATTAATAAATATTTTTTTCTTTATGTCATTATCATCTTTTCAAAACATAACCAAAATCTATATGAGATTATTAACCATATTATTCATAATAAAATTAACAATATAACTATATATATTGGGTTTTAAGTATGAAATAATGAGATATTTAGAAAATTATTTATTCATCATGAATCATAACTATTTGAATTAATCAACATAATCAATAATCTATTGTATATGAAGAAAATATTTAATTAGTGTTGCAAAATTGTACATGAATTTCTCACTAGAGATATCATATATTTTTTCCCAAGGTTTCTACTGATAAATTTCATTGAATTATGATAACATAGTGTACGCATATTTTTCATACAAATTTAATCCTAACTGATATAAAATAAAAAATTATGCTTTGGGGATCAAATAAAACATCTATAATCCTCTTTTATCCATTCTTATCCACTTTAATGTCTCCCTAAGGTGGTTTAGTAAGTATATTCTGCTCATCAACTTTTGATTTCATTTCATGTAACGATAATTTTCATATTCCCCTATACCAATAAAAACATATCTCACTAATGGAGAAATTTTCATTATCCAAAATTGATCATTATGATAATGATTAAATTTTGATAATAGAAAATATCTATAATAAAATAAAGTTATAATATTCCAACTTTATCTTGATTATTAATTAATGATTGATTAATTGTATATGTATCCCATAATTTTTATCAAAACCAAATAATTATCACTATGTGATTGAGAATATCTAGTCTCTTTGATATTATTGTGGGAAAGGATGCATATTTCTCCTCTCGTTTTAAATATTATAGTCATGAAACTTCTCTTGTATATTTTTGTATAATTTACACTAGCCAATTACATTAAATCATATTTCATAAATATATTGAGTGGAGTCCCAATTCCATAAATCTTATGCTCATATTTTCTCAACACATTCAACTAAAATTACACCAATTAAGTTATGTAAGCTTATTTGATTAAAATTTTATGTAATTTTCCATCACTTTTATTAGGAATCCCAGGTAGATAGATGTACATTCAATGATTTACAAAAAAAATAACCTTAACCTATGATTGTATTAAAATTCAAGTGATAGAAGGTGTGTTGTGACTTAATATCTTACATTATGGATTTATAAATATTTTTTCATTAGAAATAAACTTCTTATCAAGGAATTTTTTTATCTATTCTATGTGATTTTTTACATAAATAATTAATCATTTAGGATAAAATAAATAATACATATATTAATCAAATATATTTATGTATGATTGTTAATTATTCTGAACTATGAGACTATTTATAAAAATAACTATTTAAGAAATGCTAAAATAAATATGAAATGACTAAGATTTTATTTACAAGCTATTTTATCAAGTGGTGATAAACTAACTAAAACCTAATGTTAAGAAAATTTTAGTATATCTTAACTTAGGTCAAAGCATCCACCATTCTCCAATAATTCTATATAATTATATTAACTTCATCTTATGGCTTGAACTGCCTCTTATGAGTGGGAATTGTATCTTTAAAATGGATATTCATATAAAACTGAGGGGATACAAGAGTGAGTGGTTATATAAAAAAATAATAGACACCTAAGACCATACACTATAAAATTTGTAGAAATGATTCAGGAATCATAAATTGTGATTTAATAATAATTATTAAAAAATAGTCACATAAAATAATTAAAACTAAATATATTTAAATTTAAACAATAACACGTCTATATAATTAATGATTATTCACAATGAAATTATAAATAAAACTAATAAAAATTAATAAATTATCTCAATGGAATTATATAATATTTAATACTGACAAATTAACTCTTAATTATTAATTTTTCTATACAATTATCATTGAGAATACAATTTATAAATCCCTATTTTATGTTTAATATTATTTAAAAAAAACTAAAATAAACAATATATATGTCATGTAATATGTATACCCCATTTGTTACATGATATTGTTTTTCATAAATCCATATATAACATAAAATTTGACCAAAATGAGACACCACAAGAACATAATTTGTGATGCAGGCTATAGATAGTATCTCTTGTAGTATGTATAATAAATTTCATTTTCCATGTACTACATAGTATGTGACTAGCATTCTCACTATAAATGAAGAAAAATGTGAACTGTGTAGTACATCTCAAAATGTGGCATGTCTTTTGAAAATCAATACTCTTTATTTTTTGTTCCACAAATCAATGGAGACACATGAGGTTATCATAATGTTGACATATATGAATCATTTCAAATTATATTAAATGTCTCCTAGATGGGACACCTAGTGTTTCATGGAATTCAATCTCACATGATAATCCATGTAATATGTGGATTGTATAGGCAATTATGGAACCACCATGAGGGATTTTTGTATCTATTTTTTCATAATTAGATTTTTAATTTCCATTAAAGATTTAATCCACCCATTGAATCATCCATTATACACAGAATGAAACCTTAGATTTTGAATTTAACAAAACAAATCATATTAATACTTATAAATTATTTTTTTTGTATCATTCCATATGAAAGATCTATCTAAAATAGAAGTGTGAGGTGGTATTCCCATTTAAATTTATTTCTCAACATATATAATCATTATTTAAATTAATTACACTCTCATCATCAACCTATATTATCAAAAATATTTTATAATAAAATATAAATAAAAAATAATTATCTCAATTAATTTCCATTGAATTTTGATATTTTCTCATCATTGATGTTTTTTTACAATAAGAACATAAACTAGAATTCCATCGCTGATATTTTTGAATTCTTCATGAAATATCAGAACATATATATTGATTTCTATAGTGCTAGAACAATGAAATTTTGTGTTTTTTATACTTAATGTAGATCGTTTATTGGAATCTCATTGGATACAACAATTTTTTATCATTACAGGTTACTTGTTTTGGGTGTTTCCACATGGTGATAGAAGTGTAGGTAAGGTGGGGGAAGAAACTTTTATCAGATATTTATTAGGATTTTTATGCTATTGGATAGAGTTAGGGATGTTTTTTATCAATTGTATATTCATTCATGGTCATATTAGGATCATGATGGGTTCAGTGTAATTAATATAAAAAATTATCTCTATGATCCATCCAATGAGATCAAGTGATGAGGGATGGATTTCATAGGAATGAGAGTCCCATATGAGGGTATAGTATATTGATTTATTATAATTGATCATTGGTATCTTTCACTTGTCTATACAATAAAATTCATAGTTGTTATATGGGAGGTATTAGCTTTTAAAATTGTTTGTTATTATATATTATTTCTATTTTGGTTTATTTTCCCTCATCTGTTGGGTTTAAAATTTTTATAATAAAACATTTCAAAGGTGTATAGGAAATATTGGTTTTTAAAATGGTTTTTAGGGAGATTATCGGTCCTCTAAGGGTATTTTGTTCACTTTTTACATGAGGGGAAAATATCATTTTAAACTAGTAGATGATATTTGATGAAAAATATATATTTTCAATTTATTTTAAAATAATATGTTCATAACAATATTTATATTTCATGCCATCTTGAAAAATATTTATTTTCTACCCTATCTGAGGTTTTAAGATTTTATAGAAGTCAAAACCTATAAATAGGTGCATCGGGGAGCATTTATTCTCACAACATCTATATTTCTTCTCATAATTTACTTTGTTTTGGGTGAATACCAATAATTTATATGATTGAGTTGTGATCCTATAAAATTTTAGGTTTTTATGTTTTATATTTCTATATGATTACAAAGTATATTTTTGGTTATTTTGATCATTCCTATCACAAATATTGGAGATTTCATTCAGGTTTCAGGTTCTTTGTTATATACTTTATCCATCTATAATCTCTTAAGGTAGGTAATTATGAACATTCTTTTTTACATTATGAATAACAAGATTCTTTAATTTCTATGGTGTGTAACTATGTATTAATTTTCCGGTTGTTGGTTGAATTTT
This sequence comes from Viscum album, assembly GCA_963277665.1. Classification (NCBI taxonomy): domain Eukaryota; kingdom Viridiplantae; phylum Streptophyta; class Magnoliopsida; order Santalales; family Viscaceae; genus Viscum; species Viscum album. Next base: position 929,261 of record OY728148.1, on the reverse strand, counting down.
CCACTTTCCATTATTCTATTTTCTCTCATACTATGGTTAGAAATATATTTTCCCATAGTGATGAGATAGATGAAATGAAAAAGATTAAAGATCTATATGATGTAATTTATAGAAATTTTACTTTTATTCTTTTCTCTAAAATTTGATGTTTCAATGTTCTTCTAAAACATGTATCTTCATATATTTTTTAATGGCCTAATATGATTATTCAATTTGAACCATTATTATAAATTTATGTTTTATGAATATTACTTTAATAATTATAATTTATTTGGAAATAATGTTGTTTATTTTTTATGAAGGTTTTTGTGCCTACAAACATTATTTTATTCTTTCTAATTTTATATGGCATTAAAGATAAATATTTGTAATTTTTAAGAAATATATGGATTAATTTTGGGAGAGTAGTCTTTTATCAATTGATAATATTGTTTATTTTCATTCTTTTTTTCTTTATCTACGATTCATCCTAGATCTGGTAAATAGTAGATAATTAAAGGTTCTTATTCATAGTAATGTTTTTCTTGTTATTTCAGGATCTGGAGTTCGAGATAGTGCATTATGGATGGTGATGTATTGATGTTTTCCATTCTTCTTCTTCCTTATTTGGTTTGAAATATAATTTTTTTCAGATGTTCATTGATTTTAAATTATTCTCCCGTATTTTATTTTTTTCAATTTTTTTATTTTTTCTAACCTCTCTCCATTTGAAAACATGAGTTTTGATGCACTCTAATTTAAATTACTATCCTAGGACTAGATCAATAGGAATGAGTGTCATGTTGACTACAAAAGTTTATTTTATTGTGTGTGTGTTAGTAAAGAATTTTAATAATAACACTTATTAATGTTTTAGTTTATTTAAAACTAGAAGTGAAACATATATTATAGATAAATTATGATGTAAAATGAGAATAGACACACAATAAAAATATTTATGGAAAATAAATAGATAACATGCCAGAGAAAATATAGTGGAAAACGATTTATTTTCCATTATCATGACATCACATATAAGTGTGTTTATGTGTGTGTGATACATGGGAATATAATCAATGGTCTTGATCTATTGTTATTTTTAAATTAAATTTAATGGTCTGGATTATCTCTATATGAATATATGTAATGAATATTTAGGTATATGAAGTTGTATCAATTTGATTCAATGTGCTTTTATAAATTATGTAATCCATCTCAATAATAATTATTCATAACACACTTACTTAGATTGAATCAATTTCACTTAATTTTTTGTAATATTATTTAACCTTTAATTAAAATAACTGTGTTGGAAAATTAATGTGAATAAAAAATTATAATTCCAGTTTTAAGTTGCCTCATTAAATACCATATTATGAATACCCAATGGAAAAAATAAAAATAATGGAATTGTCATAAATCATTCCCAAATTCCCCTCTTAAAATAATAATTGTTATTTTTTCCTTTGAATCCCAATTTTATAAATCATTATCCAAAAAATTTCAACATTTAATACCAAAGGGAATAAATATTCAAGATTGTCACATGATATAATTTTGATGCATATAAATCTCATTACTCTTTTCAAGATAATGAGCAAAAAAATTATTTGTATATCTTTAATATTATCACTCTAAATATATCCCCCTTTAATGTTTTAAAAAAAATCATATTATACTCATATAAAGTAGTGATATAATCCTTATTCTATGTTTATCCATAATTATTCTGATTGTTCTTGCAATTATTCTAAACTAAAAAATTATTAACTAGTCTCATTAATTGAAATAAACACCTCATGATTAGTGTGATTAATAATAGTGTTTTGTTTTATACTACTCAATAAAATAATATATCCACAACATGTGAATAAATGTCCAATTTGATATCTAGATCTATACAGATTGTAAAAAAAATGGCATCATCATAACCAAACTGATTTAGTTTTTGATATTTCAAATAAAATAATACACAATCAACAAGTTCTTGAAGGTATCTCAATATATGTTTGATATCATTACAATTAATCAATGTTGGATAAGAATTATGAATATATGATAAACTCATCAAAAATGATATATATCAGCTTATATTATTTATAAGGTATATTAATACTTCTATATAATAAAGATATGATACCCCAGGATAATGAAGTTAATCATTATGATCTCATTGTTGAGAAGTGTTTTTATCTAGTTCAATGTATTGAAAAAAAAATTATACTAATTAGATTATATTTGTATTTATAAATAATTTATATAACTTCTAAACTATATCATTATGGATGAATGAATCATTTCTATTTTAGATCTTCATTATATATTCCAATCCATTGCCTTATATTTACAAAGTTTTTAATTTCAAAATACCTATTTGAATATTAGATAAACTAATAATTCTCATTGAGATTCCAAATAATATATAAATAACCAAGGTATACTAAAATGATGATAAATTTATATCCAACCTACTTTATGAAAACATTTAGACAAATTGTATCATTTTTATAACTGTATTTTAGAAAATAGCCACTCAAATGGATATACCAAATGTTCCTTGATTTATTTAATCTATATAATTTTTCATCATATTTTAATGAATAAAATTTTCAAATAAAAAATAAGTTATAAGTGTTTTTAATTTCAAGTAATTTCATATAAATAACATTATCAATGTTACCATATAATTTTTTTGTTATAACATAAATCAAGCATAATGTAAGGAATTCATGTATAATTAATGTCATGAGATAATGAAAATTGATAGAATCCATAGCAGGAAAAATTTTCCCTCATAATCCATCAAAATTATTTATGTGAAACCTTGAGCAATATATTATTCTTAACATCCCACAAATATAATTTTTTAATTCCTTTTTTTCAAAAATACCTATTTATAAGTAAAAATTTTAATCATCTATGAGGTTTTCATAAATAACACAAAAAACACACATTGATCAATTGAGTCTAATTCAGATTACATTATAACTAAACATTTATCCTAATCTAGCCAATAATTACATTCATATACTGGTTTAGGTTCTTCATCATTATTATGAACATTAAATTCGAGTTTACAAGAAAATGTGTCATCAAAAATAATATCCACATGGATCCAAAATCTAATGGTGTTAACAGAATTTATTATAATTTAATTTTCATCATGATCATGTAATTTATATACACTATCCTCTCACAAAATATCACGATCAATAAAATGTTTATTATCCTCTTTTTTGTTAAATTTATCAATCAAAATTGTTTATTTCATTTCTTTTGATGAGGGTATTTATATTTTAAACCAAAAGGTGTACCATGCTTCAGGTTTGGATTATAAACACTTTTTCCTTCACCATTAGATTCCTTATATAGGGTATTTATCTTAGTTACTAAATTTTAGTACTTATAAGGATTTTTAATCCATTTTCAATTAATACATGCTACTGAAAACAAATTTACTAAATGTTTCAAATGGAAAATCTTTTAAACTTCCATCCCATTAATATTTATAAGTTAATCAACATGTAATAATGATAAATTTTCCCTGATATTCTTCAGAGGTAAATTTATACTCCCCCTTTACTATTGTAAACATTTTTCATAAATATGATAATCCAAAAGATATTTTTAAATAAATCTCTAGTTATTATTTCAAGATGCATTATAATTAAGAAATATTTAAAACTGACATAAATCACCAACCATCATTGTATTTTTTTCCATGGGGGTTCTAGTTTCACCAATAAAGTAAATGAAATTTCCATAAATGTGATATATTTATTTCATGAAAGTAAGATAATTGGATAGGGTAATATTAAAGAAAACATAATAGCCTTATTTTAATAAATATTTCTATATGAACAATTTCATGTCTCTACAAAAAACTACACAATTATGTTTTCACGTGAGGTGGTATTGAAATAATTAGAAATCTCATTATAAATTATACAACTACACTATTTTAGATTTTTAATTCCAAAAATAAGATGTTCAACAATTATTCTAATTGACATATAATAAATATTTAAATCATGTGATAAATATTCATCGATATTATCTGGTTAAATGTGATTAATTGATTTTTATGAAAAAATGTTCCCTAGGCCTGATTATATGGAGGAAAATATCACAAACATTATGTTGTGAGTCAATAAAAAGAATATCTAGGACCAGATAGTGGAAAATCAACCAAAATCATAAAATACCTAAATTTTCTATGTGGGGGATGAATTGGACCAAATATATCGCCATAAATTCCTTCTAAGTACCATAGTGATTTAGTCCCAACTATCAGTGGTGATGTTATTATAAATACATTTTCTTAAGAATTTGTCTAACATGATAAATAATTTGGTTTAAAACCCCTTTTATCAACCAATGGATGACTATGAATACATTTAATAATTTTTTCTATTATAATTGATCTTATATTTACCAAATGATAATTTAATACAAATAATATATCATGATCGATAAACATTTATTTTTCAGTATTTGTTTCAATTTTCAAAATATTAACATTGTCTATAGTAGAAATAATCCTTGATAATTTTTCTTGAATAAATTTAAATTCACTATTGATACCTATAATATAATTGTAACTAATATATCCTTCATCTATAGTCTCAATTTTATATCATCTTCACTAATACATTTAAAGATTAATAGATTAATTTGACACATAAAATAAATGAAAACATTTTTATTAGTTGTTTTGAACCACTATATAGACATGTATTTTTTATTATGGATCACTAAATTAATTTTACACTACAATTGAAGGTAATCATACAAGAATATCCCATGTTAAGGTTCATAAAATATTTATCATGTTAAAATATTTTATACATAATGGCATTATGATGAGAGAAATATCCTTATCATAAGAATTAATTCTAAAATAAAAATTATTAATAGAAATGTAAAATAAATAAAATAATTAACACACACAATAGATTATAGAAAGAAGAAAAATATATAATATATTAAATTTTTTAAAATATCTTAAAACTGTTGAAAAAATCATTCATAAATTTATATATATTGTCATCAATCTCAACACTTTTGATGTATAAAAAATATTCATAGATATAAAATTTATTATATTATTATCAAGATTCATGTTCTGATCACTAAAATGTACATAGACATTTATTTCCTTCTATTTAATTAATTATTAGTAAGATAAATATATTTTAGTTCATTCCATGTACATGACAAGTTCCCTTCTATAAAAAAGACACCAAAATATTTTTAACATGTTTGTATTTTTTTACATATTATTGTTAATTATTAAACTACTTATAATGGTGATTTTTATGTAGATATTCCCTAATGATGATGTAATACATGTGATTTTTTTTATATCATAATATATGATATGATCATGTCATAATTTATAATTTTTATGACTATAAATCATATAAAATACATCGAATTAGGTGATACCTAAGGGGTAATATGTAGATATCATACCTTTTCCTATACCAGTTGTATTATTAGATATAGTGATTTTCCTATTCTATTTAATTTTATACTATGACCAACACAATATAATAAAATTGATTAATTCATTCAAACGTTGAGTATTAACATTCAATAATATTCTAGAAATGACTATCATTATTATTAAGACTTCATGTAATTAAAAATTGGAAATAATTAATTAGGAATAAGATGTTATAACCAATATAACTACTTTAATTATTTCAACATTACATAACATTCGACTAGATGCACGAATACTTAGGTAATACACCTGAGGTAAATGTATGTAGGTTGATGCCATTGTGATAGTGGGTTTTTTAGATTTTATAAGACTCGTGATGATTTTTATAAATCTATATTCTTTTGTCTTCCTTCTTCTAAATAGATTATATTATATCATGGGTATAAGGAGGGTTTTTCCAAAACATTGGGTGATTCATCCAACCTCTAGATATTCCCCTAAGGGAAGAGTCCTTTGGTTTTTCTTACTAATCTTCTTCAAGAATCTTATTTAAGAAGGTGGATCATCTATCTATGGTGAAATGTATGTGTTATTTATTTAGATATTCATTGTTTTGGTTTAAAAAAGCATGATGATAATGGAATTGTGGGTTCTATTATCTTTAATTTCATTAAATAAGGGATATTTATCCTTAGAAACCCAAAAGTTATTTAAGATCATTACCAAGAATATTGATTCTTGAAATAAGGTTTTAAAATAAATAATAATTTTTTATCATATTGTCTATTATAAAAAAAATGTTTTGTTCTTTGTTTTTAAATATGATATAAGATATCATGAGATATGGTATGTACACATGATATGATACGGGCTATCATAGGCGGTGACATACTATAAATTCTTTAGTTTCTATATTTTTTAATGTATGACATGTGGTAATAATATAATTATATGAGAAATTTTTTTATTTCATAGATTATAATTGAGAAAAATGTAATGGATATTGTCACCAATTATAGGTTGAAAAAAAGAATCATATACCTAATGAAATATTAATGATATTCTTAGCTACGATTGGTAGATCATAGATTATGATATGAGGATATTGTTATATATGACAGATAATATAGGATTTTTTTTCACATACTAATAGTTATTAATTTCTTAAAGCTAGTATAGGAAAATATCCTTACTATGGTTTATGATGTTAGTATGTTTCTAAATAAGATATATATATATATAATTTAACTGTTTTAGATTTCATAAAAGGATTAAATTATATAATTTATAAAATTTTATGAATAATAAAAAAATATTTTGAGATATTTATTTAATTTATAAAGTGTATATAAATAAATTAATTAAAGTGTTTATAAATAATTATAAATTGTTTATGAAACATTTAATAAGTAAATATTACATGATATTACTTTTAAATATTAAAAAAAATGGTATGAACTATATTATATATATTTGAAATGTTTATTTATAAATTATAAGAATAATTCATAAAGTTTTAATATATTATAAAATTAGGGAATAAATAAATGAGTTTATAGTATATTTTTAATTTTTCATAATAATTAATCTGAATTGTTCAAATTTAAATGCCTTATATAAGAAATTTATTTGAACAATATCAAAAGGATTTTTTATAATTGAAATGATCAGGGATAAAATAATAATAAATATGTGATATTTATATTTTATAATTTTTTTACATAAATGAATTTAAGTTTAAAATGTTTATATTTCAATTAATATCATATATTTAAGTAATTTTCATATAAATAATAATATAAAGGATTTTCTATTAGAATTAAATGTAAATTTTATATATTTATTTAAATTTTTGAAGTTCCATAAATTATTGATAAATTATAAAGCATCTATAATAGTTTTATTAAGGACATATTCATTAATATTTATCTCATAGTTAAATATATGTAATGGTCATTTATTTAGTATTATTTTATGATTTATTATTCATGAATACAAATTTTAAATTATGAGTTTTGATGTATTCATTATTTTAAATAGTTAAACTACATATATAAATTTTCATTTAAATATATACGGAGTTATAAACTCAGTATGATAATTGATTTATCATTTTTTTACCTGGAATTTGGATTAATATGTGGTTATGATATTAAATTTTGAATTTAACTATAGTTTATACATATTGGAATGATAGAAGTGTAATGGAATTTAAATATCTCATGATTAAAGAATCATGGGTAGATGGAATGTAGGTTTGGATGCTCAATAACCTAGAGGCTTATGCCTTATCAGAATAGTGGGGTTAGTCATCTTCCCCACCATGTTTACTCTTAGGGGATAATAGATTTCATATGATTATAATTCATTAAATTTTTTAAATTAAAAAAATAAATATACCTAGAATCACACTAAACCAACAATCCCTTGTTACTAAGCATGGAGCAACAGATAATCAACCTCACTTTTCTAATAAGGAATAAGCCTCCAGCTCATTGTGCAGTCAAACTCAAAGTCCTACTCATGGTTATTTTCTAAAGATATATTAAAATTCCATTAACTAAAAGGGTTTAATTTACCTTATGCATAGGAATCCATTAGTTATGTATAGATATAATTCTCTTTTAATTATTTTTAATAACATAAGTGATGAGTTGTGAAAAGGGTTACAAATCAATATGGTTTTAACATATTGATTTTTATGGAAGGAATAGAGATTTAAAACTAAATCATTAGATGATTGAAAACCTATAAAGGTAAAATATGAGATAAGATTGTGATATTAAATCCCAATTAAAAATTCATGGTGTCGGTTTCCTTAAAAAAGTGACACTTGTTAAGACCTTCATCATCCCACTAGGTTGGCCATGCTAAAACTAGGCTCCAATAGATTGTCTTGAGAAGACAAAAAAATTAAATAGGTGACCCAATATAATAGGTGCCTCATTGTTGGCATATGTTTTGGGTTACACTTAGTTGGGAAAAATTAAATATTTGGATAACAAAGGAATATAGTTTAGTAAATCCTTATGAAGGATTAGCATAAAGATATACCCATTCAAAATTTGTAGAGTAATATGTGATATAATTTATAATATTTTATAATATAGGTAATCATAACTTATTTACGTGTTTCACTATTATGGAACATGCTATAAATGAATCTTTTCTAATTGATTAATGTGACAGTATTTAAATGGGGTCAACATTTTAATGGGAGAATATTTAATAGAATTATTTTTTAAATGAATCTAAAACAATATACTCATGAGATTCAAGATTCAATTAAAGATTTGGAATCATAATTATAAAACATTACTTTGATATCAATGACATAGAAAGGATAGTATTACTGTAAGTAAAATCATAGGATTATAAAAATCATAAGAATTGTTCTTTTTCTAGGATATTATTTTCTATGTTATAAAAATACATTAACATGTTTCCAAATGTAAATTTTTGATAATAAGGGGATCTATATACTTATGAGTAGCATATAATAATCTATATAAGTATTTGAAATCATTTTATAAATGTTGACAGAGAAAAAATCAGACTTCACATGTGCATTCAATATGAATGAGTGAATTAATAACATGGAGAAATTGTGCTTTGCATCAAGGAATATTATGGTTATGGAATTAATTTTTGTTGAAAATGTTCTAAAAATAAATTATTTTGATTAATTTTTACCTAGATTCCTCAAATATTTTAGCATATATGTCATTTTCTTTGTTGTATAAGATATATTATTATGTTTCCAGTATAGCAGGGAAAATGAATGAGCCTAATAAAGAATATTTGAATTCTCCAATGATTATAAAATGTCAATAAAACCTAAATAAGTTGTTAATAAGTGAAATTAATGATTCCATATTTGATATAATTGTTTAGAATATATAAAGGATTTTGATAAATTTTATTGAATTTCTATTTCAATAATTATTTTTATAGATATTTGTTTTTATGATTTTAAAGTGTATATGATACCAAATGTTTATCTTAAAAATGATATAAATATACAATAGTTTAAAATTAAGGAAAAAATTATGAATATTTTAGTTTTAATTTAATTTACAAGGCAAAAGGCTGTTAAATCATAGATTCGAATGAAAAGTAAAAAATCAACCTTGGATATATCTACATAAAGGTTTTGTAATTTCATCATATTTCTCAAATATGATAAGATAATTTATTTTTTAGTAAACAGTTATTAGTAAAAATACCATATATTTCAATACACATTCATTTTAATGATCCAAATCTATATCATATTTGAATTTTATATACGGATGAAAATTTTTATCCAAGATAAATAAATATATCCAATATGTTTTTTTAAAATATGAGATATCTTATCCCAACACCCATCAAGGAAATATTTTTAAACAGTATTTTCATAATAATTCTCTAAATACATAGAATATTTTATTATATATGGTTCTTAATGGTTTATTTCATAAATTTACCAATTAAAAATAAAAAATTTTAAATTTCATAACGCAAATCTGTTTTTCTGAAGTCTCTTAGAGGCTCATGGGAGTATTTTTAGACATAGAAAAGTTCAATGATAACAAATAGAGGATTATACCAGTCTAAATATAAATTTAATTTCAATTTTATACTAAATGAATTTAGTATGTGTGGATAAATAAATAATTTAAATAGTTAAACTAATAACCCAAATGATTTCAAGGTAAACGTTTGATGGAAAAGTTCCAAAAATGATAATAATGATAAACATCGAAAGAGTTATAAATAAAAAAATTAATGTTTTTAAAATCATATAATTAAATGTTATGAAGTAATAGAGTTAGGAAACTTTTTTTAAAATATTAAAACATTAGGAATATGATTCCTAAGTCTCACCAACATTCAAATAGAATTTTTTCAAGATGATACTCACTATATTAGTTTAGTGGGAAGATGTAACCAAATTGTTATATAGATATGTGGTGGGAATTATATACATATATAATGATTTTAAAAAATCCCTAAAAAACATAACTCAATATGGTTTTCCTTAATATGATATATGGGATTCATTCTTATCTATGTTTTTGTTAGAATTCTCTTCAAATTGTTCTAATAATACATATAGAATGTATAATCTCCAATAAAGGAATACATAACATTTTTATTAATTCATGTTTGTTTCATTGGAAACATGAACTGAAACAATAACTAACCTCTCAAACTATGAATTTGACAAACCCTATCCAATGTTCAACATAGGGTGTTATAGGTTATGGTAAATTTCTATATCTTGCATGAGAAGGATTTCTTTAACAGATATGAAACATTCTTAAGAAACACATAATAAATTTTATATACTAGAGGTCCATTGATGTATATCACATAGAGTGTCACACACTATATCTTTGGTATTTGAGGGGGGTGTGTGTTATGTTTAAATTTCATTATACCATATATTAGACAAAATACCGAGAATGAGAAACCTTATACATTAATTCCTTTCTTACGTCATCCTTGAGGAAAATCTTCTTAAGAGTTGGTTGGGTATGTATGGGATCATTTCGTTGATTGAGTTTAATTAAGATATGATTTGTCCTATCATATATTTAGTATGAAATATAGGATTCTGATTGAGAATTATAGGATAATATTATGGTCACACCAAGATAATAAATGTTCTTATATATTGGATGAGTGCCATGTGATTTTTCAATCCATCGAGATAGATGACATATAATTCAATCAATGACCTGGTCATTATATACTTGAAGAATAAATAATATATGAGTAGTTAAATGGGATTTAAATTATATATGTTTCTTCTTTCCTCAATGTCTTATACAAAGGTATCATATGAAATTTTATTCTGGAATATGATACACTAGGTAGACATAGGTACAAAGGTACATTTGTTTGATAGAGATCATGCCAAATCCCTCTATAGCTTGAGTATAATTGATTCTTTAATATAGTATGATCTTTAATTACATTATTTAATTTAGGAATTAATAAAATTTCATGCTACTACGTCTTTTGAGGTTACACTTTTTGGTCGACTAGATAGAGATTGTGTTTTATGAATCTCATAGGGCCACTCTAAAAGTGTTTAGAGTTTATCCAAAATAATTTTTTGATAAATATTCACCAATTTTTTCATCTTATGTGATGAATGGTTAATGAGATGTTGGTTTTTAAAAAAAATTATAATATATTCAGAAGGATTTTTGGATAGAAATTTTCAAGTTATTTTATATGATATAATATAAGGTATAATAGCACTATGTCTATTTGGACTTAGTGAAAGTGGGAGATTTATGGAGTTATATCTTGAATATAATATAAGCCATGATACTTTTTATCTATACCATAGTGTATAATATGATCGTTTCATATGGTATGATAGATGTAAATTCATTCCACATATTATGCCTTGGATTAATAAATATCATAAGTTATTATATATTGATATCATTACTCTACCATGTCCAATTGTATTATATGATAGAGTGATATTTTAATGTTGGATAATTAGATTCCATGATAAACACTATACTATATTGTAAATTAAGGCATTATAACATTAATTTTTAGAATTCTAGAAACTATTAAAAAGGGTTATCCTTATTATTGATATTTTATATGATGAATGATTATAGAGAAAGCATTCATTCCAATAGGTTAAAATCATTTTAAATGCATAAATTACTCTAACATTATGTAACATTCAAGTAAATACATATATACTTTGGGACCTTTAATGGTGGATATATAATGACGTTTATTCCATTAATATAGTTTTTGTTCATGCATTTCCAAGACACCAATGGATTCTCTTAGATCTCTCTTCCTCATTTTTTTATTTCCTAGAGAGATGAAAACATATTATTGTTGTAAGGAGGGTCCTAGTTAAGAATTATTTTATTTAATAATTCCATTGATACAACAAAAAGGGAAGAGTCCTTTTGTTTTTATAGTGGTATTTCTCAATAATGTTATTAAATAAGTAGGCTCATTCATATATTGTAAAGGATGTATATTCTTCATGAAGTTGTCCTTGTATTTGTTAAAGGATGATTTTTTTATTAGAAATAGGTTTTTTGAGGTTGAGAAGAATGGATATATAAAGTGTATGTTGTATTTTTAAATTGATTTGATGTGGTCTAATATGAGTTTCAAAAAGTTCTATTTTTTCAGAAATATAATTTTTTTTATAGAAACCTTTTTTGTATGAACTAATTCATGTGTTTTATAACAAAAATTTCAAGGGAAAAGGACTTTCTAATACTATGATGCTAGATTTTTGTAAGAATTATTGAATTTTCATAAAAATCATTATGGACAGGAAATAGAAATTTGGTTAAGTTTGGGAGACTACATAAACCTCATCTTTGTAAGCATCAACTTCATAAATATATTTTTTATGTTGTTTACTCATGATTTCCCACTATGTATGCATATTCTAACCTACATAAACTGGAGTTTTAATACTTCATGATCATCATTTTTTATTATTTCATAACGATATTTTGGGAAATATATAAGGATGATTCAATTAGGATTAGAAGGATCATCACTTACGTAATAGTTAGGAAACTATGATATTTTATTTGATTATAAATTACTATGAAATAATTTAAAAAATATCATTGGATCAGTCTATAATCGTAATTTAAGAATGTTACATATTTTATAGCTCATGGGAAGTATAAAATTTATCTAATGGATGTAAAATTCTAAAACTGAATTGATATCTAGAATAAGAGGTATATATTGATAATCCCAACATTGTTTCTCTCAAAAATGATTGTACTGAAGTAATAAAATTGAATAATTCATTATATGGTTTAAAATAGTCCCAATGGTATTGGTATTCAAGGATGGAAAACAATTTTAAAGACTTTTAATTTAAAAAAATCAAAGTGATGAAAACTTATATATCAAATATACGAAAGAAGGTTCTCTCATAATAATTATTTATGTTTATGGTGTCATTTTTTGTAGGTGATTTATATAATCTATTCATATAATTTTCTAAAAAAATAGAGAATAACTTGAAGATGTCCAAGATGGGTGTGTTGAGACACTCTTTATAATTTAAATGATGTAAAAAATGAAAAGTTTAACTTATTTTCACTATATAAATATTCCAATTAATTATTGAAGATGTTATAGATAGAGTACATGAAATCAATGTCTACACCCCTCAAAGTGGGGATAAAATGTTTAAAAGATATTGAAGGTGAGATTGTTAATCAAAGAAAATTTATAAAGATAGTTGGAAGATTTCTATTTCTCATAGATTCTAGACTAGATATTATCTATGTTATGAGTCTTTATCCAAGATATCAATGTGTTTTAAAGGATTCACATCATATAGATGAAAAAATATTCCTTAAATATTTATAGGGAACTATTTTTTGTACATGTGAGGAAATAATCTAAATCTGTATGCATTTATAATTTTATGCTAGAAAGATTAATTTGATGATATAAGGTCAGCTTCATGTTTCATTTTCCTCTTTGGTGATATCTTTGTATGTCGGAATAGTAATAAACAAAACTCAATCATACAGACAACCTTTGAGGCCATGTATTACCCTAAAATAACTTATTTCACTTACATGATATAGATAAAGGAGTAACTGAATGATTTGAGAGTGAAGGATGAAAACCCTATCATAATTAATTGTGATAATTAGAGTTATATTGATATATATAAAAATATTATTTAACACTCATGGTATAAGGATGTTGAAGCCCATTTTCAATCCATAAAAGAGAGAGTTTCCAATGGTTATATTAGGCCATAATTTATTCTTATCCAAAACCAATTAGATGACATATTCACAATGTCAATACCTAATTACATATTTGAGACTATTAGGTTTAACATGAGTATTTTTTCCTTCATCCCCTATTCAAAATATTTGGGGGGATATGCTTGGATTATATTTTCAAAGGTTTATAAACAAGTTCACATCTCATTTCATAGAATCCCCTATCAAAGGGATAGTGATGAATTTTATATCCTTATATATTTATTAATTTAATAGTTGGGTTTATTTTTTAAAGGTGGATAAAAAGGAATCCAAGTGATAATTGATTAGGGGAATATAATCTTATCACTTATCCAAAAAAAGTTTGTATCACCTTGATATGGAGTTCCCTTAAACTTGTTACTCTAAGATGTGTTATAGTTTCGATATATTTTATACAAGACAAATTTTGTGATTATATTTCTCCTAGATACAGAGTTATATTTTCAAATTCATTTACAAAGAGTTGAATTGAGGATGACATAAAATCCCAAGGGGGATATTGAAGTTACAATTATAAATTTTAAAGGATATTGTATTTTTTCGACCATTTTTTTGATCTTGATAATAAAGGACTGTGAATGTATTTGTAATGTTTCTTAGCATATTATAAGTGGTCTGAGATGAGCTTAAAATCCTTTTGTTCATTTTAATAAATCTTTAATTCTATATAAAAACCAAAAAATTCTATGTTTTCTTTACAAAGGGGTGGTTTCAGGTGCTTCATAACTAGAATTTCAGAGAAAAGTTACTCTTCATGACTATCATTCTATATTTTTGTAAGCATCATTGGATTTTTTTTAATAGTTATTTTCTTCTAACAATGAAATTTTTTTTTAGTTTTTATAGATTGTGTCAATATCATATGTGTAAGAATCATATTTATAATGATCATTTTTATGCTGCACGAGCATGATTTCCCACTATAAAAGCATGACCTCGCCTTTTAAAACATGAGTTTCAATGTTTCATAAAAATATTTTTCTACTATTGTGTAATTATTATTTGAAAAAACTATAGGTATTATTCTAATGAATTTGTATGGATCACCACAGAGTGAATAATTATGAAAATAGGATATTATATCTGAGGATTACTCACAGTGTAATTACTTCAAAAATATAATAATCTCAGTCAACAATCTTGATTAAAGATAAAAGTTAATAGATTTTAAATTATTTTTGACTTGATATTAAATAATAATAATGGTTGTGGAAGAAATTCATAGATATTATAAATGATAATTTTTAAAACTAATATTTTTAAACATACTTTTATTTTCAGGAATTATTTTGAACGGATAATACCAAGCATCTGATGTTTAAGAAAGTTTCTTTTTTTTGAAATAAAATTTTCATAAATTTTATGCAGATCAAAGAATAAAATTAAATAAGTGAAATATGTTATGACTATTTTGAGATACTTCTAAAATTCATCTTTGTTAACGGTCTATTATATTTAGGAGAGAGAAAAAAAGAACATGACCTAAACTCCATATAATAATTCTAAATAGGTTGAAGAAAAATGATTCCATTGTTATTCATATTGGTGATTTTTTTTGGAGGGTATAGACCATCTCTTGTGTGCATGCTCTCATGAAATAGTTTTTTATTTGAAACTATTGAGTGTAAATCTAATATACTAATTTTACATTTATAATTATATGGAACCTTAAATATCTCTTACAGAAGATATATTAATTAACTATAAAGAATATCATGGTGATCTGATGATTTGTTGTAACCAAGTGTGAGGACTTTTCTTTATGTCTAAGTATAACAAGGTAAAAAAATCCCATTTAGTTTTTTTGTGATGCATGTTCAAGGAAGTTATATACTCTTAATTTGTAATGTATATTAGAAAACTTATTAATATATATGGATATAAACTACCCCTCAATTATAAACATTTTTATATCAGTGATAATCCAAGTCTCATAACCCACTCTGAACATGGCAAGGATTGGTCTCTCATATTGATGGTGAACCATTTAGAATCCTTGTGTTTTTTGAATTCTCTATTTTTATAGTGAACCTGATGTATGGAAGAGTTTATATTAATAGGATAAATAATTTAATCAATAATATGGGTTTAATTCTTAAAAAAATTATAACATATACCACTAATTCACCATCACACCACACCCCACCCCCCAGTGGTATTCCAAATCACCTAGTATTTTCAAGATGTATCATAGAAAATATCCCTCCCTTTGTGATCCTTTATTTAAAAAAAATAATTATGAAGGGTCTGAATTGAGTGAATAGTTGAGTAGTTCCCTTTTTTGAATGGAATATCTTTAATGTGATGAAGAACATAATTTTTACATATTTATCTTCATAAGGATTCGAGGTTATTGATGTTGTTAGTCTGGGTTTCCAAAGTATCATAAGGAATAGTAGTATTTTATTTTTAGACAAGTGGGATTTTAAGATATATGGGAAGGAATAGAATGAAATTATATCTTCTCTATTTGAAAAATTATACATAAAAGTGATAGAGACGTTGATAACCAAATAAATATTGGACAAACGAGAAAATATTTATGATCAGAATATTAAGATCAAAGAATACAAACTACACATCTGGAGGTAAAAATTAAAAGATATCATAATGTATGAAGATGAAACTACAGATGAATATTTTCTAGAGTAAATAATGTAGTGTTTCATATTTATAGTGACCCAAAATTTTAACATGTAGATATCAAAAATAAATTGATGAATATTCCTTACATAATATTTTGATCGAAACCATAACCATATATTTCTAGTATCTTTGGAAACTATAAAACATAAAAAAATAGTTCATGAATGAACCACATCACCTCCCATATAAATATTCATAACTATCACCCATCTTAAACACGTCATATTTAATACCTTTTTCACAATATAGCATAATAGAAGAAAAAGTAAGGGGGAGCTCAGATTCCCAGTAAGGGTAGACTTGGTAGATATGAATCTATGATAATATGAAATAAGAAAATAAGAATAAGGGTATGATATCATGAAGATAACTTATAGAGTTCATACCTAATTTGTAATATATTATAAACATGATTCATGGCATAAATTATTTTCATTTCACAATATATGGATCATAAGAGAGAAAATTGTCATAAATAAATCTAGAATCATGAGCTCATTTTATAAATTTGTAGCACCAATATAGGTATAATAAATATTTCATAATGTCAAGGTTAACTACCAGGACTATCAAACCATAATAAAAGAATCATTTCCGCCTAAATCATGTCGTAGAATAACTAAATTTACTTTCATATTATATTCAATCAAGCACAATGATGAGAATCCCATGTTTATCTCATGAGATATAAAACATCACCTAATGTATTGGAGGGAGATATATGTCCCACCATCACATTATTAAAATCATACATATGTTTTCCATAAGATCATAAATCATTCATCATATCAGAACCCATGAAAATAAACTGGTTTCATAAACATTTCATCATTTCATAAAATGTGGAAAAGAAATGGGTTTCATTAACAATTCATAATTTAATTATAGAATAACCAATAGAAAAGTAGAGAGTTTTATAAAGAGTGTGTCATAATATTTATAAACCATCCAGAGAAAGAATAAGTATTGTATCCTCATATCATATTCCTAGTAAATCATATATAACATCAAAGGATTTCATCTTATATGGAAAAATATTTTGAAAGTTCACTTGGAATAATTATTGAGGAAAACAACCATTCTGTTTTTAAATCACTTATTTTTCTAAAAACTGGTGAAATTAGAAAGAAATAAAATTATTGGAGAATACCCATGGGAAAATTTAAATGAATATTAAAACAAAAAATTATTCATGAAGGAGGTAAAATATGTTCATTTGGTATATGTTTAAAAAACATTCCATTTGAATTTTTATCAAAAAATTCATAAAATTCGTTGTTCAAAAAATAAAAATAATATTTCTTTTAAATTATTGTATAAAAATTCAAACATATAGAAAATAAATTTAAAAAACATAGGATAATGGAAAAAATATTCATTAAATGTTTTTTAACAAATAGGAATATGGAGGAAGAATATTCCTTAGTGGAGACTTAAACATAAACAATCCAAAATATTTTTGAGATTGTGAAATAAAATTCAAGCATAATTTTAAAAATAAGACTCTCTTACAAATGGTTCTTTTCACATTGAAATTTAATTTTACTTATATAATTCATTTTTAAAAATATATTTATATATATGTTTGAAAATAAAATCTCACATTAAATAAGATTTTTAAGAAAATAAAATATTTCATAAAAACTATAACTTCCCAGATATGAACTTTTTGGGAAAAAATATTTATATTAATAAATTCATTAATTTTCTTAAAAATATATAATTTATTAAACTAATCAGTATAATTTTGAAAATAAATTTTTTTTCTTACCATTTGGTCTTTTAGATTAATCTAGATCGTGGAAGTGGTATTTTTCACTTGGGAATGATGGAAATACATTGGTGAGGACCATGAGAAAGAGAGATCAAGTGGATTATTGATCATGGGGAGTATGGAAGAAATCATTTGTATAGGTTACCCTCATACTATTTAGATATATCTAAATTATTATGGGAGGGTTCCAGTACATTGGCTTCTTTTCTTGTATCATTGTATATATTTATGTATATATATATATATATCTTTCCTTATAATAATCTGACATTCAGATTTAAAAGGTTTTATCTAGTTCTAAAAATGGTGTCTTGTATATCTGACCTATAATATATATATATATATATTGAATTCAGTGTGATAAATCTGTATAACTAAATTAATTGAGCATTTAAATCAACGATGGAAAATATAAAAATATATTTTGATGCTTCTGTTATAATAAAAGGAGGAAGACAGCATGCCTGTGATAATGTAACTGAATTTTGGGTGATCTTAGTTTTGAATATAAATTATATATTAATGATTATATATATTTTTATAACCTATATTTTTAATTTTTCTTAGGGGGTTCTTCAAGAATATTCAATAAATAGGAAAAATTCTACTTCCATTATTTACTTTGAAAGCATAAAACAAAATTGTATTGATAGGATTATATTAATTAAATTGATAGTTACACAATCCTTTTACACATATTATTACATGATTCTAATTATAAATATTCTTTAAATACAAGCCAAGGATTGAAAAAATCTAGTCTCCTTAGAAGACTATTTATATTATTAGAAAAAAAGAAACTAGAATAAAACATATTTTTAGTAATATCAATAATGATCTCAAAACTCAATTTTTTCCCATAAAACTCCATAGGATAACATGTGTAATACATAGATAAAATGAGTGGAAAAAAATGTAAGGGAGAAAACATGGAAATGAAGCAAAGAACATGAGTCAGTAGGCTAAACATGAGAAAATAAAATGCATGGAACCTAAGAAAACATATGGAGGAATAACATATATAACCTGAAATCATATCATCATGGAAATATATTAACTTGGTATCACATATACAATGACATAAACCTGAGTAAAGGCTAACTTCCAAGATGATATCACATAGTAGACAGGGTCCCATAATAGAGAAGGTTTACTCCTTAATCCCATGCATAACACCTCATGAGCCAAAAAAAATTACCCAATTAATTGTATTTATATCTAGGATTTCCCATCATAACATGTACATGCATATTTTTTCCAAAAAAATAAATCAAACAAAAGGAATAAACATAATGATTACCCATCGAAGGAAATGGGTATTGTCATCGTGACTAAGGAATACCAATAGGGAATATAATAATGGTGTCCAATAAAGAAGGGATTTAAATAATTATTGTATATTAATAAATGAAAATAATAATATTTAATGAATAATTATGTCCAATTGTAGTTAAAACATGAAAAATAGTGGTTAGGTAACATTCTAAATGTGCCACATAAGAGCTCTTTTTAAGGAAAATAATAGAGTCCTTAAAGAGAAGAAAATAATAATAATTTAAATAAAACAAAAAATGAACTAAATTGGGTTTTAATGATAAAATGATTGATTTTGGATAATATTGGTGGCCAAAAATAATTTAGTGTACATAAAAATGGGTAAGAAATAGAGAAGTTACATTTTATTGGGTTTTCTTATCAAGATAAATTAAGAAGGGACCATTTCAAATCATGTATTGCCCATAAAATAAAGATGAACTGAAATGAATATATATTTTTGTAATATATATACATAATATAGAATAATTATATAATAATAATGAAGATATAAATTGAGGCAATTATAGATAAAGTGTTACCCAAAGAAAACATAGAGTTTCGTAGAGACCCCTTACCTTATGTCTAAATGTGTTCTGTAATTTCACTTAGTGTCATAGATAGTAAAATTATATTCATTAAATACTTAATAAAGAACCTAATATAAAATATGTTATTTATTATAACTTCCTTAAGTTCATTTATGGCTATTTTGAAGATTTAAAATGTGTAATTTCATTGTTTTGGGAGAATTCATTTAATTGTTTGGTGGTTTGTTCACTTTTTTATAATTATGAAAGTTCATATAAAATGGAAATACTACTCTTGAAGTGAAATTAAATGGTACTCATGAACTTATATATATTTTAATGGTACCATTTATCATTTTTTCCGATATGTGGCAGATTCGTTTAATAAAATGTTATTGATAAATGTTTAGTTTATTTTGGCTGCTTTTGGGCCATCCCAAACTTGTTTCATTTTATTTTATTTTATGGAAATATACAATTTTAGGAATGTAAAATAAATATAATTTAAACAATTATTTCATATTAAAAAATTATAATTTATTTTAAACCTACCATGAAGGCATTCGTGGAAAATGAAAACTCATCATTGATAGGGATGGTTAACCAACATACTATGGACAAAGGTTCTATTTTTCTTTGAATAAGGGGAGTTGAGAAAATAGGATGGATATATTATTTTCCATTATAAATGTAAAATTATAGTATATACATTATTCTATATTTATTATTCTATTTTTTATTAATTAGGTGAGGAAAAGGTATAAGAATAAAAAGAAATTAAAAGAGGTAGTTTAAAAATTTTACCTCTTGAATACCACCTCCATGAAGGACCCCTTTAGGAAATTGGAATTTAAATTTTGGTGAGACCAGCATCATTGGGACATAGGGGATGAAAACTAGAGGTTTTATTGGATATTTTTCATGTTTCAATACTTAAAAGGTGTGAGGCGAAGGGGTGGTGTGGGGTTGTATTTATAAGGGAAGGGGAGGGGTGTTTTTTATTATTATATTCATTAGTTTAAAATTTTCTCCCAAGATTATCAATAGTACTAATTATTATGACAATATATATTAAATTCTTCATGTGTGTTATAAATAACGAGTTATTACATCATCCATGAATCAAAAATTTAACTACTTGGATTATAATGTTAAATACCCTAAATTACAGTAGTTCACTATTCACCTAAAATCCAACTATTTTAGAAAAATACCAAATAATCACCCTAACCATTTTTTAATATATAGATTTAAATAATAGAATCCATTTTATGAAAATTATTTTCTAAATATGAGTAATTTAATTTTTAATTAAAATTCTCAATTATTAGAAAAATATTGATTTAGTATTAAAATCCTTTTTATGGCACTTTGGATATTTAATTATGGTCTAATAAAATTATCTTATCATTATGATAAAACATAATTTTAATTTATAAATCAATTTTAAGTAAACAAATTTTATTTTAAATCATTATATTTATTATAAATTTGTTATTTAAAAATTTATTTTTTATTAAAATAGAAACACTTTATTTATCAATTTTTGACATTTATTTTCTAGTACCATGGTTTAAATGAATTATATTTTTATTTTATATGAGACATAAATATTATTTTACTCTTCCACTGTTGAGTTAACTATTATAATGATCATATTACTATTCCAAATGATCATATTACTATTCTAATGGCCATTTTACTATTCTAATGATCATATTAATATTCCAATTGTTAGATTTATAACGGTCATATGGGTTCCCAACTTTTAATAAATGCATCCTATTCCATTCATTCTTCATTAAATTAAAATTTCTCTCAAGTTTATATATAATTTTATATTGAAAATGGATAATTTATTAGTAACATTATATTTTAATTCTACAGTTTTGTTCGTGAGTGCGATCATTTTGCGAGATCGAGAAGATCTTAATTTTAAAATTATTATTCTTGTATTTTATATTTTTTTGTCTCATTGTAATATTTATAATTATTATTTGTTTTTTCTGTCTAATTTATCATTCTTAATTTATGCTAATAATTTTTTCTTGGTTTTTGTATGTGTTGTATGTGATTTACACTACATGACATAATTATAATAATGGAAATTACATTTATAAAAGTTTGGGTCCTTATATTCTTCCCCCCATAGGAAATTTCTCCCTCAAAATTCATTTTTATATAATAAATTGAAAACAAGTGACGGTACTTCTCATGCATCGCTTCCTTCTATTCTTATATTGATTCCTTGTTCTTATTCTTCCGCCCTAGTAATTTTACTAGGTGAGTTGTCTTATTACATAGACCTTTATCTCTATAGTGTAATATCTTCAGAGGTAGATCTTCATAAGAGAGATCATTTTCAAATTGTACTACCTCTGAATTCAGTAAATGTGAGGGATCGTGTATTCACTTCCTTAAGGGGGATATGTGGAGTACATCATGTGCTTGATACATGGTTGGTGGAAGTGCTAGTTGATATGTCACATCTCGTATGCGATCAAGAATCTCAAAGGGGATGATATACCTACAACATAACTTTCTCTTATTCCTAAATCTCATGACTCTATTTTATGAAGATGTGTGGTGGAATACCTTATCTCTACCCCCAAATTCCAGGTCATATTGATGACTGTTTTCATAGATTTTTTGTCAACTTTTGGTAGCCCTAACATGATACTAAATAGTATTCTCCTTTTTTCCATTTCCTCAACCATCTTCGGTCCTAGAATATTTATTTCACTGGCTTCATTCCAGCATACAAGTGTTCTACATCTCTTCACTAAAAGTTATACATATCAAGCCATTTGGATGCTTTATTGGAAACCATTTTTGTAAGATAACTCGGTCATAAGATGATGTTGTTCACATAGACCTTTGACTTCCATCAATCATGCTCTCAATATTTCTTCTAGTGTCTAAATTTTAGACTTAGACTATCCATCATTTTTAGGGTAATAATTAATATTGAAGTTAATCAGAGTGCTTAGATAATGTTGGAGACTCTTTTAGAACATGGAAGTAAATCTTAGATCTATATTGGATAAAGTCAATAATGGTACACCATGCATCCTCGCCACCTCTCCAATTTATATTTGTTCAATTTGATCGAGTGATAAGTCTCATCAAATTAAAATGAAGTGAGATGTTTTTGTAATATAATCCATAATGACCCATATATCATTAATTCTGTTGGATGTCTTCACAGGTCCAAGAAAAACGTACATGGTAATTATTTCCAATTTCCACATAGGTATGGTAAATTGTTTCATAATCCCATTAGACTTCTTCAATACATCCTTCACTTTCTGACATACCAAGAACTTTTATGTATATTTAGTGACCTTCTTCATATTGTCCCAAAAAATAGTGTTCTTGCATATCTCTATACATCTAGGTTCTTTGTTGGTGGGCGGTGATGGTCAATCAATGTGAATCATTGAAAATATCTTTTATTATATTTGGATTTTATGTTACACATAGTCATGACCCAAATTCTATGAATAATTCCTCATAAATTTTAAATTCCAAGGATTTCTTATTTATAAAGGATTAAACCGTCATCAAAATTTCTACATCATAGCTTTGAGCATCATTTATTTTCACTAAAGAGGATATTTGAGAAATCATTTGAGAGAGGAATAATGATTCACCTTTCATTATAATTATCATGTCCATAATTTTCAAGTATTAAAAGATAATATCCTTATCAATTGTTATCATTGATGAAGTTGTAGGATCCTTTTTACTTAGAGGATCAACTACATAATTTTCCTACCAGGATGGTAGTTGATTGATCAATCATAATTATTAATGAGCTAGGAATATATTCGCTATAACATATTAATTTCCTACTATGTGAATGTATATTTTAGACTCTCTTGATAATTATATATCTCACACTTATCCCCATATATATAATTTCTCCATAGTTTCAATGTAATGATCACATCAACCAAATCTGAATCATGTATAGTATATTTTACCTCATGAAATTTCAGCTGCCTTAAGGCATATGGTATCAGTTAATCATTTTTAATCAATACACATCCTAATACCTTATTTGATGCATCATTATATAGCATGAATTGTTCTCCACTTTTGGATATTGTAAGTACTGGTGTAGTGATAATACTATTTTTCAACTCTTCGAATTAATCTTCACATTCACTAGCCCAGAAAAACATTACTCCCATCGTTGTCTTCATAGTTAGTAGATTTAAAAATCTTGAGATGTTACTTGCATATCATCAGTAATACCAGTACAAAACAATGAAATTTCTGATCTCTGTTACATTTTTTGTCCAAGGCCACTCATCAATTAACTTTTTATTAGAACGGTCCACTTATATCCCTTTATAGGTGATAACATTCTCCATGAATGATATTTCCTCCATCTATAACTCACATTTACTATACATTGTCTATAGTTTCACCTTTTTCATGTCTTCAGTATAGAATTCAAATGATCCCCATACTCTTCCTTTCTCTTATAGTATACCAGAATCCCATCTATAAAGACTGTCTCAATTTTGTAAAGGTAATATCTAAAGAATATATTCACTAATTCCATAAATATTTATATAGTATTATTGATTCTAAAGAGCATCAGTGTGAACTCATAGTGTCCATACATAATTCTAAATACAATCTTCATAATATATTCTTACTTCATCGTTAATTAGTGATATCTCAAACAAGGGTCCAACTTAAAGAAATACATGACACCACATAATTGAACAAACAAGTTATATATCCATATAAAGGTATAATTTTCATTTATCACAATTTTTGAGCTTTTAATGATCCATGAATAGGCTCATTGGCCTATCCTTCTTCTTGACTAGGAGGATAGGCATGCCCAATGGTGAAGAACTCAGAAATATGAAACCCTTATCAAAATTCTGTTATAACTACATCTTATGTTTTCTAATTATATGGTGGTCATATTGTAATTATTATATGATATAGTAAGAGAAAATATTATAAGTTCAATGGATAACTTGAACTCTCTGTTAGGAGTAAGATAAAAAAATTCTTCAAGGAACACATCATTATAGTCTCTCAAAATTAGAATGTCTTCAAAAATGATCTTATCCTTTGTCTCAATCATTTGATCAAGATAAAATTTCTCAAGAAGATATATAATCTATGATTTAGAATAGTATTCTAAATAATATTCACCCTCCTTTTACATTTTTACAAAATTGGAGGATTCCTCAGGATGTGAAGAGTGATCTCCCTCTCCTGACAGATGGGGTTAGATTTATATAAAGACAACCAATATATGCCCAATATAGAATGAGACTCAATTAAAGGAACTAATATGGGATTTTTTTGGTTGGTTAGGCCTACAAAAATTAATTATGGAGGAGTTATATACATTAGATGTAATAATTTCTACAATTTTAACTATAATGGAAAAATTATCCTCTATATTTTTGAGGTGGTGTTTGAATATTTCTACTAAACTAGCGAGCTATGAAATAATATATAAAGTGAAAATTAAGAATTATGTTTTTGATTGTTGAATGAATAACTAGTGTGCCTATATTCACATCATTTTTTTGATCCACCTTAGTAGTAGATATTGACTATTCACTTCCTTTATACCTTGGAAGTTTTTTCTATTGATTGTCAACAATAACCCTTGTCTTTGAGGATTGACTCAAAAAATAATTAAATTCATTGTATTTGAAACAATACACTATAAGGTATGGGTTGATATTAACTATCTGTTATTCATCCTTATTAGTCAAATTTCTCATATCCCTTCCACAATTATTATCCTCATTCTCCACTTATCTAAATTTTAAGCATCACACATTTCCCTTTAGTTAGTTTCCAGGATGCTTCTTCCCAAACTTTTGACATGTGGGGTATTTGGTTTTCTTTCCCCCATGGGATTTATCTATTTATCCTCCCATATTACACTCTATTTTTAATTTTCTATCTTTGAGACCATGAAACCACTAAGAGTCTCAAATCTCTACCCAAACTTAAGGACACAATAGAAAATCTCCTTCTAGATTTCAAATTCTCAAATATCCAATGATTTTTAGAGACTTAAAATTAATCAACTAAAGAACCAGTCCACCTTGCTTCAAGTGTTCATGACAACTCTAGTGTAAGATCATTAAATTATTGAAAAAAAATTCTCACATGCTCTGATAGACTGATCTTCTTTTTTCAAAATCTCAAGGAACTCCCTCCCCATCTTAAGAACGAGTTTTCGTGGAAAATATTTTCTTGAATTCTTTCTAATCTATGGAAACAATTACATCTTTATAAGTCATGTTTTTTTATCATTTTCCACCACTGATTAGCTTCCACATCAATATAATAAACCTCCATCCTTATTTTACATTCTTATGAGCATTGTAGTACAGAGAATATATTATTAAGGGAGTGGATCTATTGTTCCATGAGGAGGGGTTGAGAAGATCCAATATAGGTTGGGAGACATTGTCACATAAAGTATTATACTAAAACATGATCATTCTTAAGAGATGTAGGGTGTTCCACATGTTTCATGTTATTATTCATAACATGATCCAGTGGAGCGAGTAATATCATGATGTTTTAAGCACTTGTTCATATAAATTTTGGAATTTTATTAGGGTAATCTTCACATTGCCTATTGCATTTCTTATTAGAACGAGTTCTCATATTTCCATACATTAAATAAAAAGTGAAGAATTAAAATTAGGGGTTTGAATACATATAAAATCAACATATAAAAATACAACTATGAACTTATAAGGAATAACATATAAAGGAAAATTATATCTTAGATTATGATTCACGATGCTTCAATATAGTTTATCCATATTTATAGAATTATCCCTAGGTTTATCACTAATGTTTTCTAGTATTAATCCCGTAAAATAACTATACCATGCACTAATACCAAATAAAGTGACTGAATCCATTTACATGCATTGTTAAATGACTTTAAGAATAAATATTCATTAAATACAAACCAAGGATAGAGAAATACTAGTTTATTTAGAAGACTAGGTATATAATTAGACAAAATGAAAATATAATAAAACATGTTTTTATTAATCTAAATTATGAGCTTCTAACTCCATTTTAGATCCTATAACATCATAGGATAAACTAAGGAATAAGTAGATAAAGGGGGTGAACTAAAAAATAGTAAGGGAGAAAACATGGAAATGACGAATAGAACATGATTAAGAAGGCATAAAATGATGACATAAAAGGCATGGATCAAGAATAAAAATATAGAGGAATAACAAGTAGAACATGGAATCATATGATAATGGAAACATAGAACTATTTCATAAATATATAGCTTGATATAAACATGAGTTAAGGCAAGCTACCAAGTTGATATCACATGGTGGATAGAGCCCCAAAATAGATAAAGTTTACTCCATGATCTTATACATAACATATCATGAGACAAAACATTACAAAATAAATTGGATATCTATCTAGTTTCACCCATCATAACATGTACATGCATATCTGTTCCACATAAATATAACAAACATAAGGAATAAACATAAGGGTTACCCATAGAAAGAAATTAGTATCGTAATCATGTCACAAGGCTAATCCAAATAGAGTATTATAATGGAATCCAAGAAATAGGGATTTAAATCATTATTTTACATTTATAAAGGATAAATAAAATTATTTCCTAAATAATTGTGTCCAAATAAAGTGAAAACATAAAAAATATTTCTTAGGTAACATAAAAAAAGTTCCACTTAGGCATGGTTTTAGGGAAAATAATAACAAGTATTTAAATGGGATGAAAGCATAGATATTTATATAAGACCATAAATGAAATAATATTTTTTTTCATGATAAAATAAATACTTTTAGAAAATATGTGTGGATTAAAATAATTTTTTGAGAATAATTTAAAATGGCTAAGAAATAGAGAAGTTCACTTTAATCGGGCTTTCTTATCAAGAATAATTGAGAAGGGAGCCTTTAAAAACTTGTATTTTCCATAAAATACAGATAAATTGATCAGTATATATTGGTTTTTAACATATATATAATATTAGAGAAGTATATTAGAATAATGAAGACATAAATTGAGTGAAACAGACATAAAGCATTACCCAAAGAAAATATAGAGGTTCAAAGAGATCCCTTACAGATACACAGAGACTTAACATAGTTCCCTAGACAATTAATTTATTATTTTCCTAAAAATCTACCATAGTGTCAAATCTCACATTATCATTAAAATTGTGATTACCCAACACTAATACATCTTCATACAGGTAAAACCACTTCAAAAAATCATTTAGGAGAACTCTTCATAGACTGTAACTATCTATTTCATGATCCACAGTATACATGAACCAAATAAAAAAGGAAAGGATAATTGATAAATGAGAATAATAACTCGATGACCAAGAAAACGGGGTGAACACTAAACATAATAAATTTCACCATTGTAAATATTACAATAATTTAATAATGATATTGAAATTAAACCATAAAAAATCAATCAAAACATCATTCCCTCCCTCGAATAAACATCAAGGTTAGTTCTTTATTTTTTTATAGTCGAGAAGAAAATATGGTTAGATAACACAAAAAAATAAAAAATAATAATAGAAAAGTAATGAAGAAGAATTAAAATATGATATATATTAAAATTATAAAGAAATAATACAACAAAAAAATCCTCCTTATATAGTTTAAAAATCATATCCTTTTGTATGGGAGGTGAGACACGTACTTATAGGAAAATAAGTGAGAATTTTTTCCTCCAAAATATTTCCTCCAAATATATTCCCATGGATGGAATAATATATGAACAAATACTAGAATTGACACTTTTAGAAAGTTATTTGGATATGAATTTAGAGTGAAATCATGACATTTCGTATTTACTATAAATGAATTGAAGGAGGTATACCTTTTTTTCTATAAAAGAATTATTCTATATAAGTGGAATTTCTAATTCTAAGGCACCAAATTTCCATGCCTTTATTTACTTTAAATAGTAAAATTCATTCATTTCCAAAGTTATTAAAGTTTTTCCCTAGATGTTTTATACATTAATGAGAAATTTGTAGATCTATTGGGGAAACACTACTTGAGATATAAGCTCATCTATAAAAGTATCCATATCAGTGAATAATGTTTGAGACCCAACTTGGTAGCTAGTTTTTTGCCTTAAATTAGTGGATTGATCTTTGGATCTATAGGAATAAAATTAATCCCAACATTTATTGAATACTAAAAAATAAATTTCACAATGTTAATTATACTATGAAAATTTAAGGCCTAAATACATAAGAAAATTAAAATAGTTAACATTCAAAATAAGACCATTTTCAAAATTAGATCAAAATACATTTAAAACATTGAAATGTGACAATTTCACATAAAATTACACTATGGTTCAATTTATAACACTTAATTTTAGTATAGAATGTATGAAAATAATTGATTCATCACTGACCTTATTTTCAAATGTGGTCATCACTTTCACTTAATGTCCTTAGTAATAAAATTAAATTCATTAATTACATAATTAAAAACCTATTCCACATATATTTTATTTATTATAATTTTAATGATTTCATTTATTTTTATTTCAATGAGTTATATAGATCAATTTTGTTGTTTTGGGAGCATTCATTTCATGGTTTCATTGTCAGTTTACAAGGGTATAATTATGTAAGTTATTTTCCAATGGGAATAATACTCTATAAATAAAATTAAATGGTGTTAATTCAATTCCTGATGTTTAAATAGTCCCATGTTTCATTATTCAGAAATTTTGATAATATATTTTTTAAAATTTCATGATAAATATTTAGTTTATTTTCTCAATTTTTTCACCCATATCAGACCAGTTTCTTTTTATTTAATTATATATCCATATAATCTTCCCAAAATTTTAAAATAAATATAATATACATAATTTGTTAATTTTAAAAAATTATAATTTAATTCAATCCTTCCATTAAGTCATTATTGTAAAACTAAAAACCATCATCTGTGAAGGCAGTTGACCAACATACTATGGACAATGATTTATTTTTATTAATTAGAGGAGATTGAAAAATTTGTGGATAAAAGATATTCGATTAGAAATATAAAATTACATTATATACATTTTACTATAATTATTATTCTATATTTAATGAAAAAGGATATGAGAAGGTGGAAGAAGAAAATAAATTAAAATAGGTAGTTTGAGAATGTTACATCTTGAATATCTCTACCATTAAGAACTATTTAGGGAACATGTTATTGGTCTTTTGGTGAGAAAAGTTGCACTTGGATGTACTAAATGTTGGAAGGAGAGGTTTTTATAGACATTTTTCACTTATAAAGGCTTAAATGTGTGAGGATAAGGGGTGGTATTTATAAGGGTAGGGGAGGGTGTTTTTTATTATTAAATCCATTAGTTTATTATTTTGAATCAAGGATATAAATAGTGTTGATTATTATTACTATATATAGTAAATTATTCTTCTTATTTCAAATTAATGGGAAATTACATAATCCATGACTCAAAACTTCATGTCTTTGGTTTATCATGTTAAATAGAATAAATTAAAATATTTAAATATTCAAAAAATGGAATCCATTTTATGAAAATAATTTTATTAATATATGATATTATATTTTTAATTAAAATCGTCATTTATTTGAAAAATCTGATTTTAATATTATAATCGATTTTATAACCCATTGAAACATTACTTATGGTATCATAAAATTATATTATCATTTTAATAAAAGTTAATATTAATTTATAAATAAATTAATGTAAATAAAATTTATTTCAAATCATTATATTTATTATAAATGTGTGATTAAATCATTTCCCTTTTATAAAAATACAAACACTTAATTTATCATTTTTTTAACATTTTGTTTCTTATAAAATGGTTTAAATATATTATACATTCATTTAATATGATACCTAAATATAAATTTACACTTCAATAGGTGAGGTTACTATTCTAATTGTCAGGTTACTATTCCTAGGGGTCAGTATACTATTGCAAAGGTTATGTTATTATTCCAATTTTCAGAGTTATAATGATCATATGGGTTCCCGACTTCCTAAAAATAACTTTTATTAGATTCATTAATCATTCGCTTATATTTTTTAATATATTTATATATAAATTCATTTTACAAATCAAAATTCTATTATTAACATTATGTTTTATTTCAACAGATTTGGTTGTGAGTGCGATCATTCTGTTGGATCGATCATATCCCAATTTTTCTATTCTAATTCAATTATTTTTCTATTTATTGGCCCATGATAATATTTGGAATTAATATTATCTTATTCATTAACTAATTTATAATTATTAATTTATGATAATAACTTTTTTGGATTCCCTATGTGACATATGTTCTTTACACTATATGACATAATTACTAGAAGGGAAATTTCATTAATAAAATTTGGGGGAATTAAAATATTAAATCACAGATGTTATATATTTAGATTTCAAGGATAAAAAGTAATGGTATAGTATAAGTTGAGTGATTTTATATGAACAATTTCATGGTTTTAGGATTTATTAACTTTAGGTTTGTCGACAAAAAAGATGAAGATGGTGATTGAGGGAGAATTCAATCTTGTCCTGTAATCTTGAAGTGCCACGGAAAAAACCATTGTAGATAGGGATAAACAAATAAATGTCGAGGGTTTTCTAGGTTGGGGGATGAATAATACAATATAAGTATTGATCGGACATAAATCATCGATCAAATCGAATGGTTATGATATAAAAATAAGATTTTAAATTGGGTTATAGTATTGTGAGAGTAATGTACCACATTGAAAACTCACTCATTTCATGAGATCTTAATAAGTTAACTAATTCCAGTGAATGGACCATCCAACAATGGGGTTTTTAATAAACAATTACTCACATAAACATGCCACATGGGTTCTGCCTCCATGTTTTGGCCCACCGGCATACTCACGGGCACTGTGCATCTACCTGAGCATGCCAATGTAGGCTTTACACACCTACTCTTGTCACACCCCATACAATAAGCAGCTATCTCATCTAGTTCATGTGAATCATTGAGCTTGATCCAATGCACGGTTGATCATGTTGACCAGTTTATAAGTGTTTATTTTGTTTTATATGAAGTAAAATTTAAATTAGTTAATTGAATTAAAATTCAAAATATTATTATTTTATAGATACTTGTACTTAAAAATTATATAAAAACATATAAAAATATCATTTTAATTAAATTTATGCCACATATATATTTTTTATTAAAATTTTAACATGAAATATTAATATTACTTGTTATCACTAACATTTTGTTTTTAAAATATTATAACTAATATTAATATCTTGGTAATAATATTTTATAAATAAAATAATTAATTTAATTTTCTTATAAATATAATATCAAATATTCTTTCCCCAAAATCATTAAAACTATCCACTTATCAATTTACTGTATTTAAAATTTTAAAAAAAAAAGATATCTTATAGACATTTACTAAAATAAATAAATATATTTACATGGAAAAATAATTTATACCAATTTAATAAACAAAATATTTTTTAAAACAAATATTCATATATTCAACACTTAAAATATTAAAAACCTAGGTATTAAAAACTATAAAAAAATTCAAAATAAAAGTAATTTTATATAATGGATCATATATTTTTAAAATATCCACATAAAATATAATTTATATGGATTTAAAAAAATATACTTAGTTAAAGAATATAAATATATTAAAATATTTTCATTAAAACATTACTCAATAAAAATAATGTTTCTTGGAATTTTATTTTATAATTTGTATATTTTATCTTAATCTATAAACAAAATCTAAATTTTTTATGGAAAAACATTAAATTTCATGTTAAATTATACTTTATAGATTGTTTAAAAAATCATATAACTATTTATTAAAATAAAAATATGCTTAAATAATTAGGGTGGTACATTATCCCCCTTAAAGGAATTTTCAACTTTCAATTATTTCATCGTACTTAAAGAAATTCTGAATTTTCATCTTTAGAATTAGAAAAAATAATAACTTTTAAAAATAGTATACTCTTAATGGTCAATTAATTACTTGAAACTCTAAAAGAAAACTTTTAACTCCTAAATTATCCTAAAAAATTCCTTAATCTATAAATTTTTCCAAACCTTCCCATTTATAACAATTATTACAACCTGTACTTTTTATACATATTTATTAAATCTAAATAGATGTATATTTTTTACATAACATGTTGATTCTTGCCGAAATCATATAGGTCTATAAACGTTAAAAACTATTACACATAAACAAAGTTCTAATAAATGAACCACATCATATCCCACTTAATTATTTATAACTAGAACCCTTCTTATAGTCATCATATTTAATGCCTTTCTTTATAACCTGTGGAAATGGAAACATAATAAAGGGTGACCACAGATACTCATTAATTATAAACATTGGCGATATCAATCCATGATCATATTCAAGTATAAAATACGGATAAGTTTAAAATATTATATACAAAACATAAAAATATCATACCAAATTTTTCATAGATCATAAACATGAGTCATGGAATAAAACATTATAATTTAAAAAAGACATAGGTCCTTATAGTGAAAATTATAAAAAATCAATCATGAATTATAATATTATTCCATAAAAGTTTGGAAACAAAAAATTTATAAAACAAATTTTATAATTTTAAGGTTAATTACAAAGTCCCTTAAACCACATTATATTATAAATAATTGCTTTCATCCTATACCAAATTAATCACATTGACTTGTGTCCTCTAACAGATCAATCACATTGACGTAAATCACATAATTATCTCATGAGATATAAAATTTCACCCAATGCATTGGAGAGAGATATATGTTCCATCCATTGCAAAATGAAAATAATACATATGTGTGCCACCAGATCATAAATCATTCATCATATGAGAACCCAGGAAAAGAAATTGGTTTCATAAACATTTCCTCCTAGCATAACCTATGGAAAAGGTTTGGATTTCATAAAAATTTCATCAAAGCATCACAACATAACCCATGGAAGAGAAAACAGTTTCATAAATATTATGTAAGTATATTAATAAAACATCTATAGAAGGAATAATTATGGTATCATTATATAATATTTCCAATAAAAATTAAGTAACATCAAAGGATGTCATCTTAGATGGGAAATTAATTTAAAATATTAGTTGAAATGATTCTTCCGGAAAATAACGTTTCCATATTGAAAATAGTTCTTCTAAAAAACTGTACAATTATAAAGGAAAACATTTTCTTTGAAAGTAACCATGGGAACTTGTAAAGTAAGTTTCAAATAAATCATTAGTCATAATGGTAGGAAAATTGGTTCATGTCGTATAAGTTAAAAAATCTATATATATTTTTTGAAAATTAAGACCATATTTTATTTAGAAAATAATAATAATAATCCTTTCAAACCACTTTCTAAAAAGTCAAATGTGGATAAAAATTACTTTAAACAATCATCGAATTATGGAAAAAACATTCTTGAAACAAAATTAGAGAACACAGATAAAGAAGAATAATATTCCCCAATAAAAATTAAAAATTAAAAATCTCAAATATTAATAATATTATGAAATAAAACCCTTAAAGAATTATAAAAATAGGAATCCCTTATAAAAGGGTTTTGAAGGATTAAAATTTATTTTTTACTTTTGTAAAGGAATTTTGAAAATATATATATATATATATAAGAATTAAAATAAAACCTTCATTTATAAAAACATTTTAACAAAACAAAATCTTTGTAAACAATATGAAATCCATTATATAAAATATTGGGAAAATATTAATCATATACAAAAAAATCATAACTGTGCTTCAAAATAGAGTATTTTTTAAAATAATATATAGAATTTTAAAAATAAAATTTCTCCCCTACCGTATAGACTTATATATTAAGGTAGATCTTGGTATTGGTATTTCCCATATGGGAAGGATGGGAATATATATATGGGGATAATTATAAGCAGAGAGAGTGATGGCTTGATCATAAGGAGAAAGGAAGAAGGCCTTTATATAGGAAACCATCACACTATTTGGATTTATAAATATTATTAAGTAAAGGTTCTAGTACACTAGTTTCTTTTAAGTTTAAACACATATATATATATCTTCCAGTACAATCATCAATGATTTGGATTTATGAGGTTTTTTCTAGTTTTGGAAATGGTTTCTTATAAAACTGTAAAATATTCAGATATATATACAACAAATTCAATGTGATATGGATGTATAACTAAGTCATTCAAGGATTTAAATTCATTTTCTACTTACAGTGATGGAATATATATATATATCCATTTCACAGTATTTGGTGTAAGAAAATGTATCATCCCAGGTAAATCATGAAATATAACATTTTCATATTAATTAATATTTTTGAATTAATTATTAATTTTACTTTAAATGGGATACTATTTAGATGGTGTACCTGACATGCAGTAATGGGTTTCTCTAAAATCTTTTGGTGCACACAAGGTCGAGTCATACTAAAAAATAATAATAATATAAAATTATTTTAGATGGTACTTAACGTCTAACTGTTGTATTGGCGGGAATGAAAATAACTAACTATATTATTATTATACATGTTTTTTAAATTCCTTTATATTTATCTGATAAATTTAGAGGCTTAAAATAAGAATGAATCTGACTTTAAGCATGAAATACTCTAATATTTTAAAAATGTAATTTTACCACCTTTTGATGGCGAACCCTTTATAAATCTAGATTTTATCACTTTTATTTCTTATATTTGAAAAAATAAACATCTTCTATTGAATCAGAAAATCAAAATTTACTTTGGTAAAATTTTTTGTTTTTTCTGATAATGTTCATTTTTAATGAATGGTGAAAAATACTACATTTTATGTGAAAACTATCTTTTCATCTAATTTATTTATATATTTAGATTGTACATTAGTTGATTTTAAAGTTTAATTGGATTATATTATTATCATTTAATCCAATTTTGTTATTTTAAGTAACTTCACATTTTAATTGGACCTAAACACATGTCAAACATTTGATAGTTATTACATCTTAAAACCCCACTTTTTGGTTTTGACAACGGGAATTAATTTTATATTAATTTCTTCTAATTATGTGTTTTTAATTTGGAAAAATGGATTCCATATTTGTAATCAAAAGGTCCAAATTGTGAAAATATGTTCCTTTTATTTTTATACATTATGAACAGTAACTTCAGTAATTATTTTATTTACTGTGGTTAAAGGGTAAATCTAGTAAATAATAGTAAAACAATAATATTATAACAATATAAAATTACACTAAAATGTATAATAATATTATTGGATGATATATTTTTGACCAGGGGTATCCTTTTGTCGATTTTGGAACCCCATGGAGCCACTTTGAAATGAAAATGACATTTTATAAGAATTAATTTAATGTAAAAAAATATATAACATAAACATGTATCTTTTACTAAAACAATTTTTATATGGGGTTAAGTAAGTGATATATTTGAATATAAATATTAATTAGAAATATTAAAGTATTTTATATATCGTGGTATTTTATTTATAATTTTGAGACATCAAATTAATAAATGTATTTGTGACCTAATGATGATGTAGTTATTTTATTATTAATAAATCATTTAAATAAATGAGATTATAAATATTAAAATAAATTTTTTTTTAAAACTTTTTTAGACATCCATTAATATTATGGATGACTAAAACATTTTATATTTGATATTATGAAGTTTTTTATTTGAAATAATCAATTTGTTGTGGATTTTTAAAAAGTCGTGATATGAATAGTATAAAAATTGACATAAATGAGTTTTTAAAACAAATAATATTTTATTAAATGATATAATAGTCCAAAAAATATAATATTCAAAAACATTACTTTAATAATTTTGAAAATGTCATTATTGAACCACTTTAGGTTCTATTGGCAATTTATAGGGACTATATTAACCATAGAGTATGAATATAAAAGAAGACATGGTAGGAGTTAAATTAGTTAACTAAGGGTTAAATATAGATTATAAAGTTAAATTTGAGACCAATACTTGTCTAAAACCAATTTATTGAGAGTCTTTCATCCCAAAGGATTCTTAAATTTTAAATAAATTTCTTTTGAACCATTTGAAACTGAAAAATCATTGTATAATAAAATAATATTTCAAAACATTTCAAAAGTTCCTCACCTCCCTCTTATAAAAGGGAATCACCTCTTTTAATATCCTAACAACTCTCAAGAGCATTTTCTCATCCAAAATCTGATCAAATAATCTCAAAAAATCCCTATATTATTCATATAATACTTAATTTAGGCCTAAGTCAATTCAAGAAATCCTTTTGGCTCAAATCAAAGGGAGTTAAATGTTTTAAGAGGTATCATCTTCTCTAAAGTTCATTACATTTATTTTATTTCTTAACTCTATATTATATTATTATTATTTGATTAAATAACAACACCATTATCAAAAATTTACTAGGATTTTTTTTTATGAAAATGATTCTAACTACACATACACACACCTCCATCTAATGGATATGAACATATTGTTTCTGTGTACGGCTAACTACTACCTCATGAAATGGTGATTTTACAATTTTACCCTACCACCTCTCATGGTGACCATTATGATGAAAATATATATATTTATGATTTATATTATATTTATATTGTCTCTATGATTCTATAATTTTTATTTACAAAAAACCATTTTTCTTTTTTTATATGTAAATACGATAATTTCATTTGAGAAAAGTGCAGACTGCCGCCCCCTCAAAGTGATTTGACTCGTTCATTCCATACACGGAATGCATAATGGATCATGTTAAATAACATATGTAATGTACATAAAATATTATATTATACATGAATTATAAAGTACCTGTGTATCATTTATTTTTTATTCATTTAAATATGAAAAATAAATGAAAGTAGCGTTCATACGTATGTACGGTTTACCCTCTCCATGAATGGTGAATTTAATTTCTTTTCTAAAAATGTTATCTACTATTATAAATACATAAATATACTATATATATATGATTATATGATATATATTACATCATAATCATAAAAAATATTCTGGAGATAGTTGAATTTTGACCACATGGACAATTTTTAATTATAACAAGTTCATTTTGACTCATGTATCGAATATCAACAAAACAACTGATATTAAATTAAATAATTATGTACTTATTATAACATATTAGTAAGTGATATAAAAGGAGTAATAAACTTGGAAAAGTTTCGGAAGAAATTATAGATTAACTTAAGTTTATTATTCCAGAAGAACAAAGAACTTACGTGACTATTCAGACTCAAGGTAAGGGACTATGTCTCAATCTGCTTTCATTGAGGCATGTTTTTATTTATACATGAACTTCTTTTATACATTGTATAAACCCCTTTTACTTTGAATTTCATTCAAAGAGAATATTTTTAAACGTATCATTTTACTAAATGAAAAAAGGAATGTTCTTTTTTAACATACGTGGAGAT
Source organism: Viscum album (assembly GCA_963277665.1). Classification (NCBI taxonomy): domain Eukaryota; kingdom Viridiplantae; phylum Streptophyta; class Magnoliopsida; order Santalales; family Viscaceae; genus Viscum; species Viscum album. The sequence goes on along the minus strand of OY728148.1, from coordinate 890,228 downwards.
AATGACCTTTCCGCTGCCGAGAGTATTATTTGATATTTGGCTTCCTTAAAAAAGCCATAATATTTTTAGAAGAAAAATAAATACCATATTCCCTTTTTTTGTATTTCAGTATTGAAAATGGTTTTGAGAAATCATTGATTCTTCTAATATATTAAAATTATATATTGTGATTACAATGTGGAAATGTTACCTTTTCTTTATGCTTGTTTTATGTGTTATGATTTTGTTACGGTTTTTGGACATTATTTACATATATGGGTGGTTCCGTGATAAAATTAGGGCAGGGGACACCGAGATATATCTCAAATGAATTGGATAACATGACGAACTTAAACATTAATGTTTCTCCTAATAGATTTAGGGAATATACCGTGATGGGTATTCCAAACATAACTCCCTACACAATCGTGAAAGCTACAACGTAAGTATGGTATAGATGCCACAGGTTACCTTTATGATTTATCAATTATTTTTGTTATTCGTAATTCTTATAATTTCATTTGGTGTGTTAAAATTCTTATGTTTTATTATTGAAAAGTATTATTTCATTGATTTGTATGTATTGATGGGATATTGCTTTCTTTCCTTATTTTATAAACCTTACTGAGGTTTTATGATCATTATGTGTTTTTGAAATGCTTTTCACAGGGTATAAGGATGGGTAAGAGAAAGGAATAATCCAATAATATGTATATCAAGAAAATATTTATTGTTTTATTTTAAGGAGTTTTATTTTTTTGAAAAAAAGTTGGATATGGAATAAGTGTCTAATTTGTAATTTTACGGATATAATATAACATTTATGACCTAATTATTTAAAACTCTAAACTTGAAATGATCTTCAATGTCTAATTATTGACTTAACTCAAGATTATGTAATGTTTGAGGTTGGGGTCTTATAGTTGGTATTAGAGTTTGTCTTAGACAACATTGGGAGTTAGGATATTGTTAAATAAAAATCCATAAATTAATGTATGGTAATATTGAAATGATATTGAATTTGAAGATTACCATATTTCTTCACCTAAGATATTTCTGTGTTCAGAATGGTTTTTTGTAGAGGAAACATGGAAGCTTTGATGTGACGACATCAAGAGGAAAATGACCTTCCAAATCAAAAACCAGATATGGTTGGAATCATAACTGAATAGTATGTTTCAGTGATGGAACAGTTGACTTAAGATATAAATGGTGGTTGTATCCATGCACGAGATTATATATATCAACCATAGAGGAACATGTCAGCAGTGGATCATTTCATGAGGTAACATCCCCCATCATTTGGAGGATCATCTAACATTGTGCTTGATGAAGGGTAAATTAAAGCACTAAAAAACATTTTTGATGTCATGGGGTGTTCAAAACATCAAAAGGTTAGTCTTCTTGTTTACCATTTTCAAGGTGAAGCTGATTAGTGGTGGTCTATGGTTAAAAATATCAGATATATGGAGGAGATTTATGTTCATTATTGGAATGAATTCAAAGGTATTTTTCTTGAGAAATATTTTACAAAGGCAGTTTGACTTAGGATGAAAAAAAAATTCTTTTAATTGAGGTAGGAAGATGAATCAATGGCTACTTATGAAGAAAAATTCACTCTAATAGCATGGTATGCTCTAAATTTCATATGAGATCTTGATAGTAAAATCAATCATTTTTACTCAGGATTAAAGCCAACGTATCAAAGGTATTCAGGCACTCATGAGATCAAAAGTTATAAAAATATTTTTTGAGGTGAGGAGAATTTTGAAATGAAGTTTTTAGATGGTCAGGTGTTCTTTGAAAAACTACATAATAATAGGTCGAGGTGGTAGACAAAATGGAATAAATCTGAAAAAAAAATTTAATGGTAAGAAGATTAGGTTTACAGTTTGAAAAAATTGTGATAAAAAGCACACTAAGAAATTCCTTTTGAATTATTTCAAGTGTTTCTAATGTGGTAAAATGGGACATAAGGCCTATAATTTCATTGAAAAGTATCAGAGAAATCGTAAGATAAAATCTGATTTACAATCAGCAAAAAAATTTAAGTTTAATAAAATGGGTCATTATAAAAATGAATGTCCAATGAAGAACTCAAATCAAGGAAAGTATCCAAAATACAAGAAGAAAGGGTTGGTAAAATCCTTTGAAACTACTTCAGCAGATGTTTGGCTGTCAAATGAAGTAGTATCAGGTAATTTTTTTTTTATTCAGATTATGCCAATGATTTTTTTGATTTAGGGTCTACATATTCATTCATTTCTGAGAACTTTTCTAGTAAATTTGGAATTCAATCTCAAGATATGAATCCTAAACTTTTGGTAAAGACACCTATAGAAAATGTTGAGGAAAAAAGAAATTATAAGAACCTTCCTATACTTGTGTCTGGATAGAATCTACCTAAAAACATTTCGGTTTTACCTCTAGTAGACTTTGATGTTATTTTGGGTAAGGATTTTCTTTCAGTTCATTAGGATAAGATTGACTACAGGGCTAAAAAGGTGTATTTTAAGAAATAATTTTATTTTTTATATAGGAATGATCCCTTAATTTTGATAACATATCAAGAATCTGAGAGACAAGAAAAATATGGAAATGAATATTACCTTGCACATATTGTGGAAAAAAAGAACTATTCAGATTAATTATGTGCCAGTGGTAAATGAGTATCTTGTTGTTTTTTCTTGGTGATTTTCCTAGTATAATACCCAATCAAGAAGTTGAATTTACACTTGCCTTAGTTCCTAATTTCAATCCAATTTCAAAACTCCCTTATCAAATGGATCAAATTGAACTTCTAGAGTTAAAGAAGTAATTTCATGTGTTATTTGATAAAGGTTTCATTAGACCTAGTGTATCACTATTGGGTGATCCTGTATTGTTTGTTAAAAATAAATATGGTTCAACGAGACTTTTCATTGATTATAGAGCCTTGAATAACATAACTAATAAGAACAAGTATCATTTTCTTCATATCAATGATTTTTTTGATCATCTCTAAGGATCTCAATATTTTTGGAAGATTGACTTGAGGTTGGGGTACCATTAGTTGAAATTAAATTAATAATACATTATGAAAACCACATTTTGTACTAGATATGTCCATTATGAATTTCTAGTTATACTTTTTGGGTTAACCAATGTATTTGATGTATTCATGGATCTTATGAATAGAATTTTCCATGAATTCTTGGATAAGATTGTGGTTTTGTTTATTGGTGATATTTTGGTATATTCTAAAAGTGAATAGGAGCATGAAATTCATTTAAGTGTTTTCTTGAAAACATTAAAAAAAATATGGGAAATTCATCAACTATGAGCCTTGGTTACAAAAAGTTTCATTCATTGGTCACATAATTTCTAAATATAGCATAACTGTTGATCTTGCAAAAACAAAAGTTGTTAAAGAGTGGCCAAGACCCACAAATATAACTGAGATATGTAGTTTTCTTGGTCAAACAGGTTATTATATGAGGTTTGTGAAACATTTTTCATGATTATCTATATCACAGACTATGTTAACTCAAAAAGGTGTTACGTTCATCTGGATAAAAGAATGTGATGAATGTTTTCAGGAATTGAAAAGGAGATTTGTGAATTCTCTAGTTTTGGAACTGCCTTCCAGAAAAGGTAAATTTGTTTTCCATAGTGATGCTTTGATGAAAGGAAATGTTTGTTTTCTTATACGTAATGATCTGGTAGTTTCTTATGCTTCACGTTAGTTAAAAACAAATGAGTTAAATTACCCTACAAATGATTTAGAATTAGCTACAGTTGTTTTTGCATTAAAATTTTGGAGGCATCATTTGTATGGTGTAAAGTGTGAAATATATACTGATCAAAAAAAATTGGAGTATATATTCACTCATAAATAACTAAACATTAGACATAGAATATGGTTAAAAATAATCAATTGTTATGATTGCACGATCCATTACCATCCAGGAGAGGAAAATAAAGTGGTTGATGCTTTGAGTTGAACAAGTAATGCTAAATTAACGATGCTACATTTGGAATGAGATCATTTGGTTTTTGATTTGATGAGTTTTGGATAGGAAGTTGTTGGTGTAGGGAATTCCCTTGTTTTGTTTTAGGTGGCAGTGAAATCATCTTTAGCAAATAGAATTTAGAAAGCACATAAAGAAGATAGTGAGTTGTAGACTTTACTGTGAAGTGTTTAACTTATCAACAGGTTAAAGCATAATTGTAGTTACTAAAAGTGAAGCTTCAGCCCTTTCCAATACCAGATTGAAAATGGGAAAATGTGTCCATGGATTTCGCAGTGGGATTACCCTAGACTTCTCAAGGTAACAATTTAATTTGGGTTATTATTGATCGATTGACTAAATATACTCATTTTATTTATATTCAAGATAATATACCGCGAGATCAACATTATAGATTATATATTAATGTTATATTCAGGTTACATGGAGTTCCACTCTCTATGGTATCTGATAATGATCATAGGTTCACTTCTAGATTTTATAAGGGCCTTCAAGAGTCATTACGAATTGAATTAAATTTCATTACAGCTTTTCATTCACAATCATTTGGGCAGTCAGAACAAAAAATTCATACCTTGGATGATATGTTATGTTCTTTTTCAATGGATTAATAGGGAATTTGGGGCCAGCATATTTTTTTAATTGATTTTTATTATATAAATAGTTTTCATTCTAGTATACATATGGCAAAATTTGAGGAATTATATGGAAAGCGGTGTCAAACTCTAGATTTTTGGTATAAAGTAGGTGAAAGAAAGTGGATGGGACAATAATTTGTAGAAGAGATGTGAAAAAAGTTCAGTTGATTCAGAAGCACATTATAATAGCTCAGAGTAGGCAGAAAAGTTATGCAGATAACCAAGGAAGGATTTTTTTTTGAGGTAGGTGATCATTTCTTTCTCAAAGTTTCTCCATGGAAAAGTGTGACGTGTTTTGGTAAGAAAGGAAAGTTGAGTCTAAGGTTCATTAGAACCTATGAAATCTTGGAGATAGTTTGATCAGGTGCCTACAGGGTGGCTTTACATCAAATTTTATCCCAAGTACACAATTGTTTTCATGTTTTAAGGTTGAGAATGTATATTTTTCATCCATCTCTTTTTTTAAGTCCAGAGATACATCATTTGGAGGAGAATCTTTCTTATGAGGAACAACTAGTCTAGATTCGTGACCATATAGAGAATGTGTTTTGAAATAAGATATTTCATCTAGTAAAGGTTTTTTGGAAAACCATATGGTTGAAGAGGCAACATGCGAATATGAAAATGTTATGAGGGATAAATGCCCCCACTTATTTGATAATTGAATAAAATTGAGAGGAAGCAATTTCCAAAAGGGGGAAGGAAGTAACATCCCAGGTAAATAAAAAATATGACATTTTAATATTTATAAATAATTTTGAATTAATTATTAATTTTACTTTAAAGGGGAATCTATGTTTGATGGCATACCTGACATGCAATAATGGGTTTCTCTAAAATTTTATGTTGCACACAAGGCTGAGTCATACTAAAAATAATAATAATATAATATTTTTAGTTTAGATGGTAGTTAACGCCTAGCCGTTGTATTAGTGGGAATGAACAAAACTAACTACAATATTATTATACATTTTTGTTAAATGCCTTAACATCTATCCAGTAAATTTTAGAGCCTTAAAATAATAATGAATCTGATTTTAATCATGAAATACTCTAATATTTTTAAAAGATTATTTGACTACCTTTTGATGGAGAACCCCTTTTAAATCTATTTTTTGTCACTTTTATTTGTTCAATTTGAAAAATTGAACTTCTTCTATAGAATCAGGACATCAAAATTTACTTTGGGTAAATTTTGGGTATTTTTCTTATAAAATTCAGTTTTAATGAATAGTGAAAAGTACTACATTTTAGGTCCAAACTATATTTTAATCTAATATATTTATATAGTTAGATAGTCATTTTAATTGGTTACAAAGTATAATTGTATTATATTCTTATCATTTAATAAAATTTTGGTTATTGGAAGAAATTTCACATTTTAATTGGACCAAAACCCATGTCAATCTTTCAATAGTTATTACATCTTCAAAACCCACTTTTTGGTTTTGACAATGGGAATTAATATTAAATTAATTTCTTTTAATTATGTTTTTTTGAATTTTGAAAAATAGATTCCATATTTTTAATTAGCAGGTCCAAATTGTGTGAATAGGTACCTTTTATTTTTAGACATTATGAACAGTAACTTTAGTAATTATTTTATTTACCATGGTTAAAGGTTAAATCTAGTAAATAAGAGTAAGAAAATAATACTATAATAATATAAAACTACACTAAAACACGCAATAATACTATTTAATGATGTATTTCTGACCATTTTCATTCTTCTGTTGATTTTGGGACCCTATAAAGCCACTTTGATGTGAAAATAACATTTTATAAGAATTAATTTAAAGTAAAGAAAGATATAACATAAATATGTATCTTTTAATAAATAAATGTTTTATGGATGTATATAAGTGATATATTCGACTATAAATATTAATTATAAATATAAAAAGATTTCATACATCATGGTATTTTATTTATAATTTTTAGACATCAAATTAATAAAATAATTTATGACACAATTATGAGTTAGTTATTTCCATATTAATGAATGATTTAAATAAATCAGATTATAAATATTAAAATAAATTTATTTTGAACCTTTTTACGACATAAAAGAAATTTATTAATGATATGACATGTTATATTTAAATTAATGAAGTTTTTTCCAAATAATAATGTTTTTATGGATTTTTAAAAAAGTCCTGATATGAATACTATAAAAATAGACATAAATGAGTTTTTAAAAAAAATACTATTTTATTAAATGATGTTACAGTACTAAAAATCAAATATTCGGCCAAATTAATTTAATAGTGTTGTAATTTCATTAATTAACCACTTTATGTTCTATTGTCATTTTATTGTCACTATATTAACCATAGAGTATGAATATACAAGAAGGAATGGAAAGAGTTAAATCGGTTAACTAAGGGTTAAAGCTTAAAAATGAGGTTAAATTTGTGACCTATACTTGTCTAAAACTTATTGTTTGATATTTTTTCGACCCAAAAGAATTTTAAATTTAAAATAAATGACTTTGGGACCATTTGAAACCGAAAATCATTTCATAATAGAGTAATATTCCAAAACCTTCCAAAGTGCCCCTCCTCCATCTTATAAAAGGGAATCACCTCTACCATTTTCCTTATACCTCTCAAGCCCCTAGTATCATTAAAAACCTACCCACATAATCTCCCAACATCCCTTTATTCCTCCTAGAATCATTACTCTAGTCATAAGGCAGTTCAAGAAATCCATTTGAATCAAATCAAAGGGAGTTACACGATTTAAGAGGTAGCATCTTCAGTAAAGTTTATTTTAATTATTTTACTTCTTCACTCTATCATATTATTATTTTTTGATTACTTATAAACACTAATATCCTCAATATACTTGGATGTTTTTATTTGATGTAATAGATCTAAACATGCACACACCTCCATCTAATGGATATGAACATATTGTTTCTGTGTACGACAAACTACTACCTCACGAAACGATAATTGTTCAATTTTCCCCTACCACCTCTCATAGTGTCCATTATGATGGAAATGTATTTAAATATGATATATATTATATTTATATTGTCTGTATTATTGGGTAAATTTTATTTACAGCATTCCTTTATTTTTTTATTTTGTGTAAAAAAGGGAATTTCATTTTAGGATATGTGGACAACCGCCCCCTCAATGTGATATGACTCGTTCATTCCATACATTGAATGTATAAAGGAACACATTAATGAACATATGTAACATATATAAAATATTATATTATATTGGAATTATAATATATCGATGTATCATTTAGTTTTAATTCCTTTAAATTTGAAAAAAAATGTAAGTAGCGTCCTTGGGTACGTATGGCTTACCGTCTCCATGATTGGTGCATTTCATTTATTATCTCCAAATGTTTTGTACTATTATAAATACATATATATACTGGATATATACAAAATATATGATATCTAAATCTTGAAAAATATTCTGGAGGTGATGGAATTTTGACCACATGGATAATTTGTAATTATAACAAGTTCATTTTGACTTAAGTACTGAATCTCGACAAAATGACCGATAATAACTTAAATAATTATGTAATGTTTAAAACATGGTATTTAGTGATATAAAGTAAATAATAAACTTGAAAAATGTTCTAAAGAAAATATAAATTTACTTAAGTTTATTATATGGGAATAACAAGGAACTTACCTGACGAGTCGGACTCAAGGTAGGGGACTTCATCTCAATCTCCATTTATTAAGGAATATTTTGATTTATACACGGACTTATTTTATAAAATGTATAAAACCATTTTACTTTTAATTCAATTAAAAGGAAATATTTTTCTAAGAATAATTTTACTAAACAATAAAAGGAATGTTTCTTTTTCATGTACGCGGTGACAACAACCTTTCTAATGATGTGAGTATTATTTGATATTTGTATTCCTTAACAAGTCATAATGTTTTTAAAAGAAATAAATACCATATACCATTTTTATGCATTTTGGTATTTAAAATTGTTTTGATAAATCATTTATTATGTCAATATCTTGAAATTATATATTTTTATTACAATTTGGAAATATTATCATTCCATTATGATTGTTTTATGTGTTGTGATTGTGTTGTGGTTCATAGGAATTATTTATGTATAGGGGTAGTTACGTGATAAACTGAGGGCGGCTGATCCCAAGATATCTCTCCAATGCATTGGGTAAAATTGCGGAGGTAAACATTAATGTTTCTCCTAAGATATTTAGGGAATATAATTTTATGAGTATTCAAAACTTAACTCCCTATATTGTTATGAATGCTACAATGTAGGTATGTTATGGATGCCACAAGTTACCTTTATGATTTATGATTTCTATGTGTTATTCATAAATCTTATGATTTTATGAGGTATATTAAATGGATTCTGTTTTCAGATTAAAAAGTATGATTTCATTCATTTATATGTATTGATGGTCTAATGTTTTCTTTCTTTATTTTGTAACCCTTAGTGAAAATTTTAGGCTCATCCTAAGTTTCTGAAATGTTTTTCACAGGGTATAAGGAACGGTAATAGAAATGAAGAATTCAAGAAGATTTATATCAAGAAAACAATTACTATTTTATTCTAAGGAGTTTTATTTTTGTGAATAAAAATGGATAGAGAATAAGTATCCTCTTTTTAATTTTTGAGATATAAGTTAACAGTTATGGCATAACTCTATAAATCTCTAAACCTGAAAAAATCCTCAACTTTGAATTCTTGACTTAACCCAATATTATGTAATGTTTAAGGTTGGGGCCATATAGAAAATGTGGAAGGTGACATGCCTAAGATAATCTAACAGAACTATGGGTGACTTTAATTTTAAATATTATTTATAGAAGTGGGATTACACTATTTTTATAACCCATATTAGATTAGTTTTTATAAAATCATCTTCAAGAAACTTTTATAAACATGGAAACATATGCCAATATTTTGCACTTTATAAGTAGAAAACCAAACCAGTTTGATAGGAATATATTAGTGAGGTTATAGAAAGGATTTTATATCTATATATTTAAGGTATAAAGTTAAAATGGATAGTTTTTTATGATGAATTTCATACAAATTGTTTCACGATTTTAGGATTTAGTAAATTTGGGTTTTCGACAAAAAAAAAGTTGAAAAAAATTATTTTCGGTGTGGTCAATCAAAGACCATAATCATAGAGTGGGGAGGAGAATACATCATCTTAGGTGATAAATAACATGATGTATAGGATTCACTAGGTTATAGGGAGAAAGAATGTGATATAAGGATTGGAAAAATGGCTAGCATCAATCAGATTAAATGAAAATGATATAAATGTAATATTTTAAAAGGGGATATTGTACCATGAGAGTTCTATCCCACATTAATTACTCACTCATTCCCTGAGCGCTGAGTAAGTTATCTTTCTCTAATGAATGGTTGATCCAACAGGGGGTCTGGCACCCACAACACTACTCACTTCCACAAGCCTCATGGGTAACACCTCTATGCACTGACCTACCAGAATACATGTGGGGGATATGCATCTAACCAAGTATTCATATCTAGGAACTATACACCTACTATGATCAAAATCATAACACTAACCACCTGGATTGGATAGTTCCTATGCATTTTTTGAGCTTGCACCCATGTACATTTTATATATATATAAAGTTTTTAACCGGTTAATTTTTAATATTAATTAAAATTAAAATTGATTAATTGAATAAAAATTCATAATATAATGGTTTTATAGATAAATTTACTTTAAAAAATTATCTAGAAACTTTTAAATATATCATTTTCATTCTATTTATAATAATTTTATATTGTTTATTAAAATTAAAATATAAATTATTAATATTACTTATTGTCAATGAAATTATATTTTATAAATATTAATTCTAATATTAATATCTTAGTAATAATATTTTATAAAGAACAAATTAAAATAATTTTAGTAAAAAGATAGTATGAAATTTTATTTTCAAAAAAAATCATTACAATCATCCACTTATAACTTAAATTCATTTAAAATTTTAAAAAAAATCACTTTTATTGACATTTAAAAGATAAATATATATATATTTACATTTAAATAGAATTTATAATAGTTTAATAAAAATATTATTTTTTTAAAAAATAATTATATATTAAAAACTTATAATATTAAAAACATGTGGTGTTGAAATATATAAAAAAATTATCAAAATAAAATTACTTTTAAATAAAGGCTCATATCTTTTTCCAAATATCACCTTAAAATATATTTTATCTTGATTTAACAAAATAAAATTTATTTATAGAATATAAATTGTAACATAATAGACCTTTATGACCTTTAATTTTTTAAAAATATGATTATTGACGTATCTGGGGGTAGTTTGGGGGGTTTTATAGGATGATGATGGATCACCAACAATGACTCTCCATTAGTGACCCACCAATGGTGAATCATTTTGAACTAATGGTGACTCACCAATGGAAAATTGTTTTCAACTACAAGTGACTCATTTTTAACTAATGATGACTCACCAATGTTGAAAAAGTTTGAACTAATGGTGACTCACCAACAGTGACTCATGAATAGTTTTTTCAGTTTTTTCCAAACTTTAAATATTTCCCATTTTGACGCCTTTTATGATGAAAATTTGTTTTTTTTCCTATATTAATTAATTTTAATGCTATTTCAAAGGTATTAATCTTTCCATAAACTTCAAAAAAGTCTAGAGACCCTTTAAATTTTTATTCCACTTGGATTTAATGTTATCTGACTTTAATGGACAATTTAAACCTGTAATTAATTCTATTGGTTCCAAATATAATTTTAAAAAATAGATGACTTTTTATGTGTTCTATTGTTCTTTATTTATCTTGATACAAGAGGTTACAAATCATTATTTCCTTATATTTATCGATCCCTATTAATATATTTGGTTTGAGTTTCCCCAAAAAGGTTTCTTCCTATGAGACCACCTCCTATTTTGGTGTTGATATTTTGTGTAAAGATCTATTATTTAAGTTAAAATTACTTTATTTCTAATTTGTTGTATCATGCGTTATGGCTTACTCTTGTTATATCTTGAGAAGATAGTCGCATCTGGATAAACAAAGATAATTAACCTATTTAAATGAAATCAAAGTGGGAAGTGTAATTATTTTTATGATTTTATATATTTTTATTTGTACATTGAGATTATTTGTGTCTGTTGTATCATGAAATAGCATGGATTTTGGAATCACTTGTTTTTTGGTTTTATTATATGTTTAAATTCCCATATTGTTTGATTTGTTTTCACACAACTTTAAATAAATAGTCAACCATTTATTTTCAATTAATGAAATAGATTCCCTAGGATCTTATGTCTTTAGTGATAAAAGCCTCAAATAAAGAAGTGAAATTGAATGAAATCCACTATGTCTAATTTGTAAAATGATGTGCTATGTGTTTTAATTTTTTTGAGTATATTGTTTTGTGTTGTGGCTTGGTTTTGATGATGTGATTCATGGGAGGTGAATTTATTAGAATGGATGTGGGGGTAGTGGATGTAATATTCATTTGGGATGTAGTGGTGGTAGTGGTGTGTTAGTTGAGTATGGTTGTGATGGTAGTGGTGGTGTGCTTGTGAAAAGGGGCTGCACTGGTGGTTGGTTATGCTAATTACCCATGTATTAATGGAATTAAATGTGTGATAATAATATAAAATGGGATGCTAAATAATGTTGAATAAATAAATTAAAGGGTTTGTTAATGTGGAAACTGATTTTTAGCATGTGTTTTTCTTGTGTTGGGTTGTGTATTTTTTTTTGGCAGTATATATGGAGGTTCCTGAGAGTTTTTTATGCCTTTGTTGTGAACCCTTAGGATGGGTATTGTGTTTTGTTTCTATAAATGTATATTCATTATATTTTCCTTCTGATTTCTTTATGTCCACTACCCGCATTGAGAAATAGGCGATGACATAATATTTCTCAAGGGTGTTTTTTCCAACATCCAAATGGGAGGATAAATGGATGACTAACTACTCCATCATCTAGGTATTGGTGATATTCATGGACTTTTATGGCTAGATGAAATAAGTATCAATGTATATGTGTGATGTGATGAGATGTAATATCCTATGTATCTTTATGAAAGATTCGATGAGATATCTTATGGTGCGTATCGTGCATGGTAGTGGGAGGGAACATGGTTTATGCCAATCTTGTTTATGATACTCTACTATACAAGTTTTGAGATGTGATGTGATGATATAAACAAGTTACTTTAGGTGGGATGAGATGTGATATGATGATATTCAGAAGAGGTGGGAGTGCCAAGATATATGGCATTGGGGTGTGAGAGTAGAAAATAAATGGGAAAGTGGTGCGGTGTAACCTTTAATCAATTTTCTTCATATAATATTATTATACTTGGATGTATTATTTGGTGACCAAGCCTTGGTGAGGTTGTTTTTTTGGTTAATTAACCTGTATAGGTGATGTTTTCTTATAAATTTTTTCACGAGTGAATTAGTATTCTCTTTTCACATGTGCATGAGAGACATTGGTTCTCCCTACTGATTATACCTATATGCTCACCCTACCTATATAAAACTATTTTTAGGTTTCTAGGAGGACTTTGTAGTCCGTGTTGTACATTACTATCTCAAACAATTGGAAAAAACATTGTAGCAATCTTTTCTTTGTTTTTTGGTATTTACTTTAATACCTTTATCTCTATTAGTTTTATTTACATATGAATTGTGGTCTGGTTTTTGGATTTATCATATATATTTCATGGATTTTATTGCAGTTGATTTATATTATCTTATTTTATTATTTATATTATAGTGGTAATGCCTCCCATAAATGGTATTTTTATTCCCTCAATGTTATTCACCATTCTGAGGCCTATTAGAGGTGGGACTAAGGGGTTCATTATCTCTCTCCCCTTATTATGGTATATTTAGAGGGATAGTGTTGTGAAATAAATATAAATAAATGTTTTCAATAAAATATCCCTCAATAAAAATATTCCTTCTTGGAAATTAATTTTATAATTTTTATATTTTATCATAATCTATAAAAAAATTTAAATTTATTAGAGAAATAAATTAAATTTAATATTAAATTATACTTTATAGTGATCAAAATTAATTCATTTAAATATTTATTAAAAGAAAAAAATTATTAAATTCAAATGATGTTTTAATAATAGATGATTTAGTGACTAGCCATAAGACTCTATTATTGTTAAAAAATTAATATGAAATTTTCCAGATAGATTCAATTGTAATGTTTGAGTTATAGAATATAGGGGAGATCATTCCAATGATGAACTTCACAATGCACTTATTTATTATTAAATATAAAAAAGAACTAATTTGGAAGAAGCGTGATGTAGAAGATATTTCATTCAAATATATGAATAATTTTTTATTAAGTAAGAGGAACTTGATTCCTCCACTAGATCAAAGGATGATGATAGACGTGATTAAAGACACCATAAATTTATCAATTTATATCAAAAAAATTGAGACCAAGGGAATATAAAAGTAAAAAAATCATGCTTAAATATTTTAAGTTAGGGGAATTGGATATATTATTTTTTATCTTCCAAGATAAAATAAGAGTGCAGAGTCAAATTATGAATAGTATGAAGATGGATCTGAGAGGAGTTAAAATGTTATATATTTTAAATAATATAAGAAGTTGGGTGAAGGTTTAAAGAGAATATAGAGAGGTAATAAAAGTATTACAAGAAGTAAAGGGAAATAAGATTATTCTTACTCAAGTAATGATTCAAAATAACAGTGTTCTAGAAAAGAAACCAATTTCATGGAATGTGTAGAGAAAAAAACAATACATATCAAGTTTAGATGAAGAAAACTGATAATAACAAGATATGAATTATACGCTTTACATGTTGAAAATTGAACTAGAATTATGTGTTGAAATAAACACACAACTCAATAAAGAGTTAAAATAATTGAAGAGGGATGTGAAAAATATTAAGAAATATGTATATTGTATTTTTATTATATATAATGATCACACTAAGGAGATAAATATTCTCAAAGTAGAAGTGGTTGAGAATGGGAAAATCAAAAAATAATTTTAGAAGGATATAATTGGTCAAGAATAAATTATTAACCATGATGAATCATGGTGTCTTAAGGATGATAATACCAATGTAAATATGAGGATTGATATTGAAAAAAAAATATAAAATTTAAATTTTATTCATAATAATGTGTAAGGAAATATTTTTCAGTAACTTAGGTAAAATTAATACCAACTATATCTGAAAAAGTTAAATCTATTTAAGCTAAAATTGTTGGTCCTAAATGTTAATATAGGAAAACTTGGGTAGAGAAATCCCCTCAGAAGATGAATATTATAGATTTTTAAGTTATTAATGTTCAAAATAACCAATGTTACCTTAATCCTATGTAGAATATGTTTGATGTTTCACCAATACAACAACTATATTTTCCAATATTGGATTAAGAGTTTTATAGATGAAACTATTTGAAGGGATAATACTGGTGTTCTAGTTAATATGGAAATAACGTCTATTTTATGAGCCTAATATTTATCTATATTATAATCATAAATGAAAAGAATTTTGGGGGATATACTCATAAAATAGAAGTGATGGACCTATGAGAAGATAGATAGTGAATGAAGACTCATATGTGATGCTTGTCAAAAACATGTCTGGTTTTCTTGAACATAATTATGAAAGGTATGAAAAGTAAGGTTTCAATATAGAGGTGTGTATAATAATTATTCCTAGAAAAAATAATTTACATAAATATCTCAATTGAAAACTAAGTCTATGAGGTCACTCATTATTGGGGAGCCCCTCAAATAAAGTAAGGGTAAAAATATATGGAACATAGATAAAGGATTCTCCCTGCACATGAATAAAGAAAAACTATATTGAAGACATAGAATAACAATATAATTTTATATATTGAATTGGATTCTCATCACATTATTTTTTAGGATATAAAATTAAAAAAATGTGGAAGTGAAATAAAATTTGAGGATTGTGAGAAGGTATTGAAAATTTTCTATATCGAAGACTTATTTTGTCGAGGAGAGAGAAAAAATAACATAACTTTTACTTCATATGATATTTAAAAAGAGGTTTAAGAAGGATGATGGTATTTTTTTATCCAAACACTTCTTATGAGGATGAGGAAGAGCATATTTTATGTGCCTACTCTCATGCATGAGTTTTTTAATATGAACTGGTGAGAGGAAGTTTGATCTACTATTTATATGTTAATATTGATATGTTAAGGAAATCATTTCTTGAATAAGGTATTTTATTGGATGATAAATAATCCAATTATGATTTTAAGATTTGATTCAAATAATAGAGAGGATTTTGGTTAAAGATATGTGGTACCAGGGTAATCGATGCCCATTTAGTGATTTTTGTAGTGAAAGGTCAAGGATGTTATCAAACATTAATTTATAGTAGTCATTAGATATCATTAAAATAGTCAAGAATTTATAATACACCCATATAATATTCAATATTATATTAGTGATAATGCAAGTCTTGGAACTCACCTAAAACCTATAAATAATAAAGCTCTCATATTAAAGTTTGACCATGTAAAATCATTATGAGTAGTGAAATATCTATTTTACTATTCAACTGAAGGTGAGGAAATGTTTATGCTGATAGGATTAATATTTTAATTAGTCATAAAGGCTAAATTTGAAATAATTTATAAAACATATACCATATATTCCCCCCTACTTATGTGGTATTCTAATTGAATGAGGAATTTCACTTCACTTATTTATATATGGTTTCAATTTTTCAAAGAATGGTGATCCTTGTATTATGATTTTTTTTGCCTTTTACTATGTTGAAATTTTTTTCTTCAATCCATATAAAATAATAAATGTGTCTCCATTTTAATTTATTATATTATTATCAACACATCTAGTGGATATACTGATGGGATAATATATTAGTTTTGACATGATATTGTTTTGAACCATTATTATTCACTTTCATTATGTAACATATAACAATTTCATCTAAATTAAATTTGGAATAAATAATCCATCATAGATAGTTATTTTTACTTTTTTCAAGGAGGAAAATAAATGTAGATGTATTCTCCATATAAAATAAAACTTACTCACTGATACAACTATTTGATGTGCACAAAAAATGTACATGCATGAGATGTATGAACACATGCATATGATGCATGAGACATAAATTTATATAATAAATTATATTATATATAGTATGATTCAAATATTTTTCATAAAGGTGATTCCTTAATGTGATATATATATTTTTTATTTATTTCTCCCAAATATTTTACTCATTATTTATAAATCATTATTAACTGAGTAAAATATTTTCATTAATTAATTGAAAATATTTAATAAATTATACCCCAAGAGTTAGAAACACATATGATGTGTTGTGAAGATGGAGCATTAGGCTTCATCTATATAAGAGGATGAGACCCACTCCTATTGTGTGTGTGTGTGTGTGTGAAGTGTGATGTGTATGAGACTCTTATTAATCTCTCTTCTTCCCCAGAACTTCTCATTTCTCTTTAGATAATGCTAGAACCCCTTTCGTTGCTCGATGATCCTTATGATACAATCTTGGATCCATTGGATAATGTATCACCTAAGAAGAAAGGTGCTTTTATTCCACACTCCTTGTGATCTTCCTCAAACCATATCTACTAAAGGAAGATGGAAACTATTGTTGTTCTAGAATTTTAGGGACTCTACATTACAGTATTATTTACACATTGATTATTCAAGATACATGTTTTGTGTTTTTTGTTGTCTTCCACTGCTAATGGAAACTAGATGAACTTATGAAACCATCATTGGTATCAAAGAGAGGTCCTTAAATATGTAGACATGTTTAGATCACTGATTCTTGAGAAAAATTAAAATAAGAAAATAATAATAATGTATTGTATTAAAATTCCATTCATAAAGGTTAATATGATTTACCTTTATGTTATACCCTTATATAGAATTTCTATATTAGTTTATCCTTATTGTTACCTTTATAAAAATGTGTTCCATAAAGATAGTACCCTTCCATAAGATTTTTTTCATAAATTTCTTCATCGCTTTACCTATATAAGTAAAGGTATTTGAGATGTTGTCTAAGGGTCTGTTATGTTCACCTTTACACAGTAAAAGAAATATTCAGATTACCATTATGAAAAGGAGTTATATAAAGGTAGTACCTTTATGTGAGGGAGATATGTATAGGTAATTTTCATATTACCTCTACATACTAGTATTTTTAATCAAACTGTTTGAAGTTAAACATTAAATTACCATTATCCATGCTTTTAAAAACACCGGCTAACCTTATATATAGATTATATATAAGGGAAATAAGGAGATAGACTTACACAAAATAGGGATTTTTCATAAGGGTAAACCAATAATTGTTAAAAAAATTATCATATTAAATGTTTTTAGGGGTTTATATATTATATATAAATCATGTTAAAAGTTATTTTGGGAATATTTAATTTCTTGGGAGTTTATAAATTAATTAAGTAATTATAATTTTTTTATAATTAATTAAATATTTTTTTATGAAATATTATTCCTAAATATTAAATTTTAATATTTTAAAATAACTTTTTAAAAATTAAATAGTGTTCCTAGAGATATCTATATAAAAGGTTTAATTAGAAATTGTAATAGGTGAATTATAATTTTTTTTATATATTACAAGATATATGATATTTAGATTATATAAAATATTTATATAATAGAAATCTAATTATAAAATTTTTACAATTCTTGAAATATCATATAAATTTATTTTAATAAAAAATATAAAGGGGTTAAAATTGAAATAAATAGAAAAATTTTATATTCTTTCCAAATTATAAAATGATTATAATTATCATTTACATGTGAATAGTTCATAAATGTCTCATGTTTGGGATCATAAATAAGATGTTTATTTATTTATTAAATTTCTGTGATATTCATGTTTTGTAAATTGGTTATGAAATAATAATATTTTTTATGAACATTTATATGATAAATTTCTTCTAGGATACAGCCTTAAAAATCATTCTAGGTTTGATATCATAAAATTTAGTTGTCATCGACCTAGACCTCAGTTTTCATTTTTAGTTTTGATCTTGAGAATACTTGGTGGGTATAGTTTGTGAATATTTTGTGTAAGAGTTTTCATGGATTTAATTCTCTCTTGCTTAAAGTATCATTTTTTGAAGGGACTTGGGGTCATATCAACAACTTTATTAGAGGATTCCCTTCACTAGTAAAGTGAATGGAATTTTTTTAAGGGAATTGGGGTCATACCACCAACTTTCTTAGATGATTTCATTCACTAGGAATGTGAATCGGTTTAGATATCATATGCTCTACGCTTACACATATGCAATTTTTCAATCACATATTAATATATACCTTTACATGAAGCATTCATTTATCTTGTGAAAAAGATTCATTTTTATATTTATGGATATAATTAACTTCTATTTCTGGGTGATAAACAAATAATTTTATGTTTCCTAAAGAATTACATATTTAGGTAGTGTGATGATATCAGTTTAGTGGTTGGAATATAGATTCCAAAACATTGTCTTTAGAATCATGCATACACAAAACGGAAATAAAAAATGAGAAGATAATTATTATATATGATGTAATAGTTTTAAATTTAACATTAATAAAATGTATATTAAAAGGTTAAGTCTTTAAAATAAAAACCCTAAAATAATATTTTTGATATTCTTTCTAAAGACACACTTTTCAAAAACTCAATCATCAAACTGGGTATTGTCAGGCTTAACATGAGAACCCCTAGAATTTCTTATGTAAGGAAAGAGAGGTATAAGTAACATAGAATTTTTCATGTTGGATATTTCAAATACCAACATGATTATCCCTTAATAATCTATAGTTGTCTTGTCTTTAGCATTTTTATTGGGTCACACTAGTAGGTAAGCCCCAAAGTTTAGGATACTAGAGGAATAGATTTGAGTGAATCCATATTGTTATTTTGGATAAGTGGGAATCATCTTAACAATCCAAGAATCATAATTATTATTATTGGTATGATTACCTACCTAAATATTCATGGATTATTTACATGATATATAGTCTAAATCATGATGAAATATGGATCTAGTCTCACTAAATTGATATAATGTTCGGTGTCATCAATTTTTGTTTGAGTACTTCCATTAAAATAACATAATGAAAACACACAAGGCATGATATTGATATGATAAAAAAATTTCTTGTAGAAAAATAAATCATCATCATCAAACTAATCTTTATATCAATCCTGGAAATGAGAATCTTAACATAAGAAACTCATAAAACTACTAGTTAAAGAAAATTTCTTGGTAAAGAGAAATATTCTATTTATTAAAACAATTCCTTTTTGAGTAACCATGTAACACAAAGAAAATTATAAGAAAATTTATATTTTATTTGATATTATTTGTTACAAATATTACTAAGTTATCTTTATTTATATGAAACAATGAGTTTATTTGATAGCTTCCATTACACACAAGAACGTATTTTACTGAACAACAAAACACTATTAAAATTGTTATTTAATATATCATCTAGACATTAGAATGGAAGTCATGAATAGTATAAAATAAATTATGGAAAATTATAGTTTAAAAATTTTCATTATTTAATTATTTATTAGTAATAAAATAAGAATCATTTACAGTAAAAAAATAGTTTCTAAAAAATAGTATTTTTTTAAGACAGTTTAATAGAACTTTGCACAAAAAATTTAAAACTAATTATTTACACTTTTATAAGATGTATATGAAAAAAAGAATTTATTTTTAAAATTTTAATATATAAATTATCTCAGGAAGAATTTTTGTGATTTTTCTAAAATATTTCATTTTTTGACAAATAGTGGAAATTATGAAATTTAATTTAGAACTTTTTTACATTTAAATATTTCAAAATGATAAATTATATTTTTAATTGGATTTAAAGTAAAATTAGTTAAATTATACATAAATTTATTGAATTTATTTCATTGGAATCAATTTCATTTTAAAGTTTGATATAAAAACACTGTAAACTTTTGAACATTTTCACTTTTAAAAACCTACTTTCCCATTTTGTCTATGGGATTAATTTAAAGTTAAATTTTACCACTTATGTGAATAAAATTTGAAAATATGGATTGTATATTTAAAATTATATTAATTCAAAATGTTTAATAAGTTCAAAAAGTTTACCAAAATTAATATTGAATGTAATAAAAATTAATTATCATGGTTAAGGTAAAAATATATTTATGAGAGGGTTAAACTAGAATTATAAGAGTGAAAATGACCTAAAATATTATCATAATTTTATTGAATGAATTTATTTAGATATTTTCCATTAAATACTATAAAATATGGTAATAAATTTTCTATATCCTTTGAATATAAACCATATAATAATTCAAGTAATGAAAAATACAAAAAATATACTTTTCTTCTATTTAATATCTCAATGCTTTGGGATAGTGAAAAACAACATTGGTTTAGTTAAACATATTATTTTGAAATATAAATGGGTTTTTATGATCATAATAATTTATCTTTAATTTTTAGAGATGACTTAGTTACTTAAAATGCATAAGAAATACCAACACAGTGATTATTTAGTTAATCAAACAACAAAATAATTGATTCTAAAAATATTAAAACTTAAGTAAATTGAATGAATTATTTTGTTCAATTATTTTTGAAGATTAATATATCATTATAAATAGGTTTTAACATTATATATTCTAATTATGTATTTATACTAATATTTTTTAATTCAATTTAAAAAATTAATTTTAAAATTGGAATTAATGTTATTTTATGATAAATTACATTTTATTAAATAATTTTCAATTATTAAAAAACCTATATTATTCCAAGTTATATTTAAGTGATAAAAAATATAAACTATTTTCCATTTAGGGACCATTTATTCTTTTATAATTAATTTATTGATCCCAAAATAGTATAAACTCTGTTAGCACAGATAAGGTTAAATAAGTGTTTTTCACGTTACATACACATATGTTAAAATTAATTTCAAACACACATAAGATTTATATTTAATAAATTAGAAATAAGATTTATAATCTATAGGAATAACTTATTTTATGATTACTTCTTTAATTTGGATTTAATATATAAATTACCATTGTATGAAAACCAATTACTATAGTGAAAACCTGAAATGTTAAAAATAAGGAAACATAGTCCATATGAAAAAATGTTAAAAAATGTGTTTTGTTATGTTTTTTTAGGTTTATTTTGACCATATAATCCTTAAAACCCATT
The DNA here is from genome assembly GCA_963277665.1 of Viscum album. Taxonomy (NCBI): domain Eukaryota; kingdom Viridiplantae; phylum Streptophyta; class Magnoliopsida; order Santalales; family Viscaceae; genus Viscum; species Viscum album. The sequence continues at coordinate 868,278 of OY728148.1, read as the reverse complement.
AATTATCAATATTAGATCAAGGTGAGGTAATATCGACCTCCCAATAGTGAATACTCTTTAGTATTTGCAAGAATGACACTCCACATCAACTATAAAAGGCAACTCACTCCCCTCACTTCTTCACACCACTCAATCAGTTTGGTTCATCCAAAACCTACCCAAATCACTTTCAAAATTCCAAACCCTGATCCAAGAATCTATATTTTGGGCATAAATCCAACCTTTCAGGGATTTAGTGAAAACAGAAGGAGGATACCTGAAGAAGAGGTAATGTTCTTCAACAAGAGAATTCATTTTATTTCCTTCTTCACCTCATTAAATTCATAAAAACCACGCACATATAGCAACCTAAGTATATTCTGTATAATATAATATTGTTATGTTATGTTTATTACATAAAATCATACACACATCCATCAAATGGGTTACAAAATCATCATTCATGTGTACGTTGGACCACCACCACGTGAACTAGTGTCATTCATTTTTACATTACCACCACTCCATATTGTGTATCATAATAAACATAAATTATATATATGATATTTATAACTTAATTATACCAATGGATTCACTATATCATATTTATATATATATAACTTCCACTCTACAGGATACACGATAATGTCTCTTGTGTGTACGGTGGACTACCACCTCGTGAGGTGATGTAATTAGTCTTCCACTAATGCCTCACATGGAAGGTGAAAAAGATAAATTTATTGATGATATATAATATATTTTAAATAAGTATGTTATTTATTAAATAATTATCTTTTTTAAAGATAATACATATATCATTATTTCCTTCTTTTTTACTCATGTAATAGAGAGAACATAATTCGTGTATGTGTGGACTACCACTTTTACGAAGAGATGTGACAATGTTTTCATCACCACGCTAAATGGATGACATATAAGTTAATTAAAAAAGTAATATGATAATTATTAAATGATTATTATTATGGATATTAAATAGCTACATAATTTCTTAAAGAACCAAAACATTTATAAAAAATAACTCATGATAAAATAAATAAATTAACACTCGATACAGTGAAAATAATGAAAGATTATTAACAAATAGGTGACAAGATTCCATAAGATGATCATTTATGTTATGATAAATATTATTATTGTTCTTTAATAATTTAATAACATGTTTAACACCACTATAGAGGATGTTTAATCATTGTCAACCAAAAGGAAGCGTAAGGTAAGGGATTTCTTAACTCAATTTCCACTCATTGGGTTAAACGTCCTGTGTGTTGATTATGTTATGCTAAAATTATGTTCGTAATTAATTTTGGTTGTATTATATTTTATTTCAAGTTATTTATTTGAATTTATAATTGATACACATAATATATTATTTTATTACTTCTTACTTCAACATTATGATCATTTTAAGGGATTATTTGACAATCTCATAATAATTGAGATTATTTAGTATTTAATATCAGTTTAAGTAAATTACTTGACCATTTCATAATAAACCCATTTAAGTTTCTTATCCTATGGTTATTCATAATATTTTAATGTCATAGTATAATTTTTATTCTATTTTTTATTAAAAGTTTGTAGAAAATTATTTCAATAAAATCAAATTTCATTTCTCTCTTTAGTCAGAAATATGTCTTTTTCCAATAACATGTTTTCTAAAATTTTATTAAAAAATATTTTAACATTTTCAAAATGGCTTATCGAATTAATTTTCACCCATTTTTAATCCTTAAAAAAATCTTTCAAATGAATCTAATATTTTTTTAAAAATAATTCTTATCTAGGATTTACCAAAAATATAAAAGGAATATTCTTGTCATTTTATAAACTAGGCACTTTTATAAGCATTATAAAGTTGAAAAAGAATATTATTTTTAAATTTTACGTAATTTAAATAATTACCCACCATCATGATTGTAATTTATTAGAAGTTTAATTTGAAATTTTATGGGGATATTTTTAAAGAAATTATTTTAAAAATGTTTTTGAAAGAAAACGATGTTCAAAATTTGAAGGATATTTTACACAATAATGATTTAAAATTTGTTTTCATGGTATTTTTAATCATAAATGAGAAAAACCATTTATTTTTACACAAATGGGTATATATAATGTTTTGATACCATCCTTAATCTTTCTATGGATGGTTTAGGATCATTTGGACCAAAGAAAGTATTGACACTAACTTCATTGATGCATTTTTGTAGTCATTAACTTTGCCTTGAATTATTCATTTTCCTATTGTGTCATGACCCGTCCTCAGGACCCGTGTCGTGACTACCCCAAGCCTTCCTTCCATAGGCCAATTGCTGGCGACTAGCACCAAAGGTGTAAATCCCGATAAAAAGGGGAAGGCATTGCCTTATAAATTAAACAAACACCATAGAGTAAGCCAGCAGAATTAAACACTAAATAAAACTGTGTACAATAGTATGTGCGGAAAGTAAATGGGCCAAAATACAAACCCAAACTGAATGGAAAGTAAAACTGGAAAGAAAGTACAGCAACTAAAATTAAAGCAACAACATCGAGCCGTCCACTGGAAGTCCCACCTAAAGGGTGGGTACAGATAGCCTCCTCAGCTCCTCGGGTGCAATCGTCTGCCCCGTGTACGTCCCACCCAGTGGTCCATCTCTAGGTACTGACCTGCTCCAAAAGCCTCAAACACGATCAGCGATATCCATCGTCTACATCCAACACAATGTAGTGTGGGCATATCCCGTTTAGGGGTGAGTATATATTACTCTGTAGGGACCCCGAGACCCCCGAAGGTCTCCCAGAATCCACAAAGGATAATCCAAAAAGGAAAGATACAATCACGAAGTAACATCCAACACTACTTAGGTAGATGCCCATACATATACATAAGTCATCAATTCCAATTCATCTCCAACATCTGATCCCAAGTTCGATCACATCCACACAGGAGAGTACAACCCAATCCACACAGGAAAGCACAACACAATCCACATAGGAAAGCAAGTCAATCATATCGAAGATAATGATTGAAACTCAAGACTCATCTCACACAGGTATACTTCTTTGTAAGGAGATAGAGATGATCAGATGTAGCCACTGATTCATCTAAGCTGGGACCCATATAGGATACTAAACCAGCTAAGCTGTCGGACCCACATAGGATACAGACCAGCTACTCTGCCAGACCCACGAAGGATACAAGAACAGATTCAAACACTGTCGGACCCACGTAGGATACAAGAACAACAGCACTTCCGGACCCACGTAGGAAACAAGAATAGCAGTCATCGTCGTCGAACCCATGGAGGATTTCAGTACGGTCTTCATTGTTACCGAACCCACAGAGGATTATAGTGCAGTCTTCATCGTTGCCGAACCCATGGAGGATTTCAGTGCAGTCGTCGTCGTTGCCGAACCCATGGAGGATTTCAGTACGGTCTTCATTGCTGCCAAACCCACGGAGGATTACAGTGGAGTATTCATTGCTGCCGAACCCACAGAAGATTTCAGTGCAGTCATCATCGCTGCCGAACCCACGGATGATTTCAGTGCAGTCATCATCGTCGTCGCAGTCGCAGCCAGCTCTAGGGTTCCCGCACACATCAAGCTCGTTTCTGGGAGGGTCCGCTCCATAAGCCAAGGGTTCGATACATCAACTGACACGTATTCCGGAATTTATGTATCCCAAATTTCCGTCTCGACAAAGGGAACTCAACGCGACAGACGGCGCGTCAATCGGACGCACAGTCTGAGAGTTATTGGCGTTTTCGTTCTAGGGGCCCGGTTGGTTTTTAAGTCAAAACCAACCCGACTGTACTCCAACAGTGTCTAAACCTCGAGCGGAGTAATCCAAAAGGACTATCTCACTAAGAGGAATCAAACAAAGTCGATGGCACATCAATCGGACATCTAGAGCTCAAGTTATAAGCATTTCCGCTCCGAGGGCCCGGTTAGTTTCATGTTCGAACCAACCCGGCTGTACCCAAAGTTCTCTGAAACCTTGAGTGTAATATACAAAAACGACCGTCTCGATACAAGGATCGCATCTCAACTGATGGTTCATTGATCGAAGGTACGTAGCCTAAGATACGAGCGTTTGAACGGAACTGTCCGGAAATAGGGGGTTTTGGGCCCGGACCGACCCGGCCCAAAACCCCCTAGGTCGGCCCGAACCAGGTCAAACCGGACCGGGTCCGGGTCTGGCCCATTAGGGCGCGGCCCGGCCCGATGGGCGTGGCATGGCCCGGCCCGGTGCGGCTGGTCTGACCTTGGCGGCTGGTTGACCCGGCGCGGGCACAGGCCGCGTGGCCAGACAGCTTGGCTCGGTCAAGCTGTCGCGAAAAGGGGGGCTGCGTTGCCCCCTGATTGAGAAATCGTGGCCCCCACATGGGGGCCTCTCCTTTCCATCCATGGGTTATGACCCCCGGGTTTTCTCGGAAACCAGTCGGCCAGTTTGGCCGACCGGTGTGTCGTCGCGGGACACCCACGGGTCCCTCCCTCCTTGCGCTGGCGGCCGGCGGTTCCGGTCGCCGCTCCCCGCACCACCGCGGCCTTAGGTGGTAGCCGTGTCCGACCGGTGCGGCATGATGGTGCCGCACCCCTCGATCAGAGATGATAAATGATGGCACACCATGAAGCCGTACAATATCCTGAATGTAGAGACGTCCCAAGATCTCTACTGAGCCTTGCTCTCTGATGGGTAAGAAGTGGGCCGACATGGTGAGTCGGTCGACAATCACACAAATGGAGTCGTGACCTCGGGAAGTACGTGGAAGTCCAATCACGAAATCCATAGATATTCCCTCCCACTTCCACTCTGAAACCTCCAAGGGCTTTACCAAGCCTGCTGGTACCTGGTGCTCCTCCTTCACCTCCTGGCAGGTGAGGCATTGAGAAAAGAACTCTGCTACAGTGTTCGTCATACCCAGCCACTAGTACTATCGTCTGAGATCCTGGTAGATCTTCACCACTCCTGGATGTACCGCTAAAGGTGGAGTGTGAAACTCCCTCAGCACCTCCTCCTGTAAAGTAACTGGTACCATGGTACGTCCTCTGAAAAGGACGACGTGCTCTCCCCCCATAGAGAATCCATCAGGTGAATGTCTTGAGGATATCTGTGCACGCCGTGTCTCACTGTCAATGTCTCTGTGTTGTGCCCTCTGACCCGCTTTAGAAGTGGAGGAGTGACTATGAGTGACTGAAGATAGGCTGATCAATCTTTATCCACGAAGGATATCTGCAAAGTGGCTAGCTGCTCTGTCGCCTCCCTGAGTAGCTGAATTCCCATCCTCCTGCTGAGAGCATTGGCTACTACGTTCCCTATTCCAGGAGTATAGACTATCTCAAAGTCATAGTTCTGGAGTAATGCGAGCCATCACTGCTGTCTCAGATTCAAGTCCTTCTACAAGAAGATGTACCTGAGACTCTAGTGGTCAGAATAGACTGTAAAGCGCTCACCCATCAGATAGTGTCGCCACATCTTCAGAGTGAAGACCACTACTGCTAACTCCAGGTAAGGGGTAGCGTAGTTCTTCTCATGCTTCCTCAACTGTCGTGATCCATAGGCGATCACAACTCACTCCTGCATCAGGACACATCTGAGCCCGGTCCCTGATGCATCGCAGTAGACCACGTACCCTACTCCCACCTCTGGTATCCTCAAGATAGGTGCATTGGTCAACCTCTGTCTCAGCTCCTGGAAGCTCTGGTGACATCTATCTGACCACATGAAGGGTTTCCTTATCTTCATCAAAGCTAAAAGTGGTGCCACAACTCTGGAGAAGTCTGGCACAAACCTATGGAAGTATTCAGCTAGACCCAATAAACTCTGCACCTCCGTTACGCTCCTGGGTGGCTCCCAAGCTAGCATTGCCTCGATCTTCGCAGGATCCACCGCAACTCCCGCCTCAGAGATGACGTGTACTAAGAAGTGGACCTCACTTAACCAGAACTGACAGTTAGAGAGCTTTCCATAAAGCTGGTGCTCTCTGAGTGTGTCTAGTACAACCCGCAAGTGGTAGGCGTGCTCCTCCTCTGTGGTCGAGTATATCAATATGTCATCGATGAAGACCATGACAAATCGATCAAGGTATGGATGAAATATCTTGTTCATGAGACTCATGAACACCGCTGGAGCATTGGTTACGCCGAATGGCATAACCAAGAACTCATAGTGGCCATATCGACATCTGAAGGTCGTCTTCTGCACGTCCTCATCCCAAACTCTGAGCTGATGATCGCCTGACCTGAGGTCTATCTTTGAGAACCACTGTGCTCCCTTGAGCTGATCGAAGAGGTCATCAATACTCGGTAGAGGATACTTGTTCCTCACGTTCACCTGGTTCAGGAGACGATAGTCGACACACAGTCGCAAGCTCCCGTCCGCCTTCTTGGCGAACAAAATCCAGGAAGCCCAGGGTGAAACATTGGGTCGGATGAATCCCTTTCCCTACAAGTCCCCCAACTATACTCATATCTCTCAAAGCTCAGCAGGGGCCATCCGATATGCTGGAGTGGATATCGGGTCTGTCCAGGGGTACAGGTCAACATAGAAGTCTACCTCTCTGCGAGGAGGTAGTCCTAGAACGTCGTCAGGAAAAACATCTGCATACTAATCCACCACTGCAGGAAAACTAAGACTCCTTACGTAAACTTCTCCTAAGATGAGGCTAGCCAACTGATGAGTGATCGGAAATCCTCTCCTCTGTGTGAGTCCATTCGGCACTGCTAAGGCGCCCTTCTCTCCAGTGAAGGTGAACCTGCTCCCATCAGTGCGAACGCATCACACCGTGCGCCTAATACAGTCAATCTATTCATGGACTGTAGATAACCAATCCATGCACAAGATGACATCGTAAGGCCTCGACACTGCTACAAGAAGATCCCATCCAAAGCTCTCGCCTCCTAGAGTAAGCTCACACTGCTGGAACCAGTGCGTAATCATCGATTCTGCTCCCGTAGGAGTCTCTAGCTGTAAGGATCGAGCCAACGGCTCTGTCGGAATCTCCGAGCTCCGAAAAAGGGCAGTGGCAATAAAATAATGACTCGCTCATGTGTCTATAAGAACTGCAGCAAGGGTGGAGTAGACACAGATAGTACCTCGAATCATCTCTGGCGCGCCGTAGTCGTAGACCTCCGCTGCCTGAAGCTGAGCATGTCTCTGTCCGCTAGCTCCTGGTGCTCGGGGTAGACCTCCTGGTGGTGGTGGTGGTGGTAAAGCCTCAAAGCGCCGCCCACCACCCACTGCTCGGCCAGCTCCTCTGCCTTATCCGCCTTCTCCCTTCGGACCACCACGATCGGCCCTCTGCCTCTGCCTGGGTGGCCCCTCAACCATCTGCTGCTCCTCTGCATGGCTGGTCAGGCAGTCACGAGCCATGTGGTCATGCCCGCTACATGCAAAGCACTGTCTGCTCCTCGGAAGGCTAGCTCTGCGTCGGGTGCCCCGCACCTCTAAGCCAGTGTCCTGAGGTCGTCCGCCTGATGGTCTGGTCCACCTGGACCCCTGTGACGTCTGTCGACTGCCAGCTGCAGACGACTCTACTACATGCCGCCTTGCGGTAGGTCTCACTCCTAGTGTAGGCTCAGCAAGAAATCTCTCTATGAGAAGGGCTCACTCCAGTACTCCTGCCTGTGTCGAAATTATAAGGGAGATCATCGATACCTTGATCTCATTCCTTAGCCTTTGCTCAAAGGTCCGGTCCTAGAAGAATGGGTCTCATACCATGTCCATCGAATAGTGTGAGAGATCGGTAAATCTCACCGAGTACTGGGCGACTGTCATGCTGCCCGGCCGCAGATGTAGTAGCTCCTGGATGCGAACCGCACGGAGGGTGGCTGGGACAAACTCCAAGAAAAAGAGGTTCACATGGTCCGTCCAGAGGAGAGATGCCTCGTCATGCACTTGGAGCATCAAGCTCCACCATCTGTCTGCTGCCGCGTGCAGAAGACTCGCTGCAAGGATCACCATGAGGTTAGCTGGTGTCCCCACTAACCTGAAAACTCGCACAACCACCTCCAGCAAATCCTCGGCTGCCTGAGGCTCCATATCCCCACGTAACCTGGACGGACTCTGACGCTGAAACTCGTGCAGTGCACCAAGGCGACGTGCACTCTCAGTGGCTGGGGCTGCTGGCATCAGTTGCTCAGCGGGTAGAGGTACCGTCGGTGCCTCCGCTGTAAGAGGGCCTTGTACCGAGGCCTCGTCGCTCGGTGGGCTGTCGTCTCGCACAATTCTCGAAACCCTAGCTAGCTGTCGTTGTGGGTCCATCCTGAAAAGAAACAGGTGCGCCACAATCAAAACAGTATACCTGGTGAGCTGACACAAAGTAATTGCAAAGAATTATTTTGAAACACACATGCAATAAATGTTTTCGTGCATTGAGTTGGAAATTAGAAGTCAAGGTCCTAGTGTACGGATACGTTGGTCATCGCACCAACACTGGACTCCCAGGAATGATAACCACACTCAATACCCTTAACACTATTGCTCCAAATAGAATACAGATCATAGTCCTGAGTTCTACGGTAGAACCGAACTCCTCTGATACCAATTTGTCACGACCCGTCCTCGAGACCCATGTGGTGACTACCCCATGCCCGCCTTCCATAGGCCAGGGGCTGGCGACTAGCACCAAAGGCGTAAATCTCGATAAAATGGGGAATGCATTGCCTTATAAAGTAAAAAAACACCACAGAGTAAGCCAGCAGAAGTAAGCACTAAGTAAAACTGGGTACAATAGTAAGTGCAGAAAGTAAATGGGCCAGAATACAAACCCAAACTAAATGTAAAGTACAACTAGAAAGAAATTACAGCAACTGAAAGTAAAGAAGAAACGTCGAGCCATCCACTGGAAGTCCCACCTGAAGGGTGGGTACAGATAGCCTCCTCAGATCCTCGGGTCCACCCGTCCGCCCCGTGTACGTCTCGCCCAGTGGTCCACCTCCAGGTACCGACCTGCTCCACAAGCATCAACCACGATCTGCGTTGTCCGTCATCTACATCCAACACAACATAGTGCGGCTATAACCCGTGCAGGGGTGAGTATACGCTACTCAGTAGGGACCCCGAAACCCCCGAAGGTCTCCCAGAATCCACAAAGGACAATCCAAAAAGGAAATATACAATCATGAAGTAACATCCAACACTACTTAGGTATATGCCCATACATATACCTAAGTCATCAATTCAAGTTTGGCTCCAACATCCGAGCCCAAGTTCGATCACGTCTACACAGGATAGTACAACCCAATCCACACAGCAAAGCACAACACAATCCACATAGGAAAGCAAGTCAATCATATTGAATATAATGATTGAAAGTCAAGACTCAGCTCACACAGGTATACTTCTTCGTAAGGTGATAGCGATGATTAGATGTAGCCACTGATTCATCTAAGTTGGGACCCACATAGGATACTAAACCAGCTATGTTTTCAGACCCACATAGGATACATACCAGCTACTCTGCCAGACCCACGTAGGATACAAGAATAGAGTCAAACACTATCGGACCCACGTAGGATACAAGAACAGTAGAACTGACAGACCCACGTAGGATACAAGAACAGTAGTCATCATCGTCGAAACCACAGAGGATTTCTGTACGGTATTCATTGCTGCCGAACCCACAGAAGATTACAGTGCAGTCTTCATCGCTGTCGAACCCACGGAGGATTTCAGTGCAGTCATCGTCGTTGTCGAACCCACGGAGGATTTCAATACGGTCTTCATTGCTGCCGAACCCACGGAGGATTACAGTGTATTCTTCATCGTTGCCAAACCCAAAGAGGATTTCAGTACAGTCGTCGTCGCTGTCGAACCCATGTAGGATTTCAGAGCAGTCATCATTGGTGTCGCAGTCACAGCCAGCTCTAGCGTTCCCGCACACAGCAAGTTCATTTCCGGGAGGGTCCACTCCACGAGCCAAGGGGTCGATACATCAACTGACACGTAGTCCGGAGTTTATGTAGCCCAAAGTTCCATCTCGACAAAGAGAACTCAACACGACAGACAGCACGTCAATCGGACGCCCGGTCTGAGAATTATTGGCCTTTTCGTTCCAGGGGCCCGGTTGGTTTTTAAGTCAAAACCAACCCGACCGTACTCCACCTACATCCAAACTTCGATCAGAGTAATCCAGAAGGTCCGTCTCACTAAGAGGAATCCAACAAAGTCGACGGCACGTTAATCAGATGTCCGTAGCTCAAGTTATAAGTGTTTCCACTCCGAGGGCTCGGTTGGTTTCGTGTTCGAACCAACCCGGCCATACCCAAAGTTCTCTGAAACCTTGAGTGTAATATACCAAAACGACTGTCTCGATCCAAGTATCGCATCACAACTGATGGTGCATCGATCGGAGGTCTGTAGCCCATGATACGGGCGTTTGAACAGAACTGTTCGGAAATAGGGGGTTTTGGGCCCGGACAGACCCGGCTCAAGACCCCCTAGGTCAGCCCGAACTGGGTCCGGGTACGGCCAATTAGGGCACGGCCCAGCCCCGCTGACACAGCTCGGTCTAGCCGGCGCATCCTGGCCCGGCCTGGGTGGCCCAGCCCAGTGCGGCCGGTCCGACCTAGGTGGCCGGTTGGCCTGGCACGGGCGCGACCTGCATGGCCAGACAGCTTGGCTCGGCCGAGCTGTCACGGAAAGGGGGGGTGCGTAGCCCCCTTGATTGAAAACCGTAGCCCCCACGTGGGGGCCGCTCCTTGCCAGACGGGGGTTATGACACCCGGGTTTTCTCGGAAACCGGCAAGCCGGTTTGGCCAGCCGGTGTCTCGCTGCGGGACCCCCGTGGGTCCCGCCCTCCTTGCGCCAGCGGTTCCGGTCGCCGCTCCCCGCACCACCACAGCCTTAGGTCGCGGCCTTGTTCGGCCGGCGCGGCGTGACGGTGCCACGCCCCTCCGCCGTGGCCCCGCTCCGGCCGCAGTCTTTTCGTGGTTCTCTGGTGTAGCGCCACAGCTTCGTTCGGCCTCAATGGCGCGGCACGACGGTGTCATGCATCTTCGCCCATTCCTATTTCTTCCGCGTGGTGTCGTTTCACCGTGCTACCTTTGCTCGTGCCGCAACAAGTACAACATCAAAGGGGGAGAAGGGTCGGTCGTGTTCCTGTGGTCCAACCTCCTCCCGTTATTACGATAACAGATGGACCAATATTAAAGTTGATGAACGGAAAATGAAAACACGAACAAAAATTAACCACTACCTCGATGTGTTCGTCGAACGAGGTTCGTCGCAGAAGATGGCGTCGTGGAAGGGGACTTCGTAAGCGTCATCAACATCACGGTACACGGCGTCGCGGTGTGGAGGATCTTCGGCGTCGCGGTACACGGCGTCGCGTCGTCGATCTCTGACGAATTAGCGGTCTTAGTCAGTGACGGTGCGTTCTTCGCGTTCTTCAAGGAGGAAGATGAAGTTCTTTATGGAACTCTCCCTCTCAACACAACGAAGCAACCCCTAATTAAATAAGACTTTGTCTTATTTAATTAACACACACAAGCCAACATTCCATTTGAAATTCAAAATAATTCATTCAGTTAATTGAATTAATTGAGCAGTCTTGACATTCCAATTAATGTGAGAGTTGACTTGGAATTTAATAAGGGGGTGCAGGTGTGTTACAAAATAATGGGGTTTTGACAAAGTTGCATAGGTGGGGCTCATGTGGGGCCCACCTCACTAATATCCTATCAAGAGGCGTTAGGATATAGTGGGTCCCACCTCAACTTCCATAAGTAGGTTTAAACTACTTAGAACATAAAATAAAAATTGTTGCACAACTTTTATTTTATTCATTAGTTAACCCTTTTATTTAACAACCTCACCCGAGAAAATGAAACTCCAGAAAAGGTGTTCCCAATCAATTACCGGCGATGCGGTTTCATCGGTGCCCTTGGATTTTGATTCCGAGAACCGGTTCAAAAGTTAGGAAAACTCGCTCACTCCTTCACTGAATGTACCCGAGTTAAACTTTAGCAATTTATTCCTGGCACACCGGGCCTCAGAATCAGGTGCCGTCAGAAACTGCGTACTTGTAAAATCCTATAGAAAATTAAGAAAAAATTTCCCTGGAATTTTTACGGGTCTTTACATATTGAAATTAAATTTTCCACTAAATTTCTATATTATTTATCATAGATATATTTATTTCAAAACCATATACCATTTTTAAAGAGAGTTTTTACTTTCAATGTTATTTAATTAATTAGGTAAATATCGATAAATTTGTATCCTTTACTCAATACAGACATTTAATGATAAGGAAAAATTTTCATGATATAAATATATTATTCAATAAGGAATGATTAAAACATGAAATACATGGTTTGGGGGATGGTAAATGAAAGACCCTTGATGCATCGATCGTCTCATGAGACAAAATCAGATTGCCACAAACCCTTTACCTTTTTAACAAAGTAGTTTTAAACTTACTCGAGGAGATATTTTGATAGATTGTGTCTTTTAAAAGTTATTCACACAAATGATTTGGGTTTTTACCAAGGATTTTTTAAACTATATTGAGGAAATTACTTGATGGTAAAGGTATCATGTTCATAAGAAACATGACATCCAATAATTAAGCATTTCCTTCATTCAGATTTAGTTGTCGATATCCATGATATTTCTCTTATGATGTTATCTATGGATACATTTCATTCTTATTTTATTTATTAAATGGAATTTTTTCTTATTTTTTTACCTTATCATAGTAATTATACCTATTTTATTCATGAATTGAAATTATTTAAATGGTGTGTGTGTTTAGTTATTTATCTTTCCATATTATTTATTCTTATTGGTTAATTATTTCTTGCACTGAACTTAACCCTCGTGAGTATTTAAACTTGGAATTATTTTTTTCCTTTTCCTAGGATTACATGAAGTTTACTATTACTGATATTTTGGGATTTTCTATATGGAATAAATTTATTGTCGAAATAAAAAATTATGTTTTAATTTTCTTATTAAATTCTAAGATGGGAATCATATAAGTATATAGTTTACTGAGACTAATAAACTATTTGGCCCTTCGGGATGTGATTCCATGTATCTTATGTCATTGTAATGTAGTGTGATATCAACTCTGGAATGTTGGGTTTGGGGTCTCTATAGTTGGAATGATAGGCAGTTTAGTAGAAACCTTGGTAACTATAAATAGAAAAACATATATTTGGGAACATAACCCTATGGTAGAATTCGAGGATAAGTGTAAAATAACATCATAAAGTTTTGGTAAGATATATATTATGTGATCATTCATATAAATATATCCAAGTGGGCATACAGCAGTGGACATGGTTCTAGGATACATATACCTAGGGGTAATAACTTTGAAAAGGTTGCATTGGGATTGATCCGATCATTTCCTAGTGTATGATAATGGGCCTTACTATGCACCAAGTTTGACACTTTTGGGGGATATGATTAGGAAAATTCATGTTTTCTTTACAAATCATTATCTTTGATTTGAAAAGATAATGAAAATAAATTACCTTGGTTAAACCCCTGGACCAAAAAAACCTATATTGAAATAAAAAGGATGATGTATTTTTGTATATGTATTTTACCAATATTTGATTATAAGAATTAAAAAAATCTGAGGATTGTGTTAAATTTTAGAAGAATATATTTTCTTATTAACTTAAGACTTATGAACAACATCATAGTTTTCAGTTTATGGTTGATCCTAATTGCAAAGTTCTATAAACCCCTTTTGAAAATGTCTATGGTAGGAATGTCATAAGATTAAAGAAATATTGGAAAAAATTATGGAAATTATATGTTTTAGTGGAAGAATTATTTGAGTAATAATACCTTTAAATAGACATAATTTTAAAGGAACTAATAAACATAGGGTTGAAATAATCATTAATTTTATAATAATAATATGATTATTAGATATTTAAAAAAAATTCTACTAAAAACCTCAGTAAAAAGGTTATTTAATGATTAACATTATTTCAAGGATGTCCATAATATTTTTTTGTAATGTTATAAGAATTATATTAATATAATTATGAAAAGGGACAACCCATATGATGAGTGACAGCCTGTCGCATCCATTAATGCGGAAAGGACTGATCCTAAGCCCAAAGGTTGATAAGAATTTCACACCAACCATAACTCATCACTATGTCTAGGTGAAAATGTCATTGTTTTTAGGTAAATAATTTCAAAAATAAATATTAATGATGAACCAACGGTTTTAATTTTGAGGTTTAGGGAAAAATTTATTATGTTGGATAACTTGTACTAACCATATTAGATCTAGAAAATTGTTAGAGAGAGAAAAAAATAATTTTCACTCTTTTATGGATCTACAATCCATTGAAAGTAAATATTATAATTTGGGCACAAAAAATTCATTTTTTGTATATCTATTTCTTTGAAGAAGGGGGTAATTTGAAATTTATCAAATCATAACCAAAGTATGAAATTTTTCTTTATAATTATAAATGTATCAAGTAAGTATATTTCCTTATAATATTAAGGAGTAAAATAATTCCAAATCTATTGTAAAAGGATATTGAAACAGAAATTTCATCATATTATATTCATATCTGATGAATCATATAGTATTTGAAATAACCATAGATTTATGGTTTTGAGGTCCCTAACTTTAAATTTATAATTCACTTGTTTGTCATCAACAACCCCAATCACACTCTATAATTATTTACGATTTTCCTCTATGTCAATATCTTCAATTTTCCCCGATGTTCTCCTACTCAGAAACCTAGTTATGTGTTTTTCTATATAACCATTATACATCCATTTTCTATCCTATTAAGATGATTTTTTATTAACCCCTTTATGATATAGGTTTTTTAATAAAGGATTCAATAAATATCACACCCTAGATTACCGATATCAAGTTTAAATAGTAAGGGTGCAATTTAATTAAGTTGGGGAGAATGTCACACCCTAAAAATTATAAAATAATTGAATTTGTTTTTATAGCATATGATACATGAAATAATAAGTTATATTTCATTACATACGATAAAAAGTTTCTTGGACGGATTTCATTACACGGAAGACCTAGTTTTACCAAATAATAAAATATTATTAGCATTATTATTAATTATATTACATGGATGTTAAAATGGAGGGAATTAATAGGATTAAATAATTATGAAAATTTATAGTTTATACATGTTAATGTTTTACTTATTTATTAGTAAAAAAATAATAATCATTTACAAAAAAAATAAAGGTTTTCCAAAATATATTATTTCTTCTAAATGACGGATTTATCCGGCTTTTCACACGAATTTTAAAACTATTTTTTACAAATATAGAAAATTTATTGGAAAAAATAAAATTCATTTTTAAAATTTAATAACAAAATTATCATTGGGGGAACATTTTTTATTATTCTAAAAAGTTTCATTTCTTGATGACTAGTGACAAATACTAAATTTTAATTGAAAATGGATTTTTTGATTAAATTATTTTAAATAAAAAACCATATTTTTAATTGGTTTTACATAAAAATTAGTTAAATAATACATTAATTAATCCAATTTTAGACATTAGAATAAATTTCATATTAAATTTTGATATAAACCCATTGAAAACTTTTGACTATTTTCACTTTAAAAATTTATTTTCTCGTCGTGTATGCAGAATTAATTTTGAATTAATTTTTACTATATATGTAAATTGAATTTTAAAAAATAGTTTAAATATTTTTAATAATCATAATTTCTAATTTCTAATAAGTTCAATTTGATTTTTTACCAAAATGAATAGTGAATACATAAAAAATTAATTTCCACAGTTTAGGTAAAAATGGATTTATAAGAGGGTTAAACTAGAACGATAAGAGTGAAAATGACCTAGAATATTATCTAAATTTTATATAATGATTTTTTTTATATTTACCATTATATTATCTTAAATATGAATATTTATTTCCACTTTCCTTTTAAAGTGACCTATATAATATGTTAAGTAAAAGAAATATACAAAAAAGATACTTTTCTTCCTTTTAATATATATAATCCATTGGGATTGTGAAAAAGAAAAATTGGTTTGGTTATACATATTATTTTAAAATTTAAATGAGTTTTTATGATCATAATAATTTATCTTTAGTTTTTAGAGAAGAAATTTGTACTTAAAATTCTTATGAAATATCAATGTAGTAATTATTTAGTTAATAAAAAAATAAATGATACTAAAAATATTAAAAGTGAAGTAAATTGAATGAATTATTATGTTCCATTATATTTTTAGATTAATATATCATATTAAACTAGTTTTAAAATATTATATTCAAATTAAATCATTGTATTTATATATTAAGATTCAACATCAATGAATAATGTCAAAATTGACATTAATTTTATTTTATGATATATTATATTTTATTAAATTATTTAAAAATACAAAAAAACTATGTTATAGAATGTTATTTTTAAATGTTAATAAATATATATTATTTTCCATTAATAGAACAAATTTTATTTTATAATTAATATACTAATCCAGAAATGGTAGAAACTCTGTTAGCATGGTTATGGTTAAAGCGGTGTTTTTACACATTACATGAACTTGTGTAAAATTTAATTTCAAACACATATAGGATTTATATTTTATAAATTATATATAATATTAACAATCATTGTATATAAATTTTATAACAAGTCTCAATTTAGTTAGTCTTAATGGATAAATCACCTTGTTTAGAAAACTAGTTATTGTAGTGAAAACCCCAAAATGGTAAAAATAAAGAAACTTTAATTTTTAGGGAAAAATGTTTCAAAAATGAGTTTTATTTTGTTTTGTAGGTGTTTCTATAAAAAATATCATTAAAACCCATTAATTTTCAATATTTGATACACTTGAGGTAATATAGACCTCCCAATAGTGAATATTTTTGAGTATTTACAAAAATGTCACTCCTCCTCAACTATTAAACGACACTCACTCCCCTCACTTATTCACTCCTCTAAAGCATTTTAGATCATAAAAAACCACCTAAATCACTTAAAAATTTCCTACACTCGTCCTATAATCCTTATTTTGGTTATAAATCCAAAATTTTATATATTTAGTACAAGCCTAAAGAGGATACCCGAAGAAAATGTAATATTCTTAAATAAGCACCTTCTTGTTATTTCCTTCTCTACATCCTTCAATTATTTTCAAAACATGTTGATATAAAAAAATTCAGTATATTATATTTAAAAAAAATATTTTGAGGGTAATAACTCAAACCACACACACTTCTGTCAAATATGTTGTGAAATCATAGTTTATGTTTATGGCGGACTACCGCCTCACGAACCGGTGTTGTTCATTTTTTCATTACCACCTCCCATGTTTGGGTATAATGATGGACATAAGTTATATATAAAATATGTATAACATGATTATAATTATGGAATCACTATTTCATATATATAATTTATCCTTCTTTTCTGTAGGAGATACGATAATGTCACTTGTATGTAAGGAAGACTACCACCTCACGATATGGTGTGATTCATCTTTCACTAACATTTCACATGAAAGGTGATGAAGATAATTATATAAAATATAGATGAAATGGTTATGATATTAATTACATATTTATATTTTTTAAAAGATAATATATCTATCATTTTCTTTCTTTCCATTTCACACACTTAAACATTAAAACATTATTCATGTATGTGTGGACTATAGCCTTTATGAAGCGATGCGACTCTATTTTCAAGACCACAAAAAATTTATGATATATAAGAATAATTAAATAAGTAATATTATAATTATATCATTATTATTATTCATTAAATGAGATAACTATATAATATGTGCAATAACTGTAACATTTAGGAAAAATAATGAATGAGAAAACAAGGAAATTTACACCCAAAAAAATGAAAATAAATAAAGATAATTAATAAAGGGGTGATAATATGTTATAATAGGATCATGTATGAAATTATAAATATTTTTATTGTTTTGATATAACTTAATAGAATGTTTAAAATCACTATACAGGATTTTAAATCACATTCAACCAAAAGTAAGCATAAGGTAATATATTTCATTACTCAATTTCCATTTATTGGGTTAAAATTCAACTTCATTGATTAGATCATGATAAGATTATGTGTGTAATGTATTTTGATTATTTTATTTTTTATTTCAAATTTTTATATGTGGATTTATATTTTACACTCATAATTAATACATTTATTAATTCCCACTTAAATTTTATGATCATTTCAAGGGTTTATTTCACAATATCATTCAAATAAAAATTGTTTATTCTTGAATATATGTTGATGGAAATTACCAGACCATTTCCTAATTAACATATTTAATTTTAACATCCTTGGATTCTTCAATAATATTTTAATGTTACAGTTTTATTTTTCAACTCTTTATTACTTAAAACGTTTTAAAAAATGATTTCATGCAAATTTGACTTCTTTTATCTCTTCATTCAGAAATATTATTTATCACAAAACTATGTTTTCTATAAATTTTTTCTAAAATTTTTTAACCATTTAAAAATTATTTAAAAAGGAATTATCATCCATTTTTAATCTTTAAAAAAAATCAAAGGAATTTTATGTCATTTTCAAAACAACTCTCATTTGAATTTTACTGAAAATGTGAGAGGAATCTTCTTGTACTTTTCTAAACAAGGCACTTTCATAACACTTTTATAATAAAAAGGGAATGTTGTTTTTAAATTTTAAGACCTGTATTCAAATACCCTACATCATTATCATCATTATTTTCATCTTACTTTGCAAGTTTATTATGATCTTTTTAAATAAAATGTTTTAAAAAATATTTTCAAAGAAACGGATTTTCAAAATGTTTTTCAAAATTAAAATTAAATTTTCCTAAATAATGTTTTTAATGATATTTTTATGGTATTTCTATTTATCAATGATAGAAACCTTTATTTTTACACAAATGGGTATGTATATTGGATTTATACCATATTTAATCCTCCTAATCATGGTTTATGATCATTTTGAACATGGAATGTATTGACATCTGCTTTCTTGATTAATTTTTTTTGTCATTAACTTCTCTTTGAATTATTTACTTTCCTATAGACATTAAATTTCCCTATAAATTTCAATTTTATTGATCCTGGATATGTTTATTTTCTGAAATTTATACCATTGTTACATATAGTCTCTATTTTGATAGTTATTTGATTAAATAGGTAAATATAGATTAATTTGTATCCTTTACTCAATACACACATTTAACGATAAGTCACATTTTTAATTAATTAAATAAATAATTATATGAGGAATTAGTTTTTCATATAATAAATGGTTCATTATAGGTTAATGAAATTCCCTCAATGCATTTGTATTCTCATGAGACAAAATGAATTGGCCACAAACCCTTTCTGTTTGTAACAATGTAGTTTTAAATAGTTTGGGGGATAGATCTTGATAATAAGTGTCTTGTGAAATTTATTGACACAAATTATATGGGTTTTTTTAATTAGTATGTTTTAAACATTATTGAGAAAAAATCTTGATGGTAAATTTATCATTTTCCTATGAAACACGATGTCTGATAATTAATTATTTCCTTCATTCAGATTCATTTATCATTATCCATGATATTTTCAATATGATGTTATATATGGATTCATTTTATTCTCAGTTTATTGATTAAAGGTAATGTGTTCTTATTTATTTACCTTTATGTATTTATTATTCATTGTCTATTCATAGATTAATGTTTTTTAAATGGAATTTGTGTTGGGTTATTAACCTTTACATATTGTCTATGTTTATTGAATCATGATTGATTCTACTTTATTTAACCCTTACTAAGACATTTATAACACCCTTATTTTATTTTATTTCCCTGGTATTCCATTAAGTTTACTATGAATAATTTGCAGGGATATTCTAGATGGAATAAAGTTATTATAGAAGAAAACAATTGTGTTGTAATTTTTGTATTCAATTGTAATATGGGAATCATGTATGTATCTGGTTTACTAAGACTGATAAACTATTTAGTATTTTGATATGTGATTCCTTTTATCTTATTTTAATTTATTGAATTATGGCACCAGATCTGGGTTTTTAGGGTCGGGTCACTACAAATGAATGGTTGACGTTATTCAAAAAGAAAATAAAGATTCTTATAGAAGTATGGAACAATTCATTTATGGTTTCATTGGCACTAGATATAAATTAGAAAAATTATTTATATACTCATATACTCAATATAATTGGCCATGTCAATGATATTAAATATGATTTATTATGTTTAGAGATAATAAATAATACATATATGTTTTGTTTTTGTTCAGGAATTAATTCTATTTTTATTTATGGAAATGTTCCAGAAAGAGTATGAATTAAATATAATTTTAACTGATATTCTCAAAGTGATTAGAATATATAAAATAGGAAAATTATGTCTAAGTTGTGGTGTTTTACAAATAATTCAAGGTGGTAAACATTCAAAACAAGAAGAGATAAAGTCGGAAAGTCCAATATTATTACTTCAAGAAGCTAGTTAAGGTTATTTGAATCCTAAGGTTACAATCTGAAAGGAGTAATTATTATATATAATGGGATTATCTAGAATACCTTAAGGGGTTTGGGAACTTTATTTAATTTCCATGTCAATTATTAATTTTATAGATATAATTTATTAAATTTAGAAGGGTATGTGATGTTGGGCGTATGCTTTAAATTATTTGTAAATATAAATTAGTTAAAAATAAAACAAAAACTTGAATGATCATGTAGTTTTTATTTAACTAATGAAGTAAAAAATTTCTATATTTGAAATTTGAATGTAAATATGTTTATCAAGATTGAATGAACCCATGTAAAGGATGTACATATTTATCTCAGTTATCATATATGATAAGAGTTACTAACAAAAAGTTTTTATAAACAACATGATATCATTAATTTTATACAATGGGTTTATGATTAATTAGATTCTATAACATTTTTGGAGAAGTTCATATAGATAAAATTGATTTCTCCAGGATAAAACTTTTTTATATGGGGTAAAGTGTATATCTTGTTCATTAAAATATAAGTAATATGTTCCAAACACCCATTAGTGGCATATTTTATTGAAGTCTCCATTTAGAAATAAATTCGATAAACACAAAGAATATCATATGATATATATAAACAATTGCTTATTTTTCAAATATTTCCACTAAAAAGAATGAAGTTTTATTTCCTAAACCACAAATTAGTTTTTCTTGTGTCTTATAATTACATTCTAAATGGAATATAATGTCTAAGATACTAGTGGTAGTATAGTTTTACATAGAAAAGTTCAAAGTTAATAAATAATTATTAAATTTTATATGATTTTATATCCTAAAATAGATTATCAATTGTGGTGATAATAATGTAATTGGTTTCATTGAGTTGCCATATGAAAATGAATATCAATTTTTTTAAATTATTATACCAATCTACATTTATAGTTATTATTCATTTAATATCACAAAGAATTTTAGGATATGTTATGTTAAATAAATAATTAAAGAGTTTCATTTAGTTACTATATCAAGTGAACATCATTATTCCCAAAAGTTTTATACCAGATAATGTATAAAGTGTATTACATGCTATCCTAATAGAATTTATGGTATGGTGGTAAAGAGAAATGTAATTAATTGCATTAATTACAATAATTACTTGTGTATCACTTTATCCTAAAAGAGTTTAGGATGTGATACTAAAGTTTTCATGTAAATAGTTACATTATTTACCAAAGAATTCAATGAAAATGTTTAATGAAAGGGTTCAAAGGATGATTATGATGTTCTTAAACAAATTATAAAGAGACAGTAGAAGATAACATTATAAAGTTTTATGTTATGAAGTTAAGGAGTTTGAATATAAGTTAAAATATTTCAACTTAACGAATATGATTCCTCAGTCTCACTACAATTTAAACTATCCACCCTCATAAATGTTACTAACTAAGTGGTTAGTGGGAGTTTTTTTATCAGATGCTCACATAGGGATGTGATGGGAATTACATATGGATATAATGGTCAAAAACCATTACTGTAGAAAAAAAAGATTTAGGAAGATTTTATTTAAATTAGACACTTAAGAGATTGGTTTTATTGGTGGTAAACATATCATGTAATTCTAATAAATAAAATCTATATTTATCATTCATTAATGTGTGTTGAAACTTAAATATATGTGAACAATAGAATGAAAAATATCTCCTCAAAGTAAAAACTTTGAGTTTCTACTAATTGATGGTCATAAAGGGCCATTGTGGCCTGTGATGATATGTTAATATTATCTTGAATAGATTATTATACTCATTACAAAAGGTTGTATACAAGATACAAATAATAAATTCATGAGGTAATAAGTAGAGACTTATTACATGGAATAATTTTTAAAGGTATATCTCATGGATTGTCCTATGGGAATAGATATTTATAGGGTTGTATTCTTATTATCAATCTCTTTTACTAGATTTTGGTTCTATACATAGCTTAAGAAACTTCATAATTGGATACCCAACTTATGTAATTCAACATATGACCTTAGATAATATAGGGTAGTTGGGTATGTTTTTTATCATGTATTTAATTGAAGTGTAAAAAATAGGGATGTTTCCACTTATAT
Source organism: Viscum album (assembly GCA_963277665.1). NCBI lineage: Eukaryota > Viridiplantae > Streptophyta > Magnoliopsida > Santalales > Viscaceae > Viscum > Viscum album. The sequence goes on along the minus strand of OY728148.1, from coordinate 845,685 downwards.
GATAATAAAATGTATATATGGTCCTGGATTTAAAAAGACTGAGTAAATTCGTTGTCATCCTTACTTGAGTCACGTATAATGTGTTGAACTACTTCGATGAAGTTCATTTGTTGCATGTATCCATCAGATTAATGAAATGTGATGTACTCATTGACTTGGATAGTCTATTTCTATGAATCAAGAAAATATGACACAATTATACTAGATTAACATGTTCTATATTTAGATGTCACTTTTTATCATATAAAAAATAATTATATTGGCATACATATTATGTATATAATAAATCCCATGGTGGACATTTTCATATAGAAATACGAGTATATTTGATGGAGATCACACAAGACCCCTTATTATCTTGAGAAGAATTGATTATTTTCTAATGGCCTCTCTTTTCTTACATCTATGAAATTTAGATTTTGAGGCCCAGAGTTCACGAAGTAACTTTTTGAACTAAATTAAACTCTAAATAGAATGTGTGAGAACTTTTCCTAAAAAAGTGGAATAACTTTTAAATGGGTGCCCATATCCAAAATCTAAGGGAACCGTTGCATTCCGAGCAGCAACTTTACCATAGGCGAGGCCTAACATCGACCGGGGCAGGACAGCTGCAGGAGTTTGTTTTTAGAAATTTTAAAGTAAATAAAATAAATTAATAATTTATTTTATTTTAAATGTTTATATAATGCAGTGATGCTTATTTTGTTTTAAATAATCAAGATCCCAGGGTTAGGCTCATAACCCTAGAAAACTACCCAGAATCCTCTAGAGCTTTGAAGAGGATCCCAAATTTTGGGATTCTTGATGAACACTGACGAATGATGATGTGTGGATCATGTGCAATGAGATCGGATCCCGGCAGATGACCAATCACACTCTTCATCAAAGATTGTGGTAGGGGTTAGTTGTTTTGATTTTTTTTCCTCATTCTTCAAATAAATGATGAACGTGGATCAACCCACGAACAATTTGAACCGCGGATCAGGTATTCTTGTGGGAGGGTGCATTTTTTCTAGTTTTTTGGGGTTTCGATTTGGGAATTTGTTTTTTGGTAATTTTTGAACTGTCATTTTGATTCTCTGTTAAAACTACTAACGGGAGCGAATCGACGTCATGACAAACGACAGCGAGGGTATGTTCCTATTTTTATCATAGGATTTATTCCCCTTTTTCTTATCATGTTCTTCACGTTCTTTATAGGGAAATGAAAAATAGATATTTTTTTACCCATTTCACAATTTAATGATTCCAAATAAGTGATCAAACATTACAATGACCAAGAGGAGATGTGACGGTTAAGGAAGATAAAGAATCATCTCGGGTCAGGAGAAACTTTTCTTGGACCGTTCTTCATGTGGGTGTAAAAAATGGGGTTTCAAGGTCGATAGAATGCCCAAAACCTCCCAGAACATTGATAGTACGGAGGGCCAACCATTGATTTCAAGTTTCGTGGAAAATGGATTGTCGGATCGAAGATCCGAGCATCACTTGAGGCGCGGCAGTGGAGGATCATGATTCTGAAAATTCTTGAAGAACACATCGTGTTCTCTGATGAACACGTCATGTGGGACAAGAGGTGGTGGCTAGGTTTTTTGCACTTCACGCGATGAAGAACACGACATACCTTTGGGGAGACACAGAATGTGGGCCCCACCCATCAGCGGCGGGAGTTCCGGGTGGCAGGAAAAATAGACAGGGTGTGTGACCATAGTCACATGGTGTATGGGTCCTTATTTAAACATCGGCATGTATCTCAGGAGATACACGGGTATAGGGTGGAGTACATGCCATGTACTCCACCACACGGCCAGATGAGTCAGGTTTTGTGGGTCACCCCATGTGTCGGTTACACAGGTTGGCATACACAGGTTGAGTTTGTGTAAAGGAACATGGATAGCGTATACAGAGTAGGCCCGTGATACCTTGACACAGTGTTTGATCCTTCCTACATGACATGTATGTAAAGTTTTACATGGAATTTTCTCCAAACTTAGTAAGTTATACACGGGTAGTACCTGGAGTCAAGGGACATGGCATGTGACACTCCTACATGTCATTTACTCCCTTCTACATGGATTTATCCTCTTGTCCCCCATTATTTGGACAAGTTTCATTGGGTTAGTACCCCTTTTATCATTCCCTAGAAGGTCAGGTATCATTTACATCAACAGTTTTATGATCCTTTCAGCAGGATTTTCTAAGATAGATTCTTGTATCCCTTCGAGAGGCCTAGAGAGAGATCATATATCCATTGTTGGCCCTAGTTAGAGTCAGGTATCGACATGACCCATCCTACAGGACTCTTATCCTCTACTTAGTAGGTGAATCTATATTAGTCGTGGTATATTCCAAGTCCATGATAATGATCCTCATATTAGTATCGTGATCTTTTCCTACTCAGGATTGTGTTCTCCTAGAATGAGTGTATTTTTTCTCTCTTTGGATCTATCAGTGCATTTATCTCTCTCTTGGATTTTCCCAATGAACAGTATTTCTCATACGGACATCATTAAAGTTGTAAAACTAATGGAGTGAGTTCTCCTGGATGATTTCTATATGTAATCTTCGAACTGAATCCCTAGCATGGGTATGCAGTCATTGTGGACGATGGGTCTGGGTTTCGAGCATATCTGGCAGTGTTTCTCTTTTTGTATGTTCATTAGAAATATACTATGTAGAGATGATTGTAAATTTATTCATGTATTTATTTTTGGTTTTTGGGGTCCCCTTCTGAGTATTGTTATACAAACCCCTATACAGGCTTTTCCTACACGTTTCATGTCTTGTGAAAATTAGCGGCTTTTTGATAGAGTCCAGGGACGACCAGGACCAGACTCAGATCTCTGAGTTCCTTATAGGACAAGGTGTTCCTATGTCTATTAGTAGTAGTCTTAGTACCTATTTCTTTCTTACAGGTTGGACATGTAGTTTTCATACTCTAATTTTTGGTGGGATTGTATTCTGGCTCAGTTTACTTTTTTCACTTTACTTTTCATTGTATTCTATTGGTTGGGTTTAGTTGTATGCATGCATTTTTTCCTTAGTGATTTTTACTTTCATCATTTCTGGGCTTGGATATGTGTGTGTGTGTGTGTGTGTGTTTGTGTGTGTGTAGGTACTTAGGAAATTCCTCTCATGTTAGTGATATGCTTACTTGGTGCTAGTCACTAACCCAGGGCCTTTTAGGGGTGGGCTTGGGGAGTCACAACACGGGCCCCACTGGGACGAGTCATGACAGAGTTGTATCAGAGCTGGTCCATTCTACCTTAGAACCAAGAGTCTGTGAGATTGATTTAGGGCAACAGAGTTAAGTGTTTTGAGCTAAGCTTTCAAGCCAAGGACTCTAGTGTTTGTGCGGTCGGCCGACGTATCCAAACACCAGGACTATGATAAACTTCTTTTTGACTCGATACATGAAAGCACTAGTTGTGGGGGAATAAAATAATGGAACATGCATCATATAGAAATGGTTTTTTTCATGTCCTTTAATGTCAGTTATCCAGATATAATCATTGACCACGGTACATCTTGTTTTCTTATAGGATGCCTCCACGATGCATACCTGCTAGTATTTAGCAGCTCAATCATGAGGATAACAACCTTAATGACAAGGATTTAATAGAGGGACTAGTTCCTCAGGCATTACCTTTAGGTGGTGCACCTTTTATTCCTCCACCAGTATAGAAACACGTATTACCTACAGTAATAGAAGATGAGGAGCGTAGACACAACATGCTCCATCAGATTCGGAGATAGAGACCCCCCAGGTTCCAAGCCGATCTTGAACCTCAGGCAGCTGAGGATAGGCTTGAGGATCTTACCATAGTTTTTTGTTTAGTGAGGACACCAACAGACCAGATGGTGATCCTAGGAGGGAGCCTTCTTCTGGTTTTGGCAAGATGATGGTGGAGTTTGACCACGCAGACGAACGATGAGGATACTATTTCGTGGATGGAGTTCGAGCAACTTTTTTGAGAGGAGTTATCTCTAGTTACGCTATGGGAAGTGGGTATCCAGGAGCTTATTCAGCTCCAATAGGTTATTTTGATGGTGGATGACTATTCATTTAGGTCCACCAACCTCACGAGGTACTCGATGGATATGGTTAGGGATCAGTACTTCATAGCTCAGTCCTTCGAGCGAGGTCTATGCCAAGACAAGTTAGCTATTGTAGTGCCTCTATGTATATAGACTTATTCTAGACTGATCGATAGGACCTTGATGGTCGAGAGATTCTTTGCATAGTAGAGAAATCCAGTGGAATTCAGCAGTAGGAATAAAGGTGTGGAGACCTCGGTAGAAGGGAGCTAACATCGGGCACAGGGTTCAGGACATGGGAGAGGTCACAGGAGGACCCAGGATATGGGATCAACCATTCAGGGATCTCAGGATGCATCTAGTCAGCCTAAGGAGAGGTGATGATACTCATGCTAGGGAAGTGGACATCTCACTAGGGACTATCCAACCCGTCGATCTTTTAATAGGGATGTGGTGGATGGACCACCGAGACAGAGGCATAGAGGAGAGAAAACAGACCTGCCAAGCGGAAGACAAGGAAGAGGAGCATGGATAGCTGCAGGTGGTGATAGACACATTGATCTACTTCTACAACCACCTCAAGGAGGTCCGCACCAATCTTAGGGAGGTGGGGGATAGGGGCGTGTATAGCTGCATGTGGTCTAGGCGTACAACCCAGGGACTCTAGAAATGATTCGAGGTACAATATGGGTCTTTTCTACCATAACTGATGTACTTATAGACAAAGGTTCCAGTCACTCCTTCCTCTCCACATGCCTTGTGTGAAACCTTGAGATTCTCGTATAGTCATTTACTTGGCACTTATGCTTGGAAACACCCATGGGAGGAGACTCAAGGATCAAAAATCTTTGGGGATAGTGTGATGTTTCCCTTAGAGGTGAGAGTTTTGGTTGGAAAATATTAGTGGTAGCGTTGAGGCCTTACGACATCATTCTTTCTATGGATTGGTTATCTTTGATCCATTCCCAGATTTAATACTTTAGGCGAAGAGTGCGGTGTGACCACAGCGATGTAATGAGGTTTTCGGTTGTCGGTAAAAAGGAAACCCAGAAACAAAAAAATGGGATCATCTGTTGTAGGGTGAAGCCGATCACTCATGAGTTGGCTAGCCTTACCCTTAGAGTTGTAGATATTGTGAGATTCTACTTCCCACACGTATTGGTAGAGTATAAGGACGTCTTTCTTGAATATTTTTTGGGGCTGCCTCCACATAGAGAGATCGATATCGACAACGACTTGCATTCTGGGATGGCACCGATATCCCCACCAGACTATCGGATGGCTACTATAGAGCTTCGCAAGCTGAGGGTCCAGTTAGAGGATATGCAAGGTAAGGGATTCATAAGACCCAGTGTTTCATCCTGGGTATCCCAAGTTTGGTTTGACAAGAAGTCAGACTAGATTTTGAGGTTTTGTGTGGATTACTAGCACCTAAACCTGGTGACGGTGAAGAATAAGTATATGTCGCTGAGTATCTACGACCTATTTTATAGGTTGAGAGGGGCACATTGGTTCTTGAATGTTGGCCTCAGATTAGTTTATCACTAGCTTCGAGTATGGGATGAGGATGTGCCAAAGATTACTTTCTAATGTCGCTAAGTTCACAATGAGTACTTGGTGATGCCAATCTGTGTGAAGAGAACCCCCCATAGTATTCATGGGTCTTATGAACTGAATCTTCCAGGCATACTTAAACTGATTCGTAGTGGTCTTCATTGAAAACATCCTTGTGTACTCTGCTTCAAAGAAGGATCATAATAGAAACTTGCGGATGGTTCTAGACATACTCTGAGATCATAATTATTTTGTGAGGTTCTTGAAGTTCTAGTTATGGAAACATGAGGTCCACTTTCTGGGACATCTTATCTCAGCAGATTTAGTAGCAATGGACCCAGCCATAGTTGAGGCTATGTTGGCATGGGAACCACCCCATAGTGTGACAGAGGTGCAGAGCTTCCTTGGGCTGGCAGGATACTGTTGAAGAGTCATCCCTGATTTCTCTTGAATATCCGTACCGATGACTGCCTTGACCTGAAAGGGTAATCCTTTCATCTATATGGAGAAGTGCCAGCAAGCTTTACAGTAGATGAGGCATAGTTTTATGAGCACATTGATCTTGATATTTCCATAAGAGGGTGTCAGGTACATAGTTTTCTACAATGCATTAGGTATCAGACTTTTCTATGTCCTAATGCAGAGATAAGTGTTGATTTCTAATGGTTACCACCAGCTAAGGTCGCATGAGTATAACTACGGAACCAATGATTTTGAGTTGGTAGTGGTAATCTTGGAATTGATGATGTAGTGACACTACCTTATGGGAAAACGGTTTATTCTCTACTCCGACCATAAGATCCTCAATTAAATATTCTCACAGAAAGATTTGAATATGAGGTAGAGGTGATGTCTAGAATTCCTCCAGGATTATGACTTTGAGATCATTTATAATCTTGATAAGGGGAATTTTGTTGCAGATTCTCTCAGTAGAAGATCGAGTTCGTGGCTGTTGAGTGAGGTGACAGAGGAGTTGGCCATGCTATAGTTTTCCTTCATGGATGGAAATGATGCAGCTTATCTCTAATCAATGGTTTTTTCCTCTAAACTCTTACACATAGTCAGGGAGGCACAGCTAGGGGATGTCTACTACGAGACTTTGTGTGCTCAGTTGTCTACTGGACAAGATCTAGATATATATTCTCAATATGGGGAGCACGTAGTCCTTTTGAAAGGATGTATAGTTATACCAGTGGCGTTGCAGGAAGAGGTTCTAGGGGAGTTTCATACATCCCCCTTGGCGGTACATCTTGGAGTAGAGAAAATGTACTTAGACCTCTAGTGTCAGTTCTAGTGGACATATATGAAGAAAGAAATAGAAGAGTTTGTTTCTTGATTCCTTACATGCTAGTAGGTGAAGGTTGCACACTAGGTTCAATCGAGGTTAGATCACCCCAGGAAGTTCTAGAGTGGAAGTGGTATGAAATATATATGGTCTTTATGGTTGGATTACCATGGATGTCCAAGGTACACGATTATATCTAGGTGATCATTGACCAACTCACAAAGTTGTCCCACTTCCTATCTATCAGGGAGAAGAGTTCTGTATAGATCTCATTATGCCTCTACGTGCAGGAGATAGTTCAGCTTCATAGAATCCCTTCAACGATAGTCTTAGATCGAGACGCTCGCTTCACATCACTTTTGTGGAAGTGATTACCGAAGGCTTTTGGGACCCATCTAATCTTGAGAACAGCATTCCATCCCCAAACTGATGGTCATATGGAGAGGACCATTCAGGTTATAGAGGATATATTGTGGGCCTGTATTTTAGACTTTGGTCATAGTTGGGAGGAAAACCTACCACTGCTGGAGTTTTCATACAACAATATCTACCACTCCAACATCAGTATGGCACCATTTGTGGCTTTATATGGATGACCCTGGTGGTCACCACTTTGTTGGACTGACCCCAGAGATTCAGGACTCATGGGTCCAGATTTGGTGCGAGCTACCACCGAGAAGGTGCAAATCATCCAGAAGCGGATGAAGATTGCACAGATCCGGCAGAAGTCTTATACTGACAAACGAATGAGACCTATGGAGTTTGATGAGGGAGACCATGTCTTCCTTTGGGTCTCACCTCAAAGAGGGTTATAGAGATTTTTCCAGGGTGTCCTATTGTCTCTGAGGTTCATCGGCCCTTTTCAGATACTGCGCAGAGTTGTCGAGGTGTTATATCACCAAGCTCTACCACTATAGTTAACCTAGGTGCATGATGTCTTTCACATGTAGTAACTAAAGAGGTTCATTCATGACCCATCACACATCATTAATTAGGGAGATCTGGACATTGCGGATGGAATGACCTTTGCAGAGTACACAATTAAGATCGAGGATCTGTAGGAGAGGATACTTTGTGGTTGATTGATTCCCCTAATGCATGTTTGGTTGCAGCATGAGAATCTACATGAGAGCATGTGGGAGCGGGAGGATCAGATTCTTGCGTAGTACCTGCATCTGTTTGAGAAGACTTTTGGTTTATATTTTCAAAAACATAAATCCCTAAGGTGGGAAGAATGTAATTTCTTGGATTTTCTATGTATTATTTTCAAATATTATATGGAATTATTATGATACTATTCTTTGCGACGACATGCGATTACGAGGGTGGGAGTTCCTGGAGTAAATGTTTGAAATAAATAAAACTCTAAATAGCATGAATGAGAGGTTTTCTAGAAAAAGTGAAACAACTTTTAAAATATTTCCCATATAGAAAATATGAGGTAACTGTTGCATTCAGAGCAGCGACTTTACCTTCGATGGGGGCTAACATAGACAAACACGGGTTAGTTGTAGAAGTTTTTTTTAGGACGTCTTAAAGGAAATAAAATAAATTAATATTTTATTATATTTTAAATGTTTCCATAACGCAGAAATTCTTATTTTGTTTTAAACAAGCAAGAGCGCAGTGTTAGGCTCATAACCCTGGAAAACTCCCAATAATCTTCTTAGAGCTTTGGAGAGGATCCAACCTTGGGAATTCTTGATAAATGAAAAATAACGATGGCATGTGGATCGTGCGCATAGAGATGTAATCCTAGTTGATGACTGATCACCCCTGCAAGGGATTTTCCTGCACTTTTTGTGTCTTGTAATGATGAGAAGCCTTTTGACGGATTTAATGGAAGATCAGAACTAGACCAAGCTTTCTAAGTTCCTTACAATCCAAGGCATTCCTACGGCTACGATAAGTATTCCCAGTACCTCTTTCTTACTTACAGGTTGGACTTTTAGTTTGCAGACTCTTGTTTTTGGAGGGCTTGTATTCTGTCCTAGATTACTTTCCACACTTTACATTTTTTGCACTCTATTTGCTGGGTATAGTTGTATGCATTCATTTTTTCCTTAGTGGTTTTTACTTTTAGCATTTTTGGGCTTGGAGATGTGTGTGTGTGTGTGTATAGGTACTTAGGAAATGCCTCTCATGTTAGTGATATGCCTACTCTGTGCTAGTCACCAACCCCTGGCCTTTTGGGAGTGGGATTGGGGTGTCGCGGCAAGGACCCCACTGGGACATATACATAACATATATTATTTAACATTGTATATAATATTATGCATTTATTTTTCATGCATGTGATGAATGAATATAATATATATATATATTATTTGTTTCTCCAGAATGGTTTAGTCTTCTATTACAATCCATTGTGAATGGATTAGTGGATTTTTATTAATTCATTGAAAACATTCAATGATTCATACTCCATAATCTGAAATATATATGATGCATTATAAATTGGGAGCCTCGGGCTTCGACTATATAAGGGGCTGATATCATATCATGTTTTGTCATGGGTGGATATTTTGATGTGTATGAACCTTTTCTAAATCTCTATTCATATCAATATATATGAAAATCACCAAAGAAGGCAATATAACCCCTCAAGTTGGTCAGGAATCCTCACAATATGATTTTGGATCCATTGGTCGGTTGATCACCTCAGAGGCAGGGTGCTTTTTTCCCTACTAATTGTGATATTCTTCAACAATCTCTACTGAAGGAAGATGGAAACTATTTATGTTTATGAATTCTATGTACTTTGTTTTATACTATTATTTACACATTGATTTTTGAGAATAGATTGTTTGTGTTTTTTATTGTCTTCTATTGTAAATGGTCACTAGATAATCATGTCAAACCCATCGAAAACGTCTTAAAATTAATTTCTCTCATAGGAAAAATATTTTTTACATCATGATTTAAATGTTAAATATTTAATAATCAATTTTGAAATTCATTTTTGAGGCCAATTATTAATCTCTAAAATGGAATATTAGATTAAATACACTTTTGACAATAGAAATTATAAAGACTCAAGTTAAACATATAACTATAAAAGTTTTAATATTTTTTGTTATAATAACTGACATAAATAAATATAGATAGTAATAATTTCTACATCAATTACTGTAACAAGTGATGTAGAAAATCAATACATGGACATTTAACTTTCCAATTGATTAAATAATTTAAGTCGAACATTTATTAAAAAAATCGAATCTTATTTGATATTCTCATTTTTCCATCGTGTTACTCCCCCATCCCTCACTAACCCTGGATTTTTTTATTCAATCCCATTTCTCATAATCCTCCCCAGAAAAATCAAATCAACTCATATACATCAAATCTTGTTAATGCCACTTGTAGTTCATTTTAGACTCTCTTTTCCGCTCCTATTCATCAATGTCTCTTGATCACTAAATGTAATTTTAGCCCATGTTTTTTTAGGTTTAATATTCATAAAAACTTGTTGTGATAGATTGTAGGTATTATAATCAGAAAATTAATAATGAAATATAGATTTTTTTTATTTATTTGATAAAATTATTGGTATAATATTAAGATATAGGGTATTTTATATTGACAGCTCTTTAATATTCAAATATTATAATATGCATATAGTATTTTAGAGTAAAAAAAGAAACATTATAGCCAACATCAAACATTAAATCTATTTTTTACTAACCATATTAGATTATTATTTTTTTAAATAACCATGTTCCATAAATCAATTTTTATTATTTACAAACTGTTCTTCATGAATTTTGGAATTGAATACCTCACTTTGAGACATTTCATTGGTTGAGTCTCCAAAGAAAATCATAAATTTCATATTTTTTCTCTTATTTAAAGATATATTCAAGATATCATTGTAAAATAACTCTCTCCAAATATTAGATTCAATAAGTATTTTCAAATAAAGAATTAATAATTTTATTACGATGTGATAAAATATTTTTCAAATTGGTCTCTTTCTTTGGGACTTTATTAGAGATATTCAAGAATAAAATTCACAATATCCCAAATAAAAATCAAATCCAGGTGATAAATATTTACCAAAACAAATTAATTCACTCTCATATGTAAAAATAATATTTGTAAATGATATCCTTAAATTATTTTAAATCTAGAGCTTATTTATTTTTAATTTCCATAAAAAATTGAAGCTTCCTAGAAATTTTAAGACTATAAAAGTTTATTTATTATTTTATAAAATTATTTTCCAATTCAATTTAAATATTTAATAAAAGAAATAAATTATTTTTTAAAATTAATTATGATATATTTTACATATTTTTATAAATTAGATCTTAAATTTGATTGTTACTTCTAATTTTATAAAGTAGTTAAATAATTAAGGAAAATTTGACTCTGTAAAATGAAAGAGATAAAGACTGTTATAAATAAGTTCCAATTGATCATATATAAAAAAAAATTATTCCACTTTAATTATTAATTAAATAAAAATTACTTAAATAAAATTTATTTTTTTTTCATTTAGTTATATTTTTTGGATTTTAATGTTTTTATGTATTATAAATGTTGTAACTATCGATATGTTTTTAATGTTATATTTTTAGTTTTTTTTTCTTTTTAAACAAATATGAGTTATTTTTATTCTTCTTAATTTAAAAAACATAATTTTCACATTATTTATTTTATAACTAACATTTTGTATTGATTTTCAAGTCGATTTATAAATTAATCGATGTATAATATTATTTACCACATTAGTTGATAGAATAACCAACGTGGAAAGAAAAATTAATATTAATATTACTATTTTTAAAAAAACAACTAACATGGTGAATTATTTTAATATTTGTTGAAATAATTAGTGTTGTACATATGTTTTTAGTGTTGGTTGAAATAATGATTCCTGATAACTAAAATAAAAAATAAAAAACAATATAAAAAATAGAAAATATACTAGTGTATAACTTATGTTGATAACTTGTTGAAAGAAAAATATTGTAATGCTGATTGAAATGATAATGTTTTTTGAAATTTGGATTAATATATTAATTAGGGATGAAATTTTCATGTTAATAATAAATTATAAGAAACATGATAAAAAAACAAGAACCAACATAGGTTAATATATGAAAAAAAATGCAAGGTCATTGGGAAAATATATAGAAAAATTATTTTCCAATGTATTGTTATTACGTGTGTGTGTGTGTGTGTAGATGGACCAATAATTAGGGTGGCTTGCTTATTTCAAAGAAAAAATTGAAATGGTATTTTTTGGGTCTATGTCAATATTATTTAATAACATGTGATGCAAGAGCATGAAATCATTCCCTGATCCTCTATCCCCTAGAAAGGGTAAGGGTTTATTTCACCCCATTGTTGTAGGAACTAAGCGAGTCAAATTGTTTTACACTCTCACTATGAAAAAGAGGTTCAGGAAATTATTTATCACTTTTCAAATTCTATCCAAAATAATAGAATGAATTGATTTCATTATTTTTCAAAAAAATGAGATCTTAAAATTATTTTATTCTTTTTTACGGGTTTTCTATAAAAGGTCCAACCAACCATAAAATTGTCACTTCACCCCCCCCGATTTACCTCTCAAATATTCTGCAATATTTCAAGTCACTTATTTGGTGGTTTGGGTCTTCCAATATTCAATATTTTACGTATTTTTTCTGTTTTAAATATTAATTTTTAAATTTGGTTTTAAATATTTGGTTTTTTGAATTATTTAATTTATTAATAAATATATTATTTAATAAAATTATATGGTAATTAGGGATATTGAATTCCATGATTAATTATTAGAATAATGTCTAAAAATTATCTTTTATAGTAATTAGGAGTATTTAATTACAAATTAAATTATTAGAATAATGTTTTAAAATTAAAACATGTCATTAATATAAATATTATATTTCATGTTTAATTATTAATACAATACAAGTACTTCACTCATGTGATTTAATGTGGTTAAATTTATATTCTTAAATTGAGGGAAAGTAAAAAAAATTCAAATAAGAAAGGAAAATCTGGAAATCTAAAAAATTATTTAAGATAAAATTTTAATACTTAGGGACTATAAGTTAGAATATCATCCCTAGATTAAAAAAACATATATTGTATATTGATTAATAATATGGATAGTTAAAACATAACATATACTTATAAGAACATAAAAAATATTGGAAGAGAAACCAGTGAACAACAGTCTAAACAATATATTGGGTTATAATATAGAGATTCCATTGAAAATAGTTCATTATACAAAGCTTGTGTATTAAATATATAAATACTAAAAAATGAATATATTTGATCCAAATAAATGGATATAAAATTGTATACTTCAATAATTATTGAGAATATTTCTTCAACTATAATGATAAAAAATAAAATGAATTGTGAAGAGGAAATTATGAAGCTAGTATAAAATATTTCTATAACTAGTCGGTCACACTCTTTCAGGTCATAATTACCAGCCAACCTCCCCTTATCACCATCTCCAAAACTGCCAAATGATACCATCTTACAGGATGATGTATTTTCTCGAAATTAAATGTTTACTCTTCCCTATCACCATGTTTGGAGGATCAACACCTTTCATCCCAATATTGGAATTCCTCACAAATAATCTAACAACCATTATTATCCCCAAAGGGATCTCTATAAAATTCCCTACATGTAATTGATTTTATGAATAATCACATTTACTCATCTAAATATTTATAAAAATCTATTTATGATTATCCTTTGAGTAATTATGGTAAAAATATTATGAGCTTAAAATAATCTAGAACCTACAAGATAATAAAAAACAACAATCACAACTTGAAGATATAAAATTAAAAGAAAATAATGAAAAATGTGTTATTAAGACAATCAACATTGAATTATTCATAACTAGAAAAACAAGACATAATCAACATAGAAAATAAGAAAATAAAAAATTATATTAAAAAATACATTCTTAGAAATTTCCTTGATCAAATTTGAAAAAATGTAAACATGTTTTCCTTAAAATAATATTAGTACTAATATGAACTATCTTAGTTTCCTAGAACCACCATATACATAAGTTTTTTCTCTGTACAAACTCCCATCCTTCAATATATCCATTTCCAACATATCATCCCTAAATAAAAACCTAATAAGTATAAATAACAAGGCTATAAATATCAATTCACTAACAATGGTTATATACAGAAATGTAATTTGTAGAAAATTAAAATTTTTCTTATCATTACTGATTTTTGGTGAAATTTATAGATAATTAAAATTGTTTATAATAGCACATATTCCACATTAAATGTTTCTATTAGGTTAATAATTTTAATAATAGTAAAAAAATGTAATAATATTCTAAATAATATATTTTATTAATTTTATTAATTATTTTAAAAATGTAATCATAAATATTACCGCTCTAAGAATAAAATGAAATCATAAATATTGCATCATTTTATAGAATTGAAACATTTTTAAAACATATATATTTCAAATAAAAAACAAAGATACATCATGTGTATTAGGTTACCTAATAATTTTCAATATTTTCCAAATAACTAAATATGAGATAGGGCCTCAAATTTTGATAAGAATTCTCGAGCCTACAAAAACTAAAAAGGTATGAAGTTTCATTAAAATAATTAGATAAATAAAAAGAGAATAAGTAAAATAAAATCGACTGGTTAATGGTAATATTATTTTTATTCTCAGTTATTGGATGTGGAATTTATTATTTTAAGAATTGCTGAGTGTATATTTTATGATGCAATGATCAAAAAATGAAATGAATAGTGAAGTGGAATGTGACAACTAGGTCCTGGTGAGAACACAGACACCTTTCCTTTACATGGTCATCAGGTCCTAAATCTCCAGGTACCACCAGTTTCCCCCACAGACATGTGGTCCCTAACCAGGGGCCCACCCATGTGCCCGAACGAGTCATCTAACTAATGACAGTCCCCACAGACCAACACATGTCCTTTCCAATTTGATTTTTCCTCACTCACATGCACCTTAGGAAACTTCCCAGAAGGTCATCTATCCTGATCACTACTCCAGGACAAGCACGCTTAACTATGAATTTCTAATAAGGTATGATCCCGAAAAGAACGGTGTGCCTTGTTGAAATGAGACATATCATTTAGTCATTTAACCATTTATCATTTGGGGGTGTTACAATAACCCCCCTTTAGAGAACAACGTCCTCATTGTGGGCCCTACAACTCAACCCAGGCAGTGCGATGCACTTAAAGATGTGTACCACCTCTGATACAAAATGTGACAACTGGGTCCTAGTGATAACACAGACACCCCGCCTTTACATGGTCATCGGGTCCTGACCTGCCAGGTACCACCAGTTGCCCCAAAAAAACATGGTCCCTACCCTGGGGCCCACCCATGTGCATGAATGGGTCATCTAACTAATGACAGTCCCCACAGGCCAACACATGTCCTTTCTAGTGTGATTTTTCCTCATTCACACACACCCTAAGAAACTTCCCAGAAGGTCACCCATCCTGATCACTACTCCAGGCCAATCACGCTTAACATTGAAGTTCTAATTAAGCAGGCTCTTGAAAATGAAGGTTTGCCTTATTGACATGAGTTATATCATTTAGTCATTTAACCCTTTATCATTTGGGGGTGTTACATGGAAACCCTGGATCACATGTAAATGGATCCATTATATAGAAATTATATCTAAATAAAACCTAATTCCTTTAGGAATATTTCTATTGGGAAAGAAAATAGGAGAACAAAATAGCATGATACACCTAATCTTTAACACATCGTTGATAATATTAAAGAAAAAATCCCACCTATAAACAGTCCTATTATAGATAATTACTTAAATATTCTCAAAAAATGAAAAATGATTACAATAAATTGTATTCTATATGGAATTCATGGGTATGACTTAAAAAAATATATTTTTTCATGGAATCATTTCTGATACATTATAATGTTACATTAAGATGTTCAAACATCCAGGATACATGCAGTTTAAAAAAAATCATATTTCTTTAATAGGTTATATTGGGATTAAAAATTAAATTCAATTAGAAAGACATGGAACTATTCCATTTTTTATAATGTAAGTATGTTATTAAGACTATTAAAAATAGTTTTTTATCCATTAAAATATAGTAAACAAATAAGAAAAAATATTATTTTTTAATATCATCAAGAATTATAGGGTGTATAAGGAAAAAAATATATGAAAAATGATTATAACATTTATAAATTATGATAACTATTTTTAAATAATTCAATACACATTACTTAAAAAACACATATTTATTCAAAGTATTTATCAAATATGATAAATTTCATAAATAGATTCGAATAAATGATGTAATATGAAAAAAAAATTAAACAACATTTATAAAACAATGATTTTAGAACTCATCACTTATGACAATTGGTAATGTTCAATAATGCCTAAATTATTTTTTGAAAGTTAATTTTTTAAGTTTTTACCTTAGGAATTTTAAGGCCATTATTATTTTTTTTAAAGATGAAATATTGTTCACTTATACTCTCAAAAAAATTACTAGTCTTTAAATAATTAATTATTTAAATAGAAAGTTATATAAAGTATGTTTTAAAAAAATAAAAGTGAATAAAAATATCTTTTCATAGTTAAAAAATCCAAATTTTAAATATATATTATGTAAATATTTTAGACTATTTTAAAAAATATATATAATCCATATTATTAAAAATAAGTTCAGTTTAATGAATAAATTCATAATGAAGATTTTGAAAAATTAAAACATTGAGGGTTCATTAAGTTATGAATCTAACTATTTGATATTATATATTTTCTAGGTTTCATATATTAGATAGGATAAAAATATAAAATAGGGTTATTATTTGTGAATGGAGTAAGTGATGGGTTTTAGGTCAATGTATATGTAGTTTGTTTATTTTGTTTAATTATCAGAAACAAAAAATAAAAAACAAAAATTTAAAAAATTGAAATCAATAAAAAATATAGGAAAATGTAAATTTATAATAAAATAATTTTAATATGTTGAATTTTAAAACATCTTCCAAAGAAAAAAATAGAATGTAAATGAAATCAATATAATTTTTCAATTAAAATGTTGATAATATTAATATGAATAACTATATGTTTGTGACGTACCATGATATATATTTGGTATATAAAGGTTATCTAATAAAGAATACTTAGAAAATATATTGAATTTTTGAGTCTGCATAATAGGATAAAAATTGTTATTGTGTATCATATTTTTTAAGGAATATTAAATTAAAAATTTATAAGAATATAGAAGTTGATTTCTGACAAGAATAAATTGAAATTATATAAACTAATGTTTATTTTTATAAAAAAAATATAAATGATTTATGTTAAGAATAAATTGTATAAAAACTATATGACAATTGGATAGGATGTTTATTGATTTATGAAAATAGAAATAATTTTTTTGAAAATGTAAATTGATATGAAATAATTTTGGTAAATAATTACTTTTTACAAAAAAATTACAAGAAAAGTTTAATATCATACTTTTTTATTCATATATTAATTAAAGTATTATTTGATCTGTAACTTTGCAACAGATTGTATCATTGAATCGTTATAATTATTATTTTTATTTAAACATAAATTTTACCTGGTTTAAATTTGTAATAAGAAATATTATAGTCCATCTATGTGTATCTATAAAACAACAGATAATGGTCATCCTATAAATTTATATAACTAAAATAAAGGAAATTGTATTAATAAAATAGTATTATTTCATGAATAAAATAGAAAGAATGAAATTTCAAATACAATTCTATTATAAACTATAAAAATAAATAAGAATGATTCCAAAAATCATGGGTTTCATTCCACAATTTTGATTACTTTAAAACTATAAGTTCATGTCTCGCCGTATCCATCATAACCTGAAAATTGAAAAAAAATACAAATATAAAAGATAGAATGGTCAATAAATTAAATTTTATGGGGAACCACCATAACTATTGAGCACCAGAAAATATATGTAAATTTAGTTATAATCCTGGGTGAATCATTTGTAATCAGATTCATTATTGGAATAATCATATAATAGAGGAAACTAAAATTAAAATAGAAATTAAATAGTTGTTTTTATTGAACTTTCGTAAGATGATTGTGGTTATACACGATGGGGAGGTAATTACTGATTGACTTGAAAAAGATAGCCTATATGCTAAGTAGATTCTAGAAAGTTATCATCTTTAGAAAGTATTCAATCCCATACATTATTCAGAATGTTTCCCTACCGGTATTTTTTAGACTAAGTATACAGTACATTAGGAGCTCCATGAAAAATAATGTGTCTATCACATAAAGAAATTAGAGTCTGGTTTGAGGTAGAAGGAGGTTGGGGGTTTGAAATTATAAAAAAAACTAGTCCAAAATAATGAAATTGGATGATAATTGGAGGTGTAATGAGTGTTGAAGAAGTGAATGAAGTTATTTGTAGATGGTTTTGGGGGATTGGAATGAGGTTAATAGGAAAATAAAAGTAAGCCTGGATGAAAAGATAAGAAAATGGAACCCTAGAAAAAAATTGTGTCAGAGGGAGGAAATCATGGATCGTAAAATGTGGAGGCAGAGTGAAGGATATCATGGATGGGGGTAGTGGGGTGTATTGGTGAAGATCATGTAAGGGTTAGGTGGTGGCCAAGGTGGATTGGGGGCTAGGGTTGCAGATCATGAATGGGAGTACCTTCAAGAGTCTCCTTGCTCACACACACCTCGAGAATCGTCCTAGAAGGTCACCCATCTGGACACTACTTTAGGTCGTGATTTCTAAACTACATAGTTCTTAATAGATCGACTCCTGAAAATAAATGTGGACTTTTTTGACATGGGTAGTGACATTTTGTCTTTTAATTCTCTCTTTTACAAGGTTATTACACTCTCCTCCATTTAAATTACAATAGCCACATTTTATACCCAAAAACTCAAATCCAGGTATTGCCACTACACTTCGAATGGGGTATTGGATCTGATATAATTTATCATGAACCAATCTCCCTAGGATATGAACGTTATCATCTGACCCCACAGGTTTCCTATAATATCTTGGTTGATTTCCTAGTACACCATAGGCAATTACCCACTGGGGTCACCTATCAGATTAATGATTGTACCCACAGGCTAACACATTTTATTTCAGATTATTTTTTCCCCACTCAAACACCTCATGGGAAACTTCCCAAGAGTTCACCCATCCTCCCACTACTTCGGGACAAAATCTCCTAACTATAGAATTTTTATCCGTTAGGTTCCCAAAAATATTGGTTCAAATTTTTTATATGGGTATTAACATTACTTCCTTTAATTATCACTTTTCCATGGGTGTTACAAGTCCTCTACAAGATATAGACTTGATGGTGGAGAATTTTTCATATGATGAATATATGTATATTGATATTAAATCTAATGTTGAGTATATATAACAATAACAACATATTTAAGAACATTGTGATCTAACCCATGTTACTCCTCACCAAACATTGAATCATCCTCCACTCTTGGTATCATAGTCAAAAAAAGGTATGGCACACTTACTACAATTTAATTCTTAGTTGTCACTCCCAGTATAGAATTTCTAATAATTAACTATGGAATTAATCGAGTGGTAAATATTTGTTTTTTATTTTGGGAGAGTGTTTAATAAAAAATAAGATATTAAGTTTGTGATAAAATAGAGTCACATTGAGATAAATTACAACTATTTAATAGAATAATCAAATAGTTCTCATTATATAATTTAGTGTGATAAGTTTGTTTCTGACTATCAGATGCATTTTTGGGATATAATTGATATAAATTTCCTTTGTCGGTGAATCTATATATTTACTAGGTATACATGTGTCAACCCAAGCTTATCAAGGGGTCACAAGGACTTAAATGTTTAATCAATTTAAAATATTATTGGATAAATCAAAAGATCATATCAACGTGTTCCATAAGATTTTGTGATGGATAAAATTAAACAAATTTTTTGTTAATAGGTTTCTTATAAAAAGGAATGGGTAATATGAAGGAAATAACTTGTGATGGTGTATGGTGACTAGGATAAATCATATCAAGTTTATATATATTATGGATTTGTTATTTCAACAAAATAAGGGTGTATACCAATTATATATTGTGTAATATTTTAATCAAAAAAACCAATTTGATCAATCGAAGGTGGTGTTTGTTATATTATTTTAGAAATTATTACCATGTATGACCCCTTTTAGGAATTGTAAATAGTTTTTATAGATTGATATCACATTTATGTATGAAAAATGTAATATAATTTTATAAATTCCTTCCACTTAGGATGGAAATTGTGTACCTATACCAATTTAATTTTCTATTTTTTAGAAGGTGGGCTTCTCATGTTGGAGTTGGTTATTGTATTTACTCTAATATTTTGTGACCAAAATTAAATGAATTTGAATGATTTAAAATATAAATAAAGTGATAAAGAAGGTATTAAAGTCTCAACATATTTTATGGGCACCAAACAATGTATAAAATTTATTTTGTATTAGATATATTGCAAGCAATGTGAAGAATAAGTTCAAGGAAGAGTCCATAGAGAAAGAAATCACAAATATTGGTGTAAATATTATTATTTTTAAATACTATAAAAAAACATTATATAGTTTTATTTGTTCATAATAGTGATTATTTGTTTTATAATATGAGACTTAATAGAATATAAGAAATTTACGTCACTAATTAGGAGGTATATTATTATATGATGAAAATTCCAAAATAAAAATGGTCAACAACTTATAATGATGAGACAAGATATGGAAACTGTATAATAAACATTTTATAATGTGTTAATGAAATATTAAAATGAGTTTAGAAGCTACAGCTCACAGGTTTAATATAGAAAACCTCATTTCACATGGTGAAATATTTTTTATAAAGAGGAAATCATGTCGATGTGGGTATTCATAGAGGGGAGTGATATGGGAATCATTTTCAGTGTGATACTGGTAGAATTATACATGAGGCTACCACATTTCATGTATATTACTTTGAATATGTTAGGGGTAAATTTGAGTTTACTATTTTTTATGATCCTCTGACTGGTAACAGTGATCGTGGGTCTTTGGTTTTTACTACAGAAATGTCACCATGATTGTGTAACTTCTAATAATTATAGTATCCATACACACATGTGATCACAACATGTTCTTCTATATGTATATCTTTGGATCAATTTATTTATCCATTTTATCAACTAGAAAGTATTATATATAGTTATAGTTCTCCATGAATGTATCTAGGTGAATATCATAACACTAGTTTCTCTATTGATGCACATATGCTTCTTCCAAACTGGAATAGGATACAACTAGGAAGTAAGATGAAGTCAACTCATATTCAGGATGACATGTATTCACCATGTCAATAGACACATATATAGAGGTGTGGTTAATATAGTTATGAATCTCATACCTTCAATCATTACCCTATACATATAGAGAAATTATCAAACAATACAAAGTATTGATGTTATAATATAATTATTAATGATAAAGTATTTGTAACTAATGAGTTGATTTTTTTTATAAATGAAAACCTTATATGATTTTTTATTGGTTATTTAACCATATTACCATGTGAATAATTTAATTTTTTGTCAAGAAATGATTCTTGTTAAAATTAGTTTGTTTTAAATAATTAATGAATTAGAACAAAATATGAAAATTCAACACATTTTTATAGAGGTGGTACTGTTACTATTATGTTCTCTAGGGTTTGATTAAAACATAATCATGGTAATGGAAGTGACTTAGAAAAAACTAACCAAATATTACCATTATTAGGATAATCAAAATTGTAACTATAAAATAAAAAAAATTGAGCACCTTATATTGTAGTTTTAGCCTACAACTAGTTTGAACTACCACAAATTGGTTTGATGATTATCACTAGAGTGTAAGATAAAATCCTACCACCTTCAAATGTATCAATGGATTTAAACTAAATCATTCATAATATGAATGGGACTCATTGACCTTCAGTACATTCTAGAATATCATCAGCATATGTAGTATTATGATTAAAACAACTATTTTGGATAGATTAAATCAAGCATCAAAAACCAACACACCTTCCAGAGAGTGGAAGAGGGATCATTATAGAGTCATTGATGATACCTAAGCACTATATGTATTAACTCATTTTTTATAATGCATGAGTTAGTACCTTGGTTCATGAATCTATATTATGCATTGATCTCCCTATATTCCATATCTTGTGTTGTTCTCCTTTAATGATATCCAATGTGTAAGAAGCATGTGAATGATAATTGTAATAATTTGAAAAATACATTATGCCAATATATCCTACATTTAAGTAACATATTTTCAATCAATTGCTTAAGGCTTCATTAGTAATATTTTATTATTAATATTATGTCTAACATTATGTCTTACGGAAACATATCCTTAGGGATATAATCACTATGATGCATCATATAATGTATTTGATTTTGGTCATATTCCCTTCAAAATCCCACTTGTATAGAAGATTATACTTTTTTCCATTTCACCAAGTACTTCATCATATACAGTAACCTAAGAAAAAATATCCAAAATTAATTTTGGAAATCTTAAAAACACTTTAATAAATCATCAGAATATATCATATGATATTTAATACCTTGTGAATACTCTTCCAACACACATTTATATTAACTCTAAAACACCTTTAGATATTTTATCTAGGTCAAAATCAATCCTTATTCGGTCATCTAAAAATTTTGACCCCACACACCTTTGTAGAATTGACAGAAAATAAAAACCACCAAATAAATGATTTCAAGTAAATAGTGGCCTCTAGAAAAGAATCAGTTCTTCTAAATCTATAAAGGGATCAATTGTGATATCTATAAAACACATATATATATATGAATATGTCTTCCAATCGAATAACTTTATATTATGAGTTCTTATGCCACCTCTTTTCCTAAGACAATGAGTGGATATGGGACACAGTGTATGTCAATCCCATGTATCTAACTCATACATTCTAAATTCTCCAATTATATATAGGCCAAGTAAATGGAGACATAACAAGGAATTCATATTTATGGATGAGCACATCGCATGACCCTCATCTGAATGTATAAACACGTCATCTATAAAATCTAGGTGTGTTTTCACACTCCTAAATCCATCTCAGTTTAGGGTTTATATTTCTTACATTTCATATATATGAAAAAAACTTATATTGGTTGATATCTAAACAATAATATTATCAGAAACATACCCAACCACCCAATGATTATCTAGGTCACTTTTTTCATGCAAATTAAAGGTATAAATTATGAAGTTTTTCATGCTAGGTATCCCACAAACCTCATGTATTTGGGATGAAATATGATCCATTCACCCCTATTTTACCCAATTTATAGTGTATTCCACTCCATGTGGTAGAATTCATGGTCCATCCAATGCACACAAAGAATCATATCTTCTGTTTTGTGCCTCATGATCATATTTTGTTTCTATATACAAGAATCGTACTCATGATAATTGTAGAATTTCACTATAACCTATAATACTCTATGATAAACATTATTTCAGGATAACTGTAATTTTTACTCTAAGAGGTCAATTATTATTTCACTTCATTAAAAGTATAACTATATAAACATTTATGCATCTAATAGTTAAAAATGATAAAATGTCTATTTATCATAATATTATTCAATTTATATTCTTAAACTCTTTTATGAATAATTAATAAACCTAACATAAGTGTTGATCCATAATATAATATATGATAAAATATCTAATTATCCATGTGTATACTAAAACTTTTGGTGGCTTATTTACTCATTAGATATATATCAAATTACTTCCACTTATCTATGTGGCCACTTGGAAGAACCCTTATATTAAACTATTTATTGAGTAACATATATAAATAAATCAAGATTTAATAATTTTGATATTTAGTAGTCATATTATTAATTTTCTATTACTCAAACATATTAAAACTTCTTAACTCTACCACAACAATTTTTATATTGTAAAATTATTTTTTCTACTTAGAACTCTATCTATGTTTAACATCATTATCCTTGGAGACCTATTCCATAAAACATTTCTAACAAATAATATAATGGTAACTAAATTTAATTCTTAAATTTCATTGTACCATTAAATATACTATACTATTATTGAGATTAAGTGATAGCCACTTACTTTAGACTAGTATAGTCCTTTATATATTAACTTTGAAATTTTATAAGTTTGAACATGCTCCCACTAGCCTCATAAACACTTTATTCTTTTCAAAATATCTTGATAATTTTCAAAAAACACATTTTTCAGAAATTTACACTTATTTCCAATTAGTAGAAATATTTATTAAATTATATTTAATTATCATATCATATATTGTATTCTATAAGTATTGAGAATTTTATTTTACCCATGCCTCCCTTAAATAATGTAATAGTATTAAAAAAATCATAAATTATGTATGTCAAGAACATCATCTCTTTTATTTAAACATAATTTGTTCACAATATCTTTACAAGATAAAAATTAGACAATCAATACAAATATTTTAAAAAAAATCATGAATCAAGCATCCCTATCATTTAACACAGCAACTCTTTTTCTCTATTACTTGAAATCGGTACACAAATGTCAGAACCCATTCATTTCTTTTTACTTATTCCCTGTTATATATTTACTATTATGGTAAAACATACAATTGGTATCGTATACCTTTCAATATAAGGGATTTTAATTTCATAAAATTTATACCTAGGGTAGAATCCCTATGTGTTTTCTTATTACCTTTTAGGTCATCTAGACGATTACTTATCCAATGTCCAGTCTTTCCACAATGAAATAATTATATTTCTTTCTTCTTATATGGTTTAGTGGATAGAAAGGACTATCCATGACCTCTATTCCTTTTCATTCCAAAACCTATACCCTTCTATTTTAATACCATCATTATAAAACTTGGGCTCGAACCAACCATTTCATGCTCAACAATTCAAAATAGGTTAAGGAGATTCGGTAAAAGTTTATATAATTCATTAATATTAAAGTTAAAAACAACTTATAAAAACAATTTTATAATGATTGTGGAATGAAATATGTTACCAGCTCAAGTTTAAGTGGTGAACATATCCCTTCAAAATCCTTAATTAACCCAATAATATTAAACACAAGAGATGACATTGAATATCATTCTTTCTTACTACACTAAAAAGCTACTATAGTCACCTCTTTCCTTTCATTCTTATATTACCCATGATGGATCCTTTTCAAGTTTTAAATAATTTTTTAGGAATTCACAGTCTCATGCTTCTTTTAAAACATAGACTCTCTCATTACAAGAATTAGTATGGATACTTATAGAGAATAATTTATATTCTTATCAAAGGAATCTGTATCTGGTTATTGAATACAATTACCATTTTTTGCCTTTTATGGAGATGAATTTCTAATAAATATTATTTTCTTTCTTTATTCTAAACTATTATCATGTTCTGGTACCAATCAAGAAAGTTACCTCTATTTAGTTTTCCTTTATCCAAAATTGATCTCAAATTCAAGTTATAAGGTGATGATTATATTTCCAATAATAGAAGTTTTTATCAAATGAGTACCTTATTTTATTTTTATTTAAAAATGATTTTAGATTTAATTTGATCTCAATAAAATGGTTTCTCCTTTTAAAATTAATTATGATCATTTCTGAGACAATATCCATATCTCAACATGAATTACATCAGTTAATAACATAAATAAAACATAAATATATCTAGTAGATAACAATTTACAATCCTACCAGAAATGAATCTTGGATGGTCAAGAGAGAAAATCTATGTCCAATAAATCTAGTAGATAAAATCAACTATATTCCTATAGTATTCTAACTGTATCCCCCCAGCTGAATCACCAGATCTGGGATAAAATGTTTCATTGACCCATTCATTCCCCCTATATACGTAAGAGTTTACCGAGTAGTAGTGAGAGTTTGAATAGTGTTGTGGGGAGAATATACCCTCAAAATCAGTAGTCATACACTAGAACCATAATAGGAGAAGAATAATGACACAAAAATTAATAGTCGAACTAAATAATAACAAATTATATATCATAAGGAATTTCAAGTATCACAGATTCATATAATATAATAAACCAAATTCCCTTAATGAGTTAGTTCAAATAAATGTTATAAGACAAGAAAAAAGGATTAAAAGTTGCATCAATTTTTCAGATTCCATCCCAACATCACCTTAGTCACCACACTCCACCTCCCCATCTACCCTCCATGGCCCCCCTTCCTTTCCCTCGATCCCTAGTCATGATATTTATAGGTGCACCGATATTACCAAGAAGGAGGTTATTACAATTCTATTAGGACACCACCAATTTGTACTTAACATAACTTCACATGTATAAGAGTCTTATTCCATGATAATAAGTAAATTTTCATGAAAGAAACAATCAGTCATGTTTTGAGAAATCAAGCACTAACCAAGCCTCCATAAACCTCGATTTTACCTGTTTCGACTACATACTAGAAGGAAATAAGTTATGAAATTCAAGACAATAGGTCAACCATAGGGCCACCATATATCCCTAAGTATCCACACATACAAAAATCTTCTATTCTGGAAACCAGGTTATTGTGCCCCATCCTTATCATGAGTTAGGTCACAATGCCATAATACCCTATTTCTGCCTCGAGTCAGGCCATAAGGTCATTGTATCATGCCACTTCCCTATGTTCGGTCTCATGGACATTTTACCCCTACCCAGAATCTAGTCCCATTATTATTTTCATATCACACTATAAATGACACCTCTCTAAGGGATAACCAATCCACATTGGTCCACCTGTTACTTTCTACTAGAAACAAAACCTCCAGAGGACATAAATTCACACACATTGGAGCATAGAAAATATAGGCTCAAAAATAGAATATAAAACATGATTCATGGTATCCATACACACACACATAAACACATACACAAGTGATCATTATTAAACATGGGTTTCAAAGTCTATACATGCACACACCTGAAATCGATATCAAACATGGGTCTCATGGCTACTCATTAACACACATGTGATCCATATTAAACATATAGAGACCCAACCTTTTATTGAATTACTATTAAAATATTTTAGGATAAACAACATAATAGTATTAAAAATAGAGGATCCAAAGGTTTTGTGTCTTGGGAAAACTAGGACCATACATAGAAATTACAACATCAAGCATAAACATTTATTTAATTTCTTCTTCTCTAGCTTATTATTGGCACTTGTCCTCTCTGTAGTACATGTATCCACCTGTGGATATACATCAAAATGGGTGAGCTAAAAGACTAGTAATAGGATATATAAGAACAATATACCATGGGGTGAGCATAATAATAATATGGGAAAAAGATCATGAACATGAGAGGAAGCATAAATATAAGACCTGAAATGTGGAAATGCATAAAAAATGAAACATCATGTCTTAGTGGTTAACTACCACACATACTTGTGAACCAGGATAGAATCTTTTTCACACATCGCTTCACATTTACTCATGAGATTAATCACTTTACCCAATGCATTAGAGCGCTGTGTAATTATGGGCGCACCCGTCACTTTAAAACATTCATATTGAGCTATATAATTCCAAGCACACCTGTCAGATCATTACACTGTCATTATCATGATTTCCACATAGAACAAATATAAAAAATGAACATAAATAACCCATGGAAATTAATGGGTTTCATCTCATAATAACACATTCATAAACTTTGGGTTCCCAAATGAAAGAGGTAATAACATACATGTTACAAGAACCGTCCACTTTGAGTAAAAAGTATAAGGTGTGTTCTAAAAAGAAGAGTTCTTTTGGAAAA
The DNA here is from genome assembly GCA_963277665.1 of Viscum album. NCBI lineage: Eukaryota > Viridiplantae > Streptophyta > Magnoliopsida > Santalales > Viscaceae > Viscum > Viscum album. Next base: position 817,889 of record OY728148.1, on the reverse strand, counting down.
CATTTGGTTTGACATAAAATCTAGGGAAAAACATGTATATCCCAAAAAATTAAAGACAATTATGAGGAAATGATCTTTAATGAGTAACCATATCAAAAATGGAGTGAAAGAGGGAGAAACCGAAGGATGAAAGTTGGGTTCGAGAATTTCCCCTTACCTTGTATCTGAATGCTTCCTTCTCTTTAATGTCATGTATAATTAAATTATATTCATTAATTAGAAATAAAGAACCTTTTTTACATTAATATGGTTCATTAGGGTTTCATTAAGTGATTTTATGTGCCTTTGGATGAGTTATTGAGTTTTAAAACATTGTTTGAGAATGTTTGTTTTGTGGTTTTCTTGAGTGGTTCACTTGTATTCTTAAATTGATGTTCGGGTAGAACATTGGTAAACATCCAGAAATGATATTACATGTTATTAAATATATTACAGTATTTATAATAATCTTATAATGAATCATATTATATCCATTTGGATTAATCATTATATAAGAATTAAATGATGATTGTTTGGGTTAATTTGAACGGTTTTTCAATCATAATGAACTTGTTTTATTTTATCACTTGTAATATGGCCATAAGTTATTTCCAAAACCTTAAATAGGACATAATAAATATAAAAACTTATGTTTCAACCATAAAAATGATTTCATGACCACATATGATGGTAGAAATGGAATAATAAATCATGTCGTCCTTGAAGGTGATAAATTAACACCTCACCAACAACGTTCTCTTTAATAAAATAAAAGGAAGAGGGAAAGGTGTTGGATGATATAATATCCCATAAGAATCATAAAATTGTAGTATATGTATAATATAGGATTTACAATACCATTTGGATTAAGATAGATGGGGAGAGATCAAGAAATAAACTTGAACTTGAAAGGAAATTAAAGAAGAAGAGGGAGAGAAATTACCTCTTAAATCTTCCTCTTGAGATCCTCCTTAAGGAAGCTAGGATTGGCCTTTTGATGAGACCAGTAGCTCTTGAACGTGGGAGAGGGGTTAGGTAGGATGTTTGGGCAGAGTTTAGAGAAGGATTGGATCTTGAGAGGTGGGAGGAAATGAGTGTGTGAAGGGTGGTTTTTATAGTGGAGGGGAGAGGGGTTTCCTTAATAGAAAATTAATTAGTTTATTAACTTCCCCTAAGACAAGGAATAGTGAGTATTAAATGACCAATAATAGTAATTTTATCATGTGATCCCAAACCTAGTGGTCTTACATCAGCAGAACATCACACATGACTCTATAATTAGCTTATTTAGCTTATTTTGTAAATTATGGCATTTCACTGTTAATAAAAAAATCATGTATCTCAGAAAAATCCCAAAAATTTACCCCAACCATTTTTCAACGTGTAGAATCCAAAAATGAATTCCATTTTTTCAAAAAAAAAATTCAAAATATGATTAATTTACTATTTAATTAAAATCATGGTTTATTACTAAAAAAAGTTATAAAACATTCATTTACTTATTCTAAAATATAGGTATATCATACTTTCACTTGAATAATATTTCTATACTATCATAGGTAAGGTTAATAATAATTAGGTTATATCACTATTCATAAGGGTATGTTACTATTCATAAGGGTAGGTTGCTATTCACCAAAAATTATTTTTGTTTTATTAGACTCCAAAAATCATCTTGAACACAACCGTGTATGTTAGATTTTCAAAATTCCAAACACAGAAGTGAAAAACTTATGTTTAAAGGTCTCTTAGCACTTAGTAGTTCATTTTTTTGTGTTTTCATGTGATATTATGACATATTTATAAGAAGGTAATTTCCATTGAAATACTTTGGGACGTTACATTCTTCCCCCCTTATGAAATTTCTCCCTCAAAATTTAAATTTACACAAACAGGTGAGGGTACTTCTCCTTCATTGCCTCTTCCAGTTCCCAAGTTGCTTCCTCAAACATATGGTTTCTCTACAACACTTTGAAAAGATGGTTTGTCTTGTTGCGTAGAACCTTATCTCTTGGATCCAGAATCTTTACCAGCTCCTCCTCATGGGAAAGATCACCTTCCAGTTGTACCACCTCTGAGTTTAGTACATGTGAGGGGTCTGGTATGTACTTCCTCAGTAGTGATACATGAAACATGTCATGAACTTGAGCCATATTTGGTGGAAGTGCAAGACGATAGGCCACACCTCTTATACGGTCAAGGATCTCAATGGGGCCAATATACCTTGGGATTAGCTTCCCTTTCTTCCTGAATCGCATAACTCTCTTCCATGGAGATATTTGAAGGAAGACTTTATCTCCAACGTCGAATCCAAGTCCCTTCAAAGGTTGTCAGCATAGCACTTTGTCCGACTTTGAGCAGCTTTGATGTGTTTTTGGATGACTTAAACCTTCTCTGTCATCTCTTACATAAGATTAGGTCCAAGTAGATTTCTTTCTCCAACTTCATCCCAACAGGTTGGAGTTTTACATCGCTTTCCATATAGATATTTATATGGAACCATCTGAATACTCGAGTGGAAGATTTTTTTTGTATGATAACTCAACCAATGGGAGATGTTGATCCCATCCACCTTTGAATTCTATAGAGCAGGCTCTTAAAATATCTTCAAGCATCTGAATAGATCTTTCAAACTGGCCATCAGTTTGGGGGTGATAGGTCGTGCTAAGGTTTAATTCAGTACTCAAATCATGTTGAAGGATCCTCTATAATTTAGATGTAAACCTTGGATCATGGTCAGAGACAATTAAGAGTGGAACATCGTGCAGTCTCACCACTTCCTTCACATATATCTTTTCAAGTTGTTCAAGTGAGAGATCTTCCCGAATAGCGATAAAATGGGATGTCTTGGTGAGTCAGTCAACCACATCCCATATTGCATTATTTCCCTTCGACGTCTTCGGGAGACCTGTGACAAATTCCATAGTAACATTTTCCCATTTCCACATGGGTATAGGCAATGGTTTCATCATACCTTTGGACTTTTGTCGCTCAGCTTTAACTTTCTGACATACCAAGCACCTTGATATATGTTCTGCAATCTCCTTCTTCATGTTATCCCACGAGAAGTGTTCTCAGAGATCACGATACATTTTGGTACTCCCAGGATGGATAGAGAATATTGAGCTATGTGAATTATCTAATAGCTCCTTATTTATCCCAGGTGATGAAATCACACAAAGTCGCCTTCCAAATCGAATCACACCATAATCATCGATATAGAACTCTTGCAGCTTCCCTTACTTTACTACATTCACGCTCTTTTGTATCTCCACATCATCCCTTTGTGCTTCCTTAATCTTCTCCTGGATAGATGGTTGTGAAATCATTTGGGAAAGTTAGGATGTATCCCCAACCCTTATGATTTCCAAATCCATCCTTTGCATATCTAAGAAGATAGGGTATTTCTCAATCCATAACATGGATAGAGTAGCGGGTTCTTTTCTGCTTAGAGAATCAGCTACCTTGTTCACCTTTCTAGGATGATAATGAATAGAGAAATCATAATCCTTTATTATCTCTAACCATATCCTTTGATGCATGTTGAGCTCCTTTTTTGTGAATATATAATTTAGGATCTTGTGGTCAGTGTATATGTCACATTTCTCACCATAAAGGTAGTTCCTACAGATTTTCAAGGCAAAAATCGCAGCTACCATCTCTAGATCATGTGTCGGGTAGTTCTGCTCATAGATCATCAACTGTCATGGCGCGTAGGCTATGACATTATCATTTTTCATGAGTTCTCAACTAAAGCCTTTCTTTGAAGCATCTCTATATATCACAAAAATTTCTTCACTTTTCTGTAGTGTGAGTACAGGTGTAGTGATCAGCCTTCTCTTTATCTCCTTGAAGCTTCCCTCACATTCTTCTATCCAGACATACTTTACCCCTTTCCTTGTTAACTTAGTTAGCAGGCTTGACAATATTGAGAAGTTTCTCAAAAAACATCGGTATTACCCAGCTAATCCAAGAAAACTACAGATTTATGTGACACTGGAGGGCCTGGGCCATTCCTCAATCGCCTTTTTTTGAAAGACCCACAAAAATTACCTCACTTGTGATCACATGTCCCAAGAACTTGACTTGCTTCATCCAAAAGTCACACTTTCTGAACTTGGTGTACAACTATTCCTTTCTCAATATCGCCAGCACAAATCTTATATGTTCTTCATGTTCTCCTTTATCTTGGAGTAGATAATAATATAATCGATAAACACTACTACAAATTTGTCGAGGTAATGTCTAAAGACCCTATTCATCAAATCCATGAAGATTTTAGGGGAATTAGTAAGTCCAAAGGGCATCACCAAAAACTCATTGTTCCCATACCTTGTTCAGAAGGCAGTCTTCTAATTATCTTCCTTCTTCACCTTTACCTGATGATATCCAGAATGAAGATCCACATTTGAGAAGTATTGAGCTCCTCTTAGCTGGTCCAACAAGTCATCAATCCTTGGGAGAGGATACTTGTTCTTTATGGTGATCTTGTTGAGTTCTCGATAATCGATACATAGCTACACTGTTCCATCCTTCTTCTTCACAAAGAGAACTGGTACACACCAAGGTGAGGCACTGGGCGTATATATCCTTTGTCCAGATGCTCTCGCAGCTGCTTCTTTAACTCCTATAGTTCGATAGGAGCCATCCTATAGGGACACTTTGAGATAGAAGTATCTTCGAGTATGAGTTCAATTGAGAACTCTACCTCACAATTCAGAGGAATTTCGGGTAACACTTCAAGAAATACAACTTCATATTCCCTTATTATGGGCATTTCCTCAAGGTTGTCACTTTCCCTCGACTCAACCATTTGGGTGAGGTATGATTATTCATAGGGAATCAACACCCAAATCGTTGAATTATTTTTCAAAGGATATTCCTGATCTTCCTTGCATTTTTAGAGAATCATGGTATGGTTCAGAATATGAAAAGATATTTCCTTTTTCCGGTAGTTGATATGTGATCTATATAATAAGAGGCAATACATTCCCATTATATCGTCACACTCCACCAAAGGAATTATTACGAGATTCGCCAGAAGAATCTTCCCACATACACCAACAGGAGAAGAGTCAAACACTTGGGTTGCAATGATTCCACCACTTGGTGTTTTTACAGATATATCTACTTCAAGGTTTCTGGGCTTTGATTCTATGGTTCTAGAAAACTTGAAAGATATAAAGGAATGCGTAGAACCATAATCAAATAAGACTTTTTCCATTCTTGAGTGAATAAGAAGTGTACCTTCTACGACTACATTATCTTTATCCACTTCTGCAGTAGTGATGGCATAAGCCTTCCCTTGTTCCTTTGGCTTTAATGGCTGGTCATGTTGATTACCCTCGAGAACTTGAGGTTTAGTGCACTGGTTTGTATAGTTCTTTAGCTCCCTACAGTTGTAGCATTGAACCATGAGTGGTTCTCTCCTTTCATCAGCTAATTTCTCTTTCCTTTTCAGGTCTTTTAGACACTCTTGAGCATGATGTCCTTCTTTCCCACACTTGAAGCATTTCCCCATCCCTTTGAGGCAGTTCCCATGGTGAAACTTCCCACATTTTTGGCATGTGGGTCATTGAGTTTTCTTCCCACTCTTATCATTAGATCCACCAGCTTGATACTCCATGTTTCGTTTCTTATCACCATATCCATGGGACCATTCTCCAAACTCCATCTCCACTTTGAGAGCACATCGAACAACTTCTTCATAACTCCCAAAGTCTCGAATTGAAAGAGCCTTTTGAAGGTGTGGTTTTAATCCACTAAAGAATCTATCAATTATTCTATCATTATTGATAACAAAACTCGAATCATACCTTGAAAGCCTTGTGAAATTCTCTTTATAGTTTGTGACAGATTCCCCTTATTTTTTCTTGAGATCTATGAATTATCTCTCCATCTTCGTGCAAATATTCCTTAGTAAATACTTGTTAAGAAACATTATCTTAAAGACTTCTAATTCCATCTCTTCAATTTACTCCCTTGGCTTGGAGTTCTTAACCAAAGCCCACAATTGATCAGCTTCTCCATCTAGATGATAAACGGATAGGGTCACATTCTCTATCTCAGAACAGTGAAGCACAGAAAAGATCTTCTCCATGGAGTTGACCCACTGTTCTGCAGCTAGATGATTGGAAGATCCACTAAACGTCAGTGGTTGTTGACGCATAAAATATTTGATATCCATTTGCTCCCTCTTCAGTGAAGGAGGATGTTCCCCATTAGTATGGTTATTGTTCAAAACCTGAGATAATTGGGTAAGCATCGCCATGAAGTTCTGAACTCCACCTCCCAAATCATTAGGGATGTCATTCGGGCAATCATTGCGTTGTCCATCGCACGAGTTGTTGACCTGATTTCTCCTAGTTCCCACCATTTTCTAAAATAAAAAAGGTTAGAACAAAACATAAGTAAACAATTCATGAATACCAAACTTATTCATTTTCACTTTTTATACAAAAATAATAACATATGGGATACCTATGTAGAGATTATTGTGTGCATATTTGTACATAGTCTCATGATAGAGGTTTTATCTAGGGTTCACTAATCCTAATTCCCAAATTAACTAAACCTTTCCTCTGATACCAACTATAGCGACCCAACCTTCTCTTACATTACTAATACATTATTTTAGGATAAACAACATAATAGTATTACAAATAGAAGATCCAAAGGTTTATTGTCTTAGGAAAACAAGGACCATACATAGTAATTACAACATCAAGCATAAACATTTAATTAATTTCTTCTTCTCTAGCTTCTTATTGGAACTTGTCCTCTCCTTAGTACATGTAGCCACCTGAGGATATACATCAAAAGGGGTGATCTAAAAGCCTAGTAAGAGGATAGATAAGAACAATATAGCATGGGGTGAGCATAATCATAACCTAGGGAAAATATCATGAACATGAGATAAAGCATAAACATAATACTTGAAATGTGGCAATGCATAAAAATGAAACATCATGTCTTAGTGGTTAAATAACACACATACTTGTGAACCAAGATAGAAACTTGTTCACACATAATTTAAAATTTACTCATGAGATTCATCACTTTACCCAATGTATTGGAGCGCTGTATAATTATGGGTGCACCCATCACTTTGAAACATTCATATTGCGCTATATAATTCTGCGCGCACTCGTCACATCACAAAATTATAATTATCACGCTTGCCACATAGAACACATATAAAAAATGAAAATAACTAACTCATGGAAAGGAATGGGTTTCATCTCATAATAACACATTCATAAACTTTGGGTTCCCAAATAAAAGAGGTAATAACATACATGTTATAAAAACCGTCCACTTTGAGTGAGAAGTAAAAGGTGTGTTCTTAAAAGAAGTGTTCTTTTGGAAAACATTTTGTTTCACATAAAAATCCAGGAAAAAATGTGTATCCCAGAAAAGTAAAGACAATGATGAAGAAATGATCTTTAAGTAGTAACCATCTCAAAAATGGAGTGAAAGAGTGAGAACCTGAAGGATGAAAGTTGGGTTTGACAATTTCCCCTTACCTTGTATCGGAATGCTCTCTTCTCTTTAATGTCATATATAATGATATTATATTCATTAATTAGAAATACATAACCTTTTTTACATCAATATGGTTCATTAGGGTTTAATTAAGTGATTTTATGTTCCTTTTGATGAGTTATAGAGTTTTAAAACATTGTTCGATAATGTTTGTTTTTATGGTTTTCTTGAGTGGTTCACTTGTATTCTTAAATTGAAGTTCAGGTAGAACACGGGTAAACATCCAGAAATTAAATAACATGTTATTAAAGATATTATAAGAGTTTTAAAAATCTTATAATAAATCATATTATATCCATGTGGATGAATCAATAGTTAATAATTAAATAAGGATTGTTTGGGTTAATTTGAACGGTTTTTCTATCATAATGAACTTGTTTTATTTTATCACTCGTAATATGGACATAAGTTATTTCCAAAACTTTAAATAGGACATAATACATATAAATAATTCTGTTTCAACCATAAAAATGGTTTCATGACCAGATCTGAAGGTAGAAATGGAAGAAGAAATCATGTTGTTCTTGAAGGTGATAAATTAACACCTCACGAACAACATTATCTTTAATAAAATAAAAGTAAGAAGGAAAGGGGTTGGATGATATAATATCCCATTATAATCATAAAATTATATTAGATGTATAATACAGGAGTTACAATACCATTTAGATGAAGATAGGAGGTGAGAGATCAAGAAATGAACTTGAACTTGAAAGGAAATTAAATAAGAAGAGGGAGAGAAATTACCTCTTAAATATTTCTCATGAGATCCTCCTTAAGGAAGCTAAGCTTGGTCTTTTGATGAGACGGGTAGATCTAGAATGTGGCAGAGGGGTTAGGGAGGATGTTTGGGTAGAGTTTAGAGAAGGATTGGATCTTGAGAGGTGTGAGGAAATGAGGGTGAGAAGGGTGGTTTTTATAGTGGAGGTGAGAGGGGTTTCCTTAATATAAAATTCATTAGTTTATTAATTTCCCCTAAGACAAGGAATAGTGAGTATTCAATGACCAAGAATAGTAATTTTATCATTTGATCCTGAACCAAGTGGGATTACATCAGAAAAACATCACACATGGCTCTATAATTATATTATTTAGCTTATTTTGTAACTTATGGTATTTCACTATTTATCAAAAACTCTAGTATCACAGAAAAATCCCAAAAATTTACCCCAACCATTTTTTGATGTTCAGAATCCAAAAATGAAGTCCATTTTTCGAAAATAGTTTTCTAAATATGATTAATTTAATATTTAATTAAAATCATGGTTTATTACTAAAAAATAGTTTTAAAACATTCATTTACTTATTCTAAAATATAGTTAGATCATACTTTGCACATGAGCCTCAGCCCAGTTGGTGAGGTATCCTTAAGTGAAGTCACAAGACCCAGGTTCAAAACCAGGTAGAGGCATATTTTCTGTTACTATAGCAGTACTGTAGCAGGTAATGTAGCAAGCACTGTAGCTGCAATGTAGTAGTATTGTACACTGTGCGAGTACTATAGCAGAATTGTACACCGTACAGGTACTGTAGCAGAACTACACACTGTGTTGGTACTGGAGAAGGAACTGTGGCAGTTACTGTAGCAGGTACTGTTCGGTACTGTTGCAGGTAGAACTATTCACCTTGGGCCACCAGTTTGGGCTTGGAGTCCTTGAGGATTTCGATCCACCCAGGCCTTCGGGTCAGTAGGGCTTTCAGACCTCCTTTAAGGCCCTCGGGCCACCTCAAGTCCTTCGGGCCACATGCAGTTGCCCCAGACACACTACAAAAAAGGAGCAGCCCCAGAAGAGGATTCAGAGTAGGTGCACTCACCAGAGAATAACCAAATGGATTGTCATAATGAGAGGGTATGGCTATTCCATCGGTACCAGCATGTGTTTGCACGGGAAACCTAGCCAGACAGCCTTGCAAAGGTGGAGAGCTACTATCATGACGCAAGTGCTGGGGAGGGGAAGTTCCTTGTAGACAGTCTGGTTGAATTCCCAAAGACCTTTGGGTCATGTAATCTCCTAAGCCTACGGTCCTTGTAATCTATGAGCCTACGGGCCTTGTTAGGGTTCCCCCTCATCCCTTGAAAGGGGGGTTATCAAAAATCAATAAAAATTGAAGGCCTTCAGGCCATTCAGGTAGGTACACCATACTTTCATTTGAATATTATTTCTATACTATCATAGGTAAGGTTACTATTAATTAGGGTGTATCACTATTAATAATGGTACGCTACTATTCATAAGGGTAGGTTACTATTCACCAAAAATAATTTTTGATTTATTAGACTCCAAAAATCATCTTGAACACAACTTTGTATGTCAGATTTTAAAAATTCCAATCATAGAAGTGAAAAACTAATGTTTAGAGGTCACTTAGCACTTAGTAGTTCATTATGTTGTGTTTTCATGTGATTTTATGACATATTTATAAGAAGGGAATTTCCATTGAAAAACTTTGGGTCGTTACAAAACATGGGTCTCATTGATACACATGAAAACATATGAAATAAATATAAAACATGGATATCATGGATAAAAATGCACACATATGAAATCAATATCATTGAAACAACTTTATATCAGGGCCCTATATAGTAATAAACTTCCTACCTCAAGTGTTTTTATTTCAAACATCAACAGCCACCATGATTTTTCACCTAAATCATTCCCATGCACCAACTAGATCAAGCCCGTATTCCTAGGATCTATATAACCAATCCCAATTCACTAAAAATGGATTCTAGAATAATATTCAATAAGGACATAGTGGAATGGTATTATAATCAATCCAACTTACACAAAAAAATCTATATTCAACATAAAATATAAATCTGGTCTATTAAAAGGTCATTAATTCTCAAGATCTATTATCAATCCTTCAACAAGCAAGGAATCCTCCATTAGATGAAGATAGGATCTATATATCTAGACAAAGTCACTTATATTTATGATCAGTTATATAAGAAAGATTTGTTTTGGGATAGAATTGATGAATCTTACCACATAGAAGTTGATGGATCGATTTAGAATTTGAATACCAATGAAAAGATAATAAAGCGACCAAACTCACCAAAATAGATTATTTTTGTTCATCCAAGTTTAATAAGGTTTGATTCATATGGGGTAGATATCAAATATGGGATTTTGTGGAAAATGATAGGGTTATCAAATAACGACCTGACCCTCTAGGAATAATTGGAGAGTATGTGGTCTTTATAGATGTACTAGTGGCTTCACCAACTAGATATTACTGGTCCTTTGGCTGGACAGTGATCCCAGTAGTGGTCCAAAACCTCTTTCTAGCTTATCTGCAAGTCAGTGACATCCCACTAGCTAGTTGGTGGTAACTTCAAAGTAGTAGGTCCTTTTTCACCATCATCAACTAGTTTGTGAGTATGTACTAGCTATTCAGTGTCTCACCATCAGCTCAAAGTCAGGTTTTTGATGAATTGAGAACATATTTTTCTGATTTTAGGAATTTACATGCCTCAAACACACCTCAAAAACACCTTAAAAATAATAAAAGAACAACTAATATATATCAGACCATAAAAATCAGGATCCTTAAATTGATGAAGTCATAAATATCCCTTATATTGACTTCATATCCTCAAGAAGAGCCTCTAGAAATCCTTCCCAATCAACTTGACACATTGAGCTCGAACACCATATAGTTATTACAATATATCATCTTGTATTACTCCATGCTTCCATGAGTTATAAAAAATCGAAATTGTGTTCCCCCACAATACCTTGTCTTTTTGGTACACAATTCACACTAGATTATCTACAAATGATTCACCTGGTTCTAACTCAATGTCCTCACAATCGATCACATACACAGGATCAGTATTGTACCATGAAATCTAAGAGTCACTGAATATTTCATGCATACCTTGATATTTCAGAGGAATATCCACTTGGTAATATGCTACTATAATTTTTAGATAATCTCAAACGGTCCAAAAAACTATGGTTCTATCTTTCCTTACATCTACAAACAATGATTCGCAAACTAAGGTGACACCCACATGAAAACCTGATCACCCACAATGAACTCCAATGAACATCTCCTCCAATGAGAATATGATTGATTTCTACTCTCAGAAGTAACCCACATATTTTTAATCAACTATAACCACTCATAGGTCTCTAGTACCATACTCATCCCAAAAATAGCTACCACACATGCCTTATTCCATCAAAGTGGTGTGTGACATATTCATCTATAAAGAGCCTCAAATGGTTCCATATAAATCTAAGACTATAAATATTTTATTTAATATGAAATCCATTAAGGATTGATATTCATCCCATTCTCCATCAAAATATAAAACACATAGATGAATAATATCCTCTTATATCTACATCATTCTCTTGGATTATCCATCGGTCTATAGATGATACACTATACTCAGCATTAACTGAGACTCCAATCGTCTTCTTCAAGCCTTTACATAACCATGATTTAAAATGTGTATCTCTATCTGATATAATACTAGATGGAACTCCATGTAGATTTACAATCTCCCAAACATCAATCTTTCCCCAATCAACTACATAGTGAGTCTCTTGGATCTTCAATAAATGTGCCACCATCATCAGCAAATCAACTATAACCCACATGGAATATCAACCTATTGAGGTCTTGAAACCTATAAAAAATCCATCATCACGTCATACCTCTTCCACATGGGAATGGGAAGAGGTTGAAGCAATCCACTATGTCACTGATGCTCAGCCTTAATCCTCTAACAGGTAAGACAGTGAGATAAAAAACTAGTGATGTCCCTCTTCATACATGTCTATCATAACCATCGTATGATATCAAGATACATCTTCATTAAACCTAGGTTCACTACCCAATGAGATTCATGGGATTACTACATTAAATCTTCCCTCTTGGAGTCAAAATCTACAACTATCCCATAAACATGGATCATGTCATCTTTATCTAAATACCATCTTAGAACTTGTTTATTCCCCCAACAATTATTCTCTCATCGCTAAGAAATATGACTGAAATTCTTGGCTGGATTTCACCAGGTCTACCAAGTTAGATGTGATAACTAAGGGATAACATACCATCACTCATTAGTCCTAAGATGAATCCACCACACACTCAATCAAGAATCTAATTAAACATCACTCTTCCTCTGAAGGACTTTCTCCAAGCACACGATTTCTCCTATTGAGAACATATATAAAAAAATTTCATTTTCTCAAAACATAATCCATATCCAAATCAAATATATATAGATACTCCAACCAATGACTATATTAGACATTCAACTCACATTGAGATAATATTTAATGCAAGATCTTATAGCCCATGAATATGATAAATATCTCCCCGAAGAGATAATCGAACCATCACGTAAAAGCAGGGACCACATATTCTATCTCTAATTCATGAATAGTTTATTTATAATCATTGGTTCATAGCTAGGAATATCCAAAAGCTACAATATAATCTATCTACATTAGCAAAAATCCTAAACTGACACCTGAGGCATTGTAGTAAACAGTATATCCAATCTGAAGCACTAGAAATACCAGGATCAGATCTATCATAAATCTACTCTCCAACTCCAAAAATGTCTCTTTTTACTAATCGATCCATTAAAACTTCACTACCTTCTTGGTAATCCCAATAATAGGTGCTTCCATGTAAGAAAAGCCCTGAATGAACCATCGGTGGTATCCCTCTAACCCAAGGAAACTCATAATCATGAACACATTTTTATGGAATTCCCAAGACATCACAACCTATACCTTATCAGGGTCTATGGAAATTTCCACCATAAAGATTACACGCCTAGTAAAATATAACTTCTGGATCCATAATTGAAACTTCAATATCATGTTATAAAGACAATGCACTCAAATTGTAATCAATAAAAAACCGAGTTCTTTATTGTGTATCTTTGAGGTCCATGGGTGTATGAGGATATCATTAATGAACACCACAACTAAGGATTCAACATATAGATAGAATATCCTATTCATGAGATCCATGAACATTTTTGGTCTATTTTTTAACTTGAATTTCATTAAAATATACTCATATAGTCTGTATTTACTCCTGAATGTTGTCTAAGGAATATCCTCTTCTCTAACCTAAAGTTGGTGGTATCCTGATCACAGATCAATATTATAAAACCATCATCCTCCCAAAAACTAATAAAACAAGTAAAAAATCCTCACTAATAGATATCTAATCTTCACAATAACTTAATTTAGCTTCTTTTAGTCTACACACAATCAAATATGGTCAACTTCCTTCTTTGGTAATAATGGTAGAGCACACTTTGATGATGTTTCTAGTCATCTAACACACTTCACCTACAAATCCTCAATTTTCAACTTAAGTTACGTCAACTAGGCTAGTTCCACATGATATAGAAAATTTTAAATAAGTTATGACCCGATCATGATTTCGGTATCAAACTTCATTCCTCGTTCAAGAGGAAACTGAAATAATTTATTAGGGAATACATTTTGATATAAGAGCACTATAGGAGGAAAATAGGGGGTAGATACTGTCAGATCGACTGCATGAATAATTCCCACTACCTATATCCTAATATCCATAATATAAATTAGGTTTGTACAAATTATACATAATACAATGTCCAATTACCCAGTTAGAATCAACATTTATCCCTTAGGTGAGGAAAATGATACCAATATCCTGTAGTAATTGACGGTAGAATGAAAACTATTCAGTCTACCCATGTAAAAGATCACAACAAATCTAGTCATATCAAGAATCATGTAACCCCACATATTTCTATATCTAGTTACTACTATGTAACATTCCATAAATATCTGGAGATGATCCACATTCTTCCGTAAGGGTGTTTCAAGAGATAAAAACTCATATGACCACTTGAATAGAAAAGCAAGACCAGCAACAGGTTGAGTAGATATAAACCAATGGGAATATAGTGTATTAAACAAGGAAGGAGTAAACATAAATGTGATCAATATTATTCCTAAAATCATTAATGGTACCACTTTTTTATAGTTTAAATTATAGGGACCTCCACCTCACATAGAGGGGTAATAAGAAACCCCTCTCTACTTCAATTTCCTTCCACCATCCTCTTGTAACTCTTTAGTCTCCCTCTTCTTTCTACTAGAAGAGGCACCCACTATAGATCTAAGAAGTTATCCAACTGATCCACTAATAATTTGAAGAATAATTGTATCTATATCCTCCTCCATAACCTTCTCGATCATCAATGCCTTATGAAGAACCTATGGATATGTGTTTAGGGAAAATATCCTCACCTAATGCAATTATTTTTGAAGAAGGAAAATCAAAAAATTCTTGGCCTTCTACACATCACTATCTAGAAAAAGGGAAGTGAATCAAAGAAACTATGTGAAGTGAATAGAGTAGGTATACACTAACATCATCCCCTACTAAAAATCTAAAAAATCTTATGAATGATCTAGATTCAGCATTTCCTAGAAAAACTCCTTGAATACAGAATTCATATAACTATTTACTTTACATAAGAACCTATGTATTTTATAGGAACACAAAATGTATTTCAATTAGACATATATATATATTGAGGCTTCCAATAATGATAAGGAATAACCCTCCTATCACTACCCAAGTTTCAAGCATAGTTTTCTGTACCTACACGTTAGTCATATTCAAATATATACAAAAACAAAATAAGAGTACATAATTTCAAGAAATCTAAATTCCAGCATAGTATATCATCTAATCACAAATCAATAAAATTAATTAAATGAACTACCATGTCTAGAAAGCAATGAGTATTCATGAAATTTGATACTAGATGCCTAATCAAAATGCATGAAGGAACTCAAATCCCATAAATTAAAACGACAAATAATACTCAAGATCATCATCAAACCATAAATCCAAATGTATAATATCATTCCAGTCACCAGTAACTCAAATGTCAATTACAAAATAGTTGGGAAAGAACACATGTAACTCCTTTACCTGACATCCACATAGCCTAACAAGTTGCAAAAATGTTCCCAAAAATATATTTGACTAAAAGTAAAATAAAACCACTCCTTCGATACCATTTTGTAACACCCTAATTCGAATCACTGAGTCTAGACCGAAGTACTACACGACCTTATGCATGATTTTCCATGCACAAGAGGTTTAAAACTAGAAGTTATGGTTTGAATGGTGAAGTGGGGATAATATACCCTCAATACGAATATCTATACACCATAATCATAAAAATAAAATAATAATAACCCAAAAAGGAATAGAATAAATAAATAGTAATAAATTCTATATCATATGTTATGTTAGCTATCATAGATTAATAAAATGTAATAAACCAAGGAATATAAATGTGTTAGATAAAACTACTATAATAAGAAAAGAAAAAACATAATAAAATCTACATCAATTGTCTAAAGTCCATCCAAGAATCACATCAATCAACAATCTCCACATCCTCAGCTTCCTATTGTGGGCCCCTTTACCTTCCTTTGATCGTTGATCATGAAGTTTTCAAGTGCACCAAGATACCCATGCAGGATGTGTGAAAAAACCCTATAAGACACCACCAATGAATCCTTAACATAAATGCACATGAATAATTGGTGTATTCCAAAATAATAAATCAATGCGTTATAATTTACCAACTAATCATGTGACAAGAGATCATGTGCTAACCTAGATTCCATGAACTATAGTCGTACCTTATTCGGCTTCATAATGGAAGGAAATTAATAACATAATTCATGATTAGGGGTCATCCACAAGGCCACAATATATATTTTATTATCCACACGGAAAAAAATCAACGGGTCAAGAAATAAGGTCTTCATTCATTGTCTTAGTCTCGGGTCAGGCCACAAGGCAATTGTACAACGTTTATGCCTTGGGTCTAGCACATGGTCATCATATCCCACCACTACCTTAGGTCAGTCCTGAAATCCATCATACACCTTCCCTATGTCTAATTCCATCATCTTTATCATCATATGTCATACATGCTTCCCCTATAAGGTTCAACCAATCCAAAATGGTCCACCTATCATATTTTACTATAATAAAAAACTCCACAATCCATACATTCACATACAACTAGGCATATAACATATTGGCACAAAAATAGCATATCAAGAAAGTGTTTCGATAACCATACACACACACACACACACATGTGATCATTGTCAAATATGGGTCTCATGGGATACACATGCACACAGATGAAATCAATATCAAACATGGGTCTTATGGCTATGCCTACACACACATGCGATCAACATCAAACATCAGTCACACTACTACACACAAAAACATGCAATCAATATGAAAAACGGGTCTCATAGATATGTACACACACCTGATATAAATATTAAGTAAACAATTTTACATCGATTCCCTATATGATAAAGAACTTTCTACCTCTAATATGTTGATTCCAAATATGAATTGAAACTAAGTGTAGTCACTAGAACCATGGTCACACACCAATATAATCAAGACCACATACAAAGTACCCCTAAAACTATTCCCAATTCATCACAAAAGGGATTAAAAAACAAGATTCATGAAGGATATGGAAACATAGTATTAGAATCAATTCAATTTACCCAATAAAAACCATATTCAATGGAATATCTAGAATCGGTTGAGTAGAAGTCACTATTTCTATAGATCTAATACTAATCAATGAATAATAAAGGAATCCTTTATTAAATCATGATAGTATATATAAAATTTATCCAACATTTTATAAATATCTAAACAAATATATAAGAGTGGAAAAATTCAGTCTAGGTTTGATGAATCTTACCTAATGGAAGCCAACTGATCAATCCAGACTTCAAACACCTAAGATAATAGAATGAGATGAACAAATTCGAAAGAAGGGGATCCCCTTAAGTCATCCAAGTCAAATTAAGGTCTATCCATATTTTGTGGATAAAAAAATTGGGGATGTTTGGTGAAAATATGGGGTTAACCTTAATGACCCAATCATTCGGTAACCACTAGTTCACTAGTGGTCCTCACCAACTAGATAATGATGGGCCTCTAAAAAGATGATGTTTCCAATATAGTTCAAGAAACTTTACCTAGCCTACTAGCTATCCAATTTTATCCTACTATTTGATTTGTGGGACCATTAGAAGCGTTGGTCTTCTTACACCACCATCCACAAGTTGATGATTCAATACTAGCTATCCCATGGCCAACCAGTAGCTCCAAATCTACTAGTTGATTCCCCCATATCTTCACTTTTTTTACTTCCTGGCTTATAAGGATTTAAACATTCCATAAAAACACCTTAAACGCTAAACTAAATCAACCATGATATTCGAAATTTTAAAAATTCAAGTACCTTGAATTGATTATGCACTAACCATTATGGTTTTCTATGTAATGTAACACAAATAAAATGAAAAAAACAACACACCAAACAATTAGGGTCACCTTATTACTTAGTTTCCTTACACAAGATAATTCATGGTAACTAGACTGTTAGGGTTACCCATACTAGATGATCGAGGTATAGATAAGTGATACTTTGGAAGGAATATTTCACTTAGTATTTTATGGGAATTTTAATATCACCATCTTATAAAATACTATTCCCTTTATGTATGCATGATTATAAAAATTTAATTTTTTAGAATTTTATTTCATCCACTAAATCTTTATGGCCAAACCATATTGATGTGTGTCTTTTTACACAACCCACATGTTTGTGTTACATACCCTAAATAGAATATAATTATATTCAGACATATCAAAATGAATCTTACGCATAATTTACAATAACTTTTTTTGAAAAAGAATATATTAATATGATATTGAAAATATATAAATAAGTAATCCCATAGCGACAGAAAGAAACCCACCAAGATTTCTAGAATAAGGCATATCCTCTGGGTGAGGAGGAATTTTGATACCAATTTTAACTCCCCCATGGAGATTTTACTCAAGAGCGAATTGAATTCATGATACCACTAGCACAGAATATGCACAAACTATATTAAAAAACAAATTTCAAGGATTGTAACTCAAATAACAAACCACGGTCAGGGTAGATATAAACTAAATCTTTTTTTTCATTAATAACATGTAAATAAAGTCATGATAATTTTATAAGAAGTTGTTTCTAATTAAACTATAGCATACACAAATTCAAAATATAGAAAAATTTTAACTATAAATAAATTAGGTAATAACTTTTTAAATGAATAAATATTTTAAATATTTAAACATTAGATAAAAATTTATGAACAATTCATAAACATTTTTATAATTTTATATTATTAATTATACACATTCCATAATCATGAATATTAAAATTTTATATTGTTTCCTTCATATGAACTCTTCATATTAATTATTATAAAGAATTTTTTATACTCTAAATATATGATATTTAATAAATTATAAATATTTTATAATTAAATTTCTATAATGTAAAAATTTTATATAATATAAATATCACATACATTTCATTATTTAAACCTCGATCGCATCAATCATTAAAACCATTTTTGATGTGGCCTAAATAATATATAAATAAGGCCCCAATGTTTGAACACTTTAAAGCAAGCATTATGAATAATTAAAAATTAAAAATATAAACACTTTTTTTCTTTATTTTGTATTTTATAAAATATTTATAAATTATCCATTATATTTAATAAATAAAACATTACTTTTAAACAAAATTGATGCCATAAAATATTGAAATGGTATTTAATATTAAATTTTATTATTTGGGTATAATTATTAATAAATACAAAAATAAAATCAATTAATTAATTATAAAAATTTTATAAAAAACAAATCCACACAATACCTTTAAATTATAATTTATAAATTACTACCTATCATTTATAAAAAATTATATTTTTTTAGAAAAAGAACTAACTATAAAAATTATTATACCACTTGAAATTATTTGGGCACTCAATTTAGTGTTGTGGTGTGAGGGGATTATGTGGGTTAAAACTTGTAAGAATAGTGTGGGGTAGTGTTATAGGAAGATATATTGTCCATTACAAAATGATGGAAGTGTTCATGTAGTGGGGAAACTATACGTGAGTTCATATAGAGGCCCTTAATGCATTGAGGGTGATAAATGGATTCCCTACCAAGGAGACATATGATTTTGGGATCACCTAGAGTGGAAATTGTAAATTATTTATGTGGTGTGATGCATGTCGTGTTATACATAACATTATTTTACAATGTAATGTCAATACCACTCCACACATTCTGTTTACATTTCAACATAATTTTAAGAATAGGAAAAATGATGATTTATTTTCTGAGGCACACTATACAGGATACTCCATCTATATGACATATATTTTACCTTTCACTTTATCTTATGTTAACTATTTAACTTAATGTAGAGTCCCAACACAAGATTTGATATTATATAAATGTATCTTTTGGGATTCTCTTAATATTATGTTGAAACAAAATCTTATCTTAAATATATGTATTGAGATTATGTTAGTACTTTAACATAATGCATTTTAATAGTTTTCATTACAAAAAATGATTTTAAAGAATTTAAATACATATTTCTTTTAAACCACTATTATATTTGTTAGGGTTTCATTAACACTTAAACAAGATAGCATAAGTGATTCAAAAACTACTAACATAAGTCACCATTCTTTAGATAATTACAATTATAACTATAAATCAAAAACATATAGAGTACCTTATATTGTAGTTCTATCTCAAAACCTATATATGAACCTTATAATGGGTTTGATGATGGTCACTATATTTGTGAATGAAATATTCACACCTTTGTAGATGTCTATGGGTTTCACTTGATTCATTCATCCTATGAATGGGAATAACCAACCTCTATGATGTGCTAGTGTAAGAACCCAGATCTTCTTTTTAGGTATGGGTTTTTCTTTTATGTTGTTTTTGATGAAAATAGGATAATATTTAAACTTAAAGAGTACACTCTGTATACTTTGTAGTACACATTGTGTACCCGGTTATCACGGGTGCCTATGTACTGGTCGTGTAATGGATGAGTACATGGTTGTGTGTGGTGATATGAAGACCACCTAAAGTGGAGTCTGGCTAAGACAAGTACAAGACATGAACTTTTAAAGAACACACCATCTAATTTTCTTTTTAATTGTTATATCGGACTGGGGTCACGTCTAATTGGTAGAAACCCCTCCTTATAAGCATGTATCATCTTGGAGTGACTAAGGCCAAAAAATATTCTTCGAGCCCCTGACCAATCGTCTGTTCTTCAAATCAAACTCTTTAGGTTGCGTTAGAATCACAACGGTGGTTTCTTCATTCTTCTAGAGCCTCATCTCTTGATTTCTTCTCTCTCATCAGATATCTTCTATTGAGATTTTTTAATGTTTTTGTAGAAGTACTGCATTCTAGGTTGATTCAAGGGTCGATTCCAGAGTATATAGATCATACAATAACGAGGTAGGTGGTTGGTGCCTTTATGTATTTATTCTTTGAGAATTATGTGAAAAAGTTCCAATACCCTAGAATGGGGTATTTCGTGTTTAGGGATTTTAGCCCTGTTAATGCCTTATATGCCTTGTGTGCCTGAGTAGATGTTGTTTGATTGTGAATAGGGTAATTTTCCATGTTATGGATGTGTTTCCCATGCTTGTTTTGATATTGACCATTTGGTCTAGCCTTTCCTATTAGGATGCTTGCTTTCCATGCCTAGTATTGTTAGGATGGAGTGATTTTTATCTGCTGTCGTCATATGATTTGTAGCTGTTATCCAAGAAGTACTTTTAGGTTTACTTTGGCTACTGAACATTGTTTGTGCGTGATTATTTACACAGGGATATGGGAACCTGGTGTAGTGAGACCATAGCGGGAATTGACATTGAGAGCTTCCCCAAAGTGTCTGTTATATTTATCACGCTGAGAGACCATATGGAGGATTGACGTTGAGTGCTTCCTCCGAGTGTCTATAGTTACAGTTACAAGATCATAGGAGGAATTGACATTGAGTTCTTCCTCATAGTGTCTGTAGTTTATCGTTAAAAGACTATAGGTGGGATTGCTGGTGAGTGCTTCCTCAGTGAGTATTTTTTTTCATGAGACCAAAGGGGTTAGACCGTGTGAGCTACCCAAGAGGTTGTTATATTCTTGTATAAGTTGAACCATAGGGGTTAGGCTATGAGAACTTACCAAGAGGGTTACTTGAGATTGTTTTGTTAAACCAGAGGTGATAGGCTGTGAGTACTTCCTAGAGGGTTACTTATTTTGATTAGTTGCATAATTGTTATATGAAAATGAATGCAATTGAAACTGTAGGATTGTTTACGTTTGAGTACTTCCTTGCTTACTGCTCTATTTTTTTATTGCCTGCCATACTTATTCATGGACTGTTAGGCACTTATCTTTGGGTGTTTTTCTACTGGGTTTGTCGTACACCCTATTTGGGTCATTCTTTTTGGCCCAAACAGATTATATTTCTATAGGTATAGATAAGAGAAAGTTCCCTTCTACATGAGGTTTTTTTACTATTGTGGAGTTCGAGAGAAGGGGACCAAGCTCAGAGTTGAGATGCTATTGGAGTTTATTTGTTTTCATTGTACTTTGGTTTAGTATTTTATTCCAGCATCTTGAATTTTTTGGCTCATTTCCTAGACATATGTATCATGCATCATTTATATATGTGTTCAAGTTGTTTATTTCTTTAAGGCTTTTGTTTTTTACTTACTTCATATTATTATGGCTTCGGCTATTGTTATCTATTTATTTATACTGCATTTCTCTTCCAATGATGGAATAGTTTCTCCACTATCACACCTATGGCCCTCATTGTAATCCAGCAGCCTCTGGAGTTTGGGGAAATGCACTTGAGTCCATGAGACCAACTGGTTATGGGGCAACTCTGGGAGGCACCCAGAACCGGGATATTACAAAGTGGTATCAAAGGGATTATTTTCTTCTTGACTTACTGTTCGTAGCCTATAGTCAGGGATAGGATGGGATATGTAGTTGGTAATAAGTTGTTCCTGGGAGAAGCTAACCCATGTATAGGTAAAAGCTAATTTACCTCAATTATTGAAACTTTTCTGGTTTAGCAATTAATACAGTTGATTTGATTTCACCATTGGGTGGTTCACATGTTTTGTGTTGTTATTTTTGATGTTATTGAGGTTCTATTTCTGTTGCAACGTGATCATATGAGGGTATTCCATCTCATTCATCATATAGGGACTTTCTAGATATCACATGGAAAACATTATTTCCATGCCATTTGGGGTGCATTACTGATTGCATGTTGTTGTGATAGATTTTGTGCTAGATATGTATGCTCTGGTTATGTATGCCCTGGTAGAATACCTTCTATTTTGTAGGGTATTGGATTGTTTAAGGTTTCATTTGAATGAATGCCAAAAATTGGTTCATGAGGTGTTATGGGCCCTCTTGGATCAGAATTTAGTGGACCATTTCATTATTATTCCTTGTTTATGACATGTATAACAAGACAAGATTTGATTCGCGGGGAGTATTGGACCTCACAGATCGGAATTTGGCACTTTAATGTTTGTTTCAGTGTTTCAATGGGTTCCAGAGTAGTTTATAAGAGTTACTGTCTGAAAAAACCTATAATACATGGCATGTAATTATAAATACATGCCATGTATCCTTATATTTGGGAAGGAACTATTTTTCTTAAGTACACACCATGTACTATATGTACACGTCGTGTAGTCTCTAATTGTGTTACTGCATATGTGGGATGAGACACTGGGTTGAGAAATCTTTGGTGGAACACGCCATGTACCGTACGTACATGTCGTGTGTATAGACCATGTTTCCATCCGTGTGACCAACAACACGGGTGGATTATAAGTAGTTAGTACATGTCGTGTCTGGCACAAAAATGTCATGTAGAGTAAGTCGTATAACTGGCTGTGTGACTAATGACATAGGTCGGTGAAGTTATTTCTAGTACACGTCGTGTCTTACACAAACATTTCATATAGTCTTGCTCTATAATAACCATGTGGGTTATTTATGTATAAGAACTCAGGTAGGGGAAAAATATTCAAGTACACACTGTGTCTATAAAGGACACGTTGTGTGTATCGATTATTACATGACCTGGGATGGAAAATCTACACATCCAAATGACTTCTTAAGGTAACATGTCATATAGGACTTGTACACGCCGTGTATCCACCTTTTAGAAATCTTGACTGCTTTCTTTATCCAGTTCCTTTCTTGAACTTCTAAGTTTCAGTCCTTGATAATTTTGAGCTAAAGTGTGCGCTTGACCTTGTAAAGTCATGACACCTAGACTTCCTTCAGTTGTACACCATATACAATGCTATGATCAAAAACTAGACATGGCTGATCAGGGACTACCAGTAGATCCTCCTATCGTGACAGTCTTATCCCCAGCTATTTTTCAAGACACAGGTGCCGATGCACAGTTTTGATAGGGATTTATGAGTTTTATACTGACCTTCTAGGGAGCACCACATAGAACCCTATCTATGGTATAGTTGATACGGGTCTTTCAGCAGCATCCTCCCACTTTATCAAGGGATAGAGGACCTTAGGTTATAGAGTTAGGGTTAGAATCATTGCTATCGATCTTCAATCATCAGATAGGCATTTGGAGAGGAGGGTGAAGCTCTTTAATTATATGCTTTAGGATTCTGCCAAAAGATGTTTGGATGTGATATCATAGGAGAGATGCCAACATGTTATGTCTTGGGATGTGTTTCAGAGTGCCTTCTATGATTAATTATACTCGGAGACATTGATGGCCAATTGAGCCTGAGAGATCATGATTCTGGAGTAGGGTACTCTTTCGGTTATGGAGTATTCTTCTCGCTTCACAGAGGTGCAGTGCTTCACACCCATTTGAATGGCGGGGAGTTATTCCTGGCATGGAAGTTTGAGGATGGTCTCAGGAACAACATTTGATCTCAGGTGAACATCTTCAAGTAGACTTTCATCACCTATATAGTCAACCAGATGCTTATCAAGGAGTGAAATCTAAGGGATTCTAGAGCTATGAGCCAGAACAGCTCGTCATCTGGAGTTGGTACCCCCTCATACTGACAGCAAGAAGATTTGTAGGGAGTTTATGCATGGGGATCCAAGGAAGTGGGATACTTATTTTGGTAGCCAGGTGGTGTGATACCTGTTTTGGAAGATTGGTCATACAAGGCCACATTGCTCAAGAGACCCAGTGGAGTGCCAATATTGATGAAAGATGGGTAATCTTCAGTGTTTCTGTCAGTTCTTCTCCCAAGAAACTGGTGATAGGAGTTCTACTATGACTCCACGTTTAGGAGCAGCACCACCAGTTTCTTATTAGTATGGAAACTGGAGTTCTTCCAGCCGTTCAGGACGAGGAGAGGGTTGCGAATGTGGTATCCAGTTGGATGGTTTTCATATACAATAGGGTGGATCAGATTAGGTTGGTCAGGTAGGGTCGATGGGCCGCGATACATGTCAGACTTTTGCAGTGGAGTAGACCTAGTAGAAGAAGGATCCTAGACCATATATAGTTTGAGTTACAATCCTAGTAGCTTCAGTTTTAGCTTTTTCACTTTTTGATATAGGGGCTTCCCATAGTTTCATATCTCTTGCTATTATGTAGATCCCTAGGCTCTGCATCTTTTCTTCTATTGATGTTTTGACACTGGACACTTCGTTGGGGACAAGAACAGCTAGTGTACTTCAGTGCAAGGAGTTCCCTCCGGAGGTTGGAGGGTGTCACTTCTTGTGGTACCTTTATGTCTTATAAATGATGGGCTATGATGTTATTATTAGGATGTAATAGTTAGTTCCCTTCCAAGATGTTGTTGACTATTATCTTCATAGAGTGAGTTTCACATCGCCAGAGGGCGGCTTGTTTTTACACAAGGGGGAATGGGATGTCCAGGCGATCAGAGCGGGACAAGAGCATCATGGGTTGAGAGGAGTTACAACCCATATTTCTAGTCTATATCTAGATGACCCGGGGACTTCACAGTTGGACTTTCCTCCAGTGGTTGATCATTTCAGGGATGTCCTTCCAGGGGACTTTTCAGGTTTTCCTTCGAAGTGAGAGGTAGACATTTCTATTGACCTTGTTCCTAGACTATTACTGGTGCCCATTCATCCTTATAATATGGCTACACTAGAGTTACAGGAGCTCAAGAAGCAGTTAGAGAAGTTGAAGGCGAAGGGTTTCATGTAACCCAGTACTTCTCCTTGGGGTTCACCTGTCCTTTTTGCGAAGAAGGCGGACAGTACCCTCAGACTTTGGGTGGATTATCATAATGTTACCAATTGATAGTCAAGAAATGATATCCCTTGTCGATGATTGATGATATCATTGATCAACTTCATGGAGACTAGGTGTTCTTGAAGATTGACTTGAGATCCCGTGTTAGACCATCAGATTTACCTCTTATAGCCTTTTGTATCAGGTATGGTCTATACGAGTATACGATTATGCTGTTTCGCCTCACAAACATGCATGCAGCCTTTATAGAACTGATGAACCGACTCTTTCATCTATACTATGATTCATTCATGGTAGTCTTCATGGAATATATCTTAATTCACTCTCACACTCAACATGACCATACTACCCATATTGAGATCATTTTGAGAACACTGAGAAAGCACCAGTTATACGTTGAGCTCTCAAAATTCCAAATTTGGATGGACCAGATTCAATTCTTGGATCTTGTTATCTTAGATATTGGAGTACCAGTAGACCCAGATAAAGTGAAATCCATAGTTTCCTAGGAGAATACGAAGAACATATTTGAGGTATGAAGTTTTATAGGGATTTTTGGATATGACATATGTTTCATACAAACTTTTCATGCTTAGCAGCGCCAGTAATGGGTCTGGCTAAGATGGGTGTAAAGTACTTGTGTTCATATTCTTGTGAGTTAGCCTTTCAAGAGATGAAAGAGAGGATGACTTCCACACTGATACTAGTTTAGCCAGATCCGAGAAAGAGATATACTATATACTGTGATGCATTAGGTATCGTGCTTGGAGTTATGCTTATACAGGGGGAGGATTCATTTTTTACGAGTCTCGGCAGTTGAGGACACATGAGAGGAATTACCCAACACACTATCTTGAGTTGGCTATAGTTTTTCATGATTTAAATTGTTGGAGACGTTATCTTTTGGGAGATCATTTTTTGGTTTTCACTAACCAAAAAAGTCTCAAGTATATATTCCCATCACATGATCGGAATTTGATACAGCGAAGGTGGGTTGAGTGCCTTCAGTCCTTTGATTTTTTAGCTTTCCTACACCCCTGGGAAGGGAAACATAGTGGCTGATGCGTTGAGCAGGAGGACTTAGATAAAGGTAGTTTAGGAAGCCAGCAGTGAGTGGCAGCTTATGGATTTGTTCTCTGATATGCATTTGGAGGTTCACGACAGACAGGGGAAGACATTCCTTTCTTCTGTAGTTGTTACCACTACACTACTTGATTGATTGTGAATGAGGAATCTACCATATTCTAAAGGCCTAGTCCTATAGGAAAGTGTATCAGGAGAGGACCCTATTCCTAGATGGGCTATAGGTGAGGATGAGATATTTTGTTTTCATGGGTGTGTATGGGTGTCATTAGACATACAGGAGGAGCAGATGCAGGACTTTCATTCCTCAGTTTGGAAAGTTCATCCTGGTGTCGCCAAGATGTATCATGATCTACACTATCAGTATTGGTGTACAAGTATGAAGAGATATGTTTCTGATTTTGTGATGAGGTGTTCCACCCATCAGTGGATGAAGGCAGAGAATCAGCGGCCAGCAGGACTTTTGCAGCAGTTACCCATTCCCGAGTGGAAGTGGAATGATGTCGCGATGGATTTTGTGACAGGTTTTATAAAGTTTCCTTGAGGGAATGGTGTATTATGGGTTTTCATTGATAGACTCATGAAGGATTCTCACTTCTTCCCAATCAAGGAGACCATCAGTATTGATGAGCTGGGAAGGTTGTACATCAGAGAGATTGTACGATTAGATGGAGTTCTTCACTTCATTGTTTCAGACAGGGGTGCATGTTTTACCTCTCGAGTCTTGTAGGGATTACAGAGGTCTTTTGGTACATACGTACTTCTGATTATAGTTTACCACCCCCAGCCAGATGGCCAATCTGAGCATACGATTCAGGTATTGGAGGACATGCTTCGAGCATGCGTCCTTGATTTTGGGGGTTCTTGGGAGAATCACATACATCTTGTGTAGTTTTCTTACAGTAATAGTTTTCAAGAAACTATTCAGATGGAACCTTATGATTCTTTGTATGGTAGTCCATGTTGATCACCCTTATGTTGGCTCAAGGGAGGAGAGGTAGCTATGTTGGGACAGTGTCTTGTTCAGGAGACCACAGAGCAAGTGGAGTTGATTCAAAAAAAGATGGCTACTGCACAGTCATGACAGGAAGTCCTATGATGATCAACAGAGATGAATTTTGGAGTTTGAGGTCAGATATCAGGTTTTTCATTGTTTCACACTGAGGTTGGGACACAGGAGGATTATGAGACAGGAGAATATTTCACTGAGATACGTCGGGTTGTCTAAGGTTTTTGAGTGTAACATCCCATGTAAATAAAGAATATGAAATTTTTTCATATTTATTAATATTTTTGAATTAAATGTTAATTCTACTATAAAGGGGACACTATGTTCGCTGGCATACCTGATACACAACAATGAGTTTCTTTGAAATCTTACATTGCACACTAATAATATAATATTATTATTTTAAATGGTAGTTAACGCCTAATCGTTGTATTAGCAGTAATGAATAGAACTAACTATAATATGATTATACATGTATTTTGAATATTTTAACATTTATTCAATAATATTTAGAGGCTTAAAATGAGTAAATACTTTGATTTTAAGCTTAAATACTCTAATAATCACTAAAAGGTCGATTTACCGCCTTTTAATAGAAAACCCTCTTTAAATCTAGTTTTTGTCACTTTTATATGTTCTATTTGACAAAACAAAATTCTTCTTTAGAATCATATCACCAAAATATTCTTTGGATGAAATTTTGTTATTTTTCTAATAAAGTTCATTTTTTAATGAATAGTGGAAAATATTTTATTTTAATTCAAAAGTTCCTATTAATATAATTTATTTATATGGTTATATTATATTTTTAATTGGTTTTAAAGTATAATTATAATATATATTTACCAATTAATCTAATTTTGGTCATTGTATGTAATTTCATTTTGAAATTGTACATAAAAAAGGGTCAATCTTTTGATAGTTATTATTTCTTAAAAACGTGTTATTTGTTTTAACAGCGGGAATTAATTTTAAATTAATTTATGCCACTTCTGTGTTTTGAATTTGGAAAAACGGATTTCATATTTCGAATTAGTAGGTCCAAATTGTGTAAATAGGTAACTTTTATTGTTAGACATTTTAAATATTTACTTCAGTAAATATTTTATTTACCATGATTAAAAGGTAAAAATAATAAATAATGGAAAAATATAATATTATAATAATCATAAATTATGCTAACATGTGTTCTAATCCTATTTTATGATACATATACGACCATGAGCATACCTGGGTCTAATTTGGGACCCCATGGAGCCACATGGGAGTTATAATGACATTTTATATTAATTAATTTAATGTAAAGACAAAAATGACATAAACAAATATCTTTTAGTAAATAAATTTTTTCATAGGGTTATATAAGTTATCATATCAACTATAAATATTATTTGGAAATATAAAACTATTTCCTACATCATGGTATTTTTTTATAATTTTTGGACATCATATAACTTAAATGATTTATGACACAATAAAGATGCAATATTTACCTCATTAAACAATTATTTAAATAAATAAGATTATAATTATTAAAATAATATCCAAAACCTGTCCAATTGTTATTGGGTTATTTTATTTCGATAATGATTCATCTTAACTTTGATATAAATAAATATTTGACCTTTTTAAACCGAATATGAGGTTATAATAAAATAATTGTTTCAAACTTTCCTAAATAGCCCCTCCCTCCCTTATAAAAAGCCCTCACTTCTAACCAATTACTCAAACATATCAAGCCTTTTGGTTCACCCAAAATCTGCTCAATTAAGCTCCCAAGATCCATATATTCATCCTGGAAGCCTTACCTTATGCAGAAATGACTTCAAGAAACACTTTTGGTTCAATCCAAAGGAAGTTACCCTATTTAAAGGTAACATCTTCTCTTAAGTTATTTTGATTTATTTTACTTCTCCAACACCCTAAACTCTTTTTATTCCTTTATTTTATAATATAACTAGTATCCTAAATATACTAGGATGTTTTCATAAGAAGGATTCAAACTAAACTTACACACACCTTCATCTAATGGGTGAAGAACATATTGTTTTTGTGAATGGAAAACAAATGCATCATGAAGCGATGATTGTTCAATTATCTCCTACCGCTTCATATGGTGTCCACTAAGATGGAACTGTATTTATATATGTTATATATTATGTTTTTTTTTCTTTATGCTTCTGTAATTTTATTTACAAACATACCATTATGCCTTCCAATATTTTTAAACACAATAATTTCATTTGAGGAAGTGCGGACTACCGTCCCCTCAAGGTGATATGACTCGTTCTTGACATACATGGAACATATAAATATGGAGTTAATGAAATTATGTAACATATATATCATATTATATTATACAGGAATTATAATATACCTAAATATCAGTAAGTGTTCATTCCATTAAATATTAAATAGAAATGAAAGTAGCATTCATACGGCTTAACGTCTCCATGAACGGTGCATTTCATTTCTTATCTCCAAATGTTATGTACTAATATAAATACATTTATATACTGTATATATATGATATATATGATCTCTAAATAATTAATATGATTCTGTAGATAATTGAGTTTTGATCACAAGGATAAATTGTAATTATAACAATTTCATTTTTAACTCAAATTCCAAACATCGACAAAATGGCTGATTTGAACTCAAATAATTAACTAAATGTTATTGTAAGGTAATAAGTGATATAAAAGTAATAATAAACATTAAAAATGTTCTTAATAAATTTGAACTTTACTTAAGTTTATTATTCATGAAGAACAAGGAACATACAAGTCAATTTGGACACGAGGTAAGTGATTTCTTATCTAACTTTTAATTCCATGAGATTTCCATTGTTCAGAACTTATTTATTGCATGTGATGTATTGTGTACTTCCATTTGGTATATATTATCATGATTATATTTATATTCATGGTATTATGTGATTCATTTTGTGGTTAATAACTTTTTCTCATACGACTCGATTGGTTTAAACGTGGTAAGGTTTTTTTATCTCACTTTTTATTCCCGTGAGATTCATGTTATATTAGCCACTATTTCCTTTTGTGTGGTTGATGTACTGAATATTATTGTATTATTTTGGAAATATACTCTAATTTATGGGTATTTACATATTCATTGTGTGATATTTCTTTCATGGGGTGTTTGTTTCCTAAGTTACCAAATCGGTAAGGGAACCTTTCACCCTTCTCTTTTTAAAAGACTTCTTTTAGTTATGTCTTTTAATTTACATCTTGTTTTTTTGGGTTTTGTTCTTCTATATACTTATTGATGTAAATTTTATGTCCAAGTGATGAGATATAATTTTCTCTCTCATCAACTTATTTTCTGAATTTTAAAGTGACGTTGTTAGGCTGTTGAATTTTTTTAAGAAAACTTCTTAACCAAATTCCAATTTTTGGGTTAAACATCTACTTCTTGATTATGTCGTTCTATAAATATGTGTGAATAACATATGATTGTTTTACACTTAATATCCACTTATATTGGGTGTATTTATATTTTTCACACATAATCATTTAATTGATTTATCCTTAATCTAATGATACCATCTTTATAAGAGATTTCGTCTCAATTTACATCTCTATTGAGACTTCATTGTTGATATGCACCAATTCACTCTTATATGGTGTATATAATGTCCTTTGGTATATTATATCATGAAAACCTTTATTATCATGATACAATTAAGTTATTATTAAATTTTATTCCTCAATTATTTGTATTCTAGGGTCTCTTATTTTGTTAAAAACTCTTTAACTAAAATATTGTTTTAAATGTTTTAAATGTTTATTCTTTTAATTCTTTCATATTCATTTCCATGTTTTAAAAATGGTTTTAAGTATTTATTCATATGTACATGAATGTTTTGAAATTTAAATTTCTTTCAAAAGCTTCAAAGTGGTATGGGACACTTTGATTCAAAAATATCTCTATTTAATATTTTAAATGGATTTGAACATGATTTGATAAAATATTTGATTTTGTCAATATTTTGAAATGATATATTGTGATTGCAATGTGGAAATGTTATCATTCCATTATGTTTGTTTTAGGGGTTGTGAATATGTTATGGATATTGGGAATTTTTTTTACGTATATGGGTGGTTCCGTGATAAACCTAGGGTGGGTGAGTCCGAGATAGCTCTCCAATGCATTGGGTAACATGACAGAGGTAAACGTTAACGTTTCTCCTAAGAGATTTAGGAAATATATTGTGATGGGTATTCCAAATGTGACTCCCTCAATAGATGTGATAGCTACAATGTAAGTATGTTATTCATTTAGTAAGTTATCTTAATGATTTATGATTTCTATGTGTTGTTCATAAATCTTATGATTTCATGAGGTATATTATGATTGAAAAGTATGGTTTCATTGTTTTGTATTTATTGATGGGCTAATGTATTCATTCCTTATTTTATATCCCTTACTAAGCTTTTTATGCTCATCCCATGTTTTTGAAATTTTTTTCCACAGGACATAAATATGAATAAGGGTTAAGGATGGGATCAAGGATTAGTCATGCTGTCTAAAACATGAAACTAGACATGACTCTATTTTTCAAGAGCTTTTTTTATGAAAAAAATGGATACTGAGTTCTATTGCCTACATGTAATATTCATATTTTTATGTAAATTTTATGACCTAATTCTATAAAACAGTAAACCAGAAAAGATACTCAATGTGAATTGTCCATTTAATTCAATATTATGTAATTTTTAAGTTCAGGTCCTTATAGTTGGTATGATAGGTCGGTTTACATAACTTTAGGGATTATGAGTTTTCGTTAAACACATGGTTAGTCCCTATTTCTATTATTTTAGTTAAATCATTATTTTAAAACTTTTTTCATATCAAGAAAAATATGTTACAAATGGAAGGAGGAAGATCTCAAATGACATTCTTATCTCTTCCTGATGATTTTCTTGCAATAATAATTGTAAAGTCATGTTCGGATGATTGTGAAATTTTTTCTAACATACAACTCACTTTGAGGGTAATTGTTTGAGATATAAAACACCTCCACTATACCCCAATATTATCTTTGATCCTGGGTTGTATTTAATCAAATCCTATTTTCACAATATTCTCATATTTTTTCAAGAAAGATAATATTTTTGATGGAATTTTCAAAAAATTTAAATTATCACAAGATTTTGAAGCATATTATGATTTTAAAAAAGGTTCTGAAGAAGGATACCCTTGAGCAACCTATTTATATTTGCTTTTAAAATATTTTCTCTCATCACATACCTGTGGTATTTTAAAAGGACCATTAATAGAAAGTTTCAACTCAAATTCAGTCCGACTATTTTACAGAAATCATGTTTTATCTGATGTTTTGAAATTATATGAAATACTTGATTATTTTCCAAAAAAAATTCTGTGAACACCCATATTACCCATTTTGTACAAGGTGTATTTGGATGAAGGAATAAAATGATTTTGAAGTATCTCTAAATCATTGTTGCATTGTATGGACCTTCTACCTATGTGAACAAAACAACAATGAAACCAACTAGACACCATGATCAAGGTATGATGTTCTTTACTCTGGGGTCCATTTTATTTTATCATATGGTGGTGAAATTAAAAAAATAACAATATATATAATACATCAAGAATTAATATGTGGAGATCATAATTATTTGGGATGAAAATTAGAGGTATAATGAAAACCATTGAGGTTAAAACAAGTTAGGGTTATTTTTGAGTTTTATAAAAAGGACAACCCGTAGGATGGGTGACAACCTGTCACGTTCAGCAAGGCCGCAGGAATCGAACCCACAACCGAAGGGTGATAAGGGTGCATCACCTACCACTGGCCCATGTGAAGTCCCTGGTTAGTATGACTTATTCATTTAAGTTAAATGGATTTATGGATCAAGAATAAGTTGATTTTGGAAAGTTATGTTTTATCAAATGGATATCCTTAGTATGGGAAAATTATTTCATGATTAAGTGATAAAGGTTATTTTGGAATATGTTCTCTCTTTTGGGGAACAATATCTACCTAAAAATAGAATACTATGGGATTAAAATTGTGGAGTAATGGTTGAAATATTATTTTTGGAAGAATTTATGTATTATTTTGAAAATATGGATATTTGGGTTATCTATGGAAATGACTAACCTATCATAGATAATATGTGATTAGGTTAATTACACTTCAGTATGAGACTTTAAGAGTAGTCGATTCTATTTGGAGATAAATGTTAAAATTTTCTATGGAAGATTATGGGATTAAATCCTTCTAAGTTTTGGGTTTTAATATTAGTTTGTATTATTTTGAATAATTTTATGGACAATTATGTATTGAATTTACTTTCTTGAACTTTGGGTACTTTTTTTGAATTTTAGAGATTAAGAGTATTATTTTTTTGTAAAGGATTATCCTTTTGGGGGATTATATGATCTCATACTAACCATTTTGGTTTTAGTTGATGTCTAAAGACTAGGGAAATTTATAATTCTTCTTTTTTGGTATTTTTGATTCTCTGGAATATGATTCTTGTGCTTTTGATGTGACCAAGTCTTTTTGAATGCTCATTGTTTAGAGAAAAGATAATTTTTTGGTAGAAACTTATTAAAGGATGAAACTCTACTTGAAGGGAAGCATTTTTCATTATATTCTTATTATATGTAGTAAATGAATTCTTCAAAATTATGAAAAAAACATAAAACAAAAACGTTGTTGGTTTAGGTTTCCTACTGGGCAATCAAATATCATTTAACACATCATAAGTTTGTGATTTTATGTTGGTTAATTTTCTCTTAATCTTGTTCTCTATCACTCTCTATCTGAACTTTACCATTTGTTCTCTCTTCCATGTCCATGTTTTCCTACATGGAATACGAGTTTGGGTTATCTCGGGTGACCTTTTTACTTCTATTTCATTCTTTTAAAGTGATATTTTTATTGACTCTTTTTATGATGTGGGATTTTCAATGATGTTTCCGAGCCCAATTTTAAAATTTTGAGGACGCAATTCCCAAAAGGGGGGAAGGATGTAACATCCCTGGTAAATAAAGAACATGAAATTTTTCCATATTTATTAATATTTGTGAATTAAATATTAATTCTACTTTAAAGGGAATGCTATGTTCGACAATGTTCCTAATACTCAACAGTGGGTTTCTTTGAAATCTTACGTTTCACACAAATAATATAATATTATTATTTTAAATGGTAGTTAATGTCTAGCAGTTGTATTGGAAGGAATAAATAGAACTAACTATAATATGATTATACATGTTTTTTTAATATTTTAAAATTTTTCCAATAAAGGTTAGAGGCTTAAAATAAGTAATGAATTTGATTTTAAGCTTAAATACTCTAATATTCACTAAAAGATCGATTTACCGACTTTTAATGGCGAACCCTCCTTAAATATAGTTTTTGTCACTTTTATATGTTCTATTTGAAAAAATAAACTTTTTATTTAGAATCGGGACACCAAAATTTACTTTGGATGAAATTTGGGTATTTTTCTAATAAAGTTCATTTTTAATGAATAGTGAAAAATATTGTATTTTAATTCAAAAGTTCCTATTCATCTAATTTATTTATATGGTTATATTATCTTTTTAATTGGTTTTAAAGATTAATTAGAATATATTTTTATCATTTAGTCTAATGTTGGTCATTGGATGTAATTTCATTTTGAAATTGGTCATAAACAAGTGTCAACCTTTTGATAGTTATTATTTCTTAAAAAAAAAGATATTTGTTTAAACAGCCAGAATTAATTTTAAATTAATTTCTGCCACTTCTGTGTATTGAATTTAGAAAAATGGATTCCATATTTGGAATCAGTATGTCCAAATTGTTTAAATATGTAACTTTTATTTTTATACATTTTAAATATTTACTTCAGTAAATATTTTATTTACCATGATTAAAAGGTTAAAATAATAAATAAGGTTAAAGTATAATATTATAATAATATTAAATTACCCTAACATGGGTCCTAATCCTATTGGCTGATACATATCTGACCATGGTCATCTTTGGGTCGAATTTGGTACCCCATGGAGCCACATGGGAGTAATAATGACATTTTATATTAATTAATTTAATGTAAAGACAAAAATGACATAAACAAATATCTTTCAGTAAATAAATTTTTACATAGAGTTATATAAGTTATCTTTTTGACCATAAATATTCTTTGAAAATATAAAAATATTTCCTACATCATCATTTTTTTTTATAATTTTTTGACATCAAATAAGTTAAATTATTTATGACATAATAATGATGCAATATTTACCTCATTATTAAATGATTTAAATAATTAAGATTATAAATAATAAAAAAATATCCGAAACCTGTCCAATTATTGTTGGATTATTTTATTTCTACCTTGAGTCATCTTAAATTTGATATTTAAGAATATTTGACCTTTTGAAACCGAATATGAGGTTATAATAAAATAATTGTTTCAAACATTCCTAAAGAGCCCCTCCTCTCCCTTGTAAAATGCCCTCACTTCTAACCAATTCCCCACACCTCTCAAGCCTTTTGGTTCGTCAAACCTCTAATAAATTAAGATAACAAGATCCCTATATTCATTCTAGAATCCTTACCATACGAATAAAAAACTTCAAGAAACTCTTTTGGTTCAATCCAAAGGGAGTTGCCTGATTTAAAGGTAACGTCTTCTCTTAAGTTCTTTTGTTTTATTTTACTTCTCTAACCCCCTAAACTCTTTTTATTCCTTTATTTTATAACATAATTAGTATCCTAAATATACTAAGATTTTTTATAAGAAGTATTCTAACTAAACTTACACACACCTCCATCTAATGGGTGAAGAACATACTGTTTCTATGAATGGAAAACTAACACCTCACGAAGCGATGATTGTTCAATTATCTCCTTCTGCCTCTTATGGTGGCCAATAAGATGAAAGTGTATTTATATATGATATATATTATTTTTTTTCTTTATTATTCTATAATTTTATTTACAAATATACCTTTATGACTTCAAATATGTGGAAACACAATAATTTCATTTGAGGAAAAGCGGACTACCGCCCCCTCAAGGTGATATGACTCGTTCTTGACATACATGGAATGTATAAATATAGAGTTAATGAAATTATGTAACATATATATCATATGATATTATAATATAATTATAATATACATACGTATCATTAATTTTTCATTCCATTAAATATTAAATAGAAATGAAAGTAGCGTTCGTGCGTACGTACGGCTTACCGTCTCCATGAACGGTGCATTTCATTTCTTATCTCCAAATGTTATGTACTAATATAAATAAATGTAAATAATATATATATATGATATATATGATCTCTAAATCATTAATATTATTCTGGAGATAATGTAATTTTGACCACATGGACAAATTGTAATTATAACAATTTCATTTTTAACTCAAATCCCGAACATCGACAAAATGTCTGATATGAACTCAAATAATTAACTAACTGTTATTGCAGGGTAATAAGTGATATAAAAGTAATAATAAACATTAAAAAGGTTATTAATCAAGTAGAAATTAACTTAATTTTATTATTCCGGAAGAATAAGGAACATACGAGTCAAGTTAGACACGAGGTATGTGATTTCTTATCTCACTTTTAATTCCATGATATTTCCATTGTTCACCACTTATTTATTTAATGTGGTGTATTTTGTAATGAAATTTGGTATATATTATCATTATTATATTTATATTCATGGTATTATGTGATTAATTTTGTGGTTATTAACTTTTTCTCATACGACTCGATTGATTACAACGTGGTAAGAGTTTTTCATCTCACTTTTTATTCCCGTGAGATTCACGCTATATTAGCCACTATTTCCTTTTGTGTGGTGGATGTACTACCCATTATTGCATTATTTTTTTAATATAATTTAATTAATGGGTATTTACATATTCATTGTGTGATATTTCATTCATGGGGTGTTTGTTTCGTAGGTTACCAAATCGGTATGGGAACCTTTCACCCTCCTCTTTTTAAAAGACTTCTTTTTGTTATGTCTTTTAATATACATATATTATGTTGGAATATGTTCTTCTATATCCTTATTGATGTAAATTTTATTTCCAAGTGATGATATATCCTTTCCTCTCTCATCAACTTATTTTTTGAATATTAAATTGACGTCGTTAGGCTGTCGAATTTCTATAAGAAATCTTCTTAACCCAATTTCAATTTTTGTGTTAAACATCTACTTCTTGATTATGTAGTGAAATGAATATGTGTGAATAAACTCTGATTGTTATACAATTAATATACACATATATTGGATGTATTTATATTTTTCGCACATTATTATGTAATTGATTTATCCTTAATCTAAGGATACCATCTTTATAAGGGATTTCGTCTCAATTTACATTTCTATTGAAAATTCATTGTTGATATGCACCAATTCACTATTATATGGTGTATATATTGTCCTTTGGAATGTTATATCATGAATAACTTTATTCTCATGATACTATTAAGTTCTGATTAAATGTTATTCCTCAATTATTTGTATTCTAGGGTCTCACATTTTGTTAAAAACTCTTTAACGAAAATATCATTTTAAATGTTTTAAAGGTTTATTCTTATTAATATTTCACCTTAATTTCCATGTTTTAAAAATGGTTTTAAGGATTTATTCATATGGACATGAATGTTTTGAAATTTAAATTTCTTTCAAAAGCCTCAAAGTGGTATGGGACACTTTGATTCAAAAATCTCTTTATTTAATATTTTAAATGGTTTTGAAAATGGTTTGATAAAAGCTTTGATTTTGTCAATATTTTGAAATGATATATTGTGATTGCAATGTGGAAATGTTATCTTTACATTATGTATGTTTTATGGGTTCTGAATATATTATGGCTATTTGGAATTTTTTTACGTATACAGGTGGTTCTGTGATAAACCTTGGGTAGGTGAGCCCGAGATAGCTCTCCAATGCATTGGGTAACGTGAAGGACGTAAACGTTAATGTTTCTCCTAAGAGACTTAGGGAATATACTGTGATGGGTATTCCAAATGTTACTCCCTCTATAGATTTGATAGCTACAATGTAAGTATGTTATTTATGTCATAAGTTACCTTTATGATTTATGATTTCTATGTGTTTTTCATAAATATTATGATTTCCTGAGGTATATTATGATTGAAAAGTATGGTTTCATTGTTTTGTATTTATTTATGGGATAATGTATTAATTCCTTATTTATATCCCTTACTGAGCTTTTTATGCTCATCTTAAGTTTTTGAAATGTTTCCCACAGGACTTAAAGATGAGTAAGGGTCAAGGATGGGATCAAGGATAAGTCACGCTATATAAAACATGGAACTAGACATGACTCTTTTTTTTAAGAGTTTTTATTTTATAAAAACAAAGAATACTGAGTAGAATTGCCTACATGTAATATTCATGTTGTTATGTAAATGTTATGACCTAATTCTTTAAAACTCTAAACATGAAAATATTATCAACATGAATTATCCATTTATTTCAATATTATGTAATGTTTAAGGCTGGGTCCTTATATTGAGAGAGTCGAGCCAGTTGCCTATCGGTTATAGTTACCTCATAGGTATCTATAAATGCGTGATGTTTTCCACATTTCTAAGATATGGAATTACTTCTCAGACCTGTCTCATGTCTTTCAACTAGAGGAGGTTGAGTTAGAGGTGGAGGCATCATTCGAGGAGCATCCTATCCAGATTTTTGATTGCAGTGCAAGGGTTCTATGTGGCTAGTCTGTTAATTTGGTACAAGTGATATAGAAGCATGGGTGAGTATAGGAAAAGACTTGGTAGAGGGAGGCCGATGTACGATCGTAGTGGCCATAGCTGTTTGAGGATTCTTCTTCTACGCTGCCTTTCTAGGGAAATTCTGGGACAAATTTTCTTATGGGGGATGTTTTTAAGAACCTGAATCATATTTTCATGTATGGTTTTTTCTTTTATGGTGATTTTTAGGAATGGAAGATAATTTGTAAAATTAAGGAGTTCATGACGTGTAATTTGGAGTGCACACTATGTACTCAGTTGTCGCGGGTGACTATGTACTAGTCGTGTAACAGCTGAGTACATGGTCGTGTGGGGTGACCTAAAGACCGCCTAAAGCGGAGGCCAGCTAAGTCCAAGTACATGCCATGTACTTTTAAATAACATGCTATGTAATTTTATTTTTAGTTTTTCTATCGGACTGGGGTCTCTTCTAATTGGCAGAAACCCCTCCTTCTCAGCTCGTCTCGTCTAGGAGCGACCAAGGCCAAAAAATATTATCTGATCCCCTGACCTCTCTCCCCTTCTCCGAATCAAACTTCTTCAGTTGCATTGGAATCGAATCGGTGATTTCTTCCTTCTTATAGAGCCTCATATCTTGATTTCTTCTCTCTCATTAGATATCCTCGGTTGAGCTTTTTTGAAATTTTTATAGATCTACCACATTCTACGTTGATTCAATGGTCGATGCCTTAGTATATCAATCATACAATGTCAAGGTAGGTGGTTTGTTCCTTTCACTACTAGAAATTTAATCTATAGCCACAGATCTATAGCCACAGTTTTATAGATCTGTGGCTATAGCTTATTTATAGCCACGATTTAGTATATACTGTGTGGCTAAAAATTTGCACTATCTTTTTTTTTCAAATCCCATAGGGAACCTCCTTTTTTCTCCCACGATCGCTTTTTTTTTCAAATTGTGTCGGTATCCTCCTCCATCTTCCCATGATCGCGACCCTCCGAACACTGTCTCTCATGGCGTAGACCCTCCGAACCCAGGATGTCTCTCACTGCACGCATCCCTCCTTCCCTGACCCATCACGGCCTCTCCTCTCCCTGATCCCCCTCCACTGACGGTGCCCCTTGCGACCCTCTGAACCCTTGACGTCTCTCACGGTAGCGCCCTCCTCCCTGATACCAACTACGCATGACCCTCCTTCCCTGACCCATCACGACCTCTCATATCCTCGATCCTCCTCCACCGACGGTGCCCCTCGCAACGGTGCCCCTCGTGACGGTTCTCATCACTGACACCTAACAAGGAAACCACACAGTGAGCCGCTACCACAGAACGCAGTACACCTCACCTCCCCTACTAACGCTGCTCCTAGGTGGCCTCCCCACCTCCTTCGGCGTGCCTCCGATGCATCCAACCCCCTCTAGGTTATCCTTCACCT
The DNA here is from genome assembly GCA_963277665.1 of Viscum album. Classification (NCBI taxonomy): domain Eukaryota; kingdom Viridiplantae; phylum Streptophyta; class Magnoliopsida; order Santalales; family Viscaceae; genus Viscum; species Viscum album. The sequence continues at coordinate 776,816 of OY728148.1, read as the reverse complement.
CCTTGTTATGAAAAATTATGTGTTCATTATTTTGTTATCGGTGTGTAGAAGTAAACTAGAATAGTTTCATATGTTTGAGTATGGTAAAGAGGTTTTTGAATTAGATACACTATTCTAATTATAATTGATATGCGTGGAGTGAGGGACAAGTGGTTTTCAGTGAAGAACTAATTAGTCTAGATTGGGAATCTGCATGGTGGAGTTGTGGACAATTGGAATCGATAAAAAGTGATGGTATCAAATTTTGATGGTTAAATTCAGAATCATGGGATCATCATGGAAACTTATCAAGAATTGAAATTCTTACGGTTGGGACTTTTTAATGACCCACACAATTAGAGGGTTGGTAATTTTAGAGGAAATTTGATTTTTTTTTTGCCTGAAGATGGGAGATTTTTTAGAATTGGGATATGAATTGGAATTTAAAGAGTTAATACATCTCTGGGATGTTTTTTCATTTGAGGCTAATGGTTATTTAGAGGGTTTGTTTCCCAATATTAGGGTGGTGACTAACCGCAAAAAACTATAGTCATTGTTGGGTATTCAATTGGGAGGCACTAGGTGCCTCTTAATGGGTTTGTAAAAAGCTACAGCATTTATAAGGTATCTGATGGCAGGGTACCAGGTACTCAGTGGGCTGGAAAGTGTAGGGGACCTTTTATAAGGTCCATCTGGAACACAGTGGAGGTGGATTGGTTACCCAGTAGGGATGGGTGTTCTTTTTTAAGGATAACAAAATAGTTATTCTAGATTCCACCTCTAAAAATGCCTTATGGGGTTCTTCTACTTTAAATGGATAGAGGAAAATATTCCTCTTCTACCTCTACTACTCTTTCTTATTTATATCTTTTAATATTTCGTTTTTTTAGGGTATGGTTTGTGTTATATTTCACCAAGACTTATCGTGGAACATGAGAATGTGATGTTTCCAAGATTTATTTATCCATTGATGTGTTATAAATATTGTGGCACATGGAAACATTGTTTTCTTTTTCTCATTATGGTAGATACTCCAATTTTTTCTTATTTATTAAATTTATCCTTGCTGAAATCATTACATTGTCATTATTACCTCATTGAATGTGGTGCAATGACATTAAACTTACACATTCTCATCTTTAAACAAGATTTCATGTGATCTTATTCTTTCTTATATTTTGATATCTTTACCCAAAAAACATAACAATTGATATAATATATGTTTAATAGCATGATTATTATTTATCATGGTTCATTCCCTGCATGAATATTTGCACAACAATATTTCTTATAGATTATATGTTAATACTATTCTAATATTTCTTGGATTCAGGTACGTGAAAACATGACCAAGATATATCATGATCAGATTTTGGTGTTATATTTAAAAATATAGATGTTCTAAAATCATCCCCAAGCTCATGGTGAGCTCATGGAATTTACGGATCTATCATATAGTGATAAAATTGAATATTTAACCACTTATTATTCTTTGGTGGTTCATCATTATTAGATTTAAAATTCTCAATAGTGATAATGATGTTATCATCATTGAAGCTACTACGTGATGACATGGGCCCAATGATATTCTTCCCACTAGGAAAATTTTAAATGTCACATCTTCCTCTTTACCTATAGTTATCAAGAATAAAAAAAAAATCTAAAATCAATAAGTAATTTCATAATTCTGAAACTAAACCTATAAACATGTCAGAGTGAATTGAGGTTCTTCAACATGTTTAATTTACTACTTTCATAAATATTATTGAAAGAAAACATAGTGGAGACATGGTATCTACTAACTATATTAATCATGGGTTCTTCTCTATTCCATGTGTCCAACATTCAGAAACCCACGTTTCTTCATTTCTTGACTTCCACGCACCTTCTTCACGTCAATCCATTCCTCTCCCTCCCTCCCTCTTCAGTACGCGGTTTACCTCGAATTCTCCTCCATCTCGAGGTTCATCTATTATCGACCTAGGTTTTGTTGTGTTCCTTTGCGTCATACTGTTTCTTTTGCCTCACTCCCTCTTCTGCATGCGGTTTCCCTCGATTTATCCCCATGATCGCACTTTTTCTCCTATCGACCTATGGTCCTCGCAGACCACAATCGTCGTCTTCCTCCTAATCTCAGTTCTCGTCCACTCCTCAGATTCCCGAGCACTATTGTTGTCATCGTACTTAAATACCATCCTTCACATCGATCCACCCTAATTCCCTCTATTTACTATGATGCCACCTTCCTTTGCTGGCTCTATAATTTTTTCACATCAATGCCAAGTATCGATTTCCCTCGGTTTCTCCTCCCACTCGATTATCACCTCCTGTCGAGCTAGAGTTCCCGCCTACCACGTTCGACCTCTCCCTCCATCACCTGGTTCCCCTCCACTCCTCCAGGTGTTCCTGGTATTATCTGTCTCCTATGAGATTTACCTTAGTGAAGCACGCTGTGTACTCACTTCGTGTTTTTATTCACCATCACCGAAACTTTCTACTTTCTTCAAAAATCTATCTTATTGTTGCTTCGTAGAAATAAAAGAGAGGGTAGAAATGTTCCCTAATTGCAAATTCATCCAGCTCCCGATGAATCATGCATATGGTATTTTCTCTTCTGTAGCATCTCAGTATAATTTTTCTCTGCTCTATAGTTTCACATTTCACTATGTTCATACTAATTTTTCAGGGTGTAATACAATATAGTGCTTCAAAAATGGTGGGTTCTCATAAGTTTCTATAAAAAATTTCAGTTCTCTCCAAGAATTAGTTTTTCGAGCTACATATGGATTTTTCAAACATCAATATAATATATCTCCTATTTTGATTCACCAAATACTACTTGTAGTTCTTTTTCATGGTAAATATTTCTTCATATAAAATTTCTTCCATGGTTGATCAACTTATAAGTTATTAGGATTTTTTCTCAACACTGGAGAAATTTTCTTTGTAGCTCAGAAGTGTTTGATTTTATTTGCGCTTTATTATTTCTCACATTATAAACATTTATATTTAGGAAACCTGGTTTTCTCTTCTTTCACATGTTTATTATTGCTTTAAAAATGCATATTCACTTGAGAAATTAGATAACTCTCAATTTTTTTGTTTTTTGGGTTTATCCTTTTATAACTCATCAGACTATATGATCGAACATTATTTCTTATCATGTTCAACCTTCTTCATAGGTGTGGATCCATTTTTTGTTATGATATATTCTATTTGATTAGAAATTGTGTCCTCTGGTAAACATTTATTATCAGGAGGGATAAAAACCTGTATCGAACAAAACCAAATTAAGCTGAAACTCGAGCCAAAATAATTAAATACCATTAACAGGAAGAATATTTGTTAATTAATAGGAATGTACTATTTGATAGTATCATTTTGAAACATGGATCTATTTCCCCATTGCTTGTAGGAACATGATTTGACCCTGGGGTATTGTGGTTCTTATATGTTGGGCGGTAACGTGTATAGTCCTAGGAGACAGGTATGTTTTAGTTTAGTTTTTATTTTATTTTCTTTATCGCATTTTCCACTTAGGTCTTTTACATCTTTCTGTGGAAAAAGGGTGATTATTTCTTGCGAAGGGGGGAAAATGGAGTTCAGATTGATTCATTCTATTGGATTTGATCTGAGGTGAGATTATATGGTTATTACTTTTCTTTCACCTCATGTATTTGGGTATTTCTGTGTTTTTGACTCCATATTATGTTTTCAGTAGGGCGTTGGATCATTTTGTGTTGGTTCAGGTGGATTTGGTTCTCCCAATCAAGGTAAGACTTTAATGTTTTTGGTTGGTTTCTCAGTGGTTATGTAGCATCCTCTATGTGTTTTAATGCTCATAATATCCTTTGTGTAGTGCGTTGATCCCTACTCGATGGTTTTGAGTAGCCAAGTTAAGGGAAACTCGCATGCGTGTGCATATGTAAGAAAGTATATGTATGTGGGTTCCCCCGTTATGTGTATAGTCAACCATGGCAGTGATTATGCACGTATGGGGCTATGTGTGCCCATGTATATATATATATATAAATTCATACGCAGGTGAGAGGATACTGGTATATGCGTATAAGCATATGTGCAAGGATTCCCTTGCACATGCTCATGGACATGCGGGTGTGTGCAAAGGGGCTAGGTGTCCTTGCATGTGGGTGAAGGTGCGTATACCCAGTGGCGGAGTAGCAAATTTTAGTTAGAAATCTCCAAGAGCCGAAGTGGATGGTTTGGTTCCACCTTCAGGTAGGATCCCTCTTCTAGCCTCTTTAATTCAAGAATGCTTTAAATTGAATTTAGCTTCTTTCTTAATTTTGCTTAATTATATTGAATTGCATATCTTGAATAATTTTTCTTAAATATAATTGTTTCATTTGATAAATAAAGTCATGTTTTTATAATAAAACCCCTCCAATAGAGGTGCGCTGTCTGTGAAAACTCACAGTGATATTTATGTTGATCTATTTGCTTAAATTATGGCATTTGATTTGTGCGGAATGAGTTTTGAATAAATGTTAAATATAATTAAATGAATTGTGTGATAAATTAATGTAATGATTTTATAATAAAACCCCTCCAACAGAGGTGCACTGTCTTCTAAATAAATAGTAGTGATAGTTATTTGTATCATGTTTAGACTTGGTTTGAGTCTTTCATATACCTCTTGTTGGTGTTTGTTTTGTGGCTAGTTAGTTTTTGTTTTCTTTGAATAATATAAATTCGCTTATCATACTCGTTTAACTCAAATGACATTTCCCAAGTAGGCATATTCCTTGACCATGACACTTTCCTTTTCATGCTTTTAATATTATAAATAAAATTTCTATGTTTAGGAAAAGTGAATGAATTTGTAAATGGTTTTTGTAGGGTATATGATTCTTTTCCATAATCTTGTTTCCCTTTAGACGTTGGGTTATTGTGCCACTCACTACAACCTTCTCTGGAGATACCTTATTATAGCATATTAAATAGTTGATTTGTTCTATCATCTACTGGCAGGGAGACGGCCAGAATGTTTCCTCGCCTCCTCCCACTCTGTTCTATCCTGGCCGGAAGATACTACCCCGCAGATGTCACTGGACTAGGCCAACACGTCGCGGTCACGCCGCGGTCATGTCGTGGTCATGTCGTGATTTGGCCCTGCTCTAGCCACATCCAGCCCACCCCAGCCCCCTTCCACCTTCATTTCATCCCGCAACCACCATCATTCCATCCCACAACAGCCCCCCCCCCCCCCCCCCCGCCACCTTCGAATCAGCTCGCACCATCCCCCCAACACCTACTACCATCCCCCTTCCACCAGCATTCCAGCCTCCTCCCGCTCCCTTAACTCCTGGCTAGAAGATACTGCCCTGCGGATGTCGCTGGACAGGGCCAACATGCTGTAGTCATGTCACGTCCATGTCGCGGTCACGATGCGGTCACGTCATGGTCACGCCGCGGTAATGTCGTGATTTTTCCCTGCTCTAGCCACATACAGCCCACACCAGCCCCCTTCCACCTTCATTTCAGCCCGCTGCAACCAACATTCCATCCCGCAACAGCCCCCTCTGCCACCTTTGAATTAGCATGTACCATCCCTCTAGCACCTACAACTAACCCCCTTCCACCAGCATTGCAGCCTCTTCCTGCACCCTTCGCTCCTGGCCGGAAGATGTTGCCCCGTGGATGTCGTCGGACTGGGCCATCACACCACAGTCACGCCGCAGTCATGCCATGATAATGCCGTGATTTGGCCCCTCTCCAGCCACATCCAGCCCACACCAGCCCCCTTCCACCTTCATTTCATCCCACTACCACCATCAATCCAGCCCGCAACAACCCCCCTTCCACCTTCGAATCAGCCGGTATCATCCCCCCACCACATAAAACCAGCCCCCTTCCACCAGCATTCCAGCCTCCTCCCGCCCCCTTCGCTCATGGCCGGAAGCTGCTGCCCCGCAGATGTCACTGGACTGGGCCAACACGTCGCGGTCACGCCGCTGTCATGTCGCGGTCACGCTGGGATTTGGCCTTGCTCCAGCCACATCCAGCCCACACTAGCCCCCTTCCACCTTCATTTCAGCCCGCTTCCACCAGCATTCCAGCCCGCAAAAGCCCACCTTCCACCTTCGAATTAGCCTGTACCATACCCCCACCACCTACAACCATCCGCCTTCCACCAGTATTCCAGCCTCCTCTCACTCCCTTCTCTCCTGGTCGGAAGATGTTTCCCCACGAATATCACTGGATCGGGACAACACGTCGCGGTCACGCCATGATTTGGCCCTACTCCAGCCACATCCAACCCACACCAGGCCCCTTCCACCTTCATTTTAGCCCACATCCACCAGCATTCTATCCCGCAACAGCCCCCCTGCCACCTTCGAATCAGCCCGCACCATCCCCCCAGCACCTGCAACTAGCCCCCTTCCACCAACATTCTAGCCTCCTCCCACTCCATTCACTATTGAACGAAAGATGATGCCCCGTGGATGTCGTTGGGCCAGACCAACACGCCGTGGTCATGCCGCAATCACGCTGTGGTCACGTCGTGGTCATGCTGCGGTCACTCCGCAGTAATGCCGCAATTTGGCCCTACTCCAGCCACATCCAGCCCACACCAGCCCCCTTCCACCTTCATTTCAGCACGTTGCCACCAGAATTCCATCCCGCAATAGCCCCCTGCAACCTTCCAATCATCCCGCACCATCTCCCCAGCACCTACAACCAGCCCCCTTCCACCAGCATTCCATCCTCCCCCCGCTCCCTTCGCTCCTAGCCGGAATATGCTGCCCCGCGGATGTCGTTGGACCGGGGCAACACGCCGCGGTCACGCCGCGGTAATGTCGTTATTTGGCTCTGCTCCAAAAACATCCACCCCACACCAGCCCCCTTCCACCTTCATTTCAGCCCACTTCCACCAGCATTACAGCCCGCAACATCCCCCCTTCCACCTTCAAATCAGCTCGCACCATCCCCCAGCACCTGCAACCAGCCCCCTTCCAACAGCATTCTAGCCCCCTTCCACTTGCAATCCAGCCCACACTAGCCCCCTTCCACCTATTCCAGCCTACACCAGCCCCCTTCCATCCCCCTGCCACCTGTCGTCCATCCCACACCAGCCACTCCAGCCCGCACCAGCCACTGCACCAGCCCCCAGCCTCCTGCATTCCAGGATGCACGAGAAAAACTCCATGCAAATCACAAAAAGGAAAGGCGAAAGTGGATCCCCTTTCATGAGCCCTCTTTCCCCTGAAAATTATCCATGTAAACTTCCATTAATGTTCACCGATAACATTGGGGTAGAGACGCATATTTTAACCCAAGATGAGAACCTAGCTGGAAAGCCAAGCAGATCCAAAGCATCCCATAAGAAGTCCCACCTGACAGAATAAAAATCCTTGAATAAATAGATTTTTAAGGCACACCTAGGAACCCCAGAATCAAGATGGTAGCCCCACAATAATTCTTGGGTAACAATATTCTTAGGATGAATTGGTTTTGGTACTGAAGGTTGAGGATATTTTTATCCAAATTTAGATTTATGAGTCTCTTAAGGTTATTTTTGTAACCATCAAACTAGAGGGTCCGAGTTATAAGTGGTGGAAGTATATTATTCAGACTAAGCTAGATAAAGACTATTCTTGGAAAAGTTTCAAGGAATTGTTCATTTATCATTCTTTCATAATGAAGTGAACGTACTGATGGCTATAGAATTTTCTAGGAGGGGTTGTCCAGGTGGGGTGTCCAAGGGCTGTTCGGGGGGGGTCTGTAGGGTAGGGGGAGGGTGAAGGTGGGGTCTCTAGGAGGGGCTATCCAGGGGGTGTATAAGGGTTGTTCAGGGGGGTTTGCTGGGTAGGGTGTAGGTGGGGTGTCCAAGGGTTGTCCGGGGTGCTGGGGGGTCTACAGGGTAGGGGGAGGGCGCAGGTGGGGTGTCTATGAGGGGATTTCTAGGGGGTTCAAGGGTTGTCTAGGGGTTTGGGGGTGTTTATAGGGTTGGGGGCAGGGTGCAGGTGGGGTGTCTAGGGGGCTATCCAGGGGATATCCAAGGGCTCCCCGGGGGCTGATTTGAAGAGACAAACCCATGAGAAATGAGACCTAACCTCATATAAATAATTTTAAAAATTATTTATGGAAAGGTATTCCCAATAGAAATAGGTCTGAAATCCTTTACATCCACAACATTTTCCTTCTTTGGGATCAGGGAAATAAAACTGTAGTTGATTCCATAGGGCATTGAGGCATGGTTAAAGAACTACCTCATAGCGTTAAGGAGCTCATCGCAAACTATGTCCCAGTAGAACATAAAAAATTAATTTTTGAACCCATTAGGACCATCCAAACTCTCAAGATTTAGAGAAAAAAGGGCAGTCTTAAACTTTTTCTCATCAAGGGATGCAACAAGGGAGATTGTTGGATTGGTGTAGCCCGATCCGGTTGGGCCGAATGCTTGTGGCCCACAATTGTCATGGGTTGAGCTCCACGGTGAACTCGTTGGGGGTTTCAGGGGAAACCCGCCCCTACTCTGGGGGCCGAAGGCCCAGACCCAAATTTTTTTCAGTACTTTAGAACCTCTAACCATTGTAGCGGAGCTGACTGACCGACACCGACAGACACTATAGCAGTGCAGACTTCGGATTCAACAGTACTGTAGCACTTTTGAGAAAGGTTTTCACCATTCACTATAGAGATGTGGACTTACTTTTTTGGAACAATGACCGTCTTCTCAATTTTATAGCCCATTTATGGGCTAGGGTTACTACAACAAAAAATCTGAATTTGTGCTCCTGATATAGTAAATTTTCTGCCTCTCTGTAGACGTAGGGTTATTCTAGAACCATGTAAATTTGTGTGTCATGTGTCTATTTTTCTTTCTACATTCTTCTTTCGTAACTCATTTCTGTCGTTGTGACTCCCGACAATTTCGCAACATTCAGTAGAGGAAGACAGCGCACTTTTCCATGCAGAGTATGAGGAGATGCACATGACAACTAGGAAAGTGGAAATTCTAACCTTCATCGGAGAGGATCTTATTTCTTGGATCACTCGTTTTGAGACATACTTCTCTATCCATCATACATGTGAAGAAATGAAGGTGTCGTTAACTTAGTATGGAAGGGATAAATCAGTGTTTGATCATTTCTCTGAAGTTAGTTGAACCGCAACTCATATGGATGCAGTGCAAGGAGTAGCTACTTAGTAGATATGGCGATGCAACAGAGGAGGATTCGGTGATTTTCTTGAAAGTTTTGCGACAGGTCGGGGCAATAAATGACTATATTGATGAGTTTGAGTGGATTACATTGTGTGTACCAGACTACACTGAAAAATGGTATATCAGTATGTTTATTGGTGGACTTACACCAGAGATTGGGATCACTTTGGTGACTCACGAGCCACTGAACAAGTCATGATTGTTGACCAAAAGAATAATTGAACACCCTGAACTACACAACAAGAGGAATGCATTTTGTAGCTAAGGGAGGATCTGAAATGCAAGTTATGTAAATATTAAGTGAGAGAGAGAATAAAAAATCAGTATTATATAGATTCTATCACTGTATAAAACCAATAGAAAATAGGAATTATAGTAGGGAGGAGGGAAAAATGAGAAGAGGAAGAAGAAGAAGAAGAAGAAGAGAGAGGAACCGCAGGAGAAGACCACTTCTTCGAGAGATAGCCAGAATGTTCCAACGTCCAAGCCCCCAACAACCTTGTTGAAATTAAAAAAATGAATCCCCACCCCTCCCTAACCTGCTGACCCCTTATTTATTTTCCTACCCGCCAGCCAACGACCCCCAACCACTAGCTATAAGAAATTACAATGTCTCCCCTGCCAAAACTAACTAAACCAAAATAAAAATATGTCTTTGGTAGTACCCACACTCTCTTACGCACAGCTCCAGCCAGCCCATGCATTCCTAACATTCCCCCTCCTTAAAAAAAACCTTGTTTAGGTAGAACTCCAAAAATCGTGACACGACTTCTTGAACACTGGAATGGTAGCCCCCCTGAAGATGGTTGCACACTTGAATCAGCTTCAGCAAAAACCTCTCCAACTCTATCTACATTGAAGCCATAACTGTTTCTGTCATTCTGCTGCTTGAATCCTGTCATGAGTGCATGTGCAACAAAGCCATCGATCTTCTTATCTTGATAGGTAAAAATTAACAGATGGTTCTGAACTATTCCCCTGACTCCCATCGGTATCCCTTGGCCATCCTCTAAGCATTGGAGATGAACATTCATTTGTACCAAACAAGGAGGCTTGTGATTTTTCTATAGGTTCACTATGATCCTTTACCAGATCTGGTTCATCTTTGTTCCTTAGTTACTAAAATGGCGCTGACAAAAAATTGCCCTGGATGAGAAAATTTTGAAACAGAGTCTCGACGAAATGTTTCTGGACATTCTGAACTAGAGAGCTCTAGAAAATCTTCATCACAACTGATTTGACTTTGTTGTGTTCCATTGTTTTTGAATAATTTCATAGAACACATCATCAACCCCTTCACAAGTTTCAAAGTTGTAAGGAAAATTGACCAGATGCAGATAGAGAGCTTCAGCATTGCTAATGAATTTTCCAGTCCCATCACCATGAGCTCGAGCAGGGTAGTTTGTAGATGTGATTTCTGGTGTTCCTATAAGAAAATGTGGTGTGAACGTTGACACACATACATTTTGATTTTCTGAACCGACAACGAAGGCAGAGGGCTGGCCAAGTTAGTAGGGAACCCCATCAAACTGAACTACATTGTTCCTCACATCAAACACTACCAGCAACTTAAATGAAAAGTGATGCGCCTGGACAGTGATGAGTTCCTCATATTTGAGTTGGTTTGGGAAAAATTCGCAGCCATGAATGTTAATACATCACAGTTGTTGCACGTATTAAACACAAACCCTACCGGTAAACCACTCATCCTTGGTAACCCAATTGCTACACTTGCCTTATAGTTGTTGTCCTCCCATGTCATAAAATCCATAGGAAACTCTTCCATTATTTCTATAGTCTTTTGTTGTCACTCTTGCAAATCCCGAGCAAACTTCTACCTCACCGTCTCTTTTCCAGGCTCGAATCCAAACACTACAACACTAAAAAATTTATCTTTAAAACCTCCATTACTTGCTCCATGAGGCTTACTCCCTACTCTCATCATGATTTGTTCTTCCAGACTCAATCTACGATTATTTAAGCAGTTTCCCTTAGTGTTCTTTTCCACGCTGCCCAGTTCCCCAACACCCTCTTATTGTTGTGACTCTGGGTTATTGGTGTCAAATTTCCCCTTTGTGGGATCATTTTGTACCTTTTCCTCCTTGTCTCTCTTTCTAGCATTTTGCCTTTGAAACAACACTGTGGTCCAAGAATTTCCTAGTATTATATGTTAAATACCTCAGTATAGGACTTCATTTTTCTTCCGAAAACACACTCATCATGTGTCGAAAAGAAACTGTGGAAATTATAGTTGTGACACTCAGCCTGTTGGACAGCAATGCCGACAATGTATATTTTCCACATCCACTTGTGCCGCACCACAACACAGTTACAAATTTATTTTTTCTTTTATTTGGTAAACAAAAATCAGGTCAACACACTGGTTAGGGACCAAAAACTTGTATTCATTAGGAACATCACAAGCAACATCCAAGAAGCTCTCTCTTCTAACCTCCACTGTCATCCACCTCATATGCTATTCATTTTCTCTCTTTAAATGCAAATGATTTCCAGTTTTCACACTATTCGTGCAAAAATTGACACATTCTATAACTTATTGTTAGTGTTGCAGAAGACAGATAGAGTTTCCAATATATTTCCCCTATGTTATCTTTAGCACCAAAAACTTTTGACTCAGCTTCACGTATGTGTACACCTTCACCCAAGAAATTATCTTCATCTCCTCATCGCTATAGATTAATTTCACTTTGCCAACTCTTGGATTCTGTATCCTAGAGAAAAATAGTAATGATACAACCCTCCCTTCCAGCATGAATGGGGAGACAAGAAGATACGAATACCACTAGAACTAAAACAAACATTCTGCCCATGGATTCTTCTTTTACAGTTTTGGTTTTGGAAAACTAAATTTAAATGTTTTGTTACCAAGAAAAACCATCCTTGGGAAGAAAACTAGTAGAAAATGGAATACTTTATTTCCGAATTTCATTACATATTTTATGAACCAAGAGAGTTACCACCTGAGTTAGAGATCATTTTATTACTTTAATTCATGTTGCAACACCAATGAATATATATGACCATATAAGCTAGATCCTTCCTTGAATGAGGAGGATGGAAAACAATTATATGCTAGGGGGGATACTGGTGGGGGTGCAGGTGGGGTGTCTAGGAGGGTTGTCCAGTAGGGGTTGTAGGGTAGAGGGAGGGTGCAGGTGCGGTGCAAGGGGGTTTCCAGGTGGGGGTGGGGTGCAGGGGGGTCTGCAGGGCAGGGGGAGGGTGCAGGTGCGGTGCAAGGGGGTGTCCAGGAGGGGGGACTGGCAGGGGGGATACTAGTGGGGGGGGGGTCTGTCGGGCAGTGGGGAGGGTGCAAGGGGGTGTCCGGGAGGGGGGTGGTAGGGGGTGTAGGGGGGTCTTCAGGGTGGCGGGGAGGGTGTAGGTGGGGTGTATAGGAGGGTTGTTTGGGGGGTTCTGCAGGTGGGGTGTAGGGAGGAGGGTGTGGGTGCGGTGCAAGGGGGTGTCCAGGAGGGGGGGACCTGGCAGGGGGTACTGGTGCAGGGGTGCAAGGGGTCTGCAGGGCAGTGGGGAGGGTGCAGGTGCGGTGCAAGGGGGTGTCCAGGAGGGGGAGAGACCTGGCAGGGGGGGTTCTAGGGGGGGTCTATAGGGCAGGGGGGAGGGTGCAGGTGGGGTGTCTAGGAGGGGGTGTACAGGGGGTGTAGGGGGAGGGGGGTCTCGATGGGGGGGGTGATGTCTTACATCAATGTCCATTCATCGAGTGATGTGCCAAATTCTTATATATACACTAAAGACACTAGTGTTATCATACATGATCAGAACAAGTGTATGAGTGAAACCATTATCTATCCCTTTGGAAATACCCTTGGATTCTGCTGAGTTCTTTTTCAATAGCAAGGACTGCTCTCAGTTTTCTGGACCTTTGTAGAGACTCTTCAATACACCACTTGGCTATCCAATACCAATTCAACAGCTCCTTTCCCAGTCCAAAAGAGATGGTTAACTGGGTAGTTTTTCCACACCCAAGCTGTAAATAGTTGTTTAACAGTGGAGAAATCCCCCTGCTACATCAATCAAGCCATCTGTTTCTATATTTCCAGAAAACTTTGATGCACCTGGGGGGTGCAGGGGGGTCTGCTTATCTAGGGGCTATCCAGGGTCTGTCCGGGGGGGGGTCCATGGGGGTGTCTAGGGGGAGGGTGGGTGTCCAGGGTGGTGTCTATGGGTGAGGGGGTGTCTAGTGGGGGAGCAATGGGGCTGTCCAGGGGGACATGGGGGCTGTCCAGTGGGGTTCAGGTGGGGCATGGGGGTCCAGGGGGGGCATGAGGGTTGTCCAGTGGGGGAAGGGGGGCATGGGAGTCCAGAAGGCATGGGGTTCAGGGGGGTGTTCAAGGGGATATCTAGGGGGTGCAAGAGGGCTATCCAGGAGGGGGTTGTCCAGGGGTCTGCACGAGGGTGCAAGATGGTTGTCCAGGGGGTGTTCAAGGGGGATGTCCAGGGGGGCATGGGGGCCCAGTGGGGGTGCAAGGGGGTTGTCCAGGGGGTGCAAGGGGGCTATCTAGGGGGGGCATGGGGGTGTGGGGGGGATGCTCAAGGGGTTGCAGGGGGGTTGTCCAGGCGGTGCATGGTGGTGCTGGGGGGATGTTCAAGGGGGTTCAGGGGGTTGTCCAGGTGGGGCATGGGGGTGTAGGGGGTGTTCAAGGGGGGTTGTGGGTTTTTTTATGAAATGGGAAGGCCTACAGCCACATTTTGAAACCGTGGTTGTAGGTCTATTTCCACGGTTTTAAACTATGGCTAAAACCATATAGTCATGTCTCTGAACCGTGGCAATAGGACTTGTATGGCTTACTGTTCTGCCACGGTTCCAAACTGTGGCTATATTTTTTTAGCCACAGTTTTGAACCGTGGCTATAACCCTTTATCCACAGTTTGAACCGTGGCTATAGGCCTTTAGCCATAGTTTGAAACTGTGGCTATAGGTCGTGCCCTATAGCCACACCAATACCATCCACAATCCGTTGAACCATGGATATAACCTATATCCACGGTTTTTGGGCTTATAGCTATGGTTTAAAACTATGGCTATAGCCTAAATTTCCAGTAGTGTTTCCATAGTTAGTCTTTGAGTATTATGTGCAAAATTTACCAATAAACTAGAACGCGGTATTGCGTGTATAGGGATTTTAGCCCTGTTAATGTCTATTATGCCTTGTGTTCCTGAGTAGAGGTTGTTTGATTGTGAATTGGGTTATTTTACATGTTATGGATGTGTTTGCCATGATTTTTTTGATATTTACCATTTATTATAGCCTTTCATGTTATTTTTCCTGCTTTCCATTCCTACTATTGTTAGGATGGAGTGATTTTTATCTGCTGTTGTGATATGATTGGTAGTTGTTAGACAAGTAGTACTTTTAGATTTACTTTGGATGTTGAACATCATTTGTGCATGATTTCTTTACACAAGGCTATTGGAACCTGGTGTAGTGAGACCGTATGGGGAATTGACATTGATGGCTTCCCTAGAGTGTCTTCTATATTTATCACGCTATGAGACCATAGGGGGGATTGATGTTGAGTGCTTCCTCAAAGTGTCTATGGTTACCGTTACAAGACCACTGGGGGAATTGACAATAATTTCTTCCTCAAAGTATCCGTAGTTTATCATTAAAAGACTATAGGGGGATTTACAGTGAGTGCTTCCTTAGAGATTTTTTCTTTGCTTGGGACCAAAGGGGTTAGACTGTGTGAGATACCCAGGAGTTCATTATATTATTTTATAAGTTGAACCAAAGGGGTTAGGCTATAAGAACTTATTAAGAAAGTTACTTGAGATTGTGTGGTTGAACCAGAGAGGATAGGATGTGAGTACTTCCAAGAGGGTTACTTGTTTTTATTAGCTGCATACTTGTTATATAAAAATTAATGCAATTGAAACTCTAGGATTGTTTACTTCTGAGTACTTCCATGTTCACTGCTTCATTTTTCTTATTTCCACCCATATTTTTTCATGGACTATAATGCACAGATCTCTGGGTGGTTTCCTAATTGGATTTGTCCCACTCCCTGTCTAGGTCATTCTTTTTTTTCAAACATATTATATTTCTATAGGTATAGATAAGGTAAAGTTCCCTTCTACGTCAGGTGTTTGACTATTGTGAATATGGGGAGCATGGGACCAAGATGTGGCTTGCAATGCTGTTGGAGTTTATTTTTTTTCCTTGTACTTTGGTTTAGTATTGTTTTCTAGCATGGTGACTTGTTTGGCTGATTTCCTAGACATATTTATCATGCATCATTTATATATGTGTTCTATTTGTTTATTTCTTTCAGTCTTCTACTTTTTACTTACTGCATGTTATTATTGCTTCCGCTATTCTTATCTGTTTATTTCTGGTGCGTTGATCTGACAATGAGTGTATAGTTTCCCCACTATCACACCCAAGCCCTCTCTGTTAGTCAGAAGCCTCTAGAATTTGGGGAAATTCTCTTTAGGCCATGTGACCAACCAGGTACGTGGCACCTCTAGGTGGAACCCGAAACCGGTACGTTGCAATGTGCAACGTCCCAATTCCCAGTGGTGTACAGAGGTGCCTCGTACTAGGTTGGTGACATGGCCTCAAGCGCATTTCCCTAAACTACAGAGGCTATTGACTAGGAGAGATGGCCTTGGGTGTGATAGTGGGGAAACAATGACCTCATTGGTAGATTAATGCAGCAAAAATAAACAGATAACAATAGTAGAAGCAGAAATAATATGCAGTAAGTAAACAGTGGAAGACTGAAAAAAACAAATTGACCAGATATTTAAATGATGCATAATATATATGTCTAGGAAAACATCTGAACAAGTCACAATACTAGAATACAATACTAAACCAAATTATAAATAAAACAAATAAACTCCAATTGTATCGCAAGCCTCATCTTGGTCCCAATTTCTCCATCTCTACAACAGTCAAACCCCTGACGTAGAAAGGCTATTTCCCTTATCTATACCTACAGAAAAATAATATGTTTGGGACCAAAAGCATGACCGAAACAGGGTTTGAGAAAAATACAAGTAGGTAACCACCCAGAAATCTGTGCATTATAGTCCGTGAAAAAATATGTCAGGCAATAAGAAAAATGAAGCAGTGAACAAGGAAGTACTCAGAAGTAAACAATCCTACAGTTTCAATTGCATTCATTTTTATATAACAAGTATGCAGCTAATCAAAACAAGTAACCATCTGGGAAGTACTCACATCATATCCCCTCTGGTTCAACCAAACAATCTCATGTAACCATTTGGGTAAGTTCTCATAGCCTAACCCATCTAGTTCAACTTATACAAAAATATAATGACCTCCTGGGTATCTCTCACTGTCTAACCCCTTTAGTCCCAAGAAAACAAAGTCTCTATATGGAATCACTCACTGTCAATCCCCCCTATAGTCTTTTAATGATAAAATGCAGACACTCAAAGGAAGCACTCAATTTCAATTCCCCCTGTGGTCTCATAACAGTAACAATAAACAATCTGATTAAGCACTAAATGTCAATCCCCTTATGGGCTCGCAGCATGATAAATATAACGCACACTTTGGGGAATCCCTCAATGTCAATTCACCCTATGGTCTAATTACACCAGGTTCCCACAACCCTGTGTAATGAAATTATGCAAAAATGATGTTCATCATCCAAAGTAAACCTAAAAGTACTACTTGGCTAATAGCTACAATCATATCACAACAACAGATAATAATCACTCCATCCTAACAATACTAGGAATGGAAAGCAAGCAGCCTAACAGGCAAGGCTATACCAAATGGCCAATATCAAAACAATCATGGGAAACACATCCATATCATTTAAGATAACCCTATTCACAATCAAACAACCTCTACTCAGGCACACAAGGCATAAATGGCATTAACCGAGCTAAAATCCCTAAACATGCAATACCTCGTTCTAGGGTATTGGGCACTTTTTCACGTAATACTCAAAGACTAACTACATAAAGTCACAGACCACCTACCTTGATGTTTTACTATCAATATACTTCAGTTTCAACCCTTTAATTGACCAAGAACACGGTAGATCTAAAAAAACATAAAAAAAATTCAACTGAGGATATCTTATGAGAGAGGAGAAATCAAGAGATGAGGCTCTAGAAGAAGGAAGAACTCACTGATGTGATTCCAATGAAACCATAGGAGATCGATTTAGATAATGGATGGAAGGTTGTGGGATTTGATAAGATTCATTGGCCTCGGTCGATCCTGGATGAGACAGGCTGAGAAGGAGGTGTTTCTGCCAATTAGACATGACCCCGGTCCGATATAAAAATTAAAAAGAAAAGTACATGGGTTTTTTTTAAAATTACATGGTGTGTACTTGACTTATCCATCCTCTTCTTTAGGAAGTCTCTAGGTAACCTCATATGGCCATGTACTTAGCCTTTACATGACCAGTACACAATCACCCACGAAAACCGGGTACACGGTGTGTACTCTAAAAAGTACACGGCGTGTACTCCTTAAATTTCCAAATTCTCCTCTTTTCCTAAAAAACACCCACTAAATAAAAACTCATTCCTAAAAATAATATCTGGGTTCTTACATCTAGAATCTCACTGGACTAAAGAGGAAGTTTATGATAATTACTAGGCTAAATATATTCAGTCTGGCATCAGGAATCTGCACACCTTCCATAGAAAAGTATAGGGCTCTTTATAGATCCTTTGAGGATTCTCAATAATTATGTGTATTAACTCATGTTTTATAAATCATGAGTTAATATAATGGTAAATTCATTCATCATATTCATTCATATCTCTAGGCATCACATATTTAGTAATTCTACTTCAATGATAGTTGGTATAGAAAAAACGTTTGAATGATAATGATTATCATTTGAAGGATACATTATCACAATATAGACTATATTGGTAGCAACCTATTCTCATTAAATTACTTAAAGTTGTGTTAGACACTATATATTTTTAATATTATTATAAATATCACATCATATATAAATGTATCCTTAGGTTCATAATCACCAAGATGTATCATAGGTAATATTGGATTAAAGGTATATTCTCTTCACTTATCTTCCCAATAGTCTCGTGTTTCATGTGACTTTTTGGAGGGGTGGACTATTTGATATCTTACTGTATAAATATCATATCATTTACACCATGATATAACTCCAACATCCATTATTCCATATGTCTAATATTTTTATTTTTATGGAGTCACCACATGTGAATTTCATCCCAATGATCATCATCTTATGATTGTATTTGTCAGAATATGGTGACCAAACAAAAACACTTATTATATTCTAAAGATGGAGATGACATTGAATATAGATTACTCAAAATACATGAAGGTTTCACCTATCCATGATCAAGTGGTTACATGTGTTACATTGGGATATTAGTGTGATTTTATGTATTGTTTATAGGGAATTGAGGTTGTGGGTCAATCATATGTCATTCAAGGTTTTGGATTACACATAGGATAAATAGATGAGTACTTGTCAACGATTCCTAATGGTGTAGATGAGTTAATTCTTATCCAACATACACATTTATATATTAAGAAGCTACTCAAAGGGACATAGTGTGTTGAATACTCTATAAACATAGTATAAATGATGTACTTATTGTTACTTGAGTATCTAGATTAACAAACTATATAGTTTAGTCTTGGATGTATTAGCATATTTATATATTATGTAAATTAGAGTAGTACAATATTTTTTGTTGTTTCATTCTGATATAGATGTGGAAATAGGAACATTTTCCATACATTGATCATAGATTCATCACGCCACTTCCCTAACACATTTTATATGATGGTCCGTAAGGATATTAGTATGTTTCCATAATTAATTTTAATTTTTTGTTAATTTATTATTATCATTTATAAACTAACTGTGTATTACTTTTTTTACCATGTAGATTCAGGATTTGTGTGATATATATACCTTCAGGCATGTTATGCATAATTTTTAGAATATTTTCTACACTCTATAGCTTGATGGAATATGTTAAACATTAATTTGGTTTATATAAGAATTAATTTTGTTTATATAAACATTAATTTTTGTAATTAATTTTATAATATAATATTATGATAATTTATTTATGTTATTTTATAATTTATTAATAAAATTTAATTTTTATTTTAGGTATCTTAGATACCATATAACATAGTTTTCCTAGAATTACTTCCACCATACTACACAACTATGGAAGGAGCCTGTAAAGTCATGGAATCACTCATCCACTTACAAATTACTGAATAAAACCTTTTAAATCAAGTCATGTGATAGTTTGGATGCTTTCAGCACATCCCCACCACACCATGATAGGTTGTTCCATTGTATAGTATTTCACACAAAGATAGGTAGGCAATCGACTGGTCAGGATATCATTCTTGTTACATATAGTGTTTAGAAATGTCTTCCCAATATTTTATCTTCTAGATTGAATATGCCATTATACAAATCCAACTATCTAATTAGGGATAGTACGTGTATTAGTAATGACATCACACTGTTATGTACCTTATTCTTAATGGGAAAGACCTTATTGAGTTGGAATGTTTACTATATTTTATTAAAAAAATTAATCCTTCATTGGTATTAACTTGAATGTTATTTGGTTTCCAGTTAGAGGGGTTAAAAAATATTATACACATCTCTAATCCTCAATAAGAGGAGGTTTTAGTCTTTATATATTTTGTAGTACTCTGATGGATTTCAAATATCATATTCATTCCATATATCAGAGTTTATAAAATGATAATTCGTAGATATATCTTGATCCACATCCACCCACTGAGGTAGTGGAGTATGTTGATGTTCATGCGAATCTCACTGTGGATGATGTACCACTATAACTTGAACCACCTTAAGAACCCACTTTGTGTTTGTATTTTCTTTGATATCAATAAGGATAAAAGGAATTGAGGAAATTAAATTGATGTCAATATGTGTATGAATTTTTGTCTGTATGATTTCATGAAGTTCCCAAGAATATTGATAAGAAATTGGATAGCTTAGAAGTAGAAAAGAGCACCCAAGAATAAAATGGATAGAGTTCAAAAATAAGGTTTCATTATTATGTGTTAGGTTTAAAAAAGTGTTGTTTAAAGACTTGAGGATTATTTTAATAGTTTCTCTGAAGAATATATTGTATCATATATGATGATGTATACTATTTATTCCATGAGATTTAAGATGACCCAATCCCTTGGCATTTATTATTTTATTTTTGGAGATATTATTGATTGGTATTCCATATATATATTTGATGCAATCAAATTTGACTAATGATGAAGGAATGATTCCATGGAGTATTCATAATGATTTATTTTATATCTCTATGAAGTATATGTTAATAATAGTTGTGAAGTTCCATCCTTGTATTTATAGGATGTTTCTATATATGTAGATATACGTGGATCATGTTGATTGAATTCCTAATTGAGAAATCACCCAAAGAATGCTAAGATTCAATACCGGTTTGACTAGTTATGAATGAATTATTTTTATGATCATAGGTGATGATTGTGAAGATATTATAAATTTCTAAGGAGTGATGATATTGTGGAAGTGTAGTCTAAAATTAAATAGTTGTTGGAAGAATTCAGAAAGAGGGGGATATTGGAAGTATGTTCATCAATAGGGATACTGGATAAAAATAGTCGATGGATCCATCCATTAAAAATGATTTTGAACCTATTATGTTCACGTGATGAAGACTTTATGGATTATGTTTCTTTTATGTTTTGAGATGATTTATTGTGTAGGTAAAATCCATTTGAGTTGATAATAAAACATATAGATAAGTTAAACTGGTTCTGTTCTGAGCTAATTGAAGTCTAGAATTACATATAAAGGTTGAAAATTTTCAAAGTAAAGCAACATATATGTAATACATTTGGGTCATCACATATGATATTTTTGTTATTCATTATAAAAACTAGATACATATAAGATATTTTAGTTGGATGAAATGTAAAAGGCATGATATGTATAAGATATTTTTCTAGATCATATGATTTTTTAGAAGCGCATATGATATTTGTTCTAGACATAAGAAAAATATCATATGGAAAAATATAATTTATTTATGTTTAAGAAGTTTATTTCAGGAATAAGATATTGGATATTGCATACAGTAATAGATTTATTACTTAAGAAATTTCTAGCCTGTAACATATTTTTCTATATAATATATTATGTTTTTTGGAAAATATTAAGTTTATAATTTCCAAATATATGAAAGTGAGAATAAAATTTTATGATTCTCATGATTGGATCTTCATGGATCAAACACCAAGATCACGCATGTATCATAATTTAAGTTGATATAAAAGGAGGAGCATCCGAGGATGATATTGGGATAATTATAGGAGTTCCACATCGTAAGAATTTGTCATTTCAAAGTGTCCTGAAAACATGGAGAAATCAAAAGAAATTTAAAGTACATATTTTTTAAAGAATTTATATTTATAAGGAGTCCTCGATAATTCAAAATTTCATGATGAATTAAGATATTCAGGGTCTTAAATAATACTTAAGAAAAATAAGAAACTAAGTTCAATAAAATAGAAGATCAATATTCTGAGTTTGAAAGAAGGATATTTTAGGAAATTTAATGTTTAATATTTTAGAAATAATAGAGGTTTATATCCTCATAGGGAGTTAATTTTAAAATATATTAAGATTAATAAAAATGTGGTTATTATCTCAACTATGAATATGTTGAAAACATTTTGTAATTCAAAATGAAAAAATAAGAACCTAACTATGAGATACTAAATATTTCTATGAGTCAAGGAAAATTGATAAGAGTAGATATTGTATCCAGGAAGAAAAAAGGAGGAGTTTTGTATCAATGTAAAATAAAGAGATACTCAACTCTATGTGTACCTCCTTACTATATAATGTCAAAGGAGAAATATGAACTGATCCAGCATTGTAGACAGGTGATTCAACCTATGTATTAAAGAAGATAAATTCTAGTGTTGAAGTAGAAGGAAAATAGTTTAACACTATAGAAGAATATGTGTAAGTCAATCTGGATATGTTATAGTATATTACACCCAAGCGAAGAAGGTGGAATATTCAGCCTATAGAATTCAACTGTAGAAGTGTGATGAATATTAAGGTAACCTACTTTACTATTTAAAGTAAGGAACAATATCAATTTATACAGTCCATGTAGAACTCAAGCCAACATGGGTGGTATTACTTCAAGGAACAAAAATCCCTTTCTCCTGTATGAAAGTACATCAATAAATTACTTTCTTTATACCTGGTTAGCTCCAAGATAAATGAATTCAATTTCACACCCTTTCTCAGGCTTTTTGTTGATAATAATAAGGAAGTTGTGTGAATGGGATAAAAAATTCATATCACTATGAATTTAGTTATCTTAAAAAGGAGATTAACCTCATTAATAAACCCTAGTGTTAATTTTTTATGGATTTCATATTTATATCTTCATGTATACTGACTAACGGGGTGATAAATAAAGGTAGAGATTAATTGACTAAATAATTAAAGAGGTGATAAGGAATAAAAGTTTAAAGTGTCTTCAAAGTAAAACATCACTAATTCACCCCCACCCCACCCCCAAAAAGTATTATAATGATTCCTTTATAGTCTAAACAATTTGGTATGAGATCGGGACATGCCTCTATTCAGATTCTTGATATTGATGTTTTATTTGAGGATTTGAATTTCTATTTACAAATAATTCATGAAGTTAAAATTTTGGGAAACTTATAAATTTCCTATTAAATTAATCATAAAAGAAACATCTTATTATATAATGTGGAATAAAAATAAAGGGGGTTAAATAGGTTAAGAAAAGTATAATAAAATAAATAGTAATATCTATTATTTGATGTTAAGAAAAGTTGAAGTATTTTAATTACATATGTTGAAAATATTCATCTTAAGGATAAAAGTGAAGGAAAAACATCACTAATGTTGAAATAGGAATAAAATATTGTTTACACATTCTGAAATTATGATGAAAATAGGTTTTGGATGGAAGGTGAAGATATAGTGGTAAGACTAACTACTAAGAAAATGCACAATAGGTCTTACCCATATATTTCACCATATCAACAAGATAATGGGGTAAAAAATACCTTTTCAATACTATCCATTGGATGGTATAAGTAAAAATGGGAAGGATCACTCAAATATAGGTTCATGTGATGAAGAATTTGATGTTTCAAGTGATTATTTTATGAATACTCTATTGAATATTTCCAAATATGAAGTTACTTTTATTTTAATCTCTATCAAAAATGTAGGATGTGAACATCCAGATTGAAGATGAGAATAAAATTTGGAGAATATCATGGAAAAAAGGGTGTTGAAGTGTATAAATCTCTCCAAATAGGTAGGTTTCTTAAAAAACAAGAATTAGAATCTTGAAGAAAGATACTTCAAAAATTGAGACTTAATGGATCACTAGAATCAATATGAGAGAGCAAGCCAAGAAAAATACTAAATAAAGGAGCCAAACTATTAAAGAATTAATTTTTATTAATAATTCTCGAATAGAGTTCAAGGAAAAGAGGATTAAATATCTTGTCGATATACTACAACAAAATATAAAAATGCATGAAGATCATAAAAATAGATGATAAAAGGTGTGTAAAGACAAAGTAAAATCTATGTAGGATGATAGAATCATCCTCAATAGGAAATGATGATATCTCACAATTAAATTTAGGAATATTGAAATATTTAAAACTCAATCTCCACAAATTTTTTAAAGGATAGATACTTCTATATAAAATACTATAGAGGATTCATATACTCAAATTCCTCAATCTGGTGGAAACAAATTTTGGTTGCCTAATGCTCATTCTAAATCAACCACAGTAGAAAATGTATCATCCGTATCAAGAAACATTGATTGTGTTAATTCTAGTTTTAATCACAATGTGTGTTTAAATAAAAAAAATTATAAAAAGAATGGATGATGAAAATGGTTAGTATCCCACTACTACATCTTCGGTGGATAAAATTAGGAGTATAATATACTTCTCTTCATAATAATCCCATTCAATTAATGAAAAGGAACAAAATAGTATGCAAATATATCTAGCCCAACTACTATGAAAAAATAAAATATTAAGACTTATCGATATTTGATGATGTTGTAACAGGTTTGGGAATATGTATATGGTTTGTTGGAATAATTTATTAACCACTAATAGAAAATAAAATACAATATAAAGTGGGAGAAAATATAGAATGGTTCAATACTTACAAAGTAATGGGAAAATTATTTTTTCCTCAAAAAGGTCTCAAATCAACAGAGATATTTATGAATATTGCAACCAATGTGGTCAAAAAAGTGATTTATTATTTTTCATCTCAACTAAGTATGTGTCAAATAAAAATGAGAGTAAAAGACCCAGTAAATAGATAAGAGTAAGCAAGCCTACCTTGGGAGAAAATATGAGAAATGTTTTGAAAGGAATATATATAAGAAGTCAGAGAAGAAGGTAGTTGAGTCATACATTGGATACATACAAGAAACAAAGTGTTATCACCCTAATATCAAGAAGATAAATAAGTTATAAACACTAAATTGGAAATTTTTCTTCTATTGTGAAATATATGGGTATAATAAGGACAAATTCATACAATACATATATATGTGTACTAATTAAATAAATATTAAAAAATAATGGAAAATCAGTTCAAATTAAAGAAAGGAATACTATTTTAGGGGGAAACACTCCTATAAAATCATATATACGAAACCACGAAGGATAAGAACACTTTTAATGAATTCAAGGTAATTTTTCAAGCTCAATTAGAATAAGTAAGAAGAATAGAAGAAGGTAACTTTTCCATCATAATTAGAATAAGTAAGAATAATAGAAGAAGCTCAATATAAGTAAAGATACAAACAAAAAAGAAACATTACACATGAATAAAAATATGAATTTTATGAGATGTCAGAAATAAATGATGAACAAAGGAATTAAAAATGTTATGTGGGAGGTGCAATCTATTTGGAAAAAACTCAAATGATTTTTTAGAAAACACACAAACCCAATAATAAATATTAAAGAGTTTGAATTATATTTCAAGTTATACATGTGCCTTGATGGATCATGTTAAAATTAAAATCACACACTAACACAAATATGAGAAAGATGAAGTATCCATGATACCCAAGACTACTTGAAAATCTATAAGTGAATTCATGATGAATTAATCTTGGGTTATAGAACATTTTGAAAGAGAAAACTAGTTGATAAAATATTCTTAAACCGATTTCTCAAATTAATGAGGAAAAAACTCTATATAATTCCCTTATCATTTTTTATTATATTTTTGTCCTCTCATTTTTGGTAATTAAAGGTGAATATGGTTCTCTTAAGAGAACAAAACTACTAAGGAAGCTAGAATAACAATTAAAAATCTAAAGGAGTCACCATATTGGAGTGATTTGTAATTTATAATTCTAATGAATATCTAACAATAAGATCAACCTTGTTGAATTGAAGATATAGATCATCCCTTCTGGGGTTGTTTTAATTGAAAAAATACCAAAACCATGTGTCACATATAAATATGAAACTTATATAAAGTGCTTTGAAAATTTTTATTGAAAAGGTTTCTATGACTATTCTCTCATACTTCTCATTAAAGAATTAGTTCAAATATTATGTGGGAAAAATTTATTTAATCAATATCAAAGAGTTGGGTAAATTTGAGTATAATTAAATGATGATTTCAAAAAACCTTGTAAATGCACTAGAATTTTTGTGAAATGTGTGTTGAGATGAGTGCATGAAATCAGTTTCTTATGTAATAGAAATTAAAGTTATCATTTTATGTGATATGGTTTCAGTATAAGAATATTTTGGCATCTATTAAGTGAGTTTTGACAATGAATTTTATTAATTAGTAAAACTTTGTGTCCTTATCAATTTATTAATAGATATCATTGTTGTATCAATCAAATTTTCATGTTTTCTACACCAAGAATCGCTCACATTGACATTTATTGGAATGACTAATGTCACATTTATTGAGTATGATGTGATACCATCCTCTATCATATGATTTTTATTTATTATAAATAATTAGGAGATAGAAGAAAATTATAAATAATAATGAAATAGATCCATTCATTTTGATATTTCATTTTTTTAGTTAGTCTTGAAATCAAATACAAAGGGTAGATTGATGAACCCACCTTTTTTTGTATTTGTTTTCAAAAAGGATCAATGGAATTAAGGGAAGTCACTTGATATCAATATTTGTATTAAGTATTTCCTATATGATTTTATGATTTTCCCAAGAATATTTATGATAAATTAGAAAACTTTTAAGTTGATAAGATCTCCTGATAAAATATGACTAGAGTTCCCTAGAAATGTTTCATTATTGTGTACTTTGATGGAATATTTTTTGTTTTAAGTGTTGAGGAAACTGTTATGAGTTATTTTTTTGAATATTTTGGACCAAATTTTATGATTGTTACTTTTATTACCATAGTATTCATAAATATTAAATACCATGGAAAATATCATTTTAAGTTTATAGATGTTTCTACTTGGTATTCCATATATAGATATAATTCGAGAAGGTTTGAATAATGAGGGATAAATGATTCCATAGATTATTTATAATGATGAATTATATATCTATATTAAGGATATGTGAGTAATAGTTTTGAAATTAAATTCATATGATTAAATATTGGTAGAGATACACCTGGATGATGATAAAAGAATAATAAATTGATAAACCACCTAACAAATGATAATATTAAAGGTTGTTGTTATTAGTTAAGAATGGGTTTTTTATATGATTATAAGGAAAGATTATGGAGTTATTATAAATTTAAAATACAACTTTCTCAATTTTAGAGGTGTAATATATAAAATTTAGTTGAATTTTAATTATGTTAGGTGGTGAAGGATTTGGGAAATTGGTTCTTTAATAAGTGAATTTGACCTAGAAGATTTTAAGGTTCCATCCATTAAACACCAAGTTGAGGTTGTTGTGATCAAATGATAAAAACCAAATTTATGATCTTTCCTTGAAATTTTTAGATTATTTAAAGAGTAGTATAAAGCCATTTAATTTTTTGATATTACTTGTATATATTTTAAATAGGTTCTGGTTTGATCTTAGTGAAGTCTAGAATTTCATATTAAAACCAGAAAATTGACAATGGAAAACACCATACAAGTAAGACATTTGAGCAAGCACATATGATATTTAAATTATGAATAGGAAAAATCAATAATGCATAATATATTTTCATTTAATTAAATGAAAAAACCAGGATCCATGATTGATATTTATTATATTTTATGATATTTCTATAAGAATATACAATATTTTTTCTGGTTGTAAAAAAACATATAGAATAAGATATTTTAGCTATGTATGGAATAAAAAAATATAATATTTCCTCCAGATTAAAACTATATGGTTCAAAAAATATTATAAAAAATAAAAGATTGGGTTTTACAAATGTTAAAGAAATATTTCTCCTTAATTGACTCTAGCATGGAAAAATACCAATTTCATCTCCTAGAACAAATCCCAAGTTGGATACCTCAACCGAAATTTTATTACACCCTCTATAAGTATGGGAAAAAAAGTTTATTTTCCTATACTACTCCGTAAAATCCTTCCAAGTTCTTGTAATCCTCTAAGAGAAATAGGATATATTAAACATAACGAAATTCACAATGAATGAAGATTCCAAATTAAGCCAAGATTTTCTCCCCTTATTGAATCTCACAAGTTTAATGCCATTATCACTCCTTCCATCATAGGTTCATAGTTAATGTAAATCCCATAGTCATTAGAGAAGCATGAGAGTTCTTTTCCCTTTGATTCCCATATGATTCTGCCAAAGACTGTAGGACCTAGATTAACTTTGGAAGTTATATCTGTGTTAATCATGAACTGGCCTATATTGGGGGTTTCCAAAAAACATATATGACACTATTTTATTTTTTATATAGACCTTGAATTCCAATCATTTCAAGTATATATAATTACTGGATTTAATTCCCATCTAAACTAGTACTCATGGAGGCGACCACCCTGATAGTATATAATATGTTCTACATGAACATGTTCAAATCAATTACATGGATATCATACATATTTGCATTCCTATTCCACCATATCATATGAAAATATTCAGAAACAAAAATCTGTAGTAGTCTCTTTAGCTGGGAAAATCCCTCATGGATGCTATAGTGAGAAACAAGGGAATTGATATACATTTCATTAAAATTCTACACTTCAAAATTTTTATCCATTATATTCCCCAATACATTAGTGAAATAGTATTGAAATAATCCATTATTAATAGAGTCCATTAAATCTTTACAAATGATACACATAGTTAATATATTTATACAAATTCTCATTAGTCATTCATCCATGGTAATCATGTTATAATTCACCCTCTAGATTTGTGTGCATCAAGAAAGAGAAATATAGGGCTTACAAAAATTATTTAATAATAGATCCATGTCCATAGAGCTACCCATGAATAATTTTTAGTATAACTTACTAGTGAGTATTTCATGCCTTTCCAACTCCCAAATCAAGGTTTCCTTAATGAACATGAAATTATATGCATGGATAACCTCCTTGATAGGGGAGGGAAGTTTTTAAAAAGATGAAATAATTTTATCCATGATGCTTCCATTTAGATCTTAAATCATCCCATGAAAGTTAGAAATCAAGGGATAAACAATACAATTATCCTAATAGAATTTGATATTATAATTAATAGAATTTAACCATCAATAGTTCATTATCCCAATTGTGCTAGCCTTTTAAATAAAAGATCAGATGGATGAGAGGGTAAAGAGTAGATTTCAAAAACTCAACCGATTGTTAAATCTTTGATTTAATTTTTTTTTTAAAATTTGTTTTCAATTATGAACCTCTATAAGAATTAATATTGAAGTGAATTATTAAAAAATTGCATGTTTTTAATACATATTCCCCCATTGTTTAGTGGTTTATAACATGTATTCCATTTGACCATCACTGCTATCTTCTTATAAATATTTCCAATAAAAATTAAGTTTTTGATGCTTTGGTTCAGGTATTTATTTAATAAAATAGGACATTTATAATTCATGAAGGAGAATAAAATCTTGGGGATGGAAATGCTTGTATCAAGATAAATCATTATAACTTGACCTATATATTTGGATTTATAAGATCTTAATAATTCTTCCATGCTTTTAGAAGTGTTCTTAAAGTGAGAAGCCTTAGGCCTTCCCAAAAATAGGGGTATTCCTAGTTATATGAAGAGTATACTAGCCTCTTAAATATTCATACTTATCTTTATGATTACCCCCCATGATAGTAGAAAGTATGAATAAATAAAATATGATATTTATTTTAGATTATATGCTACTTATAGATGGGCCTATAATTCTATAAGACATACTTGAAAAAATAAATATTCTTCAAATATACCTATTGAAATATGATCATATAATAAATTTAAAATAAGTGACATGGTTTCTCTTGATACCTAAATATATGTGTCGTGGGATATTTTCAGAAATACATGGCCGGTTTGAAGCAAATCAGGGTCAAAATAGTTCAAAACCCCTAATTAAGGGTATGTGTTCATGATGTCATGAACCTTCGCAAATGGAGGTTCTTTAATAAGATCCTCGGCATCACGAGCCTTGATATGGTAAACTTCACCCAACATATATCTAATTTATATAGGCCTTTTTACTTCATAGAACATGAAGTTGTAACCTTTGCAAAACATATCCAAGATTCATGGAGGTCTCCGGTATGTGTGAAGGTTGAGGTTATAACCTCCGTACATCATATGCCTATTAGAGAAACCCCCTTACTTTAAAACATCTTACTATTCCAGAAAAAAAACATCTATAATTAATGAAATCATTTTCCCCACCTTCATTGGGCCTATAAATACCTCCCCATGTCGGACTTTTGAATTGACATGGCCTTTAGAATTCCATCCAAATCATTGAATTCATGGAACTCTAACTTCATAAGCCAAAGATTATATGGATTTCCCAATTTAGCTATATTTGGAAAAACCATCACCCATGGGTTTTTGGAAACCTCATCCCAGGGTGGATATTCCTTTTTTGAAGGTTCATTTCCTTCACATAAGAATAATTTCATTTAGGCTCTTGGGGTTTTTTGAGATAATTATCCTTTATGAAAACAGCCCTAAAAGAACCAAGACTTTGCTCTAAGGTAGGGCCACCATGTTTTGAAAAACATGGACATTCATGAGACCCCATTCCTTTTTAGGCCATAAACATTTCACAAAACCAATCCACCAAGCCTCTCCATGGTTCATCCTTTGAGCCAGCTCACTTTCACGAATGTTGAGTTCCCAGGGCCTGGGTAGCCATCCAAAACAGATTCATATGTACCCCAAATTTCTGTATGACTGCTATTATCAACCCTCATTTTTTCCTATTTTGTCTTAAATCATATCCTGGACCATTACCTTACCTTTTCTCCTAATAACAGTCACCCAAATGCCTCTTGACTTTAAGAATAGGCACCCTAACATCGAGGCCCCTGATTTCCACTCCTCCATGGTAGTGTTTATACCATGATCTGCCCAGAGGAAAATGATCAGTAGAGAGATAAAACCCAAAGGTGTAATCATCACAATAAACTACAAACCTTTATTGTTAGATATTCATTATTTTAGATCTTCATAATTCATAAGTAAATTGTCTCACTAGATTTAGATCCCAACAACATCAGAGCTGCATGACAAAAAAATGATTAGTCCGATGTCCTTATCATATGATGTTAAAATACATTTCAATTTCCTCATAACATGATTTAAAATTATAGCCTAACTTTTCTTTGGTGAAGCACCTTCCATAGTCATCTTATATTCATAATCCCCACACCATCCCTCATTGATTCTCATTCCATGACACGAGCATCCTTACCACATGATTTTAAACTTCATTGACCTTTGTGTCAGAAGAACATAAACTAGCTAATAAACTATGTAGTTTTTTATCCTTTTTTATCAATAGGTTATGTCAGGAACCTACACGAGGTTCCATCATATATCCTAGATACACATGGGGCACCTCCATGAGGTTAAATCTTTACACCACCAACATTTACATAAAATTTCAAATTGTGATCATCTCCCCCCATGGGGATGCATATTCTCTCATAACTTCCAAATCCCATGTGTGAAATCTTTCCCACTAAGGAAAAACTTAACCAAACACTAAATTTTGAAATCTTCTCCCCTGGGGACACACTTAACCAAACCTCAAGTGTCAAATCTACCCCCTTAGGAAACAATCAACCAAACCCTCTGTTGTGAAACCTTCCCCTGGGGGAAACACTTAACAAAACCTCAAGTGTGAAATCTTCCCTCTTAGGGACACACTCAACCAAACCCTCAAGTGTGAAATAATCACCCCTAGGAAGAAACATAACTAAATCTCAAGTGTGAAATATGAAGGACCCTATAAGATCCTAAGGGGGAAGGGTGAATTAGGGTGTAGGATTTTTCTTTTAATGTGATGAATCTTCTTCCCAGGTTGGTAGTAACTTGTAAAAACTATCTAATGGAATCGTGTAGATATTAAACATTCACAAGTACATATACGACACAGTAGGTTTACTTGGTTAATCACAAAGGTCTAGTCTAAATATCATATTCCATTAGTGTGGCATTCATACCTAAATTCACTAAACTTCAATATTTATTGTGGAGTATAGAATATCAGACACAATCACTATATTCCAGGCGCACTGCCTTTAAAAGAAATATTGGGATAGCACATTTCCTCTATAGGAACACTTCTATAGACTCCCCCTGGCTCACCAACTTGGGTGAAGTATTACTCATTTTAATGAATTGATGGTCGCCTCAACATATTGTAAATTTAAATCTTTTTCCCTGATTAGAGAGAGACTGTGCTTGCATTGTAGTATTGAGTTGATGCACTTGAAAGAACTGTTTACTTAAAAAAGATGTTCAACCCTACTATTCATGATTCTACCAACATTCATAAAACCCCTTTTATGATCCAAACTAATTCTATCATTAGTGAACCCACACACCTTCACAAATCTCTCAACCTTTGCGAAGCTTATAGCCTTCATAGAACACTATGAATTCATGAAACTCTCAGTCTTCATGAATCTTAATTTTCTCAAAATACTTAGCATCAGCTAAGAATTAACCAGTTCTTCTATGATGATCAATATCACAAAGAATTTATAATTTTTGATGCTCCCAGCCTTTGCTAATTCATAGCGATTCAGCCATTTCTAAAATTCTCTTTGTGATTTCAAATAAGGGGTGTCTTCAAATTTTTAGAATTTTCCTTTCAAAAATATCCTATGAACCTAAAAACTTTTTCAATAACCTCTTATATACTATTCATGAAGCTCATTTATTCTTAAATCACCAGTGAAGTTTTACATATTCATGACACTTCTCATACTTCAATAGATTTATTGTCATCCCATCACACATTCTCAAAACTTCAAGCCTTAGTGACACTGGATTCCTTCTTAAATAACTATATCATTATGAAACTTCAATATTTCTAAAATCCATGCATTTACTATATCTTATAAGATCCAGTCCTAAAAAAACTCCTTTCTCAAATCTTGCACCTTCCTCCTGATTTTGAACTCTAAAATTTTGAAAAACATTGGGAAATGACACCACCATTAACAATGAATCCATCTACCCTGTATAAACACTTGCCTTGTAAAATCCAAAATAAACACATGTGTAGATTGATAATAAACACAAAATACACTCTGTTTCTAGCTTATGAAAATCCATGGTTCCAATAGTCTCCTTATTTTGATTTGTTGGAAATCTATAGAAAAATTCCATAAATCACCAACCTCGATCAAAAACCCGATATGCCTAAAATAGATCATCCATGACTCTAAGTATATGTGATCAAAGATCATTGTAGAAAAAAAGTTTGTAAAACGATAATTTCTGGCCTTGATAGACCATAGACTAAATCCTAAAAATCTTTAGTTCACTGAATTTCACTTATCCCCCCCCCCCTTTGTAACTAAACCAAGACAATCAATATGTAAACTTTTATTTCTCAAAACAAACTCCCCCTAGATCATGTGAACTCACAATGCTCAAAACCAACTCCCCATAGATCATATCTCCCCCAAATACATACGTCATATCCAAAAACATATTAAAAATATTAACATAAATGGGAATAGGGGAATAACTAGAACCTCCTCTAGAACTGGGAGGTAGCTAAACATTGAGGTTCAACCAATGTTTCTCGAGCATTTGTGTTTTCAATGAATTAGTCGTAATGTTATCCACATGACCATTACTTCCAATATGTTCTATTTGAATCAAACCTCATTCATCATTTTCTTTTATAAAGTGATATCTTATCTTAATATTTTTGGTACAAGAGTGTGGAACTAGGTTTTTCATAATTTCGGTCACACTCTTATTGTCACAATGCATCACCATCGACTTTTTTTCCTCATATCCAATATCTTTAATTCATTACTCCATCCACAATAGCTGAGTTCCTAACTTTTTCATAGTGATATACTATGCTTTAGTAAATTTAAAATAAGTGGTCTTCTATTTCTCACTCAACCAACCCAAAAATTTATTACCAATGAAAAATGCATTGCCAATAGTGGAATTTTTATCCACCACATCTACAACCATTACATCATCATAAAATGATGATAATTCATTATCTCTTCAAATATAAAAGTTTAATAGAAAATTGAGAGTACCTTGCATACACCTCATAAATATTTTAACAACTTCAAAATTATCTACCTTTAAATTACTTTAAAAGGGAGTCCTTAATCATGTTTCAAAGATAATATTTCCCTATTTTGAAATCAAGTATAATAATCTTACATTGATTCTCCTAAAAAAGGTTGGATTCAAATATATCCCATCCTCAGGCTTTCCATGTTTTTTATCAACCAAAATTGAAGTCGACATTGGTTTGGATTCAGACATGTTAAATTTCTTCAGTATCTCTCTCGTATATTTTTTCTGAGAAATGAATCTATACTCATTCATTTAAACCACCTGTAGTCCCAAAAATTATGTTATTTCAATAATCATAGACATTTAAAATTCATATTTCAAGTGATTATAAAATTACTCCACTATTCCCTACCAACTTCCAGCAAAAATAATATTTCACACATAAACAAGTACCATAAATTTATCTTTATGAGAATTCATCACATGGATATTATAGTCGACACATCCTATTTTAGATTCTAGATTCTTCAGATAAGAATCTAGTCAAAAATAACATGCTCATGGTTCCAACTTCAAACCATAGAGTGACTTATTTAATCTAAAAACCTTTGTCTCATCATTCCCAATTGGAGATCTCATTGGTTTTTTAATATAGACTTATTCTTCAAGAAATCCATTTAATAATTATATTTTGACATTCTTGTGATAAAATTTGTACCCTCTTTGAATTTCCTTGTCAAGGAAGATCCTGATTGAATCTAGTCTAGATACTGGAGAAAACGTTTCTTTAACATAAATCCCTTGAATATGTGCATATCAATTACACATAAATCATGCCTTATTTCTGATCTCACTTCCATTATCATAAAAAATTTAAATATCCACTTCGTTCCAATAACATTTTGATTTTATGGTCTCTTTATAATATCCTATGTCTGGTTCTTGTAAATATGATCTAGTTCTTCATTCAGGGTCATAACCCATGATTCATGCTTCGTTGCTTCTTTATATGAGGTTCGATCTATAATTAATATGAAGGAAGAATGTGATTCATTCATCATTCTACTTATCTTTATAGGTGAAGTCCAATCCTTAATAAAGTTTCATTGATCAGTTTATTCTCTTCTATTTATACCTTAAGATTTTGAAAGTGTTTCTACAGTAATGGTTTCCTCTTCTGATTCTTCTTCTAAATAATCTTCATTTTGTGAGTCCCACATGTTTTGTAATCCTTATACTATTTCTTCATTTGAATCTACCCCTTGTCTACATTCTTATTCATATTCAATCGTATCAAAATTTGATCTCATCTGGGTATTTGTGGTTTTTTCCTCAATGATATTGAAATCAATGATTTCTAAAATCATTCTAAGATGATTATTATAAAATTTGTAGGCTTTTCTATTCACTTAATATTTAATGAATATTCCCTCATTTGTATCATCACCATACTTTCCTTCATTTCCTTATTTTTTTCAGATGAAACATTTACTTCCAAAAAGGAAAAAATGCTTTAGAGAGTGCTTCCTTTCATACCATATCTCATAGGGTGGCCTGGTTTCTCCTATAAAAATCCCTATTCAATTTTTAGTGTACACAACTACTTGAAATTCTTGTTTCCAATAATTATGAGAAATAAAACTCTCAATCAGAATAGTTATAGCCATATTTCTCACCTATAAATTCTACATTCAACAAAATCATTTTATTGAGGTGTTCTCATGGCAGAAACCTCATGTTTTATCCCATTTTTTCTAAGGTAACTCCCAAATTAAATGGATGTGTATTCTCCACCATTGTTATATCATAGAATATTTATTATGTAGACAGTTTCACTCTACTCTATTTGATGATAACTCTTCATGCAATCAATCAATTTCTATTTCTTCGGCATAAACATTACAAAATCCATTATACTATATTCATCTATAAAAATAATGATGTACCTCTCTCCATATATTTCATCCACATTCATTGGACCACATATGACTATATAGATGAGATCAATAATATTTGATTCCCTTTTGTTCTTCAGCCATTATGAACTCCCAACTATCTTTCCTTGAATGAAATAATTAGATTTCTTTTCTCATTCATGATTTAGATTGGTAATTTCAACAACTATCTTAATATTAGATATATATTCTATGACCTTTTGATTAATGTGACCAAAACTCTGGTGTCACAGGTTGTTTTCTTGTCCAGTTGTAAAGTAACAAGTGTTCTATTTACTATCAACCTAGTATAAATTATATTATATTTAGAATCCTTTCATATGATAATTACTTATCTTTCCTTTGTTAGTGAATTTTTTTTGATTAAATTTCACTATCAATCTTGATTCATAGAGTTGACACACACTAAATATATTGTGATGAAAAACTTACTCATAGATAACTTCATTTTTCTTTAGCTCATCATTTTTTAGTTCTATATTTCTACAGCCTTTGATCTTTAAAGCACCATCATTTCTAAGTATCACAATTCAACCCTTTTCTTAAAATTATTCAACAAATATTCGTTTCCTATCATGTGGGATGAGCATCTGTTGTAAAAATCTAGGTGTTACTGTTCTTTGTAGCTCTGAGAGCTATTTCTATAAGGTTTTATTTCATGATTTTTTTCATTCCCTTCCATGAGATACCTGATTAAGTTGATAAAAAATGGTCTTTCTAATCTCTTTTCAATATGCATGAGTTCATCAATCTCATATTCTTATTCCAAAAGAGAATATATATTTTCAAGGGTAATTATTCTTGGTTTATGGGTACTAAATTGCCTCATAGTACTGTAGTTATTGTTCCCACCGTTCCTCTACCAATAATGAATAGCTTTATAGACATAGTTAGAATAGTGAAAATAATATCCATAGAAACTATTTCTTTTGTATGATAAAGGATATGGTATCATTCTTCTTTTTTAACTTTCAATATATTCCTCATTCATCTATCTCGTTTACTCTTCAATTTAAGATATGGTATGGCTCAAAAATCCACCAAATAAACACTTCATAGGGGGGAAAGTATTCTCAATTTCATCCCCACACATGTCCCCTTATTTTGTAAAGGTATTTTAACAGATATTCTCTATAGATACTTGAGGATTATTTTCACCTCTCTTTTCTTTTTGGTTCAAATATTTTTTTTTTAGGAATTTAGAAACCTTTATGATATGTACAACATTATGATTCCTCTTATTTTAGATCATCATGTTTCTAGCCTTTGATGTTTCTTAATTAACAAAATTTATGTATGTTTCAGTCATAGAAAGACTTATTACATCAATGTCCTAAATCCCCTATGATTTGGAAAAGAAACCTTCATCCCAATGGATTACATATGAGATATCATCCAATTCTTCTAAATCAAGATTTTTCTTCTATCAAAGAGGGGGATTCCTCTAACATTCACTGAATTATTCTTGAAAAAAATAGAGGAGAGATTTAACTCTAATAACTTGTACTCTCTGATACCACTTGTAGTACCCTATAACACCTTGAGATGGGAGCGATGAATTATGGTGTCAAATTTTTATTTTAATGTGATGTATCCAGTTCCCACCTTGTTAGAAACTTGTAAAACCTATCTGATGGAACCATATAGTCATTAAACATTAACATGCCTAGAGACAATGCTATAGTTTTACCTGGTGCACCACTAAAGTCTATCCAAAGAGAATATTCTAACAGTGTTTCCATTAAATATTACTCTTTTGTTATCTCCCATGTGTTATTTTCATGTAGTAAATATTACTCTTTTGTTATCTCCCATCTTTTGTTATCAGGAATCCATATTGGCATCTTAAAGTATACAATGTTCCTTGTTCAATTAATGTTTTTATTCAATCAAGATTAAACAGAAATTTTTTCTTGAACCTTGACGAGTTGTATGCATCAACTTAGAGCCTCCAAGTTCTTAGTTTTAGGCATGTTTGATAGCTTGGTTTCCAACTATTTTTTGAAAACAGTGTTTTGCATTTGATATAGGAGCTTGTTTCTCCCTCATATTCCTTCATTATCTATAAATGGTGTATGATTGATCAATCCATTAATGTTTTGATATCCAAGATTCTATATCATCTTTTACCCCCTATTTTTTGTGTATCATGTTTTGGAACTTATTTTCTTGGTAGTGAATTCAATTTCTCTATTTATAATTATGTATAAATACACTTTAAATATATAAGATTTTTTGTTTTAGGAAATAAACTAATGTCTTCCATCTATATTAAACAATGAATGGGATAGTGGCGAGTCCCCCAATCATTCATGTGAAAAAGTTTTATCTTTAGGTTCTAGGGTGTTCTTTCACTCATATTGAATGAAACCTTCCATTTTACCTGAATATGAAACTATAAAATCTTACAAAGTATGTATGATCTAGCTTCAACATTATCTTTGATGTTAGGATTTTCATTTTCTTCTCATTGAGATGCACAAGTAAATAATTCCATAACTATAAACTTTTAATTTTTTTCATTGTAATAGTTATCACTCCATATGATCATCTAATCAGATATAGGGTTCTGTTTATTATCCCTCTAGCCATAACCATGGATCCCTGATTGAGTTTATACACTCTTTTGGGGATGGTTGTTCCAAAACCTGCTTCATTTATCTTTCCTATGAAAATTAATATTTTCACCAAACTTGGTATGTTTCGGACTAAGTTGAACTACTTTGAGATAAAGGCAACTTCCATTCATTGTCTATACCATAACATCACCCTTTACCATGATTTCAAGAGCTTTATAATCAACTATATATTCCTTTACAAACCTCTGAGACACATAATTTTCTGTGAATCTGTTATCTTTCATTGAGTGGAATGATGATCCAAAATCATTGAGTCCACCAGAACATTCCCACTCAATTAAAAATTAATTATACCTTTAGCTGTCATAGAATTAATAGAACTAGTACTTCCAAACACTGCCCAATATAATTTTACCCATCATTTGTTGAATACTTTATTTATATGGCCTCTCATAAAGCATTGCCAATATGCTGGGTTGGGACTGACCAATTTACCTCAGATTCATTCACATGATTTATCATCTGATTTCCTATGACTTATTTAATGAGAAGGTTATACACATCCGTCTGATCTGAGTGTTCTTCCAAAAAGAGGTTGAACTTAATTTCTTCTCATTTCTTAAATCAGGATAATCCTCTAAACATCATTGATCACAAAATCAGATTTCCCAAAAAAAATCATTACTATAGTCTTGTTACTATCAGTAAAGGATGATAACTATAATAGTACCCACACATGTTCCACAAAGTGTACATACATATTATATCTAACTTCAAATCATGTAAAAATATTTCACTTATTCAACCATTAATCTATCTTTAAAAATCTAATGTTAAAAAATCTCTATATCATGAAAACCTTGTTCATCCCTGTTGGATTGTCATACATATCCCACAGAAACATCCTCATCTTTACCGTGGTATTCACCTACTAAATGTTAATGGAAAAATTCCAGGATAATTAAATCCATATGAGAATTAGTGGTTTTTTATCAAGCCTCTCTCATTCTACATTTACGAGCTTCTCTGGCATGACCCCAATTCACAAAACTTCTTGGTACTTTTGAATACAGTAATATTACATCCTCATTTTCCAGAATCCAATGTCATTCCCATAAAAATTTTCAATTTAAAACAAAACTTCCTCTAAATCAATTTTTATAATTCCTATAAACTACTACTAAATCAAAAAAACTCTATGGTAATAGAATGTTACCATAATCTTTTACCGAGTGTGTGCTATAGAGATCTAAATCAATCACTGATACCACTTTTATTTAGAATCATGAGCAATATTCAATCACTAAATATTATATTATTGAAACTTAGAAAAAGTAAAACCAAACAACATGATGGATCCACTCCTGTTATCAGTGTCCCACATGAAATAATGTCTTTTCAACCAGTGTTGTCAAAGGCGTGCGGTGCAATAAGGTGCAAAGACTGTTTGGGGATGCGGTGCAAGGCATGGCGTGAGGTGCAATTAAGGCTCAACTAAGGGATTCACACATAATTAATTATATACGGTTTTCAAAAATATTTAAAATTTAAAAAAAAATCAAATTCAATAAAAATAATAATAATTAAAATACATACCAATAATTTTTAATCAAAGTCATAATCAATTCGTGGTACAACGTGGCACTGTTGTCGGTGATGTTTTTATAGTCTGTTATGTTTTTTTATTAATATATTAAATATTCTATTTAATTGAATTTATAACTGACCCGCACCACAGTTTTGGACTCCCACTCCGATCTTCGTCCCGATCTCCATAGTAATCTCTACCCCGATCTTGGCCGATCGCCCTCACCCACCCGCCACCCCAAATTTCATCGAGGGCCACCTGCCACCATGACTTTCGTGGCCCCCGATCTCCACCACCCCTGTTTGTACCCACAATTTCTGTCTGTACCCTAAATTTCCATCCTACCCAGATTTCCGCCACCACTCCCTATACTATCACCCCCGATCTTCATCGCCCCACTCTATTGTACCTATAGGCAGTACCCATTATTTTTATCGTCTCTGATCCCTGCCGCCACTGGTGTTCCTTACGACACCTCTCACTTTTACCGCCATTAATTTTGGCTCGCGCGCGACGAGGTTGCATTGCCTCACCCATATTGAGGCGCACAGGGTACGCCTCGCCTCGCCTTGCGCCAAGGTGCGCTGAGGCACACGCCTTTGACAACGCTGTTTTCAACTTACTCATCACACAAATTCAATTAACTTGTACATAGACACCTAATGATAAAATGAATACAAAACATTAAGGAAAAATAGAAAATCAAAGAAAAAAGAACAGTTTTATTTTAAGTGGTTTGAAATATTAAGACCTATATCCATGGGCGAACAATGCTGCAATTTTCATTAATATTGGAAAATGTAAATCTTAAAAGCATATTCAATATTGAAAATAGGGTCTCTCTAGGGTGTCTTGATTTTTTTTGGGTTTTTTCTTATGATATCTAATTTTTCTTTCATGAGTATATTAAATCTCGCATGCTTTTATTCTTTACTCTATTTTCTGATGCTATCATTCTATAATCCATTTTAGTCTAACATGGAGGTGTGGTGATAGATTGTCTAATAATATATTTGGGAAGTGTGTGGTTGGTTTTGGTATGTTCATGTTCTTTCACTTCCATTCCATCATATATTCTCCTGTTTATTATTCAGAGATATAAATTGTTTATTTTATCAATGGTATTTCCACATGCAATTGGTCAGTCTTTATTTTAAATATATTTTTTGATATGAAAAATTCATGTAATATGAAGTCTTGTGTAAATGTTACTACTTTTTATACAGATATTAATATGGATAAGAGTTGGATTGATCTTCTAAATTGTACGTCTAAAGAATATTTTGAGGGCATTATGCAGTTTATTGAGTTCACTGGAGGATTTCAAAGAGACTATATTAGTTGTACATATATAAAATGTGAAAACAGATATCAATTCACAAGAGATACCATGAGGGAGCACCAATTCTTGAACGGATTTCTGAAAAATTATAACTGTTGGACTCATCATGGGGAAGAATATATTGGTTGTTAAAATACAGATTATGTTCAGATAGATGTTGATGCGAGGATGAATGATCCAATGCATGAAATTCTTACTGAAATGGTATGTGGGATGGATCTTTAAGGCATTGACATTCAGAATGTTGAGACCTATGAGAAAAATTTGAGCTCTAGTGTAGATCGTGATTCGATGAGGTTTTATGAAATACTTGATGATGCAAAAAAATCGAATTATATTATGGATGCACTACTTTCAATAAATTATTGTTTATCATGGATTTGTTGCATTTAAAGACTTCGAATCAGTGGTCAGACACATCATTCGACATGTTGTTGGTGTCATTGAAAAAGGTACTTCCCATCGACGCTAAGATTCTTGAGTCGTATTACCATGCTCGTAAGTTGACAGAGAACTTAGGTTTTACATATGAGACCATAGATGCATGTGGAAACAACTGTATGTTGTTCAGAAATGAAACTGTCCATTTGAATATTTGTGCGGTTTGTGGCGCTTCTAGGTGGAAAGATAACAGATGAAATCAAACTCATCAAAGTCAGACTACAAACCAGGGAAAACTGATTGTCATAACGCAAATGCATTACTTTCCCCTAAAGCTGAGGTCAAAAATATTTTTTATGTCATCTAAAGTTTCTAATTTAATGAGATGGCATGCATAAAGAAATCAGGAAAGTGATATACTAACCCACCCGAAAGACTATCGTGCATGGAAGGATTTCGATCAGAGACACCCCGATTTTTCCAAAGATGGTCGTAATGCCTGATTGGGGTTGGAAGAAGATGGTTTCAATCCATTCAAGTCTATTTTTGGTGAAAATCATAGCACATGGACTGTGGTGTTGGTTCCATATAATCTTCCTTTGTGTATTTGTATGAAACAACAATTTATATTACTTTCCACTCTTATTGATGGTCCTAGAAGTCCGAGGGATAAGATTGATGTTTACCTTCAGCCATTGATTGATGAGTTGAATTAATTTCGGGGCGAGGGAATGATGACTTATGACTGTGAAAGGAATGAAATGTTCAACCTGCAGGCTGCTTTATTGTGGACAATCAATGACTTCCAAGCTTATGCAAATTTATCATGTTGGAGTACGAAAGGGGAATTTGCTTACCCTTGTTGTAATAAAAGTATAAATTGTGTATGGATAAAACATTCCAAAAAATGGGCATACATGGGTCATAGATGTTTTCTCCCCCCTCAGCACAGGTTCAGAAAGACAAAGTGACATTTGATGGTTCTATAGAGTTAAAACCAGCACAAAAGGTCATGACAGGAGTAGAAATATTATCACAGATTGAGGAAGAAAACATCTGCATGGTATATGAATTTCAAGATTTGGTGGATCAACCATTCTCTAATATTCGTGGTGCGGGTAGACAGCACAATCACAATTGGAAAAAGAAAAGTATTTTTTATAGTCTCCCCTATTGGAAAACTAACATGCTAAGGCATAATTTGGATGTCATGCACATTTAAAAAAATGTTTGTGATAATATATTGTGGACCATTTTAGGTGTTAGTGTAAAATCAAAGTACCATGTTAATGCACGTTGTTATTTGGAAGAAATGGGTTTAAGGAAACAGTTTCATTTATAGTTGGCTGAGGGAAACAAGGCATATTTGCCTAATACACAGTATAAGATGACTAAAAAGGAGAAAGAGACATTTATTTCTATTTTGAAGATGCTCAAGGTGCCTGATGGTTACTCTTCTAATATTTCAAAGTGTGTGAATCTCACGGGAAGGACATTGCAAGGGTTGAAAATTCATGACAATCACATATTACTTCAGCAGTTGATTCCAATTGCAATTTGTGATTGTTTATCCCCCAATGTTGTTCAACCATTGACTGAGATGAGTAATTTTTTTAGATAGCTTGGTTTAAGAAATCAACGAATGAGTGATTTAAAAAGTTTGCAGGACAAAATTTTACTTACGCTTTGTCGCTTTAAGAAACTATTTCACCTTTCATTTTTTGATGTTATGTTTCACTTGACAGTGCACCTAACTGATGAAGTAATGGCTTTTAGTTCAGTGAAAATCAGGTGGATGTATCCTATTGAGAGGTATCGGAATACATTGAAATGATTTGTATGCAACAGAGCTCATCCGGAGGCACCAATATCCAATGGTTATCTGATGGATGAGTGTACTAATTTTTGTGCAGAATATCTTATGGATTTTGAAAAAAAATTAGATAAGCCCTCTCAGATTCATGATGGTCCAGTTGGAGAAGGAACCATATTTTATATGGACAACATCGAGTGGATACAAGAACATCGATATATTTTTCTCAATACCCCATCACTTGCACCATTAATGTAGTAAGTGCCTTATCACTTTTATAGTTTAACTTTTACATGTTTTGTTTGCATAAGTTGATTCTTTAAACATGATTTTATCATTTGCAGGAAACACATTAATGAGCTAAAATAAGTGATATCCCATGCGACTGAGTCTGAAATTCAACAATCTCATTATGTGTCATTTCATGATAGGATTTTGTACGTATAAATTGATTTTCATTATGAGTGAAGTATAATACTAATTTATTTCTGTAGATATGTATACGAACATGGGTTGAAATACATATTGTTAAATTGTAATTGGGTTGATCCAGTGCATGGGTGTAAATTCGATCAATATCAGTTTACATTGGTGAATTTTAACTATATGTTATAAAAAATGAATGAGTTGGTAATGAACCTTTCATTTTGACATCACAAGAAAAACAAGTATTCTTCGTTACTTTTCCTTCGAATTCTAGTTGGTAAGTTGTTGTGAAAATGTCCTGACGAGGAGTGTTTTTATTTGAACAAGATGAACCCAAGACTGTTGCCTTTGTTGGCCAACAACTTGATTAACATACCATAGTTTAACTTGAAGAATATATTTATTGGGTTA
This sequence comes from Viscum album, assembly GCA_963277665.1. Classification (NCBI taxonomy): domain Eukaryota; kingdom Viridiplantae; phylum Streptophyta; class Magnoliopsida; order Santalales; family Viscaceae; genus Viscum; species Viscum album. Next base: position 732,362 of record OY728148.1, on the reverse strand, counting down.
GAGTGGTCGTTGAAGGATAAATGGTAGATTTTCATGTTTAATAAAAGGTATAATTGTTTTCCCTCTCTTCATTTTAAAATCTTTTTCTGAAATTATTTAACCTTTTATGAGTTGTTTAACCTTTTTTTAATTTTTTTAACTTTGATGCGTTCAATCAATATTACCAAATCAATCAAGTTGTTTGGATAGTTTTCAATTAAACAACCCAACACTAATTTGGTTCATTAGCTAAAAAGTTAGGATGTAAACTCAGAGTTACATACATTTTCTTGCTGTTTATGTATGTGTCACATAAGACATAGAAAAATTATGAGATTCATGTGTTTACATACACTCTGGTTGATGTTTCATGTATTTACATACACTCTAGTTTATTCAATTAAATAACTCTTATGCTTTGTATATAGTTTGGTGGTGTGTGTTCATGACTATAAATTATTCTAATGTCACAAATTTATGTGACATTGTTACTCGTTTCAGCTTTCATTCTCATGGACTATTGGATATGGGAATGCGGTTTCACTCTCAAATTACTACTATAACATGTGAGGCCCTAGTGGTATATGTCATGACAGTGTTGTATGGCACATTTCTTGCATGATATCCTCTGAATATTTCCATTAATGGAAAATGAAATTACACCCTACAAAAAGTGTTCATTCTTTCTATAGATATAGAGACATCCCTGTGTTGATTTACTAATGTTTTCTACGACTGTAGGCATGTCAGGGGAACAACCAGTAGATCCACATCATCCAGCAGAGACATCTACATCTCAGGGTCAAGGTATGTTTTAATGTAACTCAGTAGGATGGGTCATGTGTATTTGATGATGGGAAGGAAATTAAAAAATAAACAGTTGAGTAGGGGCCCCAAATATTAAAAAAACAATTCAAATATATGGTAGTTCAAAGACCCCATTGGAACAACAATGGTGATCCAAGGATTAGAAGCCTTAGTTGTAAGTAAATTGAAAAACCAACCCACCTTAGTCTCCACATCATTGACAAACAACCATGTTTAGACTCTGAATTCCAAACATTATTTCATTGTACTACTCCAACTACTAAGACCAGACACACTGACCTTGCATCAGAAGTACTGGAAGAGGTAACTTCCCTTAACTCATCACTAAACTGAAAACAAGAATACCCACTGCTATCCTCCTTATGAGAACTGATTTTGAAAATAACTAGACCACACATAGACCTATTCAACTATTATCTATGGGAGTGTCAGATATAAAATAGGTTGTTCATGAAGATATCTATGTATCTTCTATTTTTTCATAGAAGTTAGTGTATGTTTATAAAACATAGACACACACACATCTCATACTGTAAACAAAATTAACAAATAGAAAAATAATAATGAGATAATAGTTAGAAGGCTCTATCAAATTTTAAATGCAACAGGTGAATCCTTAAAGTTGTGTTGAAATGTAGCTTGAGTTGATTTCATGAAATATACAGCAAAACAGAACGTCGTGAGAACTTCTGTCTCCTATTTCTAGTGAAGTAATAATATGATCGAGTAGTTCTTATCCTCTCATTAGTTTTTTATTGCATGATGTTCTTTAGTTTCATCTCTCTACAATATCTTCGAGATTCTATAGTTTGTAGTTCCCGTGTTTTTACTTAGGCACATTCCTTAGATGACTAAGATCCTTAACATGAGACATGGGAAATGGTTGAATAATGAATGCTTCTGGATCCAAAATATTTATAATCTAGAAATGTAGGTATATCTTAAAATGGTTAATGAAATCCATTATTATATGTCCACCATTCTTTATATCCTTAGTAAAATCATCTTTGTTTTATATAAACATCAAAAGTTCATGTGTAAGCTCCTTGAGCTATTTCACTTGTCCCTTAAATTCTAGTGTAACAGGTGGTATCCTCATATTTTCAACCATGTACTTATAGTGAAAATTCAACTGATGTTTGGTATAAATCCATTTAAAATGTCAATATACCATCTTTGTAATCTCTTCTTGGGCATAATTATCCCCTTTCGTGTAAAACCTTACCATATCATGCACATAGTCACTGTTCTGTTTTATTTTGATTAGGCTATCCTGATCACCACAAACCAAATAAAGTATGAACTCTTCTCTTAGAACTATTCTGATAATATCAATGTTATAAGGATGAGAATGATCAATAGAGGTTGAGGCTTCATTTACAATATATTTGACTATTGATCTCAAAATAGCGAGATCGAGATTTGGAGGAGGTGGAGTGTCATTCACATAAGATGTATCTTCAAGACTGTTCACATATTTCTGCAAGGAGTCTACATACTCAGATAAAATCCCTTTAATAAGAGGAATGAGTAAAACCAAATCATCACTTAATTATTATTTTTTCTATCCTCACTTCTTGAACTTCAGAAACTATCTGAGGGTGAATCTGAGGGACAACTCTTTCTGAAATCACAGTAGCATCATTTTCTCTAAGAATCTCTATAGGTGTGGGTTGAGGTTTTAGAATTTCTCTAACAACTAAACACAACTCCCCTTTAAAGACATTGAATTCACTCTTAATTACATAATCAGTAGGCGCAAGTACAACCAAGGGAGTAGAAATAGGAGCTGGAGCATGAGCAACTAGTGGAGTAAGTTCTATTTCCAGATTTTTCCCCACTAGAACACTTTGAGAAATATCCACTTCTTCTACCAATGATCCCTCAGGATCAGATTTCTCAATATCTAAATCTAAATATTCTAATCCAAGAGTGACATATCTAGGGTAATTTTCCCATTCCTCGGCTATCACATCATAAGGAGTGAGAGTAGAAACATTAACTGTCTTAGACTGTTTCCCACCTCAATAGATACTCCCCTCTCAATAGGTGATTTATTCCTGGAATAAATAAGTTCATTCACTTGAACAACTGGAACATCTTCTAAAACTAGAATTGACTCAGGATCTTTTTGAGATTCCTCTACTGGTTCATTTTCCACTAAAAAAATTTCTCATGATCTGTAGGTTCTACAACAAGACCTTGATCCCTAATAGAAGGGTCAGTATAACCACCACCAACCTTTTCTTCTTCTTCATTTAAATATGTTTCACTTCCACTTTCTCCATCTTTTTCTTCACCTTCTTTTTATTCCTCTACTACTTCATCTTCATCATTCTCATCTTCTTCCTATTCATTATTTTTCTCATCCTAATATTCTTCTTCTTCACTACCACTTCTACAAGAATACTCTGAATCCTCAGATTCCTCTTTCTCCTCATTAGAATCTTTATCTAGGTGTTTTTATTTGGTAGGAATCTTTTTTGGAACTCTAAGAGATCCAAAGGAAGTTCCATTAGGGCTTTCAAAAATATCTGGATCACTCCTATAATAAGTTGGAGAGCCACTGCCTTTAGCTACCTCAGCTTATTCATCTTCATCATTAGAATGTTCTGCAACCTCATATGGTCCCAGACAAGGATCAAACATATCCTTCAGCATAGAATAATGTTTAACATGATTTAAATATTCATAAAATCCACTAACTATTCAAAAGCATCACCCAACCAGCAGTAAGAAATGAGTAGCCACCGGCCAACCAGCATCCCTGTAAACCAAAGCATCACCCAATGAGCATCTCAACACTGCACAACCAAACCCCTACCACAGCATCCATCCTGCCACACCCCTCCTGCATAACAAGCTAGCAGCCACCGGCCAACCAACATCCATGTAAAGCACTCCCAAAACCAGCAGTAGGAAAACACAACCAAACCCCCACCGCAACACCCATCTTTCCCCACCATGCCTACACAACCTACTAACAGCCCGAACTCCAACAAGAATCCAGAACCATCCAACCTCCCAACCCGGCCAAAACAACCAGCAACAACCCCAACCAATAGTAATAAATGAGCCCAATCTGCAACATACCAGCAACCTACAACCAAGACACCCCATCTGCAGCCTCCAGCATACAGTGCCCATCCTAACCATCATGATCCACCCGACCACCAGGACCCCTCGCAACCACAACTTACATGATACTATTCACATTCCCATTAAATTATAAGGTTAAACATCATTTAAAAAAATTACTGTCAATTAACCTGACATATTATTGAGAAAAAAAAAAGATGAAAATGCGAATACAGTACGTAATCAATAGAGAAAGAACAATAAAAAAATGGAAAATGAAATTGGGTAGTGAGGAATGAAAATCGATAAATAGATTGTTGAATTGAAAATAAATGATTAATAAATATGAAATTACAACTTTGGTTATAGGTATGAAATACTACAAAGAAACTGGAAATATGAAAAATGCATTTTCCAGTGGTACATAATATAGAATATGCAGTGATTTTCCTAACAGAATTAATAGTTGGTTTAAGTAGTGCATTACAGGATGAAAACAGATGCAGTAACCATAGTTTTCGACACCTATAATTGTTCCCTTCAAACTCCACCCATAATTATCATTATGTGAAACTCCCCCTACATTCTGCTCATAGCATTCATGGTTCCTGAACATTATAGATGATTTAAACACTATACAAGGAATAGAAATGAACAGAGAGAGCAGCATATCAAATAGGAAATACTGCAGTAACCTCAATTTCTGGTTTTAGTTTCTCTTGAGGTGGCTTGAGTGATGTGCATTCTATTGCAAAAACATCCATAATATCGACGTTCCTAGAGAGGGATGAATAGTTTCAATTAATATGAGAGGGAAAATGAAAACCAGGATTCAAAACAGAATTTCTATTCCAATGAATAACCAAAATAATTATTTTGTACAATGTATTTATAATTGGCCAGGTCCTTTATTGAAACAAACTTGTAGTTTTGATCCTAGTAGTCAATTTTACATAAATGATCAATGAAACCACTTTCATCGAAGTACAATAATCAATGCCATTTCAGAGTTGCAAATTAAAAATGTCCCTTCAAAACAATTAAACAAAAGTTGTGAATACAAATTTAAATTCAACTCAATACAACAGTTGGAACTTCCATACCTACAAAGATACCAATAGTTACCAGGTTCTTAATGGACATTGTGCGATATCTTAGGTATTCAGTCAAAAAATGACCAAGAGCATAAATGAAAGATAGAAAAGTAGCCAAATAGAGTGGTCTGTTTTCAAGGTTGAATGCACACCAGGAACAGAGGGTGCAAGTCAGAAGAGTCCAGAATCCAAAATTCCTTACATGAACCTTAGTCAGTACAATAAATAATAAAAATCAAAGAAGTATTGAAAGGGTTAGGTCATGAAATGTGTTATGTAACATTGGAAAAACAAATACAGAAAAAAATGAGGTTACTCATTAAGGAATTCATTTACTATTCCATGGTGACTCCAATTAATATGTATCTATAGGAGGAGCTTCCTATTCATGACATTATTCTTCCCCTACATTTATTATAAGTAGAAAGATCATATAATCCTAATCCAATATGACTTATTTCTTATTATTATCCTATAGTTATATCCAAAGATATCATAACCATATGTGATGAGGAAGAAATCCTTGGATTTCTCTTACAACTTATCTCTATATTTACCATTGATATGAATTTTGTTTAATACTTACAAATACATTGATATGGTTCACCACTGGTCTCTTATAGAACCAAGGTTCATCTAGATGTTCTTTTCTCATATATATATATTCACATCTGTCTAATTATGTATAAAATTGTTTTCAACAGGATCGGACTCGACCACTTCTTCCTCTCGCAAGAGAGGCCCTGGTCGTGGCATTTCATCATGGAATTCCGACACGACCATAGATGTTTCATTTGATGTGAGATTTCATCCTGTGGGAATGACTGCCCCTACATGTATTCGCCATCTGGGTCATATCATATGCAACCCACATCGATTTCCATTGACCACATGTGACTAGGCTTATTTCCCTCAGGATACATTAGACTGACTTTAGAGGGAAGTTTAGGTAAGAAGACCATTTTTGTTTTTTCCCTATGTTTAAAAAATACTAACATGTGTGATTCTTTTTCTTAAACAGAATAACCTAAAAGTGTTCCCCGATGAGTTTCGGCCAGTGTGAATGGGAAAATGTCGCAATCTATGGAAAGATCATAAAGTTAAAGTCAAGAGTGAGCACTGGGTACCAAATGTGGGTGCCCCAGACATCTGGAAAAAGTCCCGAGAGGTGTTCTCCAATCTCAGTGGCGTGACTTAGCTGCATATTGGTCTACTGAGGCCTCTACGGTAAGTATATTTATTAGGGTATACATATTTTCAAGAATGTGTAACATTTTATTTATTTTATATTTGAATTAATTGAATGCAGGAGGTGTCAGCACGCCATTCCGAGAATCGAGCGTTGCATGGACCACCTCACAGGCTTGGGACTCATCACGTGCCTTAGATCCAACATGATGTATTTATTATTCAATTTTTAATTTATTATTTAATATGGTTTTGTGTTACATTTTTATATTTTATTGGCATACAGTGATGGGAGCAAGGTGCACCGACTGATAAAATGTCAGTGTGGATGAGGACTCGTGATCGAAATGATCCAAAGGCTGTACCTCTTATAGTATGTTATTGTACTCATTACCAATACTTCCATGTACCCAGTAAAATATTCATCTACAAAACCTTTCACATGATCATCATACCCAAAATTTAAATTTTTATCCCCCAATCCCTTTATGTATTATAAGATCCATTTCACGTCTTCCCAATGTTTTTATTTAGGATTTGACGTGAAACTGCTGAATATTACACAGGCTCAATTTGAAGCTGAGTTAGAACAGCTGCCAGAGGACCAGCGATAGCTTCCCAAGTGAAGGGATGAGATATTCCATCTCATTATTGGTCATGACGAGCATGGATATAGTCTGACCTATGGAACAGGGATTCCTCATTGTGTAGTATCAAGTGTTGAGGTTTTCGGTCCTGTTGTTTATAAGCATACACAGAAACTGTTAGATATCGAGACATGGTTGCACACTTCCGAGGAGGTAAATGTGCAACTGATTGCTGAGGTTAGAACATTGCGAGAATATGTGCATCCGGGTGATGCTGCAGGGGATCATATGATGTAGGTTTATACTGAATTTATTTATCTATATTCTATTATTTTCGTTATTAAAATCTTTATAATTTTTATTTGTTGTAGGCCCCTGGCACACCAGATGGAGGTAGCAACCATGGCCACGCATGAAGCATCATATTCACGAGGTGTGTTTCTTTTATATTTATTATTTAATTAATTTTATATATTGATTTAGAGTTTAAATGTAGAATTGTTTGAAGGTGATACTAGGATAGAATCTTCAATGATGTGGTAGTTTCTTTATTTTCTAGTGTCTTTTTTATACATGGGAGCGGTGGTGGGGTGGGGGGGTGGCGTTGCACATGCTGTTTCTAGGCGTAGTGGAGAAAACAATTTGGTAGAGAGGAAAAAACACGGGTGGGGAAGGGTTGAGTTACACCTCCTCTAATACCATGATGAACCGTACTCTCTACCCCATTGAGAGGCAGATCCCTTTATCAATAGATAAAGGAAAAGTAATACAATATAGAGAAAACCAATGTGAGATTCGAAAATACAAATAATTGGATCCAATAAAATCCATGAATGAAAATGTGGCATGTACGCTGAACCAAACCAACCCAACCCAACCGTTGGGGTTAGGTTACGCGACGCATGAAAAAAGAATCCAACCCAAACCAACCTACTGTGGGTCGGGTCAGTTCAGGTCATGTAATATGTGTAAAACCTAACCCAACCAGAACCAACTCGATGAACCTATACTCAGACTTGTGACCCAGCCCCACCCCCATCACCACCTACAGTAGACTCCCCTCCCCATATCCCCTTGCCTGCACTAGCCCCCACTCCCCCTTGTAGCAGCCTTCCTACCCTCCCCCCAGCCTCCTACAGCCCCTCACCCCTCCCCCCAATCCCCCTGCAGCAACCCCTCCCCCATGGTGTGACCTAGGCCCCCATACCCAGCCCTCCACACCCTCCCCACCTGCAGTAGCCTCCCTCTATCTGCAGCAGTCTCCCCTCCCCCCCCCCTGCAGCAACCTCCTCACCCTCCCCCCAGCCCCCCGACCCCCTACAACAACCCCTCCCCCATAGTGTGACCAGTATCATGCCCCACATCTTAAAATGTGCCAACATAAACCATTTCTAACCATCAGAGAACTAGAATTATTCATCCTCCCAAAAAACTATCAAACAAAAAAATATAACATATCCTTGTACCATAAAACCACTACCATAATTTTATAGATCTCCAATACACGGTGGACCTAGAAGATTCTGCTGGATGAATAAAAAATAGTTGTAAACCCCAAACTCAATCCCTCATTATATCATTGACTACTCAAGAATTTATTACCATTATAATATAATGCTACTCCAACATAACATAATCTAGCAACCCATATTAACCATGACTAATATCTAACCTATGAGGCTAAGAGTAGATCAAGGAGTTATAACCAAGAATAATATAAAATAGAAGGAAAAAAGAAACTGGTGATGGAAAGTTCTAAACCCACCAGCCGAGAAAAATAGTTCGACAAGAAGATATGAATACCACAAGACTAAAAAATGATGAAACTAGAAAAAATATGGAAAATTCATTGTGATAACCCACTCTTGTGGTATATGGTTCTCATGTGAGATACCATAGGTCTAGGAGGATGCACAGAAAACCCCTAATTTGAGACTTGATCCTTAGGGAAAGGTGGGAATCCTAGAGGACCTTACTTTTGTCTTACAACCTAGTATGTCATCTTTGGATTTGTTTGAGGTCAACCTACGGGATAGGTTATATTGAGGATTATTATTTCTTTAAAATAAATAATCTATTCTGTACAATTAATTATAGGATAATTAATATGAGGTTATATATTTTTTATTTTAGTAAAGTTGATTCCTTTAGATTTTGAAATGCATTGTGGGTTCTTGTTAATCAAAACTCGCTTCAATGGCTTGACTATTTGGGTGACTGATCTATATGAATAGTGGTTTTGGATTTTAAACGTTAAATTTATGAAAATGACACAATTATGTAGGAAATCATTCAGTAAATCAGGGTAAAGATGAGGTACCTAATTTTGAATAGGAGAACCAATAGAGCTTTTAGAGTGTGGAATACTGATGTGTCGGGTACTACAGTCAACCTAAACTTATTGATGGATGGAACATAGTAGCATGAGTCGGGTGGTGCGGGATGTACATCATCTATAAATAGCTAGGTTAGTTTGTGATGGTATTGAGTGTTACCATTTAAAATATTAATCGGTAAAAGTCTAGGTGAAAGATGAGGACCAGTGATTTTTAGGTAGTGATGCTTACAAACATGGAGACTCTGATATTGGGGTAAATTAGATAAAGATTCATTATTAAAGAATAATTTGAAAGGTAGTTGGGTAACATTAAACTATTGACCTGTGGTTAGACAATTACATGCTTTTTCAGGAGATGTGGCATGAAGAGTTGAAAATGGAATGTATAGCCTTGTTGGTGTGAGTGTATATCAAGAAGAGTGGTAGATGCATGTAGTTAGAATCTTAGTTTACTCATAGTTTAAAAAAATCATTCCTAATATCTTAACATCAATTTAAGTATGCTATGATAGCATCGGCTATATGTTAATCTACCTAACTATCTACTATAATGGTTTAATGAAGAGACACTTTGAGGGTTTTGCATGAGGAGTGGTCTAAAGAATCCAAATGGTTCATAGTACACCATTGTCCTTTTGAGGGTGGTGACCCTTAATATGTTTTAAATTTTGATGAAGTACATGGTAAGTATTCTTGAGAATAAAGAATAATTCATGGATGAATTTCACATCAACGATCGGGATAAGAAAGTCCTTAGCCACTCCAGTTGTTATATCTGGGAGGGAATATGCATGGTCTATGGTAATCAGGTTCGCTTTTAATTAATGTGAATATAAGTATTCTCCTATGGTGGGGAGGGGGATTTCTATTTTCAAATGGAAATACTCGTGATATGGGTCATGAGGTTTTGGTACTGGTCTTTCACAGTTTTTTTTACTCTCACATGACATTGAGTAAATGGGGAAATGCACGACTGGTTCCCTTGGTAAATTCAAGGTATGGGTTCATATAAGGACTCAAGTGATGTCCAAATGTGGGCATAATTATCAAGACATTTATCATGATGCAGGTATAGTTGATATGAGATGCACCAATATTCATGTTGTTGCAGGGTGGAAGAATGGATGGGCCAGGGGACATCACCGAAAGTCATGTATGTGGTTTTGTGAGAGTACTCAAAACCAACATATTATTCCTTGGGACATAGGATTTGGAATTTTGTTTTTGGGTAACATGTTAGTGGTGGAATATGGGAGTTATAAAAAAGTAGTTAACCATAGATGGTTTTACAAGAGTTTCTTCTAATAAATTTGAATTTTATATTTTTATATTTTGTATCTTCTTGTAGGTTTTTTGAAGCAAAAGATTGGAATGAATTGGAGCTATTTAGATTGTCAGACATGTGAGAACTGCATATTTTTCCTGCTGTTCTAGATTCTGGATCTGTTTGCTATTTTTTGTGAGGCCTCTCCAATTGTTTGTTTATCTTTTCCTGTTGTTCTGGAGCTGTTTGTTATTTGCTATTTTTTTTCTATGTGGTGTTGTTCTATTTATATTTTCTGTTTGTTATTTTCTATTTGGTTTATTTTTGGAGCTCTACAGTTCTGGAAGCAGAACTGCACATTTTTTTAAAAAAAATCCATGTTAGTGACCGCCTTAGGCGGTCACTAATGCTCGCCTCAAATGCTCCAGTGCAAAAATAAAAAAAATATATATTGTAGCGACCGCCATAGGCAGTCGCTAAAATTCGAGGCAGATTACCTATAGTGACCACCATTGGCGGTCGCTATACGTTGAGGTAGATTACCAATAGCGACTGCCAATGGCGGTCGCTACAGCTCTTCACCGATGGGCCAATAGTGACCGCCATTAGTGGTATCAAAGAAATCTGTAAAGACCTTTAGCGACCACCAATGGCGGTCGCTAAAGGGCCACTTTATTGTAGTGTATATTGTAATAAGTATGCTTCAATTCTGAAGTAATAATAATGTATGTAAAGTATGGGTCGGTATAGTTGGTATCAGAGAAAAGGTATAGTCAACCTTTGTAAACTAGGATGTGAAAGCCTTAGTAAGAACCCTAAGGATATGTCTAAGCATAGAACACAATATTAGTGTTTTAGAAATGGTCATGAATAACCTATGATAAGACCTTAAGTGTAAAATTTTATTCTTGATTATGTGGTTTTCCTATTATGATTAGTGTTTCTCACACTATGCTTATTGGTTTTAGTCAATGGTTGGAACCCGAGGGAACCATGTTAATGTTGAATGCGATGGGAAATGAAATGATTTTCTCCCTGATAAACCAAACGTTATGGGAGATGGAATGAAAAATCTTGTATCCATGATCACACAACTTTCTCAAGCTATGAATCATGCATGACTTCCAAACGAGCAAAGGAAAGAGCAAAATTATGTTGAATATGAGGCAGCGTCCACCCACATTTAGTGTTTCTACTAATCCATTAGTGGCTGTACAATGGATCAATACCACTAAAAAGATATTTTCAGTTCTTCAATGTTCTAAACAAGATAAAGTTCTCTTAGTAGTATATCGTTTGGAAGGTGATTCTAATCAATGGTGGAATCTTTTCAAGAATATGAGGCAAAGAGATGAAATTGAGTCCATGGAATGGGACGAGTTCAAGAACATATTTTTCAATAAGTACTTCCCTCGTATTCTTTGAACACAGATGGAGAGAAAGTTTCTTGAACTAAAGCAATAGGATGATGAATCTGTTGGTAGCTACGAAGAAAATTTTACAAGACTTGCAAGGTATGCTTCTAGAATTATTATCCAACCTGAGAGTGAGATCGATCGATTCTTTAGTGGCTTAAAACCAAGTCTCCGAAGGGCGTGATCGATCGATTATTTATTCTCTTAAAACCATGTCTTTGAAGGTCGTTATCCATATGGGACTTCAATAGTTATGAGGAAATTGTTCGATGTGCTCTCAAGTTTGAGATGGATATTGGAGTAACCCATCAGTCATATGGGTTTGATAAGAAGAGGAAAATGGAATTCAAAGGGAAATATAAAGACCACACTGAAAAGAATATGATTTTTCCCTTATGATCAAAGTGTGGAAAGAAACAAGGAGGGAATTGTCTTAAAGGGACAAGTAAATGTTTCAAATGTGGAAAAGAAGGTCATCGGGCATTTGAATGCTGCAATGATGGGAAAAATATGTCTAGTGATGCGAACAAAGAAAAGGCTACATAGAATGCACCTCCTACACTTCAATGTTACAAGTGCATGGAAATGTGGCATTATTCTAATCAATTCCCAAATCCAAGGTTTTTTTATGATGATCGACGTCAACAAACTCTTAAGGCCAAAGACAAAGGAAAGTCGCATGCAATTTCTATCGGTGATGTGGAGTATGATAATGAAGTGGTGAAAGGTACAATTATCATCCACTCTAAAGTAGAAAATGTTTTATTTGATTCTGGATCCACCCACTCTTTTATTTATAAAGAATTTTTTAAGGTTATCATTGTATTACCTCAACAATTAGATGTTGAGTTAGTTGTGACAACCCCTAATGGAACAACAGTCGCATCAAAAGTTTACAATTATTCTCCGATTGAAGTTTGTGGGAAAGTGCTTCCTGCAAATATTGTGATCCTTCCTATAGTGGAATTTAATGTGATTGTTGGCATGTATTGGATTTCTTTATATAGATCTCATATCAATTTCCAAATAAGGGAAGTCACATTTCATATTCCAGATCAATCAACGATCATCTATCGTTGTAAGGATGAATATAACCTTCCAGTGGAAATTTTTTCCATCTTATGGGTCTTGATCCCAATAAATGAAGGTTATTTATCTCAAATGGTGGGATAGAAACTCATAGAATACAATCATTTTACAGGAGTTTGATGATGTCTTTCCGGAGGAATTTCCAGGTCTTCCACCAAATCGTGAAGTTGAGTTTTCAATAGAACTCATACCGGGTGCTATTCCCATTTCAAAGATACCTTATAGAATGGCCCCAATTGAGTTGCAATAATTGAAAAAGAAACTCCAAGAGAATCGTGATAAGGGATTCTTACTCCCTAGTGCATCACCTTGGGGAGAACCTGTTCTGTTTGTTAAGAAGAAAGATAGATCAATGAGACTCTGCATTGATTACTGAGAACTTAACAACGTCACTATCAAGAAAAAATATCCTCTCCCATGCATTGATGACTTATTTGACCAACTATGTGGAGCTCAATACTTTTCCAAGATTGATCTTCATTCAGGGTATCATCAATTAAGGGTTAAAAAAGAGGATATACCAAAGATGGCTTTCCATACAAGGTATTGACACTATGAATTTATAGTGATGCCATTTGTTCTTACTAATTCCCCTATTATCTTCATGGATCTAATGAATATATTCTTTAGAGACTATCTTGATCAGTTTTTGGTAGTCTATATAGATGATATTCTTGTCTATTCAAAGAGAAAGGCAGAATATAAAGATCACTTAAGAATTGTATTGAAGACCATGAGAAAGGATAATATTTATGCCAAATTTACTAAGTGTGAATTTTGGCTTCAAAAAGTTTCATTTTTGGGTCACATAATCTCAAAATAGGGGATATTTATGGATCCAGCAAAAACAGAGGTTATCGAAAGATTGTCGAGACCAACAACAGTAACTGAGATCTGAAGTTTTATTGGTTTGGCTTGATATTATCAACGTTTTGTGAAATATTTTTTATGATTATCAAATACACTCACCAGGTTGATTCAAAAAGGAATTAAGTTTCTTTAGATGGAGGAGTGTGAAGAGAATTTCAAGGAGTTAAAAAGAAGTTTATCCAGTGCACTTGTGCTCACACTGCCTTGTAGTGGAGAAAGGTTTGTGATCTATAGTGATGCATCCAAGAAGGGATTGGGGTGTGTTCTCATGCAAAATGATATGGTGATAGCTTATGCCACATGACAGTTGAAAATCCATGAGAAAAATTACCCAACTCATGATTTGGTGTTAGCATCGGTAATCTTTGCACTAAATATTTGGAGGCATTATCTTTACAGTGAAAGGTGTGACATTTATACTAATCATAAAATGTTAAAGTATATTTTCACACAAAAGGAGCTGAATATGTGTCAAATAATATGGTTGGAGATGATTAAGGATCACGACTGCTCAATTCATTATCACCCTGGGAAAGCAAACAAGGTGGAAGACGCATTAAGTTGACAAGACCATGCTATTTTATCCATGATGAGGATCGCAAAAGATCCAATATTTATGGATTTACAAAGGATGGATCTTGAAATTATAATGGATGGTGAAAAATCTTATCTTTCTCAAATGAATGTTCAACCATATATACATGTGAAGATTAAAGAGGCACAGAAAGAAGATGTAGAGTTACCAAAGAAGGTGACAAATGTTCCTCAAATTCACATTGATTGTGTGAAATAATAAGGTTTAGGAATCGGGTTTTTGTTCCTCTCATCCCAGAATTAAAGAAGGAAATATTGGATGAAGCTCATAGTTCTTCATTCGCTATTCACCCCGGAAGCACGAAGATGTATAAGTACCTGAAGGAGTACTTCTGGTGGGACGGCATGAAAAGAGATGTTGCTGAATATGTCTCTCAATGCTTGGTTTGTCAACAAGTAAAAGTTGAGAGACAAAAGTCTAAGGGGATTTTACAACCATTACCCATACCAGAATGCAAGTGGCAAAACAACACTATGGACTTTGTCACTGAACTTCCTAAAACATCTGAAGGAAATAATGTTATCTGGGTTATAGTTGATCGTCTTACGAATTCAGTACACTTCGTTGATAATAGAGAGGATTTCTCTCTTGATCAGCTTGCCAGCATATATGTAAAGGAAGTGGTAAGATTGCATGGAGTACCACTTTCCATTATATCTTATCGGGATCCAAGGTTTACCTCGATGTTTTGGTGAACTATTCATCATACTCTAGATATAGAGTTGAGTTTCATCACTGCTTATCATCCTCAGACAGACGGTCAGTCTGAGAGGACAATTCAAACTCTAGAAGAAATGTTGAGAGCTTTCTCTATGGATTTCAAATGTGGTTGGGATCAACACCTACCTTTTTTGGAATTTTCTTATAATAATATATTTCACTCCAGTATTTAGATGGCTCCTTATGAAGCTCTCTATGGAATGAAATGCAGAACTCCAACTTGCAGGGGTGAAGTTGGGGGAATAAAGCTATTAGGACCTGATCTTGTTGATGAGATGGTAGAAAAGGTAAGATCTATTAAACAACACAAAAGAGAATCTCGGAGTTGACAAAAAAATTATTTCGATAACGGAAGAAAAGACCTAGAGTTTGAAGTGGGTGATAAAGTGTTCTTACGAATATCTTCTTGGAAGAGAGTAATGAGAATTGGAAAGAAGGGAAAGTTGAGCCCTAGGTATATTGGTCCTTTTGAGATACCGGATCATGTTTGGAAGGTAGATTACCAATTGGCACTTCCACCGAATATCTCTCATGTTCATGATGTATTCCATGTATCTCTCCTAAGAAAGTACATACCTGATCCTTCACATCTACAAAGCTCAGAAGTTGTACTGCTGGAGCTAGATCTTTCTTATGAAGAACAGCCGATAGAGATTCTGGATCGTAGCGAAAAAGTTCTACAAAACAAGACCACTCTCTTGATTAAAGTTTTATGGAGGAACCACCAATTAGAATAATCTACATGGGAACTTGAGGATATGATGAGGGAGAGGTATCCTTATCTGTTTGTGACGAAGTGACAAATTTCGAGGGAGAAATTCTTTTTAATGGGGGTAGAATGTAACACCTTGAGATTTTATGAGAAATATATATATTTTTATGTCTTATGTTATACACAACACCAAAAGAATCTTTCACTACACACAACACTATCTTGGCTTGCGTTACACGCAATCGTGACCTTCCTTGATAGCGTGTGTAGTACGCAATACCGGGTTTAACTAAACAACGATATATTATTATAATATTATTATGGACTGGCCTTTATGAATATTATTAGCTACATTTTTAATTTTATAACATTATTATTCATCTAACACATTTTCTAAAACATGGTATGTGAACAAAATAAATTTTTCGGGTAAAATAAGTATTTTTCAAAAAATGCAGTTTTGCCGCCTTTTGATGGCGCACCCACTTTAAATCTAATTTTTGACAGGTTTATAAATTCAATTTGACAAAATAAAATTCTTATTTGGAATTAGGATATAAAAAATTACATTGGATAAATTTTTCATATTATTCTGATAACTTTCAAATTTTAATGAATAGTAAAAACACACAATATTTTAATTAAAAACAACGTTTTTCATCGCAATAACTTATATAGTTAAATTATAATATTGAATGGTTTTAAAGTATAAATAGAATATATTTTTACAATTTAATATAATTTATGTCATTACCATTAATTTTACATTAAATTCATAGGTAAAAACATTTTAATCTTTGGCAATGTTTTAACTTTTAAAACACATTTTCTTAACAACAGGATTAATTTTAAATTAATTACTGCAACTTCTGTGTTTGGAATTTTGAAAAATGGATTTCATATTTGAATTCAGTGGGTCCAAATTATTTTAATAGGTTACTTTTATTTTTTTGATATTATGAATAGTAACTACGGTAATTTTTATTTCCTGCAGTTAAAGGTAAATCGAGTAATTAAGGGTAAAAATAAGATTATAAAATTACCCTAACACCAGAAAAAAATCTATCAGATGACTAAAAGTAGACCCATATCACCTAAGGGTCGGAATAGATTAATTTTATGGACGTTTGACTATGAAAATAATTTAATTATTATTAAAACCAAAGAAAGTGACAGCATGTCACTCTCTTAAATCATATAAGTATAATAATTTTAATTTAGTGATAAACTTCATGAAACATAAAAAATTAATAGTATCCAGAAATATAATACAATTATCTACATCATGTGAGTTTATTTAGAATTTTTAGGGCTTAAATAATTATCATTAAAGGTGACACAATTGTGATGTTGAAATTATTTTATTGATTGAAATATCAAATAAATGATTGTACAAATATTAAAATAAATAATATATGAACTATATAATGTTTTAAAATAATTTTCTAGAAAAATATGACATGTTATAAATCTATTAAAGCTTTTATTTTGAACATATCTTCTGTGAGTATTTTATTTAAATTCAAATAAATTAATAGTGTCGAAATTGACACTATTGTTATTTTATAAAAATAATGTAATATAAAATTGTTTAAAAATCACAAAAAAATTTAAAATTTATAAATTAAAATTTATATGGTCGAAAATGTAATAAATTATTCAATTATGGACAATTCATAGCACATAAGTAATTATTTATAACAATTTAAAATTTAGAATCTTATTCCCACAAATAAAATTAAATAGATTAAATAAGGATAAATCAAGTTGATAATGTTTAAAATAAATTCCCAACATGTCTAAATTTTATTGGTTGATGATATTACAACCCTATCTCATCTAATATTCTGATTTGAGTTATTTTGGATGTTTTTATGTGGGTTTTTAATTTATTATAAATTAATATTTTTGAGGTTTCCAAAGGTTCTCCTCTCCTCCCTTATAAAAGGGAACCTCCTACCTCTCCACTTTACAACATTTTGAGCCTTAAAGATCGGCCAAAACCTGTACATTTCTCTTATCCACTTCCCTAGAAACATACTAGAGGTCCTGTTCTTCTTCAAAGACCAACTCTAGTGCCCTAAGAGGAGGTTAAGAAGAGGCGCGTCAAAGAAGAGGTAATATCCTTTACCAATCCTTTCCAATTTATTTCTTCTTCTACTTATTCTTATTTATTTATTTAATTATAAATTAATAACATTAGTATAACTAATATAATTATATGTTATTATAAATATTAAATAACCCTATTTCACCTTCTATCCATCCTACGGAAAGTTAAATCACCGCGCGTACATACGTATGGAATACCGTCTCCACGCCGCGGTGTAATCTGTTTTCCACCACCACATTACAGGGATGGGTATAATGGTGTAAAGAATAACTATATATGATTATTATAAAATGAAAATAATTCTGAGACATTCCATCATCCACTCCAATACCATTCAATAACTATGGGAACGATATCATCGCTCATGCGTACATACGACCTACCGTCTCCACGATGTGATGTGACTCGTTCTACATGATCTTCATTAAATAATGCTTATATAAATGAATTGAATGAATAAATATGATAAATATTATACTACTACCATTCATTAAATGATGTATCTATAACCTAAAACGAGGAATAAGATTTTTTTCGACAAAACACGCATAAGAACATAAAGCAATGAACACCCAAATAACAAGTAGCAATGAAATATTACTAATAAGAAGCTAAGAATATGACCATATATGATATCATAACAATGAGTATGATTCTATAATAAGTCAATGACATTATTTAAATCATTATACAGGAGGTTCGGACATGTACAAAGCATATCGGACTTAAGTTAAGGGAAAATATTGCAATCTCATTTTTATCCAAGATTGTTTATACTTCAGAATTTACTGGAGAATATTTATCATCCAAATCCATGTTTCCTCAAAATGTAATATTATTTCTATCCTCCTAAAATTGTTTAAATCCAATTTTACCTATTGGTGAATTTTTAGTAAAAGATATGAAAGGAATCTTTTGTCGTTTTTAGTAAGGGATAATTTTTTCCTTTTTCAGCCAAAGTACGAGAAGAATGTTTTTTTAACTTATAAGGCATGAATGGATTTTTATGATTTCATAGAACATTATTTCCATGAAGATTACCTTACAAGTTTTCAAGTTTATTTTTAATTAACTTTTTTTAGTTTAAAATTGTATGACATGTTAAAAAAGGAAAAATGTTTTTGAAGTAGAAAGGATATTTTCCTCAAGAATGGAGTTCAAGTGTTTTATCAAAATTATTTTCCATCTAAGATAATATAGGGTTATGTTTCTATACCTATTTTTACATTTATTTGATTATGTTATGATGGAATTATTTTTATGAAGTCCTTTTATCTTATATGTATTATGTTGTGATGGCATGATATTTAGGAATCCCATTTTTATTACATGGGTCATTCTATGATATATGATTTATGATTTTGTGGCACACATAATAATGGTTTCATTATAAGATGGTTGGGAACTATATCTCCCTCCAATTCATTGGGTAAAGATTTATATCTCATGAGATAGACATGGCTGGAACGACAAGTTAATCTGATTCAGTGATATAGGACTGGAACGAGGAGTGCACTCGATTCAGAAATGGACTTTGTCCACTATGATAGTATTGGCAATGAGTATTGACTAATAAGAAATGATTTTCTATGATTATGTGTGTATGCCACAAAGTTTCATGTTTTATGTTATGATTATTGGGATTACATTTCACTACTATGATTTATCCCATGTTATGATATTATGATCTCTTTTACAGGTTAAGATTTTTGAAATGTTATGTTCTTATGAATATGATATTTCCTTTGTTTACCCTTACTTAGAATTTGATCTCACCCTTTTGTATGTTTTCTTTTCCCCAGGTCAGGAAGAAGGGTATTAAGTAGGATATGCCAAAAGGGAATCTAGATATGATGAAATAAACGATAGAAAATGTATATGCTTTGTGAACTAGTTGTTTATGTTTCCCAATTTTTAAAGACATTATAACTATACGTTACTACAATGGTTTTATTATATGTTGTAATAAGTATGCTTCAATTCTGAAGTAATAACAATTTATGTAAAGTTTGGGTCGTTATAACAAAAGATCAGACACATTCACTCTATTCCAGGAAAACTGCCTTTACTAGAATTATAGAGATATCACGTTGCCTCCCTCAAAGTAATTTAAAATACTCCACTTAGATCAATACATTAGGTGAAGTCTTACTCAATTATATGACTTTAATGTCACCTCATAAAATTTTTAATTGAACTATTTGTCCCCGATTAGCGTGAGACTCTACTTGTACCATATTCCTAATTTCATTCACTTGAAAGAACTATTTACTTAAATTATATTTCAAATCTACTATTTGTGAAGCACCCAACCTTCATGAAACCCCCTTTATGTTTTGAATAAGTAACATCATTTGTGAACCCACACACCTTTCCAAAGCTCCCAGCCTTTGAAATTCTTATAGCCTTTACAGAACACTATGTCTTTGTGAATCTCTCAGTCTTCACAAAACTTCCTTTTCTCAAAATCATAAGCATTAGTTAATACATAATCATTCCATTCACTATGATCAATCCTTCAAATAATTATTGATCTACAAATCTCCTTCCCTTCATGAATTTAGATCAATTCATCCTTTTCTCAAATTCTATTTATGATTTAAAATGAGGGGTGGATTCTTATTTATAGACTTCCCTGTTCAAAAATATCCCATGCTCCCAGCTAAATTTTCAAGAAACTCTTCTATCCTTTTAGTCAAGATCATTTATTATCAAAGATTCATTGAAATTTTTCTGGTTCACAAATATTCTCATAGTCAAAAAGATTTTCCATCATCCCATTACATATTTTCAAACCTTCAAACCTTAAAAACACTTGATGGATTTGAAAATATACATTCCATCGTGAGACTTCAATATTTTCAAAATCCATTACTTCACCATATCTAAGAAGATTTAGTCCAAGGAAAACTCTATACATATATATGTGGTCCAATAAATGTTGTTGGAACTCATAGAGAAAGGTACTTCATCTTTTTCATTGATGATTATAGTAGAATGGCTTCTGTGATAGTTGTACACAGGAAATGGTAAGTTCTTTATTACATGAAAACATATCATCAAATCACCAAGATGATACTTAATGAACTATAAAAGTGTTATGGAATGAAAATATAGGGGAGTACACATCGATTGAGTTTGAAAATTACCTCGAGAATCATGGAATACAACATGAGGTGGCTATTGTAATAAATCTGCAGTATAATGGAGTCAATGAGCGTTAGAATTGACAGGTGAAAAATATAGCCAAAACTATGATGATTGAGAGTCATATCCCTCTACATTACTGTAAAGATATCATTAAATCTATAGTGTATATAAAAAATTAAATAGGGATTTATATGGGTGAAACCAAGACACCATATGAGTTGTGGCATGGAAGGAAGCCCTCATTGAAGTATTTCCATGTCTTTAGAAGTAAATTATTTATCAGATACAAAAAATGAAATCAAGGAAAGTATGGTGATGTGTTAGATAAAGGAATATTCCTTATATATTCAATGAATAATAATAACTTCAAGTGTTTCAATAAGCATCTAGAGAAAATTATGGAAAATAGTGATGTTAAGATAATTGAAGATAAGACCACAAATACCCTGAAGTGATCATATGCTAATGTGATTGAAGATGAAAAAGATAGAATATATGTTACAGATTCCAATTCAGAAGTATAGGAAGGAGTGAATGACATTCATAGGTCACTACACGATAAGGATTCAGAGGAAGAATCAGAAGAGGAAACTGTGGATGAAGAAAATTCTTTTTAACCTCACCAAAGAAATTCAAGAGTAGAAATTAATCAGTCTAAAATAATTGGGGATTATAATTCACCCACAAAGACAAGAAGAATGAGGAATGATGTAAAATAAATATTTCTCTCAATTATGGAACCATACTCATTTGAAGAAGCTGCAAATTTTGATTCATGGGTCAAAGCCATGAATGAAGAGTTGGACCATATCGACAAGAACCAAACATGGGATCGATTCAAGAGACCCTAAGATAAAAATGTGATTTTATGAAGTTTATTTTTAATAAAAAATAAAAAAATAGGGGTAATTTTATCCGAAATAAGGTGTGATTCATGTGTAAAGGATATTCACATATTGAAGTTGTTGATATTGACGAAACATTTGATCTGATGGCTGGAATGGATCAATCAGATTTTTTCTTGCCATGAAAATTCAAAGAGGATAAAAATTGTATCAAAATGATGTCAAAACAGTTTTCTTAAATGGTTTTCTTAAAGATTAATTTTATATAGAAAAACGAGTGGGTTTTCAATTTTGTAATGATGAAATGAAGGTGTGCATATTAAAGAAGGCACACTATGACCTAACGTAGGCACGACAATCCTGGTATTCCCAACATGATTCTTATATAAAGAATACAGAATTTAAAAGAGGAGGATTGGATCACAATCTATATGTAAATAATTCTCAGGGAGATTAGTTCATTATTTTGGTGTACGTAGATGATATTATATTTGGTGGTAGTATACAGGGATCAGTGGATGAATTTGGTAATCGCATCAAATAATAATTTGAAATGTATATGATTGTGTAATTCACATATTTATTGGGGATGGGAGTGATTCAGAAGAAAGACTACACTTTTATTTCTCAGAAAAATTATGTAAGGGAGTTGTTGAGGAAATTCAATATGAATGACTCCAAACCAATGTCAAATCCGATTTAGGTTATGAAAAAACTAGGAAATCATGAAGATATAACATCTATAGATCCCACCATCTATAGGAGAATCCTTGGAAGCTCACTTTACTTGATAGTAATGTATCCAGATATTGTATTTGTAACATTTTTAGTGGTTCTCTATCAAAGTAATATGAAATAAGAACATATAGATTTTGTGAGAAGAATCATGATGTTCTTTCAAGGTACTAACAATTATGAATTATACTTTAATGCATGAAGATATAGTAAACTATCATCATTTTCTGATGCTGACTGGGCTAGATATGTTGTTGAAAAAAATTCCAAAAGAGGTGGAGCATTCTTTATTGGAAAAAAATGTGTAGGTTGGTTGAGTAAGAAGAAGGAAAGTACTTATCTTAGTACTACTAAGTCTGAGTATATCTTTGCTACAATGGAATTCACACAGCTAATTTGGACGAACCAATAACTGACTGATATTGGTGATGAGGTGAAACAGCCAATGGTAATTCACTGTGATGATAAGAGTGCAATTGATCTTATGAAGAACATTTTTTTTCATTATTTTATGAAACACATTGAAATCATATATCACTTTATGAAGAAAAATTTTTATATAGAATGATTAAGATGGTTCATGTTGGAACTGATGATCAAGTGGCTAACATAATGACCATCACATTATTTGCACATGTGTTTGAGAAGCATCGGTTGAACCTCGGTTTTCATCCACCTCCTAGTGCATGATGAGGTTACAAAAATCCCCTCTCCCCACTTGTGTTTCTTGTTTTAATATGTTTTTGGAAGTGATGCAGGTTTATGGGTCAGATACAATCCAAGGGGAGTGTGCATTGAGCTCTACAAGTCAAATTTAGGATCTTTGGGTTTATTTCCAATGGGGGGGTTTGATGAGTTACAAAAATGAGAAAATGAGAATGGAGAAAATAATTTGGTGTTATGAGAAAATATTTAGAGGTGATCTTGGAAATATTTAAGCATTCCAAAACATGAGAACCCAATCCATGCTCCCCCTCTTGTTTTCTATATTGAGAATTCCTCACATAGACTTAGAGTTTTAGCTAAGTTTTTTCTTGTATATCAGGTTTTGGTAGGGGCCAGTGCTTCATTGAATTCATCTTTAGATTTCCAAAAAAACTCAATGGGGGAGATTTTTGGAACCAAGGTTGTTCTATGCAAGTGATGTTTCATGAAGGATTAAAAAATTCTAATAGTGTGATTCGTGATTAATATAATCATCATGAATGAAAGATAATTGGATCATTACAATCGTTGATGGTGGTATCTTCAATTATGAGAATTGTAGCATTGCAGTGGTGTGAATGGTTTGATGGAGAGCTTTGTGACAATTTCAAATCTCAATGTTGCTTCGTGAAAGGAGGAGCACTGCGAAGATATTGTTGATAGATCTGGAAAGTGTGCTGGAGACCATGGGGCTTCGTGAATGGATGAGCCTATAAATAAGAGGATACCCCTTTTCACTTCGAATGAAGTTTTTAAATAAAAATATGAAATCACTCTAATTTAGTGAAATAAGGGGAGCTTCACGAAACTAGTTTTCTATGTGATCTTCACCATCATAAAAAGACTATCTAATTCTCATATGATTCCAATGATTTTTATTAAAGGGTGATTCCGAATGATGGGGTATTCCACATTGACTTAATGAGATTTGTGAAGTAAGGTTGTTCCATGAAGGCAATCATCTTCGTGAAGGTTTTTTTGGAGAAGGTAGAGGTGCTTTGCGAAGGAGTGAGCTTCACAAAGTAGATTCGTGCAATGCAGTTTTTAATATCAATTTTTCAGTGATTATGAATTTCAAAGTAC
This sequence comes from Viscum album, assembly GCA_963277665.1. Taxonomy (NCBI): domain Eukaryota; kingdom Viridiplantae; phylum Streptophyta; class Magnoliopsida; order Santalales; family Viscaceae; genus Viscum; species Viscum album. The sequence continues at coordinate 707,974 of OY728148.1, read as the reverse complement.
ATCAACTTAGTTCAAGGGTTCCACTACAGTCTTCTACTAAGATTGGGACAAAGGCATTAATGACAATCCATTTAAGGGACCTTCATGTCGATAAAATGAGATTGACTTCTCTCAATATAGTGAGCAAGGGGAGTAAATGGAAGTGCTCTGAGTGAAACAGTGTGATATCCATGAATTATTGTAAATGGAGTGTTCCTAGAACAGAGTGACCATGTTTAAACTTTGTACTACAAAACTAGAGAATATTAGGGGATTTTGGCATAACTGACACATTATCGGCGTATGATCCATGGACATAGCCCTTAGTGGTGAACTAGGGAAAATTGTTGTGTGGCATATCTTTGCATGTGAATGTTTTATTTATAATCATATCCATCATATAGGTTTAAAAAGTTCCTTCTAACTTGGTAACAAGATCCATTACATTAAAAGAAAAATTTGACACCCAGATTCAACCATCCCCTTTGAGGGTGTCCTGGGGTCCTTCATTTGGTAAAAGGCTTTAGATTCCTCATTCCCCCATATAAAAACTATTCTATGGTCAATAGGGGATGCCTTAGGATCTGTGCCTAAGATCCCTCATATGAGAAATTCTTCATACATCAAAAGGGGAAGAATTTAAATATTCCCAACATGACCAACTTCCATAAATGAAAAAAAATTCTCAGTGTTTTTATCTACTCTAACTGATGGTTGATGACTTTTTAAGATAGAAGCATCATAATTAATCATTGTCTACCTCGAGAAGGAACTAGGAATGATTTTCACAAACATGAATCAAATCTATGAGGGATACCTAGATTGGAGATGAGATACAATGAGGAATACAAGGAAGGAGGAACTGAAATCCCAACATCTCATATCAATGAATAATTCAACATCTCCAGCCTTGGTGGTGGAGGTTGGCCACCATTATAAAGTAGGAATTCCCTAAAGGAAAGTGTCAAAATAAAAAATGGTAAACCTAACATGACTCTCTTCTCCATAAACTATGAGAACTAGTATCATTAGAGAACCAGTATATTTTCATTTCATCGAATCCAGATATTTGTAACCAATTCCCATATAAATAGTGGTGGACCCAACATGATATTATCCTGCGACTTGGGGAAAAATAAAATTAGGCATCCTCAGTCTATGACATCATCAACATCGATCCCTTCTCTATATAAAACTTAAGGGATTATATTTTGAAATTGGATATTGATTTCATTGGATCTATATTGATAATTGATTCAGTGTTCCTTACATGACTCAATTTATAGGATATTGATGACCCAAAACCAATAAGAATGGGGGCGGGAAGAATATGGGTGAGGTAATAGGAAAAATTTCATCTCTACTATAACTAACACCATGTCTTCTGCTACTTGGTGACCATACCCCAATTCACCCCCTGAGATCATCTAGATGGGGGTGACCAACACCCTTGTTCTCTGATATAAACAAGAAGGGTTTTTTCCTCTAGGGATATGGCCTACCAAGATCTTGAAGCATTGGAACCTTTCCAACACCAACACCCTAGAGGGTTGAACAGGGAGAAAACACCACTGATTTCAATGGAAAACCACTTTAAGAATATTTAACTTTAGTTTTATAATAGCTCACTCTCTTATGATAAGGAGTTAGGGGTGTTCGAGCAATACCTATAGTGGTCACTACTATGTATCCACCCAGGAGTGCTCTCAGCCAATAGCATTAGTTCCAACAATGACCAATCCGACAAGATGATGAGTGGGTCAACCCCATCCCTGCCCCGTTTACCCAAGTCCAGAACACCTGACGTTGAGGCCGAGGGAAGTCCCATAAAATTTATCACTATGATATATATTATATAGCTCCAACTACCCTCTCAACCACTAGAATATCCAATCACACCCCCCACGATCACTTCAGAGGACACTATCTTCGCCAACTTGGGTTCGGGATTCAACCACCTATCAGGTAGTCTAGTTTGACTCTCCCAGCCACCAGCACCACAAAAATTAATTATGGGTCATAACATGATGAATAAATCCAATGAAAAGGTCCTCCATATACTACCATAGACCAGCATAGAAGTAATTCCCATACCAAAGATAATCCCTGCTCTTAAGATCCATCCTATGCCAGGAGGGAAAATAACCTCCTTGGGGGTCGTTCCCACTATGTGGGTCTTAAGCCGCATGGTGGGAACAAAAGAAACTACTAAAATTGAGAAATTAGATAATTATTACACTATAAAAGGTAGGACTTGGATAAGTGTCATTTCACCATCAACCTCCCAGGCTTTGAGAAGATAGATGACTTGATGATGGATTCGTCACCCCTGCTGCTAGACTTGAGCACCGAATCTCGTCAACTGAGGATTATGATCAATAAAAATAAGGTCCAAAAAATCCAAAAATAACTCCATAGGTACATATAGGTGTGGGAAATCCTTTACTCCTTACAAAGACTTACATTGAAACCATATCCAGCCCAACTAGTTTCCCTCCTCTCAACCTCGACACTGGATGTTAGAGATACATTAGGGTCTGGGTTAATTCCCTCAGATGATGGTGAAAACTCCACTGATCCCCAAGGTTATGTTTATTCTCTCTCACATGAGATGATAGTAAACACACATTCCTTTATGAATTTGATATTGAAGTTGTCCCCATAACTAAGAAACATTTCAATATACAGTGGACGTTTGGTCGTCACGTCACCCCATTGCTCAGTGAACCAGTATAAAATCTTATCTACATCAATGTCACCATTGTTCTCTCGACCTATAGTGATTGGGGATTGGGTTGATCTGTAGAAGGATCCTCATCTTGGTAAGGATCAATAGGAATTTTGGGGGATCTTGTATACCAACCAACAACCAGTTTCATTTTACCCTCCTGCAACCATAAACTTTTTCATCTTGAAGCCCCTCACTGAGGAGCAGGCGGTTTTTTTACAATAGAATATTTGGGTGACATACAACCACCTTCAGGTTCATTAGTTGACCTACCCAAGAAGCCAAAATAACCTTAAGTTCATTCAATAGTAGTCTAAATGGATTGAAAATGTATCACTCTTAGTATATCAGCACCCTGAATCATATGGTCACCTCCAAACTCCCTAGTGGATCTGCATCAAGAACCACACTATGCCTTAGAGAGTCATGGTAGAGTCAAATCAACATGTGTAAATTAGTGGATGGGGGAAGTAAACTTCCCCCCATTTTATCCCTATCCTATGGAAACAGAAAGTCGTCAATCTAGCCTGCCCACTAACAGTGAAGGTTCCTCTCTGACCACTCCTATAGTGAATGTTGCTACTATTAACCCACTAAAGGATCAGATAAATAAGACTGCTAACATGGGGAATGATAGGGAGAACCTTCTCTAAAGGGTGAATTTAACAATAAGATACTCCGATAGTTTTCCATACTCATCAATGACGTTTTTTATTGGTCCTAGGGAGTCTCCTAATGAGACATCTCCACCTACCCACTGATATATCAAAAAAGGAAAGGGACAAATTAAGCTTATTAGTCCTTTCAAGGTCACACTATAAACCAATTTAGACTCTTGAATACCGACTTTTCTCTAGGATCTAGAGAGATACAATAGTCTTACTATCGATCTTATCTCCAAGTAGTGCCCTGGACATGATAATATCAAAAGGAACCCCATATCTACTCTAATTTGGAACCCAATCCTTCTTAGATAGGCACCTAGATTTGAACTAGGTATCCTTGTGTATCTAATCAGGGTATAGGATAGGGCCAATGGAAAATGAATAAGATATAATTATACCACTTTGTCTTAGTAACTTGCCTATACACCTCAAGATCACGGTCATGTATCCTATTGGTTTGGTGAGATAGTTAGAGCACTTGTGACCAAAAATACTCAATTGGGTAATGTGATAGTTTCTCTCATCACCGGCCTTATGGCTCTATAAACAAGATAAGTGTCAATTTAACCTGAGGGAAAGTTTTATCTGGCATGGATAAACCATATGTACCCACCACCATAATTATTTAATTCATGTTTCACCCCATCCAATGGTACTAGTAATCCACTACAACATCTCGACCACTTCTCCTCAAAGTGCAGCCTAATGTTGGGGAAAATAGAATTGAAGAAAGCTTATAAGCTTCAATGTTTTTTCCAAACCCTAGAAGGACCCATATTTGTGTGGTACATTTAAATATCCCCATGATCAATTGTAGTTTGGGAGTATCTCTATAGACAGTTTATTGGGAAAGATCCCTCAATGTGTCCACTCGATATGTTATGGGTGTGATTGTGTTTGTTGAAAAATCCAGATGACAGTGAATGAGTATAGTTGGTGTTTTTGGAAAGTAGGTTTTTAAGGTGGTTCAGTTTCAAAGTGTTTTCAAAAATTTTAGGCCTCGAAATTAGAAGTTTGTGTTTGAAAAAATAAGTGAACTGATAACCATAGAACATGAACTATGTACCATGTCTGGGAACGGCTCGTGACTGCATACCAGGTAGCAAGAATTGTACGCGGGAGCAGTTCGCAGAACTAAAAATGGTTCACAGTGATGATTTGCAGTGAGGGGTGTGCGGTATGTAGAATATATGATTATTTTCATTATGGATTGTTGTTTGCGCAATTGATTGGACACAGAGTAGTAAAGGTTGTATATGGACTGTGTTTAGAAAATGGTTTGCGGGAAGGCTTGCAGTTTATAATGAAAGAAGTGGTATGAAATGAAGGTAGTTCTGAATCAATGATTTGGTAAATTTTCATTTAGCATATTAAGTGGATATCCTTACCTATGTAAGGAGAGCTAATATCACTGATTAGAGGTGATATTGAATATCATTATATAACATCGCTTTTCTCTGGTAATTCAACTAAGTTTAAAAGTGGTTCATGTGGAATCAATTCAACCGAATATTTTTTGCGGGAAACTATATCCTGCAAAGATGTAGTATGTGGAGGAAGAAGGTGTGGTACATAGGGTAGTCTCTAAAGGAAAAGTGGTTTGCAGGAAAAAATTCCTCAAAGGGTGAAGTTGTTCGCAGAAGCAATTCTATGAAAGTTTTTTGAGGGTCAGTGTAGGCTACAAAGAAAGATCATTTGTGGAAGAAAAACATAGTACGTGTAGGGGGAGCTCCGGTATGAAAAAGCGAAGACAGCCCGTGAATAGAGAACATATCATAGAGAGAGGGTGATTTGCGGAATTATGTAGTTTATAGAGGTGATTGATATAAGAAGTTTGCAGAGTCAGTATGTGGAGGAGATACATGATATCAAAGGTAGAGGCAGTATGCAAATGGTGAGCGGTTTGCAAAAGCAGTAGTTGTACACAGAGGAGGCGTTCCGTGTAGCAAACCTGCTATACAGTGTGCGGGAGGAGCAGTTGGTTCATGAAACACACTAGGAAGCTTTCAAAAACATAAAATTTTCTTGTAAATGTCATTTCCCTTACCAAATAGTACACAATAAGGTGTATTTCATATACGGGGGAAAAGGGTACTTCAACAGAGCATCTACCTATAATTGATTATGTCAAATTCATAAAATTGAAGGTACCTATATGTCCATAATCTGTTTTTGACCTAAAAATTTACAAACTATGAGTGGATTCCTTTCCAAAAGTAGTGAGTGAAGGAAGAGGAAGATGGTGACCCTTTCCACTGGTAGTTAGCCATATAAAGAGTCATAGGTAGTGACCCTTGGGAATGCAGTGAGAAGACCCTTAATCTTGTAAAGGCAGGGAGCATGGGCATAGAAGATCTATCCAAAACATTGTAATCATTATTGGTAATTATCCTTAGTGAATTTGGTACATCGGGACACTGTTTTGGTATTCTCCTTAGATATTTCCAAGTGAGGGTGAACCATGTAAAAATTATTGCGTCTCTTGTATGATTTAAATTCTATTCATGCTTTACAATTAGAATGATAGAAAATAGATTTTTGTTTAAAAATGAAACAAGATCTAAAGGGGAATAAATTTTAATCTATCATAACCTAATTCCCCCCCACCCCCCACCCTCAGGGTATTCGACCTAGTGGAACTAAAAATTGGTATCAGATTGAAATGTTGAAAGCTAGTGATTCTCCCTCAAAAGAAGAAATAGAGGAGGTCAATCATAAAGTAATTTTTATCTTCAATGGAAATAATTTACAAATATGAAATAATTGGGTGTAGCACTAATTTTGATCATTAATAATTGATGCCTTAATTGCATCTATGAATGGAATATCAGCTGACATCAATAGTGGTGCTTTATTAGAGGCCGATAGAAGGTAATTAGATGTTGATGATAAAGGTTCAATTTTTTAGGGGGATCCCTATCAAATTCAATTTATAAGAAGTTTATGTCCTTTAAAACATCACATTCTATGTGGGAAATTTTTTTGAACATTTATTAGGGTGACACAAAATTCTGAGAAGCAAAGATGCATGTTATGTGGAACAAGTATGAGGATCTTAGAATGAACCCCAATGAGACTATTGATGTATTCTTTGACATGGTAAATTTTATTGTGAAAGACATGAGGGGTCTTGGATAATTCATTGAATATATAAAGATTGTAAAACCTATATTGAGGAAACTTCTATTGTGGTTCAATCCGAAAGTTTCAGTATTGGAAGACAAAGACCCTAAATAGCTAACACTGGATAACCTACATAGTACCCTTGTACCATATTAAATGAGAAACAATGATAATGATGCAGTGGAAAAGGGTAATTCTAAAGAATTTTCATTCATGGCCATGAAGAATATCTCTATTTAAGATAGTCCTTAGGGGAAAATTTGGATGATATCATGTCATTTCTCTCCTAAAATCTGCAAAGGGGAAAAGTTAATTTCAAAGGTAAACATTCATTTGCATGCTTTCTATGGGGAAAGATTAGGAATTTTTTAGTAAAGTTTCCTAAGAAGTTTGATGATGACAATGAAGACAATGATGAAATTCCCCAAAATACGTATTAATCAAATGAGAAAGGTAAGATAAATACTAAGAAAAAGTAATGAAAAAAGAATAATCTTCTTTCAAAACAAGATGAAAGTTCAAAAGAATCTGAAGTAGAAGAGTTGGAGGACTCAAGGATCATAAAGTAGATTATTTGGTGGTAGTTGGAGGAAATTATTTAACAAGAGAAGAAAATGACAATAAATAAGGAGGAATTGAAGGAAGAGTTTATCTTTAGGATGAATTAGAAGCATCCCTTGAAGAGATATATATTTTGAGAGCCAAAAAAAGAAATCTACAAAAATTGTTCATGTTGCCAAACTCTATATGTAGTAGTAGGAAGAATAGAATTCTAAGCTGAATGTATAAATTGAAAAGTTGATGTCTTCAATGAAAAAAAATCTTAGAAAAGGTGGTTGAGTTCAAACTCAAAATTAAAGAATAGAAAATAAAAATTGATAGTTTGATTGAAGCAGGAAAAGTTCAAATCAAACTTATTGATGAACTAGAAGAGGAATTCATTAGTCTATGAAGAATAGTTAAAGATTTGGAGAAACGGTTAACTCCTAATTCGACGTAAATATAGAAGATCATACAAGAAACAGAGAAGATTAAATTTGAGATGAGTTGTCCAGTAGAACAGAAGAAAAAATCAACTCTCATTGATAATTATGGTGTGGGGATTGATCTAAAACAGAAATTAGTTATGGTTCAAGTCAGACCACAAGCACCCACTCCATGATTTAATATTGATTTGGGTATGAAGAAAATTCATAATATTTAGACAACCCAAGGTATATCTAGTGATGCATCATTGCCACATAGGAATGTACCTCGTAAAAGATTCTATTATTGTGGTTAAATGGGACACTCTCAAAATGTATGCACCATAGAAAAGAGGTACCAAAGGGAACCAGAATAGCAGAGTTGGTCATATAGAGCTCAATATTCTAGGAAATAATGATATGGTCTTCGTTTTAGGTGTAAAGGACTTGAACATTTGGGAAGATGTTACACATCAACAATGCATAGGAATGTGTTGAGGAAGACTGAATTTATTCATAAGAAACATCCAAATGTATCATCAAGAGAGATGAAAATTCAAAAATGTTTTTTAGTTGTAAAAGTTGAAGTTGGTACATCGTATACTAAGGAAGATCAAGATTATCATTCTATGTCAGGTATGAATTCATAGACATGGGTCAAAAATAAATGGGCAGAGCAGGCATTGGTTATAGAAATTGTGTTTAAGGCATTAGATCACACTAGGATATGGATCATTCACAGTGTAATCACTTCCCATATGATGATAAATAAGGATATAGTGACCAAAATTAGGTATGATAAAGAAGGTATCGTAAGATTTGATAATGATGAGGGCCTAAAAATTATTGGTTGAGGAAAAGCCAAGTTTGGAGTGAAATACATGATAAGAGCAGATGTAGTGGTTGTTTAAGGGCTTAGAAATAAACATCTTAGTTTTAGAAAATTGTGTGACTTAGGGCATTCCATAAGTTTTTCCAAGAAATTATGTATCATAAAGGAAAATTATGGTGTTTTCATGTTATAAGTAAATAGTACAAAAGTTAATCTCTAACTCATGAGTGGAGAAGAAGATATGTGCTTTCTATCCAAGGATGAAGAAAACAAGTTATGGAATAAGCGTCTTGGACACATAAGCCAAACATCATTGGAAGATCTGGTTAAATATGATGCTTCTTGAAATATCCCTAAATTATCACATGATCGTACTCATATGTGATATTCCAGCCAACAAGGGAAGATCATTCAAAAGACATATAATCTGAAGGATAAAAAAACAACAAGATTGCTTGAGTTAGTACATATTGATGTGTGTGGGCCAATTTTTCTAACGGATATTGATGGGAGGAGATATTATGTTCTATTCATCAATGATTATAGTAGAATGTCATTTGTTTCAATAATCACCCACAAATCTGAAGATTTCAGTTGAATTACAAGATATCAATGGGAATGTGAAAATATGCTTGGTCATAAAATCCATACAATTTGAATAGATAATGGAACAGAGTTCACAAACATGCAAGTGGAGTATTATCTCGAGAAACTTGGGATAAGGAATCAAGTTTCGGTGGTAAGGACTTCATAGAATAATGGATTAGTTGAGAGAAGAAATCAGATTGTCAATAACATGGTCATAATAATGCTCATTGCAAAATACCTTCCCAAGAAATTTTATAAAGACGTAGTGATGACATAAGTCTATACTTAAAATAGAGATTTACTTTTTCCAAAAGAGGAGAAGACTCCATACGAGTTATGGTATGGAAAGAATCCATCATTGAAGTACTTCTGAGTCATTGGAATTAAATGTTTCATTCTCAATAAGGAGAAACATAGGAAATTTTAATCATGTGGTGATGAAGGGATATTTCATGGATACTCAAAGAAATAAAACCATATAAATTCTTTAATAAGAAGCTAGTAAAGATAGTTGAATGTCATGATCTAAATATAGTAGAGAATGAATAGAATCTTCAGTAAATACATGATCAGACTCCAGAGGATAGTGATGAAAATAAGAGTAGGTCAGGATATGATTTATCTCCAATGGTTGATTCTAAAGAATACTCAGATGATGAGAATAAATTAGTGTCTTCCCAGACACTAGTGAGAAGAGCTAAAATTGACAAGTAAAACATAATTGGTGATCAGACAACACATGTTAAGAAAATTATAATAAAAACTCTACAAAAATCATCGTACTTATCACAATTGGAACCAAAATGTTTTGATGAAGCAGTAAGAGATGAGAACTAGGTTCATTCTATGAAAGAAGAGCTTGAAAAAACTGAAAAGAATCAAACATGGGAGATTTTTTTGAGACCAACAGAAAAGAATTTCATAGGGAAGAAATGGGTATTTCACAATAAAATGAATGAATGTGGTGTTGTGATTAAAAAAAATACAGGCTTATGTGCAAAGGGTACTCCCAGATAGTGGGTATAGACATTGATGAAACATTTTCACCTATTGTGAGGCTAGAGATAGTAAAATTATTCTTGTCCATAGTAGTGAAAATAAAGTCGAAGGTTTTATAGATGGACATCAAGTCAGTATTTCTAAATGGAGTATTAGAATAAGAAGTTTACATTGAGCATCCATATGGTTTTCTCATTCATGAAGATGAAAACATAGTTTTTCGATTGAAGAACAATTTGAATGGTTTGAAGTGAGCACCAAGAGCATGGTATTCAAGTCTTGACCATTTTTTGAAGAAGCTCAGTTTCAAGAGTGGTGGAGTTGATTACAATATATATTATAATAATGGAAGTAAAAAATGGATGATGGTTATGGTTTATATTAATGACATAATCTTTGGTATATTAGATGAAGCACAATGCAGAAAGTTTTGCGAATTCATGAAAAGTGAGTTTGAAATGTCAATGATTAGTGAACTGATGTTTTTCTTTGGTTTACAAGTAACACAAGGAAAGAATAGCACATTCATTTCTCAATAAAAATATTCCAATGATGTTTTGAGAAGGTTTGGAGTGGATATTTCCAAAGAGATGAAGACTCTGTTTGCTACCTGATTGAAACTATCATGGGATGATGAGGGAAAGGCAGTTAATATCACAAAATACAAGAGAATCATTGGAAGTCTATGTTACCTAACAGTGACAAGTCCTGATATTGTATTGGACACATGACAAGAAGAAATATATCAAATCAATCCCAAGTAGAAACACATTATTATAGTGAAAATAATACTTCGGTGTATCAAGGTAATAGTGGATTTTGGTTTAATGTATAATGAAAAATATCAGCTATAATTATAGGGATATACTGATGTATATTGGTCCATATCAACAGATGATAGTAAATCAACATTAATAGGTGCTTTCTATCTTGGTGGATTGTGTATTTCTTGGATGAACAAGAAATGAGATTGAATTTCATTAAGCACTATAGAAGCTAAGTTCATTGTGGCTACTCAAGAATGCAAACAATTACTATTGATGAAGCTACAACTTAATGATATTGGAGTTGAAGTGAAGTCTCTGGTTTAGAATCCATTGTGATAATCCAAGTGTTATAAATCTAATAAAAAATCAAGTGCACCACTCAAGTACAAAGAACATTAAAATCAAGTATCATTTTATAAAAGAGAAGGTGGAGCAAGGGCTTGTGAATTTGAAGTATGTTCCTAAAAAACAAAAAGTTTCATATATTATTACAAATTCCTTACCCAAAGAAGTGTTTGAAAGGCATCGACTGGATATGGGAGTCCAGTATACTTCTTGGAGTGGAAAAAGTGTGGATTTGGGTCCCCCTCTCCCCTAGGGATGGTGTGTTTTTTCTGAATAAACTGATATGTGTTCTTTACCATATTGCAGACAACCTTGAAGTGCCCTTCAGGTTCATTGAAAAATGGGGAGAAAGTGTCACTATTCTAGGTGTAGAAAAGATATAGGGAGAAGCTGTTAAGTTGAGTAGTGAGATAGGGGGAGTGGAAAATTTAAAGTAGAGAAAAATATACTTGGAGGAGCTGTTTGGAGAAGCTATGACATAGGGGTATTAAATATGATGATGATATAAGTGATTGATCAAAGATTTCATATCATAACAACTGATGTTTGTGATGAAAGTAGTTGTTTGGTTTCAATATTTGGTTTTTGGAATGAAGTGATTCATTGATGAACTTTTCATTACACTATTGTTTCTCACACCGAGAATGGATCATGTGGGCTTATAGTATGCGTTGAGTAAATCTGCGATCACTATCTTAATCGCAATAAGAAAATGCTGGTTGAAGAAGGATAGAGCCTTAATAAGGTATCAAAGTGTGAAGAACTTCGATGACAAGAGTTTTAAACAAACTCAAATAGGGAGATTGTTGGGGTAAAATCCCTTAATGTTTCCTCTCAATATGTTTTGGATGTGATTGTGTTTTTTGAAAAAACCATATGATCATGAATGAGTACGGTTATTGTTTTTTGAATATAGGTTTTTAAGGTGGCACAGTTTCCTAGAATTTTCTAGAATTGTGGGCCTTAAAATTTGGAGTTTGTATTTTGAAAAAGAAGTTTTTCATCATAAAACTGTATGGTATGAATAAATGTGAAGAAAATTAGCCAAATAAGGGAACTATGTACCTCATAACATAAACCGATTACCATGTTCAAGAATGGTTTGCGGCCATGTACCAGGAAACGGGAATGGAATGCGGGAGCGGTTCACAGAACCGAAAATAGTTTGCAGTGAAGGTTTTTAGTGAAGGGAATACGGTATGTGGAAGACGTGACGATACACATGATGGATTGTTATTTGAAGAATTGATCATCTAGAGAGGATCAAAGACAATACACGGACCGTGTATAGAAAATGGTTTGTGGGAAGGCCAACGGTTATTGGTGGCATAAGTGGTATGTAGTGAAGGTAGTGCTAAATAAAATATTTGGTAAATCTCGATTTAGTGGATTAAGCAGATATCTTTTCTTATATAAGGAAAGATAATATCACCGGTTAGAGGTGAGAGTGAATATCATTACAGAACATATCTTTTCTTTGGGAATTCTTCTAATTCTGAAAGTGGTTCGGATGGAAGAAATTCCACCAAAGGTTTTTGTGATAAACTATATCCCACAAAAGACATGGTAAATAGAGGAAGAAGGTGTAGTATGAAGGGGAGTCTCTGAAGGATAATTGGTTTACGGGAAGAAATTCTGCCAAGGGAGAAGTTGTTCAAAGAAGACATTCTGTGAATGGTTTTTGCAGGGCATTGTAGGCCGAAAGGAAGAAAATCCGTGGATAAAGAACACAGTATGTGAAGGGAGAGCTCTAGTACATAGAAGGAAAGGAAAACCATGAATAGAGAACAGTTCACGAACAGAGGGTGATTCATGTAAGAAGTTGTTTTGTAGACGTGGTTCATAAATAAGGTTCATGGAGTCAGTATATGGAGGCAGTAAATGATAGAGAATATGGAGTCATTCAACAAATGGTGGGCGGTTCAGGGAAGCAGTAGCGGTATGCGGAGGAGGCGTTCTATGTAGAAACCCTACTATACCATACACGGTAGGAGCAGGTGGTTTGTGGAACACACTAGGCAGCTTCTAAAATCTTCAAATTAGTTTGCAAAAGTCATTTTTGTTACCTAAAATTTATGTGGAAAGGGGTATTTCATATACAGGTAAAAAATTGACTTCAACAGAGCATCTACCTATAGTTGAGGATGCGGAATTCATGGAAATTAAAGAACCTACATGTCCATAAATTGTGTTTGACCTACAAGTCTATAAAATGTTAGTAGATTTCTATCCAAGGGTAGTGAGTGAAGTAAGAGGAATACGGTGACCCTTTCCATCTGTAGTGAGTCATATAAAGAGGCCTAGGGAGTGACCCTTGGGAATGCAGTGAGGAGACCCTAAATCTTGTAAAGGAGGTGAGCCTGGTCATAGAATATCTAGCACAAACATTGTACTCATTATTGGCAGTGAGCCTCAGTGAATTTGGTACATCAGTACACCACCATTGTATGCTCCTTAGACGTAGCCCAGTAAGGGTGATCCAGGTAAAAATTGTTGTGTCTCTTGTATGATTTAAATTATTTACATACATTGTAACCAGAATGATAGGTAATAGAGTTTTGTTTAATGATGAAACAAGATCTAAAGGGGGAGAAATTTTAATCTTTCATACCCTAATACATCCCCCCCTATCAGGGTATTTTACCTAGTGAACCTAACACAGTTCTATACTATTTCAGCTCCACCTTGTTCAATACTAGCATCAGCAACCTCTACAAATGAAAATAGATGTCCAATGAGTGGATTTATGACTTCATTGTCCAGTGTAAAGAATTCACATACTCACTCGACATGATTCTTTCCTAGAAATAGTATATCACAATATGCATAGAAAATTTCAGTGATAAGCTAGTACAAACCATCATCTCCCTCAAATATATAGGCATATTTTGAGAGTTCTCTGTAAAGTTTTAGTGTATGGATGAATCCTTGCATTAGACCAAGAAACAGTCAAACCCATTACACCTTATAGATCTTGTGTGAAGGCCTGTGAAAGTAGAGATAGCAGTTTCCATGTACATATAAGTTACTCATCCTTTTCACCTATTGGTCTATTTTCCAAATTAAACCCTACAAGTGTAGCCCGACCAAGTTCACCCTCGCCTGGTATAGCCTCATGAACCATAACCGCCTTGATTGAATGTTTCCCCAACCCCTCATTTGGTCTAGGAACCCAAGTTTCCATTCACATAAATAAAGAATAGGACTTACTTTCTAAATAATGTACAAGTCCCAAATTATTTCATCTATTCCCTATAATAAGGGATTCTGAAGCTTCCAAAATACAGGAGACACCCAGAGGCTAAACATACCGATCACACCAATCACTGCTCGTACCACAGAAACCTGGGAAACTCCATCAAAGAATGTTATGTCTTAAAAGATTGGCTATAGGACTAGGTGGACCATAGCTTAGTCAAATTGATAGATTTCATAGAATAGGTGGTGCATGTGTCCACTGACCTGTACAGTGATAGTGAAGACTCTGATGAGTGGAAGTAGGCTACCAGCAGAGGAACATAAAAATACAAGGATTGGTTGGTTCACAAGAAAGTCGCTCGGACCCATTGTATTATTCATGATTTCTTGGGAAAACCATGACCTCCTGTAGTCATCACAGATCCTATGGATTTCCTATTCATGTATGTGCCATATAATTCAAAATCCCAAAAGTTTAGACATGGAAAACACCAGAGAAATTATATTCCCCATTAGATATAAAACCAACTCGCACCCTTGGTGACTTCATGCCTCTCGAATTGTGAGATTGACCCGGGGTCAATCCAATTCTGGAATATTCCAATGATTAAAAGAAATAATACACCTATATAAATGATGTTAAGCAAGTGGATCTCTACAAAATAATCAATTATGATAAATTCTATGTGAACCCCTCAGGCTCTTCTAACTAACACCATCGAAGGAGAGGTAGAGGAGACGCCAGCATACCAAATGTTTAGGCTAGTATTTCATGCCATAAAAATTTATAGGATAACACTTAAAACCATGATATTAATGTAGATAAAACTAAATATCAAGCCTATAAAATTTCTTATAAAGTACATACCTACCAAGATTTTCCATTGGGTGTGCCTCTACAACTAACTATAATAGTTGACCATGAAACTCAGTGGTGACCATACCATGATCAATCACACCTATCCAGGTCTCAACCTCAGCTGTTTAGTGTCCATTAATAAAGAATTTATATTAATATAGATAAGTAAAAATAGACTAAATCTAGCACTATCCAAGATCCAATGCCTCATCCAACAACACCCGCTAGGATCTCTACTAAATAATGACCTTATATAGGGGAAAATATTCCCCTCACTTTGAAATATGATGTGTTGAAGAACCTCACCAGAATACTAGAAAGGATTTCAATCCTTGGTTCACTCCACTTTTCAAAGAATATGCATCAATCCCTCATATAAGATTTAAATATATCCCTTCAGTTCGAGACTGAGGTTGCTGCTGCTAAGGCCTATTACACAGAGGAAGCTGAGTAGGAGGAATGTCGGTCCATTGTTTCATTTTCTGAAGAAGATGAGGGTTCCACCATTCAAGGGAACATACTCCCACTGTATATCATTGGCCAATTTAATGGTGTAGAAATACAATACGTCATAGTGGATAGATTCTCTAGGAACAATATCATCTAAATCCAAACACTCTACAAGTTGGAACACCTAGAATAGGATCTAATCCCCTCTATCCTACCAATTCATGGATATGATAAGAGTGAATAAAATCTATGTGGAAAAATTTAAATGAAAATCAAATTGGTGGTACAGTAACAAGAACATAATTTATGGTAGTCTCACAGGAAATAGTCTAAAATTCCAAATTCGGAATGTCCTGCCTCCACCTATATGAATTAGTTCCCTATTTGTACCACCACTACCTTAAATAATCCCTTGATGATTGAGTAGGGGTACTCCAGGGTGATTTTTCTCCCTTAGACTCTTTGGAGTCCCATTATCTGGATATTGAATACTACAAAAGGGAAGAAAAATAGCCCAATATTAATTATTTTGAGCATATCAATTTCCCCAATGATATGACAACCACTAAAGCAGATACTTTATTAGAATTGAAAGATATATTAATCCACGCAATCCATCAGTTGGAACCCACAACACTGGATCTGGGAAGTTTTTTTATAGTCCCCAATAAGGAGTGCTCTCAGATTATCTCGTAATCCTATACTAGATAGGCTCAGCCAATACTGGAGGACCCTTCCCATTTAAAGTATCAATGAGTTCACCCCATGTCCATTGATCCATAGCATTGCCACATGGTCCAAAAGGATGGTCTAACTTGAAGGAAGCTGAACCATCATCGTCACTTAGACATCAGGAGTATACATCAAGCTTGAAAATCGCACGGTATTGGATCATCAGAATTTTTCATTGTTGTCTCTATAGAGAAATAATTACTTATTAAATAATATTCCCCCCATATTATTATGTTCCAATGTTCTCCCTAGATCTATATTCTCTAGAGAATTACATCCTCCCTCTCACCCTCGTATCTCAGATTACGAAGAGGATCTAAAAGATACACATCTTATATTTGAAGAGGATGTGTATCCACCATTTTTGATGAGTTAATTTAGGTAAACATTGACACTATGGAAGATATAAAACTAACACTAGTAAGTTAAACTATGTCTCTGGAGGAGTAGTAAAAATATTTTAACTTCCTAAAATAACACCATAACATGTTTTCCTAGGGATATGATGAGATGTCAAGTCATGAACCTCAGGTCAGCATTCATCACCTTGGCCACCCATTGGCTCACCATGGGTTCAAACACCCTCTAAAAAAGACACACCCCTCTCACAGTACCATTTTTAAGTTGGAATTAGAAAAACAAATTAAATCCAAATTTTTCAAAGAGGTCTATTACCCAAAATAGAAAGACAAAATTATTCTATTTAAGAAGAAGAATGGATATATCATAGTCTATATTGAATTCTAGGACCTCAACATCCATTGCCAGAATTATGAATTTCCCATTTCGTTGATAGAGAAATTGATTGATTCTACAGGTGTGTCCAAGTCACTATTTTTCATGTATCGATATTCTGGGTAAAATAAGATCTGGATGGCTCTTAAGAAGGAGGAATACACTACCTTCTAGGAACTCGAGGGAAATTTATACCACTGGATGGTTCCTTTCAAATGTCAGAGCTAATTACTTGAGTGTCATGAACTAAATATTTAAATTCATTCTTGGGACATTGGTGGAATGTTGTGTGGATCTTATGGTGGTCAAATCCTACCAACTTCAAGACCATCTCAGAGACATTGAGAAAGTGTTCATATTCCTCTATTCCCATCACTTAAAGAAGAATCTATTGAAGTGTGCATTTGGGGTTACCTTTGGAAAATTTCTTAGCTTCTTTTTTAGATAAAAATTCATTAAGATTGACCCTAATAAAATTAAGGATATCAACCAAGATCCTCTCCCATGAAACCTTTAGTATATGTGAGGCCTCTAAGGCCACTTATCTTATATTCACTTATTTATTAAAAATCTAGCTGGAAAGTGTAATACTTTTTCAAGTCTCATAAAAAGGGAATCATTTACCACAGAGATAAGGATTTTCAAACTGACTTATATTAAGTAGTATCTACTATAGCCTCCTGTTCAAATGCCAGCTGTCTTAGGAAATCATCTGGTCCTCTATGTGGACACCTTGTAATGATCCCTTGATTCCCTAATAGAGTAGAAAAATAATGATTTTAGGGAAATCATCACATATTATCTCATCCAAATTCTCCCCAACACAGAACCTAGATAATAACTCAATAATAAGAGTTTCCCAATATCGGTGTTTATAGTGAAAAAGTTGCAACATTATTTGAAACACCATGAGACAAATCTGGTGTCTCTAGTTGACCCACTGATGAACATTCTCAATCATCCCATACTGACAGGTTGATTAGTGTGTTGGGATGTAATCCTCCATCAGTTCGACATCAGGTTTGTCTTTTATAAATTGGCCAAGGTCTATCACTGGTATACTTTATAGTCATGTACCCAACCCCTGAGGAACTTCCCCTAGACATCGAGTTCCTAGATGAATCTATTATATTTGTAGATAAGGTGGTTCCATGTTGGTAGATTCATTTTGATGGTACCACCCAGTGTCTAACCAATAGAAGGCCTAATAACCCTAAACTCAGTAGGTTAGTCCAAGGTATTTTCTTCATCACTCCTTTACTAGTAATCCTACCATACTCATTCTACTTGTTAAAAGGGATACACTAACTATGATGCAAATTATTGGTCTCTTATTACTAGTCTTGAGTGGGGGATCAAGATTGAAATCCCCTTTTTATATTCTAAGGGAGACTCTGAGCTAGTAATCAAGTATATAAAGGATGAATACATTGTTAGAAAGAAAAAATTTATAGCCTTATTAGAAAAAATTCATTAGCTAATGGCCCAAATCCCTTCCCAGGTAAAGGTGACTCATGTTCCTCAGTCACAAAATGGTCAGGACAATTATTTTTCAAGCCTAGATACATACCTTGAAGATCCCAACTAAGATTAATTTTCCATTCATGTGGAACACTACAGGTTCTTCATACCCACCACTTCAGATGATAGCAACCAACAATTATACTAGTTGGATATCTATATTTCTATTCTAGGGCCCTAAAATCTTCTTATGGTCGAATAAATGCCTCATTGGATAACTCCCTACATCAAGTTTCTCTAGGATGGAATTTTCTAGCTAGTTTGAGTTGAGTGTGACCAAATTCACCAACATGCAACACATTTTACACTCCAAAGTGTCCCCCACATTGAGAAGGATCATTTTAGGTAAGGGTTAGATGGAATCCTTCTCTGTTTCATCTAATGGGATGAGATACCTTAGGTCATGCAATTGGTTAATGATGGATCATACGGATCCCATCAATCAGGATTTAATCCCTCTAACCAAATTCATAGGTTAGTTTACTTCTGATCCAACTTGTTTAATGACTAAATTGAGTACACCAAGAGGTTTCATGCATTTCAAATCCAAGCTAACTTTGTGCATCAACCACCAGAACTTTTCTATACTACCAAATACTCTTAACCCTTCACAGTTTGGGGACTCAGCAATATGGGACCCTACCCATAGGTGATGGACCGATACTGTGGGTTAATTTTGACTAAAATTGACTTCTTCTCAAAGTGTATAGGAGTAGTTCCCCTCAAATAAATTAAAAATCATTATATGATCAAATTTTTGAACTCTCTCATCATTCATTGGTTTGGTGTACCTCAAAAAATTCTCATGGATAACAGCACAAATTTTTAGGATTTGTAGCTAAGTAAATTTTATCCCAAGAACATTATTCAGTCTAATCACAATTCCTTTAATCATTCATAAAAAAATTGAAAAAATGAGGTATTAAATAAAACCCTCAATAAAATTTTGCAGAATATGGGGGATCAGGAAAAAATGGACCAATAAACCCCTTAATTCCCTATGGTTCTAACATAATATAACTCGACGCTCAACCCAAGAAATCTCATACTTTCTAATGTATGGAAAATAAGCAGTTTTACCTATTTAGGGTGAGCTGTGGTCACTATCTAGATGAGTTGTATGCTCTTGAAGAAATCAACCTTAATTAATTTCACAACATAGAGAGACACCAAAACTAGGTAGTTAGAGCATTTAATAGAAAGGTTTTCCTCTACTCCTTCCTTTTGGGATACATGGTACTACCTCTCAGAGCATCAATGATACACAAAAAAAGTCGATAAAGCTAGAACACAAATGGGATGGACCCTAAATTATCTATAAGGTATATTCCAATGGGGCATACTCTTTATTCACCATGGATGGGGAGTGTATAATTTCTCCCACTAATTGTAAGTTTCTTAAGTAATACTTTGTATGAATGTTATGTTCAAAGATATGTGACCTTAAACCATATAAACTTGGTCCAAGCATTATGAACTTAAACTATTTTCAACCCCTGGGTCCAAAAATTACAACCCTTAACTAATTGACCCTATTTGGTCCAAGATCTATTATCATAAATAAGCAGCAATCTCAGTCTGTGTTATATGACTCTAAACTAAAAAACCCAACATCCTTAGCACAAGACATTAAACAATAGACTTACCCTATGTGAAGAACATAGGATGCCTCACATGATAAATGTGAGATGATCAAGCCAAACATCCTCAACACATGAAGCTAAAATATAGCCTTGCCTAATTTTATGAACATCATATGTGTCATATGAAAAATATGGGATGAACAAAGCCAAATTTCCTTATCACATAATGTTAAAATGTAGCCTTAACATATGTGATGAACATAGGAAACCTCATATAAAAAATATTGGATGACCAAAACAAACAACCTAAACACATTATTTTAAATGGTAGCATTACATTGTGTTACATAGGATACCTCATATAAAAAATATGTGATGATTTGATGTCCCCACCAGAGAGGACACCGCATTTCTGACATCATTCTCCCACTGAGTCGTGTTCTATAACTACATGTGACTTAAATCTCATGCCTGATAGGATATATAGAGATGATTGGATCTAATATATTAGTCCTAGACTCAACACTAACCTATTTTAGGGCCTCCCCTGGTCCAATCCACCTAAATAAAATTGTGTATAATTGGTTTTAGGATTTCTTTGTATGGTGTAGGACCCCCTTGGATCCTTCTTCCCAATGGGTTTTAACTCTTGCACCACCCAAACATCCTATAAGTACTCAATCCTCTATATATCCAAGAAGTATGACCTTAAACTATATTCATTCATCCCCTATAGCCCCTCATTCTCATATTTTTATTCACTCGTAGTGCTTCAACAAACCAATTCCCTATTCAATTTTTCATCGCATCCTCGCTTAAGAGGATTTCACCTTCAGGAATTAGTATTCCATAATGTCTTGTTCCAAAAATATATGTGGATTGATTCCCAACCCATGGGATATGTATCAATTCCTAGATCTCATGTTTTGGGTCCAACCCTCACCATAAACTCATTTTGGGAGCTCCCCCCCTCCCAGCATCATGACTTCAACCCTTTTGCATTTTGTCTTGGAAGTTTGTATGGAAAAGGGTATCATCTCCTTGGATCTCTTTTCATATCGTGATATCACTCTTTTAATCCACAAAAGACTCTTTAAGACACCCACACCATATGGTCCAAGATCCATGATCTTAAACTAGGAGTATCTATAGTCTAAGATGTATAACTCTAAAAAACAATCCCAATGTATAGAGCACGTGATGATAAACTCTATACTCACACTATGAGATGAATATAGGATACATTATATGAAAAATATAGGGTGAAAAAAACCAAAATCCTTTTAACATGAGTTTAAACTACATCCTTACCCAATGTGATGAACATCGGATGCCTCATACGATAAGTACGGGATGATCAAAGCCAATTTCCTCATCCCATGACGTTAAACTGTATCCTTACCTTATTTATATCGCGACTAATTAGGTTTTCACTTTTTGGGAATTTCCAATTCCATTCACTTTTTGCCCTTATTTTTTCCTCCCATATAATCAATGGTTACTCTATACCACTCCTTGTTTCTCACATCGAGCATAGATCATGTGTTCCTAAGAGTTGGGGTTGAATTTACCTAAGAAATTTTAAGACACACAAGATCCTCTTAAATAGTGCATCATATCTTTGGAACTAAATCTAATTCCTTAAACAAGGATTCCAGGTCTAAGAATCATGACCTTAACCTATATATGAGTTGTACTGAAGATGTTCTATGTGAAATCAGGATTCATTGGCCCTCAATTTACATTGGGATACCTCTATTCTATTCCAAACACACTCCTTTGAGACATGCCTCCCAAGGTCTAAACATTTTGACCTTAAAATATTTTAAAATCATGGTCCAATCATTATAACATTAAACTAATTTAGACTTCTTGGTCCAATTGATATGACCTTAAATTTCCTAAGGTGAGAGGAACATATGTTTTTCAGGTTGAAACCCCATAGGGGAAACCTGAGAAAAAGTCAAAACTCTGCCAACTAGGTCTCTCTCATGACTCATGAAAAGGTAAGGGCATAAATAAGAAGGTTTAAATCAAATGAGACCCACCTTGGGCCCTAGTAAAAATATAGTTTTTCTCACTGAATTCATTGGTTATAAAAAAATTTATATCCAAATTTCAACTCTCTTTACGTCAAAATTTTCTCTATGATGTTCTGCCCTTTTTTTCTTGTTTATGAAACCCACAACCCTAACCAAATAGGATCTATTCACATTGGTTCACAAATCCTGGTCATAATATGCTAAATTGTGCTAAAAAATTCATAATCATATAAAGTTAAACTATATAATTCATTGTCCTTATCCTAAGGAACTAAACTATGTGTTCAATGTACTTTTTTTATTTATTAAATAATATGATCTTCTTCCTCATTTAATAATGTAAAACTATGAAATTTATTAGTCCCTCACCTAAGAAACCCATCTCCCTTCAGTGTTGGTCACCTACCAAACCATTCAAGTTCATTAACCATCACCCTACATATGATATGGTACTCACCTTGGAAGATAAGTCTGGACTTCATTTAGACAAATATTCTAACTTGAGGTGCTCAAAACCATAGGGGTGTAATCCAAAGGTATTTGAAATCAATGTGAACTTCCCCTCAATTAATCCCCATGATTCATGTCATCCAAGATTTGGATCCCCCTGATCTTTAATGTCTGAATAGGACCTCTAATAATAATGGGTTCTAGCCACATTGTCTCACCTTCCATCTTGGGAATACACTCATAAATAATTATGATGAAATTTTGAAAGGTCTAATGTTTCAAATATGGTTAACATCCAACCGTTGTTTGTTTTTCCCATCCATAAGGAATAAAATAGTGGCACTTATATTTTGAACATGGTTAGTATCCAATCCCTATTGACATTTCATCCCCTTCATGTAAAAGGTATTAGGAGTCTCGATTCAAATGCTTCATCACTCCCTTTCTTGGGTATAATTCAATTCCCCTAAACTTACCTGTAGAGACCCGAAGATTATCATACATGGACATTACATTACTTTTGCGGAATACTTAGTACATAACAAAAACACACACACAAGGATCGTAATAGTTTAGTGTCTTTGGAAACTCGGAATGTAATCTTCTAATCGTGGTGAAAGATCTTCAATATCTCCCATAAATATCTTCCCTTTTTTTTACCTAAAAACCTTTCTTTATATCCTGGGGAAAAGAAAACATAAAAGGGTGAGCTCAAATGCTCATTAAGGGTAAACAAAAGAAATATCAATCACATCATATACATAAGAACATAGCTTTTGGAAATCTTAACCTGCAAAAGAGCTCATAATATCATAACATGGGATAAATCATAGAAGTGAAAATGAGATCCCCATAATCATAACATAAAACTTGAAACTTTGTGGCATGCACAAATAATCATGGAAAATCATTTCTTGTTAGTCAAGACTCATTGCCAAGACTATCTTAGTGGACAAAGTCCCTTTCTAAATCGAGTAACCCTCGTTTCAGTCCTGTTTCACTGAACCGGTATAACCTACCGTTCCAGCCCTGTCTATCTCATGAGATATAAAATCTTTACCCAATGCATTGGAGGGAGATATAGGTCCCACCCATCTTATAATGAATCCTTTCTTATGTGTGCCACATAATCATACATCATCGCATAACACATGTAACAAAAATGGGATTCTTGAAACATCAGGACATCATAAATCAATTCATATAAGATAAAGGAATTCATAAAAATAATTTCATCACAACATGATCAAATCAATGTAATAATAGGGATAAAAACATAACCCTTTATTATCTTAGATGGAAAATAATTTTGATAAAACACTTGAACTCCATTCTTGAGGAAAATATCCTTTCTTCTTCAAAAACATTTTTCCTTTCATAACATGTCATACAACTTTAAAATAAAAGAAGTTGATTAAAAATAAACTTGAAAACTTGTAAATTAAGCTTCTAGGAAATAATGTTTTAAAAATACATTCATGCCGTATAAGTTAAAAAAAACATTCTTCGTACTTTTGTCGGAAAAGTCAAAAAGTACCTCGTACGAAAAACGACAAAAGATTCCTTTCGTACATATTACTAAAAACTCACCGAAGGGTAAAAATGGATTTAAACAATTGTAGGTGGATGGAAATAATATTACATATTTATGAAACATGGATGTGGATGATAAAATACACCCCAGTAAATACTTACGAATAAACAATCTCGGATAAAAATGAGATTGTGATATTTCCCTTACCTTAGGTCCGACTTGCTTTGTAAGTGTCCGAACCTCCTGTATAATGATTTAAATCATGTTATTGACTTATTACAGAATCATATTCATTGTTATGATATCATATATGGTTCACTTATGACATTATATTACCCGTTCTTTTGTAAATTCCATGTTAAAGAAGCGTTTTGGGTAAAATCGTTTCATTTATCGTAGGTGTTTTGACTTGTTGTTCTTGACATCATTATTACTTATATCATGATTTACTCACTTCCAGAATATAAAATATGGTTTATATATCATATATATTCAGTATATATATATATAATAGGTAGATAAATAAAATGAAAAACATCGTTCATGGAGACGGTAGTCCGTACGTACGCATGAACGCTGTTTTCCTTTCCTTATTGTCTTGAAATGGAAGTAAGTAGATGACATACATATGTATATATATACATAAATCCAGTAGCTTTATAATGTCATATATTTCATTATTATTTCTTATATATACATTATAATCATTCTTAAATGGTTAACATGGAGAATGAATCTCATCGCGTCGTGGAGACGGTAGTCCGTACGTACGCACGAGCGATGATATCATTTCCATAAATATTGAATTGAATTGGAGTGGATTATACGATATATCAGAATCAATATTATGTTGTAATAACTATGGATAGTTATTCTTTACACCATTATACACATCCATGTAAGGTGGTGGTGGAAAATAGATTATACCACGGCGTGGAGACGGTATTCCGTACGTACGCACGCGCGGTGATTTATTTTTCCGTAGGATGGATAGATGGTGAAATAGGGTTGTTTCATACTTAAAATAACATATCAGTATATGAGTTATACTGATGTTATTACTTCATAATGAAACAACCTAAGAAGAATAAGTGTAAGAAGAAATAAAGATGAAAGAATTGGTAACGGTAATTACCTCTTCTTTGAAGCGCCTCTTTGAGACCTCCTATTAGGGCACTAAAATTGGTCTTTGAGGAAGACCAGAACCTCTAGGATGTTTTTAGGGAAGTGGAGAAGAGATTTTGTCAGGGGTTGGCCGAGCTTGAGTGCTCAAATTGGTGTGAGGAGGAGGGAGAGGAGGTGTCCTTTTATAAGGGGGGAGAGGGGCACCTTAGGGATACCTCAAAATATTATTTTATATTAAAGTCAAAATCGGTTTATAATGGTTCCAAAGGGTCTTATTTCGAAGATAAAGTGGGTATGGGTCGAAATCCTATAAACCAATAGGATTTAGACAAGTTTAGGTTATTATTTTAACCTTATCAATTAGATTTAACTCTAAGTTAAATAATTTAACTTTTACCGTGTCTTTTTGTTTTCTTTCACTATATGGTTAATACACTTACTATAACATGCCAAACGAACCCCAAATTGTTTATTATTAAAATATATATCCTTATCTAAGTCATTTGGCCGAACCTTAGATTTTTAGGAATAAAATAACAATTAATAATATAATATTTGATTTAAAAACTATTTTGTGTCAATTTTGACACTATTTGATATATGATTTTTGTGAAAGTCATAACAGAATTATATGTTCGAACCAAGTTGATTAAATCAACACTAATATATCATAGTAACCTAGAAAATTAGTGTAATTCATAAAAAGTCTCAAATTATATTTATTTTGGTGTTTATAACATCAATTATGTCAATATTTCATTAATAAGATAATTACTGCATCATCATTGTGTCATAAATAAATTAAATTATTTGATGTCTAAAAATTACAAATAAAATACCATCATGTAGTAAATCTTTTTATCTCTCTAATGAATATTTACAATATAATTTATCTTATGTATAACCCCATATTAAAAATGATTTACTTATTAAACTTTGATTTTAACTATTTTAACCCTTCTTTAAATAAATTAATAATAAATGTCATAATCTAATCCAAGTGGGCCTAAATGGTCATATTTTATTCCTAAGTTTGTTTTTGGTCGAATTACACTTGTCCAATAGAATTAGGACATGTGTTAGGGTAATATTAATATCATATTTACCCTTAGTTACCCTATTTACTATTAACCGCGGTAAAAAAAAGTAAAAAGTTACTATTCACCAAAAATTATTTTCATCTCATTGAACCACATTTTACTTACTGACATCAACCGTTTATCTCGGATTTTTAAAATTCCATTCACAGAAGCGGTAAAATTATGTTTTATGAAAAATTCAGTTTTTTAACTACCACTTAGTAGTTTCACTATTCATCAAAAATTGATGTTTTTCAGAACAGTGCCAAAATTTCATCCCAAGCTATATTTCATATTTCGAATTCAAAAATGAAGTCTATTTTACCAAATTTACTACATAAAAGTTGCATTAATTAATTTTATAATTAAATCCCGCTGTTAAAACAAATAGCGTGTTTTTAAGAAACAATATCTATCAAAAGATTGACACTTGTTTATGTCTAGTTTAAATGTGAAATTACATCCAATGACAAACATTGTATTAAATTGTAAAAATATATTCTAAATATACTTTAAAACCACTCAAATTAATGATTTATCACTATTAATTATTTCGATTAAAAAAGTTGTTTTTAATTATAATTTAGTAATTTTCACTATTCATCAGAATATGAAAGTTATCCGAAAAGTACCAAAATTTCACCTTAGGCTAAATTCGATACTCCGAATCCATAAATGAAGTCCATTTTGAAAAATAAAATTTACAAAATTTCAAAAAGTGGTTATTACTATTCACAACAGCTAGTTTTAATAATATCTTAATAGCATATCGTTGTTTAGCGAAACTTGGTGTTGCGTACAACACACGCTATCGAGGAAGGTCGCGATTGCGTGTAATGAAAGGCAAGTCAAGGATGTGTGTTGTGCAAGCTCCTTTTGGTGTAGCGTACAACACAAGACATAAATAAAATTAAAAGGAACATTTTTCATAAAATCTCGGGCTGTTACATTCTACCCCCCTTAAAATGAATTTCGCCCTCGAAATTCGTCGGGGTTATAAATGGTTTACTATTCGAAAGTTTCATTAATAGAAACACACATCGTAAAAAGGAATACCAAAACTTGGATTTAAAAACTAAAGTATGAAATGTAACGATTACCCAAATAAACTAATCACTGGGTTTCCACATAGGTGAAAATATGGATATGGAAGAGAAATCTAACCATCATGTTCTGATGGAGAGTGGTAGAGAACATGGCTATGGAAAAGCCAGAAATCACAAATCCATAGATTTGTGATGATATAAGGTACCATCTGATTCATCAGGTATAAGATCACTAGGACAACATTTTTGGTTTTCAAGATCATTTCCCTAAAGTTGAAATTTTGAATTAGAATAAATACTTACTTTATTTTGGTACAATCTCATTGTTGTTCGTGCCTTTAACAATTTCCACTTCATCTCTTAAATAAATGAAGTTGAATTTGTTATTCGTGAAGTGTTAGCAGATCATGTGATAGAATGACGGGCCATTCCATCTGTCTCAAAAGGTTAGAAAAATTTATATACATAAGTCGATATATAGTGGGATTAATCATATATGGTTCCTAAAATGGGCTTATACTTCATATATCATACTGCTTAATATAATAACACTAGTTTCTACTAAACAGGGACTTCCTGTAGGTCAGTGGTAGGCGATAAAGGCCAGTCGCACTTCGGTTGTGGGTTCGATTCCTACAGCCTTGTCCGAAGCGATGGGCTGTCGCCCGTCCTGCAGGTTGTCCTTTTTCTAAAACTACGTTACTATAACATCCCATCAATAATATCGAAAATCTTCTATCCTTAAACAATACTAACTTATGTCCAACATAATCCAGTCCAATCTTTAGGCTTATACATAATACTGCAGTCCACTCTCATAATATAGTGACAACGATTACCAGAGATTTAACACCATCGTCCATCCCCATATATCATAAGATATGTTTTGTTGGTCACATTCCAAACATTCAAAGTCCTTAATCATGTATTCTCTTGAATACCTTAGTGAAAACATGAATTCAGTTAAAAGTTAACACTTTCCACATACCAAAATCCTCAAAATTCTATATACTCAAACCATGATATCACTTAGTCCTTATATCAATCATGAGCTCTTGAATACTATTAAACATTTCATTTTCTCGTCTTCATTATGCGCATATCATCTTATTTCCAAAAATATCTCAATCACTTTGAATACCACATCAATAAATATTGCAATACTCAATGATACAACATTATTTTGGAATCCCATTACATAAACACTTAATCATTCCACCACATCGTTGTCATATTCAACATTGCCAATAGTGATCGCATGTGATTTCCCTTTGTCCTTTGCCTTCAGTGGTTGCTCATGTTGATCATCACTAACCCTTGGATTAGGGCAATTATTAGCATAATGCCCCATTTCCTTGCACTTGAAGCATTGAAGTGTTGGCGGTGCGTTCTCTGCAGTGTTTGCTTTATTCACATCATTAGAAACCTTTTTTCCATTACTTCGACACTCAGCTGCTCGATGACCTTCTTTTCCACACTTAAAACATTTTCTAGTCCCTTTAAGACAATCTCCACCATGCTTCTTTCCACACTTTGTGCATAAGGAAACATTCATCTTCTTTTCACCATTATTCTGAGATTTCTCCTTAAACTCCATCTTTCGTTTCTTGTCAAAACCATGAGATGGATATGTAACACCAACTTCCATTTCTACCTTGATAGCACAACACACAATTTCTTCATAGCTACTGAAGTCTCTTATAGCTAATGCCCTTCGAAGACTTGGTTTTAAGCCACTGAAAAATCGATCAACTTTACTTTCAGGTTGGATGATAATTCCAGAAGCATACCTTGCAAGTCTTGTAAAATTTGCTTCATAGGTACCAACAGATTCATCGTCCCTTTGCTTCAGTTCAAGAAACTCTTTCTCCATCTTTGTTCGAATAATACGAGGGAAGTACTTACTGAAAAACAAGTTCTTGAACTCGTCCCATTCCATGGACTAAATTTCATCTCTTGGCCTCGTATTCTTGATAAGATTCCACCATTGATCAGCTTCACCTTCCAAACGATATACTGCTAAGATGACTTTATCATGTTCAGAACATTGAAGAACTGAAAATATCTTTTCAGTAGTACTGATCCATTGTTCAGCCACAAGTGGATCAGAAGACCCACTGAAAGAAGGTGGACGTTGCCTCATGAAGGACTCAATAGAATATTGTTCCCTTCTATGCTCATTTGGAAGTCCAGAATGATTCATAGCTTGTGTAAGTATAGCAATAAGATTTTGCACTCCATCTCCCATAACATTTGTTTGTTCAGGAGGGAAATCATTGCATTGTCCATTGCATTGATCAACACGGTTCCTTCGGGTTCCAGCCATCGTCTAAAACCCAAAAAGAATAGTGTGAGAGGAAAAAATCATGCTAGGGAAAACAACATAATAAAGGGGGAGTACCTTCAATATCCAACATCTTAGGTTTAATTCTATGATCGTTAGCGTAATTCTATTACTATAACCTATATGTATACTTATCCCTAGAGACATCCCTAGACATACCTTAGAAATATCTCTAGAGATCTCACTAACGTTTTCGCATCCTAGTTTCCAAAGGTTGACTAAACCTTTCCTCTGATACCAACTGTAGAGACCCGAAGCTTATCGTACATGGACATTACATTACTTTTGCGGAATACTTAGTACATAACAAAAACACACACACAAGGATCGTAATAGTTTAGTGTCTTTGGAAACTCAGAACGTAATCTTCTAATCGTGGTGAAAGATCTTCAATATCTCCCATAAAGATCTTCCCTTTTTTTTTACCTAAAAACCTTTCTTTATATCCTGGGGAAAAGAAAACATAAAAGGGTGAGCTCAAATGCTCAGTAAGGGTAAACAAAAGAAATATCAATCACATCATATACATAAGAACATAGCTTTTGGAAATCTTAACCTGCAAAAGAGCTCATAATATCATAACATGGGATAAATCATAGAAGTGAAAATGAGATCCCCATAATCATAACATAAAACTTGAAACTTTGTGGCATGCACACATAATCATGAAAAATCATTTCTTGTTAGTCAAGACTCATTTCCAAGACTATCTTAGTGGACAAAGTCCCTTTCTGAATCGAGTAACCCTCGTTTCAGTCCTGTTTCACTGAACCGGTATAACCTACCGTTCCAGCCCTGTCTATCTCATGAGATATAAAATCTTTACCCAATGCATTGGAGGGAGATATAGGTCCCACCCATCTTATAATGAATCCTTTCTTATGTGTGCCACATAATCATACATCATCGCATAACACATGTAACAAAAATGGGATTCTTGAAACATCATGACATCATAAATCAATTCATATAAGATAAAGGAATTCATAAAAATAATTTCATCACAACATGATCAAATCAATGTAATAATAGGGATAAAAACAGAACCCTTTATTATCTTATATGGAAAATAATTTTGATAAAACACTTGAACTCCATTCTTGAGGAAAATATCCTTTCTTCTTCAAAAACATTTTTCCTTTCATAACATGTCATACAACTTTAAAATAAAAGAAGTTGATTAAAAATAAACTTGAAAACTTGTAAATTAAGCTTCTAGGAAATAATGTTTTAAAAATCCATTCATGCCGTATAAGTTAAAAAAAACATTCTTCGTACTTTTGTCGGAAAAGTCAAAAAGTACCTCGTACGAAAAACGACAAAAGATTCCTTTCGTACATATTACTAAAAACTCACCGAAGGGTAAAAATGGATTTAAAAAATTGTAGGTGGATGGAAATAATATTACATATTGATGAAACATGGATGTGGATGATAAAATACACCCCAGTAAATACTTACGAATAAACAATCTCGGATAAAAATGAGATTGTGATATTTCCCTTACCTTAGGTCCGACTTGCTTTGTAAGTGTCCGAACCTCCTGTATAATGATTTAAATCATGTTATTGACTTATTACAGAATCATATTCATTGTTATGATATCATATATGGTTCACTTATGACATTATATTACCCGTTCTTTTGTAAATTCCATGTTAAAGAAGCGTTTTGGGTAAAATCGTTTCATTTATCGTAGGTGTTTTGACTTGTTGTTCTTGACATCATTATTACTTATATCATGATTTACTCACTTCCAGAATATAAAATATTGTTTATATATCATATATATTCAGTATATATATATATATAATAGGTAGATAAATAAAATGAAAAACACCGTTCATGGAGACGGTAGTCCGTACGTACGCATGAACGCTGTTTTCCTTTCCTTATTGTCTTGAAATGGAAGTAAGTAGATGACATACATATGTATATATATACATAAATCCAGTAGCTTTATAATGTCATATATTTCATTATTATTTCTTATATATACATTATAATCATTCTTAAATGGTTAACATGGAGAATGAATCTCATCGCGTCGTGGAGACGGTAGTCCGTACGTACGCACGAGCGATGATATCATTTCCATAAATATTGAATTGAATTGGAGTGGATTATACGATATATCAGAATCAATATGATGTTGTAATAACTATGGATAGTTATTCTTTACACCATTATACCCATCCATGTAAGGTGGTGGTGGAAAAAAGATTATACCACGCCGTGGAGACGGTATTCCGTACGTACGCACGCGCGGTGATTTCTTTTTCCGTAGGATGGATAGATGGTGAAATAGGGTTGTTTCATACTTAAAATAAAATATCAGTATATGAGTGATACTGATGTTATTACTTCATAATGAAACAACCTAAGAAGAAGAAGTGGAAGAAGAAATAAAGATGAAAGAATTGGTAACGGTAATTACCTCTTCTTTGAAGCGCCTCTTTGAGACCTCCTATTAGGGAACTAAAATTGGTCTTTGAGGAAGACCAGAACCTCTAGGATGTTTTTAGGGAAGTGTAGAAGAGATTTTTGCAGGGGTTGTCCGAGCTTGAGTGCTCAAATTGGTGTGAGGAGGAGGGAGAGGAGGTGTCCTTTTATAAGGGGGGAGAGGGGCACCTTAGGAATACCTCAAAATATTATTTTATATTAAAGTAAAAATCGGTTTATAATGGTTACAAAGGGTCTTATTTCGAAGATAAAGTGGGGATGGGTCGAAATCCTATAAACCAATAGGATTTAGACAAGTTTAGGTTATTATTTTAACCTTATCAATTAGATTTAACTCTAAGTTAAATAATTTAACTTTTACCGTGTCTTTTTGTTTTCTTTCACTATATGGTTAATAAACTTACTATAACATGCCAAACTAACCCCAAATTGTTTATTATTAAAATATATATCCTTATCTAAGTCATTTTGCCTAACCTTAGATTTTTAGGAATAAAATAACAATTAATAATATAATATTTGATTTAAAAACTATTTTGTGTCAATTTTGACACTATTTGATATATGATTTTTGTGAAAGTCATAACAGAATTATATGTTCAAACCAAGTTTATTAAATCAACACTACTATATCATAGTAACCTAGAAAATTAGTGGAATTCATAAAAAGTCTCAAATTATATTTATTTTGGTGTTTATAACATCAATTATGTCAGTATTTCATTAATAAGATAATTACTGCATCATCATTGTGTCATAAATAAATTAAATTATTTGATGTCTAAAAATTACAAATAAAATACCATCATGTAGTAAATCTTTTTATCTTTCTAATGAATATTTACAATCGAATTTATCTTATGTATAACCCCATATTAAAAATGATTTACTTATTAAACGTTGATTTTAACTATTTTAACCCTTCTTTAAATAAATTAATAATAAATGTCCTAATCTAATCCAAGTGGGCCTAAATGGTCATATTTTATTCCTAAGTTTGTTTTTGGTCTAATTACACTTGTCCAATAGAATTAGGACATGTGTTAGGGTAATATTAATATCATATTTACCCTTAGTTACCCTATTTACTATTAACCGCGGTAAAAAAAAGTAAAAAGTTACTATTCACCAAAAATTATTTTCATCTCATTGAACCACATTTTACTTACTGACATCAACCGTGTATCTCGGATTTTTGAAATTCCATTCACAGAAGCGGTAAAATTAGGTTTTATGAAAAATTCAGTTTTTTAACTACCACTTAGTAGTTTCACTATTCATCAAAAATTGATGTTTTTCAGAACAGTGCCAAAATTTCATCCCAAGCTATGTTTCATATTCCAAATTCAAAAATGAAGTCTATTTTACCAAATTCACTACATAAAAGTTGCATTAATTAATTTTATAATTAAATCCCGCTGTTAAAACAAATAGCGTGTTTTTAAGAAACAATATCTATCAAAAGATTGACACTTGTTTATGTCTAGTTTAAATGTGAAATTACATCCAATGACCAACATTATATTAAATTGTAAAAATATATTCTAAATATACTTTAAAACCACTCAAATTAATGATTTATCACTATTAATTATTTCGATTAAAAAAGTTGTTTTTAATTATAATTTAGTAATTTTCACTATTCATCAGAATATGAAAGTTATCCGAAAAGTACCAAAATTTCACCTTAGGCTAAATTCGATACTCCGAATCCATAAATGAAGTCCATTTTGAAAAATAAAATTTACAAAATTTCAAAAAGTGGTTATTACTATTCACAACAGCTAGTTTTAATAATATCTTAATAGCATATCGTTGTTTAGCGAAACTTGGTGTTGCGTACAACACACGCTATCGAGGAAGGTCGCGATTGCGTGTAATGCAAGGCAAGTCAAGGATGTGTGTTGTGCAAGCTCCTTTTGGTGTAGCGTACAACACAAGACATAAATAAAATTAAAAGGAACATTTTTCATAAAATCTCGGGCTGTTACATTACCCCATTTTTCCAATACCACATATCAAAAAATAAAATTAGCTATATTGAGATCCATATTCACCAACCAGAGATTTTCCAGTCATGATAGTCTCAGTGGTCAATAAACAATTCAGACCCTAAGTGTTTATCCCTTGTCTATAACTCTCATATAAATGAGAAACCTTCTATTTTTTCCTTGTTTCCCACACCGAGAAATACTCACATGGGCTTAAGGATTCATTGTTCATTTTATCATTGATATGATTGAGATATAGAAAAAATAACACATTTAATAATATTGTAAATTTAAACAAACCATTCCAATATTTGGTAAGGACCATCCACACATTGTAGCCTCTGCTTTACTTCCAAATAAGATAAAATTCCATAAGGATTAACAAAATAAATTGAGCACTCTAGATCATCCAACCTCTATTGAGTGGCCTCTAGGGTAGGATAGAATTATGTCAGAATGGTTTCTTCCTTGTTGGTAACAGGGTGGACCTCATTAGTTTGGATTCTTTCTCAGTCCTTCCCAACATATCACTTATCTACAAGATATACTACCTATACTACCCTAGCCTCAATCTCCGCCAACTAATCCTACAATTGGACATTGATATCTACTTGATCATTGAAGATAGATGTGTCCTCTCTCACTTGATCTTCTAGAAAAGAGATATTATCTTTTTATTTTTGGATCACCTAGGTTCCCTTGTAGTTATTATTATTCCAAGAAATATTTAACTCCATAGAATCAGTAGGTACACATTCAATGAGAGAGTTTTAAGCTAGTACATGGAGGCCACTAGAATCCATGCCAGTAGCCACTAGGTAGACTAATTAGTGGTATAGAAATCCCACTCATTTTGGAAGATCAACGAGGGGAATGTGGGTGATGGAATTTCACAAAATCCTCAACACCTAGTGATGGATGACTCGGTTCTCCTTATGATATTTGGATATGAAATATTCTAAGTCCTCGGGCAGTGTAAGCTCATACTAAGGTAAGGCTGCCAACACAAAGGTGGAAGGATTGTTTGCAATCATGTCCACAAATGGAATAATCCCCAATACTATTAGAAATTCATTATCTCTAGATCATTCATCCACAATGAGAGATTACCAATCCCCTTTTGGCACTTCTAAGGTAGGCTTGACCACCAAAACTTCCGAAACCATCTCCGTTAGTGGCCCAATCTCAACCACCTTCATTAAGGACTCAACTCCAATAGCCACTTACTATTGAACTTATTTGGTTGGCCCAACTTCCACATCCTCCTTAACCACTCCCATAAAAGGGATATCATCTTCATAAATCTTTATTAGGACAACAACATCCATTATCACTTCCTCAGCTATGGGCTCCATTAACTCAAGCATCACCATATGTGACTAAGCTCAAAAAAAAGTTTGAACTTATATTTAAAGTAAATTATTAGATTATCCTAACTTATGGGAGGAAAACACAAAGGAAAATGTGAAAAAGAGAAAAATATTGTAAGAATGGTACAATATAACCAGAAACTCAAAAAGGTTCACAAGCAGTCCCCCTGATGATGGTGTTCCCCTAAAGGTCGATACCCCAAATGTCAGAAGTTACCCCATGGATGGATGCGCTGACTCTATCCAGAAGAAAATAAAAAGTTTTACATAGTTTCAAGCATATATCCTCAAATCCATACCATGGAAGAAGGGTTATTGAGTATCACTTTGGACAATTGAGATGTCACCCGAGGCACAGATACCACTTAAATGGATAGAAGTCCACCTATGACTATAATATTAGGGGAGATCTCCCACACATGCCCCCTCAAGGGTTGGGGATCTCTGATCATAAACTTGAGGTTCATCACAAACCTACCCTTAATTAGTTCTTACTGATTCCTACATAATTGAAAATAGATTTATTCCATAATCTTAGATATTTAGTAATATCCAAGATGTACAAGATCCGAATATTTGCCTGATCAACAGTTGTATTTCTATAATAGGAAGAGTTATTATAGGAATCACTTCCATATGAATCCTCATATGATCCCTCTCCCCCAACCAGATTAGTATCTAATCAGTCCATAGGAATATATAAAGGAGAATTCGCCTCCAAGAACACCTTCACTCAATAAGTCTGAGGATATGTGATTCCAAGAGAGTGGACCAAGTATTCTAGATTCACCATGTATTTCACTACCTCAGATTTTGGGACATGGAAACCTACCATTCAATGACCCAACCTAATAAGGTATATCTACTTAGAAAGAAACAACTCCATATCCCATGAATTGATTTAATTTTTCTATGGATACCTTAACTCTATCAGACACCTTGTAACATAAAATCACTAAGGATATCTAGGAAACATGATCGCTTCACCAGACCCTAGACTTTCACCTTCAGAACTTCTCTAGTGGGTCCAAATTCCTCCAAAGGACACTTTCTTAAGAGAATTTATCATGTTGTATCTCCCCTCCCATAATATTACACATATGAAAGGCTAGACTCTTTTGGATCCACAATCATTACTCTACCTATTAGTCCAGATCTGCTTTTTCATCATACCCTAGTCACCATTTTACATGACCCCATGGTTATTGAGGCCCTTTCTCATCCAATTGAGTCACTGATCACCTCATAATGTCCCTAGGTTTTTTTATCTTCTGTATTAGTGCATATTAATGGATGATCCTATAGGTGATAGTTGTTGGAAGTAGCACATTTCATCCCCATCCATCCTCACATGAAAACATACACCATATCAATTCAAGTACCAAGGGTGGTTCTCTTTATGCACCCATGTATACACCTTCAGGATGATCTGCTAGAGGCACTGAAATTTCCATGTGAATAGGTTCCAGGTGTGAGTATCTCAAGTCACATTACATCCCCCCTTTTACACCAATGAATTATCTCAAAATGATAAGAGGTATGAAAACTTATCAATGGTTCTTCTACTGTCATCGTTCACTATTCCCATAGGGAGGGGAAATAGATTAATGAAGAAGTGGTTTGTTAGCTCGATCATTTATAGCACATCAATTAAACCCATGTTAAGAGGTTTAATCCCACTAATTTTTAGGATCAATAGTAAGAAATTAATGTTGGGAGGGGAGATCATTTTTGTATATTTGTATCCCCCTATGTGTATAGAAATTCAACAATATAATAAATGGAATGGCTCGCAACATGGAAGGGATTCTTCCATTGACAGATATCGAGAAAAACCTTTTAAAACTTATCCACCACCAAAACTTCTAAGTTTTAGTACTTTCCCATTGCAACATTACTCCATAATTAGGGTTCTCATTCACACACCCATGTATGGATCTTAAACTGGTAGCATCCACATACATATTAGCATGGAAATAAATCCTTCCATTATAACTATTAGAGCCAATGATATCACACTGTATCCCCACATTTTACATTACCTCACCTTTGGGATCCTCAAATATGAATGCTTATTTCATCACTCAAATACTTCATGGATCTATAATAGCCTCCCAGGCATCTGAACATGGACTCATTTAGTAAGTAGTCGAATGACTATTTGAAAGGGACATCCTTCATAACTAGTTTGTGCTCACTATCCTATAAACCAAGAAGAAAAAACCTTCATGATTTCCAAAATATTCTCTTGGTTATCCCAGACATCTACTATTGGGAGAAACTCATCATACTTCTACCTTTTTATTCGCATCTCTCCGATGTGGTAGAAGTCTTACAAACTGATGTTGACAACCCCATGATGTAGGTCAAACATGATGGTACCTGATGACCAAAAACTCAATGACTCTAGTTTTAAATCTTAGTGATGGTAGATATGAAAATGATAAGTCCATTATAATTTTTACAAACCTAACCTCTTTAGATTTACCTAAAAATTGTGATAGGACAGACATAACCAATATGCCTCGGCCCATTCATCCATAAAATTGTTTCCCTTGTGAAAATCCCATTCCTTGAACCAACCTCAGATATTTTCATTCACACCTACCTTGAGAATGATCTCATATTGAGGGGTGATGCCTCTTTCTCCAATTCATCCACAATTACATTTTTCACATGGTTCCATATTTTGTGAGTAGTGAGTGAGGGGTGGTCCTTTGCAATGTGACCCATGACCGCTATGTGCCACTGGTACCTCCCAAGAATTCTTCTAAACCAATTAGTGAATTCGTCTCAATCGGAATTGAGGATGAATACATCATCCCTTATCCCAAATATATCTAATTGTAGCCTCTTATACAGGGGATGTTTTGTTTGTTCTACTATAAGAAATATGATGAGTATGTCATGATTCAATACACTTTGTATGATCTCTTCAATCATAATGTTTCTAGACATCTACCATGTTCAATAATCTAAATCCTAAACACCCTTACATGCATCATTCAATACATTAAAAGTTTTAAAAATTGGTTCATGAATTTTGGTTCACAACATTCATGTTCATGAATGTTAACAACCTCATGAAAGTATGATAGTGAAATCATGGTTCATCTAAGATCAGATCTCCATGAGTCGTGGGGATGAAGATCAGAAAATAATCACAAAATTCTTGAGTTTTGTGAAAATGGATCATTGTCTTGTCTTCCATTAAAATATCATGGTACCCTAGGGACCCTCATCCCTATTTATAGGCATATTTTCATACTGAGTTTCAGGAATAGATCTTTATAATCACTAATTTTTAGCAGTTTTCTCTCATAATCTGACCCTCCTCTCCCTCTTTGGATGGAATTTTGAGGGGGGGGGGTTGACATGAAAATACATGAATTACAAGAGATTTCAAGGATTGGACAATTTGAAGAAAATACAGGCTAAAATTCTTCAAATATCACTTAAGAGTATGTGTTTATGAAGGTCCACACCATAAAAATGGTGATTCATCATGAAATATGGGGTTTACAAAAATTAATTAACAAGGAATCCATGTCTATGGAGCAACCGATGAAAAATTTATTTTATAACTTAAAAGTGAGATTTTTTAGGCCTTTTCAACTCCCAAATCATGGTTTCCTTGATGTTCAAGAAAGGATATGAATGGATAACCTTCCTAGGAGTTAAGATAAGTTTTCATAAGGATGATATAATTTTACCCATGATGCTTACATTTAGATCCTGAATCATCCCATGAATTTTAAAAAATCAAGGGAGAAACAAGGAAATTATCCTTCTAGAATTTGATATTTGAATTAAGA
The DNA here is from genome assembly GCA_963277665.1 of Viscum album. Lineage (NCBI taxonomy): Eukaryota > Viridiplantae > Streptophyta > Magnoliopsida > Santalales > Viscaceae > Viscum > Viscum album. The sequence continues at coordinate 668,646 of OY728148.1, read as the reverse complement.
GAATATATCCATCAATAGAAAATCGTCCCAATTGTGTGGTTATTTTAAATAAAAGTTCAAATATATGAGAGGGTAAAGTGTAGCTTTTAGAAACCCAACCGATTGATAAATCTTTGATTTAATTTTTTTTATTTTTCTTTTTTTCAATTAGGATCCACCATAAAATTAATATTGATGTAAATTATTGAACAATTCTATATTTTTAATATACATTCCTCTATCCTTTAATGGTTTATAACATGTATTCCATTTGAAAACCATTATTATATTCTTATAGATATTTCCACTAAATATGAAATTATTAAAGCTTTGGTTTAAGTATTTAACAAAAGAACTAGTGTATTTAAAATACATAAAGGAGTTGAAAATATTGGGGATCGAAATTCTTTTAATAAGATAAATCCTTATGACATGATAGATAAATTTTAATTTCTAATATATTAACAGTTCTTTCATGTTGTTAGAAGTGTTCCAGAAGTGAGAAGCCTTAGGACTTTCCCAAAATATGGGTATGATTGGGTAGATGAAGAGTAGACTAGCCTATTAAATATGAATACTTATCTTAATGATTAACCCACCATGGTAGAATAAATTATGAATAAATAAAATATGGTATTTATTTTAGTTTATATGCTAGTTATAGATGGGCATATAATGCTCTAAGACCTACTTGAAAGAATAAATATTATTCAAACTTACCAATTTAAATAGGATCATGTAATAAATTTAAAATAAGTGAAATGGTTCCTGTTGATACCTAAATATATGTTTCATAGGAAATTTTAAAGAAGATATAGCCGATTTGAAGCAAATCGGGGTCAAAATAGTTCAAAACACCAATTAAGGTTTTGTGTTCATGAAATCTCGCACCTTCGCGAATGGTGGTGCCAAAAGAATATCATTAACATCGTGGATATTGATGTGGTAGCCTCAACCCAAAATATATATAATTTTTATATGTCTTTTTATTTCATGTAACTTGAAGTTTTAACCTTTCAAAACTTATCCTCAATTTGTGGAGGTCTCTGGCGTGTGCGAAGGTTGAGGTTGTAACCTCCGCACAGCGTATGGTTATTCTCAGAACCCCTTACTCTATAAAAGTATTAATATTCCACTAAAAAATATATCTGTCATGAAATAATTTCCCCCACCACCACTATGCCTATAAATAACTCCCCGTGTCAAACTTTTTTATAGACACAACCTTTGGAATTTCAGCCAAAGCTCTGAATTCATGGAACTCTAACCTTCACAAGAAGAAGTGTAGATGGATTTCCCAAGTTAGATATATTCTTAAAAACCACCTCCCATGGGTTTTTGAGAACCTCAAACCATGGTGGATATTCCTTTTTTGAAGTTTGATGGCCTTCACATAAGAATAATTTCATTTGTGCTCTTGGGGTTTTGTGAGATAATTATCCTTCATGAAACCACCCCATGAGAACCAAGATTTCACTCTAAGGTAGGGCCACCCTATTTTGAAAAACATGCAATTTTAAGAAAACCCATTCCTTTTTTATTCCATCAAAATTTCAAAAAACACTTACACTAAGCCTCTCCATGGTTCCTCCTTTGAGCCAAAACTCTTTCACAAAAGTTGTGTTCCTGGGGCCTATGTGCCCATCCAAAACTGGTTCATCTGTATCCTAAATTTGTTTTTGACTGGTATCATCAACCCTTATTTTTTCCCTTTTTACTTAAATCATATCTAGAACCATTACCTTACCTTTTTCTCAAAATTTCAGGTACCCAAATGCCTCTTCCTCTTAATAATACGCACTCTAACATTGAGGCCCCCGATTTCCACTCCTCCATGGTAGTGTTTATGCCATTACCTTTCCAGATGAAAATGAGCGGTAGATAGATAGGCCCCAAAAGTAGAATAGTCAAAATAAAATACCTAAAATTCTTGGTTGGGACCTTATTTCAGATCTTCCCCTTTCACAAGTAAATTGTCTCCTCGAATGTATATCCCAACAACATCAGAGCTGCATGACATAAAACTGACTAGCCCAATTTCGTTATCATACGATGTTAAATTACATGATAATGTCCTCAAAACTTGATTTAAATTTTTAGTATGAATTTTAGTGGAGAAGCACCTACAATATTCATCCCATATGTGTAATCCTAACACTATCCCTCATTGATTCTCATTCCACGACACAAGCTTCCTTACTATGTGATGTTAAACTTCAGGGATCGGTCTTGCCCCATGACCTTAAATAGGAAACAAACAATGTAGTTTTTGTTCCTCATTTATCAATAGGATATGTAGGAAACCTCTATGAGGTTCAATCACATAATCCATATACAAATGGGTTATCTCCATGAGGTTCAATCCTAACACCCCCAACATTACCATCAAATTCCAAATTGTGATCATCTCCCCCCAGGGGACTGCACTTTCTCTCATCACTACCAAATCCCATGTGGGAAATATTTCCCACTGAGGATACACTTAACCAAAACCTAAATTTTTAAATCTTCCCCGCCTAGGGACACACTTAACCGAACCTCAAGTGTAAAATCTTCCCCCTTGAGAAACAATTAACCAAACCCTCCAGTTTGAAACCTCCACCAATAGGAAACACTCAACAAAACATCAAGTGTGAAATCTTTCCCCTAGGGAAACACTCAACCAAACCTTCAAGTGTGAAATATCCCTAGGAAAAAGCATAACTAAATCTCATGTTTGAAATCTATAGGACCCTAGAACTCCCTGAGGGGGGAGGATGAATTAGGGTGTGATATTTTTCTTCTAAAGTGATGAATCTTGTTCCCATGTCGGTAGTAACTTGTAAAAACTATCTGATGGAATCATGTAGCTATTAAACATTCACATGTATAGAGACAACAAGGCATGTTTAATTAGTTAATCACTGAGTTTTGGTATATAGAGCATATTCCGGTAGTGTTTCAGTCATACCTAAATTCACTATGCTTCAATAGTTATTGTGGAAGATAAAAGATCAGACTCAGTCACTTTGTTCTAGGAACACAAAATTTACAAGAATTATATTGATATCACACTTCCTACCTTAGAATACTTCAATAAAATCCCCATATCTCACTACCTTGGGTGAAGTATTACGCATTTCAGTGACTTGAATTTCACCTCCGCATATTGGAAATTTAAGTCTTTGTCTCTGATTACAGCGGGACTCTACTTGCACCATAGTCCTTAGTTGATGCACTTGAAACCACTATTTACTTAAACCAGAGGTTCAACATAACTATTCATTAAGCTAACAACCTTCACAAAACCCATTTATGTTCCAAATAAATTCCACCATTTGTGAACCCACAAACCTTTGCAAAGATCCCAACCTTTTCGAACCTTACAGCCTTCAAAGAAAACTATGTCTTCGTGAAACTTTTAGTCTTCACGAAACTTTTTTCTCTAAAAATCCTTATCATCGGTTAATACATAACCATTCCTTCCATAATTCTCAAGATTGCAAAGAATTTCTTAATTTTTGAAGCTCCCATCCTTCATGAATTCAGAGCGATTCAAACTTTTCTCAAATTCTCTTCAGGATTTAAAATGATGGGTGTCTTCTTATTTATAGAATTTTTCTTTCACAAATATCCTAAGATACCAAATTCCTTCTAAAAGACATCTTCTATACTATTCATGAATCTCATATATTCTTTAAGCTCCAGTGAAATTTTACCCATTCGTGAATCTTCTCAAAATCGCATAGATTTATCGTCATCCCATCATGCATTTACAAACATTAAAACCTTCATGACACTGGATTCCTTCTCAAAGCACAATATCTTCATGAAACTCCAATATTTATGAAATAAATTAATTTAACATATTTGATAAGATCTGGTCCTAGAAAAAATCCATTCTCAAAGCTTACTTCTTCCACCAGATTTTGATCTCCAAAAAATTGAAAACACTGGGAAATGACACCACCATCAATACTGAATCCATCTGCACCGTAAGGCAACATACCCTAGAAACTCCCTGATCAACCCTTATGTAGATGGATAATAAATAAAAAAATATACTTTGTTTCTAGCTTATGAAAATCATTGGTTCCAACAATCTCCCCATTTGAGTTTGTTGGAAATATGTAGATAAATTTAATAAATCACCATCCTCGATCAAAAACCAAATATGCCTAAAATAGACCATATTTCACTCTAAGTATATCTGATCAAAGATATATGTAGAAAATAAGAGTGAAAAAAGGATAATTTCAGGCCTTGATAGACCATCGACCAAATCCTAAAAACCAACATTTCACTGAAATTCACTTATCTCCCCCTTTGGCACTAAACCCATAGAATCGATATGTTAAATTTCAGTGCTTAAAACAAACTCTCCCTGTATCATTGGAACTCTTAGTGCTCAAAAAAAACTCCTCCTAGATCACATCTCTAATATATACATACATCGTCTCCAAAAACATATTAAAACTGTTAACAAAAATGGTGAGAGGGGAATTAACATAACCTCCTATAGCACTAGAAGTTTACTAAACACTGCATTTCAAATGATGTTTCTTGAAAATTTGGGTTTTAAATGGATTAGAAATAATGTTATCCACTTGATCATTAGTTCCAATATGTTCCATTTGATACACACCTTATTCAACCTTTTATTTTATAAAGTGATATCTTATCTCAATATTTTTTGTACAAGAGTGTGGAACTATATTTTTCCTAAGATCGATCACACTCTTGTTGTCACAATGTATCATCATTAACTATTTTGCCTTATTTACAATATAAGTAAGTAGCTACTTCATCCACAATATCTGAGTTCATGCCTTTGTCATAGTGATATACTCTGCTCCAGAAATACAAAAAGAATTGATTTCCTATTTCTTTCTCAACCAAACATAACATTTGATTCCAGTGAATAATGCACTGCCACTAGTGAACTTTTTATCAACCACATATCCAACCCAGTCAGCATCATAAAATGATGATAATTAATTATCTCTTACAACTGAAAATTATAATCTGAAATTGAGATTACCTTGAATACACCTCATGAATCTTTAAACTGCTTCCAAATTATCTTCCTTTAAATTAATTTGAAAGTGGTATAATAATCATGTTGTAAAGACAATATTTCCCCTTGTTGAAATCAAGTATAATAAGCTCACATTAATTTCACTATACAAGGTTGGATCTAAATATGTCACATCCTCGTTCTTTCCAGGATTTCTCTTAGCCAAAATTGCAGTCGACATTGGATTTCAATCATGAATGTTGAATTTCATCAGCATATCTCTTGCATTTTTTTGAGAAATAAAGTTATAATCCTTCATTTGAACCACCTATATCCCCCAAAATTATGTGAGTTCACTAATCAAAAAAATTTAAAATTCATATTTCTTGTGCTTAGAAAATTCTTCCACTAATTCCTACCTACTTACACCAAAAATAATATCATCCACATAAAAAATTACCATAAATTGATCTTTATTATAATTCTTTACTTGGATATTACGGTCGACACATCCTATTTTAAATTCTAGCTTCTTAAAATAAGAATCTAGTTGAGAATAACATGCTCGTGGAGCCTCTTTCAAACCATAGAGAGACTTATTTAATCTAAAAATATATGTATCATCATTCCCAGTCAGAGATCTCATTAGTTGTTCAATATAGACTTATTCTTAAATAACTCCATTTAAGAATTATTTTCTGACATTCATGCGATAAAATTTGTACCCTATTTGAATTTCCATCTCATAGAAGATCCTGATTGAATCGTGTCTAGCTACTGGAGAAAAATATTTCTTCAATATAAATTCCTCCAATATGTGCATATCCTTTACTCACCAAGTGTTCCTTATTTCGGATCTCATTTACATTCTCATCAAAAAAAATTGAAGATCCACTTTTCTACAATCACATTGTGATTTTCTAGTCTCTATACAAGTTCTCATGTCTGGTTCTTGTAAATATGATCAAGTTCTTCATTAATGGCCTTAAACCATGATTCATCCTTCATTTATTCTTTTTATGAGGTTTGTTCCATGATTTATAAGAAGGAATAAATTGATTCATTCCTTGTTCTCCTTGTCTGTATAGGTACGGTCCAATCCCTAATGAATTTGTATTGATCAATTTATTCTCTTCTATTTCTAATTTGAGATTATGAATTATTTTCTTCAGAAATGGTTTTATCTTCTAATTATTCTTCTGAATCATCATAATTTTGTGAGCCATAATTGTTTTATAAGCCTTACACTATTTTTTCATTTGAATTTATCCCTTTTGCACTTTCTAATTCATCTTCAGTCATATCAAAATATGAGATCCTCAGGGTATTCATGGATTTGTCATCAATGATATTGAAATCAGTGATTTCCACAATTATTATAAGATAATTATTGTAACATTTGTAGGATTATATATTCATTTAATGTCCAATGAATATTCCCTCATCTATATCATCGTCATACTTTCCTTGATTTCCTTCCTTGTTTTAGATGAAACATTTACTTCCAAAAACACAAAAATGATTCAGAGAGTTCTTCCTTCCATACCAACTCTCATATGGAAACTTGTTTTTTCCTATAAAAATAAATATTCAATTTCTAGTGTACACTTCTACTTGAACAACTTGTTTCCAGTAATGATGAGAAATACGACTCTCAAACAGAATAGTTCTACCATATTTTTCACCTATTGATTTCTGCATTAAAATAAATTATCAATGGGTTCTTACAAACTAAACCTCATTTTGTAACCCATTTTTTAAGGTAATTCCCAAATTCAGTGGATGTATATTCTCCACCATTTTTATATCATAGAATCTTGATTATGCGGCTAGTTTCATTCTCTTCCCTTTGATGATAACTCTTCATGAAATCAAAAACTTGTCATCTCTTCTTAATAAACATCACACTAGCCATTATACTATAATCATATAAAAAATAAATGATGTACCTCTCTCCATATGTTCCATCCACATTCATCGGACCACATACGACTATATAGATGAGATCAAGAAGATTTAATGCCCTTTTATTCTTCAGTCGATATGAACTCTCGCCCATCTTTCCTTGAATGAAATAAATAGATTTATTTTCTCAGCCATGATTTAGATTGGGAATTTCAACAACTATCTTAATCTTATATATGTATTCTATGCTCTTTTGATTAATGTGACCCAACCTATGGTGTCACAATTTGTTTTCTTCTCCATCTATAAAGTAAAAAGTGTTTTCTTTACTATCAACCTGGTATAAATTATCATCTTTTCTGCATCCTTTCATAAGAGAATTAGCACTCTTTCATTTGATAGTGCACCTATTTGATTAAATGTCACTATAAATCATGATTCATTGAGTTGACACACACTCAACAGATTATGAGGCAAACCTTCTTTATAGATAACTTCAGTTTTCCTTTGCTCATTATTTGATAGTTTCTTATTTCCACTGCCTTTGATATTTAAATCACCATCATTTCTGAATCTCACTATTCAATCAACCCTTTTCTTAAAATTATTCAAAATATATGAATTTCCTATCTTGCAGGATGAGAATCCACTGTCAAAAATCTAGGTTATACATTTCTTTGTAACTCTGAGAGTTATTTCTATAATTTTGGTTTTCTTTATTTTTTTCTTTTCCTTCCATGACATACCTGATTGAGTATAGAAACAAATGGTCTTTCCAATATATTTTCAATAATAATGGGTTCATCAATATCATATTCTTCTTCTATAATAGAATACTTATTTTCAAGGGTAATTCTTCTTGGTAGATGTGTACTAAATTGCCTCATAGTACTGTAGTTATTGTTCCCACCATTCCTCTACCTATAATGAATAGATTTGTGAACATAGTTAGAATAGTGAAAATAATATCCATAGAAATTATTTCTTTTGTATGATAAAGGATATGGTCTCATTGTTATTTTTTAACTTTCAGTATATTCTGCATTCAACTATCTCATTGACTCTTCAAATTAAGACATGTTATGGACCAGAAAGCCACAAAATCAACACTTAATATGAGGAAAATATTCTCACTTCCATTCCTATAAATGTACCCTTCTTTTCAAAAGGTATTTGACTAGTGATCCTCTCTATATACTTGATGATTATTTTTATCTCTCTTTTCTGTTTGGTTCAAATATTTTGTTTTAGTACTTTTGGAACCTTTGTGATGTGTATAAGTTTCTGGTTTCCTTTATTTGGGATCATCCAGTTTCCAACCTTTGATGTTTCTACATCATGCGTAATTCCACTTTTTCTCACAAATATGGATCTCTGGTAATTCAAGGCCTTCTCTAATCCTTTATAATGATGTTTATATCTTTATAAAATCCCAACATATGAGGATCCTTTAAACTATAGTTTCTTCATTACCTCCCTTGGTTTTGATTCAGTTTCTAGTTTTCTCCTTAGAGTTATAACTTCTTTTTAAAGTCATTAAACTATATTAGCCTTTCTTCCGGTCTCGATGTAAGGTCATTGATGAATTTTTACTACTCCTTATTCCTGAGTTTAAAATCCATAAATTCTTTTGAGATTTCAAGAGTTGTTAAATTTTTGCCTGCTTCTCCTTTCAGTCTATCAATTTCTTCTTCAATCCATTCAAGGTACTTTGATGACCCTTTCAACATATCTTTCATACTTCTATTTTTATTTCCTTAAATTTCAACCTCGTAAAGAGCACCCTCAAGTTCCACCTTTAGATCAAAAACACAAATCAATTGATTATACTTATCTTTTTTAGGTTCTACCTTTTCAACTATAGTCATCATTGACACTTCAGGTTTATATTTGAACTAGGGTTCTACATCCTCCAAAAACTCACTATCATCTCATTTTTATTTAAAAACATATCTCTTTCTCTATAATTTCTTTCCTAATTTGAAGTATCTATTTTGATGGAACCTTTTCTGAGGCTTCTTTATGATTCCTACTTCAATTTCTTCATCACCTAAATTCCTTCAACATTGAGTGGAAATTTTCACAACTCTTCCACATCAAAAACATGCCAAAGGAAGCTTTCTTTAAAATATCCCTTTTCCTCTCTTTGATTTCTTGGAAAAAGGAGACATAAGTTCATCTTCATCATCATATTTATCAACAAAAACTCTAGAAATTTCGATTTTTTCATGTATTTCAATGTCATTTACTTACTTATTCGAGTTCTTTTATCTTCTATTTTGACTCCCATTTCATAATCCACCTAAAACCTCAGCGGCTCATCAAGAGAAACCTTCAATGGATGAATTTTCTAAAGGGGTGAAACTTTTGGATTATAAAGATGAGGTATCCTTCTCATGATTTACATCATAATTTAAATATCCTTAATTTCTTCCCTAATTCCTCAAATATCGCCAACAAAATTAGTTATGCGATTAAAGAAACTATCATCATTTTCATCTGAATTCATTTTCAAATAATCAGACTGATTGTGAAAGACTTAAAATTTGGCCTCTTTTGTTATCACCATCATATATATTTTTCAGTTTCACCCACATTAAATTGGTTGTAGTGAAACTCATCACATTCAAATAAATTCGATCATAAAGTGATACAGTGAGATCGATTTTAGTTTTGGAATCTTATTTAAAAAAATTATGTATTCTTCAGTTATAGATGATTATAGTAAAATGGATTGTGTGATGGTTATACCCAAGAAACAAAAAATTATTGATTTCATGAAAATATATCATTGAATTTCTTATAATGATACTATATGGACAATCAAAGTACCATGGTCAGAAAATTGAGAGGAATACACATCTATTGAGTTTAAAAATTACCTTGAGAAGCATGGAATGAAACAAGAGTTGGATGATGTGAGAACCTAATAGAAAAATGTATTTGTTGAGTGTAGGAATTGACAAGAGAACAATATTACCATAAATAGGATGATTTAGAGTCATATCCATCGACATTACTATAAATATGTCATTGAAGTTGCAGTGTATATTCAAAATCGAACAGGGCTTTGTATGGGTTAAACCAAGACATCATATGAGTTTTGGCATGGAAGGAAGCCTTCATTGAAGTATTTCTATGTTTTCAACAGTAAATGATTTATCAGAAACAAATAAGGAAATCAAGTAAACTATGGTGATGTAGTATACTAAGTAATATTCTTATATATTATATGAATATAAAATCCTTCAAGTGTTTTAATAATCATCTAATAAAAATTATTGAAAGCAATGATGTTAAGATAATTGAATATAAGACTAAAAATACCATGATGGGATCATATGATGTTGTGATTTAAGATGCATAAGATAGTAGACATGGTACATATTTGAATTTCTAAGTATAGGAAGGAGTGTAGGATATTCAGAGGTCACCACACGATGTGGATTTTAAGGAAGAATCATAATAAGAAGCAATGGCTGAAGAAAATTATTATGAACCTCACTAAAGAAATTGAAGAGTAGAAATAGATCTTTCTAACATAATTGGGGATTGGACTGAACCCATGTAGACAAGGATAATGAGGAATAATGCACAATCTACCTTTCTATCAGTTGTGTAACCATCCTCATTTGAAGAAGCTATAAAGGATCAGTCATGGGTTAAAGCCATGAATGAAGAGTTGGACCAGATTGACAAGAACCAAACATGGGATCTAGTCAAGAGACCAGAAGGTATCATTGTAATTGGTATGAATTGGATTTTTAAGAACAAATATGATGATCATGATAATGTTATCTGAAATAAGGCACGATTGGTATGTAAAAGATATTCACAGATTCAAGTTGTTTATTTTGAAGAAACATTTGCTCTGGTGGCTAGACTAAAATCTATCAGACTTTTTATTTCCATGGAAATTCAAAGATTATATAAAGTATATCAAATGGATGAAAAAATATATTTCTTAAATGGCGTTCTGGAAGAATATGTTTACATTGAACAAAAAGTGGGTTTTTTCCTTGGAAATGATAAAATAAAGGTATACAGATTAAAAAAGGTGCTCTATGGCCTGAAGCAGGAACCATGAGCATGGTATTCTTGACTGGATTATTATATAAAGAAGTTGGAGTTTAAAAGAGGAGGAGGGGATCACATTCTCCATGTGAAGAATTATTATATAGATTAGTTCACGGTGCCAGTGTATATAAATGATATTATATTTGGTGGCAGCAAACAGGGAATCATGAATAAATTCCTCAATCACATAAAATCATAATTTTAAATGTCTATGATTAGAGAACTCATGTATTTCTTAGGGTTTCAAGTGATTTAGAGGAAAGACTAAACTTTTATTTCTCAAGGAAAGTATGCAAGGGAGTTGCTGAGGAGATTCAATATGCATGACTCCAAACCAATTTCAAATTGGATTGTGGTTGGGAAAAACTAAGAAAGCATGAGGATGGGACATATGAAGATCTCACGATGTACCATAGAATCATTGGAATCTTACTATACTTGAAAACAACATGTCTAAATATTGTATTTTCAACATTTTTAGTGTCTCTATTTCAAATTATTCTGAAATAAGAACGTATGGCTGAAGTGAAAATAATCATGAGGTACATTAAAGGTACTCAAAATTATGGATTATATTTTTTTGTAGGAAGAGATAGTGAACTATCAGAATTTTCTTATGATGAATAGGATAGAGATGTTGTTGATATAAAGTCCATAAGTGGTTGAGCATTCTTTAATGGGTAAAAATATGTGGGTTGGTTGAGGAATAAATAGGAAAGTACTTCTCTTATTACTACTAAGGATGAGTATATCTCCATTACAAAGGTGTGCACACTGCTACATTGGATGAAGTAATAACTCAATCATATTGGTGATGAGGTGAAATAGCCAATGGTAATTCACAGTGATAAAAATAGCACAATTGATATTATTAAGAATTCTATTAAGTATTCTTGTATGAAAAATAATGAAATTAGATTTCACTTTATCAAGGAAAAAATTGAAAAATTCGTGATTAAGATGGATCATGTTGGAACTAATGATCAAGTGGCTGACATAGTGACCAAGCCACTGTCAACAAATGTGTTTGAGAAGCATCAGTTGAACATTTGTGTTCATCCACCTCCCACTGTAGGATAAGGTTAAAAAAATACCCTCTCCCTATTTGTATTAACTATTTTAATCTGTTTGTGAAAGTGATGTAGGTTTGTGAGGGAGATATGATCTAGGGGGAGTGTGCTTTGAGCTCTATAAGTCAAATTTAGGATCTTTGGGTTTGTTTCAAATTGGGTATATTGATGAGTTACAAAAGGGAGAAAATGATCATGGATAAAAAAATGGTGTTATGAGGAAATAGTCAGAGATGAACTTGGACATATTTAAGCATTCTAAAACATAGGATCCCAATTCATAGTTCCCCTCTTATTTTCTACACCGATCATTTCTCATGTAGACTTAGAGTGTTGGATGAGTTTTTTCTCATGTATCATGTTTTGTTAGTGATTGGTTCTTCATTTAATATGTCTATAGATTGAAAACAAACCCAAAGGAGTATATTTTTCAAACCAAGGTTGTTCTTTGTTGGAAATAGAGTATGGTTTGTATTTGTTGTCAACCCTCACATGGAAGATCAAGGATATTTCAAGGAAAGGGATCCAATAGTACAATATGATAATAGTTTTGAAGGTGGTGTCATTTCTTAATGTTTTCTAAATTTTTGGGGTCCAAAATTTGGATAATATAAAGCATCGTGAAAAGGGGTTTTTCTTAAATGAGTTCTAAAAATATGAAAAAGGAATGAGTTTCGCAAAGATGGGCTATGAGAGTGGTGTTTCACAAAGGATTAAAGAATTATTGCAGTGCACTCCATGATTAATATGGGAATCATAAATGATAGATAATTGGAGAATCGTGATCAGTGATGGTGATCTCTGCGATTATGAGAATCGTAGCATCACGGTGGTGGGAAAGGTTTTACTGAGAGCATTGTGAAAAATTCAAATCTCAATGGTGCTTTGCGAAAGGAGTTGCACCATGAAAATGTTTTTGACAGATCTAAAAAACACATTGGAGGAAGTGGAGATTTGTTAATGGTCAATCCAATAAATAAAATGTTATCCCTCTTCACTTCAAACAAATTTTTTAATGGAAAATCTAAAATTGTTCTGATTTCGCAAAGAAAGGGGAGCTCCATGAAACTGGTTTTCTATGTGAGCTTGAGAATCACGAAAAGACTATATAAGTCTTGAATGATGCCAATTATTTTGATTAAGGGGTGCTTCATGATTATGGGTTATTCCGCGTTGACATAGTGAGCTTCTCAAAGGAAGGTTGTTTGGCGAAGCTAGTCACCTTGTGAAGACAATGGGTTCTGTGAAGGCAGAGGTGCTTCATGAAGGAGCTTTGTGAAAGGAAGTTTTCAATATTAGTTTCTCAGTGATTAGGGCTTTTAGAGCACATCAACTTAGGTCAAAAGTGCTAATAGAGTCTCATTCTAAGACAAGGACAAAGTATTTAATTCAAATCCATTAAAGTGACCTTCAGGTCGATAAACTCAGCTTGACTTATTTAAATTCAGTGAGTAAGGGGAAGTCAACGGAAGTTCTCTAAGGGACACAGTGTGCTATCCCTGTATTTTTGTAAAGGCAGTGTGTCATGAACCAGGCCAGGTCCCCATCCAACCCGATACCCGACCTAGTCCACAGCAAGGCCTGAAGGGTGTTCCCGATCTCCACGGGCTGGAAAAAGTGCTCGGGTATTGAATGAGAAGTTGGGGAATGATTTACCCATATTTACCATGTTAAAATAACAAATAAAACCCAAAACCAGATCTGAAATATTTTACAAAAATCACCTTTAATAAATTCAAAATTTTATATTTTTCAACTAAACAAAGGTCAAAAAGGAAAAGCATTCCAAGGGAAACCCAAACGAATATCAAACCTTTGTGAAACAAAAGGAGCAATATCCTCAATCCACCGCTACCAAGATCTCAAAACCAAGCCACTAGGAAAAACAAACTGCCAACCTAACACATGTTTCTTTAGCCTAAAACAAAGAGAAAATAGTCTGTATAAACTCACAGGTGTATGCAGGGTGTGAGTCAAAGGCCCAGTAGGATAACACCAAATAAAAAGATTTCATGCCACAACATTCACGAGATAAATTTAATATGCTTATTCAAAATTATAATTTTCAAACACTTTTAAGAAAAAAAATTACAAGATAAAAGTTAAAAAGGAACACTTGAAGAACACTATTTCACAAATACTATTTTAAAGTGGAAGAGAAAATTTACCAAGAACACACACATACACAAATGGTCCTCCATATGTCGACGGAAGGCACCACGTCATGAATAGTAGAGCACTACGTGTAAATCCCCTAAGGTCTATCTAGCTCAAGTGGGACCCTAGAACCTTGTATCTCGGTGAAAAATTAAGCATACAATATATGTTCTCATGAACACGACCCACTAGTAGGGAGAATAACCATTACCTAGTGGCCCCCCAGCATCATAATCATCATCATAATTTAGTTAGTGTTGTCATCCTCAAACTTTCTATGTGAAATAGGGTCCAAACCCCATGGGATCACTAGAATACTAGTTTTAGTCCACCCACCTAGATACTTGGGTTTTCTCCTTGTGCTAAAAATAGTTCCACATTCACATAGTATATAACTTTCACATATCAGAAACCAAACAAAACAATACACAGAGAAGACACAACATGCATACCCAAAAACCATTTTAAAAACACACGAACACCAAAGTAACATTCTAAAATACATTTGAAGTTACTTAATCATTTCACAAATCCCCATTTGGAAACACTCAAAGAAGAAAATAATCAATTTTCAAAGCTTAAAAAACATTATTAAATAACACAAGGTCTTACACAATAAACATACCCAATTTTAAAAAGGAAATCCATTTCAAATCACTTTCTTAACACATTCACCTTAAAATTAGTTTTGCACCGCTTTCACAATTAAATGAACCCTTTTCATCACTTATAAAACACCACCAAGAGACATGGAGAGAGTTTACACCAAAAACATGCCTTATTTTATATAAACTTGCTACTTTAAAAAAACACATATTCAACTCTTCCAAAATACTACTTTCATTCCATCTAAATAAATCAATAAATCATTTAAACTATCTATTAAATAATTTCAACAAAAAACAAGAATACTTTACACCAAATAAAAACACTTGATTCCATATAAAGATGTAGCTTTAAAACAAAATACACAAAGTAACCATATCAAAACATTTTTTCATCGTTCAACAATTTATAGTTCAACAACTAGGAAAACACACCCAAATTGATTCATTTTCCTTTGAAAAACTCCATGTAAATATACACACACTTAAAAGGCCTTGAAAATGTGATTTTCACCCTCAAAACAACCCTTAGGACACGTTTTAGAAACATCACCTCAAAACACACATCAAAGCACCACCAATCCCTATATTAAAAACCCAATTGAAACCTTTAGACACACAAACCACTTTAAAAACACCATACGCACCATATAATTAAGGTATTAAACCATTTGAAAAGTTTATAAAACATCCACAAATGGTGCAACCAAAGTTCACACCAAACACACCCAGTTTCACATATAAGGAATTCCGCTTTAAAACTAAACACACGACATCACTACCATAGAACCCACTTCGAACCTAACAACCAACATATAAAACAATTTTATAAAATGACACATCAATTTTCCCAACACTCAACCATTTATTTTGGAGGAAAGATTCATTTTTAACAAAAACATGAATTTAATTACCACCAAAACAAACTTTGAAAACCAAAAATAATTAAGTGAACATTTTCAAGAATTCTCACATCAAAACCCACAAGAAAAACCTAACCGTTTAAAAGAAGAACCAATTACATCATACATGCATGTAAAAATATTTTTAAAACACAATATGCACTACCCACTTTAACTATAGGACATGTAAAAATTAATTAGATAAACAAATTAAATCATCTAAGAGTTTTAGGGCATGGAACCACCTACCTTACATAAAGAATTTCCCAAATCTTGAGAGAATTCCCAATCAAACCTAATGCGCACCATAAGCAAACCAAAGGTTAACCCAAATTCATGAAATAGAACCAAAAAATACCCAAAATTTAGAACCTAATTAATACCCTAAATGCAGTAAACACCGAAACCCCAAACGAGTAGGACTAAAACCCTAGAAAATATGGGGAAGGGATTACCCAGAGGGGTCACACCTGCAAGGAGAAGGAGTGCCGGCAGGAGAAAAAGAAGTCGGTCATACAACCTCATACAGTAGAGATTTTCATGAGGCATAGAAAAGGATGAGAGGTTCTGACCAGAATAGCCATAGGGTGGTTGCGGCGGTGGCAGCCGCGATGGGAGCAACGAGCTGTGAGTGTCACGACGCAATGGAGTAGCGGCCAAGGGATGTCGTTGGACAGTTCTCCTGTCGTGAGGCAGGGCCGTGGCGCACTTGGTAGGGGTTAAAGGGAGGTTTTATGGGGGAGATGGCGAGTTAGATAGCCATAGAGTATGGGTGTGGTGCAACGACGGCTAGCCATGAGGGGGGGGGGGGTGTGGCACGATGAGATTCTAGGGTGAGGGGGAGTCCGCCGTGAACCAAGGGGAAAAGGGAGAGGGGGTGACCCGAAACCCTAACACATAAAGAGAAAAAAAATAAACTAAAAAAACTATAAACAAAAATAATAATAATAATAATAATAATAATAATAATATCCTCAAATAATAATAATATTATTATCATTAAACCAAAATTCATTAAATTTTTATCACTTTTCTTATTTTATTTTATTTTTATTTTACCACTCATTTAATTTTATTTCTTTATAATTAATTAATTTTATTTAATTAGTTGACCATCAAGTAGGGTGTGCAGTGAACCGGGCGAGATCACCTGGTGACCCATGTGAGGTTGCGTGGCTTCGAACGTGGGGTGCTGGCTGTAGTCAAGGCCAAAACATGCATTTTTAAATAAGTACTCAAAATTTTAAACCGGGTCCAACCCAGACCCTGACGAAAAAATATTACTGGGAAGGAAAAGTAATAAAATAAATTAAATTAAATTATAAAAACTCAGAGTGTGACAATTCTCCCTCCCAAAAGTATTTTGGTCCCCAGAAAGGCACAACTAAGGCTGATACCCAAAGTAGAAAATTACATACCCCTTAAGATTCAAAGGGGATTCCCTAAAATAAAAACATGTGAAAGAGGAAAATTCATTGTACTTAGAGAAAGTGACTTAAATTAAAATCTCAATAAAACCATAAAAAGACTTTATGCTATGTGTCAGCCACCCCAAAGAGATAGAAACAAACTACATAAGCCGAAACACCTCAAGAACCACTGAACAAAAACCACATTGTTGGTATGGAAGGAACAAACAAGACCAAACCATATCCAAATAACACTCTTATCACTTAACACCAATCCATGTCTAGGAATAGAACTAAAAGGCCAACATGCAGAAGCCTGAAGGGGTTCCCCACCCTTAGAAATCTACTAACACCTGAGATGAGATTGGAAAACCAACATGGGGAGGCCCGAGCAGACTCCCCACTATAGAAGTAGGCTAGCATCGACTAACTCCAAATAAATTTCAATGAGAATCATAGTGGGTATCCATGCCATAATAACTCATAGAAGATACAAAAACATTGAAAATCACATCATTTCCACTTAAAAATCCAGATTTTATGGATTCTCAAATAGTGATTTTCAAAATAATTCCCAAAACCCAAAGGGATAAAGATAATGCAAGGAGAAATTAGTGTCAACGGGTGACTTTGACATATAGTTTGTGGTCATATGCCAATAACTCCACCATCACGGAGAGTGTACTTTGGTAATGTCCCTGGATCTACATGGATTTACAGGCCCTGCGAACTCGATGAGACCATTGACCTTACTTCCTTTTCATTTCCCCCAAATAAGATTAACCAAAATAACCAGAGACTCTAACAAACCTCAAATTTCCCTAGTAACTCCAGTCCTGCCAAGAGGTGTGCTTATCAGGCACCTTACTCATAGCCAGAACATCAAGTCCTGACACCCATAACTTTAGTCTACCCCGACTCCTCCAAAAGGGACATGACCCAAGAGAGAAAACTGGCCCCTTTGATACTATTTTGTTAGGAACTAGGCTGGGTTTCCATATGACCCAGCACCCAACCCGGTCCATAACAAGGTCCTAAGGGAGTTCTCGAACCCCACGAGCTTGCAAAAGTGCCCGGGTATTGAATGAAAATCTTTGTAAATAATTTACTCATATTTACCATGTTTAAATAACAAATAAAACCCAAAAATTAGAACTGAAAAATCTAACCAAAAACACCTTTACTAAATTCAAAATTTTACATTTTACAACTAAAAAAATCCCAAAAGGACAATGAATCCAAGGGGAACCCAAATGACTCTCAAACCTTTGTACAATAAGAGGAGAAACATCTTCAATCTGCCGCCACCAAGATCTCAAAACCAAGTCACTAGGAAAAAAACTACCAACCTGACACACCTTGCTTTATCTGGAAACAAAGAGACAATAGAGTCTTAATACACCCATAGGTGTATTAAAGGTGTGAGCCAAAGGCCTAGTAGGATACCACCAAATAAAAATATTCCATGCCACAACATTCAAGAGATAAATTTAATATTCTTATTCAAAATTATACTTTTAAAACACTTTTAACAAAAACATTTACAAGATAAAAGTTCAAAAGGAACACTTGAAGAAAACAATTTCACAATACTATTTTAAAGCGGAAGAGAAATTTTACCAATAACACACACATACACAAGTGGTCCTCCATATTCCAATGGAAGGCACCACGTCAAGAATAGTAGATCACTACGAGTAAATCCCCTAAGGCCTATCTAGATCAAGTGGGACCATAAAACCTCGTATCTCGGTGAAAACGTAACCACACAATATCAATTCTTGTTCCCACAAGCCACTATAAGGGAGAATATCCATAACCTAGTGTTCCCCCATCATCATCATCCTCATCGTAGTTTATTCAGTGTTGTCATTGTCAAAATTTCTACATGAAATAGGGGCCAAACCTCACAGGATCACTAGCATACTAGTTATAGTCCGACCACCTTGATACTCAGGTTTTTCACTTGTGCTCAAACAAGTTTCACAGTCACATAGTACATCACTTTCACATATCACAAGACAAACAAAACATTACTCACTGAAGCCACCACTTTCATACCCAAACACCATTTTAAAAACACACACACACCAAAGTACCTTTCCAAAATACATTTGCAGTTACTTAATCATTTCAAAAATC
Organism: Viscum album; assembly: GCA_963277665.1. NCBI lineage: Eukaryota > Viridiplantae > Streptophyta > Magnoliopsida > Santalales > Viscaceae > Viscum > Viscum album. Next base: position 649,404 of record OY728148.1, on the reverse strand, counting down.
CCTATTTAGAAACACTCAAAGAATAACATAATCAATTTTCACAACTTAGAAAACATTATTAAATAAAACAAGTGATTACACAATAAAAATACCCAATTTCAAAACGTAAATTCATTTCAAATCACTTTCTTAACACATTCACCTTAAAAATAGTTTCTCACCACTTGCACAATTAACTAAACAATTTTCACCACTTATAAAACACCACTAAGTGATGCGGATAGAGTTTACATCAAAAACATGCCTCATTATATATAAATATGCTATTATAAAAACAAACTCATATTCAACTCTTCCAAAATATAACTTTCATGCCATATAAATAAATCAATAAATCGTTTAAACTATTTATTAAATCATTTAAATAAAAAACAAGAATACTTTGCACCAAATAAAAACACTTCATTCCATATAAATACGTCACTTTAAAACAAAATACACAAAGTAGCCATATCAAAACATGTTTTCCATCGTTCAAAAATTTGCAGTTCAATTTCAAAAGTGTACAACAAGGAAAATACACCCAAAGTGATTCATTTTCCGTTGAGAAAATCCACTTAAATCTACACACACTTCAAAGGCCCTTAAAACGCACTTCACACCGTCAAAACAACCCTTAGGACATGTTCTAGAAAAATTACATCAAAACACACATCAAAGCACCACCAATCCTTATATTAAAAATCCAATTGCAACCTTTAAACACACAAACCACTTTAAAAACACCATACACAGCATATAATTAAGGTATAAAACCATTTGAAAGTTTTATAAAACATCCACAAATGGTATAACCAAAGTTCACACAAAGAACACCCAGTTTCACATAGAAGGAATGCCACTTTAAAACCAAATATGCACCATCACTACCCTATAACCCTCTTCTCACCTAACAACCAACATATAAAACTTTTTTATAAAACAAGACATCAATTTTCCTAACATTCAACCATTTATTTTGGAGAAAAGATTCATTTCTAACAAAAACATGCATTTAATTTACACAAAAACATACTTTACACACCAAAAATAATTAAGTGAACATTTTCATGAATTATCACATCAAGACCCACAGGAAAAACATAACTATTTCAAAAAGGATACCCAATTACATCATACATGCATGTCAAAATATTTTTAAAACATAATATACACTACCCAATTTAACTATAGAACATGTAAAAATTAATTAGATAAATAAATTAAATCATCTAAGAGTGTTGGAGAATGGAAACACCTACCTCGCATGAAGAATTTCCCAAATATTGATAGAATCCCCAATCGCACCTAATGCACACCATTAGCAAATGAAAGGTGAACCCTAATTCAAGAAATCGAACAAAAAATACCCAAAATTAAGACCCTAATTAACACCCTAAATGCTGGAAACACCAAAACCCCAAGCTAGTAGGACTAAAACCCTAGAAAATAGGAGGAAGAGATTACCCGTAGGGGTTGCACCCGCAAGGAGGTGGAGTGTCGGTAGGGGAAAAAGAAGTCTTCCGGACAACATCAGATAGTAGGGATTCATGAAAGGCATGGAAGAGGAGGAGATTTGTTGGTTGGAACATCTGGAGTGAGATCGTGGTGGCAGTGGTCGTGATGGGAATGGCGAGTTGTGAGGGTTGTGGCACAAAGGAGCAGTGGCCAAGGGAGGTCGGCAGATGGTTCTGCTGGCTGCGAGGCAGGGGTGCAATGTGATGGGTAGGGGAAATGGAGGTCGTCTAGGAGAGACGCTGAGATGTCTAGCTGTGGAGTAAGGGTGCGACGTGATAGTGGCTAGACATGAGAGGAGGGGTTTGGTACGACGAGATTCTAGGGGGAGGGGGAGTCTGTCACGGCCCAAGGTGAAAAGGGGGAGGCGGTGGCCTGAAACCCTAACAGAAAAAGAGAAAAAAAAATAACAATAAATTAAAAATAATACAAAAAATAAAACTTATAATAATAATAATAATAATAATAATATCCTCAAATAATAATAATAATAATAATATACTAAAATATTATTATTATTATTATCATTAAATAAAAATTCATTAAATTTTTATTACTTTTATTATTTTATTTTATTTTTATTTTACCACTCATTTAATTTTATTTATTTTTTATTAATTAATTTTATTTAATTAGTTGAGCATAGATCAGGGCGTTCAGTGAACTGGGTGAGGTCGTGCGGCGACACAGATGAGGTCGCGCGGCTTCGACCATGGTGATTTGGACGTTGTCAAGGCCAAAACACGCGTTTTTAAATAAGTACTCAAAATATTAAAAAGGATCCATCCCATACCTTGATGAAAAAAAATACAGTGCTGGAAAAGTAATAAAATAAAACAAAATAAATTTGAAAAGGTAATAGTGTGACACAGTGTGCCTAGCATAGAGTGACTGTGTCTAAACTCATCTACTCCAAAACTAGTGAAGATTAGTGTATTTTGGTATAACTGACACCCTATTGACATATGATCCTTGGACGTAGCCCTTAGTGGTGAACCAAGTAAAATTTTTGTGGGATTTAACTTTGCATATGAATGTTGATTGTTGATCATATCCATCATATAGGTTTAATGAGTTCCTTCCAACGTGGGAACAAGATCTATAACATTAAAATAAAAAGTTCACATCCTGATTCACCCCTCCCCTCTCAAGGTGTCTCGGGGTCCTTTCATTGGTAAAAGTATTTAGATGCCTCATTCCCCCTGATGTAAATAATTATATGGTCAATAAAAGATTCCTTAGGTTTTGTGCCTAAGATCCCTCGTATGGGATATGCCTCCCACCACAAAAGGGGAAGAAATTAAAGATTCCCAACATGCCCAACTTCCATATATGCACATAAATTACCAATGTTACTCTCTACTCAAACTGAAGTTTGTTGACTTTTCAAGATAAAAGAACCATAATTAACCAGTGTCCACCTAGATATGGAACTTGGAATGAGTTTCAGGAACATGACTCAAATCTATGAGGCAGACCTGGACTAGGTGATGGGCTCCAATGGGGAATCCATGGAAGGAGGAACTAACATCCTATCATCTCATTTCAATCAAGAATCCAACATACCCAACCTTAGTTTTGGAGTTTACTCACCTTTTTAAAGTGGTAATGTGAGGTAAAGACATGTGCAACGCATGGCCTAGAACGAATGTGTTAGAATCAAAAATGGTAAACCCGACATGAATCTCTTCTCCGTAAACTATGAGAACTAGTATCATTAGGGAACTAGTAGATTTTCATTTCATTGAATCAAGATATTTGGAACCAAGTCCCATATAAAGAGGGGTGGTCCTAACATGAAACTCTCATGTGACTTGGGGAAAATAAAATTAGGCATCCTCAGTCTGTGACATCATCAATGTGGATCCCTTATCTACATATAATTTAATAGATGATGTTGTAAAATTGGGTATTTCTTTCATTTCATATGTATTGATAATTGATTAAATGTGCCTTACAAGACTCAATTGACTAGATATCGATGACCCAACACTAACAAGCAAGGGTTCCAGAGGAATATGGGTGACACAATCCAACAAAATTACATATCTTCCGTGATTTCCAACAAGTCTTCAACTACTGGGTGACCACACCCCAATTTACCCTATGAGATCATACAGATGGGGTTATCAACACCATTTCTCTATAATATGAAAAATAAGGGTTCATTCCCACTGGGGATATGGCGTACCAAGATCTTGAAGCATTGGCACTTTTCCAACCCCACCACCCATGAGGGATACGCAAGAGGAAACCACCCCCTTGTTTTAATGGAAAATCACTTTAAGAATATTTCAATGGAGTTTTATAATAGCTCACTCTCTTATGTTGAGGAGGTAGGGGTTTTCAAGTCATACCTTCAGTCGTCACTGCTCGAGAGCCGTCCCAGATTACTACCACCCAACCGTGTTAGTGACAACACTGACCAACCCCACTAGTCAATGAGCAAGTCAACCCCATATCTACTCTATTGACCCTATTCCAGAACAACTGATTCCAATTTTGAGGGAATACCCATAAAATTTCTCACTAGGATACACATTATATAGCTCAAATGTCCATTTACACCACTATAATATCCCATAACACCCCCATTATCACTTCATAGAATACTGTCTTCGCCCAGTTGGGTTTGAAAATCAACAACTTTTCAGGTAGTCTAGGTTGACTCTCCCAGCTATCACCACCAACTAAAATCATTGTGGGACATACCATGATGAATAATTTCATTTAGAAGTTCCTCCCCACACTACCACTGACCAGCATAAAGTTCTTTCCTATAGTAAATATATGCCATGTTCTGAAGATCCATCCTAAGGTAAGAGGGAAAATGACCTCCATGGGGGTCATTCCCACTGTGCAGGTCTTAACCTACGTGTTGGGAACCTAAGAAACTACTATAAACTATAACTTAGATAAGTAACACACTATAAAAGGTAGGAATCGGATAAGAATATTTTCACCATAAACCTCTCTGGCTTTGAGATGATGGATAACTTGATGAGGGAGTCTTCACCCCCACTACTGGACTTGGGGACCGAAGCCCGTCGACTAAGGCTTATGATCACTAAAAATAAGGTACAAAAAAATACTAAAATCTATCCATAGGTACATATGGGTGGGGGAATATTTTAATCCTTCTAAAGAATTTCATTTCAACCATATCCATCCCAACCAGTTTCCCTCCTCTCAACCTCAACACTGGAAGTTGAAGAGATGTCAGGGTCTAGGTTGATTCCCTCAGATGATGGTGAGAAATCCACTAAGCCCCAAAGATATGTCTCTTCTTTCTCGCATGAGATGATAGTAAAAACCCCTTTCTATATGGATGTGATCTTGAAGTTGGCCCAACCATTAAGAAACATTTCAATATACTATAGATGTTTGGTCAGCACATCACCACATATCTCAGTGAACAAGTAGAAAAACATATATACGTCAATTCCAAAATCGGTCTCTCGAACTACAGTGATTAGGGATAAGGTTTATTAGGATAAGGAACATTACCTTGTTAAGGATCAAGAGGACTTGTGGGGAATCTTGGATTCCAACTAGCTACCAGTTTAATTTTAGCCTCCTGAAACCCTAAACTTTGTCATCTTGAAGTTCATTATTGAGGAACAAACAATTTTTTTCCACTAGAATATATGTGTGACATTCAACCACCTTATGGGTCATTAGTTGACATACCCAAGAATTCACAAGCACCTTAATGCAACTCAATAATAGTGAAAGATGATTGAAATTGTATCATTCTGAGTATCTCAGAAGCGTAAATCATATGGTCAACTCTGAACACCCTAGTGGACCTACATTAAGAAACTTACAACACTCTTGCAAGACATAGTAGAGTCAGCTCAACACGTGTAGATCAGAGGATAGGGGAACTAAACTTCCTTCCATTTCAGCCCAATCCCATGGAGACAGCAAGATATCAATCTGGCATGCCCACTGATAGTGAATGTTCCTCTCTAAACACCACCGTGGTAGATGTTGCCACTATTAACACACTAAAAGATTAGAGAAATAGGAATGCAAACATGGGAAACGATAGGGAGAACCTACTCTAAGGGGGGACACGTTAACAATAATATCCCCTAACACATGCCCATACTCATCAGCATAGATTACTATTGGGCCTTGGGAGTCCCCCAATGAGAAATTTCTGCCTACCCACTGATATATCGAAAAAGGAAAGGTACAAATTAAGCTTATCGTTCCTTCCAAGGTCACACTTGAAACCAATTTAAAATCCTGAATACCCAATTTTCTCTTAGATCTAGAGGGATAAAACAGGCTTACTATTGATATTATATCTAAGCACTGTCCAAGCCATGATAATATAAAAAGGGACCCCATATTTCCTCCAATTTGGAACCCAGTACTTCTTGGATAATCACCCAGATTTGAACTAGGTATCCCCATGTATCTAATTAGGGTAGATTATAGGGATTATAGAAAATGACTAATATATAATTCTTCCACATTGTCTGAGTAGCGTGCATGTACGCCTCGAGATCAAGGTCATGTGGCCTCCTGGTCTGATGATCTAGTCAGAGAATTGGTGACCAAAAATACTCAATAGGGTAATGTGATACTTTCTCTCATCACTAGATTTATGGAACTATAAAAAATATATTTATCAATTCTGCCTTAGGTAAAGTTTTATCTGCTTTGGGTTGACCATATGCACCTACCACTGGAATTTGGAAATTCATGTTTCACCCCATTCAAGGGTAGTAGTAATACACTATGAAATCTAGGCCACTTCACCTCAAGGTGTCACCCAATTTTGGGTAATCTAGAATAGCATAAAGATTATAATCTCTAATTTTTTTCCAAACCCTAGAATGAAATGTATTTGTGTGGTATAGTTAGATAGCCCCAAGATCAATTGTTGTTTGGGAGTATCTCTGTAGAAAATTCTATACCATTTAAACTCCACCTTGTGTAAGACCAGCATCACTGACCTCTCCAAATGTAAATAGAGGTCTGATGAGTGGGTTTTTGACTTAATTTTATAGTGTATGGGATTCATATACTCACTCGACATGATTCCTTCCTAGAAACAGTATCTCACAATGTTCATGGATAATTTCAATGAAAATCTAGTCCCTACCGTCATATCCCAAAATTATATAGGCATATTTCGAGATTTATATATGAAGGATCGGTGTCTCATAGAATCATTTCATCAAACCAATAAACGGTCACACCCATTATGTTTTACAGATCTTGTGTGGAGGCCTGTAAAAGTAGAGATACTTGTTTCCATGCAAATAGAGGCTATTGAGCCAATTCACCTACTCGTCCACTTTTTGAATTAACCCCTCTAGGTGTAGCCCTACCAAGTGTAGCCTCGCTCAGTATACCCTCATGAATCAAAACCAACCAGATAGAATGTTAAACCCCTCATTTGGTCTCAGCACCCAAGTTTCCTTTCACCTAAATAAAGAGTCAGAGTTACTCCTTAAAGGATGTAAAAGTCTAAAATTATTTCATATGTGCCCCAAAAAAATAGATTCTCAAGCTTCCAAAATACAAGAGACACAAAGAGGCCTAACTTACTGATCACACCAATCATTGAACATACCACAGAATCCTTGGAAACACCATCAAAGAATTGTCCATCTTCAAAGACTAGCTCTATGACCAGGTGGACCACATCCTAGTCAAATTGAGACACATCCTGGAACAGGTGGTTCATGTCTCCACTAAACCACACAGTGACAGTGAAGACTCTATTGAGTGGAAGTATTCTCCCTACCGATGAACATAGAAGTAAAAATACTAGATGTTTCATAAGAAATTTTCCCGCACCCATGTTATTATTATTGCTTAATTTAGAAAACAAGGACCTCATGCGGTCATTACGGCTCCTCTAGATGTCTTATACATGTATGTTAGACAAAATTTGAAATCTCAAAGTGTATATGTCAAAAATGTGAGATAAATTAGATTATCCATCAATTATAAAACCAAATCTCACCCTTGGTGACTTCATGCCTTCTGAATTGTGATATTGGCCTTGGGTCCATCTAATCCTGAAATATTCCACTAATTAGAAGAACTAATAAACCTCTATAAATGTTGATAAGAAAGTAGATCACTAAAAAATTATCAATGATGAGAACTGATATGCAAACCCCTCAGGATCTTCTAACCAACACCATTGACAGAGAGGTAGAGGACACGCCAGCAGGCTAAAGGCCTAGGCCAGTGTTTTAGGGAAAAAACATACAATCTAGCACTTAAAATCGTGATATTCATGCTACTAAAACTAAGTATTAAGCCGCTCGTAGTTCTTAAAGATAAAATCCCTCTCAAGCCCCTCCATCAGGTATGCCTCCACAACTAACTATATTTGTTGACCATGAAACCTAGTTCTGATTGTACCATGATAAATCACACCTATCCAAGACTTGACATTACCCGTTTAGTTCCCATACACGAGGCATGTAGATTAAGCAAGATAAGAAAAAAATAGAGTACATATAGCACTATCCAATATCCAATTTTTTATCCAAGAAAACCCTTTACGATTTTTGACAAATAATGAACTTTTTTGGGGAAAAATATTCCCCTCCCTTGAAAATATAATGTGTTAAAGAAACACAACAGAATACTTTCAAGGCACTAAATCCTAGAGGCTCTAAAATTTTCAAATAAAATGAGTGAATACCTCATCAAATCTTTAAACATCACCCTTAATTTTGAGATAGAGGTAGCTTCTAATAAGGCCTATTACCTATAGGAACCCGAGAAAGAGGAATGTCGGGCCATTATTCCATTTTATGAATAAGATGAGGGTGACACCATTCAGGGGCATATACTCCCACTGTATATCACTAACCAGTTTAATGGTGTGGAAATACATTGCGGCCTTGTGGATATTATCTCTAGGATTAATCTCATCCATACCCAACTACTCAACAATCTAGGACACATGGAATAGGATCTAATACCCTATATCCAAACAATTTAGGGATTTGATAAGGGTGAGTAAAAGTCATGTGGAAAGATTTGAATGAAAATCAAATCGGTGGCTCGGTAGCAAGAACTTAATTTATGGTAGTCTCATAGGACACAGCCAACAATGCCATATTGGGAAGGTCCTACCTCCACCTATATGCAGTAGTTCTCTCTTTTTACCACCACTACCTCAAATACTCCCTTGATGATCAAAAAGGGGTACTCCAAGGTTATGTTTCTCCCTTAGACTCTGTTGAGTCCCATTATCAAGATATCGAGTACTATAAAAGGTAAGAAAAATATCCCAATATTGATTATTGTGAGCATATCAATTTTCACAATGATCTGACAACCACAAAAGGAGATCCTTTATCAGAATTGAAAGATATATTTTTCATCACAATCCATCTGTTGGAACCCACAACACTAGATTTGGGAAGTTTTTTATAGTCCCCAATAAGAAGGAGTGATCTTAGATTATCATGTACTCCTACACTAGATAGGCTTGGCCAATACTGGAGGAACCTTCCACTTTAATTTATCAATAAGTTTACCACATGTACACTAATCTATAGAATTCCCACATGTTCTAAAAAGGAAGTTCTTACTTGAAGTAAGTTGACCCTTCATCATTGATTCGACATCAGGAGTGGACCTCAAGTTCGGAAATCACATGGTATTGGATCATCATAATTTTTCACTCTAGTATCCATGGAGTAAGAATTACTTATTAAATAATATTCCTCCTTCATATCATGTTCCAATTTTTTCCTCAGATCTATATTATCTAGAGAGTTATTGCCTCCCTTTCACCCTCATATCTCATATTACGAAGAGGAACTAGAAGATACCCATCTTATATTTAAAGAGGATGTGTCTAAACAACTTTTGATGAGTTAATTGAGGAAAACCTTGAAACTATGAAAGATATGAAACCAATACTGATTAGTGAAACTATGTCACAAGAGGAGCAGTAGAAATACTTGTACTTCCATAAATAGCACCACAACATGTTTTCCTAGGGCTATGATGAGATGTTAGGGCATGAAACTCAGGTCATTTTTCACCACCTTATCCTCCCATTAGGTCACTATGGGTTCAAAAACCCTCTCAAAAACACACACCACTCTCACAGTACCATGTTTGAGGATAAATTTGACAAAATTATTAAATCTAACATTTTCAAAGAGGGTCATTACCCCAAATGGTCGGCCAACATTATTCCATTGAGGAAGAAGAATGGATATATCATAGTTTCTATTGAATTATTGGACTTCAACTTCCATTTTCTGAAGTATGAATTTCACCTTTTGGTGAGAGATTTTTTGATTGATTCTATATTTGGGTTCAAGTCTCTTTCATTCATGTATGGATATTCTAGGGACAATAAGATCTGGATAGCTTCTGAGGATGAGGAATCCACTACCTTCAGGGCACCTAGGAAAATTTATACTATTGGGTGATGCCTTTAGAATGATGGAGCCAATTTTCTGAGTGGCATTCACCATATCTTCAAATAGATCCTTGGAACATTTATAGAGTGTTATGTGGATCATGTGGTGGTCAAATCCTACCAACTCCAAGACCATCTCAGAGACCTTGATAAAGTGTTTATCTTCCTCCATTACCATCACTTAAAGGATAATCTCTTTAAGTGTGAATTCATGGTAACCATTGGAAAATTTATTAGCTTATTTTATTAAAAAAATTACTTGAGATCAACCCATATAAAATTAAGGCTTTCAACCAGATTCCTCCCCCATAAAACCTTCAGGATATGTGAAGTATCTAAGGCCACTTAGCCTATATTCACCTATTTATTAAAAATTTAGCTAGAAATTGTAATCCATTTTCAAGTATCATATAAAATGAATCCTTTACCAGTGAGATAAGGATTTTCAGAATAACTTTATGGATATTAGGAAGTATCTATTATAGCCTCCAGTTCAGATTACACCTATATTATGAAATCCTATAGTCCTCTATGTGATCACCTTGGAATGATCCATTGACTCCCCCATAGCCTAGAAAAATAATGAGTTTAGGTAAATCATCATATATTATATCATCCACATTCTCCTCGACAAAGAGCCCAGATACTACCACACTAAGAATATTTACCTTGAATTGGAATTCATAGTAAAGAATTTGTGACATTATTTGAAACACCATGAGATATAGATGGTGTCCTAAGTTGACCCATTGATGAAAATTCACAGAATGCTCATAATGACATGGTGATTGGTGTGTTGGAATGTAATTCTCCAGTATTTCGACATCAAGTTTTTCCTATATAAATTGGGCAAGTTCCATCACTGGTAGAATTTATAGTTATGCACCTAACCCCTGAGGAACTTCCCCTACACATGTAGTTCCAAAATGAAGCCATTTTATTTGTAGATCAGGCGGTTCCATGTTGGTATATTCATTTCAATGGTTCCACCCAATTTCTGATGAATAGAAGGCTCAATAACCCTAAACTCAATAGGTTAGGAAAGGGTATTGTCCTCATCACTCCATTACTGGTCCTCATAATATACTAATTCCACTTGTTAAAAAGATACACTAATAATGAGGAAGAGTATTGGGATCTTATTACTAGTCTTTAGTGGGCCCTTGAGACTAATGTCCCTTTTTTATATTTTAACGGAGACTCTGATTCAGTAATCAAGTAGATCGAGTTTGAATACATTGTTATAAATCAATAAATTCTAGCCCCATTAGAATGTATTAATCATCTAATGACCTTGTTACCTTCCCATTAAATGGTGACTCATGTTCCTAAGTCATCAAATGGTCAAGCCAATGATTTTTCTAGCCTAGATACGTCCCTTGAAGATCCCAAATATGATGAATTATTCATTTATGTGTAAAATTAGAGGTTCTTAATCCCCACCACTTCAGATGATAGAAACCAACAATTATTTCAGCTGGAAATCGGTCTTTCCATGCTAGGGCCCTCAAATATCATTGTGGTTGAATAAATTCTTCATTGGATGACTACTTTCATTGAGTTTCTCTAAGATGGAATTTTCTAGCTAGGTCGACCTGAGTGTGACCAAATCCACCAGCTGGAAACACATTTAACATACCAAAGTGGCCCCAGCATTGAGCAGGAACTTTATGGTTGCGGGTTCGATGGAATCCTAATCTATTTCATCCAAGGGGATGAGGTACCTTAGGTCATTCAAGAGGTCCATGATGGATCATATATATCCCCTGAAGGAGGATTAAATATCTCCCACCGAATTCAAAGGTTGGGTTACATCTAACCCACCTTGGTTCATGACTAAATTGAGCTCACCGAGAGGTTTAATTCATGTCAAATACAAGATAACAATGTGCATCAACCACTAGAGATCCTCCATAATACCAAATACTATTAGCCTTTTACAGTTTGGGGACTCGATGTTGTGGGACCCTACCCATTGGTGATGGACCGACAGTGCAGGTTCATTTTGACTATAATAGACTTCTTTTCAAAGTGGATATAAGAAGTTCCCATAAAATAATTTAAAACTCAGTCCATGGTCAAATTTTTGGACTCTCACATAATTAATTGGTTTGGAGTTCCTCAAACCATTCTCATCGATAACGATATAAATTTTTAAGATTTATAAATGTGGAAATTTTATCCCAAGTACATCACTCAGTCTAACCACACTTCCTTCTATCATGCATAGGAAAATAGACAAATCAAGGCATTAAACAAAACCATCTATAACATTTTGTAGAATATAGTGGGTTAGAACAAAAATAATTGGCCTGATAAACCCCTTAATTCCCTATGGTCCAATCAGAATATAACTCGATGTTCCTCCCAGTAAATACCATACTTCCTAATGTATGGAAAAGAAGTAATTTTTTCTATTCAGGGTTAGTTTTCGTCACTCAGAATAACTATTTATGACCATGAGATGCTATAAAAAATAGTTGAAGTATATCTAGATGAGTCAGAAGCTCTTGAGGAATTAAAACATCATGAATTTCACAACATAGAGAGACACCAAAAGTATATAGTGATAGAAATTAATAGGAAGGTTTTCCTATACTCCTTCCTTCAGGGAGACATGGTACAACCTCTTAGAGCATCTATGATACATAGAAAGAAGTTACTGAAGCTAGAACACAAATGTTAAGGACCTTAAATTATCCATAAGGTATATTACAATAAGTCATACTCTTTATTCTCCATGGATGGGGAGCATATAATGCCTCCCACCAACTTTATGTTTCTAAAGTAATATTTGGTAAAAATGTTATGTTCAAAGATGCATGACCTAAAACCACAGAAACTCGGTCCAAGAAATATGAACTTAAACTATTTTCAACCCCTGAGTCCAAGAATTACAACCCTTAACTATTTGATCTCATTTGGTTCAAGCTCTATGGCCAAAAACTAGCAGCAGCCTTAGTCTGTGTTGTATGACTCTAAACTAAAAATCCAAACATCCTTAGAACATGACTTTAAACTATAGACTTACCCTATATGACGAACATAAGATGACTCGCATGATAAATGTGAGATGATCAAGCCAAAAATCCTAAATACATGAAGTTAAAATACAGCTTTACCCAATGTGATGAACATCAGATGCATCATATGACAAATATGGGATGACCAAAGCCTAATTTCCATACCACATAATGTTAAAATCTATCCTTACCCTGTGTGATAAACATAGGATGACTCATATGAAAAATATAGGATGACCAAAACCAACATCCTTAACACATGAAATTAAAAGTTATCATTACCCTATGTTATATATGATACCTCGTATGAAAAATATGAGATGATTTGATGTCCTCGCCAGAGAGGACACCACCATTCCGACATCAGTCGCCCACCATGTTGGGTTCTAGAACTACATGTGACTTGACTCTCATGACTAATAGGATATATAGAGATTATTGGATCTAATAAATTGGTCCTAGAATCATCACTGACCTATTATAGGGCCTCCCCTGGTCCAAGCCTCGTAAATAAAATTGTGTATAATTAGTTTTAGGATTTCTTTGTATGGTGTCGGACCCCCTTGGATCTTTCTTCCCAAATGGTTTTAACACTTTTACCACCCAAAAAACCTCAAAGTACCCATTCCCCCTAATATCCAAGTATTATGACCTTAAACTATGTACATTCATCCCCTATGGCCCCTCATTCTCATAGTTAGCTCCAACCTTAGTGCTTCAACAAACCAATGCCTTATTCTATTTTTAATCGCATCCTCACTTGAGAGGATTGTGCCTTCCAGCATCAGTATACCACCATGTCTTGTTAAAAAAAATATGTGGCTTGATTCTTAATGCATGGGATATAAAATGATTCTAGGATCTCATATCATGGGTCCAACCCTCACCATAAACTCATGGTGGGAGCTCCCACCCACAACATCATGACTTCAACCCTTGTGTGGTTTGTCTTGGAAGTTTGTATGGAAAAGGTTATCATATCCTTATATCACTTTTCACATCATGATATCCCTCTTTAATATCACACAAGACTCTTTAAGACACCCAAACACTATAGTCTAAGTTCCATGACCTTAAACTAGGAGTATCAATAGTCTAAGTCGTATAACTCTAAACTAAAATCCCAATGTCTATAGAACACAGTGTTAAACTATATCCTCACCCTATGTTATGAATATAGGATGCCTCATATAAAAAATATGGGGTGACCAAAATAAATATCCTTACAACATGATGTTAAACTATAGCCTTACTCTATGTAATGAACATCAGATGCCTCATACGACAAGTATGGGATGACCAAAGCCAACTTCCTCATCAGATGACGTTAAACTGTGTCCCTACCTTATGTGATGAATATAGAATTCCTCATATGACAAATATGGTATGGATAAATCCTAATTCCTCATAAAATTATGTTAAATTGTATCCTAACCCTATGTGATGAACGTAGGATTCCTCAAATAACAAATATAGGATAATCTTTCATCCTCACCATAAAGGGTCCTACCCTTCTAGAATTGGTACCATACAAATACATATTGAAAAACTATGTATGGATTGATTCATATTACCATGGGATACATAAATAAGTATATATCTCCTTCTCTAGGTGAACCCCCCTCTACTTATTAATTCCCTTCGATTTGACTAAAAATTAACTTTTTTATTATTAAGACACTTTTTAAGAGAAAGTGAGAAACCACAAAATCCATCATTACAACCAAAAACCATTAAAATGATAAAACAAATCAAGGCTATAGAATCTGATCCTCCCTAGTAATTACACCTTGTGACAATCTTCACCATCACATGACCATTCGGCAAGCAGTCCCGTGCAAAATTGCACGGGCACGGAACCGATGGCAGAGCCATACCCTCTCAAACTTCCATATCCAAACGGCATGCACATGTGGAAGCTTCTTGCTCTGAACCTCATCTGGAGTAGATACATGTAGAAATCCAGTTGCAAGTACATCAAAACTTCATAGAGGATTCAAAGAGGATTCATCCAAAAACAGATCACCAACATCGGAGACAATAACCATCCAAAACATAAAACACTGATTCACAATAATTGCACAGCCTCCACGAAATTCGAAAAAATTCAAAACAAATGCACTCCCAAAAACCAGTTCATCACGAGCAGAAAATCCAAACTGATGTCTCTCAAACCATTACTGCCTCCATGGTCTTTAAGGAATACAAAAAACAGAGTGAACCCAAAATCCAGAAACAACCAAAACCACAAAACCATAACTGCTCCAGATCTATAACCACAGAACACCCCAAAACCAAATCTCGAACCTCCAAATCTATGCCCCTCAAACAGAAATTACCAAAGAAAAACCTAGAAGATGAAGCAGAATCATCCTAAAAACAACCTAAGGAAAAAAGTTCAGAATAAGAACTCCATCACCAGAATTTTAGCAACTCAAACACCAAGATTGTCAAAAAATAACCCTTCCGCATCCATAACTGATGTATCGATGCCACCGTCCAAAAAACCCTTGGAGACCACAACATACCACCCAAAGATCCCACCAAAGATGATGTTTCTAGCCTCAGTCGCGGAGCCTGGATCTCATCTGTGGAACCATCTTCATATTTCCAGAAGAAACCCTATCCAATTAATATGGATTGAGGCGGAATAGGCCAGCAATGAAGATAAAGGTCGCGTGGGATGAGTCCATGAGGTCGTAGATGCCTCCACGAAAGAAGAATTGCAACCACAGTCATGCTGAGGAATCGAGGAGGAAAGTCGAGCTGCATAGAGGTAGATGGAGACGGCGGCGGAGTGAAACCCTAGTAGAATTGCCCCTTACGGTCCCATTTAGTTTTTAATAGATATGCACATATTGAATTCATTCATTCCCTTCGATTTGGATCATCATCATCCTTTAAATCTGAATGGGCCCCCAAACAAAAAATTTTCTTGGCCACACAATCTCACCTACCATCTTAGGCACACACCTTCAAATATACCTAGTAATAGATGGTGGTTCCCATTCTTCGAACATATTAAGTGGTTGATCCCATATTTTTTCACCCCATCCTTGACTAGTGAGGTTGTGGAACCTATGTCTCAAATATATTCAATAGTTGTTCCTTTTCCATCAGTTATCCCCTTATTATGATCCACGTCTTGGAAGCTATGATTTACCTTACTTTAAACTTATCTTTACTATAATGGTAGTCACAAAACCTTGTGTGTCATTTCTCTACACACACACACATGGTGACTAATTAAGTTAGCACTTTTTGGTAATTCCTTATGTCATTCACTTTTTCCCCTTATTTTGTTCTCCCATTAAATCAATGGTTACTTTGTACCTCTCCATGTTTCTCACATCGAGCATGGATAATTTGATCATAGGAGTCAGGGATGAATTTACCAAGGAAAGGTTGAGACACACAAGATCCCATAAATAATGCATCATATCTTGTTTCCTAATTCTACTTCCTTAAACAAGGATTCCAAATATAAGAATCATGACCTTAAATTGTGTATGAGTTGTATTAAATATGTTATATGTGGCATCAGTCCTTCTTGGTCCTAATTTTACAATGGCATACCTCTCTTATATTTTACACACAATCCTTTGAGACATGCCTCCCAAGGTCCAAACACTTTTACCTTAAGATATTTGAAAGTCACGGCCTAATTGAGACTTCTTGGTCTAATTTTTATGACCTTAAATTTCTCGAGGTAAGAGGAATATATGTTTTTTAGATTCAAAAACCATAGGGGAAACCTAGGAAAAAGTCAGACCCCCACCAATCAAGTCACTCTCATGACTCATAAAAACATAAGGTCATAAATAAGAAGGTTCAAATACAGTGAGACCCACCATGGGCCCTAATAAAAACCTGTTTGTGCTCACTAAAGACATTGGTTATATAAAATTTTATAGCCAAATTTCAACTCTCTTTGCTTCATGAGCTCCTCTCTAAGGTTCCTCACTTTTTATTTCTTATTCATAAAACCCACCATCCTAAAAAAATCGGGTTTATTCACATAGGTTCACACATCCTGGTTGTAAGATGCTAAATTGTGCTAATAAAGTCCTAATAACATGATGTTATACTGTATGATACATCACCCTCACCTTAAGGCACTAAACTAGGTGTTCAATTTTCTTGTCAAATTTATTAAACTATATGAATTTATTCTTCATATAATGATGTAAAACTATGAAATTTATTAATCCCTCAACTTAGAAACCCATACCCCTTCAGTTTCAATCACCTACCAAACCATTTGAGTTCATTGGATATCACCCTACATCTAAGATGGAACTCACCTTGGAGGATGATTCTGGCATTCATTCAGACCAATATAATAACCTGATGTGCTCAGAACCATAGGGGCGCAAACCTAAGTTTTTTGAAATCCATTTAAACTTCCCCTCAATTCATCCTCATGCTTTGTTTCATCCATGATTTTGATCCCTATCATCATTCATGTCTGAAGATGACCACTAATAGTAATATTTTCTAGCCACACTCTCTCACCTTTTATCTAGGGAATACACTACTAAACAATTACAATGACATTTTGACAGGTCTCATGTTCTGAATATGGTCAATAGTCGACCCTCATTTTTTTTACCATCCCTAATGAAGAAATGGTGGGACTTTTGTTTTGAACATGGTTGGTTTCCAACCCCTATCTCCCTTTCAATGCCTTCATGTTCCAGGTATTTTCAATCTCAATTCAAATGCTTCATCAATCTCTTTTTTTGGTATAATTCAATTCCCCTATAGTTACCCCATTTTTTCACTACCACACAACAAAAAATAAAATTAGAAATACTAAGAGCCCTATTCTCCAACCAAATATTTTTTATTCATGATAGTATTGGTTTTTATTTAAAAATTAAATCCCTAAATATTTTATCCCTTATCTACAACTCTCATATAAATGATAAATCTTCTAGTTTTTCCTTGTTTCCCACGCTGAGAAAGACTCACATTGTCTTAAGGATTTATTTTTGGGTTTTATCATTGATATGATTGAGATATATAAAAAAGAACACATTTAAGAATATTTTAAATTTAAACAAACCATTCCTAAAGTTTTGGAGGGTCATCCACACATTGTATCCTCTCCTTTGTTTCAAACTAAGATCAAATTCCCTAAGGATTAGCCCTAGAAATTGAGAACTCTCAATCATCTAGCCTCTATTGAGTGGCCTCTAGGGTCTGCTACCACTCCGTTAGATTAGATACTTCCTTGTTGGTAATAGGGAGGACCTCATCAGTATGGATTCATGAGCAGTTCTTCCCAACATAACACTCATCCACAAGATATACTACCTCTACTACCATATCCTAAGTCTCTTCCAACTAATCCCTCAATTGTAAAATGATATCTACATGATCATTGAAGATGGATGTGTTCTTCTGTGCCGACTCTTCTAGAAGATATATATCATCTTTGTCTTCTTGGATCACCTAGGATCCCTTGGACTTATTATTATTCCAGGAAATGTAGAACTATTTCCACTAAACAAGTACCCATTCAATGAGATATTTATAATATAGTGCATAGAGGCTACTAGAATCCACACCACCAGTAACCAGGCTAATTGAACAGTGGCAAAGGAATCCCACCCAGATTGGAAGATCAATGAGGGGAGTGCGGGTGATAAAATCTCACAAAATATTCCACACCCTATGATGGATGACCGAGTTCTCCTTAGAAACTTTGGATTTGGAATATTCTAAGTCCTCAGGTGGCGAAAGATCATACTAAGGGAAGATCACCAACACATAGGTGGTAGGATCTTCTACAAGCATTTATATGGGTGGAATATGCCCCAATACCAGTAGAAACACATCCTCTCCATATCCTTCACCCATAATGATAGATTCTATGTCCCCTTGTGTCACATACAAGGTAGGATCATCCACTACGACTTCCTCAACCATCTCCATTACTGGTGAGATCTCAACCAACTTCGTTGAGGCCTCATCCCTAATAACCACTTCCTATGGGGCTTATTTTGTTGTCCCAACTTCCATGTCCTCCTCAACCACTCCCATCAAAGGTACAACCTCCTCATCACTCTCTATTAGGATAGCAACATCCATTATCACTTGCTTGGTTATAGGCTCCATTATCTCAAGCATATCCATATATGGTTAATATCAAAACAAGGTTTGAACTTACATTTAAAGTACATAATTAGATTATCCTAACTTATGGGGGAAAACATGAAGGAAAATGTAAAAATGTGATAAATCCTACAATAGTGGTACAATATGACAAACAACTCAAAAAAATTCACTGAAATTCCCCCTAACTATGGTGTTTCCCTAAAGCTAAATAACCTAGATGCTAAAAGTAACCCCATTTCTAGATCTTCTGACTCTATCCAGAAGAAAAAAAATAGTCTTACATAGTTTCAATCATAGGTACTTGAGTACATACCAAGGAAGAAACATTATCGGGTAGCGCTTGGGACTATTGAGTTGACACCCCATTCAAAGATTCCACTTCAATAGATGGACGGCCACATATGACCATAATATCAGGGAGAGGTCCCGCACCCACCCCCTCAAGGGTTGGAGATCTTTGATCATACACTTTAGGTTTATCACAAACCTCTCCATCCTAACTTATTTCTGATTCCTACACAAGTGAAAAAATATTTAGGCCATAATCTTAGAGATTTGGTAGTATCCAAGACATAAAATATCAGAAGATTTTATTGATCAAAAGTAGTATTTATATCCTAGGGGGATTCCTAATAGGAATATCTTCCCTAGAAATCCTCATATAATATCTCTCCCCCAACCACATCAATATCCAATCAGTCCATAAGAATATATAAAGGAGAAGGAATGTCAAGGAACACCTTCACATGGCTGTTCAGGGGATTTGTGATGCAACGAGAGCGAACCAAGTCTTCTAGATCCACCATGTATTTCATTTCCTCAAATTATGGGACATGGAAACCTACCATTAAATAACCCTACCCATTAACTTATATCACATTTTAATGAAACACCTCCATATCCCATGAAGTGATGTGATTTTTATATGGATCCCCCAACTCTCCCAGACATCTTAGAAGATATAATCACTAAGGATAGCTGTGAAACACAATCACTTCACTACACCTAGAACTTTCACCTTTAGAACATCCCCAATGGGTCCACATTCCTCATAAGGACACTTTCTGAGGAGCATTTAGCATGTTGTTTCTCCCCTCCCATAATATTTTACCAATTAAAAACTAGACACTATTGGATCTGCAATTGTTACTCTACCTATTGGTCTAGCTCTACCTTTACATTATACCCTGCTCACCTTTTTCCCCAACCCTATGTTTATTGGGACCCTTTATCATCCAATTGAGTCACTGATCTCCTTATAATGTTCCTATGATATATTATTTCTTGGATCAATTCATATTAATGGTTGATCTCATAGGCGATAGTTATTGGAAGCATCACATATCACCCCCTTCCATCCGCTAATGAAAACATACACCATATCAATTGAAGGGCCGAGGGTGGTTCTCTCTCTGAACTCTTATATAAACCTTCTGGTTGATCTACTAGAGGCACTAAAATTTACATATGAAGAGGTTTTTAGGGTACGGCTCACAAGTCACATTACAATCCACCTTGGACCCCATACATTATCTCAAAATTCTAAGAGGTGTGACCACTACTCAATGGTCCTCATACTTTCCTCGTTCACTATTCCCATATAGAGGGAAAATAGATAAAAGATGAAGCAGTTTTTCTACCCTATCCTTGCAAGCATATCAATTAAACCCATGTAAATGGTTGAATCCCTCTAATTTTGAGGATTGATAGTCAAAAATTCATTCTGAGAGGGGAGATCATTTTTGGATATTTATATACCCCCATGTGTACAACAACCCAACTATAAAATAAATGGAAGATTCTACAACATGGAAGGGAGTCTTCCACTGACTGATATAGTGAATAACCTTGTAAGACTTCACCACCACAAAAACTTCTAAGTTCTTGTACTTTCCCATCACTAACAGTACATCCATAATGAGGGTTCTCAGCCACATACCCATGTGCACATCCCAAACTAGGAGTATCCACCTGTAGATCAGCATGGAAATAAATCCTTACAATATAACTATTGGAGACTATAGATTCAAATTGTAGCCCCACATTTTTCATTGCCTCGCATCCATTATCCTCCAATATGAATGATTATTTCCTCTCTTAGATACTTTAGGTAACTAACATATCCTTCCAGGTAGCTGACCATAGACTCATTTAGGAAGTAGTTAAACCACCATCTGAAAAATATATCCTTTATCCCTGATTTTTTCTCACTATCTACTAAATCAAGCATAAAAACCCCTCATGATTGTTGAAATCTACTCTTAGTCATCCCAAACATCCACAACTGGGAGAAACACATCATACATCTACCCTTGTATGGGGATCCATGTGATATGGTAGAGATATCACAAACAGATGTTGACCTCCCCATGATGTAGGTCAAACGTGATGGTCTCTGGTGACCACCTACTCAGTAAATCTAGTTTTATGTTTTGGTGATAGTATATATGAAAATTATAATTCCATTCCAATTTTTACAAACCTTACCTCTTCAGCTCAACCTAAAATTTTTATAGGACTGACATAACAAATATGCCTCAGCCCATTCATCCATTAAATTTCTTCTCTTGTGAAAATCTTATTCCCTGATCCAACCTAAAATATTTTCATCCATACATACCTTCATAATTCTATCATATTAAGGGGGTATGCCTCTTTCTCCAATTCATCCCCCGTTAACATTTTTCACATGGTCCCATATTTTGTGAGTTGTGAGTGAGGTGTGGTCCTTCTCAATGTGACCCATGACTGCTATGTGCCATTGGTACCTCCTCATAATTCTTATGAACTAATTAGTGCATTCATCTCGATCGACATTGGGGATGAATACATAATCCCTTATCCCAAATCCATGTAATGGAAGCCTATTGTGGATGGGATAGTTCTGTTTCTATACTATTAGAATGTAAGGACCCATCCTTAAACATTAAATAATCTTAAGTTAATTCAAGAATTCACATTCAGGATCTTTTCATGTTTATAGATTTTGATAATTAGGCCATAAATATTACATTACATCTCAAATATTACAAAGTATACACTTATACTCAGAATCCATTATTTTCATAAAATAAAAACTATTAAAAGAAAACAAGAGTTCATTTCTTGATATAAGTCTTCTTGAATTATTGTTTCTTTTACCTTGCCTAATACCCTATGAAAAACATTTCAAAAACTTGGGATGAGCATAAAAATCTCAGTAAGGGTTATAAAATTAAGAAATAAATAATTAGTCCACCAATTCATACAAAACATAAGCTCTTTAACAAACATCATGAAATAATAAGATTTATGAATAACACGTAGAATTCAGAAATCATAAATGTAACGTGTGGCATCTATAATATACTTACATTGTATATTTCATAGCTACGTAGGGAGTTACATTTGGAATAACTATCACAATATATTCCTTAAATCTATTAGGAGAAACATTAACGTTTACCTCCATCACATTACCCAATGCATTGGGGAGCTATCTCAGGACCACTTACCCTAGGTTTATTATGTAACCACCAATATACATAAACAATGCCCAAGAACCATTGCCTGATCATAACATATAAAATAACCATAAAGGAAATATAACATTTCCACATTGTAATCACAATATATCATTTAAATATATTGACAAAATCAATCCATTATCAAAACCATTTTCAATACCAAAATACCTAAAAAAGAGTATATGGCATTTATTTTCATTTTAAAAATATTATGGTTTGTTAAGGAAGCCAAATATCAAATAATGATCGTGGTGGTAGAAAGGTCGTTGTCACCACATATGTTAAAAAGAAACATTATTTTTTTCATTTAGTAAAACACTTTGTAAAAAATGATTCCTTTTCAATAAAAGTAAAATCTAAAGGGGTTTATTATATAGAATATAAAAGAAAGTCATGTATAAATTGAAGTATGCCTCAATTAAAGGAGATTGAGATGAAGTACCTTACCTCGTGTCCGACTTGACTCGTTCATTCTTTAATCTCCTGAATAATAAACTAAATTTAGTTTCCTCTTGATACAGAACCTTTTTTAAGTTTATTATTCCTTCCTTATCACTTATTAACATTTTATAAACATTAAATAATCATTTAAGTTAATAATAATCGTTTTTCCGATATTTGGTACTTGAGTCAAAAATGAACTTCTTATAATTACAAGTTGTCCATGTGGTCAAAAGTCCGGTATCTCTAAAATTATATTCATGATTTATATATCATATATATCATATATATCTAGTATATATGTTTTTATAATAGTATATAACATTTGGTGATAATAAATGAAATGAACCGTTCATGGAAACGGTAAGTCGTACGTATGCATGAACACTACTTTCATTTCTATTTTATATTTAATGGAATGAAAACTTAATGGTACATAGGTATATTATAATTCTAGTATAATATCATATATAATATCATATATAATTTCATTAACTCCATCCTTTATACATTCCATGTATGGAATGAACGATTCATATCGCTTTGAGTGGGCGGTAGTCCGCACTACCTCAAATGAAATTATCATATTTACCCATTATAGAAACCATAAAGGTATTATATAAATGAAAAATAAAGAATAATAGAGACAATATAAATATAATATATATCACATATAAATACATTTCCATCACAATGTCCACCATGAGAGGTGGTATGAGATATTTAAACAATCATCGTTTTGTGAGGCAGTAGTTCGCCGTCCACAGAAACAGTATGTTCAAATCCATTAGATGGAGGTGTGTGAAAGTTTATTTCGAATAATTATCATAAAAATATACTAGAATATTTATTATACTTTTTTTTAAAAAAAATATTGGAATAAAGAGAGTTTAGTGGGTTGGATAAGGAAAATAAAAAATGAACTTGAGAAAAGATGTTACCTTTAAATCGGGTAACTCCCTTTGGTTTGAACCAAACTGCTTTGTTGAATTTCATTCTTCTCAAAGTAATACTTCTAGGTAGAATATATTAATTTTTGGAGATTATTGGAGCATAGTTTTTATGATAAAAGGGGATTGGGAGGTGTGAGTAATGATTTAGAGGTGGTGGCCTTTTATAAGAGGGAGGAGGGGCTCTTTAGGAAAGTTTGAATGTATTATTTTATTATAAAGTTACTTTCATTTTACAAAGTTCCAAAACTCATTAAATTATAATATAAGATAAATATAAGTCGAAATAAAATCATCCAATAAGAATTGTATAGGTTTTGGATATTTTTTAATCCTTATCTCTTTTATTTAACCCTTTTTTACTCTTACCGTTTTATCAAGCATTTAACAATTTGAAAATCAAAATAGTTACCAAAACTTGAAAAATATCCCATTAAAGAGTTAATAATAAACTTTTAAACTTATGATCTCTATTTGGGAGAATATTAGTTTTTTTATCTTTATAATATTTAATAAAATATTTTATATTTTAAAATATTAATTATTTCAATTTTGATACTATTCATATCATGACTTTTTTAAAAATCCATTAAAAAATTATTGATTCGAAGAGAATTCATTAATAAAAATATAACATGTAAATATCATCCATAAAATTCTTTTTTTACATCAAAATAACCAAATTAAATTTATTTTAACATTTTTAATATCATTTATTTGAATTCTTTATTAATGAAACAATCACTGCATCACCATTGTGTCATAATTAAATTTATTTGTTTAATGTCTAAAAATTATAAATAAAATAAAATAATGTAGGAAATATTTTTATCTTTATAATGAATATCTATAGTCTAAAATATAACTTATATAACCCCATATAAAAATTGTTTTACTAAAAGATGTATTTTAATGTTACATTTTCCATAACTTTAAATTAATTTTTACAAAATGTCATTTTCACTTACAAGTGGCTCCATGGGGTCCCAAAATCGACCCAATGATTCCCATGGTCGGACTTGTATCATAAAATAGGTTTAGAAGATGTATTTGGGTAATTTAATAGTATTATAATATTATGCTTTAAACTTATTTTCCAGATTTACCCTTTAACCATGGGAAATAAAATATTTACTGAAGTTACTATTCATAATGTCTAAAAATAAAAGTTAACTATTTACACAATTTAGAAATCCTGATTCAAAATAAGGAATCCATTTTTCTAAATTCAAAACATAGAATCTTAATAAATTAATTTAAAATTAATTCACCTTATCAAAACCAAAAAAGCAAGTTTTTAATAAATAATAACTATCAAAACATTGACATGTGTTTATGTCTAATTAAAAAGTTAAATTACTTAAAATGAACAAAATTTTATTAAATGTTAAAAATATAATCCAATTACACTTTAAAACCAAATAAATTGAAAATCTAACTATATAAATAAATTAGATAAAAAGACAGTTTTTACTTAAAATGCAGTATTTTTAACTATTCATTAAAAATGAACTTTATTAAAAAATACCAAAATTTTACCCAATGTAAATTCATATTTCCCTATTTTAAATTAAAAGTTTATTTTGTGAAATGGAACATATAAAAGTGACAAAAACTAGATCTAAAAGGGGTTTGTAATCAAAAGGCAGTAAAACTACCTTTTTAAAAAATATTGGAGTATTTATGCTTAAAATTGGATTCATTCTCATTTTAGGCCTCTAAATTTTATTCGATAAATGTAAAAACATTTAAAAAAATTATAATAATATTTTAGTTAGTTCTATTCATTCCCACTATTAAAATGGCTAGGTGTTAACTACCATTTAAAATAATATTATATTATTATTTTTCGGTATGATTGAGTCTTGTGTGCAACATGAGATTTCGAAGAAACCCATTGTTACATGTCAGATATGCCATCAAACCTAGAATCCCCTTTAAATTAAAATTAACATTTAATTCAAAGATATTAATAAATATAAAAATCTCATATCCTTTATTTACCTGGGATGTTACATAGAAATTTGTTGAGTATGTCATGATTTGATGAATTTTGTACATTATCTACAATCATAATGTTTTTTTATATCTCCCTTTTTCAATAATAAAAATCCTAAACACACATAGAAACCATCATTAAATACAATAAAAGTTTTATAAACTGGTTTATGAAGTTTGGTTCACAGTGGTCAATTTCATGAATGTTAACAACCTCACTAAAGTATGCTCGTGAAATCATTTTTCATCGAAGTGAAAATATTCATGAGTCGTGAGGATAAAAATCATAAAACACTCACAAATTTATTAATATATTTTAAAAGGTATCATTTTCTTGTCTTTCATTAAAGGCTCATGATACACTCAGGGAACCTCAACCCTATTAAAATGCATAGGTTTAGAATGATTTTCATGAATGGATATTGATAATTGAAATTTTTTACCAATTTTACATCATAATATGACCCTCCTCTCCCTCTTTGGATCAAATTAGGTGGAGGGTTATTGAATCCAAAATACATAAATTAATGTAGAGTTTAAGGATGTATTGGATAGTTTAAATAAAATTAAGGCTAAAATAGGACAAAATACATTTAAGGGTCTGTGTTCACGAAGGTCCACATCATCACAAATGGTGGATCCTTCGGAAGATATCCAACAGCATAGAGCTTGAGGTGGTAACCTCTACACAATGTATATATGATTTACATAAATATCCATCCAATGTAGAGATTTATTTGGTAACCTTTCTGCAATATATCTCTGATTCTCAAAGGACTTCAGCATGCAAGGTGGTTGAGGTTATAACCTATGTGCAGCGTATTACTATTCACAGACCCCCCCCCCTCCTTTGAAAAAGTCTTAATCTTTTGTCAAAAACTCTATATTTTATGAAATCACTACCCCCTACTTCATTGGGCCTATAAATACCTCATGAACCTGAATGTCTCAAAGGCCTTCATTTTTATTGATTTTTGATAACCCTCCTTTCAAGGGATGAGGGGGAACCCTTACAAGGCCCGTAGGCTCAGAGTTTACATGGCTCGTAGGCTAGAAGATTGCATGACTCGGAGGTCTTAGGAAATTCAACTAGACTATCTATAAGGAACTGCCCCTCCCCAGCATCTGCATCCTAATAGTAGTCATCCACCTTTGCGTGACCGTCTGGCTAGGCTTCCCATGCAAACACAGGCTGGTACCGATGACATAGCCATACCCTCTCACTCTGACAATCCATTTGGCTCTGCTCTGGTGAGTGCACCTGCTCTGAATCCTCTTCTAGGTTGCTCCTTTTTTTGTAGTGTGTTTGGGGCCTACATTCATGTGGCCAGAAGGCCTTGGGGTGGACCTAAGGCCTTAAGGTGGACCGAAGGCCTTGAGAATCAACTGTCCTGAAGGCTTTGGGTGGCCCGAAAGCCTTTCCAGACCCGAGGACCAAACCAGTGGCCCGAAGGCCCAGATGGATAAATAGTTCCAGCTACTACAGTACCGAACAGTGCCTGCTACAGAACTGCTACAGTGCCCACTACAATGCTGCTACAGTGCTGCAACAGTAACCTTAAAATATTCCTCCACCTGGTTTTGATCTGGGGTCTCTTGGATGCACCTAGTGAGTCCTCACCAACTGGGCTGAGGCTCATGTGCTATAAATACCTCTCCATGTCTGACTTTTGAGTCAAAATGAACTTTGAAATTCTAAAAAAAGATCTGAATTTAAGGAACTCTATCCTTGGTGAACCAAAGAGGATATAGATTTACTAAGGAATTCATCTTTTATGAAACCACCTCCCATGGCTTTTTTAGTACCTAAACCCACGGTGGATATTCTATTCGTGACAGTACATTTCCTTTTCATAAGAATAAATACCTTGGTGGCTCTTGGGGTTTCATGAGATAATTATCCTTTTCAAAGCCAACCCCATAGGAACCAAGACTTCACTCTAAGGTAGGGCCACCCTATTTCATGAAACATGAACTTTTACCAAACCCATGTCCTTCACAAATCTCTCAACATTTCACAAAACCCCAAACTTCATGAAATATATCCACCAGGACTCTCTATGGTTCCTTATTTCATTTGACACCATTTCAAAAACGTTGAGTGCCCAGGGCCCCATTACCCATCGATAATTAATTTATCTCTACACCAAATTTCCATGAGACCACTATCAATAACACCTATGTCTACCCCTTTTTATTCAAATATTTTCTCAACCATTAAATTTTCTTTTTCTTTTAAAAATAGGTACATTAATTTCTATTTCTTAAAATCATAGATACTTTAACATTGGGACCCCTGATTGCCACTCCTCCATGATAGTGTTTACACCATGCCTTGCCCTGAGGCATATGAGTAGTATACCATAATCTATAAAGGTGTAATAATCATAAGAATCTTCTGACCATTCCTGATAGGGAGGTGTTATGTCTAAATCTTCCTCTTCTACTTGGAATTTGTCTCCATGGTTATAGATCCTAATAACATCTACGTTTTATGAGGTAAAACTTTCTATCGCAGCATCATAGTCAAATGATGTTAAACTGTATGAGAATTCCCTCAACACTTGGCGAAAAAATTATAGCCTTACCTTATGTGTTTAACATAGAATTCCCCATATATGAATGACATGGGATGGCCCCACACCATCTTCCCCCACCATGGGATGAATCACCTACCATGGGAAGTTCATATGTGTAAGCCCCACACCATCCCTTGTCTGTGCTCCTTTAGTGACATGATCAACGTTACCCAATGATGTTAAATAGCTTGGACCAGTCTTGTCACATGGCCTAAAACTAGAGCATCTAACTACATTGGTTTTTATCACTATTTCTCAACATGGTATATTAGGAAACCTCTATGAGGTTCAATCCCAACATCCAGATACAAATGGGGTGCCTTCATGAGGTTCAATCTCGAAACATCCAACATTACCATCAAATTATAAAGTGTAATCATCTCCCCCCATCGTGGCATAATTTCTCTCATCACCACCAAATCCAAAGTGTGAAATATTTCCCCCTATGGATACACTTAACCAAACCTCAAGTGATAAATATTTATGCTCGGGGACACACTAGACCAAACCTCAAGTTTGAAATCTTCTGCCTAGAGACACACTCAAACAAACCCATGAGTGTGAAAGTTTCCTACCTAGGGACACACATAACCAAACTTCATGTGTGAGATCTTCTCCCCTAGGGACACACTCAAACACCTCATGTATGAAATCTTCCCCCTTAGAGACACTCTTAACCAAATCTCAAGTGTAAAATCTTCACCCTTGGGGACACACTAAACCAAACCC
The DNA here is from genome assembly GCA_963277665.1 of Viscum album. Taxonomy (NCBI): domain Eukaryota; kingdom Viridiplantae; phylum Streptophyta; class Magnoliopsida; order Santalales; family Viscaceae; genus Viscum; species Viscum album. The sequence continues at coordinate 620,136 of OY728148.1, read as the reverse complement.
CTAAGTGTGAAATATTTCCCCCTAGGGACACACTTAACCACCAACGTGTCCCCAAGAGATGTTAAACATGTTACCCACTTCGAACCTCTACCCAATGCAAGAAAAATGGTACTTATGTGATAAAAATCCTCAGATCCCTCATCCTTACTCGTATCAACTACCATGTGTTATAAATGGGATGCCTTAGGATCTTTGCCTAAAATTCCTCATATGAGAGATTCCTCCAACAGAAAAAGGGGAAGACTTTACATATTCAAAACATGCCCAATGTCTAGAGATCCATATGCATTCCCAACATTACCATCTAATAAAATTCCCTATCGGCATAAAATCAACTTAATTAAATATTATTCACCCCGATATGGAATCGGGAAAGAGTTTTATGAACATGAATCAAATATATAAGGGAGACCCATACTAGGAAATGAGATCCAAGGAGGAATCCATGGAATAAGGAACTGACATACCATCATGCCATTTCATTTAATGATCCAATATCACCTACCTTATAGAAGGAGGCCGCCTTCCTTTGGAAATAGGGAATGTGGGTAAAGACACACATGACATGTGGCCCTGGAAGAATAAGTTAGAAATAGTGACTTTACCCCTATCACATCTAGAATGTACTTGAGATTGCCTTTTACATCCACGTCAATAATGTATCTTCTTATATAGTCTTCAGAAATTATAAATAGTGTAACTGATATTGGGTCACTCTCTATAATTCCATGGGATTAGAATAAATATTATTTAATAATTCCATTCACTAGAGTAGAGATTATGGATGATTTGAAAAAAGAGAGAATTGTGTCATTGAAAAGGCCACTGAAACCAAAATCATATAGGTCCACAATTATAAATTCATAGTTAAGTGTGTCAAAGTATTTTATTAAATCTATCTTATAGAGAAAATATTTTTCAATTATTTTAATTTCAATTTCAATTTTTTTACTCCAAAAAGGTGTTATTTTATGGGTAGTTTTCACATTTTAAGGTTTTTGTGAAATTTTGGGCTTTATTGTTAAAATGGAATTTTTTTGGATTTTAATTGTTTAAATTATTTTTTATGGTTCAGGAATAGCATTTTCTATACATATCAAAATTCAAAATTTATTATTTTTTAAAATTTTATGTTTTTTTTATTAATTTCATTCTTCTTCACATAAGCTCAGTCTATCATTTGAAGGCTCAAAATCAAATCACAATCTAAGGCTCAAAAATTGTGCACAAATGTGGACATATATGAAAATGGGCATATATCTCAATAACGGTTAGTCCAATGAGGCTAAAATTAGAAATAGATCTCTATAAGGACATAATTAACATCTTTAATAAAGGTTTAAAAGATATAATTCATAGTTTTAAAGGTCATAATGTCATGGTAAGTTGAAGTTTTGGAATACAAAGATTCACCTTGACATAATTAATTTCTCAAAGTCAAACACACATAACTCCTACAACCAGTGTCCAATAAAGCTGAAATTTTAATAGTGATTGAAAATAATGTATAGGAATAACTTTTAAGAAGAAAGAAGTTCTAAATATAGAAATTAAATAAGGATCCCACATGAAATCTTTTGGTTGACATATTTAGAGAAAAAAACTTCACCCCTTTTGCCTATAAAATTGAGTTTCTTCTTCATTTCAAAGGGTTGGAACTCTAGGTGGCCATTTTCAGTAGATTTTTAGTTTTTTATTTTTATTTAATAAAATTATGAATTTATATATATACTAATATTCTTCTTCATCTCATTATCTCATTTTTTTTATATTTTTTGTTTTCTAATTCTTTTTTTCCCCTTGTGATCTCTAATACTCTTGATCTTGTGTAACTAACCTGAGGAATTTCCCAGGGGAGAAATTTAGAGTTGAACCCAAGTTTTTGAGCTATAATTATTAGTGTTTATTATTTTATTAGATTTAGTTTAATGGTATATTAGTGGTTAAGGCACTTTTGTGTCTTCACTTGTCACCTAAGGCTTAGCTTTTTCTTACCAATATTTTCCCATGATTGAGGCAGTGGATGTGTGGTCTCTCAGTGATCGTTGAGTGTACTTTATATAAAATCTCATAATATTAAGAGTATTTTCACACATAATATGGATTGTTTTAATTAAGATAATTTAAAACTAAAAATAAGACAATAAAGGTTCAATATGGTTGATTCTCTTAGGAATATCTTCTTTATATCTAACATCATTTTGTCTGCATTCATTATGTTTTCATTGCATTTTCATGTTTATTTTTTTATTTCTTTATTAAAAAATTTTTATTTTAGTATTATTTCATATATATAAAATATATAAAAAATTGTAATTATAATTAGTATGTTATTGACCACAACATATTTTCAAGATAACAACTTAGTTCATCCCTTGTTCTACACTTAGTTAAAATATTTTGAGAGCGCATACGACAATGATTAATCAAATTTTCACATCTACCATCATTATAAGTGGTCTTCACCCACTATTTTAATTCAAATTTTGTAAATAATTTACTTTTTTTCATAAAAAACACAAAAAATTCTTAAATTTCAAAACCTAAAAAAATATCTCTGTTCATGATGAATTAAAATTAAAATTATTTTGTAAGGAATGACCAATATCAGGTTCAAGAAAAATTTCAAAGTGATCTTGATGACTAGTTTTAAATTATTAGTGATTCCATGAAAAAAAATTAGAGGTAAATAGGGTGTATAGATGAATATGTACTTGCATTCCAGGAGTAGTAGCTGGAGCCGGAACCTGATCCAGAATGAGTGGGGGAAGAAATTTGACTGATCATTTTTTATGTTAAATAAACTAAGGTTAGTGAGAAGGAAATACTAAAGAAATTAATTTCATTATCCCACAAATAACCATTTCTTTAGGAAGTCTTGAAACAACACATGAAATCTAATTCACTTGTGGTAGATAAACATTTTCTACAAGAATAATGGAATCTACTTTTTAAAGATAACCTAAAAATTAGTAATCCCATTATTGATAATGAAAAACCATAACCTCACTACCTATCTCTTACTTTGGAAGACGATGATAAAGATACACCTACTGAGATTGAGTTTCCAATGCTCCTGCCAAAAGATATTAATTACCAAGATGACATACTTGAAAGGAGATATTTTCTTATTGATTCTTCAGGATTTAATATTAATCAAGATGAATTGTATTCTGACCTCTCTTTTTATAATTTTTTTTATAAATCAAAAATAGATTAGGACTTAGATGTTAAGGATGACGCCACAAAAGTTGTGTCTATAGAATAATGTTAGGATAATATAGTGATGATTCAACTACCTCTTCTGCATTAACTTGAATACTATATAAAGGAGTACACCCTAGAAGTCAATAGGGTGTACCTCTAAGTTCTTTTCCAACCCACTATAGACCTCAAATTATATATTTCTTATTTCTTGGGAGTTTAGAATTTCCTTATATTATTTGGGGTTATCTATTCTTGGTGTTTACTCATGGACACCTAGAAAAGTCACATGTGGTGGTTCATCTCAAATAAAAGACACCCACATTCTTATTGGGGATAATCCACTCCAACTACCAGACTAGGGGTAATAAAAACATAGAACCCACTTAGGGGTCTAAAATAATAATTATACCTTTTATTTCCATTTATATTTAATTTTATTTAATTTTGTCATTTTTTTTAATTTCTTTCTTATTGTTTTAAAGTTTTAGTAGCAAGGATATTAACTCAAGGCTTACACTGAAATATTTATGGGTGTAAAAATATCATTAAATATATGGGTTGTGTTTAAACCAATATTTTAAGATCAAAAGTTGCCTCTCTTTTCCTCAAAAACATTATTCTAAAGAGAAAAATATATTTGAATTCAATATGGAATAATGATAAAATCTAAGAAAAATAGGGATGAAATTTACCATTTATGGTGAAATTATAAGTGTAAAATTATCAAAGAAAGAAAGAGGTGTTTTTAGGTGAATAATTTTTTATCTAATTGAGGAGCGCACCACTCTTGAGAAAAAATTGTTTTCATGAATTTACTTTACTTTAAATCTTAAACCTCCTCATTCTGACTCAGATGTTTTTACATTTCAAACCTTCCAACCAACAACCTCAAAATAACCAATTAAAAATACCTAATTATTGGTACATTTGTGACTCTATTAAGTATATATACTTGGAGGATATCAAGCCTAAGTAAATCACACATGTTCTTGAGAAAGATAAAATCTCAAATTTAAAATCCTTGACTAAAGAAAGAAATGTTATTATGGGGAGGTAGGTATGACATGCATGTGAGGATTAACATGTAATTTAGTATATTATTATTATTATTTAGGATTCAGATAATTTTTATCAATGAAGGAGTCATGATATTTTCCTTGATATGATAATTGAGTTGTGTTGTCATTTATTCTTTAGAAAGTTTTTTTTAACCTTGGTATAGGATGATTTCTCAAGAGTGAAATGTTTAATTATAGAGAATTGACATAGAAAATATTTTCAATTGTTTTAATTTTAATTTCAATTTTTTTAATCCCAACAATGTTTTATTTTATGGTCATTTGCCACACTTTAAAGTTTTTGTGGTATTTTGATATTAATGTCTCAAATGACCTAATTTTGGATTTTTATTATTTTAATTTAATCTTGTGGTTAGGACATAACATTTTATATATTGATATAAATTGAAAATTTCTTATTTTTTAGGAATATATGTTTTTTTCTTCATTTAATTCTTTTGTACCTAAAGATCAATCTATCATTTGAAGGCCCAAAATCAGCTCAAAATATGGGCCTCAAAAACTGTGCAACGATCTGTACATCTTTGAATGTGAGCCTATATCTCAAATAGGGATTGTAAAATGAAGCTAAACTTTGACATAGATCTATATAATGACATAATTAAAATCTTTTATAAAGTTTTAAATACAATAATACTCTATTTTCAAGGTAATAATGGCATGGTAAGTCGAATTTTTTAATACAAAGAGTCGCCTAGATAGAATTAATATCTTGGAGTCAAATAGCCATAACTCCTACATCTGGTGTCCAATAAAGCTAAATTTTTTGGGATTAACATATAAAACAAATATTAAAAACCTTAAATAACCCCAAATTTCTAAATCTGATCATTAATTGGGTTTCCCACCTAAAAACTTTGGGTGGATAGATTTCAAGACAAAAACTTCACACCTTCTACCTATAAAATTGAGTTTCTTCTTCATTTCAAAGGTTTCTCACTCTAGGTGTCCATTATTCGTATATTTTTTGTTTTTTATTTTTCTATAATAATATTGTGAATTTTTAGTATATGTTAATCTTCTTATTAATCTCATTCTCTCATATTTTTATATTTTGTTTTTTCCACTTTGTTATTTTCTCCACTGTGGTCTCTAATACTCACGATCATGAGTAACTAACCCAAGGAAGTTACCTTGGGAGAAATTAATTGTTGAACCCAATTTTTGGAGCTATCATTCTTAATTTTTCTTATTTTATTGTATTTGGTTCATTTGGGATCTTAGTGGGCAGGATTCTTTTGTGTCTCCATTTTCCACCTGAGGCTTCGCTTTCACTTATGTAATATATTTACTCAATTTAGAAGTTGGATGTGCAGTCTATTAGTGATCATTGAGTTCAATGTATATTCAAAACCATAGTTAGAAAATTATTTTCAAACATACGATAGTGTGTGTTAATTAAGTAGATTTAAAACTAATAATTAAACAATGAAGGTTCAATCTGGGTGATTCTCTTGGGAAAATATTCTTTCTCTCTAACATCATTTTATCTGCATTCATTCTGTTTTTATTGAATTTTCATGTTTAATTTTTTTATTTAATTCTCAAACATGATTTATTTTAGTATTATTTCAAAAAAAAAATTAAAAAAGAAATAGTGAATTAGAAGTAGTATGTGACTGACCACAACCACTCCTCAAGAGAATGACCTAGGTCAGACCCGATGATGCACTTAGATAAAATATTTTGAGAGCACATGAAAACACTTAATAACTCTCTTAATAGTAATGATCCCATTACTAATAATAATCCTTAAAAAGTTGAAACATTCATAAGCAGTTGAGATATAGTCATGGATCTTTCTCCCTTCAAAAAACCCAATTTGATTCCAACAGACCACCTTGTTAATGATTATAGAGAGTCATGTGTCCAAGATCATTCTTAGAATATTTTAATAAGAATTAGATAATGAAATAGGTCTGAAGTATTATAAGAAGTTTGTATCATAAAAATTAGGTAATGAGACCATAAATTGGGAATGTATTCCCTTCGGGAGGATTCCATTCATGAAATAATATAAATCACATTCATTAAGTCAGTATGAAAAATGTCCTAGTACTCCTAAACAATTTTATTGGTGAATATATATAGTGAAATACCACTCCTTGTATTAGGATAAAATATGTAATCCTTAACCTCCACTAGATCTGGAAACCAAGTGAGCATCGCATTATCCAAGTGATCCACAACTCTAGAGATAACATTATTAAATTCATCACGGTTGACAGAGGAAACACTATTAAAGAGTACCGGATAATAATGGACAATATGCCCCATGATTCCTTTCTTCCTAGTGAAAATTTTATTTTTGTTATTCTATTAAATAATAGTTTTCAAGTATTTTCAAACTTTCAATATATTATTTAAAAAATAAGTGTTCTTATCTCACTCTTTTAACCATTTAATCATAAAGTGTTCCTTCAAAATTTCATCCCTCAAGGCAATTTTCTCATTCAGACTTGAAGACAGTTCCACATATCTATTAAAAAGAGACATTTCAAACTCTTCATAATAATTTTTTTTAATATCTTCTTTATCCTTTTCCAAATTCACAATATCCCCATCTATGGAAGTAAAATCATCCTTAATCCAAAATCTAATATGGAATCTAAATTTATTAAAATTAGAACACATGAATATAGATCGTCCATACATTTTTTATAAAACCATACCTCTTCTACAATAACCCCTTAATCTATATTATTATACCAATAATTATTTAATCTTAAATTCAAGGGAACCCTTTCTTATTTGGATATAATGGTGGTGAAAATGGGGTGGTGTTGAGAGTTTTTTTATAAGGATCCTCGACTGGACTTACACCCACTGATCACGAGTTCTAAAATTGAAAAAACATCAATCCAACATTATATCCACTATAATATCCTTTTATTTTTTTATACTATTTGAAATTTTTTTGACACGAATAGTGACTTACTCTAAGTAATTATATTAAATAAATTAAATAAATTATCTACTGGAAATCACAATGTTCGGTTCTCTCCTCCTTTTATGAGACCCCAGAACTAAATTGAATTCACTTGAGAACACCCAGATCCCTTGAATATTTTTCCTAAAAATTTCATTTTCCTATTAGATTAATCTTATTCCTTTATATTTAGTAAGATTACAAAATAATTAATAAAACAAATTGGTTCCATCAATATAGATCAGGGTGGGGAATGTCTACTGACTAATGTGAACCACATTTCAACTAGTAAATTTCATACATATTAAGACCCAAAGGGTTTCCACTACTAATGTGTGATATTAAATCCTTATATTATAATAAAATAGATAATTTAAATCAATACCTTTGAAGAAACTAAAATTATCCATCATCTCCATGATTACAAACATTAAGGGATGCTAATTTATAATAAAATTATATAAGGTACTAGTAGGGGATAGATTTCTTAGCCCTTGAAAATTCCAATATCAAATATTAATTTATTATTTTTATTTTGTTTTTATTTATTTTTACTCTAGGATTGATTCTTGGTTAAATTTTATCCTTTTGATATACCCTTTTTAGTTAAGATCTACTTTGTGGAAGTGAGATCGAGTGTGGGAGAAGGTGACTCCTTAAAGGCCCCTTATGGCCCATTTCATTTTCTGTTAGTAGTATATTTAATCAATAATATGATTATAGATTCCAATTTCTTCATTTATGTAAACTTATCCCTTTTACAGGTATCCACCACTAATTTCTTAATAAGATCTAGGCTCCTCTCTTTGTTGGTCTCCTTATCAACCTATTTTCAAGAGGAATCGTGACATGTGAGGTCAACTTATTTTGTTAAAGTGGGATCATGTTTCACTTATTCATTAACCAATACACCCACCTCCTTACCATCCATAGTCTCATAACATAAATTTTTATATGTAATAATCTAATATTTTATATTCATTCCATTAAAATAAATTAGAAATATTTGATGGCTTTCTTTACACACAACCCCAAATCTAAATGAACTGAGGTATATTACAACATTTAAAATATTTCTATATAATTTGTGAGTATAAATATGATTAAAAATATTATGAAATATATATATATATATATATATATATAATTTCATTAATAAAAATTTATTTATTAAATCCTAAAAAATAATTATTAAATTTTAATAAAATCTTTTCATGATTAAAAGACGTATTTTTTAGAAGAAATATATTTTTCTATGTGTTATGAATTTTTTTATAAAAAATATATTAATCATAGTTTAAAATTGATTTAAATTAAATTTATTTTTAATGTATGAATAATCATTCGTAAATTATTTATCTACTGGTTAGGAAGGACAATAAAATCATTAGATGATAAAAAGTGTTGTTTTTTTTAAACTATTTTCATATGCACAATGAATTTTTACATTAATAAATTAAATAAATCACTATTGACAAATGATATTAATGAAATGAATATAATATATATTCAATAAAATATTTTAACAGTCATATAATGGTTTTTAGTAGGAAATTAATGGTAAAAAATTTCTTTTATGCTTAAAAATATATTTTTTAAAAACAGTTTTTCATTGCATTTTATGCAATTAATTTTTAATTAAATTCATGCCAAATATAAAAACTAAATTTGATAAAATGGATTCCATATTTGAAATCATACTATTTAATTTTTTTAATGATTCCACATTCATTTTAGTAATAATTAATAGAAAAAATAGTAAAAATTTATTACCACGGTTAAGCGTAAAAGCATTTATAAAGGGTTAAACTAAGAGATAAGGGTAAAAATACCACTTAAACTTGTCTAAATCATATTTATTGAATATATTTAGACCTAATATTATCTTACCTTTAAATAATTGTCCATTTGGAACCACTTTCATATGAAAATAAAATTATATTATTTAAATCCTTAATTAATTACATGTCCACCCCTCCCCTCACTTATAAAAGGGGTCCTCTTCTCCTCCCTTATTTACAAACTTTGAAAAAAAATCTCAGCCAATACCTTCTTCAAAATATCCCTATATTCCTTCCCTTCACCCTTGAGCTCCTATAATTTCCCTAATATCATCCTAAGAAGGCTTAAGTTGTAAACCAAAGGAGGTCACTCAATGAATAGGTAATCAACTTAACATAATAGTTTAAAGTTTATTTCTTCTTATACTTCTTTTAAATCTATTGTATATATCCTATCATAATAAATCCAATATCATCAATATATTAAGATGTTATTATGATTGTGGGACAACCATTTTCTGACTCTCTTCTCTCACTTCTTCACATACCTGGTTATAATGATATATTTTAGAATATATATGATATTTATGATATAATTATAGTTCTAGAAAGGGGAATTATTATTTAACTTTCTTTATTTCCATCCATTTAAAATAGGAAAAACCACTCATGAAAACGTACAGACTGCCATCTCCATGAATTAATGTAAATCTTTTTTTCATCGCCAATTTATATGAATGGTTATAAAAATTTACATAATGAATAAATAATATACTTATAAAATGATTAAGATTCTACAGATGACTGAACCATGATCAAGATTCATGTACCATAACTACCGAACCAAAACATACAAGAAATATATAAGTATAATAAATGATGATGATAATGAAATATTATTAATTAAAGAGTGATAATATATTATAATTAAACTATGTATGTTATTATTAGTATGAATATGGTTATGATATATAAGTATAATAAATTCAAATTTATTATATAGGAGGTTAAAGTGCTTGATAAGTAAGTTAGACTTGAGGTAAGGCTTTCTCATATCACTTTTGTTTCTATGAGACATATCCCATATTCATCATTTTTACTTTCATGTGGTAAATATACAACCCATTTTTTAGGTCATATAAAAATATAATAATATAGATGATATTCAAAGTTTTTGTTTAATTTATTTCATCCATGGTATTATAATTCAAGATATACCATAATAGTAAAGGTTTAATGTTACAATATCAATGTTTACTTCGATAATTTCTTTAAAATTCCCATATGATTGATTAAATTTTTTTTTACCCATGTTTTACTACATATGAAAAGGTTTAAAATAAATCTTCTTGTTGTTTTCAGAATGAGGTACTTTTTACCAAAGGTGTGAATAGAATATTTATTTTAAAATATACTATACGAATAAATTTTCCCACCATCGTGACTACTTTTTTTAGGAGTTCTTTAAAATTTTCCATGGTAATTTTGAAATAATTTTTTTCCTAATATTATGGAAATTTTTAAATTTTAAATAAGTGATATTAAAATGAAAATCATATTTTCCTCAAGAAATGTTTCAATGAAATTTCAAAGGTATTTTCTTCTTTTACAACATATATTGTTGTTACTTATGCATCATAAGGGATATGATCCTACGATACTATATTTATTCATTCCCTAGATGTTTATGATTCTAATGATTAAATATTAATTAAACACATTTTCTTTAACATAAGGTAAGTTGTGATTAAATCATAAATTTCTTCATGATATGGTGGCATACATATGAATAAATTATGATTATATCATGGGTGGGTTTGTTATATCTCTCCAATGCATTGGGTAATGATTAATGTTTTATGAGATCAAAGGTTTCATGGATGGCTAGACCAAACCCAAATGAGGGTACCTGAGTGGTTATCCTGATCCCAACAAGGGTACATGGGAGGTTACCCTAAGACTAAAGAAGGAAAACAAGTGGTTATCCCAATACTAAAAAGTGATGAATTTTATGGTGTGTATATTTGACATAAGATTTATATGATTATCATTATGACACAATTTTTATGCCACTCCCTATGATATATTTTTATTCTTATGATATGATCCCATGTAACATGAGCATTGATTTTTATATGATTCATGTCTTATTAACTAACAAATATGGATTCCATGACTATGATCTATAAATTATTGGGTATGATTTTAACATATTAAGGCCATATTTTCATGCTCGTATTCTTGTTTTATGCTTATATATGATCATTTACTGATATCCACCATGTTTACCCTAACTAAGCATCGAACTCCCCAATCTTATGTTTCTTTTCCCCATGTTATGAACAATATTTTTAAGTATGTTATGTATAATAAGTGTACTATATGAGAAGAAATTTGTGTGAGATATTGAAGATATTTCCTGATATAGTATGATTATATATCTAGTCTCTAAAGACACTAAATATTTATAATCATTAGGAATGTATTATTATGAAATGTATTGAATATTCATCTAAAATAATGAAATATATATGTATGTAATGTTTGGATTGACTTGTTTGGTATCATATAAGGGTTTGGTTATTTTTATAGATTTGGATTAGATGAATTTTTAATGCACCACCCTTGGATCACTTTGAATAGTGGTTAGATTGATGGTATTTCATGGCCTCAAGTGTGCTTCCATGTATGATAGAGGCAGCTAAATAGTGGTGAGGGACTATAAGGATATCATGGGGAGGCTATACCATCTAGTCAGAGTCAAAATTGCAGTGTAATAATAATATATCACAATAACCATAACAAAGGAACATAATAGATAAGTTAGATAATGTTCTAAAAATAACCACAATGTTAATATTCTATAAAAATGAATATTACATACATGACATAACAGATCTACTGTGGGTGGATTGTAACACCTAGATGTTTTTTATGAAATATTTCCTTTAAATAATTTTTATTCTTCAGTATCATGTGTTGCATGAAATCGTGAGTTTAAAATAACCATGATACACCCTTACTATAAAATTACCATTATTGCCTAGCCGTTAGGTTAGCAGGAATAATTATAACCAACTTATGAAAATGCATGAGAATTCTTTAGATATAAATTATTTTTGAAAAATATAAATCAATTAGATATTTTTATTTTTGAGTGAATTAATTTTGGTAATGAAATTAATGTGATATATATGTGTTATATACTTAATAAAATATTTTTTATGTTCATCCAATTGATATTTTAGTCATAGGGTGTGAATAAAACCCTATTTGATGTATAAAAATCTATTTTTTTAAAAGGTTAATTTTAAACCTTTGAATGGAGAACCCATTTTAAATTAATATTTTGACACATTAATAATTTTTATATGAAAAATTAAACATGTTATTTTAAATCGATATAAAAATTTTACTTTGGATAAATTTATGATATTTTTTTGATAACTTTCATGTTTTAATGAATACTAAAAATACGCTTAATTTTAATTAAAAACAACTTTTTCATCAAGATAATTTATATGGTTAAATTATAATATTTTATGGTTTTAAAGTATAAATAGAATATATTTTTATCATTAAATATAATTTATTCCTTTATCATTAATTTTACACTGAATTCATAGGTAAAACATTTCAATCTTTTGTGATGTTTTTAAAACCCATTTTCTCATTTTAAAAATGGGATTAATTTTAAATTAATTACTCTAAATTCTGTTTTTTGAATTTTTAAAAATAGATTCCATATTTTCAATCAATACATCCAAATTATGTTAATAGGATACTTTTAATTTTTGGGCATTATGAATAGTAACTTTGGTAATTATTTTTATTGTCATGGTTAAAGGTAAATCGGGTAATTGAGAGTAAAAATAATATTATAAAATTACCTTAACACCTGTAAAAATCCTATTGGATGACTAAATTATACCCTTATAATCTATTTTTATAAATGGAATCACTTTATTTCCACTTACCCATGAATATGACATGAATTTAATAAAAACTAATGAATGTGAAAAAATGTCACAATCTCATTTTATATAAGTATATTAATTTTAATATATGGATTACTAGGAGACACTATCGACTATAGATAGTATGTAGAAAGATAAAATAATTAAATACATCATAGGAATTTATTTATAATTTTTACATATTAAATAATTACCATTAATGATGACACAATAGTGATGAAAAAATTATTTTATTAACAGAAATATCAAATAAATGGTTTTAAAAATATTAAAATAAATATCATATGAACTAATTAATGTGTTAATATAATTTTATTGGTTATTATGACATGTTAAGAGTGTATTAGATATTTTGGTACAAATTTATCTTCTCTATGGATTTTATTTAAAGTCAAATAATTGAATAGTTTTAAAATTGACACTATTGATATTTTATAAAAATAACATTTTATTAAATTATTTAAAAATCATAAAAATATTAAAAATTAGAAAGTGATAATTATATGGTCTAAAACTTTATAAAATATTCATTTATGGCCAATTAACACCATATATGTAAATATTTATAACCATTAAATATTTAGAATGTTATTACCACAATTAAAATTAAATAGAATGACTAAGTGTTAATTAAAAAGATATGGTTTGAATTGATTTTATTATAAATTATTATTTATGGAGTTTCCAAAAGTTCCCCTAACCTCAATTATAAATGGTAACCTCCTCCCTCACCTCATCACATAATTTTGAGCCTTCAAGCTCTTCCACCCCCTGAACTTTTTCCTTCTAAACTTCCCTATTTTCATTATAGAGGTTATGGTTATCTTTAAAGACCAACTCTAGTGCTCTAAGAAGACATTTAGAGGAAGCACGTTGAGAAAGAGGTAATCTCTTCTACCGATTATTTAAAACTACTTTATTCTTATACATCCTCTTAATTATTTGTTTCATTATAAAGTAATAAGATAAATATCACCCATATACTAATATTTTATTATAAATATTAAACAACCATATTTCACCTTATATTCATCCTATGAAAAATGAAATCACTACATGTGCGTACGTACGACCTACCATCTCCAGGACACGGTGTAATATTTTTTTCACCATCACCTTACATGGATGGGTATAAAGATGGAATTAATAAATATATATTGTTGATATAAAATTATTTTCATTCTGATATACTATGCACCATCCACTTCAATACTGTTAAATAATTATGGGAACGATATCATCACTCATGCGTACATATAACTTACCATCTCAACGGTGCAATGTGATTCGTTCTACATAATCTTCATTAAAGCATTATTATATAAATTAATTTAATATGATATATATTATACTAATAACATGAAATAAATTATATAACAATAACCTAAAAATTAAAAATAAGAACTTATCCGACAAAAAATTAATAAGAACATAAAGTAGTTAATTCTCAAATAACAAGTAACAATGAAATTTTACTAACAAACGGATAAAAAATATGATCATAAATGTTATCATAAAAATTATTATGATTCTGGAATAAACAATTAACATTATTTAAATCATTATACAGGAAGTTTGGATACATACGAAGCATATCGGACCTAAGTTAAGGGATAACATTGTAAATCTCGTTTTTATCCAAGATTGTTTATACACAAATATTTACTGGGGTATATTTATCATCTACATCTATATATACTAATTATGTAAAATTATTTATATTATTATACAATTTATTAAATTTAATTTTACCTTTTGGTAAATTTTTATTAAATGGTATGAAAGGAATATTTTCTCATTATTCGATTTAAGTTACTTCTTGACTTTTTTGGAAAAATTACGAGGAGAATGTTTTTTTAACTTTTACATCATGAATGAATTTTTATGGTTTCATTAAAAATTACTTCCTTTAATATTGCCCAAAAATCTTATAAGGTTAGTTTCAAATAAAATTATTTCTTTTAAAATTGTGTGGCATTTTGAGGAAGAAAAATATTTTTGAAAACGAAAGATTAGTTTCCCCAAGAAATAAATTCAAGTGTTTTCTCAAAATTATTTTCCATTTAATATGACACTATTTAAAAAGGGTTATATTCATATCCCTATTATTACCATGATTTTATTGATTTTATGATGAAATTTAATTTAGTAAATCCATTTGTTTTACATCAATCATGATGGAATGATTTTTAAGAAACCCATTTTATTTCAGGGGTTATGCTATAGTGAATGTTTTTTTATGTTTTTGTGGCGCACATAATAATGGTTTCATTATGAGATGGGTGGGACCTATATCTCTCACCAATTAAGTGGGTAAAGATTTATATCTCATGAGATAGACATGTCTGGAACAGAAAGTAAATATAGTTCAGTAATACAGGGCTGGAACGAGGAGTGAAATCGGTTCAGTAACAGACTTTTTCTACTATGATGGTCTCGAAAATGAGCCTTGACTAATATGAAATTATTTTATATTCTTATTTTTATATTCCATGGAATTTAATTTCTTATTTTATGACTATTGGGATTACATTTCACTTTTATGATTTATCCCATGACATGATATTATGATCTTTTATATGTAGGATAACATTTTCAAATTTTATGTTTATGATTGATATTTCCATTATTTACCCATACTAGGCATTTCATCTCACCCCTTCATATTTTTCTTTTCTACGGGTTATGAAGAAGGTTATTAAGTAATAAATGTGAAAAAAAGAGTCTAGTTTTGAAGAAATAAGCAGAAGACAATGTGGATGCTTTATGAACCAGTTGTTTAGGTTTCTCAGATTCTAAAGACACTAAACCTATACAGTCCTAGCGTGGTATTCTTATGTTATGTAATAAATATTCTTCAATGTTGAAGTATTATCTATATATAAAGTATGATCCATTATATGGATCACATATAAGGATAAAACAAATTAGGAAAAAAAATATAACTAAAATCAAAACCTAAATTAGTCCTAATCCCAACTCAGTCCTATTATCTATATCCCATCCTATAAATCTATAAAAACATCTAATGGTTTCCCATACCTAAACATACAAAAAAATATTATTCTACTCAGGTACCAAAGTCCCATGGTGTCTTGAGTATGGTGTGAGTACAACTCAATAGGCCACCATCAATAGAGTCCATAAAGTAACTTATTTGTAGAATAAGTTCACATAGAATTGTTGCTGATAACAAATTAGTTTACTCTAAAACAAATTAATAACAAAACATATGATCTCAGGTCCATAGTGACACCCATGGTCAGACCTACCCACTTTATCTAGTGTCATTGTATCTCTATTCATGACATACTATATGTATCATCTGGTTCCATGGTATACCACTAAGGCAACCAAAATCACAATAACTCAAGGGAATCCATGTGGCTCAACAAGACTTTTTGTTCTAATAAGACCCATATGGAATCCAAGGAATTACCCATAGGATTCCTCAATATCAGGATACTTTTATAAACTCAAGAAAAAATCCTTGATATTCAAAAGAATTTCTTCATGTGAATCATTGGCTTAAACCTAAGGCATTCCACCCATATAAAATCAAGATGGATCTGGGGAACTCATCCAGCAGTATTGAACAACGTACCCTGCTAGAATCCATGACATTAATATATGGAATATAAAAATAAAAACATTACCAGAATCCAAGGGGGAGTCATCTAAAGGAATTCATGATAATGAATCTAAGTTGAATCTAATTTCTTTCTCAAGTAATTACATGGAATCAAACCTCTATGAATCCAAGGGTTTTATCAAACCATGGAATTTATATGATTACCCTAGTGGAATCCAAGGCTTACTCATAGCATTCCACACAAGTCTAGGTATATATAAACTCTAATTAATCCTCTTAAATAATTCCAACCCAATATTATATTAATATAAATCAATTAAGAAATATTTATATACTAGGAAATAATTTTCTTTCTATGAAAAACATCTTTAAAAAAACCCCATATTCCTCTTTATAGACCATTTATACACAAATACCAATCCCATGTCAAGATATTCCATACATCACATTCCATTTTATAAAATATTTATCATTATTTCCAGAAAAACATTAATTTCACTCTACCTTATACATTATTTACCACTATAATTTCAATTAAAAGTTTTGAATTACCCATTCCATTTAACAAACATATCCAGTTCATTATATTAAACACTACTTACCATATATCAACCACTTTCAAAGTTATGTTTTGGATATTACCATTTTATTTACCATTACTCAACTATTTCCTAAGAAACCACTTACAATTTAAAGTTAACCATTTCAAGATCATCAATTATTTTGAAATTCCATTTCACAATCATTGATTTAAATAATCTTTACTCAATTATAGTTATCAAACCAAGATACTCTAATCATATTACCATTATAATCTTGGGAATTAGATAGAGATAATATTTTCCTCATTTTTAATAATTATTTCAATTACTTAAACCTTCAAAATTTATCAATTTCATCTTACATACAATAATTTGGGATTAATGGTGTGTTTTGAGCTAAAATGTAAAAAATTGTTAATTCTGAAATATTGACAAATTTTCATCCCAGGGGTGTTTTGGGGATAACTTTTAAAATTTTAATTAAATTTGAGTGATTCGTTTTTTAGGATTTCTTAATTTATTATATTAAACTTTTTCTTATGGGACAAGAGATGATGCAAACACCTAGAGGCCTGAAAAATCATTGATGTTGGAAAACCCTCTGAGTTGACAGTGTGGACCCCACCTCCATAAGAGAAGCATACCTTGGTCTAAACACCTCCGATTAAAGTTATTATACCTTGATATTAAATAATACTAATTTAATCATTTTAAAAATAAATTTCATGGTGTTATACATCCATTATGGTGTTCATTTAATGATATAAATTTAAAGAAGATTCCTGGAAGTTTAAGATAGAAAACGTAACACTCAATTTGTATTCCATAACTTCATCTATCCAAGTCAAATTAATGTGAAATTTTTAGAGAATAAAGGTAATTTAATTTTTAACAAACTATAAAAATCTAACTTGGGGTGATTTTAAGATATATTGGATGAAAAAGAAACAAAATTTCGGAAGACAGATTCTAGAGTGGAAGTTGTTTCACCCTTTTATTTTTTTATTTTGATTTTCTTTTTATTATTTCACTCTAGTTTTGTTTTCAGTGTAATTTTAATTTAGTTTATTTTAAACAAAATATAATTCATTCATGGTTTTTATTTTTGGTTCTTCGTACACAAATTCGTATTCTTATTCTTCTTTTCTTTTCTTCACTTTCTATCTCATTCCGCCCTGTTCTTCTCCACTCTGATCTCTAATACAAATGATCATGAGTAACTAACCCAAGGAATATCTAGGGGGAGTAATCTGGTGTTGTTTCCCAAGGCCATGTTTCTTATCATTTTTTATTTAATTCTAAAGATAATGTATATTGGTTTTAATCCTCACTATGCTTGTCTAAAGTTTAACTTCTTAATCTACAACCATTTTCCATCGATTTAGGAGGTGGATGGAGGGTGTTCTTGGAGATCACTAAGTAAAATTTACATTAATAACTAGGGTATATTGAAGTGTGAACACATATTATGGATTGTGTTCAATAAGTATATTTGAATATATTCAATAAAGGTTCTCCCTGAATATTATCTCAAGAGAACTTCCTTTCTTATATAATTCCATTTTGTTTAGCATTGCATGGTAATTTAGAATTGAATTTTAGTTTCATCCTATTTTTTATTTAATTAATTTTCTTAAATTCCATTTCCTTAATAAAATATAAAAAAACACAAATTAATTAGTTATTATGTGAATTAGATTAAGTGGGTGAACAAACTAAGAAAGCTTCTCAAGTGAGATGATCCTGATCAGCGATTTTGCTACACTAGGGAAACATAGAAATTCTATTTTTCCATGCCTTATAACTAGCGTGCGTTAAAAGAAATAAAATTTAATTAATCCAAATTAAGTTAAAAATAATATCTAAGTCATCCCACTTGAAATATCCTTTAACTTGGGCATATAACATATTAAATGGTGTTTAAAATGAGGCATTGTGACTCTTAAAAATTAAAAAAAAATTATGTCAATGCAACGAAAAGTCGGTAAGATCAAACAACACACTACTAGTAGAAAAAAAAGGAAATATGGTTTATGTTTAGGTACCACCTACCTTAGTCTTATGAGAGTCGATACATCCAATATTGGTTGTTAGTTTGGCCTAAATTAGAATAATTCAAGAAACCAATCAAAATCCCTAAAAATAGTCAATATTTTATAAATAGTATATAGAGATTAATATGATAGAGAAGATGAATAATAAAACTAAAACTGAACATACGTTGGATTTTTCATCACTTTACTTATTTTATTTACTAAAATGTCTAAAAATGTGTGTTATGTGCTTAATCCATCCTCAGTGTTCTCCCCACCCTAGGAATTCTGAATCAAACACTCCCCATACTCGAAAACAATAGTTAAACAACTAGAAATTCTCCCCATTACTAGTTCTAAACTGAATTGGATGAGTAATCATTACCCATAAACACGATCCTATACACATTAACATCCAAACATAAGCCCAAAACACAACCCTAATAAATTAAGATCATTTAGAAACACACTGAGGTATGACCCTGACCCCAGATGTGATTCCATTATTGAATTGTTGACCCCTCACGCTAATAAAAATGTTCTCAAATAAGCACCAGCATGAAATTAATAAAATCTTATTTGGTCCACAACATTTAATCATAATCCCAAAGAAAACCACTCAAAATCATGCCATAATCGCATAAAGATTAAACTATTACATTATAAAATAAATCTTGATTGCATCAAAACTACATGCATATGGGAATCTGGTGTAATCACAACCTTTTGATGATTATCCCTGTGATTGATTCGTCAAATAAACATCCTTTAAAATCATTAAGGATACACATTACGACTGACAAGGCACTCCCCACCATAGGAATGTTCTTATATCTTCTTCCCTGGGTCAAGACCTCAATCTCAGTGGCCCACATCCCATACATCACCAAACATAAAGGTTGAACATGGCCAACTCACATATACTTGAGTTTCAATACAAACATTAAATATTTCACATTCCCAACTCATGGAATTCCATCCTCGTACTCATAGAAATTAATTTGAATCAAGGGACATTCCCTCCAATGGATTATGGGGGGAACCTCGCTATATAGATTTTCTTACACCTATCCCTGAGTGGTGACCTAAATGGGAACTAGATTCTATACACATGTGTCTCTCTTCTTGATACACACCCACCACCATGTGAATACCTAACTAGGATTGATCTCTTGGATGGACCATCTCACGAAACTCTGATCGAAACCAAATTTTCCCATCTCAACTAAGGTTCTTTTCCATTTCAATACAAATCCTGATAAATTAAACCCACAACACCTCCTCAAGTTCATTGGCCCATATCTTATACATGTCCACTCATCGATCCAAAAATCAGTGGCCACTATGCTTTCTAATGCGCACTTACTTGATCAATTGAATCAAAATTGGTGCACACTCCTTTACCACCTAATCGCATAACCAAAGTCAAACTCCCACGGTTCACATCACATCAAAACTAGGATCACATGCCAAAACCACTAACCAAGATCACAGAAAGGTCATCCTTACTTAACTAATAGTACCCTCAGTACTTATTCTCAAAATCGGGAACTCCAATTATTCAAAGTCCCATAACATAACCACCCACCAGCTATCATCTTTTCAAAATTAAAAATGTCTATCTCCACTCTCACCAAGTAGTTAGAAGCACATACCAAATAAATAGGGCTATAAACCTGACTGATCCTACCCTCAACCCCAAAACTTGATACCAAGCACTAACACCTCAGATGATTCCAATTTTAAAACCCTTTAAGACATCACTAGGAATATGTTGTATACCCAGTCGCATATCATGGGCACCGATCAAAACTCATTAGGCATCATGTGTGAACAACATGAGATGTACAAACTCATCCATACATAACCAGCCTACTCTCTCATGTCTCTCATTCCTAAGGCTAATTGGCATCACACCCATGTCAAACATGTTATCACAACCCATTGGGTTTTTTCCAATACCATACAGCCTAAACATGATCCCACCACACTCTTAAAGGTGCATCTCAAACCAAAACTATCATAATTTTTCTTCAGTACTCCTTGTCATTCATGACTCAAAACACAAATCATCCACCTAATGCCTTTACCCAAACCACCTTAAGGGTGTCCATACACACTAGGCATATCATGCCTAATCCAAAACAAACCATCCAGGTTTACCTCACTCGCATCAGTATCCTCATGTAATTTATCTATACCTAATCCACTTAACCCAAGGCACATCCCAAACTCAAAAATGTAACATAAGAATTCACTCATTCTTTCAACCTCTGAGGAACTCATTGAACTGGGTTCACCCCTATAATAACTTACACTTGAACATCACATGGAACTGGCTCAATAAACCTAATTCACTCTCAAGGGTCACCAACTCCTACCACCTATCCCCTAAAACTATACCTCACAAGGGTCACCATGCATGGGTTAACACACATCCACATCTCAAGGTCAGATGACATCTATTGTGTCCAAAACCCAACTCAAGGTCTCATAAAAACGTATGAACCCAATCTAACCTACCCACTCTAAGGTATAGAATAATAGAAAAGGTTCATAATACATTAATAAAAATCAAGAAAGGTTTCATAAACCAGTATCTCTCCCTAATACCATATAAACTTTACTTGGGTTAACACTACCCATGTATATAAGGTCCACATCACCCCCATGGGTCATACCCAAACAAATTTTACATAGGATTTATTAGTATTCATTTAACCATATATTCTTAGAACCCACATTTTCAATAAGATTAAAAATATTACAATTCTAGGATTTACATTCAGTCTTATTGGGTTCATTAAAATTTTCCACATTCTCAAGGATTGATAAAATGGAGTGTCAATCAAAATATATAAAGGAAAATTACTTCTTGGTGTCTTAATGGAACTCTATTTAATCATTACACTCATGTAAAAATTTCTTTATATATACCTATACATCAAGGAATCATAACTCATATAGTTCTTAGATCATGGAAAACACCCCACTATTCCTATTTCATGACATGTGAAACATAATTTGATCTCACGCCCCATGGGGTTTATCACAAAACATGAGCGCTCACAATAGCCCCAACAACCAGTATAAAGGTCAACATCATATTCATAAGGGTTCCAAGTTACGAAGTTCATTTAAAATTCAACCATTTATTAATTTATTTTAAATTCTCATTACCCAAGAAATCCACACTTAACTTTCCATTATTTATTTGAGCCATACAATTCACATATTTAAACTTTCCCAATTTTATATTCTAATACTTTCATAAGTTAAAATATAATTCAATACATGATCTAGAATGTTTTTAAGCTTCCAAATGTTGATTAAATAAGGTTTCATTCACAATATATAAGGTAAAATTCCCTATTGGTTTCTTAATGGAACAATATTTAATCAAGAACATCATTTAACATATCTTTAATATCTTTCTATTTATCAAAGAAAAATTCAAGTATTTTCCCAAGTAAGATGTATTCATAGTCTTATATGGAAAACCCCAGATAAAATGATGTTGACCATTTAAAAAACCAACCCCCTTTCATCAATAAGATATACAACTAATAGGTAGATATAAACTAGACTAGTAAATCATTGGATAACATAGATCACATAATATGTAAATTTCAATTATTGATAATAGATATGTTAGTCAATCTTAGGAAAGAAACATATCAATCATAGTCAATAGAAATATGATATAAAAATCCTATTTTCCAATAAATATGAAAAAATGAATGCACACACTCATTCAATACTATAAAAATGGTAAAAATTCCATAAATAATAACCTTATAAACCAAGTGTGTCACTCAAAGTGTAAGTATCATGACTGTAAAAAAATCCAATAATAACATAACACATCCCTAGGAACTTGGTTTTCCTCCATATGTGGGTTGATCACTCCAAGGAGCAATCTCATTACAATGTTTTGATATATTCCTATTCTACTATCTACCATTCCCAAATAGTAAGGAAAATGAAAACTTTTTTTGATACTATTTTTTAATGCCCCACCCTTGGATCACTCTGAAAAATGGCTGGACCAGTGGAGCCACAAGGCCTCAAGCAAGCCTCCTTATATTTGAGAGGTTTCTGACTAGATGTGTGGATCTATAAGGATATCATGGGGATATTATACCTTCTCGTCATAGTCATAAAAGTAGTGGAATAATAATAAGTAATAAAAAATAAAATAAAGGAACACTACAGATGAGTTAGGGGAAGTACCAAAAATAACTACAAAATCAAAATTTTAAAATAACAAATATGTCATACATTCTATAACTGATACCTTCTACATAGATAAAATCCAATTACAAAAAAATAAATCAACTGAAATTTTGTCTAAAACAAGTCTTGAGTTCCACCTAGAACCATTATATATATCTCATCTTAGACAGCCATAATAACAATGAATGCTTCCCCGTTACCAAACTTGAAAACAGATAGTCTTCTACTCGGGTACCTAACATTGATAGCAGACCGAGTAGGGTATGAGTAGAATTCAGTAAGACACTTTCAATGACATCCCTAAGAATACTAAATCTGTATAAAAAGTGCATGCATAATTGATAATAATAATAAATTAGTTTACTAAAAAATAAATTAATAATAAAACATATGATCTCATCTCCATGGTGACACTTGAGGTTGGACTTACGCACTTTATCCAGTGTTAGTATATCTCTATCTAAGATATACAATATGTCTCATATAATTCTAATATATACCACTAAGGAAACCACAATCACAATAAATCAAGGTAATCCATGTGGATCAACCAAGCATTCCTTTCTAATGAATCCCATATGAAATCAAATGGGGTGACCCTTAGCATTTCTTAGTACCAGGAGACCATCCTGAACTCAAGTAACTATCCTTAAAATTTAAAATAATCGCTTAATGGGAATATTTAGATTACAATTTAAACATTCCACCCAAGTAAAATCAAGTTGATTCTAGTAAGATCATCCTATAACATTAAATAAGGTACCCTATAATATCCATTGCATTAATCTATGTAATTTGATAAATAAATACATTACCTGAATCCAAGTGTGATTTATCCCAAGGATTTCACAATAATGGATCCAATAGATTTCTCAAGTCATTCCATACCATCAAACCAATATGAATCCAAGGGTGTCATTACACCATGGAATTCATATGAGTCCCCTAGTTTAATTTGAGGCTCTCTCATGGAATTTCATGCAAGTCTAGGAATAAATTAACACTAAGGAATCCTCCAAAGTCATTTCATACCATAATCATGTTAAGATAACTCAATTAAAAAATATTTACATACCAATCATAAATTTTCATTCAAATAAAAACAAAATTCAATAATAAAACCCCAACGGTCCTCTCCATAGAACATTTCAATTTAAATATCGATCCGAATTCAAGATGTTCCATACATCCCATTCGATTCCATAAAATATTTATCATTATTTCATGGAAACACTTAAATTTTACTCAATTTTATACATTATTTATAGCTAAAATTATAATTAAAAGTTTTTAATTCCCTATTTAATTTCAAAAACTTATCCAATTCATTTCGATAAAAAAAAATTACCATATATCAACCACTTTCTAAGTGTTGTTTTAGCTCCTACCATTTCATTTACCATTACTCAACTATTTCCCAAGGCATCACTAGCCATTTAAATTTTAATATTCCAAGATAACGAATGATTTCAAAATTTAATTTAATAATCATTAATTTAAATCATATTTATTCACTTAAAGTTATCAAACCAAGATACTTTAATCATCTTTCCTTTCTATTCTTGGGAAGATATAACATTTAATTAAGATAACTTAAATTCAAAATCATATCCTAGTAATTCCACTTGGAATCACCTTTATCTTGGGAATATTTCATATTAAATGGTATATAAAATGAGTTATGGTCCCTCTTAAACATTAAATTTAAATTAGTTTAATGCATGTAAAATATGGTAGGATCATACAGTGAACCACTTGTGAATAAAAAAGGCAAGATTATGGGTTATGTTTAGGAACCAACTACCTTATCCTTAGGAGATTCTACATATCCAATATCTATAAGGCCCCCGCCTTAAACCTTACTTAAAATTGAGTTATTACAAAATTACACATTGAGGATCTTTTCAGGTTTAGAGTTTTAGAGAATTAGATCATGAAACTTGCATTACATTCCACATTTAAACAAAGTGGTTACATAAAAGACAGTATTCATTTTTCCCATCAACGGAAACATATTTAAAATAAAACATGGATTCTTTATTGACACTTCCTTGACACTATCATCGCATCATGTACCTTTCCCTTGACCTGTGAAAAACATTTCAAAAACATGGGATGAGCATAAATAGATTAGTAAGGGTTATAAAAAGTATGGAAAGGAAATATAAGTACATATATACATAAGAATGAAATCATACTTTACCCATAAAGAATAACCACTTTAACATACCCCATAAAATCATGAATAAATCATAGAAATCATAAGACATAAAGGTAACTTGAGGCATTCATAACATTCTTACGTAGGGAGTAACCCTCTTGGTTACGTTTGGAATACCCATCACAGTATATTCCCTAAATCTCTTCAGAGAAACCTTAACGTTTAACCCCTTCGTAATACCCAATAAATTGGAGAGCTATATCGGGATCACCCTCCCTTATTTTATCATGTAACCACCCATCATCCTTTATACGTCCCACATATGGCATTAACAAATCAAATCACTTTTAGGGGGCGGTAGTCTGCACTTCCTAAAATGAGGATATCGCGTTTACCCATAATGGAAACCATAAAGGTATACCATAAATGAAAAATACAGAAGCTTAAGGAAAACATAAACATATTATATATCATATATAAATATAGTGAAATCTTAATGGCCACCTTTGAAGGTGTTAAAATAATATTGAACAATCATCGTTTCGTGAGGCAGTAATTCTCCATCCACGGAAACAGTATGTTATTTAACCATTAGACGAATTTGTGTGTAAGTGTAGCTCAAATACTTCACATAAAAAAATCCTAGTATATTTAAGATACTTGTGTTGTTACAAAAGAAAATAATAAAAAGATTTTAGGGGGTTGGAGAAGCAAAATAAAACAAAAGAACACAAGGGAAGACATTACCTTTAAATCGGGTAACTTCCTTTGATTTGAGCTCAAAGGATTTCTTGGAAAGGATTCTGACAAAAGTGAGGCCTCAATCATGAACAGAGGGATGTGGAGAGATCAAATGGGCAGGGGTTGGCTGAGAAAAATTCTTGAGAGGTGTGTGTAAGGTGGTAGAGGTGGGGGCCTTTTATAAGAGGAGAGGAGGGCACTCTTGGAAAGTTATAAAATATTACTTTATTATAAAACGATTTTCGGATTTAAAAGGTCCCAAAAGGATATATTTCGAGGATAAGGTGATAAGGTTTCGAAATCCACCCATACAATAGGTTTTTGACAATTTTAAGTTATAGTTTTAACATTATCTTTTCATTTTATTTAAATCCCTTATTAATGAGGTAGTTGCTGCATCATCATGATGTCATAAATAATTTAATATATTTAATGTCAAAAAATTATAAAAAAATATCATGATGTAGGAAATAGTTTTATATTTCTAATGAATATTTATAGTCAAAAATATGACTTGTATAACCCCATTTCAAAATTGTTTTGGTAAACAACTCATGTTTGTGACATTTTAATTTTAACTTTAAATAAAAAGGTATTTATGTCATTTTCCAACCAAAGTGGCTCCATGGGGTCCCCAAGTTGACCCATGGATTTTCTTGGTCGGCCATGACACATCCAATGAGGTTAGGACATGTTTCAAGTTCATTTCATATTATTAAAACATTATTTTTACCTTAAATTACACTAATTACCTCTAATCGCGATTAAAAACATAAAAGTTACTATTCACCAAAAAATTATTTTAATCTCATTGAACCACATTTTACTTCCTAATGACAACCATGTATGTCGGATTTTTGAAATTCAAAACACATAAGTGGTAAAGTTTCATTTAAACTAAAAATCAGTTTTTTAAGTACCACTTAGTGGTTTCACTATTCATCAAAAATTGAAGTTTTTCAGAATAATACCAAAACTTCACCCTAAGCTATTTTTGATATTCCAAATTCAAAAGTGATGTATATTTTTCAAAATTCAAATCGTATAAGTTACATTAATTAATTTAATAATTAATTCCCGCTGTCATGACAAATAGCATGTTTTTATGAAACAATATATATCAAAAGATTGACACTAGTTTAAGTCCAATTTCAAAGTGAAATTAATTCCAACGACCACTATTGGATTAAATGGTAAAAATATATTATAATTTCACTTTAAAACCAATTAAAAATATAATATAACCATATAAATATATTATATTAAAAGGTGGTTTTAATTAAATTTCAACATTTTTCACTATTCATTAAAAAATGATCTTTATCGGAAAAATACCAAAAATTTACACAAAGTAAATTTTGATGTCCCGATTATAAAGAAGAATTTTATTTTGTCAAATATAACACATAAAATTTTCAAAAAGTAGATTTAAAAGAGGTTTTCCATCAAAAGGCGGTTAATCGACCTTTTAAAGAATATTAGAATGTTTACGCTTAAAATCGGATTCATTCGTATTTTTAATCCTCTAACATTTATTGTAAAGAGTAAAAATATTTTACAAACGTATATAATCATTTTCTAGTTAGTTCTGTTCATTCCCGCCATTACAACGTCTAGGCATTAACTACCATTTAAAATAATATTATTTTATTATTAGAGTGCAACGTAATATTCCCAAGAAACTTGTTGTTGCGTATTGGGTATGCCATAGAGCATAGCGTCCCCTTTAAAGTAATATTAATATTTTATTCACAAATATGGATAAACGTGAAAATTTCATATTCTTTATTTACCTAAGGTGTTACATCCTTCCCCCCTTTTGGAAATTGTGTCCTCGCAATTTTAAAATTGGGCTTGGAAACTTCATTGAAAATTCCACATCGGAACAAGAGTCAGTAAAACAATCACTTTAAAATAAAGAAAGAGAAGTACAAAGGTCACCTGAGTTAACCCATACTAGGATTCCATGTAGGAAAATGTGGATATGGAGGAGACAACAAAGGGTCATGTTCTGATGGAGAGTGATAGTAAACATGTATAGGAGAAAGTTAACCATAAGAAAATCACAAACTTGTGATGGGTTAAACGGTATTCGATTCCCCAGTAGGAAAAGTTAACAGACAACATTTTTGTTTTAAGTTACTCTTTATTGAGGAATTTATTTTTTAGCTTAACTAAATCATAATGAAACATACTTACTTGTCAAGTAGACTTTCAAATTTTACTAGATTCCTTAATCAAACTCATATTTTCTCCAAAAGATGAGTATTTAGGAAGACTTGTTCGCATTAAGAGTACTATAATCAACTTCTTGAGAATCACCTAATCCACAAAAGAGAAATATATATTTCCCATGTCTTTAGAAAAAATACAAAACCAAATTGTTAGTATGAGGTCAGATAATCCACAAAAGTATAATCCTTTATAAAAAGATAATCTATTCTTAATCTCCAAAATTTGTCCAAAAAAACCCAAAGTTCAACGAAGACCATTCGATAAACAATTGTCCATAAAATTATTTAAATTAAACCAAACTAAGATTGAAACCTAAATATTTGAAGGATTTAATCACATAGTCTTCCAAGGTACAAATTAACTTTTATCTCCAAATAACATCAGTTGCTCTTAAATTCTCATATTGAAAAGTAATTAACCTAATCACACATCCTCCATGATAGGTTAATCATTTCCATAGATAACCCAAAATAAACTTACTCTTAATTCATAAAATAATCTAACTAAAAAGAATTAGTCAAACTAACCAGGGACTTCACATAGTCCAGTGGTAGGCGATAAATACCAGTCGCACTTTGGTTGTGGGTTCGATTCCCGCAGCTTTGTCCGACGCGACGGGTTGTCATACAGTCTGTGTGTTGTCCTTCTTCCAAAACTATATAATTCTTAAAACATTCCCCAAAACAAGATAAAATCTTTAAAAATAATAATAACATATTTTAACCTCAATTTTATCTCATGCCTTTCATTTTCCATCATAACATATAATAACCCATAATTACCTCAAAAGTAAGGATCATATAAACCCTAATGGTTACCTTTATAATTATTACCTGAACTTCCACATCGATTGGTCATCTCATACATGATGCATTAAAGAACATACCAAGGTTCAAGTGGTTGATCATGACTCCTTTATAGTTGGTTTAGAACAACCATTAGTTTCCTCATTGAATCCCCCATTTCATCCAGTCTCTTAATCAGAGAACCACCACAGTTTCCTTCAAACCTATTGTCACTTTGGTGCCTTCTAGATCCATCCATTCACTAAAAACAGAAATGTCAGTGTGAGTATATCAACAAAACCATCATGTACTAATGAGGAAGATATACTTACTCATTCACTTTATCTAAAAACTATGACTCTTTCTGAAATCCTAAACATTATGGTAATGTCACTTATGCTTAAAGAATACCCTAACCTCTAAAGTTATCTAAACCGACCTCTGATACCAACTATAAGGCCCCAGCCTTAAACCTTACTTAATCTTGAGTAATTACAAGATTACACATTGAGGATCTTTTCAGGTTTAGAGTTTTAGAGAATTAGATCATGAAACTTTCATTACATTCCACATTTAAACAAAGTGGTTACATAAAAGACAGTATTCATTTTTCCCATCAACGGAGACATATTTAAAATAAAACATGGATTCTTTTGTGACACTTACTTGACATTATCATCACATCATGTACCTTTCCCTTGACCTGTGAAAAACATTTCAAAAATTTTGGATGAGCATAAAAAGCTCAGTAAGGGTTATAAAAAGTATGGAAAGGAAATATGAGTACATATATACATAAGAATGAAATCATACTTTACCCATAAAGCATAACCACTTTAACATACCCCATAAAATCATGAATAAATCATAGAAATCATAAGACATAAAGGTAAATTGAGGCATTCATAACATTCTTACGTAAGGAGTAACCCTCTTGGTTACGTTTGGAATACCCATCACAGTATATTCCCTAAATCTCTTCGGATAAACCTTAACGTTTAACCCCTTTGCGTTACCCAATGCATTGGAGAGCTATATCGGGCTCACCCGCCCTTAGTTTATCACGGAACCACCTGTCTTCATAAACAATGCCCAAGAACCATAACATAATCATAGCACATAACTTAAGTATAAAGGAAAGATAATGTTCCCACATTTCAATAACAATATAACATTTTAAGATATTGAATCCATTCTAAAAAAACATTTTCAAAACCATTTAAAACATTTAATAAAGAGATTTTTTAATCAAAGTGTCCCATACCACTTTGAAGCTTTTAACATTTTACACCATTAATATCCACATAAATAAATCCTTGAAACCATTTTGAAAACATGGATATTAATGAGAAATATTTATAAGAATAAATCATTAAAACATTTAAAATGATACTTTAGTTAAAGGGTTTTTATCAAAATGAGAGACACTTGAATACAATAATTGAGGAATAACATTTAATCAGAACTTTATAATATCATGAGAATAAAGGGATTCATGATATAATATTACAAAGGATAGTATATACACCATATAAGAGTGAATTGGTGCATAACAACAATGAAGTCTCAATAGAAATGTAAAATGAGATAAAATCCCTTATAAAGAAGGTATCCTTAAATTAAGGATTAATCAATCTCATAATTATGTGTGAAAAACATAAATACACCCAATATAAGTGGATATTAAGTGTAAAACAATCAAAGGTCATTCACACATATTCAAAGGATAACATATTCAATAACTACATGTTGAACCCAAGGAAATCGAAATTGGGTTAAGAAGTTCCCTTGGTAAAATTCGACAGCCTAACGGCGTCACTTTAAAATTCATAAAATTAGTTGATGAGAGAGAAAATGGTATCTCGTCACTTGGACATAAAATTTACATCAATAAGGATATATAAGAACATATCCCAACATAAAAAGATTTAAATTAAAATACATAACAAAATAAGTCTTTTTAAAAGAGGAGTGTGAAAGGTTCCCTTATCGATTTGGGAAACATTCAAAACGTACACCCCATAAAAGAAGGGTCATACAATGAAGATGTAACTACCCATAAATGAGATTATATTATACTAATATTAAAATAATGGGTAGTACATACACCACACAATAAAGGAAATAGTGGCCAATGTAGCATGGATCTTATGGGAACAAAAAGTGAGATGAAAATCCCATTATGAAAATTCGGCAGCCTAACGGTGCCACATAAAACTTCCAAAAATGGATTGATGAGATCAAATAGGGTCTATCATCACATGAACATAAAAATTACAGAAAGAGGAATATAAAAGAACATCCTCTAACATAATAACATGGAGCATAAAAGAAATTACATAAAACAGAGTACTTGCAAAGAAAGAGAGAGGTAGGATTCCCTTACCTCGTGTCCGACATGACTCGACCGTTCTTTAATCTCATGAATAATAAAATTTGGTCAATTTATAATTGCTTAAGGACCTCCTTTAAATATTATTATTCAGTTAATATCACATATTATAATTTTATAATAATTGATTTATAAAGTGAGTTCATATCAGACGTTTTTGTCGATGTTCAGTACATGAGTAAAAATTGAACTTGTTGGAAAATCATTTTCCACGTAGTTATAGGTACATCATCTACAGAATATTATTTATGTTTTAAATATCATATATATCCAGTATATATTCATTTTATACTATTCCATAGCATTTGGAGATAAAAAATTAAAAGCACCGTTCATGGAGACGGTAGGTCGTACGTACGCATGAACGCTACTTTTATTTTTTGTCATATTAATGGAATTAAAACAAAATGAGAGATATATATATTATAATTCCATAATGATATCCATAATTTAGATGTAATATATTACATATATATCCATTATATATATTTACTTATAATAGTGCATATAATTTGGAGATAAGAAATGAAATGTACCGTTCATGGAGACGGTAAGCCGTACGTACGCATGAACGCTACTTTCATTTCATTTTTTTTTGTATTCAAAGGAATGAAATAATAATGATATAAAGATATATTATAATTACAGTAGGATAACATATGTAATACCATTAATTCCATCCTTTATACGTACCACATGTGGCATTAACGAATCAAATCACTTTAAGGGGGCGGTAGTCTGCACTTCCTAAAATGAAAATATCGCGTTTACCCATAATGGAAACCATAAAGGTATGACATAAATGAAAAATACAGAAGCTTAACGAAAACATAAACATATTATATATCATATATAAATATAGTGACATCTTAATGTCCACCTTTGAAGGTGTTAAAAGAATATTGAACAATCATCGTTTCGTGTGGCAGTAATTCGCCATCCATAGAAACAGTATGTTCTTTAACCATTAGACGAAGTTGTGTGTAAGTGTAGCTAGAATCCTTCACATAACAATATACTAGTATATTTAAGATACTTTTTTTGTTACAAAATAAAAGAATAAAAAGAGTTTAGGTGGTTGGAGAAGCAAAATAAAACAAAAGAACACAAAGGAAGACATTACCTTTAAATTGGGTAACTTCCTTTGATTTGAGCTCAATGGATTTTTTGGAAAGTATTCTGACCAAAGTGAGGCTTCAATGATTAAGAGAGTGATGTGGAGAGATGAAATGGGCAGGTTTTGGCCGAGCCAAAGGCTTTAGAGGTGTGTTTAAGGTGGTAGAGGTGGGGGCCTTTTATAAGAGGAGAGGAGGGCACTCTTGGAAAGTTATAAAATATTACTTTATTATAAAATGATTTTCGGATTTAAAAGGTACCAAAAGGATATATTTCTAGGATAAGGTGATAAGGTTTCTAAATACACCCATCCAATTGGTTTGTGACAAGTTTAAGTTATATTTTTAACATTATCTTTTCATTTTGTTTAAATCCCTTATTAATGATGTAATTGCTGCATCATCATGATGTCATAAATAATTTAATTTATTTAATGTCTAAAAATTATAAAAAAAATATCATGATGTAAGAAATATTTTTATCTTTATAATTAATATTTATAGTCAAAAATATGACTTGTATAACCCCATTTAAAAAAAAAATAGTAAAACTACTCATGTTTGTGAC
This sequence comes from Viscum album, assembly GCA_963277665.1. Lineage (NCBI taxonomy): Eukaryota > Viridiplantae > Streptophyta > Magnoliopsida > Santalales > Viscaceae > Viscum > Viscum album. The sequence continues at coordinate 586,763 of OY728148.1, read as the reverse complement.
ATTTTAATTTTAACTTTAAATAAAAAGGTATTTATGTCATTTTCCAACCAAAGTGGCTCCATGGGGTCCCCAAGTTGACTCATGGATTTTCTTGGTCTTCCATGACACATCCAAGGAGGTTATGACATGTGTCAAGTTCATTTCATATTATTAAAACATTATTTTTACCTTAAATTACACTAATTACCTCTAATCGCGATTAAAAACATAAAAGTTACTATTCACCAAAAAAATTATTTTAATCCCATTGAACCAAATTTTACTTCCTAATGACAAAAATGTATGTCAGATTTTTGAAATTCAAAACACAGAAGTGGTAAAGTTTCATTTAAACGAAAAATCAGTTTTTTAAGTACCACTTAGTGGTTTCACTATTCATCAAAAATTGAAGTTTTTCAGACTAATACCAAAACTTCACCCTAAGCTATATTTAATATTTCGAATTCAAAAATGATGTCTATTTTAAAAAATTCAAATCGTATAAGTTACATTAATTAATTTAATAATTAATTCCCGTTGTCATAAAAAATAGCGTGTTTTTATGAAATAATATATATCAAAAGATTGACACTAGTTTAAGTCCAATTTCAAAGTGAAATTAATTCCAATGACCACTATTAGATTAAATGGTAAAAATATATTCTAATTTCACTTTAAAACCAATTCACAAGATAATCTAATAATATAAATAAATTAGATTAAAAAGTGGTTTTGAATTAAAATTCAACATTTTTCACTATTCATTAAAAAATGAACTTTATCGGAAAAATACCAAAAATTTACACAAAGTAAATTTTGATGTCCCGATTCTAAAGAAGAATTTTATTTTGTCAAATATAACTCATAAAATTGTCAAAAAATGGATTTAAAATAGGTTCGCCATCAAAAGGTGGTTAATCGATCTTTTAAAGAATATTAGAATGTTTACGCTTAAAATTTGATTCATTCGTATTTTTAATACTATAACATTTATTGTAAAGAGTAAAAATATTTGACAAACATATATAATCATTTTGTAGTTAGTTCTGTTCATTTCCTCCATTACAACGGGTAGGCGTTAACTACCATTTAAAATAATATTATTTTATTATTAGAGTGCAACGTAAGATTCCCAAGAAACTTACTGTTGTGTATTGGGTACGACATCGAGCATAGCGTCCCCTTTAAAGTAATATTAGTATTTTATTCAAAAATATGGATAAATGTGAAAATGTCATATTCTTTATTTACCTGGGGTGTTACAATATCAACTACCAATTCATCCTAAATTGGAAGAAATAAAAAAACGATAAAACACCCTAAAAATATGTCATATTAAATAAATATATTAAAGAGCATAGGAAGATAGAGGATATGAATAATATAAGTCAACGATCATCTAGTCTTACCTCAATATCTCAAGTTCTTATAATGAAAGTTAAATCAGATAATGAAGGAAGGTGATATATCTATAATAAGAGGAGAGGGAGCTAGGAGAATTAGGGGTAATACTAGCCGATTTGAGGGTTCAAACATGAGTAAAAACTAAGAGGGGTTTTCCTGGGTAAATTATGGATTTTTTACACTTTAAAAATGCCAAGGAGGTCATTAACTAGTCATTGGACTCCACTAGCTCATCAGTGTTCCAGCATGTGGTTTGTGATCCCAGCAACCCTTTTGGGCTACTTCCATGGAGACTGGAAAATCGGTGGTTCCATACCTACTGGTTGATGGTGCTACAACCCCATATCTTTATCTCAAACCACTAGAAAACTCCCATCACTCCTTCTACTTCCAAAAAACACCTTGATTGAGGGTAATTACATGAGGTACTGAAATATTTAAACTGGTTCATAACTTGATAATGGGTGGGGCTTAAAAATTTTACAAAATCCTTGTGGATATGTGTAAGTATAAGACCTATGGATTTTCTAAAGTATAAATTGTGTGGTTTTCCTAGAAAATAAATCGATGTATGGATAATGAAAAGTGCATGTGGTTGTGGAAAAAATGCACCTAGGGGTAACAACTTTTAAAGGGGTAAATTATGTATTAACTTGATCATCATCAAAACATGATTATTAGACCTAAGATTGTACACCTAACAAGATTCTCCCGTGGGATATACTTGGGTTAATTCATATTTTCTTTCTAAACCATCATGAAGAATGATAGGATATAATCTATGAAAACCAGTGATAATCCATAGTAAGTTAAGATGAAGTTAAAGTGTCATGGATTGAAAGAAGGTTTCATACTTTAGGACATCATAAGAATGATTTTTATAATCATATGACTTATTAATATGATTATTGATGCTTGGTACTCACACTATGTATTTGGTTTGAGTAAATAAATTTAACTAGGAGTAATCATGCGAAAAATGAATATGACAGCCAATATAATGATTTTATTCATGATCTACCAAATGGAATGGGAGAAATAATATAAAACCTTTTGATTATGCATAACCATCAGTCTCGATGTATGATTAACAAACTAAACTTGGGTGAGTTTCTTAACAAACAAAATATGAGAAAAATGGAGCTTCATGGGAGTTCCCTTGATAAATACCATATAGAAAAGAGTATTTAACTTCCTGTATGTCAAGAATGTGGGAAGAATCACTTAGGAAAATGGAACAAAGGAATAGGAAGATGATTTATTTTTGGAAAATAAGGGCATAGAGAAGGTAATTGATGTGGAAAAAAATAAGAGTTAGATGGAGGGAAATAAAGTAAATCCTAAGGTCTAATTTATAATTCCTTGTCTTATAATTGAATAACTCAGACATTATCTAAGTCAATACCATAATCTAAGGGCTAACGCTTAGACCAAGTAAGTTATTAACCTATTTCTATCACTAAAATTTATCATGATAATTTAGGAATAAGTGTCCTCTACTCCAGAGTTGGGGAAGTCTTGTTAAGCTTGTAATAATTTTTCCTATACTAATATTATTTTTAATCCTTTGAAGGAATTTTATGTGATTTTGATTTTTGATTTTATCTATCTAAATAGATTCCATATAAAATTCTAGAATAATGAAATCACATATGATATTTTGAATTAGATTATGATTGTTTATTATTGCGCGGAATAATGTGAGGTTTCAATGGAAATTGCATCCATTTATGGGTCTTGATTCATATTTATATCAGGTATTTATCTCATATGGTTTGGTATAAACTCAATATTTAAGATATTCCTATTGAATGGTGGTTTTTTTATTCCTTTCAATAATAGTTTCCTAATCTTCCTATGAATCACGATGTTTATTTTTCAATAAAACTCTTACCATGTGTTACGTATATTTCAAAAACTTCTTATAAAATAGACCAAATTAAGTTACAAAAATTGAAAAATAAACTCTGGGAGAATCTAAAAAATTAATTTGTCCACCTTGGTGAATCACCATGGGGGTCACCTATTCTTTTTGTTAAGACAAAACATAGGTCAATACAAATTTACATTGATTATGGAGAACATAACAAGATCACTACCAAGAATAAGTATTATTTTTTACCTCTCTATCTATATCATTATGTTTTAATGATTATAAAAACTCATATATGTATCTAATGGTTTCATTTAAGTGATTTTAGTTTTTATAATATAAAACAAAATTACGAAGTTCGTGAATTTAATAAACTTTGAATTATTTCTTTGAAGTATCTTTGATAATTCAATTTAATACTTTTAAGGTACTCTTAAAGTATAAATTCAAGTTTTAAGATAATATAAGGAATATATTTAACTAATTGAATTTATTTAAGGATGATTAAAGTGAAAAAGTGTATGGTGAAGAACTATAAACATCACTGGCTACCCGGTGTAGGGCACCGGCCAGCTAGTGCAAGTGGACAGAAACACCATCTGAAGAAGAAGATTGCAAGCTACTTAGTGAGGAGAATTAGATACTTAATGGAGACTAGATTTAAGAGTTTTCATACCATATATATAGGGTAATCAAGTATCTATTAGGTGGATTTGATACAGAACCTTCTAAAGAGCATTAAATGATGGTCAAAATGCCTTGATCATCTTCTTAAATCCCGAGCTCTACCCAAGACTCATTTATATCCTATAAATCCTATAAATAGATATCTTTAGAGGTTTTTATTTAATCTCACATTGATGGTGTATTGCTGGATCAAATCAAGTGACCCAACAATGATGGATCTTGAGAGAATTCTTCTAAATATCAAGAACCTCTCAAGATATAATTTATAATTCTCAATCATTTTGAATCTCAATATTTACTTTCATCTATATATATCTCTCTCATATTATTACATACACTGATAGATATGATACTATCATTGTAAAATATTTGAACCAAGAAAATATTTCTTTTATCAACACCTCTTCTTTAATGGGTTCTCACTTCCACAAAATTCAGGGACAGGTTACTTGGCTACTGAGGAATTTCAAGAGGGTGATCGATATAATAAACATAATAGAAATGGGTTTCTTATAAAAATCATGAAAAACAAATAGAGGACTCGGTTTCTTTATCACCATTAAAATCAAGGGAAAATATAAAAACCTATCAACCTAAGGGGAGGAGACATATATGCTCACACTAAGATATTTCAAAAACTCCTCTCTCAAACCATGTTTTCTCTCTCTCTTCTATTTTACACATTACATCATTCATATCAAATCACTACATATAATCACATAAATTTGATATTAATTAAATCTTCAAGGCTTAATCACTCAATTAACTTTGATATTATCTTTTATAGATCGTATAAAAATTATTTAAATCATGTTTATCTTTCATAAAATCTTTAATTGATTTTCATGTACTAAATCCTATCAAATATTGATTAAATTATTATATGTATTTATCAAACAAATTCTATCATCACTTTATTATTATTTTATTTCATATTTACATCATGATAATTTTTTTTAATTTGTGATTTTCATCACACTTTGATTGTTTTATTTTTTAAATTCAATTCACCTCCCAACCACTATTTTCATCCAACTAAGGAAAAAAAATTATCAAATGATATATGTGTCCTTTTTTTAGAAAAATTGGTTTTTTTATCAATTTATACTTGTGTTCAGTTTTTTAAAAAATCTTAACTGAATTCAAATTTTTATCCATTTAGGATGGAATCTTACTCTTTTACTCAATGTTCTACTGAAGGAATCTCTTTGAGATGTGCCCCTTTTTTAATGGCATAAATTAATCTAATTTGAAAAATCACATGTATAACAATCTTAGAATTATAGTTTATCCTATTTAGAGCATGGTTATATATAAACACATCCCTATAAAATAATCAGAATATAAATGTAATCCCAAATATATTTCAACTTCGGAGATTAATGGAAAAGTCAAAAATGTGATTTATTGTGGGCTTGACCAAAATTAATTTAATAGAATTTATCATTAAAAACTACCCATAAGATCTAGAAACTGTAATAATTAACACATTAATCCATGAATAAAGTTAATGATACAAGATTTGATATGTTTATAAAAGAATTTCAAATATTTTTTATTCATCAAAATGAATTTATTACTAATACGTTTACCTATTTTACTAAAGTTTCCAATGGAAAAAATCCTCTAAGTGATGATTTGTCTGTATAAATTTTATTAAATAAAATTGTCTAGGTATTACCATGATCTTGGGAACCAGATGTCATGAAAATACAATAATTGAAAGATATCAAAATTATCTCTCTCATAAAACTAATTATCTCCCTCATGATGTTTGAAATTACCATGAAGCATCTATCCAATAAATAATCAAAAGAGGCTAAGGAATCCAAAAAAATAAAGGAACTAATTGTTTAAAATCTATTGAAGATGATTTCTCATATGAAAGGAATCCCAATTTGAGCATCTAGAAATGAAATTAAACAGACTCATGAAAAAAACTATTCAAATCACCATAAAAATAGGAAAAATTAAATTCATGGACAAAAAGTTGTATTCTTTGAATGAAATAAGAATGGAAACATCAAACTAAAAAGTACCATATAAAAAATTAAGATGAAAAATAAGAAACAAGGAAATGAATATCTTAATGTTTGAACCAAAAATATTGGTGATGACTCACAACACAACTTCCTCTACCTCCTCAAGCTATACTAGTCCTAAATTCCTTATGTATCATATTAAGCCAAATGATGAGGTTATTTCTCCTACTTCTTCTTTATCAACTTGTTCCTCTTACTCATTTAGTCATCTAAATTATAAAGAGATAAAATGTGGGAAAGATGAAATTGAAGAATATTGTCAAAATATTTTGACTATATACCAAGAACTCATAATAAAATATAAAAAATATATTAATAAAAAAGATAAAATACATATATATATAAATATAACCGTTCTTGAGAAAAAGATGTTTTAGTTTTAGAATTACAAGAAAAACCAAACGTTGAGAATTTAAAATAAAAAATCAAAGTGATTAAAAATACTCTTTCTTAATTCACCCATCATGATAAATATCTAGATATGATTTTGGGATCTCAATGTATTTATTAAACTAATTATGATGTTGGTTTTTTTAATTCAAATAGTGTTTCTAAAAAAACAAATTTTGTAAAAGAATGTTCCAAAAACAAATTTTGAAAATATTGTCATAAATATGGACATCATATTTATGAGTGTGATTCAAAAAAATAGATATTTTAGACCTAAAACTATTCACATTTATTATTAAATCACTAATATAAAATATTATTATAATAAAATTTGGGTGCCTAAACTGCTTTTAGCTAATATTGTCGAACTGAAAATGTGGGAAATAAACACCACTTTTGTTTGATATCCTATTGAAATATTTCATTAGACATCTTTGAAATATAATAAGGTGGATTTTAAATAAAAAAAGACTATCAAATATTTAAATTATTGGTCTATTATTACCACTTGTTCTATTGATTGAATGATCCAATTTTGGAGAGCCTAGCTTTACCTTTCTAGTGAGGTTTGGAAGTCAAATTTCATCTCATAGTGGATAAGTTTTTTTTTAAAAAAATATTTATCTCTTGATCTTAATTCCTAGATTTATTCTCTATCTCTCTCTGTTTTATAGATTTTATTTTCATAAAAAAAATTAGAAATTTATTTTTAAAATTTCTTATTTTCAAATATTTGGATTTTTTATTTTTTATTTTGATTTCAAAATATTTTGAATTCAATCTTGAGATTCAAATATATTTTTACCTTTTTGATTTATTTTTTGATTTATATTTTTGATTTATTTTTCAAGTGTTAGATTTTACATTTTTAAAATATTTAGAATAACTCTTATAGTTTTCTTTTTAATTTTTTGAAAATATTATTTCCACATTTTTCATTGTCTATGTTTTATATTCATTATTTCTTATACTTGTATTTTTCAAACATAATAATCATTTAGGGGTGTATAGTATTTAATTTCATAATTATTTTACCATATGTGTAAATATATTCTTAATATATATTTATTTTCCCATGTTTTGTTTTTAAAATCACAATGGGGGGAAATCTTTTGGGCCAAAGGGGGAGGTATTTGGTTAAATGGGAGAAGTTTATCAAATTGGGAAAACTTTGTTATATCTTGTTTTGGGTGAGAAAAGTTTTTCTTTATTTAGAAAGAAGATTTATGGTTTAGTTGTGTTATTCTCATCTCTTGAGAATATTTAATATCTTATAGTAAATATCTTGAATTAATTTGAATACATGTTTCAATCTTAATTTACACTTAGTATATCTTTTTATGTTAAGTTTTTGTGATCATTAAAAAGGGAAAGATTATTTTACCTCTATATATATCTCTCATGATGTTTTCATGATCTTAAAAACTCATCTATGTATCTAATGGTTTCATTTATGTGATTTCAATTTTTATTATACAAAAAATTATGAAGTTGGTGAATTTAATAGACTTTGAAGTATCAATTTGAAGTATCTTTGATAATTAAATTGATGAATTTAAAGATATTGTTGAAGTATTAATACATGTATTAAAATCATGGAAAGAATATATTGAACGAATTGTAGTTATTTAAATAATATTGAAGAGCCAAAGTGCATGGTGAAGTACTACAAACAACATTGGCTACCCGATGCAAAGCACCAACAAGGCGGTGGAAGTGGACATAACCACTATATATTCTAGGAACCCATTAACTACATGGTGAGGATAAATAGATACCTAGTGGAGACCAGATAGAATAGGTGGCCTACAAAAGCCTACTAGTTAGCCACTGGTATTGGGTGTCTAGCTAGTGGATTTGATCTAAAACCATCCAAAAAACATTAAATTATGGTCAAAAATAATTAACTCAACTATTTAAATCCCTAAATGAACCCAAGACTCATCCAACACCTATGAAGAATATAAATATAAATTTTGGAATGCTTAGACTTAATCCCACATTTATGGTGGATTGAATAATCAAATCAAGGGATGTTTCAACGATGGATACATTCAAAATTATCTCCAATATCAAGATCCTCTCTAGATCTAATTTCTAGTTCTCAATCTCTTAGTATCTATCCATTTACTTTTATCTATACATCTCTCTATCATATTGTTCCATCCCTTGAGATGTATGAGACTAACATTGTAATAGATTTACATTAAGAGAGTCTTTCTTTTCTTACAAAATCTTCTTCAACGGGTTATCACCACTATAAAATTAACGGACGGGTTCCTTGGCTATCGAAGAAGTTCAAGAGGGTGATCACAACCATAAATGTAAGGAAAATGGATTTATTATCATAACTATGAAAATGAAAGGGAGGAAAAAATTTCTTTAACACTGTTAAAATAAAGGGATAAATATGCAAACCTATCAACCGAATATAAGGATATATAGAGGCTTATACTAAGATATTTTCAAACTCCTTTATCAAACCATTTTTTCTCTCTCTTTTAATTTACACATTGAATCATTCATATCAGATCAATTTACATAATTAAATAATTTGGATACACCATAAGTCCACTATTCTTACTCATTTAACTAACATTGATATTATCTTTTAGAAAATATGTCAAAATTATTGTGATCATATTTATCAATCATTATTTCTTTAATTGAAATTTGTTCACTCGCTCTTATTATCTCTAGATTTAATTATTGAGCACATTCATCAATCAAATTATATCATTACTTTATTCTTATTTGATATTATATTTATGTCAAGATTGTTTTAATTATTGATTTCCATATCACTTTAATTGTTTTTATTTTTATAGGAAATTTACCTATCGCTTTCAATCATACTCCAACTAATATCCATTACCCGGTGTTGATGACTTGTTTGATCAAATGCATGAATAATTTTGAAAGATTGAACTTCATTCTAGATATCATAAATGATGGGTTGAGAAGAAGGGTATACTAAAGATAGGATTATGAATTAGGTATGGACATTACATATTTATATTAATTCTGTTTTGAGTTATTAATTTCCCCACTATCTTCATGGATTTAATGAAAAGATTATTTACCTCAATCAATTTGTACTATTATTTATAGATGATATTCTTATATACTCTATGATAATGAAATTGCATGAAGATCACTTGAGAATTGTTTTAAATACCTTAAGGATGGAGAAAATATATTCCAAATTCTGTAAGTTTGAATCCTAGTTACATAGAATATAATTTTTAAGACACATGATCACAAGCATGGGAATATCAATAAATCATTCCAAGTCATAAGTCATTGAACATAGGCCTTGACCAACCACTGTGACTAAGATATATAGTTTTCTTATATTTGATGGATATTATTAATGATTTTTTAATAATTTTTCATGTATATCTAATCAACTCACTAATTTAACACATAAATGAGTAAAGTTACTTAGGACTGATGAATGTGAAGAAACTTTCATAGAGCCACAACTAAAAATACCAATTTTATCAGCACTAAAAATGGTCTTTAATAGCGCTAGAAAAGAGCTCTTAAATCCAACGTAGATAAAGGGGGGTCCCCTTTATCAGTGCTTCATTTTAGCGCTGATAAAGGCCCATTTTATCAGCCCTGAAAAAAGAGCTGATAAAAGGGTTCTTTTATCGGCGCTAAAACGAAGCGCTGATAAAAAGGTCCTTTATCAGCGCTTTATTTTTAGCACTGATAAAAGATCCCTTTTATCGGTGCTTTTTTTAGCGCTGATAAAAGTTAAAAAAAATTTAAAAAAATCACAAAAATTCCTGGAAATCTTGTGGGGGATTTTTACAACACTTGAGCCCACCCCCCCCCCCCCCCCCCTTATCAGCGCCTTCTTCACCTCCAACGCCCGCAGGCACCCCCTCCACCCTTTATAAGTGTTATACCCCACCTTTATCAATACTAGCCCCTTAAACTCACCCATGCGTGCACGCCCCTTCCTCCACCTGGATTTGATCTTGAGACCTCCCCCCTACACGCCTGAAGCCTTTGTCACTCCCCTATATTGATTTGTTCTCTTATTTATGATATATCTATTTATATATATATATATATTTAGTTATATTTATTCGTATAGTAATATATATTTATATTAATATATATATAGTTATATTAATATATATATAGTTATATTAATATATATATTTATAGTTATATTAATATATATATTTATAGTTATATTAATATATATATATAGTTATATTAATATATATATAGTTATATTAATATATATAGTTAGATTAATATATAGTTATATAAATATTCATATATTGGTATTTTAAATAAAATGTATATTAGTTATTATTTAGATAAATCTAATATGTTTTGTAATGTTTTAAAAGGGATGTAGTTTGAGAATATGAACTTTGGGATTAAAATTTTGTTTCTAAGATGGAAAAGTCTTGTTTTGTGATTTGGTATTATTATGACCACTCAGATGTGAGAATGTGTGTGATATATAGTTAGATTAATATATAGTTATATAAATATTAATATATTGGTATTTTAAATAAAATTTATATTAGTTATTATTTAGATAAAACTAATATATTTTATATGTAAATATGTTTAATTATTTATTTAAAAAATTAAATTTTTAGGTGTGAATATATAAAAAATACATACATATAGTTATATATTTGATTATAAATAGCAGTGCATTCTAAAAAACGATAAAATTTCAAAGTCATAATATCAATATGAATTTAATACTTTGGAATAAATTCAGTCTCTACCAAAAAAAGGCAACAATACCACCTTAAACAAGGCTGAAAATCCACAAAATGTTAAAAAATTGGGGTATCCCGACTAAAAACTCAGTTTTGGAGGCCTTCTGGGCGTCTTTTTCCCTTAAAAAACCTTGATCGGGGTTCCCCCGGGGCATATAGGTGTAGATCTTGTCGCAGGCTTTGATTTGATATGTGGTAGAGCTCAAACGGACACCCAGATCAAAAGTTATGGCTGTTTGAAGTTTGAGTTACGTTTTCAACATATTTTGGATCTTTTTTTAATTTTTTTAATTTTTTTAGTCTTCAAATTGTTATTAAATGACTATTACTCCATAATAATTATAAAATAATTAATTAAAAATATTCTTTTAATTTTTTTATAAGTCATTTTCACTAAATATCTTATATATTAAGTGTAACTGTATATTTATACTTATCTAAAATATATTTAAAATTATATTTAAAAATATATATATTATATTTATATAAATATAACTATATCTACATTGTCACGAACCATCCTCGGGGCCCGTGTCGTGACTACCCCAAGACCGCCTTCCATAGGCCAGGGGCTGGCGACTAGCACCAAGGCGTAAATCCCGGTAAAGGGAAGGTATTGCCTTTGTAAAGTAAACAAGCACCACAGAGTAAGCAAGCGGAAAAAGTAAACACTAAGTAAAATCTGGTACAAGAGTGAAGTGCGGAAAAGTAAGTGGGCCAGTATACAAACCCAAACTGAAAGTAAAGTACAACTCGAAAGGGAAAATAGCAACTGAAAGGTAAAGCAGCAACGACGAGCTATCCACTGGAAATCCCACCTGAAGGGTGGGTACAGAAAGCCTCCACTGCTCCTCGGGTCCAGCCTACCGCTCTGAGTACGTCCCTCCCAGTGGTCCACCTCCAAGTACTGTCCTACTCCGCAAGCCTCCACCATGATCAGTGTTGTCCGTCATCTGCAACCAACACAACGTAGTGCGGGCATAGCCCGTGCAGGGGTGAGTATAAGCTACTCAGTAGGGACCCCGAGACCCCCCGAAGGTCTCCCAAAATCCACAAAGGATAAACCACAAAGGAATGTTACAATCACGAAGTAACATCTGAGACTTCTTAGGTATATGTCCATACATATACCTAAGTCATTAATTCCAATACGCTCCAACCTCCAAGCCCAAGTACAACCCAGTCCACACAGGAAAGCATACGTATTACACACAGGAAAGCAAAACGTAATCCACACAGGATAACACAACACAATCCACACAGGAAAGAAAATAGGATTCATCTCACACAGGTATACTTCTTCGAAAGACGATAGAGATGATCACTAATCCATCTAAGTCATCGGACCCACAAAGGATCGATAGGTACTAACCCCCGCAATGACCCACACAGGATCAGACCCACACAGGATCTGTAGGCGTTGGCTCACACAGAACCGATGAGCGCTGACCCACACAGGATCGGACCCACACAGGATTGGTAGCACTGATCCACACGGGATCGCTGAGTGTTGTAGTCGTCGTTGTCGAATCCACTGAGGATCTCTGTACAGTCGTCGTCGCAGTTACAGTAGCAGTTGCAGCCAGCTCTAGGGTTCTCGCACACAGCAAGCTCGTTCGGGATGGTCTGCTCCACGAGTCGAGAGGCTGATACATCAACTGACACATAGTCCAGAGTTGATGTATCCAAAAGTTCCGTATCGTCGACGGGAACTCAACGTCGCAGACGGCACGTCAATCGGACGCCCGGTCTGAGAGTTATTGGTGTTTTCGTCCCAGGGGCCCGGTTGGTTTTTAAGGCAAAACCAACCCGACCGTACTCCACATGCATCCAAACTCGGGCGGAGTAAGCCAAAAGATCCTTCTCACTAAGAGGAAACCAACAAGGTCGACGGCACGTCATTCGGATGTCTGGAGCATGAGATATGAGCGTTTCCGCTCCGAGGGCCCAGTTGGTTTCGTGTACGAACCAACCCGGACGAACTCAAAGTATTCCGAAACCTTGAGTGTGATATACCGAAACGACCGCCTCGTTCCAAGGATCGTGTCGCCGCTGACGGCGCGTCAATCGGAGGTCCGTAGCCCGAGTTATGGGCAATTGAACCCAAACGGTCTAAAAACGGGGGTTTCGGGCCCGGCCCGAGACCCCCTGGGTCGGCCCGAACTGGTTCGACCCGACCTGGGTCCGGGTCGACTCGGCCCGGCCCGGCAGGCGTGGCCCGGCCCGGTGGCCCGGACCGGCGACCCGCGCGCTGGACGCGCTGGTCGGTTGCTCGGCCAAAACGGTTGAGCCGTTTTTGGCTCACGCGGGGGGGGGGGGGGGGGGCTGCCCCTCCCGTTTTCTTGTAACCGTAGCCCCTTAATTGGGGGACGCATTGATGGCCAGCCGGGGGAATTAATTCCCCCGGCTTCTACTTGTCCGGCCGGCCAGACCTGGCCGGCCGGTTCCTGCTTAACGGGACCGGCAATGGCCGGTCCCCTTCCAACTCCGACGCCGGCGGCCCCGGTACCGGCCGCCAGTCACCCTGCTCTGCCGCGGCCCGGAACCAGCCGCAGCGCTTGTCGTCCGGCGCGACGCGACGGCGCCGCGCCCCTCCGCTGCGGCCCAGGTACCGGCCGCGGTATTTTCGGATGTCTCCGACGCGGCGCGATGGCGTCTCGTCCTTGTATTAATTCGCGGCGCGGCGCATCGGCGCCGCGTATTTCTTGCCGCAATAAATCCGCGTGATGCGACCGCACCGCACCACTTCCATTTCAATCCAAAAGAATCCAACAAGAAAAAAAAAGGAGGTGGGTCGGCCGTGTTTGTGCGGTCCCCCCCCCCTCACGTTAATCGATAGCAATTGGTTAAATTTCACGAAGAAATTCAGGGAAGTAATCACGAACAAATTAATTAAATACAATACCCTACCTCGGTTTCAAGAATGGTGCACGTCAACGAGCCGCGGAAGACGAGCGTCGCAGAGGTCAGGCGTCGCGGAAAACGAACGTCGATTCTATTGTCGTCGAGGTGCGTCCGAAGAGGAAACGTCGTTGGAGAATTTCTCCGCGTTCTTCGGCGGAGATGTTCTTCGTTGAAGAACGGTGTTCTTCGTCGGAGTCCGAGGTGTTCTTCACGTTCTTCGTCGAAGATGTTCTTCGTTGGAGATGAAGAAGATCTTCACGCTTCCCAAAACCTCTCAACATGGCATAAACTCTAACATTAATAAAATAAGCCCAAGTTTTAATTTATTAACATAACTTACCCTTTTGTTTTGAATTTCAAGACTTTGAAATTCAATTAACCACACTTAACTCACCTCATTAAAATTACACAAGTTGTCAAATTAAATGAAGGGGAGTTAATGGGGAGTTGAAGAGTTGAAGAATATGAAGGGGTGGGGTTCGTGTGGGCCCCACCACCCTCATAACCTCCCAAGGGAGGTTGGGTAGTTACCCAACTTCCACCCATAGCCTTAAAACACAAAAGGAAAATAAAAATTGTAGAATAATAATAAATTAACTTCTAAAAAAAATTTATCATCCACACCCGTGATAACGCAACTCCGGAACCGGAGTTTCTAAGCAATTACTGACGCTGCGGTTCCATCGGTGCCCTCGGAATTCGATTTCGGGCACCGGTTCAAAAGTCAGAAATTCCCGCTCGTTCTTTCACTGAACGTACCCCAGCTAAACTTCGGATAGAAATTACGGGCACTCCGGGCCTCGGAATCAAGTGTCGTATGAAACCGCGTTCTTGTAAAATTCCAAAGAAAATTAAGAAAAAAATTCCTTTGAATTTTATGGGTCTTTACATATATATTTAAATATTAATATATTTTTTTTAATGATTTTTTTTAAAGTAGACCCTTTATCAGCGCTTTTAAAAAAAGCGCTCATAAAGACCCCCCCCCCCCCCCTTATCAGTGCTACTAAAAAAGCGCTGATAAAGGGGTACCATTTAACAGCGCTAAAAATAAGCGTTGTTAAAGGGGGTACCTTTATCAGTGCTAAAAAAAGCGCTGATAAAAGCGTGGCGCTTTGAATCGGGATTTGGAAATGGAAGTTATAATTTTTTGTTTGAATATATAGAGATATTATCTTTATGGTGAACAGTGTAATATAGATATGGATCATAAAATTTTAAATTATATATTCACATAGAAAAAATTGAATATTTATAATAGTATATTGTTATAATGGATTAACGATTATAAATTTTCAAAATATTACAACCCTGGGAAAGAAAACAAGGTGGTTTATACTTTGATTCTAAAGGATCATGTTAATTTATCTACGATTAGGATGGAAAAAATCCAATATTTATGGATTTAAAAAGGATGGACCATGAAATATTGAAGGAGTGGGAGAAATTATATAATTCTCAAATGAGTGTAAAAAAATATATCCCTGTGAATATTAAAGAGGCGTATATGGAAAGATGTAAATATGTAATAGAATGTGAAAAAAGTTCTTGAGTTTATCCTTCATTGTTATGGAAAGATAAGGTTTGGGAATATATTATTTTTCCCTATTATACCAAAATTAAAGGAGCAGCTAGATGAGGATCATAGCTCATCATTCACTATTCATATAGAAAGTAAGAAGATTTATTGAGACATTGAGGATCATTTATTATGGGATAACATTAAGAGATATATTGTGGAGTATCTATCTTGATGCTTGGTATGCCAGAAAGTTAAGGTTTAGTGGAATAATTCTAAGGGGATTTTACAACCATTATCCGTACTTGTATAGAAATAGGAATATTTCATCATGGATTTAGTCATAGGACTCCCCAAGATATCTAAATATCATAATTATATTTGTATTGTAGTCGATATTCTTATAAATTCATCACATTTAATTTCTATTAGAGAATATTTCTCTCTTGATGAGTATGGATGGATATACATTAAGAAAGTCGTAAGGTTGTATGGAATATAAGATTCAATTAAATCTGATCAAGATATGAAGTTTTCCATAAAGTTATAGATAATTATTCAGAAAGATATAGATATAGATTTTTGTTTCATTACTACCAATTATCCTTGGATAGATGGTGAGTCTAAGAGAACCTTTCAAACCCTAGAGGATATACTAAGATATTTTTATATATATTTAATAGGTATTTGTGTTCAACACCTTCCAATTTTTGAATTTCATTATAAAATAAACTTTCACTTGAGTATTAATATACCTCCTTATTAATTCCTATATGTAATGAAATGAATAACTCTGACATGCTAGGTATGGCATCCTACATTTTTATTGCATAAAAATTTCATTACATAAAAACAAAGGATGCTTTCAGTATTAGTTTCTTAGAAAATAGGTACATAATACATGAAAACATAAAACATTAATCACATATATTTGAAATAATTCTTCATTGGTTTACCCTAGGTCACTTTTACTACATCTCAAATCCTGGGGACATACATCAATGGAAAGGCATGAGCATGATGCCTAATAAAGGAATAAGCAAGGGAGACATATATCTTGGGATCACGAGACATATCAATAAAAAAAAGGTGGCATAAGATTAATACATGAAAAATATTCATATTAAAAAAATAAGAACATGAATAATAAAATGGAAATGTGGATAAAATATTTAAATTAGACATTCATAATCATATCACTAAGGTTTATCATTGAGGTGTCATAAATAAAAATTATCAAGGTTATTCACCCAGGTATTGTAAAAAAATTCATCACTAAAGATCAAATTATTTATCCAATTCATTGGAGATATATTATTTTACACCCTTAATATGTCTTAATTTCATGTGATACACATAGATCATAATAAATCATTTCATTAATAACCTATGGAGAATAAGGGATGGGTTTCTTATTGAAATCATAGCGTACAGAAGTGTTTAAAGGCATGATCATTACATCATTTTTAACCTATGAAAAGGTAATGTGGGTTTAATATATATAAATCCATGAGTTAATAAATATTATACATGTATATGAATATCCATGGAAAGGAAGAGCTTTGGGTATTCACAAAAATAAAATAAATGAAAATTTCTTAAGTAAAAGAGAGAAACAAATTCGGTAGCATGAAGGGTATAAAACATATATTAAGGAAATCTTGATGAGAGAGGATAATGTTATACCATTGATAAAATCCTATTATTATAGTAATGTAATATTACAAAGTGGAAAAAAAGGAATTAGTTTTTCTAATAGAAGACATACCACAAAAAGGGAACTTGAATGTAAAAGAGAAGTGGATATTCCACTTACCTTGAAGAGTTACTTCTAAGTATTGAGAATTGGAACCTTGGGGGATTGATGAAAATTTAGGGGAACTAATTCGGAGGAAAAATAAACCTAAATTCATAGAGTATTTATTGGTATTGAATGGGAATGGTGAAATGGGTGGGTATTTATAGAAAAAATAGAGGAATTGTTTAATAATTTCCAAATATAGGTCTTATAAATCTAGGTTGTGGAAAATGTAAAACCATTAGCTTACCCATAGTTTTTTCTCATGGTTTTGGAAATTTGAGTCACAATTTATGATATTTTAATCCACCATAACTGAAATTCATTTTTAAATGCTTATTTAGGAATGTAAAATTAAATTTTCCACAACATAATTTTTCTGAAATAAAATTATTCCTTTTAGACTTTGTAAAGTCACTTATAGGTTTGGAAATTGATTGAAATATATTAAAATAATTAATATTAATAAAATAACATATTTTTTGTTGTTTATTTTGGTTAGTTAATTATTAGAGCATTATGAAACCAATATGAAGTCATGAAACATACAAAAAACCCAAAACTGTATTTTAACTACTTATTAAAAAATAAATTAATTTATAAAATTCTTATAAATTTATCCTAACTTAATTTTGATGTGATTATTTAAAATAAAATGTTTATTTTATCATAATAATTCTCTAAATTTTATAATTTTAACTTATAACTATAAAAATCCTTATTTGTTGAAAAATAAGAGTTTTAAGGAACAGGAAAATTTTTAACACTTATAAAAAAATCCTAGGAAGTTAAAATTTTATTTGATCATTTATATTTAAATAAGAGAGTTTTAGAAAAAATATTAAATTAAATAAATATTATTTAAAATAACTTGGTATATTATAAAAACTTATATCTTTTCTAAAAAATATAAATATGTTTTATTTGTATCTAGAAATCAATTTATCAAATTCATCTCAATTAAACATATATTTTATTAAGAAAAAATTGGTTTAGAATGATTTAATGGAATAAAAACTTTATTTTTAAAAATTAAATTACACTTTATATAACTAAGAACTAGACACCTAACTTCTTATTACACTTGCATTTGATCTAAGGGTAAGGTGTGCGATAATGGTAGTTTTATGGGGTGTCTTGGCTAACATAAAATGAGTGGTAATCTCCACTAACTTGAAATTATCCCATAGGTTATTTCATTAAAGCTTCACTTTTTGATTCTCAACTTGGGTTTGTTCAAGGGAAAACTGTAGTGATGATAACTCCCTCTCAAGTTCTGAAAAATGGGCTTCAAATGGCATGACTCTTTTAGTTGAGGTCATTATTTCTTCTTTCTGCATCAATTTTCCCTTATCATTACTACTTATAAACCCTGATTATAATGGTAAATTTATTAATAATGGTTATAGTTTCTTATATTCAAATTTACCAATGGTTTTATTGACTAACTGTGATATTTAACCAATGGTCATGTAACGGTTAAATCCCAATGGTAACATTTCCCTTATACCCAAAAAATATGATTTCATTATTTAACTCAGTATTCACTACATTGATCCCAATGTTATACAATTTTATTTTCTTATATTTTCATTGGTTTACTAATATTTTTTTTCATTACTAAGGTGTTTTCCATGGGAAAGATGGTTCTAACATATTTGGGTGATCTATATTTTCCCATTTTAGCTATTTTATTCTATATTTTTTATCTGGTTGCGATTATTAGCATTTTAATTGGTTTCATAGATAGATAATGTAATGATTAATTATTAATGAGATAAGGTTTTTTTAGTTCCTCTATATTTTATACATGTATAAAATAATATAATATAACACACATTTTATAAAATATTATTTAAAAGGTTTGGGTCATTACATTCTTACCCCTTAAGAAATTTATTCCCTGAAATTTCAACTCATTGTCTCATTTGAGAAAATGTTAGTGTACTTATGTCTCATTGTCTCCTCCAGTTCCCACATTTCTTCTTCATACTTATGGTTTCTCCAAAACACATGGAAAATTTGGGTAGTCTTGTTGTGTATAACTTTGTATTTATAATCCAATATCTTTACTGGATACTCCTAATAAGAGAGGTTATGTTTCAGTTGTACCACCTATAAATTTAGAACATGTGAGGGATAAGGTATGTACTTCCTTTAGAAAGATACATGGAATAAATCATGAACCTAATCCATATTTGGTGGAAGATCTAGCTGATAGTCCATGACTCTTATACAATCAAGGGATTAAAATGGACAAATATACCTAGTTCTAATCTTCGCTTTCCTTCCAAACTTCATAACTCTCTTTCACGGTGATATATGAAAGGAAACATTATTTCCAACAAAAAAACTCCAAGTCCCTTCAATAGATGTCAGCATATCTCTTATGAATACTTTGAGAAACCTTTATATGTTATTGGATGGAATGAACCTTTTATATTATCTCTTATATAAGATCATGCCCAAGTATAATTCTCTCACCAAATTCATCTCAACAAGTAGGAGTTATGCATATCCTCCCATATAGAGCATCATATGGTGCTATTTGAATACTCTACTATAAGTTGTTATTGTATGTGAAATAAAATAATGGTAGGTATTGATCTCATCCATATTTAAATTACATTAAGCATGTTATCATCATTTACTTGAGTGTATGAATAGTCCTTTAAGATTGGCCATCAGTTTGGGGATGATAGGCCATACTAAAATTCAATTCAGTATTCAGAGCATATTGAAGACTTGTCCAGAGGTTAGATGTGAACCTTGGAATATGATCAAAAACTAAATAATGTGGTTTCCCATGTATCCTTTCCACTTCCTTTACATATATCTTCGAATTTTTTTCAAGATAAAAGTATTCTCAAATAGAGATGAAATGGGCAGTCTTGGTGAGTCGATCCACCATAACCCATAACAAGTTGTTTCCTTTGGATATTCTTTGGAGACCCATGAAAAAGTCCATAGTGATATTTTCCCACTTCAAAGTTGGTATGGTTAGTGGTTGTAATACCCCTTCTGAAAGTTTTCACTCTGCCTTCACCTGCTGACATGCCAACCACCTTGTAGTGTAGTCAGAAATATCCTTTTCATATAATCCCGCAAAAATGATCATGAAAGTCCCTATAAATTTTAATACTTACAATATGTATAGAGAATGTAGATCTATGAGCTTCATCAACCAGCTCTGTCTTCATCTCTAGGATATATATGAAACATAACTTTGTATGAAATTTTAGTACACCTTCGTAATCAATATTGAACTCAGGAAACATTCCAATATTTATAGATTCGGTCTTTTTTTGTATCAAATGATCTTATCTTTGGTATTTCTTGACATTCTCTTTTAATGATGGGGAATAAATCATTTGGGATAGGATTTATGATTCCCTTTACCTCATGATTCTCATTTCCAACCTTACTAGGTCCTTGATCAATGGATCTTCTTGAATCTCTATCATTTCCAGGACAATAGGGTCTTTCCTACTTAATGAATTAGTAACTTTTTTTTCTCTTCTAGGGTGATAATGAATTGAACAATCATAGTATTTAAGAAGTTTCAACCATCTCTGTTGTCTTATGTTCAATTAATTTTGTATGAATATATAATTTAAACTTCTATTTTATCTGTATATATCAAATTTCTCCCCATAACTATAGTGCCTCTATATTTTTAGAGTAAAAATAATTGCATCTAACTCCAGGTCATGCATAGGATAATTCCTCTCACGAGGATTTAAGTATTTAGAGGCATAAGATATCACCTTTTCATTTTGAATGAGGGCACACCCAATCCCTTTCAAAGATTATTCACTATAAATACTAAATCCTTATTTAGTAGAGGGTAGAGTAAACATGGGTGTGGTCACCAATCTCTTATTCGGTTCTTGGAAACTTTCTTCACTCTCCTTTTTCTAAATGAAATTTAATCCTCTTTAAGTTAACTTGTTCATCGTATTAGAAAGTAGTGAAAAAAATCACAAACATCTTATAATATCCTACTAAACTAAGGAAACTGGGAATATCAATTATTGTTATAGGATGAGGCCACTCCTCTATAGAATTTTTCTTGTTAGGGTCAACTTAGATACCTTTATTGGTTACAAAGTGCCCCAAGAATGCAACTTTTTGTAACCAAAATTCACATTTTCTGAATTTTCTAAATAGATTATCCTTTCTTAAAGTTTTCAATATAACCCTCATATAATCCTCATGATCCTCACAAATTTTAGAGTACATCAGAATACCATCAATAAAAAATACCACAAATTTATCAAAATATTAATTAGAGAATCTATTAATCAAATCCATAAATATGTAATGAGTATTATTCAAGCTGAAGGGAATAACAAAAAACTCATAATTACCATATCTTATTCAGAATAAAGTCTTTGTAACATATTATTTCTTTACCCTCAATTGATGATACCCAAATCAGATTTCAATATTGGAGAGGAATTGATCCCCATAAAGATGGTAAAATAAATCATCAATCCTTGGGAGAGGGTACTTGTTCTTAAATATGATCCCATTAAGTTATCTAAAATCAATGCATATCCACATTGATCTATCATTATTATTCATAAAGAGAACAAATTCTCCCCAAGGAGACACACTTGGTTAGATAAATCCCTTCTCTATAAGATCTTGAAGTTGTTTCTTTAACTCT
This sequence comes from Viscum album, assembly GCA_963277665.1. Lineage (NCBI taxonomy): Eukaryota > Viridiplantae > Streptophyta > Magnoliopsida > Santalales > Viscaceae > Viscum > Viscum album. The sequence continues at coordinate 564,735 of OY728148.1, read as the reverse complement.
TTTAACACCAAATTTTCCATTCTATACAAGGTCTTCGATATTGGCTTGGATCTAGGTATGAGTTCAATGGAGAGCTCTACCTATCTTTCAAAAGGAGTTCCAGGTAACACTTCAAAAAATATGTCAATGTATTCAGGAATTATGGGGGCATTTTCTATCCTTATACTTTTATATACTTCTCCCTATTAACTACTCATATACATAAAGAAGGATATGGGAGGTGCTTCTACACAAATATTAGGTCAAGATATCTCTCCTTGAAAAATAATAGTGGGTTATCCATTCAAGACTACTTAAATTTCCTTGATTCTAAATATGATCTTATCATTATATCTTGAGATCCATTTCATCCCTATATAGTTCCAAATTTCACTATGGTAATGAATACTATATTTTCGATGAGATTGTACTCAACAAAGTTAATACTTGAGTTTCTATACACTGTTGATGCTAAGATAGTACCTATCATGACTGATAAATCTACTTATAGAAGCTCATGGATTGATTATATATTCTTTGAAAACTTGGATGAAATAAAGTGATGTGTAGAACTGGAATCAAATAGAATACTTGATAGGTTTGAGATTATAATAAGCGTACCTTCCACCATATATTTTAGAGCCTTCACTTCATCCATCATGATAGAAAATGCTTGACCATTCTCTATTGGCCTATATTGATGTTAATGGTGGTTTCCCTCTACTATCTTCTGATTTGAACATTGACTAGAAAAGTTACCAATCTATCCACGCATAAAGTATTGAACTTTAGGTTAGTCCTGCACCATCTTCCCTTTTTCTTTAGTATTTAGAAGTTAAGGTTTACCTCATCATGATATTTCTGATCTATATTCCCATATCTTCCACATTTTTATCACTTACCACTCCTGATAAAGAAGTCCCCAAGATGATTATTCTCACATTTGTTGCATGTGGGAAGTTTCTCTTTCTTTCCTCCTCTACCAATATCAAATTTCTTCCCTGAGTTTGGCTCCATTTTTGTTTTCTTTTCATTCAACTCATGTGACCATTGTGTCTCTCTAAACTCCAATTCAATATTCATATCACTTCACACTATATCCTCTTATCTTTTGTAGTCTCAATTTTCTTAATTACTCTACATGTGGGGTCTCATTCTAATGAATAATCTATCAACCTATCCCTTGGGATCCATAACAAAGCTATACATGTATCAATAAAGTATTATAAAGTTCATTTCATAGTTTCCCACGGATTTATTTTGATTTTTCTTCAAATATAATAATTCATTTTCTATTTTTACACATAAAAGGGGAAATATTTATTAAAAAAATCCCATGAACTCCTCCCACTCAATAGAATCAATCTCCATTATCGTCTTCATGTTTTTAATCAGTGTCTGTCATTGATCAACTTCTCCTTCTAAGCGGTATACTGCAAGGCTGAATTTCTCTAACTCTAAATAACTGAGTACAAAAAAGAACTTTTCTATAGATCTATTATAATATTTAGAAATCAATGGGTCAATAGATCCACAAAAATATGGTGGTTGTTGACACATAAAAGACCCAACATCAAGTAGTTCCCTTTGAGGTGAATATTGTCTCTTAACTTGATTAAAATTATTATTCATAACTCGAGATATTTTATTCATTATCATCATGAAGTTATCCATTCCAAATTCCATCAAAAGGCTATCAGTGCATCATTCATTGCACTCATTAGTTATGTGTTTCCTTCTATTTCCCACAATTTTTCTAAAATAAGAAAAACTTAGTGAGAAGAATGTTACTTTTAGGAATTTTATGATTATGAAGTAAATTTAAGTCTTAAAACATCATGCTTAAATATTTTATTAATATCCTATAATATAAATTACATTTTATATATATATTCTTCATAATGTTTCATAAAAATATTGTTATTAACCAAATGTATCCCTCAGGAGTGTCACGCCACGTGTGCAGTAAGGTCAATTGTCATGCATGAGGACTCAATTGATTTTAACTCAATGCCATGTTTTTTGGTGTTACCCCTAGGTACATCTGTTCCAGAGTGACATCCACTTGTAGTATCTAGATATGGATGTATTTTCTTAGAAACCAATTACTTAATACTCAACAAAATTCCATGATGTTTTCCTATATTTATACTTATCCTTAGGGTTCATACTAAATTTTTAAAGTCTTAATTTCGACAAATAATTAAACCGTCCTCTGATACTGACTATAGAATCCCAACTTTTATCATATAAACATTTCATTACATCAAAAAAACGATATTTTAAAGTTTAGTTTCAAGTAAAATAGGTACATAATACATTAAAACATAAAAAATTATTTAAATCCACTTGAAATACATCTTCATTGGTTTACCCTAGGTTAATCTTACTATATCTCAAATACTAGGGATATACATCAAAGAAAAGGGGTGATCATGAAGCTCAATAAGGTAATAAGTAAGGGAAACATCTAGAATCTGATCATGAGACATACCAATAAGAACAAGATGCATAAAAATAAAGCATGAAAAAGATAAATATTATAATAATATTAATATTAATCATAACATGTAAATTTGGATACAATATTTAAATGAGACAATCATAAGTATATCACCAAGGTTTATCATCAAGGTGGCATAAATCAAAATTACCAAGGTTATTAACCAAGGTATCATAAAACATGTATTCTATAGAGATTAAATTATTTACCCAATACATTGGAGAACTATCAGGGGACACCCTTCATATGTATTAATTTTATGTGATCCACATACATCATTATAAATCATTTCATTAAAAACCCATTGAGAATAAGGGACAGGTTTCTTATCAAAATCATGTCATGCAAAAGTTCTTAAAGACATGATCATTACATCATTTTTAACCAATGAAAATGGAATGTGGGTTTCATATATGTAAATACCAAAATAAATAAATCATTTTACATATATGTGAATACACATGGAAATGGAAGAGGTTGGGTATTCACAAGATGAAAATAAATGAGAATTTCTCAAGTAAAAGAGAGAAATAAATTCAGCAGCATAACAACGATAAAAAATGGATTTATGAAAGGTAAAATGAGGGGGAAAAGGGTATACCATTAATAAAAGAATATTTTTATATTAATTTAATATTATAAAGTGAAAAAAAGGAATTAGTTTGGAAAATATAAAACATACCATAAAATGGGAGCTTTAATGGAAAAAATAAGTGGAGATTTCCCTTACCTTGAAGAGCTACTCATAAGACTTTTGGATTGGAACCCTAGGGGATTATGTACACATTTGGGGACTCCTTAGGAGGAAAAATAAAAATACCTTTATGAAGAATAGATTGGGAGTGAAGGTGAATGGTGAATGGTGAAACAGGTGGGTATTTACAGCAAAATTGGATGAATTGTTTAATAATTTCCAAATATAGGTCTTATAAATATAGGATGTGGAAAATGAAAAACTAAATTCTTACCCATGGTTTTTACTCATGGTTTTAAAAATTTGAGTCACAATTTATGATATTTTAATTCAATAGAACCGAACTCCATTTTTTTAACACCTATTTTATCATCAAAAATTAAATTTTCCACATGGTGATGTTTTTTAAATCGAATCTTCTATTTTAGACTTTGGGAAGTCACACATAAGTTTGGAAATTAAATAAAATAAATTAAAATAATTAATATTAATAAAATAAAATATTTTTTCATGGATGGTGGTTAATTAATTATTACATCATTATGACATAAATATGAAGTCATAAAACATACTCAAAACCCAAAACTGTATTTTTATTATTCACTGAAAAATAAAGTATTTTAGAAAATTTTCATAAATTCACTATAACCTAATTTCAATGTGAAGATTTTAAATATAATATTTAGTTTATAATATTAATTATTTGGATATAATAATTTTAAATTTTAAATAAAAAATACTTATTTATTTAAAAATAGTAGTTTTTAAGGTGAAGTAACAAATTTGACACTTATAAAAATTTCCGAAGACATTATAAAATTATTTTATCATTTATATTTAAATAAGAGTGTTATATAAGAATATTTTAATAAAAAAAATATTATTTATAGTACATTTTTCATTATAAAATGTATATATTTAAAAAAAATACAATTATGTTTTATTTGTGTCCAGAAATCAATTTATCAAATTCATCTCAATTAAATTTCTATTTTATCAATAAAAACTATTCTTAAAATAATTTCATGAAATAGAAATTTTATTTATAAAAAGGAAATTACACTTTAAGTAACTAAGGCCTAGACATGTAACCCCTTATTACACTCGTATATTCCCAAAGGGTAAGGTGTATGATGGTGGAAGTTTCATAGGGAGGCTCAACTAACATCAAAAGAGTGGTATTATTTACTAACATGAACTTCTCTCACGGATGATTTTGTTCAATATTCACTTGTTGAATCTAGAATTTGGATTTGTCAAGGTAGAACCAAGTTGAGGATACCTCCCTACCAAGTTATGATAAATGGAATTCAAATGGAATGAATATATTGGTTGAGGCCATCGTTTCTCCTTTATACATCAATTATCATATGTTATTAATGCTTATAAATACTAATTATAATGGAAAAATTATTACTAATGGGTATAGTTCCAAATGGTAAATTTGAAAAATATATATATTGACCATTAGCCATATTTTACCAATGGTTATATAATGGTCAAATCCAAATGATCATATTTCTCTTATACCCTAAAAATACCAATTCATTATTTCATTCAATATTAATTTAAATTTCTCCAAATGTTATATATTTTCATTTCCTAAGTTTTTGATTGGTATAATAATATTGTGTTTCATTTCTATAGTGTTGTCATTGGGGATCAAGATTCTAATGGATTGGGGAGATCCATTTTTTTATTTTATCAATTATATTTTATATTTTTTGCCTGGTTTTAGTGTTTAGCATTTTAATTAGTTTCATAGTTAACTAAAGTAATGATTCATTATTAATGAGATAAGTTTTTTTAGTTCCTATATATTTTTTATGTGTATACAATAAAATAATATAAAAAAAATTTCTTAAATATAATTTAAAAAATTTGGGTTGTTACACTAGAATAAAGTTAGAGAATGAAATCTATTGGGACCTGAGATTGATGAGGAAATAGTAGACAATGTTAGATCTAATCAATAGCATATCAAGGTAGCTCAGAGTTGATAAGATATTTTCTAAAAATATTTGGTGATATTTGAAGCTCAAAGTTGGTGATAAGGTATGCCTATGGATATCTCCACAGAATAATGATATGAGAATCAGTAATAAGGGAAATTCAGGCCCTAGATATATTGTACCCTTCAAGATTATTGATCATTTAGGGTTGGTATATTATATATTGCTTCTTCCACTGAACCTCTCTCAAGTTCATGATATATTCCATGTATATATTTTGAGAAAGTACATACCTGATCCTTCATATGTTTAGAACTTAGAGGTTAAAAAACTACAGAATGACATTTATTCTAAATAAAAACTAGTAAAAATATTGTATTTAGGGATAATTTTCTATGGAACAAGGCTAATCACCTGGTTAAAGTTATTTGGAGGAATCAGAAGTTTTAGGAAGATGTTTGGGAAACCAAGGGTATGATGAAGAAAAATTATCATCAATTTTTTAATCTGAGTGATGGAATTTTAAGGGAAAATTCATTTTTAAAGGGGGTTTAATGTAACACATTTAGATTTTATTTTTATTCCTTTTAAATAAATTTGAATTATTCGATAGCTTACATTAAACATAACCCTAAGTATAAATAAACCATGATATATTATAATAATTCAAATATAGTTGTTGGATTTATGGGAATTAATAGGATTGAAAACATTATAAAATATATATAGAAATTTTTTTCTAATTCAAGTGTATTGATTAATTCCTAAAAAATCATTAAACTTCAATAAATTCATTTCATGATTAAAAGACCTATTTTTATAAAGAAATGTATTTTCCTAGGTGTTATGAATTTTTATATAAAAAATATATTTATCACTATTAAAAATATATTTTAACTAAAATTATAGGTAATTTATGAACAATAATTCATAAATTAATTATTTAATAGTTAAGAATAATGATAAAATCATTTGAAAGTAAAAAAAGAGTTATTTTTCAAAAAACTGATTATATGTCCACAAGGTGTTTTTATCTTAATAAATTAAATTAATCATTTTTTATTAATGATATTAATAAAACATATGTAATATATATTCAATAAAATATTTTAACATTCATCTAATAGTTTTTACTATGCAAGTAATAATAATAGGTTCACTTTTATGCTTGAAATGTATTTTTCAAAAAATGATTTTTCATTACCTTTTACTTAATTATTCTAAAATTAAATTTTAGAAACTTATAGAAATTGAATTTGATAAAATATATTCCATGTTTTTAATAAAAGTTTCAAAAAAAATCTCATTTCATTTTTTCATAATTAAGAGTAAAAATAGTTAAACTTTGTTACCACGTTTAAGGTTAAAAGAGTTTATTAGGGGTTAAACTAAGAGATAAGGGTAAATATTCCACTTAAATTTGACTAAATATTAATGGTTTAATATATTTTGACAATATATTGTCTATATTTAAATTCATGTCCATTTGGTGCCTCCTTCAAAAGAAAATGACTTTATATTATTTAAATTGTTTAAGTAGTTCCTTGTGTGTCCCTCCCCTCACATATAAATGGGAACCTATTATACTCCATTATTCATAAATTTTAATCCTTATAGATCAAAAAATACCTACCCAAAAACCTTCTTAGATTCATTTTCTTCATTCTTGATATCATTTTCTTACCCTATGACCATCCTAATAAGGCTTAAGGTGTAATCCAAAAGAGGTCTCTCATAGAAGAGATAATCACCTTAACTGACTCTTTTAGAGTTTATTTATTCTTATAATTACTCTAAATATATTTTATCCATCCAAAAATAATTATTACATTATCATAAATATAATAATATTGTATTATGACTATGTTATATCAATTATCTACCTCATTTCTATCAAATGGGAAATGAAAGTATTGCTCGTGCTTACTTGTAGACTACCACCTCTATGAAGTGATGTGATTAATTTTTCATCACCGGATCACATATATATTTATAATGATATATTTACTTAATATATATGATATTTTTTATATAATTTTTTCTTTTTAAAGTTAAATTATTATTTACCTTTCTTTCTTTTCATCCATCAAAAATTGGAAACAACACTCGTGCATATGTACGGACCACCGTCTCCACAAAGTGATGAAATTCATTATTTATCACCACTTTATATTAATGGTTATAAAATATATATATATATAATGAAAAAATTAAATACTTATTAAATTATTAATATTCTATAGATGATGGAATCGTTATCGAGATTCATGGACCACAACTTCTGAACCAAAACATACATGAAAAATGAAGCATTTAACACCAGAAATCATGATGATAATGAAATATTTTTAATTAATGGGTGATAAGATGTTATAAGTAAAAAATATATGGTATTATAAGTATGGATATGGTTTTGATGTAATAAATTTAAATTTATTATATCGGTGATTAGATTGAATATGAAGCAATTAGGACTTAAGGTAAGGGTTTCTTATCTAACTTTTGTTTCTATGAGACGTATTCCATATTCACAACCTGTTTATTTAATGTGGTACATATAATACCCATTTTATATGAAATATAATGAATATATTTATATTTATGGTTTTTAAATTTTCACTTCATGTTATTTATTTCATTGGGTTATGATTCAAAAGTTACCAAAGTGGTAATGGTTTAAGGTTACAATCTCACTGTTTACCAGGGCTGTTTATGATTAAATTTTCTATGATAAAATTACATGATATATCACTCAAAAATATCATGAATTTTATTCTTATATGTTTATTTATTTATATTAAAAGTTTTACTTTAATTTTCCTCTCTCTAAGTACCCAAAATTCTGAAATAATGTTATTAAGGGAAACATACTTTATTTCTCTCTTCAGTTAGGAATCTTTTTACTACATGTCTATATTTTCATTAAAATATTTTCATGAATGTTTTTTCCATTATTATATGATTAATTAAATTAATTTTATCCCATTTTTAACTTTATATAAAATGGATTTAAAACAATCTAGTCATTTTCATAATGATGTTCTTTTTACCAAAGGTGTGAACAAAATATTTTTTTAACATATACCACATGAATGAATTTTCCCACTATAATTACTGATATTTTATTTCAAGATTCATTTAAAAGTTTCCTTGGTTATTTTAAAATAATTTTTCCCTAATATTCTATAAATTTTTAGATGTTGAATAAGTGACTTCAAATTGAAAATGGTATTTTCCTCAAAAAAATGTTTAGGTGATATTTTAAAAATATTTTCATCTATGACAACATACATGGATGTTACTTATAATTAGTTGAGGATATAATACAATGATACCATATTTATTCATTATATATATGGTTTGTGATTATGATTATTAAATATTGATGAGACCCATTTTCTTTTCCATGAGTTAATCAGTAAAAAAATGAAAAATGTTTTCATGATCTTGTGGAATACATATGAATAGATTATGATTATGTGGAAGGTGGTTATTTTATATCCCCACAATGTGTTGGTTAATATTTAGTGTTTTATGACCTAAAATGTTGCATGGAAAGTTATCTGAATCCCAAAATAGTTTACACTGGTGGTTAGCCTAAGCCTAATGAGGGCACATGGGAGGTTATCCCAAGACCAAAGTAAGTACTTTTATAGTTAGTCCAAGAAAAACATGTGATTAAGGTCTTGGTATGTATCCTTAACATATGATTTATATTATTATGATTATTCCATGCTTTTTATGTCACTATCTATGACATTTTTATATGCTTATTACATGATCTAATATCTTATGATCTTGTATTCTTCTATGGTTCATGTCTTATGAACTACTAAAGTCTTATGCCCTGACTATGATCTATAAAATATGGGGTATGATTTTTTAAATGATAGGTTCATATTATCATAATATTATTATCATATTATGCTTATTTATGATCATTGAATGATATATTTCTTGTATATTCTTACTAATCATCTGATCTCACCCTTTCTTTTGTTTCTTTTCCCTAAGTTATAAATAAAGGTTTTAAGTAGGGTATGTATAAGAAGTGTACTATATGATAAAAACTTTATGGGATATGTTGAAGTTATTTCATGATATAATATGATTGTATAACTAGTGTATAAATAAACTAAACCTTTACGGACCTCAAGAATGTATTCATGTGAAATATAGTGAATATTTATCTAAAATGATTCAATATTTATGTATATAATTTCTGGGTCACATCAAGAACCAAATTATTGTTGTGTGTGATCCATAAGAGAACCTCCTATATTACCCATTTATATTTATAATGTATCTCATATCTAATTTTAATCTCTTGATCATCCCTATATACCTCTTTATGTGAGGTTTTATATATAATATTAGCCCCAACATTTACTTTTTTCAGAGGTTCCTTCATATGCCTTCAGAGCCTTATTCAAGGTCTCATGGAGATTTGAAGTTGCACCAAATCACTCTTTGATATGAATCCTTTAAGTTTTTATCCCTGCCTCTTTGAATATAATAGGATTTTTTAGATAAGGTTTTTTGAATTGACTAAAATTGAAAACCTCCGGGCTTACTGACTTCCAATAGTTCCAAAAAGAAGGTGTAAACACATATTAAAACTTAATTTAAATTATTTCTACATTAAAAATTATATTTTAATAACTAGGTTGATGATTTAAGAGATATACATCCCCCAAGACTCCAGAATAATATCCAAACTTTCATTAATCAGCGTTTCCATCCATCTTGATGGGTCCTCTACTATAAGAAGAAATATAATTCAAAATATGAGGGTTCCAAACTACCCAACTGAGATCATGAAACCTATCACAGATTTAGGAATTGGTTTGATTCTAATGATTAGGGTTAAAGTTAATATCCCATTTTGAGATTTTGAATAAACCCTAGCTCAAATTATAAAAACCAGTGTCCCAGGATGTCGATCCCTGAATTTCTTATTGGGATTATAGATGAAAGTATCCCTTTCTAATAGGAATAATATTTTAAATTTTGAAACCCTATATTAGAATCAAATTCAATTTATAATCCTACACATTTGGGGGTTTATCTCCCTTAATGAGAATTAATATTATAATAAGGGATCACTGGAAAGATTCGAGTCATTCCTTAAGATTCCCTTGATTGATGATGATAGATAACTTCTCATCAACATATTTTAAAATGTGCGACTCATGAAAAGATTAAGTCAGAGGTTCCCCCTACTAGGTGAGATTATTTTGATGATATCCATGAAAGAAACTCCATTAGTAAGTTTCTACCTAGTATTTATCTCTATATCCATTTTCACCATGTTTGATTGATCCTTATTCATTATTTAATGATGTCTGAAGATCAATCAGTAAATATTAAACTACTATAAATTCTTCCTTATCATGCTCTATGAATATCTTTATCACACCTCTACTTATGTGTAATAATTTTATATTCCACATAAGATATTTGAGATTAGAACCCATAATATATTTCATGCATAATAATTTTTTATCCTGTAAGTTATTTTTCCTAAATAAAATATTGTGTTTTCAAGAAAATATTAAGTTTCTAGATTTCAAAAGATTTTAAGGGTAGAATTAAATCAGATGATGATCATGGATTATTCTTTATAGATCAAACATTATGGTCACACATGGAATGTGATTCAATGTGAGATAATAGGATTACTAGACTGGGAGGGTGTTGGGATGATGAGAGGAGTTCCATATCACAAGAAGAAGCTTCCACGTCATGGTTCCATGAAAACCTAGAAAAATCAAAAATATATATAGATTTTTTAGAGAATTTAAATTAATAATGTGACCATTATATTTTCAAATTAAAGGAGGAATTAATATAAGATAATTATTTAGTAAGACCAAATAAAAATGTGATGCTAAAATAAAAAAAAATACTAAGATTCTGAGTTTGAATGGATGAGATTTTAAGAACTTGAATTCCAAAGATTATGGAAACATGAGATGAATATATTCATGTGGTGAATTAAATATAAAATATGTGAAAAAGAAATAACATTTATTAGAATCTTGACTATGAGTATACTAAAAACATTCGGCAAGTAGAAATATTACAACCCACCCCCACTTGAAACCCCTCTTGGGCATACAGTGAAGATGAGAGTGACTCTTGAGGCCTGCCTCTAATAATCCTCGGGCTGGCGACTAGTATCGAGGGTATAAAAAATACATATCGGGGGATTAACCATCAAATAACCCAAGAAAAAAACCACCACTAATAAAAACCATTATATAAATAAACCAAGATCCAAAATATCCCAACAATGTATGAATAAAGTCAAACAAGATACAAGTCCAAAATAAAGTGCCAAGATATTCTTAGGTAGCCACTCTATAGAAAACCCATGAGATCTAAGCTATTACAATCCATCTCAGTCACAAAACATAACCTAGAAACCTAAAAATAAGTTTTTATATATTTGGATGATAATAATATGTATACTCCGTATGATCATACTGAATACCTATCATGAAAATGTGAATGAAACATATTAATGCATCAGTGAACACCCTACAGAACTGATAAGAACTTATTAGGTCAACTACCACCCATCCTCACCATGGATCACTAACCAAGTATCTCAGCTAAGTGTAATAACATAATATCAAGAAATATAATTAATGGAACCCTAAAACCACATCCACGTTACTTTTACACTCTCACTCCCCAACATCAAATGTCATATTCTCACTCCCTCCAACATCTAATGTGGGTCATGTCACAACCCTACCTACCCCAACCTCCCACTAGGTATAGTTTCTTATGCTTGCATCAATCCATCCATACCATAACCATAACCATGCAATATTCCTCAGCACCATAATCCATGTCATTCTATATCCATCATTGCATATCAAGTATCTAGTGAAAAAGGTTGTCATGAACATGAAGGACATCAACCATGCACCATCCTCCCACCATGCATGACCCCCACCATGTATCATCCCACTATCCTCATTTTAAATCAATTATACTTCACCTGGTAGGTAGATAAGGGAAGAGGGGGTATCTGTACATCCATTCCCACCAACCTGGATATTGGAGAAAACACCAAGAAACCAAAACATTTGAATATTTTTAAGTATATACAACTTGGATGGGGTGAGTAAATAAATTTCAAGAATATATATCATATATATATATATATACTCATGAAAAAACCCATCCTAAAGAGTTATCATCAATATATAATCATGACCATTTACTTTAAAATTTTATTTTCATCACCACACACTACCACGGGTGCTAAATACAACACCACATCTAACCCACTTCCCCACACAAAGAATCCACTATAAGTGTTTTTAATGGCCAAATCAAACATATCATCATGTAATTTCCATATTCATAATTACTAATAATATTATGTTTATTATTATTTTAATTATATATTAAATGAAAACCCACTCCCAGCTAATTACCCTCTTTTATTTCAAGTTCATTATTACCAATTATATTCCCTTACTATCGGGAAACTATAATACTTCCATGACAACCATCTATGTTCTCATACCACAATGAACTCTTCTTCCCCTTTTCCAACTAAACCAACACCACTATATCCCAACTGCACAGCTGATGTTAGTAGAAAATATATTATTGAACAGCCACCAAAAAACCAGCCTATAATGTATCCCATGATAACCATCACAGCCCTACTACCCAGCACAACCAAACCAAGTCATAGAAAGCCCTTACATCTGCCCCCACCTAACCACACAATCATAGCCGCAAAAAATCCACATGAGAACAATAAACATATAGTAACCAATTTCAATAAAAATTACCACTATATTCCCCTTTTTCTTAACAAGTAATAACATTAAACTACCAAGTTATTTATAAATGGATAAATTTCCATCATTAATTGATCATAAATTTATAAAGGTGAATTATATAAAAACACAGAATCAATACACAATTTCCAATAGAATTACTTATTTTCAACAACAAAAAGTGAGAAATCATCAAGTATAGGAATAAAAACATATTTGAAAGTAAAAATCATGAAAACATTCCCTTACCCATCTACTAAATTTATTCTGGTTTATTATCCTTATTATTTAAATTCGTACTAACCCAAATATAAAAAATATATTTTACTTTTAAAATTTAGGTAGAATAAAGGGTAGTTCTTGAATCCCCTACCTCAATCGAAGGTTTTTGAATCACTATGTAAGGAAAAATAAAGAAGACATGGTCACCAAGAAAAATCACATAAGTAATACCCCAAAAAACCTAAACTATATAAATCCTCCTCAATCAATTTCCATAACATCATTTTGACCAAACATCTCCAAAAATGTAACCTTTCTCGAATGAAGAAAACCAAAAAACCAAGAATAAAAGTTGGGAAACTCACCTTGGATAGAAGAATTCTTGATCTTATAAATACAAGGATTAAATTTCATCAAAGAGGGTCCAAAACTATCTAAAAACATACCTAAATTAAATAATGGTTCAAGAAAAATTGAATTAAAATCAGTATAAACAAAATGGGTTCCAATTTATATAGAGACTAGAAAAAAACTAGGTTATGGTGTGATAAATAGACTTCATACCATGATTATCCCAAAACTCTGAATCATGAAATGATGAATTATTTTCATGTCATGACAAGTTCAACCCCAGTGAAGATCCAAAAGTTACACTAAAAATCCTTCAAATATTTCTTATTCAAAGGACACTCCAAATATCTGATCTAATACAGCTGAAGAAAGGTCATGTCGTGACCTATGTTGTTTCCCCACGACATCATCAAAGATAGAATCACCTAGAAACCAAGTTCCATGATATATTTTGTGACAACTATAAATGAACCATGAATCTCATTCATAAAAAACATCACCACTTTTAAGAAAAATGTATGTCAAGAACTAATCAGACCATATCATGACCAAGAACTATAGAACTACACCACACTCCTATAGACACTTTTCACCATGACCTAAAATGTATCACCATGACTCACTACTCATTGCTATAATTTCTGCTCCAATATCACTCTCTCCTCCTCAAACCTACTTTCAACACCTTTAACACCAAAACCTACCGAAGTAATTGGTTAATAAGGTTTTATCCATTACATAAGATACCTCTCAAATGATTCTCATCATCATTAATCAAAACCTACCATAATGGAAAAATAAAATGCACCACCAACTCAAGAACTCTCTGGGATATACCTTTCAATTGAGATGATTACACCATCCAAAGCATGAATGACTCTAGGAGATATAACAAAAGAAAATATCCATGGTAAAATAATTTATTTGATTTAGAATAAGGTCAATCATCCTATTAAAAAACAAAAATAAATCTAAAAACAACTTTCTATACTGAGTGTGCATATACGTCTCATTTTCCCATCTAATCATCTATATGCCCCCATGCCTCCAAAGAACATGAACCATAGGAATGGATCGACCGTGTATCACCTTCTCTTAATGATCCTAAACTCAACTAAATGATCCATGAACTATCCATCACTCTATACATCCAGATCTTCCCAGTCGATGAAATGGGAGTCATCATCGAGATATCAAAGAAGTTGTGACACATAAAATGCATCATGGATATGATCTATCTCCAATGGAAAACCTAATTAATACACCACCTCTCAAACTCATTGAAGCAACATAAAAGGACTGATGAACTGGAGAGATTACTTACTCCTCTGCCCAAACCTATGATGCCCATGATGATGGGAAATCCTCAACAACACATAATCACCATCATCTAGCTCCAACGGGATTCCCCTTTCAATCATCATATAACTTCTAGAGGTTTTTATCTACCTTTATCTACGCTATAACTATCTGAATATTCTCTATCATTCTTGGCACCACCTATGGTCAAAAAAATACTTACTCTCCAACCTTAGTCCATCATAATGGAGAGAAATAAGGTCTCCCATGAAACTCCTCAAATGGATCCATTCCAATGTAAGATTAAAATATATTTTTATAAGAAAAATCAACTATGAGAAAAGTCTTAATTTAGAATCCAAGAAAATATATAATAGAAGCCTATAACATATCCTCTAGTATCTTGATTGTCTAACCCATTTTCCCATTTGTTTAGGGGTGTAAATTGGTGCTAAATCAAAACTGGGAGAAAAAATCATGTTGTACTCCACTATATACTCATGAGGTAAAATGAGGATCCTAATTAAAAATGATTTTCTCAAAACCATGTGAAGTCATACCACCTCATCCATATATTTCCTTTCAAAAACCTTCATATCATCCAACTCCATAAAAACCAAGATGGAGGTTAACTTCATCATCTGATCCAATATCACCCATATAACATCACATTATCCTTGATCTTTTGATAAGATAGTTAGGAAATCCATTAATATGTAGTCCTGATTCCATTGGGAAACATCCAATGCCTACAAAAAATCACCTAGAACACGATGATCTACCTTCACCTACTGACAGTCCAAGTGCCATGATACCAAATCTACCACTGATCTCTTCATTGATGGATTCCCAAGTCGACCCCTCGTGACATGAAATATATTGGCCACACTAGGGTTCACTAACACTTTCAAGCTATGAAACTCAAGGATAACTTCCTTACACATCACTGGGGGGAAACAACCTCCCCCAAAATATCTTATGATAATTTCCACCCCCCAATAGTCCCTCTGGGGCATCATTATGGATGACCTGATCCCACATCACCTCTACCTATGAGTCGCCCCACTAAAACACACCCACCACAACATAAAGTAAGATTTCAATATAATATAAAATAGGAAACTTCTTATACCATCCTCCCCTTCATCAAGATGCATCACCATAATCTCCTCTGTCCCTCACTAGATATTTCATGACTCTCAAAAAATATCCCCCCATGACTTCCTACTAAGAAAATATACAAATGTATTACGTTTTTCTAGAGTGTAGGAAATATCAAATTCTTAGTCTAAGAGAAACTCCATACACCTCCATTTTTGTAGATTTCCTGAGATAAAACATACCTCTTGTAACACCCGAGACTTTTATGTTATATAAATCATCAAAGGAATCTTTTTCTACACACAAAACTTGCTTGGCTTTCTTTACACGAAATCGTGACCTTCCTCGATAGCTTGCGTCGTACGCAATACCGAGTTTCACTAAACAATGATATGCTAATAAAATATTATTAAAACTAGCCGTTATTAATAGTAATAACCACATTTTGAAATTTTATAAATTTTATTTTTAAAAATGGACTTCATTTTTGGATTCAGAATATCGAAATTATCCTAGGGTGAAATTTTGGTATTTTTCTGAAAACTTTCAATTTTTGATGAATAGTGAAACCACTAAGTGGTAGTTAAAAAACTAAATTATTCATAAAACTTAATTTTACCGCTTCTGTGAGTGGAATTTCAAAAATCTGAGAGACACGGTTGATGTCAGTAAGTAAAATGTGGTTCAATGAGATAAAAATAATTTTTGGTGAATAGTAACTTTTTACTTTTATTTACCACGGTTAAAAGTAAATAGGGTAATTAAGGGTAAAAATGATATTATTATTACCCTAAAACATGTCCTAATTCTATTGGATAAGTGTAATTCGACCAAAAACAAACTTAGGAATAAAATATGACCATTTAGGCCCACTTGGATTAGATTAGGACATTTATTATTAATTTATTTAAAGAAGGGTTAAAATAGTTAAAATCAAAGTTTAATAAGTAAATAATTTTTAATATAAGGTTATATATAATATAAATTCGACTATAAATATTCATTAGAAATATAAAAAGATTTCCTACATAATGGTATTTTATTTGTAATTTTTATACATTAAATAATTTAATTTATTTATGACACAATGATGATGCAGTAATTATCTTATTAATGAAATATTGACATAATTGATGTTATAAATACCCAAATAAATGTAATTTGAGACTTTTTATGAATTAAACTAATTGTATAGGTTAATATGACATGTTATTATTGATTTAATTAACTTTTTTTGAACTAATCATTCTGTTATGATTTTCACAAAAATCAATTACTAAATAGTGTCAAAATTGACATAAAATAGTTTTTAAAACAAATATTACATTATTAATTGTTATTTTATTCCTAAAAATCTAAGGTTTAGCAAAATGACTTAGATAAGGTTATATATATTAATAATAAACAACTTGGGGTTCGTTTGGATTGTTATAGTAAGTTTATTAACCTTATAGTGTAAGAACACAAGAAGACACGGTAAAAGTAAAATTATTTAACTTAATGTTAAATCTAAATGATAAGGTCAAAATAGGAACCTAAACTTGTCTAAATTCTATTGGATGGGATTATTTCGACCCATCCCCACCTTATCTTCGAAATAAATTAATTTGGATCTATTTAAAACCAAATTTGGCTTTATAATAAAATAATATTTTTAGTTATTCCAAAGGTGCCCCTCTCCTCCTTTATAAAAGGGCACCTCCTCCCTCTCCTACTCACACCAATTTGAGCCTTCAAGCTCGGCCAACCCCTGAAAAATTATCTTCTCCACTTCCCTAGAAACATCCTAGAGGTTCTGTTCTACTTTAAAGACCAATCTTAGTGCCTGAAGAGGAGGTTTCAAAGAGGCGTATCAAAGAAGAGGTAATTTCTTCTCCCGATTCTTTCAAGCTTCTTTATTATTCAACTTCTTATTCTTTAGTTGTTTCATTATAAATTAATAACATAAGTATCACTAATATACTTATTTTTTATTATAAATATGAAACAACCCCATTTCACCTTCTATCCATCCTACGGAAAACAAAATCATTGTGCGTGCGTACGTACGGAATACCGTCTCCACGCCGTGGTGTAATCTGTTTTTCCACCAACACATTACATGGATGGGTATAATGGTGTAAAGAATAACTTTACATAGTTCTTATAACATCATACTGATTATGATATATTGTATCATCCACTCCAATTCAATTCGATAATTATGGAAACGATATCATCGCTCGTGCGTACGTACGGACTACCGTCTCCACGACGCGATGAGATTCATTCTCCATGTTAACCATTTAAGAATGATTATAAATTATATATAAGAAATAATAATGAAATATATGACATTATAAAGCTACTGGATTTATGTATATATGTATGTCATCTACTTAATTCCATTCAACTCAATAAGGAAAAGAAAACAGCGTTCATGCGTACGTACGGCCTACCGTCTCCATGAACGGTGTATTTCTTTCCATTTATCGATATATTATATATATGTATATTATGAATATATATTATATATAAATCATGTTTTATATTCTGGAATTATGTAATCGTGCTCTAAGTAATCATATGAATAATTACAAGTCAAAACACGGACGACAAATGAAACGATTTTACCCAAAACACTCTTTAACATGGAATTTACAAAAGAACAGGTAATATAAAGTCATAAGTGAACCATATATGATATCATAACAATGAATATGATTCTGTAATAAGTCAATGACATTATTTAAATCATTATACATGAGGTTCGGATACATACGAAGAATATCGGACATAAGGTAAGGGATAAATTTTGCAAATCTCATTTTTTATCCGAGATTGCTTATTCGTAAGTATTTACTGGGGTTATTTCTATCATCCATGTCCATGTTTTATAAAATTGTTTTCATGTATGTTTAAAGTCATTTTTACCCATTTTTGACTTTTTTAATTTTACTACATGTTATGTAAGGAATCTTTCTTTTGTTTACGTTACGAGGTACTTTTTTAACTTTTTCGACAAAAGTACGAGAAGAATGTTTTTTTTAACTTATACAACATGAAAGGATTTTTTACGGTTTCATAAAGCCTTATTTTCATGAAGCTTCCTCCAAAAGATTTCATTACAGTTTTCAACAAAATCTCTTTCTTTTAAAATTTCATAACGTTTTGTGAAAAGAAATTCATTTTGAAGAAGAAAGGATATTTTCCTCAATAATTCATTTCAAGTATTTTATCAAAACCATTTTTCATCTAAGATGACATTATTTTATATGTGTATGTTTCAAGTATCATGTCTCTATTATTTAAATGGTTTCACTTTTCTTATTATGAAATGATATCCATTTCTTTTATATGGATTATGTGATGATGAAATGATGTTTATGAAACCCATTTTGTTTATTGGGTTATTATGAATGATGTATGTTCTTTTTGTGGAACAAGTAAGAATGATTTCATTATGAGATGGGTGGGACCTATATCTCCCTCCAATGCATTGGGTAAAGATTTATATCTCAGGAGATAGACATGGCTGGAATGGCAGGTTAAACCGGTTCAATAAAACAGGACTGAAACGAGGAGTGAACTCGATTCAGAAAGGGACTTTGTCCACTAAGATGGTCTTGGCAGCAATGTCTCGACTACTATGGAAATCATTACATGTTCTTAATGGATGCCACAATTACATGTTTTATTCCCATGCTATTTTATCATGATTTATGTTCCATTATGGTCTATGCCTTATGTACTTCCATGTTTTATGTTGTTGCTCAAGATTTTTAATGTTCATGTTTTTTTTAAGTTCAAATGTATATGGTATGTTTTATTTTATCCATGCTTACCCTTACTGAGCATTTGAGCTCACCCTTTTTATGTTTTATTTTCCCAGGATATAAAGAAAGGTTTTAGTTAAGAAAAAAAGGGGAAGATCTTTATTGGAGATGTTGAAGATCTTTCACCACGATTAGAGGATTACGTTCCAAGTTTCCAAAGACACTAAACTATTACGGTCCTTGTGTGTCTGTTTTTGTTATGTATTAAGTATTCCGCAAAAGTAATGTAATGTCCATGTACGTCAAGTTTCGGGTCTCTACACCTCAGAATCTTGTGATCCATGATTACCACAAAGTTCTCATCGATGAGGTAATGTTTCCATATATTCATAGTAAATAACACTACTTTCAACTCAATATCATATATTCCATATTTACATAGGTGAATGAATAACTACCATGACACATATTATATCACTTATCCTTATTAAATTAATACATAACTGATGAGAAGACATTAATCTTCATATAATACCTCAAACATCACTCCCACCTCTTAAAAATGAAGTTTAATAGAAATGATCAAACTCTCCTTCTAGTAATCAAAATCTTCTTGACATTGATCAGTCCATACGAATACTTAGATCTTCCTATTCAGGTTTATCAATAGGTCTTTGACCTCAAAGAATTTATACATGAATATTCAACAATATACCACGATACCAAGGAAAATACGGACCTTTGAAACATTATTAGCTGCTACCTAATAAACAACAGCCTCAATCAACGACATTTACACTACTACTCCATCCTAATACACCACATGTCCAAGGGAGTGCACCTCCAGCATATAAAACTTTGACTTGGACATCTTCCTATAAATCTGATGGTGTTAAAGGACTTACAAAATATACCTAAGGTCCTCAGTATTCTCATTCTATAACCTTGAGTACACTAGGATTTATTCAATGAACATGACCCGAAAATGATTCAAGAACTCACATAACACAGAGTTTATGAGTACAACGAACACGATCAGGAAATTTGTGACACTGAATAGAAAACCCAAGATCTAAAAGTTCACATTATGACACGTGAAAGTGGTATTTAGAAAATTTTACTCATTCTCCATAATATAAAGATTTATATACTACAAATAAACCTTAAAATCTAATTATACCCCTTAAACTATTTGAGTAAATATTCAATCCATGGGATAGGGTAACGGTTCTTGACAGTCACCTGACTCAACCATTGTTAGTATATATACAACCATAGAGAACTATCTACTTTATTTAAGAAAAAACCATATCACCCCATATATGACACATTGGGATAAATAAATCCATTTTTAATTAGATTATCAATATGAATCCTCAACTTCTGAAGATCAAAAGGTATTGTTCAATAGGGATACATAAAAATTAGAGAGGCACTAGTTTATAACTTGATCCCAAACTCGATATCACATCTAGGGGTAAAGACATAACCTATTTAATAAACATCAGGTAACTCATTCATGACTATAGGGAATTATACCACATACTCATCTACTAAACCCAAAGAAAAAACTCTTAACTGAGCCAAAAATTATCACTAAGAACATATGACCTATATGATGCTTCTACTTTCTAATAAACATCACATATTGTCCCTCCTCATCACAGAACACCACTCTACTCTGGAAAAAATCAATAATAGAACACATATAATATAACTAATAAATTCTATGGATTTCATCATATGGTTTTAACTGAAGTGTAAATAAATCCATTAACGGCTAATGTTTTTTGGTGTGGACAATGCTTGGGTAATTAGAAGTCTCTCCACCTTGAGACCCAAGGAATGGACCAAGGTGGGTGAAATAAAAGAGTGTGATGATCTAGAGTCAAACAAATCATCTTCCATTGTATAAGATAAACAGATGGTCCCCAAACGATCTTTAGTCTCTCTAGCAGTGACACATCGATAGAATGAAGATTTTTATGCCTAGATCCTTTAATTCACTAATGATGACCACCAAAAAGGTTTTTATCATCCCTTTAACCCTATACATGAGGTATATTATGGTTTTTTCTTCTATAATCTCCATCTGCTCTCAGTGGAAGGAAGGAATACTAAACATGTTGTTGATATGGCCTCAGGAGAAGTTGTTATTGGAAAAAATGAGTGACATAAACCCCCACACCATGTTGATCACTGAAAATGGTCAAAATTTTAGAACATCTATAACTATTGAATCCATAAGTAAAAGAAACTAGGGAAAATCTCTAAGTGAATTCCCATTGCCAGTATTCTGAAACCTCAATTTCCCCAACATCTTCGATCCACCACCAATAGCCCAACTCCTCGAGGAACCTGAATGGATCCCCTCTCAGGATGAACCTGGATGATCATGTTTTCTCTTGATCACCACAACCTTATTCTACACTTCAAAATAAATTGGAAATGTAAATATAATAACCACATATTGAATCACAGGATATAGTGCCTCCTCTAAACATTATTCCCAAGAATCCTCATTTGGAAAAAGAGAAAGAGAAAAGTTAAGAAGATCCTTAAACCTGATATTGAGTTCTCGCACACCCAGGTTCCCCTAATCAAGGGGGAGTCACCCATATATCTTCATAACCCTAATTTTTAAATATATAAACTCAAATTCCACTGAAATTCATCCCACGAAACATCTTCCTCCTTCCGCTCTCCTAAATACAAGATGCACCACTTCTGCGCTGCTCCTCGTATCTAAATGATGGACAATGAAACTTTATACACAACCCTAGATCAGATTGGACTAAAATTATTCTCAATATCCAACATCCAATGATCTATATCTAGATCAATGCCACTCCCCTAATACTTAACCATACCCAGATACTATAACTCACTCAATGTCTTCCTCCACAACTCATCCTCTTTAGTCAGATCAACCCTCCTATGATTTATCAAATCATCCTATTATACCTCACCAACTTGAACCACATTCGAATGAAATCCAATATGTATCTCTATAAATAAGGAACCAAACTCCTAATCCTAGTAGCATGGAATTTACTTAACCAATTCATTCAATTATATGTATTCATTTTCTATAAAAAAACTACCCTAATTAAAAAAACTAGCACAATCAAACATGATGCATGTACCTCTACTAGGACTTTACCCTATAAGTGGCACCATTTCACTTATTCATTTGGTAAACTCATATTCCTTGAATCAGATCATAGGGGGACCTAAAATCTAATTTCCTATCCAGTCTCCCTAGACTTTTTCATAACCCAGCTTAACTTATCTCATTTCCCTACCAACCCATGAAATTTTCACAGTTCCTAACTCCAATATTCACCCTAAATCTCAACCAAAATCTTTGATACCACAATATCATGACCTAAAACAACTGGAAAACCCTCCTAAGATAGAAATGAATATGAGAGTGACCCTCAAGGCCCTCCTCCAATAAGTCTTAGGTTGGCAATTAGAACTAAGGGTATAAAACATACATATGGGCAACATTATCCTTTTGTAACTTAGGAATATAGAAATGACCACCAATAAACATAATGATATGAACAAAAAATATATATATAATAATCCTAAAATTAATTAATAATGTAAAATAATATATAAGTCCCAAAATAATTTCCAAGAGATTCCTAGGTAGTGACTCTATAAAAAACCCATTGAGCTCCAAGATAGTCTAATCCAACTTGGTCCCCAAACTCATCCTGGAAAACTTAAAAATAGTTTTTATATATAGGGGTGAGAATAATAAATATATTCATTAGGATAATACTTTATACCAATCATAAAAATTATAAATAAGCATACTAATTCTTCGTTTAACAACCATAAAAAACTGACAAGCTCATATTAGGTCAACTATCACCCAGCCTCGCTAAGGATCAATTTCCAAGTTTCAAGTCCAAGTGTAATAACATGATATTATTAAATATAATCAAAGGTGCCTAAAAACACATCCCAAATTAGTTTTAACTCTCACACCCCAACACTAAACGTCTAGTTAATACTCCCTCTAACATCTGATGTGGGTCAACTCCCAACCCTACCTACCCAAACATATCATAGGGTCTAGCATTATGTACTCGAATAAGGTCATCCATACCATAACTAGAATACTTGGACCCATTATCCTCATAATTCTATATCCACCATCACATCTCAAGTATCTAGTATAGTATGTTATCATGAACATAAGGAATTTAAACCTGATTCCCTCCTCCTACCATACATGACCCCCATCATATCTCATCTAATAATCCATATAGTAAATCCATTATACCACACCTATAAGGGAGAGAAAGGAAGAGAGGGTAGTCAATCATTTTTCCTCACCAATCAGGGTACTGGGGAAAATACCTAGAACCTAAAACATTTGGGTGTCGGTAAGGATATCTAACTCAAGTGGGGTGTATAAAGAAATCAAAATAATATACATCATATATATATGGATATATGTATGTATTCACACACAAACATAGCCTAAAAGTTTCTCATCAATACAATATCACCTCCATCCACTATCACTGTTGTACTACTATCACCACACAATTCCATTACTTCAAATTATAAAACACTAAAACCAACCCACTTCCCAATACAAAGTAGCCGCTATAGGAATTTTCAAAGGCCCAACCAATCATATTGTTATGTTGTTTCTAGATTCATCATTACCAACTAAATTACATTCATTATGATTTCAATTTCATATTAAATGTTATACCACTCCCAAAAAAATTACCATCTATAATTTTAATCACTTTTTTACCAATTTTATTCCACTACTACCAAGAAACTACTACAAAACCCATGACAAACAATCATGCCATCATCTCACAATAAACTATAATTCCTCATTTCTAACCAAAGAATAGCCATGGAATCCCCACTGAATAATCCACACTAATATCCCATCCATCATCAAATAAATACAACAAAACCAACCTGCAATGTATTTTATGCTAACTATCACAGCCTCATTACTGGAAAAAAAAATATAGCCCACACATCTGAACCTAGATCATGAAAACACCAAGCATCATACCTCATTTAAACACACAATCACAGATAAAAAATAATCCACACAACCACAAAACTCATATAGAACCCAATTTCGGAAACAACCACCACTATAGCCCTGATTTTCTCAGTAAGAAACAATACTCTATTAACATGTTCTACATAAACAATTTAATTTCATTATTTATGTTATTGGACGTTTATGAAGGTGAATTCTAATGAAAAATATGGAATCAACACACAACTTCCAATAGTATAAATAATATTCAGCAAAATCAACAAGCAAGCGTCAAGCATAAGAATAATAAAATAAAATCAAGTAAAAATAATGATAATCCCCCTTATCAATCAACTACTTTTTTGGTTAAATATATGTTTTGTGTTAATCTATACTACTCACCCAAAGATAACAAAAACATACCAATCCAACAATTTACAAAGAATAAACGAGAGTTCTCAAATCCCATACCTTAATCAAAACATTTTGAATCGTAGTATAAGGATAAAATAAGGAATATATGGTATCGAAGATAAAATATGAAAGGAATGACACAAAAAAACTAAACCATAAAAATACCCATGAATCTATTTCCATAACATTACCCAAAAAAATTGCCTTCACAACCAAGGACTTTTATGGATGAAGAACAAGTCGGAAACTAAGAATAAAATAGGGGAAACTTTCTGTGGAAGGAAAAAATATTGATCCTATGAAGTTAAGAATCAAAGTTAATAAAATAGTGGTCAATTTAATCCAAAAAACATGCCTCAAGTCACCTATGGTTTGAGATAAATTGAAGGAAAATAGGAAAAAATAGAAGGGGTGAAAATTTATACTGAGGATGGAAAAACACTAGGGAACAGCATGATAGGTAACCTTCACACTACAATAATCCCAAAACTCGAAATCATGTTGCAATTAATTATGTTCATGTCACAACTATTTAGCATCCAATGAAATTATAGAATTCACACTACAAATCCACTTGATATCTCCCATTCAAATCTCAATCAAAAATTTTATCTAATTCAACAAAATAAAGGTTTTTTTGTAACCTATGCTATCATGGTGGAATGTCACCTGAGATAGAGCCACCTAGAAACCAACCTCTGAGATACTTGTTGTAGAAACCATATCCATGTCTCCAGGATCATTTAAAAAAACTCCACCACTTATTATAAATAATAATGTTGTGAATTGAGCATACAATACCATGACCACATACAGTAGAATTATAGCCCACTACTACAGACACTTCGTGTAGTTCCCTACAATTTCACACTATGACTCGCTACTCTTAGATATAATTTTAACTCCAACAACATTAACACTCCCTCAATATTATTTTTATCACCTATAAATCACAAACCTTACAAAGTAATATGTCAAGAAGGTCCAAACCATTAAAAAAATGAAAAAATAAGAATCAAATTCTATGACACTGAATATTTCTATGATTTAAAGGAATGGGAAAAGAGTTGGTAATATATTCAAGAAGAAAGAAGAAAACTTTATTTATTGAAAAAAAATGAGATACTTGACTTTGTGTATACCTTATTAATTTTTAAAGTTGATGGAAAAATATATAGTTATCCAGCCTAGTATACATGTGATTCTACCTATGCTCTAAAGAAGATAAATTCTAGTGTTCTATAAGAAGGAAATTCTTTATGCCTTGAAGAAGAAGAGGTGTAAGTGAGTTTGACTATGCTATAGCAGATTACACTCAAGCTGAGAAGGTGAGATATTCATCCTATAACATTTTATTGTATAATTATAAAGAACCTTGAGGCATCCCACTTTATTTCTTCAAATAAGGATGATATTTGAAAGAACCCCTAAAACATCGATTTTTGATTCTAATAAAACCACTAGAAACACTACATGTTAATATATAGTAAGATCAAATTTTGTAGACTCTGTGTAGTAGAAAAAAACAATCTCCAGAAGTTATATTCCCCATTATAGAGTATACCATACATAGGAATTAAATATACCCTACCTACCACATAAAGTTATCCTTTTCATATACCCAAGAAAGATCACAAATATAAAAAGTATGAAAAATACACTCAATGGTGGTATATAAAATGTAAATACTAGAAGTAATAAATTAATAGAGTATTTAACATGCTTCAGATGATGTGTCCTCCATACATATGAGAAACACCACACATCCATTTACATTGCAACCAAAAACAAGATACTACAAGAGTTACAAATTACTAAGTACAAGTAATTACTTGATTTATTCTCCCTACAATGAATTATTGAATCACCCTCTATGTTAGTATATATATTTTTAATGAATTTACCAACCACATATATATTAAGTAATAACTAGTAAAAATTTAATACCTTCTCCCTTAAAATCACATATCATTATACATAACCACCTGATCTTGATTACTAACCCAATGATCCTTCAGTCTTACTAAACTTTAAAACTTTTATAATTCCAAAGGTATAATAATTGGAAGTTTTTAACTTACAATAAACATAATTACCATAGATAAGACTCATTACATATATATTTATATCATGTCTAGACCATCATTTGGTCACATGAAATTCTGATGAACATAATTATAAAGGATGAACTTTTGGTGAATTGAAATAGACTTCACCTTAAAACAATATCCCATATGATGTTTTTTTAAGGTAACCTTGGAAAATCTCCAACACTTACCATACAACATAGTTTCCCATTCTCCTTCCTCAATTCACCACTAAGTCACAATACTTCCTTGAGATTTATTGAACTACCTCCTTGGTGAGTATATCTGTAGGATTTTGGATTCTCATTATCTTTTGTATCTCCATATATTTATCCTTTAGTAAATTTATAATTAAATGATACTTTATTTTGATGTTATTTATCCCTTAATTATGAATTGTATTTTTCTCCAAGTGAACAGCACTTTGGAGGTTATAGAAAAGAATCCCTCCTTCTTGAATTCTACTAAAATCCTTCAAAATTTGCTTTAACCAAACTGTTTCATTCTAAGATTTAATTTCCCCAATATAATCAACATCTATTATACTAATGTGTCAATGTTTTATAGGCACAACATCGAAATGAATATAGTTCCACTATAGTAAACATGAATATTTGTCTTCTCTTCTGAATTTTTGGGTCTCCAGAAAAATCAGAATCAATAAATCCTTGCAGTAGGTATTCCCCCCCAAAATAAAGATCCATATCTTTTATTGATTTAAATTATCAAAAGATCCACCTCATAGATTCTCAATGTTACTTACCTAGTTTATACATATACATATCCTACTGTAAAGGCTATATATAACTAAGTAAATATCATAACATACATTAAACTTTTAAAAACTAGAGAATAGGTAACTTTCTTCATGTACTGACACTCTTATTCAATTGTTGGTGCTTGTGATTTTGATAGTTTGAAGTGTATGATAATAGGAGTACTGACTAGTTTACATCTGGTCATGAAAATCCATGAAATGATCTTCCATATATAATCCTTATGCGATAGAACCAAATATTTGGTCTTTCTATATCTTTATATCCTCATCCCGAATATATTCTTGTCTTCCCTAAGATCCTTCATATCAAAAATTCTAGAAAACTTATTTTTTAATTTTTGAATCTTCCTTTCATCTGGTCCAACCAAAAACATTCCACTGACTTGAAAAAGAACAATGATGAAATTATCATCATCCCATTAACAATAGTGATCAATTTTAAAACTCTTGAACCCTTCCACTAACATAAATTCATTGAAATTTTTATTCCACTACCACATTTCTTACTTTAATCCACACAGGTTTTTCTTAATTTTATATACCAAATTCTAATTCCCAAAATTCAATACACCTATTGGCTTCTCCATATAAATTTCTTCCTTCAATTCACCATCAAGGAATGCTATTTGGATGTCCATATGCTCTAAGTATATATTTTCCAATGATATTATACTTAGCATTGTTTGGATGGTATAATTTTTAAGTACTGGTGATAAGATTTATAATAAATTGACTCTTTCCTTCTATTGAAAACCATAAACTGTTAATCATGCTTTATACCTTTTCTTTTCATAATCTTATTTCTTAATCTGGAAAACCCAATTATTTCCAGGTACCTTTTTTCCTTCTATAATTTTAGTCATCTCCCAAGTTATGTTAAACTTCAATAAATATATATCTTCATTCATAGCTAACTCCCACTTTTTTTAGTCACTGAGAAAAGTTGATTCCTCTGTATTTTTAGGTTCTCTTGCATTTGTTAGGAGTATGGAATTCATTTTATCCCCAAAACATTGAATTATTCTTCTAATTCTAGTTGATCTATTCAAATATATCATTTATTTTTAACTACTCAGCTAATATATTTATTCTAGCACCTAAAATTATGGAATTTAAACTTTCAAACAACATACTTCTTATGCTCCCACTTGATATTTAGCCTCCCTTGATCTTTTTGGTATTTCTACTGATGGTATTACTCCCAGACTTATGATGCTTTCATCACCCACATCTAATCTATCTAGTTTTTTATGCACTTTTAATGATTTTACTCATATAAACATGGACTTTAATAGTAGATCAACATTTTCATTGAATACAATATTTATAATCCTAATAATTTATTTTATTTCATCATCTAATAAATAATATCAAAAATTTACAACTCTATAACTATGGAAAAAATACCTTTTGGATTTTGATACAGGTTTATCACTAAAATTAGAATTTACATGTATGTATTCTAAATTATTGAAAACTTTAAGGTGATGAAAATCTAGTCACTTTTAGACCACGTCTCCTCTATAAGTTCCTACCTAGCTTCTGATGTCAGACTTCTATATGTGAAATAAGATTTTGTGTTGAGTGACTTTACCCAAATCACCTTGGTAATTCCTTATATTTACACTGATTAAACATATTTAATGCATAAGACATATTATTCAAGAATAAAATACAAACATTCCTAGTAGTATTATTAATGAAAGTAATAAAGTACAGTGAACCACTGTAATATTGAATAGGAGTAGATCCCTAAAAATCTGAGTGTATAAGATATAATTTCCCATTCATGGGCTTATTTATATAAAAATTTAAGGACACCCTTATCTAATTTCCCAACAAAAAACTTCCACACTTCCAAATTTCTATTTCATAAAGCTTCATTTTTCCTTTTTCTGACATATATTTCATATTTTTCTCACTAAGGTGACCAAACATACAATGCCAAACATCCAGATCATCATAATTTGAACATCTGACCATTGAAATATTGTATGAGTTTCTATTAAATTAAATATTCTTATCCTATAATCCTCATTAAACTATCATTGATCCTCAAATAACCTTCCATAGAAAATTTCAAAAATTTGTCTCATATCCTAATTCATCAATTTTAACAATAGAAATAATGTTTTTCCATAGGCTAGAAACTTTTAAAACTTTCATTAGCTTCAAGAATTCACCATTATTCATAAATATTTTGACCTCTCTTTTTCCAAAAACAAATTATGGGATTCATCATCCTCTAGATGAAAAATCCCAAATTTTCTAGATATATAATTCACTATGCATATTTGGTTACCAATTGAATGAAAATATACTCCATAGTCAACCACCCGATCTTCCACTAGAATGTCCACACATAGAAAGTAATTATTTATTCCTTCCAATAGACTAATTAAATTTGAACTACCAAAGGTTGATATTTTTCTAGTTTTCACTTGTGAAATTTATAGTTCTTCTTGATATTCCCTTTCTTCCCACAACTCTAGCATGTATGTCTTGGTCCCACTAAATTTATTTGACTCTTTTCATGAGACTTATAGTTGAAGTGATTCTTCCAATTGTCTGTCTTCCATTGAGGTGATCATCCTCTCCCATTAATATGAAGTTCCATATTGGTAGGTTCTTAACCTTCCCTCCACCTATACTCATGATTTAGGATTAGGTTCTTGATGTCCTCAAATTCCAATTCAGTTTTTCTGTTATAATTACTAACGTAAATCACTATTGCATCCTGAATTTTTATTGGGGGAGATAAAATAAGAAACAAAAAATTTCATCATAAAATGTAACCTTCACTAATTATAGTTTCACATGGATCATGCTAAAATAATTCACATGATCTTCTAATGGTCTTAAATCGAACAACCTTAAGGTGAATGATGATTATATCCTAAAAACTTTGTTAAGATCCATTGTCTTTTCATACATATCATATAAGGCCTTCATAATATCCATTATTGTTTTCTTCTCCTGAATATTGAAAGAAACATTCAATGCTAGAGACATTCTTACTAATTCTCTAACCAATATATCCAAGAACCCCCATTTAAATTTCTCTACTGAAACTTTCATTACTCCTAGAAATGGAGCTTCCAATTCATTCTAAATCATATGATCTACGATCATTATTCTCTAGAATCCAATATCCATTTAATTTAATTTATCAATATGGATCTTCACAACATCTACTATCATGTCTGAGCATCTACTAGTGTGTTATCCTGAGTAATAAACCTAGAAATCTCTGATACTACTTATTGGGGTGAAACCATGAAAATTTAATATGTGATTTAAATAAAACAATCAGAAACTCTATATATCATTCCACTAAATGATCACACGCAGGAGACTATATTTCATGAAAAATCTAAAATCTGTAAGTTCACTTCCCCATGACTGAGTGTATCAAAACTATGAATTCAATTCAACCTACTCACCATATAATTTCTTCCTTTTCACACACCCAAGTAAGCTCCCAAACATACAAATTACAATAAATGAATTCAATGATAGTATATGTAATGAAAATATAAAAAGAAAAAAATAAAAAAAGGGTGTAATGTGCTTTATACAATGTGTCTTATGTACATAGGAGAAACACCACTGTATCAATTTCCATTACTACTAGAAAAAATGTATTACAAGATTTTCAAATTAATATGTACAATTAATTACTCGATCTCTTAAACTTGTAATAAATTACTTATTACCCTTTATGTGAATGTATATATTTTCACTAAAGGTCCAGTGCACTTATATACTACGTTCTAACCAGTCAATATATAATACCTTCTCCCCTAAAATCACAAATCACTATGAATGACCACCTAATCATGATTACCAACATCATGACCCTTTATTATTTTAGAACTTCCATACCTCAATCATTCTAAACTTAATAACATCAGAATCTATGAAATTCTGATAACCCTGCTGCCTACGGAGAAGACCCAATGTTTCTTTATACATATAACATCCATCCCATAACCTGGTCTCACAAAATTATTGTGAACATAATTCTGATGGATGAACTTCGAGTGAAGTGAAACAGATTTCACCTCTAGATAGAATAATATCAATTCATATAGTCCAAGAGAATCTTGAGCCTACATAGTTAATATTTGTTTAGGTAATTGAAATATCATTTTCTTATATTAAATTAAATCAATCCATTACTTTTTATGTACCTTTTCAATGCCAAGATAAACAAGTTCAAGGCCATACCCTAGCTCTATATTATTTGGATAATAAGAAGGAATTTGTGTGTGGGGGGTAACAACCACATTTCACAAGATATGTAGTCATCCTGAAAATAATTCAAACCTCGTCAACAAACCCTGGTGTTTATGTTGTATTTATTTTTTATTTATATATGCATTCATACCAACTAAAGGTGGTATAAATAAAGAGATAGGTGTTGGAGTTGGTTCCCTAGAACCAACATCTAAGTAATTTTATGCGCACATATTTTTACCAAAAAATAAAATTTTTAAATAATTTTTAATAGGATTTTAATAAATATTACCATGTAATTGAATGTTTTATTAAAATATTGAAATTACAGATTAAAGAATTAATTTTGATTTAAATGAATAAAAATGTTGTAATTTGGGAACTTGAATTTATATTGAGAAATTATTGTTTGAAATGTTGCTAATTGTTTAATAAATTTATGGTAAAAAAATGTCCAACTTAGCTTACCCATAACCAAAATGTGATCTAATCCATTTAACTTGCCCTAAAGAGGGTCGATTAGGCAAGGAAGCCACGTGGTAAGTCCTACCAAGTGGAAGGGGTGTGAGGCCACATGGGGAGGTGCCCATTAAACATGTGGACTAATGCCCATGCAAGCTCGTGCGTGTCAAAAAACCCACTTTTATGTGTTCAAGTGAGTGCAAGAACTAATCGCCTTACACCTTTTAATTCTAATTGATTGATTCCATATATTTTGTTATAAACAAGCACATAATCCATCTAAAATTCTGATGTGGAATGGAATCTTTCTGGGTACTGTTCCTCACTTAGAAGAACTATATTATCCCTCTTATCTCATGCTTCCCCCATACTTGAACACTTAATATACACCACCTTCCATCTTCATCATTGATCATTTCTACTTGTACTCAATAGAAACCACCATGGTTTCTACTATGGAAGCTCGAACTCAAGCTAATTTGCACCATAGAAGCTCGAGACCACCACGAATCAAATCTACATCCTTATGAAACCATCATGAATCCCATTTAAATAAGTTCACACCATACATGATAAATATAAGTTATATATGAGAACTTTGAAGGATGTATGAGGTTAGGGAATTTTCCTCTATCGTTGCACCACCATTGTGGTGTATAATTGGCTACGTTTCATGCCCCCAATAATTATTTATGTGATTAGTGGATGAAAACTCCTAAATGAACCCATACAAAGAAACAACTATGTGCCCATGTCTACATTTCACCTCGCATTAACTGTTATGTGAAACTGTTCCAAGCATGTGCTATAGTTATTGCTACTTTTTGTTCTACCATCAGATGTAATATCATTCATGTTATAGTAGGACATGCCGCTATTTGAGGTGCTATTGTTCATGATCTATTTCCGCACTGAAGGAACAATATTACCATTTAGGAATAGTGGATGAGGCAATGGTAGATGTGATCTACCATTAAGTAAATGGTATATGTGATCTACCATTTAGGTCATTCTAGATGAAAGCTACCATTGATAAATGATAAGGCAGTGGATTGATCATACCACAATTCACTGTTTTATTTTACCCTTACACCAATGTTTTAAACTAGTTTTATATTGAAATTTACAAGTATAATAACAAATTTCACTCCATTTTTTATTCAATTATTATTTTTTTAACACTGTTGAAAAGGTAAATATTACTTTTTTTAATAATTATATTGTAGGTGGACGTAATTTGGAGGACCCATGATGAAGTCCAATGAAAATGGGCCAAACTGCACAGGATTTATGCACTCAAATGGACTAAACCGCATATAGCTACTAAAACATGCATCCAAATGGGTTTAAATTTTGTTTTCTATCCCACAATTTAATGTGATACATTTCTCCACAATTTAATGGGATACATTTCATATTAAGGAAAAGAATCCTCATTCAGCCTCTACAATTCTCATCCTAACTGATCTGTCCAAGGAATCAAATCTGCACAAAGTCAAATGAGGTGTTCTGTATTTTATCAATATATCAAGATGTATTTGTACAAAGGGTGCCAAACTTACATTGGAGACATTTAAGAGGTGGGTATACAACTTTTTTATTTTCTCCAAAGCGAGATAAGGCTATATGGAGGCCAAAACGCGTGGTACAGGTGGATTGAAGAAATCTGTGTGCATAAAACCACCTTCCAATTTTCTTATAAAATGGAACCTTTGGCTCCCCATTTGGTAGTTCGAACCAGAGGTAGGGTGATGCCATTTTGTAGTCCCAAAAATTTCTTTTCATCATCACTAGAAGTTATGGAGGCTATGGGATGTTCTACTTCAACATCTTCTTCTTCCTCCCCTCCCATGGATTTCTGATCGCACGGGGAGGAACGTGATGTAAATCCCAAGCTTCATGTTTGTAATATTTGAATAATATTTTTAATTCCAGGTTTTTATGTTGTTTTTCATAATCCTCTATTCTTATTTTATTGATTTATGAACTGGTATGCCATTCTCAACTCATATGATCATGTTTGGGGGTACGCATTCATGTGATGTTTCACACACCGTTCACCACTTCCTTTCCACCCTTTCAATTGCAGTGTTTGTGTGGTTCATATTGGTCAATTGAACTCACATAAGCACTGTAAAGGTCATGTACATTTATTTCATGATACCACAATTAAATAACATACAAACCTGGACATCACATCGAGTTCTTCTTGTGTTTCCTTGGTGAGTTTCGGTTATGATGTCGAAAACAAATCACCCAATCATCAGCGGTGTCCGGTGAATCATTGTGTGTTTTTGACTGAAACCTAGGAGGTATCCTAGTATAAACTTAGTAAAATTCTGGTTATAGGCGTTACAAACAAGGGATTAAAATATCATAACTCTATATCATGAAGTGATGAAGGATGAACATCATGAGAGTACCCCAGGTTGATCACGTTTAATCAATCTTTTTTCCTTCTACTTTGTTTTATCACTTTCATTTTCTATTTTCATCTTTAATCATCAAAACCCCAAGTTTTAAAAAACCTCATTCCACTTCTACTTTCATAATCAAAATCCACTTTTTAAATTAATGATCTAAGGCTCAATCGAGAGATGACCTAGGGTTGCTGCTATACTGCAGAAATTCTAGTCAAAATTAAACAACTAATTTGACGCGCTCGACAAAGCGGTCATATTTTGGGTCCATTTTCAGGGATTCAAGATATTTTATTTTCTTTATTTCATTTTATTTATTTATTTTAGTTCTTAATTAGTACTCCTTTCAATACCCCACCCCCATTTCATTGTTTTTGTTTTGGGTTTTTGTCATTATTTTTGGTTGTTTGTATGTGTTCTTTCTCTCTCTATCTCTCTCCTCTTCTTCTTCTACTTATCTCTCTATATAATTCTATATTATAAAATTCTATTATCTTTTCACCCTTATTAATTTATTTTATCCATATTCAAAAAAACAAACTTCACAACTTATTTTCATGACCCGATCAGAAAAAAACTGCTTGAATTTGACCAGGAAATTGAAAAGACACTTCACACACAAATCAAGGAATCTTTAGAAGGTCAATCAAGTAACACTAAGGAACCCATTTTGGAACCTCAAGTGTTCATAAACAAATAAAAAATTGAACCCAATCTTATCCAAGAAAACATGGCTGTAAATAATAGAACTTTAAAAGAACTGACTACCCCGGATGTGGAGTACCAACCTGCGTACATCCAATATCCCAAGGAAGCAGCCAACTTAGAGCTGAGATCAGGACTCATCCACATTATTTCTAAATCCCATGGTCTTCCTGGTGAGGACCCTCATAAACACCTTAAGTAATTTCACATAGTGTGCTCCACCATGAAACCCCAAAATGTGTCTCAGGACTTAATTAAGTTTAGGGCCTTCCCTTTCTCCCTTGATGGTGTAACCAAAGATTGGCTATAATATTTTCCAACAAAAATTGGGGGATAGAATGACCTAAAAAGACTCTTTATAGACAATTTATTTCCTTCCTCCTGAACTATATCTATTAGGAAAGAAATATGTGGCATTAGGCAATCACAAGGAGAGACCCTTCAGGAATACTAGGACAGATTCAAACGACTCTGCTCAAGTTGTCCCCACGACCAGATTAGTGAACAACAATTAATACAATACTTCTATGAGGGACTTATCCCCATGGATCATGGAATTATTGATGCAGCAGCTGGTGGTTCCTTGGTTGATAAACCTCCTTCCATCGATCGTGAATTAATAGCCAACATGGCTGAAAATGCGGAACAATTTGGTACACAAGCTATTGCATCAACTCGAGGAGTTCATGAGGTAAGTCATTCATCTCTAGAACAAAAGGTAGATAACAAGTTTGATGAGATGCACACCCTTATAAGGTAATTATCTCAAGAACAAGGTAACTCACAATCTCCTCCTGTTATATTACACTATGGTATTTGTTCTGACAATTCTCGTTTTTCTGACCAGTGCCCACAACTTCAGGATTCACCCGAGTCTTGTGCAGCCGTGTTTCTAGGGTGTCCATTCCAACAAGCACCTCCCTTCAAGTAAAAACAATTCCGGCCAAATCCAAATCTATTGTGGCAAGCACAACCCCAGTACCGGCAAGGAGGAAACTCAAGCTACCCCAAGCAGAATTGGTATCAACAAGACCAAGGTATGAAACCTTATTATCCTTTAACTTCTCAAAATAATCATCCTCCTCCTCCTAAATCTGAACCAAGCCTCGAGGATATGGTGAACCAAATGGAAACCCAGAACCTCCAGTTCCAACAGACCACACAATCAGCAATTCAAGACCTATGAACTCAAGTGGGGCAATTGGAGAACACCATTGGTGAGCTTAAGATGCAAGGTTATGGACAACTACCATCCCAACCCATTTCCAATCCGAAGGATAAAGGTAATTTATGTGTAGTTACACTCCGTAGTGGTAAAGAAGTTTCTCCTTCTACTGATTCTACACAAGAGGTATGTCCCCCTCTTGAAAAAACTCTTTCTCCACCCATAAAATATTTCAATGAATAAAAACAAAATAAAAAGGGAAATAAAATTATCATTAATGATTCCCATGAGCATTCCATTCCTCTTCATTTCCCTCCAAGACTCTCTAAATCTAAGAAAAACTTTCATAATGATATTGACAATGAAATAACAGATACATTTAAAAAAGTTCAAGTTAATATTCTATTGTTGGATGCAGTCAAGAAAATTCCCCATTATGCTAAATTTCTTAAAGATCCTTGCACCCATAGATGAAGGCTTAAGGGGGGTGAGAGAGTCAACTTGGGGAGGAATGTCTCGGCCTTGATTCAACTAGCAATGCGTACCAAATGCAAGGATCTGGGCACATTTACAATACCGTGTACCATAGGGCAGACTTTCTTTTCTGTTGTTATGCTAGATTTAGGTGATTCTATAAATTTATTGCCTCACTATGTGTACACTTCTCTGTAGATTGGAGAGCTTCAACAAATGGGAATTGTTGTACAACTTTCCAACCAAAGTAATACACATTCAACAGGAGTGATTGAGGATGTCCTTATAAGAGTAAAGAATCTCATCTTCCCTGCTGATTTCCACATTCTTGAGATGGAAGATACCTGAACCTAAGGACATGCTCCTCTCATACTTTGGAGTCCATTCCTCAAAACAGTAAATACAGTCATCAATGTTCACAATGGTACGTTGTCTATGGAATTCGGAGGAGAAAAGGTCAGTTTTAACATCCTTGGGGATATGAAACACCCCGTTGAAGAGCGCTCTACTCTTCCTGTCTATTTGATGTAAGTTCTCTCAAACGATACGCACACACACAATTCTCCTCTCAACCCATGATTTGATTCATTTTCCTCTTCTTCACCCTTTAATGATTTGAGTTTTGAGTCATGTTTTGAGTGTTGTGTGGGTTCTGAAAAGTGTAAATTTTTTGCTTTAATTGATGAGTGTGTTCATTCTGAGGTACCCATGACCGTAGATGATTCTGCAAATCTCATTTCAATATATTCTCTATCTTTAGAGAATAAACATGAGCATATAGATAGTTTGATGGACCTCACTCCCCCTAAATCCCCTCCTTCAGTCCAAAAAACCCCAGTGTTGGAATTAAAACCACTTCCATCGAATTTAAAATATGTCTATCTTGAGAGTATTGACCAATTGCCTATCATTATTTCCAATAACCTCTCTCAATAGTAGGAATAAAAACTGCTTGTTCTTCTAAGAGAGTGTAAAAAGGCAATAGGAAAGAAATTGGCTGATATTCTCGAGATTAACCCATCTATTTTTATGCACCATATAATTTTGGATGATGAGGCTAAAGCCATAAGACAAGCTCAACACCGGTTGAATCCCACTCTCCTTGAAGTGGTAAAATTGGAAGTCAGTAAATTACTTGTTGTGGGGATCATTTATCCTATATCTGATAGTAAATGGGTTATCCAAGTGTAAATTGTGCCGAAAAATAGGAATAAAAGTTGTGCCAAATGAAAGGAATGAATTGGTACCAACACATGTGCAAAACAGTTGGTGAGTCTGTATTGACTACCATCGACTAAATCAATCCACGTGGAATTACAACTTTTCTCTACCTTTCATTGACCAAATGTTAGAACGATTGGCTGGTAAGTCCCATTATTGTTCCCTTGATGGCTATTCGGGTTATTTCCAAATCCATATATCCCCTGAGGATCAAGAAAAGACAACATTTACCTGTCCATTTGGCACATTTTCATACAGAAGGATTCATTTTGGTCTTTCTAATGCTCCGGCTACTTTTCAGCGTCGTATGTTCAGTATATTTTCTGAGTACTTAGAAAATTGCATGGAAGTTTTTATGGATGATTTCACAGTTTATGGAACTTCCTTTGATGATTTTTTGGCACACCTAGTTTCTATCCTCCATCGTTTCATAGAAAAATATCTTGTATTAAATTATGAGAAATTCCATTTCATAGTTGAACAGGGGATAGTTCTTGGGCGTGTTATTTTAAAAGAGGGAATTCAAGTGGATAAATCAAAAATTGAATTAATTTCAACCCTTCCATATCCAAAATGTGTTCGTGAGGTGTGATATTTCTTGGGTCATTCTGGTTTTTACCGCCAATTCATTAAAGACTTCAGTAAGATCTCACTTCCCTTGTCCCGGTTATTACAAAAGGATTCTGAGTTTTTGTTTGATAAAAATTTTGAGGATGCATTAAATTCACTAAAAAAGAGTCTCACATCACCTCCCATCATCCAAACTCCAATGTGGGATCTCCCCTTTGAACTTATGTGTAATGACTCTAACTTTGCAATTGGGGCAATTTTATCACAAACGGTTGAGAAGGCTCCACACGTCATTGTGTATGCCTCACGTACCCTTGACCCTGCCCAGGTAAACTACATGACCACTAAAAAATAACTTCTTTATATTGTTTTTTCCTTGGAAAAATTCCGTTCATATCTTATCGGGTCAAAAATCATTTTCTTTTCTGATCATGGTTCCCTTCGTTTCCTTCTAAGGAAACTTGAAGCTAAGCCCCACCTCATTCAGTGGATGCTCCTCCTCCAGGAGTTTGACCTTGAGATAAGAGATAAGAGGGGAGTGTAAAATGTGGTAGCTGACCACATTAGTAGGATTTCCTCACCATTGGACCAACATGCTAACTCATCCCTACCCATTGGAGAATTCTTTCCTCATTAGAACCTTTGTGATGTTGTGGACCTTACCCCTAGTATGCGGACATTGTGAATTTTCTACCAACATCAAGGGTCCCCACTAATTTCAGAACTTCAAAATCCCATAGACTTAAGAATGATTCTCGGTGGTACATTTGGGATGACCCATACTTTTGGAGAATTTTTAGTGAACAAGTAGTTCGTCGGTGTGTCCCTGACCATGATTTCACCTCTGTTTTGACATTCTTCCACACTTTGGCCAGTGGGGGCCACTTTGGCTCTCTACATACAGCTCGAAAGGTCCTTGACTCTGGAATTTATTGTCCAACTTTGTATAGGGATGACCATAGATTTTTCAAGTCATGTAGTCATTGTCAATTCACAAGGAATATCTCCAAGAGGAATGAAATGCCCCAACATCCCATGTTATTTTGTGAGATATTCGATGCATAGGGGATTGACTTCATGGGGCCTTTTAAAAATTAATTTGGCTTTTTTTACATGTTATTAGATATTGACTATGTATCTAAATGGGTGGAAGCGAAGGCCAACAGGACTGATGACTCTCAAGTGGTTGTTGATTTTGTGAGGTCCCAAATTCTCAATAGGTTTGGTTTACCTAGATTCATAATTAGTGATCAGGGTTAAAATTTTTGCAATCGCAACATGGAAATTTTACTTCATAATTATGGGGTTGTTTATAAGGTCTCTACAGCATATCACCTCCAAACTAATGGACAAGTATAAATCTCAAATCGGGAAGTTAAGAAAATCTTGGAAAAAATGGTACAACCCAATAGAAAAGATTAAAGTTTTCTCTTAGATGATGCACTTTGGGCATACTATGCAGTATTTAAAACCCCAATCGGAATTTCACCATATAGAATTGTGTATGGAAAGGATGTTAACCTCCCATTGGAGGTAGAACACCATGCATATTGGGCTGTTAAACAATGTAATATGAATCTTTCAGATGCTGGTGATCATAGGAAGCTGCAGATTCAAAAGTTGGAAGAAATTGGACATGATGCATATAAGAAATCCCAAATATATAAAGAGAAGATAAAGGATATCCATGATATAATGATACATTATTAGAAGTTTCATATTGGTGAGAAGGTTCTCACATATAATTTTAGGCTAAAGCTCCACCCAGGTAAGCTTCGTTCCCGATGGCTCGGTCCTTATACTGTTACTGATGTTTACCCTTTTGGTGTTATACAGGTTTTTCATGAGAAGAGTGGACAAAGGATTAATGTAAATGGGTAGAGGCTCAAACACTTATATGATTATTTTCTAAAGCATCTCATGGAGGAAATCCCACTGATAGATGCCACATATGACACCATTTAGTAGGTTGACCCTTCTCCCTACCTTTATTTACTTTCCTATTTATTTAAAATACTTTCATTGAGGACAATGTAACTTTTAGGTGTGGGGGAGGGTGACATGTCATAGTTAGGATTAAACAAAACAAAAAAACAAAAAAATGTGGTTTTATTTTTTATTTATTTTTCCTTATTTTGTGTTTTTTGATAAAAATTGAAAGAATATCCAAAATCATTTTTCATGATTGAGTAGATTGTGTGGAAAATTCCATTTTTTTTGGAAAAAAAAATTCAAATGAATGTTGATACGGAATATTTTTCTATAATTTGTATTTCCAAATCATTCTTAGGTGTTTAATGGATTTTTTAAACCCACGCCTCATTTGCACTGACCAATATTTTAATCCCTTAAACGAGAGATATTCTATGCCCTTTATTGCATATTCTTCCTTTTAATCACTTTCTTGAGAGTCTAAGGTCATGTAGAGAAACTATAACTTTCCTTGATTCTATTTTAAGCCATAATATTCAATTATGCCACATTAATGATAGAGGAAATTGTTCATTGAAAATCCCTTTTTACAATTATCCTCTATTTTCAGCCACCTTTACATTTTATCCTTCTTAAGCCTTTCAGACCATGAAATTAATGTTAGGTAGCCACATTACAAGATAATTTATCCCTACCTACCCATATATTGTGTATATTCTTGTTTTATTTTCATCAAGTGTGGGAGAGAGTGTGTTTCCATGGGAATTCTCAGGAGAGAATCATTGTTATGGGTTTATATAAAGGGTGCCTACATTTTCCTTGGGCAATGGGTTCACAATCCATATTACATCATTGTTTTACACATTTTACCCTCTCTATATCCAAAAAAACTATACAAAAAAATAGTTCTGTATATTGATAAAAAACATAACAAAATAAAAAAATGGAGAAAAGAGGATGTTTACTCATTATTATTCATTTCTTGGTTGTGACCCACAAAAATAGACAATGGGGAGAGTGAGTTGGAGGTGATACACTTTGTTAGGGGTTGATTGTGTACATTCATTATGAACACTTGTTCAATTTTGACATGTTTTTTACAGAATAGATTAAACACTTCTCTTCTGCCTCATATTTTTAAACATTAAATCCTACCAACCCTTGAACCTTAGAACAACTTGTTGGAAGTCCTCTTGAGTAGCACACTAGTTTCTATCGGTAGAGAAATGAGAATCTTGGAAAGAATATGGTAAGATCACATGAACTTTGGGAAAATAGAATAAATCCACTTTTATATGTTCCTTGAGTGAAGAGTGAAAATTTTAAGGTGAGGTAGGTTGCGACATGTTGCATGGGTGAACAAATGAATTTCAACAAATTTGAATGTGAGAAAATAAAATTGATAGGAAAATTTATTACATATAAGAGACATAATGAATTTAATTTAAAACTTTTATTTAGGAATGGTAGATGATTAGGATATTATACTTCACCCAGGAGTGCAGATTTTTAGGTGTGGGGGTGTGATCGTACCACGATTCAATGTTTTATTTCACCCTTACACCAATGTTTTAAACTGGTTTTGTATTGAAAATTACAAGTATAATAACAAATTTCACTCCATTTTTGATTCAATTATTATGTTTTTAACACTGCTAAAAAGGAAAATATTACTTGTTTTAATAATAATATTGTAGGAGGAGGTGATTTGGAGGACTCATGATGAAGTCCAAGGAAAATGGGCCAAACTGCGTAGGATTTATGCACACCAGTGGACTCAACCGCATATAGCTACTGAACCGTGAATCCAAATGGGTTGAAATTTTTTGGGATAGTCCAAACTTTAATGGGATATATTTCATATGAAGTAACTGAAGCCTCATTCTGACTTTACAATGTCCATCCTAACTAATCTGTCCAAGGAATCAAATCTGCACAAAGTCAAATTTGGTGTCTTAAATTTTATCAATATCATGAGATTTATTTGTCTAAAGGGTGCCAAACTTTCAGTGGAGATAGTAAAGAGGTGTAAATAAAACTTTGTTATTTTCTAAAAAGAAAAATAAGGCTATCTGGAGGCCGAAACGTGTGGTACAAGTGCATTGAAGAAATCTGTGTGCCTAAAACCACCTTCCAATTTTCCTATAAATTGGCACCTTGGCTCCCCATTTGGTAGTTCGAACCAGAGGAAAGGTGCTTCCATTTTGGAGTCCCAAAAAGGTATTTTCATCATCACTAGAAGTTATTGAGGCTATGGTAAGTTCTACTTCAACATCTTCTTCTTCCTCCCCTC
This sequence comes from Viscum album, assembly GCA_963277665.1. NCBI lineage: Eukaryota > Viridiplantae > Streptophyta > Magnoliopsida > Santalales > Viscaceae > Viscum > Viscum album. The sequence continues at coordinate 521,276 of OY728148.1, read as the reverse complement.
CCATGGATTTCTAAACCCCTTGTGATCACCCGGGGAGGAACGTGATGTAAATCCCAAGCTTCATGTTTGTAATATTTGAATGATATTTTTAATTCCAAGTTTTTATTTTGTTTTTCATCAACCTCTATTCATATTTTATTTAGTTATGTACTGGTATGTCATGATCAACTCATATGATCATGTTTAGTGGTACCCATTCATGTGGTGTTTCACACACCGTTCACCACTTCTTTTCCCCCCTTTCAATTGCAGTGTTTTTGTGGTTCATATTGGTCAATTGAACTCACATAAGCATTTTCAAGGTCATGTAAATTTATCTCATTATATAACAATTAAAAAACATACAAACCTATATAGAACATCGAGTTATTCATGTGTTGCCTTGGTGAGTTTCGGTTATGAGGTTGAACACAAATCACCCAATCATCAGTGGGGTCGGGTGAATCATTGTGTGTTCTCGAATGAACCCTAGGAGGTGCCCTAGTATAAACTCAGAAACATTCTGGTTCTAGGTGTCACAAACCAGGGATTAAAAGATCATAACTCTATATCATGAAGCGATGAAGGATGAACATCATGAGAGTGCCCCAGGTTGATCACGTTTAATCAATATTGTTTACTTCTACTTTGTTTTATCGCTTTCATTTTCTATTTTCATCTTTAATCATCAAACCCCAAAGTTTTACAAAACCTCATTGCACTTCTAATTTTATTATCAAAACCCTCTTTTTAAATTAATGAGCTAAGACTCTGTCGAGAGATGACCTAGGGTTGCTGCTATATTGTAGAAATTCTAGCCAAAATTAAACAACTAATTTGTCGCGCTTGACAACGCGATCATGGATGCTTTATTGAAGCACCATGAATGAGCTACCATCACACAAGACTTCACCATTACTACACTTGATAAGTTGAAATTTTACCAGTAATTTATTTTTCATGATCCATGCATTCCAAGAACATGTGAAGGAGGTCATCATGGTATATAGTGATCTATCATAGGTAAAGAAGCCACTACAATCCCTTAAGGAACGGAAGTTCCATTCGAGTTGTTTTCATGAAAGTTTGGAGGTACTACCTTAGGTAAAGGAGTTTCTATCTTCATTTTTATACCATAGATGGAAAGCTACCATTCGAACTAACCTATAAGCTACTATGGTGATCCACAATAAACGAGATACTATTTCCAATGACAAGTGTTGCTATCAAGATGAATTACTATCGCCCATGAGCTACCATCACTACTGCTACCATTCCACCACCCATTCAAGCTACTATTGTTGTGGTACCATTATAATGATGTGAATAAGAGTTTTTTTTGATCATGGAAGAGAATAAAAGTAGTAACGTGGAGATCCATGTAAAAAATGCTATGTGACCTATATTGTAATCACTTGTGTGAAAAATTAAACAATGGAAATACCCCATGTCTATAGAGATTAATGTTTTGATTTAAAAAAAATATACTCTGAGGATAAAGAAAATCGAAAATTTGACCATGTGTGAAAGAGAATATATGGGAGATTCAAATTTGAATAAACAGTGGATACCTACCTCTATATATAATATGGGGGCCTTTTAGGAATTAGAGGATCAGAAGTAATGGATTACTAATAGTGATATATTTAATATTTATTTTATTCTATTCTATTTTAACCATGATGACTACCCATATCACTCCCATTAATTCTTTTCTAATGGAGGTATAAAATTCTTAATTGGTTGGATGATGGGGAGGTGACTCAAATTTTTGATGTCTAATTCTAGTTCAATTTATTTAAATACATTGATATATTTACCTTATTTAAATGGTTTTCAATTCTAAATTCCATAATTTTGATATGAATATTATTTTTTGTATATAATTATTGATTTTTACTATTTCATTTATTAAATAAATATTTTCTCCCTCTTGTGGGTTTTTGATCCCACTGATTGGTTGATCTAGAGTCAAGTATAGAAGAGTTTAGTGATTAATAAACATGTGAAGAAGTAATTGTGGTCTAATTTGTATGATTTGGAATTTAAGTACCATATTTTTTGTTGCCTAAAAAATCCAAAAAGTATCATTTTTAATTTTAAACATTGGAAAGAGAATAATATAAGGAAGGAAATTGTGAGGATTATTCTCATTAACATCAAACTTGATCAAGGGTGAAAAGGGGAAAATTATTGTTAATATTTTCATTTAATAAATTAATAAAAAAATTAATTTCAAAGGTACTATGATAGAATTAAAAATATGTAATAAATTCTAAAACCCCAATCACATATCTCGAATTTTTTGATTCTTAAAACACATGTTTTTATCTTGATATTTATATTGATCTCATTTATGTAAATTTATTTTACACTATGATAATAATATTAAAGAACTTATCCATTGAGATGACTTTGGCCACTACTACTACTACATCCCTAAGGGAATTAAAATATATTTTTTAACACCCCATGAAAGGAGAGTGACAAAAACTAGTGTTTTTGTTGGTTAGTAAGAGTTAATATAACCAAAATTTTATGACTAGGACCTCCAAAAAAGGATTATTTCCTTTTGATCTTGAGATAAAGAGTGCTTTTCTAACTTGACATATGAATCCTAATCTCGAAAATAACTTTGAAGAAATAAATTTAGAAGAATCAATTGAAACTGGAATTAATCACTCTGAGCTAACCATAATTGAAATTAACCCATAATAAACCCTAAGGGACTTGTGTTTACCATAATTTTCCTATCAACAGAATCAGTTAACTATAGTTGCTCAAAAAATTACTTTGAATTGCATGTTAAAATGATTACTGAGATACCTAAATTTCATGGCATTATAAGAGAAGGTCCCAACCGGCACATTAAAGAGTTTAGATTCACATGCTCAAGCTCCAATCCTAGAGGAGTAACTAAGGAGAATTTCAATTGGAGGGTATTCCCCCTTTCACATGGGGAACCACTAATGATTATTTTTATATCCTACAACCTAAATATATCCATGAATAGAATGACCTAGGAAGATGCTCCATGAAAAAATTATTCCCAACCTACCGAAGCACAGTGATAAAGAAAGAAATCTACAACATCTGACAAGTTATTAGTGAGACCTCTTATCATTATTGGGAATTATTTAAGAATATTTTTGAAATACTCCCTCATTTAGTGGAAGAATAAAACCAATTTCTAGTCTTCTTCTACCAAGAACTATTGGATAATGAGAGAAACCTCTTTGATGCATTATCCAAAGGATATTTGATTAAAAAATCACCCATGAAACCTATGATCCTAATTGAATAGATATAATTGAATTCATAACAGTTTGGAACAAGAGGTACAATTATAAGTGGTATTAATGTGTTAATATATTATGACTTATCACCTGTACTTGAAACCAAACTTGAAGAATTAACAAATTCTAGTAAGACATATGGTTATGAAACAAGTGAATGAACAACCTATCCAACCTAAGGTAGGTGTTTTGTGTCCATCACCCCATCACTTCACTAATCAATGTGTCAAGATACAAGGTACAGAGAGTTGTGAAGTTGTATTCCAACCAATGAAATTTCAACTAAATAAACTATGGAGAGAATGGAAATCCTAACAAATATTTAGAGGTCAACAAAACCAATATAAGCCACCCTTTCATCCCACTTTCTAGTAGAAATTATAGAATCCATCCCCTTTATAATAACCATACAATAAACAATAACAATAACAACCTTATCAATAACCTCCTTTTCAAAAAAAATATATATAGAAAACCCATTTCAAGTTCACCGCCATATTAAAAAAGAAAATGGAGAGATATTGAGGAGCTAAAAAATAAAATGGAGGATTTTTCAAATAAATTTGAGAATCTCATAGACATGCTATCAAAAAAACTAGGAAAAATACCAGCTCATACAATCCTAAACCCAAAGGAGAGTGTAACTATAATCATCCCAATAAGTGGTAAGGATATCCAACCACCAAATCCAAATGAAGTTCAATATGAATTGGAATAAAGTAAGTCTAAAAAATATAGAAAGACTCTAGAAGAAAAAACCACTCCACCAAAATAAGATGACAAAAAGAAGAAAGAAGAACGTAGGATAATATTAAGAAAGGAAAGATCTAAAAATAAATTATAAAGGTAGAAAAGAGAAAAAAAATGTATTCCCCTACCATTCCATTACAATTTTACCGAATAAAATAATAATAAGGAAGAGAAACTCCAAATAAATATCCACGAGTTATCTAAGAAAGTTGAAATTAATATACCACTCTTGGAATCCATCTAGAAAATTTCCAAATTCTCTAAATTTCATGGGTATTTTTACTAATGAAAGGGGCTTGATAGGAATGATAGGATCATCATATGTAAGAGTGTTTTATAAATGATCACATTACTATTTCCTAAAAAATTCAAGATCTAGGGACATTTTATATTCCCTAAAGCATTGGTTCATTGAAATTTGTTGATGCTTTGTATGATCATGGTGCTTCCATTAATGTGATGTATCATTCTATTTTTTTCATCTTTGAAAATAGGTGAATTTAATCCCACAAGAGTGGTAGTCCAACTTGAAAATAGATCAACTTTTTTCTAGAAGGAGTGTTGTAGGATATTTTTATGGGAGTAAAATGACTAATTTTCTAATAGAATTCTATATGATCACCCTGGAAGAAGGTAAATCACCAGGCTATTCACCCATAATATTGGGAAAACCATTATTTCAAATAGACAAGACAATCACCAATGTATATGAAGTAAAAAAATTCAATGGATCTTGGAGATATCTAGGTAAATTTTGACATACTTGACTCCAATAGTAGTCCTTTAAGCAACCACTCCCTCTTTGTAATCACTCATGAAGAAGGTATTGTGCCTATTTAGGACTGAGGTATTATGAGATAATTTTTATCCTTCCAAGATCACTTCTCTACTAAAATCACCAAGGTAAATGTGAATAAACAAAAATCTATAAACTCTATTTGAAGATTTCAAGAATAAATAACTTTTGACTTATTTGGTATTTTTTCTTTAAGAGGCTGACATGATTTCACTTACAAGGGAATTCAAGCTTTATAAGTAGGGAATTTTAATTCAATCTCATCTCTATAGAAACATGTTAATATAAAATTAAAACCTCTACCATGTGATTTAAAATATGTGTATCTTATAGAAGGATAAAAATTTCCAAAAATCATAGCTAAAAATATATCCAAAACACAATATAAAACATTAGTTGAACTTTTAAAAAGAAACATCAAAGCCATAGGGTGGATCCTAGGAAAAATCCTAGGAATTAACCCAAAGATCTTATCCCAATGAATATCACTATCGAGAGACTCGTTACCTATTAGGTAGCTCTAAATGAAGATAAACCTCACTATTATAGAGGTACTTAAAAATAAAAATATTATTTTTTGGCATCAAACATAATTTAGCCAATTTCTAACTCACAATAGGTCATCCCCATACATTTGATTCCCAAGAAAAATGGTTTGATGATTGTAGAAAATGATAATAATGAATTAATTCCCATGAGATTTAAGAATAGTTAGAGAGTGTGCATTGGCTATAGAAAGTTGAATCAATTCATCGGAAAAGAACACTTCCCTGATTCTATTCATTAACCAAATTCTAGAAAGGTTAGTTGGTAGGATTCATTATTGTTTCTTGAATGAAATTTCTAGATATTTTTAGGTACTAATTTCCCCAGAAGACCAACCTTCCCTTTTGAAAACATTTCTTACAAGAGGATTCCTTTTGATCTATTCAATTCCCTAAGTACATTTCAGAGATATGTGGTAATCATTTTCTCAGATCACATTGAGGACTTCCAAAAGATATTTCTTGATGACTTTACTATTTTTTCAAATTCCTTTGATCATTTATTATAAAATCTAGAAAAATTATTGAGAACATGCACTTTGAAAAAAAAAATTAACTTTGATAAGTTGAAATTTATGGTTGAAAAAGTAATAGTTCTTGGTCATATCATTTCACTAAAATTCATTGAGGTAGTTAAGTATAAAGTTGAAGTGATTAATTATTGGCTATATCCCACTTGTATAAGAAATGTTATATCATTATTGGTCTAAGTGGGATTATATACAAGGTTAATCATGGACTTAGTAATATTTCTCTTTCTATTTTGAGATTACTTTTTAAATGATATAAATTTGATTTATTGATGATTTTAATAAGGCATTTGATGAGATGAAGTAGAAATTGATCAAGCTGACAATTATACAACCACCAAATTGGGAGCACACATTTTAACTTATTTTTAATATATCATACCAATTAGCAGGAGTAATATTTTCCTAAATAATTTAAAGAAGGGAATAATTCATAAATTATGCCTCAAGAACCTTAGATTCTTCTCATCTTAGTTACATGACTACTTAAAAATAATTCCTTGGTGTTGTATTTTCATTGGATAAATTTATATCTTATTTACTTTAAGACAAAGTGGCTATATTTTTTGATGATGTGGAACTTAGGTAATTAATGAAGAAGAATGATTTCAATATAAGGTTGTTAAGATGGATACAAATCCGGAAATATTTCATCCTAGAGATTAAGGACAAAATGGATGTCAAAAATCAGGTGGAATTTCACCTTAGTAGACGTCTAAACATTGTTGAAACAAAAAATTTAGAACTGAACTCAATTAATTATCACATAACTAAATAAAAACTCTATATCATGGAAGTTGAAGTATCTTGGTATGTTTACATGGTAAATTATTTGGCCACTTCTCATGTACCATCTCTCCTTAACTCTCGTCAAAATTATAAACTCAAGGCTAAATCTTGATTCTATATTTGGTAGAATCAGTTTCTATTCATAAGAAGGTTCATAAAGTTAAGTGAAATAAAACTATTTTTTTAATTTTTTTTATGCACTTTCTTTTGGAGGCTACTTTAGTCCTCAAATATAGATATAAAGTCTTAGAATCTGGAATTTTTTATCCAAACTTATTTAAATATGTTTATGGTTATTGTAAGAAATGTGATAAGTGTTGTTATTCTAGAAATATTTTTAAAACATAGGAGATGCCTCAAAAACCCATCAATTTTTCTGAAATATTTTAAGTATGGGGTATTGATTTTACAGGACCCTTTCCCATGTCTTTTGGGAATTTTTAAATTTTACCATTTTTTGATTATCTCCTTAAATGGGTGAAATCCAAGTCCACCAATACTGATGATGAAAAGTTAGTAAGTGATTTTGTTAGGTCCAATATATTTTCTCGGTTTAGATTTCCAAGGGCCATCATCAATGACTGAGGGAATCATTTTTTCAATAAAATTATGGAGTATATTCTTAAAAAGTATGGGGTTTATCACAAGATATCAACACTATACCATCCTTAGAAAAATAGCTGATATGTGGGGTCTATAAAGGAGATTAAAGGTTTATTAGAGAAAAAGGTTAAACCAAACCATAAGTATTGGATGTTAAGGATTGAAAACTTCTTATGGACATACCAAATAGCCTACAAGACACCCATAGGTATGATCCCCTACAATTTTATATATGGGAAAAATTTTCATCTTCTAATGGAGTTGGATAATCAATCATATAGGCCTATAAAAAAAGATTAATTTTGATTTAGTTAGTGTACGAAAAGAGATAAATATTCAATTAAAATAACTATAAGATATCAAAAGGAAGGATTTTGAAAACTCCAAAATTTACAAAGATAGATCCTAAGTGGTACATGAAAAATTAATTCAGCAAAAGACTTTTCAACCAGCAGATCAAGCTCTACTCTACAATTATAGATTTAATTTAATGTTAGGTGAGCTTCATTACAGGTTGTAAAGAACTTTTATTTTTACTCATGTATATACCTTTGGTTCCATTAAAATCAATAAAGAATAAAAAGGAAACCCATTTACTGTCAATTTGAAAAGTTTTAAAAAGTTCCATCGGAATCTACCTTAATAACAAGTAGAGGTGTTCAAATTTCTCCAACCCATCTACTGATTTCTTTCCACGAGGTTAGTTCGATCCAACAACATTCACCAAAGTCTTTTTTGGAAGGTAACATGAGACTTATTATTTTCTTGAGATTTAGGAGTTTAGGATAAATTCATCTCTTCACTTCACCCCATTGATTTTTAGTAGAATGGATCGTACACTGGTGTGAGTTGTTTCAGATGATCACTTTGAAGAAAGTAAATGGGAATATCTAAACAATGATATGGTAATGGATAAAAATATTAATGTGAATCAGGATTTTATTCTTACATCCTTTATCTTCCAAATTTCCAGTATCTTTTTGAAAATCTATGTTAAACTATAAATTCCAATAGTTGTGTAAAACTGGAATTTTCATGCCTGCACTTAGAATTTATTATTTATTTGAATTATCTATGATACATGAGTTTATTAAGAACCCTTTGATTACATGTTCTAGATTTCAATAATAATGAGATTAAATGATTAATATAGAAAATTGAATGATTACAGTTAAGCATAGATATTGAAATAATGACTTGTGATTGGAGGGAATTGTTTGATTCATGTAGATAAAACTTCCTTATCATTTTTTTCCACTTTTAATTTCAAAAATTCATGTACATTGATTTTTTATTACTAATTATTCCATGACTGATTTTCTAATACCATATTTCCATCACTTATAGGGTTTCTATAACAAATATTTTCAATTATATCTTTAGAATATTTCTTGAGTGATCTTGGGAAATTTCACCTTCTAGAACTTTCATTGGAACTTTTCAAATATATGACTACTCAAAAACACATTTAATATGAATGAGTCATTTATATTGATAAGTATTTATCCTTGCTGCCACCTTATACATTTATCCTTGTTTATCCCATAGATACCATGAATGAACTTGTTAGGGATGGGCCACATTTCAATCCATATTTATCCATTCCAACACTCCTCTTAGTCTTTTTCGTGATATTTAAAGTAGAAGTGTGGGGTTGAGGGAATTAATGGAAGAAGGTATGAAATACATTAAAAGGAAAACGTGTGGGGGTGTTAATTTTATAATTTAAAAATGATTGTGATTCATTCATTATACTTTATTGATTTCTATTATTGAAAAAAAATGAAAAATAAAGGATGTATTTTGACTTAAAAGAATAAATAATCACCATTATTAGACTAATGATTTTTATCACATGTGGTTAGGTGGTGGATGTGAGATTTATTCCAATAATGACTTCCAAAAAAGTAAAAAAATGAAAAAGTGTTTTAAATATTTATCTAATAATATAAAAAATAGATAAAAATTCAAGAGGGAGTAATTAATTCATTATGATTTCATATTTCATGGCCTTAAATTGATCTTGGGAAGTAGGAATTTTCAATTTGAAGGGGTGATTATTCATTAAACTTTTAATTTTGATATTATGATTTATAATTAAGAGATGAACCTCCTCCTTTGAGCCTTAATTTTTAACATAAATTCCTACCAAAATTAAGCCTCAGAGTCATTAGAACTTTAATTATAAAGACCCCTTGATTTCATGTGATTTTTTTCTCTATAAATTTGAGAAATTAGTTCCTTTAAGATCTTATGGATAAGAAGCATGTTCTCATGACACGAGCATAACTCTACTTAAATCTATATCATGAGTGATGACAGGAAAATATTCAAAGAGAGGTAGAACATGACTTGGAATACTTGATAATAATTAATTAAGAAGATTGAATGAATCAAAGAAGTACCACCTTTTTCAAAAGGCAGAAAGTAAAATTCATAGATTAATTGTTCATTTGGAAAGTGGGAAATTGAATTAATGTTTCCTGTGGATATTGAAAATTTGGTTCTAAATTGAGAATCATTATTTTTTATTTATTTGAGATTATAATAATAGTAACATTAGTGCCCTCTCTAATTCAATATTTAGATTTTTATGCTAGAGGGAAATCATAGTTTAAGTGGGGGTATTTGATACACATATATTTTCATATAATAATTTAAATAATTTTTAAAAAAATTAAAAATATTTTAATGAATATTCCCAAGTAATTAAATGTTTTATTAAAATATGGGAAATTCCAATTAAAATATTAATTTCGGTTTAAATTAAAATAAATATTTTCATTTGGGAACATGAATTTATATTGAGAAATTATTATTTGAAATATTTCTAATTTCTTAGTAAATTATAGGTAAAAAATTATAAAAACTTAGTTTCCCTCAACAAAAAAAGGTTTCAGGCCATTAAACCATCAATAAAGAGTGTTGGCTAGCCAAGGAAACCCCATGGGAAGGCTTTACAAGTGGAAAGGGTGTGATTCGGCATGGGGGGAGCCCATGAAACGTGTAAGATAAGGCCTCTATGGGACCATTCATGTTAGAATGGGCCCATATTTTTTGTTTTCAAGTGATTGTGAGCACTGATCCCCCACCACCGTGATGTTCTAATCAATCAATACCAGATATTTCATTATAAATAAGAATAAAGGCCATCTAAACTTCTGATTTGGGACAACCACTTTCTAGGTAATGTTCATAATTTGTAAAAATAGAGTCATCCTACTCGTCTCGTGCTTCCCCCATGCTTGTACACTCAATATTCATTTTATTATTCCATCGTCCTTGACTGCCACCACCTATACTCATCAGGAACCACTGTGGCCACTGCCATGGAAGCTTGAACTTGAGATGATTTTTACCACTAATGCTCAGGACTTCCAAAGATCATCTCTAAATCATTGGGTGATCACCATGAATCCCATTTTAAAAAGTCCACACCATACATGATGAATATGAGTTTCACCTGGCCATTGTGAAGGCTAGATGAGGTTTAGGAGTCTCCATGAGTCGTTGCACCACTACAACATTGGAGAATCAACTAAGTTTCATGCCACCAATAATTAGCTATGTGATTCACGGAAGAAAAATCCTATGTGAACCCATAGTAATAAATGGATACTCACACATGGCTACATCTCACCTCATATGAAAAGTTATTTGAAACTCCACGAAGGACTTTCTACACTTGTTTCTACCATTCATTCTACCATCGAATGTGCTACGATTCATGAATACATCAGATGTGCCACATAAGAGGTGCTACAATGCTTGATCTACCATTTTGTTAAAGGAATGTTAGTAACATTGAGGAATATTGGATGAGGAAATGGTAGATGTGATATACCATTGAGGAATTGGTAGATTTGATCTACCATTGAGGTCAGGGTATATAGAAGCAACATTTGAGGAAGGATGAGGTAGTGGATACTTTACAAAAACACCATGGATGATCTACCATCACAAAATCCTTTTACACTACCACACCTGAGAAGATGAAATTGTAACATGAATCATTTTTCATGATCCATACACACCATGCACGTGTGAAGGAGGTCAGTACAACAAATGGTGAGCTACTATAGGTGAAGGAGCTTCTACCGTCGCTAAAGGAATATAAGTATTATTCGAGATGTCATCATTAAAGGTTGGAGTTGTTACCATAAGTGAAGGATGTTCTACTATCGATGTTCTAACATTGATGGAAATATACCATTCAAGATACCATGGGAGCTACCATGGTGATCCACCATGCATGATATACCATTTCAACAATAGGTGTTGCTATCATGATAAGGTATCATCGCCCATGAGTTGTCGTCACTACTACTACCATTCCACAACCGTTTCAAGCCACTATCATTGTTCTTCCACTGTAATGATTTTAATATGATGTGGTTTCAATCTTGGAAGATAATAAAATCAGCTACATGGATATACATGCTAAAATAGATACATTAGCTATGTTGGAATCAGTTTTGTGAAAACTTCAACTAGATAAATACTCGATATCTATGGAGATTAATGTCATAATTTAAAATAAAGATACTATAAGGATAAAATAAAAAAAAGGAAACTTTGACTAAATACGAAGGATAATATATGGTATATTTGAATAATAATAAATAGGGGATACCTCCCTCTATAAATAATATGGGTGGATACTAAAAAACAGAGGATCGAAAGAAAAGGATCACACTTGCTACTTTGTTTTATACTGCATTTATTCTATTCTATTTTTATCATGTTGTATACCCCTCTCACTCCCATTACTTATTTTATAATAAGGTTTAGAATTATTAGGTGGTTGGGTGAAGTGGATGTGACCCAAATTGGTAATTCTTGAGTCTAGTTCAATTTATTTAAATACAATGATCTATTTTCTTTTTTTAAATGGTTTTCAATTCTAAATTCAATAACTTTGAAATGAATAAAAAAAATTGTATTGAATTATGTATTTTTCCTATTACCTTGATTAAATAAATATTTTATCCCTATTATTGGTTTTTTATCATATCAATTGGTTGATCTAGATTCAATTGGATAAGTTTTTAGTGATTACTAAACATGTGGAGAAGTAATAGTGGCCTAATTTGGAAGCTTATGAATTTCAATTCCAAATTTGGTATTACCTAAGAAATCCAAAGAAGGATCGTTGTTAATTTCACACATTGGAAGGAGAATAATATAATAAAGTAAATTTTAAGGATCGTTCTAATTAATATCAAACTTTATCAAGGGTGAAAAAGGAAAAAAATATTAATATTTTAATTTAATCAATTAATAAAAAATAGATTAATTTAAATTGTACTATGATAGAATTATAAATAGGGAAGATAGTATAAACCCCTAATTAATTATATCTCTTATTTTTATTCTCAAAACACATGTTCCTATACTTGATAGTCCTAGTGATCTCATTCATATAAATTACTTTTACACCATGAAAACAAGATTAAATCACTACTCCTTGGAGACAAATTTGGTTACTAATAATACTACTAAATCCCTAAGGGAATTAAAAAAAAATTCCACAACCCATGATAGGATAGTTTCATACATTATGATTACATATACTCATTGTTTTAAATATTAATAAATTTTATTTTCACGTCAAGATTTTTCTACCGCATGACATAGTATGTGATAATTTACTAAGAATAAATGTCACACTGAAAGGTCATAGTAATTCCCAGCTATAATAAGAACCTGAGGTTCCATGATAATATTCTTGGATAAAAGTTATATGTCTAGATTATATGTTCTAATAGTACATAGATGATATAGGCTATCATGGGTAAGAGGATCATAAGACATTGAGACACCTTCTCACAGTGTTCTTCCTTGGTAATCTCTTAGAAGGATAGTTATGATAGTGGACCCACCAGTAAGGAATACACATTTTATGTTTCATTGGATATTCCTATATATATGTGTGTCTATTGATCCTTATAATTTAATATTATAATTAATGAAAACCATAGGTTTCTTACTTTGATCTATTGATGAAAATCTTGGTGACATATATTCACAGTGAAGTTGGATACATTGGGTGAATCGCTAGTGATATTTCAATAATAGATAATGCAAGAAAGTATTTACCCATTCTTTATATTAATTAAAGTTGATATCTCAAACCCTTTGATGTAAATGGAACTACATGGATAAATCTACGGCTATATTGTTCTATAGGAAAGTTCATTTCAAGGAATTCAATTAAAGATACATCAAGCACATGGGTGGATGACACCAGTGTATAACCTGATTGATTAGGGATATCACAGTGAAGGGATTATATTACATAATAAGCATTCATAGAAGGTTTTATATCACTGTGACATTAGCTTATTTATTTAGGAGTGCCTTGTGTTGGAGTTGATGTCCTAGGACCAATATTTTGTACTTTGATTCCATGTATATTTGATGTATTGAATATTAATAAAACTCTTATTATGTATTGTTCATTATTCTTCATGAATCTGGAGAAATAATTTCCTAGAGTATATGATGCTATGATAAGTTCATAACAGTTACCCTCTATAATGAGAACCTTTAAGTTCTTGTATTATATTCTTAAAATAATATTATGTGGTTGGATAATGTACTATGATGGTAAAGATAGTACATAGACTATCAGGTGTGAGTAATCATAAGTGGATTATGATTCTTCTCATAAATTTCACATTTGGTAATTTTCAAGATAAGATATTATGAGAACAGACCTGCTGGTAGTAATTCTGCATGTTTTAGTGTCATCAAATATTCCTATTTGTAAGTGTGTGTGATGATATTTGGACTTTAATATTATCACTAATGCATTACATGACTCAAGAAATTAGATTTTTTGATGAAAACCATGATAGAATATGTTCGCGGTGAGGTAGGGTGTGTTGGGTGTGTCATTATTGACATGTCATTAATGGATAAGTTAAGAAATTATTTGTCCCTTCCATATTTAAAGAAGTTAATATCTCATCCCTTTAATTGGAATGAGACTATTGCATTAAATTCTATGGTCATTGAGAAATGACATGTTTATTTTAGATAGTAAGCGAAATACACATCAATAATATAGGTTGGTGACACAAATGTGTAACCTTTTTGATGATATACAAGAATAAAGTGATTATATTACACAGTCAGTGTTCGTATGTGGTTTTTTTGTGGCATTAAGTTCTTTCTCTTGGGTTCCTCGACCTATTTCTATAGATTAATCTTAGACTTTAGAAAATCCCACCTAATGTTAATGAAAAATAATTCTAAAGGTTCACATACTAAGTGTTTCTGATGATCTCTATTAAATTATATTATTATTTATTTAATTGAATAAATATTATTCTCAAGACCAAGGGATAATTTTATTCACGTTTTATCAATTGAAAATGCTTATTGATGAATGAAATATTTAAATTAAATATTTATTCAAGAGTTCAATAAATTGTAGAGTAGTTCGAATAGACCAAGACTGAGTCCAGTGACAAATATTAATTAACAAGACAGTTAAATAATATTTGTTATTACATAAGTTGTTTCACACCAAAAAATAATAATAATAATAATAATAATATTGTTGTTATTATTATTATTATTATTATTATTATGTGGCCTAAGGTTTATTAAGTATTATTATTATTATTTAAGGGTAAACATGAAATTAAATAATTATTTTAACATAAACCCTAGATATATAAATAGACCATTATGTCTATTTTGTATTGCATCCCAAAATTGAAACTTGAGAATTGTTGTGCATAATGAAACTACCTCTCGGTTCTTATTTTTTCTCTTCCTCTCAATAACAATAAATGAAAGAGATATTCCTTCAATATTGAAGGATGAGAGATAAACACGAATAACATGATACAATCCCTTCACCATGCTGGTACACAAATATTAATTGGAATTAAATGAAGATCAAAGGGGAACGTGTGGATCAACGCTAGAGAGACTTTATCTTTGGATCATTATAGTGAAATGAAGGAAATTTGAAAGGGTCTGGTACTCAGATATTAATTGGAATTAAATGAAGATCAAAGCAGAGCATGTGGATCAACACTAGAGAGATTCTATCTTTGGATCATCATAGTGAAATGAAGGAAATTGGAAAGGGTTTTTTAGATGATCGACATCTACATTGAATAAATAATCCTTGAATTGGGTATTTGTTTCTTCTGATATTAAATATAATAATTATAAATTTTACATGTAAGATCCTTGCTCAGGTTTTTTGGAAATTCAATATTAAATATATATATATATATATCACCTTCCACTACATTCTTTCACTGTGCCCTGAAAATATAAGTGGTCTTAGTGTGGTTATGTTTAAATTTAAAATTATTTATTTTATTATTAATACATATGAAATCATGGTTGAATTTTCATTTCATATTATTCTTTCTTTAATATGTTTTGAATTAACATGTTATCAAAATATTAATCATGTTATTTTAGTTTTTAATTTTCTTAAAGGTCTAAGAATAGATAAATAATGACTGAACATGCCATCAGGAATAGAAAAAAAATTTGTCGATAAGATAGGGTTACATGTCGTGTAGCCAAAGTACACACCGTGTACCCTAGTACGTTTCACCTAGACTTGTTGTGGGATACATAGAATTCCATGAAATTATTACATGTGGTGTATGTTTCATGTTGACCAGAAGACATGGAACATGGTATGTCAGATTACACAATGTGTATATGACATACACATCATGTAGTCTTCACAGGTTAGTGGCGTAAATTGCGCAATCCATGTGTTCATAATACACAATAAAACCTCATGAGACTGAAAACCTAGAGAATTTATGATATACACTACATGTATTTGGTGTGCATGGCATGTAGTTCATCAATTCCCATTTCCGAGATACATTCTCAGTCCTCTGTCTTATTATCTATACACATATAATTAGAGATACACGGCTTGTAGCTGGTGACACACATCGTGTAGTCTCTTGCCCAAGAACACACTGATCCATTTGGCGAGTTTCACGGGCATGTGTAATTCAATCCACACAACATGTATTTGGCTTATACATGCCATGTAATCTGCTGAGATACATGCTGAAGACCCAGGTAGGTATCTCGAACATGTAAAAAATTGATACATGGATTATAGATGGCATGTACATATCATGTAGTCTGGCTGAGTCAACACAACAAAGCCCTAGGATTGAAACTTGGATATAGAGAAACCAAGGTACATAGTGTGTATATAGATAGTACACATTGTGTAGTCTACCAATAAATAGAATAATTAAAAATTACATTAAATTAAAAATTGTAGCATTAAAACCTTGTTTCTTTGATTGGAACCTTAATTATTTGATAATTTAATGAGGGTTTTTAAATAATTTTAAATGATTAATTAATTTATTTTAATAAATCTGAAACTATTTATTATTCTATTTATTTTCCATTAATTCCTTTAGAATTGTTATCTCTAATAGTATTTGGATGGTCATTAATATAAAAGTGAATTAATTTATTTATTAATTAATGCAGGTGTGTTGTCTTAATAATAAAGAATGAATAAAAAATGAATGTTAGATATTTAATTTTTCATATACATTTCAAGTATGACCATTCATGTCATAGAACAAGACCTATGTATGTGTTGGATGTTTTAATTTAATTTAATTTTTGGTTTTTCAAATATTTATTATTAAATTAAATATGTTAGCCTGCAAGTCAGCCATCCCTCCATTATTATGTAGGACCTATGTGTCTATGGTTATTTATGTAATCCCTCTTAACCAATACTTTGGTTACCCTTACCTCTATGTGAGTTATAAATACATGTAATTAATAGATTATCCCAAGGCATGTAGAGGTGGTTCAAGATGGAACCATAATGATGCCAACCCAGGAGATACACGGGTGGACAGGTGGAATGCTATAACGCATGGAAATATCAGAAATAAGAGTTATTTCCCCTAGTTAAAAGGTTTATTTAATGTAGGATCATTAAATTAACCATTAAATAATATCATGATTAGGTCATTTATTTATTTATTTATTTCTATATATGCATTATTTATTTTATGTATGCAAGACAATGATCACATAAATAAATAAAATAATATGAAAAGATGAAATTTAAATAAATGGATTATATGTAAAAAAATATCCAACATGGTTAATTAATTAAGTAACATCAACTTAATATTAACAAGACATGTAAAAGATAAAACATGATAAAATTTATTAATAATTAATTAAAATCCCTCAACCTAATATTAAGTTAGACTAAGCCTTACATTACTTGATTGGGAATGAAATCATAGAAATAAGTGTAGTATATGGCCAAAGTCTGGACATTTACTTTTCTCAGGGAGTTATTATAAGGGTTTTGGGATGACTTAAAAGAATATGTATTGAGTTTAACATCCAAATTTTATTTAATAGAAATTTGGAGGCAATTATCGAGGAAATCTAGGTTAGTGTTTTAGGATAGGGGAATCCACTTAACGGATCAAGGAGTTGTAATCCCACATTGTAAAGACCGCCTACCTAATTACTTTTGTATGGTTCTCATGTCCAAATACTGGATTATTAAAAAAAATAATGGGAATATTTTCCACTAGAATACCTTATTAACTATACATACCAAGTTCAATTGTTAGAGATATTGAGACTTGATAAAATAATGGAAGATTTAATTAATAAAATCAATTAATTTATTATTTCTCACATAATTGATAATCAAGGAAAAGTGATAATATGATATATAATAAAATGTAAATATCATCATCCAAATTATACCTATGATCAATATTAGATAAATACAACCTCCTCACTGGCAGTAACTTCCAGGAGTAGTTTAGTTTCTTTCAAGTTTTGATGCACTATGAAAAAAAAATCCTACGTGCTAGAATCCTCAATGTCTGATCCACCTACCAAGGAGGAAATTGATGAAGAGTTCCTTGTATATGAAAAAAAAAATTGAGTTACGTGGTCTATGTTCAATGTTTTATGCTTTCATTTATGTCTAGTAAACTGGTGAAGTTTTATGGAAACATGGATTCATATAGCATGCTTGAGAACCAAGTGGAAGTCAAGAGATCGACATTCAATGTTTGATGATTTCATCTATGTCTAGTGAACTCAAGAAGTTTCATGGAAACATGGATGCATATATAATGCTTAATAACCTTTGAGGTTTATACAAAGAGATATATAGACAAGCACAGTTTGATATTTTCAAATCAATATTTCAGAGTAAGCTTATAGACGGTGTTCCAATTAGTTAATATAATTGGCTACATCGATCACCTTGAATTTATAGGGTTTAAACTCCCCAAATAATTGTTCACTAATCTCATTATTTTATCTATCCCTTATAAATTATTTATCTTTGTTGTAAATTTTAATATGAACAACATTGAGAAGCCTCTCTCTTATCTATTTACTCTCCTTATCCAAGTAGATAAGGATATGAGGCATGAAAATCCTTCTTCCCTTATGGTGAAAAAATATAAAGGGAAAGCAAAGATATATAATTATAAATCTTCTTCACACCCTTTCAAGAAGAGGAATATCAAGGGGAAATAAAGGGAACAGGATTGTGTTAGTTTTCCATGTGGTAAGAATGTCCACTAGAATAAAAGATGCATTGAACCAAAAAAGAAAGGGGAATCTTTAGGTGAATTTTTTATTGATTGAAATTTATATGTTTATACAAATTGGTTTTAGATATATCTTTTGGTGCTCACATATGTATTCAAATATAGGAACCAAGTATATTTAGAAAGATTAATTTAGGGGATGTATATCCATGAGCATCCAACAAAGATAAACTTATTGGCGTAGCTATCGGGGACCACCAACTCTCGTTTCCAACTATAATGATCTTGGTTTTGAAGGTTTGTTATTATGTGGAATCTATTACCAAAAATATTATTTCTATATCCATACTTTATATAGATGGATTTAATTTCAAAATTAGGAATAAATTTTTCTTATTTTATAAAAATAAAAATTTTATGGTAAGAGACATTTAAATAATGGTATTTATGTGTTGGATTAAATGAAACAAGTAATGGAAATAAATAATAAAGTTACTTAAAATAACTCATACCACACAAAACTTTGGCATCACCAACTAGGTTATGTAGATGAAAAATGTTTGAATAGATTACATCAAGATGTATATTTATATTCTTTTAAACTAAAACCACTTGGTGTATGTCACACATGTTTACAAGAAAAAATGACCAAATCCCTACTTATTGGGAAAGGTGAAGGCTCTAAAGATATCCCTAAATTATTTTATACCAATGTGTGTGGACCATTTAATGTTGTAGAAAGTGGTGGGTACTAATACATCATAACTTTTATAGGTGATATCATTTGATGTGGATATTTCTACTTAATGAGGTATAAGTAATATTATTTTGTTAAATTCAAGGAATATAAGAATGAAGTTGAGAACCAGTTTGGTAAGAATATTAAGAAATTATACTCAAAGTGTGGTTTATAATATCTTAATCAAGGATTCATTTATTATTTATGGGAGTTTGGGATACTATCTCAACTCACTCCTCCTTATATGCCTCAGTGGAATGGTGAAAGATAAAGGAGGAACTACACCTTGTTGGATATGGGGAGATCAATGATGATTTATACAAGTCTTCAATTATCATTTTGGGGATACACATTACAAATAGAAATATAAATACAAAACTAAGTTCTAACTAAATTGAAAGATGGTATACGATACCAATTATAGAATTTAAAGAAACCCATGTTGTCTTACTTACATGTTTGTGGTTGTGAAACATTTTTTAAGGCCACTTCAGGTAACAATATTTCACCTCGAGTCACGAAGTGTATCTTTATAGGATATCCCAAACAAAAAAATGGATACTACCTATACAATCATTAATAAAAACAAGTTTTTTGTTGATAAATGACTCACATTTCTTAAGAATGATCTTATCTCTAAAAGCGATAGTGGGAGAAAGATACACTTCAATGAATTCTAGTATCTAGATACACAAGAGTTAGAACATGAAAAAATTCCGAAAAACCCATGGAAGAAAAACTTGTTCCAGAGACACATGTATTGTGTAGGAGTACTAGAGATGTTAGAGAACCGAAACATTATGGTTTTCTAGTCACTAAGGATGGTGACTTCTTATTAGTTGATAATAATGATCCTATAACCTACAAGGAATCAGTAAGTGGGACAGATGTTTCTAAGTGGAAAGAATCAATGAATTATATAATAGATTCAATATACCAAAACCAAGTCTAGATTTTTTTAGATCATTATGTAGATGTAAAACCATTGGTTATAAATGGGAATTAAATAATAAACTTGATATGTAAGTACAATTCAGTACCTATAAGTCATGAGTGGGTTCAAAAGGGTTTAAATAGCATCAAGTAATTAACTATGATGAAACCTTTTCACCTGTTGTAATGATAAAATCTATAAAAATTATAGTTTCCATTATGGATTACCATGACTATGAGATTTATAAAATTGATGTAAAAATATCCTTCTTTAATGATAACCTTTATGAATATTTATATATGACACAACCTAAAGGGTTTTTGACTCCAAATGATTCTAACAAGTTATTCAAATTGAAAAAAAAAATCATTTAGAGATTAAAGAAAGCATATAGGTCTTGAAACATTTGTTTTGATGATGCCATGCGAGAATTTGGTTTCATAAAGAATGAGTTTGAGCCTTGTGTCTATAAACAATTTTGTGGGAGTGTATTCATTTTCTTAATATTATATGTTAATGACATATTACTCATTGGAAATGAATTTCCAGTATTACAGCCTATTAAAGAGTGGTTGAATAAATTATACTCTATGAAGGAATTGCGTGAGCCAGTATATATTATTGGGATTAATATCAATCATGATAGATCCAAGAGGTTTATAAGACTAATTCAAATTACATACATTGAAAAGATACTAAAGATATTTAGTATGGAACCATCCAAGAAGGGATTGTTTCTAGAATCATATGGCATTCATCTTTCTAGTAAAATGTGTCCTTAGATGCATGATAAAAGAAATATACTTTAAATGAATCCATATGCATCATTGATTGGGTCATTCATGTATGATATGTCATGTACTGGGCTAGATTTCACCTTTTCATTAATTTTAGTAGGAATATATCAATATTACTCGGGTGACTGCCATTGGATGGAAGTCAAGACAATCCTTAAGTATTTGAGATACACTAAGGATATGTTCTTGTTTTATGTAGGAGATGAGGATCTAGTCATAAAATGATATTTGGATGCTAGTTTCCAAAACAGATCAAGATGGAATGAAGTCACAAACATGATACATCTTCATATTAAATAGAGGTTTTGTGAGCTGGAATAGTTCAAAAAGTGTTTTAGTAATAGATTATAAAGTAGATTCTGAGTATATTTTGGATTCTAAGGCAGATAAAGAAGTAGAATGAATACACAAATTCATCCAAGAGGTTGAAATGGTACCTAGTAGTAAATATCCTATCACACTATTCTATGATAACATTGTAGTGGTATCTCTTCCAAAAGAGCCAAGGTTTTATTAGTAAATGAAGAAAATAATTTAGAAGTATCATATATTGAGTGATTTTTCTCAGTGATATGAAGTTGAAATGAGTAGTATTTCCATAGAAGACAACATGGAAGACCCATTGAATAAAGCCTTAACTCATCAGAAACATGATTATCATGTGAGGTCTAGCAGATTAAAATTCATAGGAAGTTTAGTCTAGATCAAGTGGGATTTTATTATATTCAGTTTCCTAGGACCAACTTTTTTTTCTTTGATTACATTAATATATGATGTATTGAGTATTAATAAAACATATTATTATATATTTTTCATTCTTCTCCATGAATCTGATGTAATAATAGCTTAGAGTATACATCACATTGATAAGCTCATAGTAGTTCCCCGCTATGATGAGATCCTTGAAGTGTTATGAAAATATTCTTAAATAATATTTTGTGGTTAGATAATGTACTATGATGGAACACATAGTACATAGACTATCATATGTAAGTACTCATAAGTAGATTAGGATTCTTCTCATGAAGTTCACACTTAGTAATCTCTAAGATGATAGATTATGATAACAGACCCGCCAGTAGTAATTTTGTATATTTTTTGTGTCATTGGATATTCCTATCTATGAGCATGTGTAATACTCCTTAGACTTTAAGATTATAATTAATTCATGTCATGACTCGTGAACCTATATTTTCTTATGAAAACCATGATTCCATATTATTGTAGTGAGGTAGGGTGCAATGGTTGTGTCACAATTAACATTTCATTAATGGATAATTCAAGGAAGGATTTTTCCTTTACACTTTTATAGAAGTTGACATCTTATCCCTTTTATTAGAATAGAACCATAGCATTAAATTCTATATCCATAGTGAAAAAATGTGTTTATTTCAGATAGTCAAAAAAAGACATATCAAGCATATTGGTTGGTGAAACGGATGTGAAACCAACTTGATGAGATATTGAGATAAAGGGATTATATTACACAATGATCATTCATATGTGGTTTTTGTTATTATAAAATTAATTTATTTCTCTTGGGCTTCTTAACCCGTTTCTAAATAGTGATCTTGGACTTTAGGAAAGCTCGCCTAATGTTAATGATAAATAATCCTATAGGGCCACACACTAAGTGTTTCTGACGATCTCTATTAAATTCTATTTGAATTTAATTAATTTAACAAATATTATTCTCAAGAAAAAGGGATAATTTTATTGTAATTTATCAATTGTAAAAGTATATTGATAAATGAAATATTTAAATTAAATATTTATTCAAGAGTTCAATAAATTATAGAGGAGTTAGAATAGACCATGATTGAGTCCTGTGACAAATATTAATTAAGAAGAGAATAAAATAATATTTTTTATTTCATAAGTTGGTGCACGCCACAAAATAATAATATTATTATTATTATTATTAGGTATAATGGGGGTTTATTAAGAATGATTACTATTGTTTAAGGGCCCTCATTTAATTAAATAATTATTTTAACATGAACCCTAGATCTATAAATATACCATTATTTCTATTGTTTATTTTATCTGAAAGCGAAACTTGAGAATCATTACGCACAATGAAACTCTCTCTCGACTCCTCTTTTCTCTCTTCCTCTCAAGAATGAGACACGCAAGAGATACTCCTTTAATATTGAAGGATGAGTGATAAACATGAATAATGTAACATAATCACTTTATTATGTTAGCACCTAGAGGTTGATTGGCATTACTCATAGATCAAAGGAGAATATATGGATCACCACTAGAGGGATTCTATCATTAGATCCTCATAGAGCAATGAAGGAAAACTTAAAGGTCCCATTCAGATGATCGACATATACATCGAAGAAACAATACTTGGATTGGTTATTTGTTTCTTATTATATTAAATGAATTAGTTACAAATTTTACATGCAAGATCCTCACTTGAGTTTTTGGGAAACTCAGTATTAAAATAAATTTTAATATATCATCTTCCACCGCACACTTCCACTATGCCTGGACCTAAACCTTGTCAGGTCACTGGATATTAACCTTTTAATTTTAGTTTCTCTACCTATTTCCACTGAGAAAGAGGCCTAGAGGGTCACACATTAATTTTATCTGTAATCTTGGTTAAATTTAATATTTAATTTAACAAGTTAGAATAAATATCATTCATGATTTGTGGTTTAATAATTATTCAAGTTTGGTTGGTCGACAAGATTTAATCATAAGTTATTTTAAACAATAAGTGGGTTAAATAATAATAATAAATTTTTATTTTCAAGGTTTGTTGAATATAATATTTATTATATTTATTGATTAATAATGTAGTGGTATATATTTATTAAATAAATATTTTTTA
The DNA here is from genome assembly GCA_963277665.1 of Viscum album. Classification (NCBI taxonomy): domain Eukaryota; kingdom Viridiplantae; phylum Streptophyta; class Magnoliopsida; order Santalales; family Viscaceae; genus Viscum; species Viscum album. Next base: position 497,100 of record OY728148.1, on the reverse strand, counting down.
TTTATGGTTCATTAAATGTTTAGGAGGATAAGCGGCCCAAGTTTAATGGTCTAATTGGATATAATATAAAATTTATTTATTTATTTTTAGGTGATGCACATGTTAAGTGAATAATAATTATATTAAAAAAACATGGGGTTCATTGAGAATTAAGGAATTGTAAAGGGACATATGTGAAATTTTTCAAAAACATGGGGTTCGTGAGCCTACTGTCGAAGGGAGATGAAGTCCTCGAGGAAGAGATATGATTGTGGTAGAGAGGCGGAGGTCCTTGATGAGGTAGAGAGGATAGTGTAGGAGCCTCCAGGTTTGAACAACAATTTGGGAAGGGGCGAACTCGATGGAAGTTTGATTCAGGAGGATAGGGAATCAGTCAGGACATTAGGGGTCTGTGTTGCGCCAATAGAGGCAGAAGTGGGTCTGGACACTGGTGTTCATTTTCCGGGGGCCTCTCAAGTCAACCCATTGGTTTCAAGTGTGTTTCGCAGGTTGCGGGAGGATTTGGTTGGACCTCCTGCTTGCACCAATGGAGTGAGGGAGGAAGGCGGGACTAAGCAGGATAGCGTTTGTGTTGGCCATAAGGAAATCAGGGGTGAATTAGCTTTGGTGAGAATGGCAGTCAGAGAGGAGATTACTGCAGATAGAGATAATTTGTGGGGAGGGAGGCAGGGCCTTGGTCTGGAGACAGCCCTACCAAGCGAAGATAGGATTCCAGGGGGACCTAAGGCAGGAAACAGATCTCCTATACATTTAAGCAACAGGTTCGAGGGGCTGGTTGAGGTAGGAATGAGCTATGCTCTTTCTCTATCTACAGAGGTCGTGGGGGTGTGCTTGGAAGAATGCAAAGAGGATATTCATAGCCTCTCAGCTAGTGAAGCTGAAAGTCCGAGATATAGTAGGGGTAATAGGAGGAGGAAGGGTAGGAAGGATTACTCTTCTTTACCTCCACCTTTGGAGACCCGATCAGCTAGAAAGGCAAACTCCAAAAAGGAAGTCCTTCAAGATGTGGATACTCAGAGGTTAGGGGTTCAGGGGGATCAATGCTCGGAGCTTTTGTTATGCTTTGAGGAGGAAGCGGTTGAACAGATCTTAATACTTAATGCGTCTAAAGATAAGGCAGCTAAAACGATGGGGATACCTTTAAGAACATCCCTTAATGAGGAGCAATATTCCTGGGTTGATAAGAAAGATAGTATTCTTGTCAGGGGATTCAACAGAGGGGTGATTAGCATTGAGGAGTACATCCAGTCTTGGGATCATCTGGCCTTAGAGATTGATAATATGGTGACAGTGTCTCCAAGAAAAGTAACTTCTATCTCATGGAAGTTGTTCGGGGAGATAGTTACAGGTAATATCAGTTTACTTTTTAATTCCCCTTGATAACTTTGTGGGTTTTGGTCCTGGGTTGGATTCATTCAGGTTTTTTTGAAGTTTTCTTTTGTTTTAATCTTTGTGTGGCTTGAGGTGTTGTTTGGGTTTCCAGTATTACTTGGTTCTATGTCAGATGGGGTTTAGAGCATGTGGCCGCCACTTTTTCTTTCTAGTTGAATGGACGTTTGAGAGGGTATGTCTAAGGCAATCAGTTCTGTGTCTGTGCATTTTGCACGGGACTGATTGTCATCTGGTCAGGCATTGGTGATGGTTTATTGACATGATGCATTTACTGGGGTTAGACAGAGCTTGGATATGCTTGGGTTGTTTTTATTTTGTTGGTTTGGTTGTAATGGTGGGTTCTCACTTTGTCCTTAAAAGTGTTTTATAATAAAAAATGAATTTTCAGTCAAAACACACTGGTTGTGTACAATAGATAGAGATAATCTCTCTTAATACCTAAAGCAAGTTCGAAAGATCTAAATTTTTCTCTCTTATCCTCTTCTCTCAATTCATTGAGAGACCATCAATATTTATACATCCTTATAGAATAATTTTTTTATGATAAACCACAAACAATGTAAGTGATTAAGATCAACTGTGCTGGAACCCAATAATTCCACAGTGACATTCAAGATTGTGGTTCATGTGTGGATCACCACTACAGGGATTATTCACTTGGATCCTATAGCACAAATATGACCCAATTAGATCAATTAAACTAGATCATTAATGAAGAAAAGTATTATGATTTTATGTAATTCTAGATCTACTTAAAAATTAATTTTAAATTACATATAAAGATCTTCCTCTTATGGTTCCAACATTCAAGTCAAGTAATCTAAAAATTACATTGGTCTTGATGTAATTTGTTATGTTAAATAATTATTATTCATGAATTAAGTCTAAAAAACTGAGTTGGTCATGAAATACAAGTGCTTACACTATGATCATAACATACAACTACAATTAGAGTGGTCATGTGGTTAATTTATAATTATTTATTAATTATTTATTGAATGATATACATTTTCAATTTCTTTTACAATAGATATATTCGTTAATGAAATAAAAACAAAATTTTCTCTTCTTTATTCTTCGTTCTCTCTCATACAACTAATAAATGGGTTAATGTAAAATGAATATACATCTAAAAACACCATCTAGATATGCCAAAGGTTCTTTCCAGGTAACACAATCATATGCGGTGTGTACCCAAAATCCACCATTTTGGGCCTACGGGTCTCAAGTCCTTCGGGCCACCAATGGCCTTCAGGCCATAGGGCTTTCGGACCATAGAAAAGACCAAGAAGCAACTCAGGTAGACCATAGGATTAGGCCCAAATGAGGATTCAGAGCAAAAAATAGAAACCACCAGAGTAGTGATAACTGGATTTGAATAATGAGAGGGTATGGAAACTGCCATTGGGACCAGGCACCATGAAGCTCTACATAGGTAAATGCTAGTTGATCATCCATGCGAGGTGGGGATCTAGGTGCCTTCAAGATGCAGATGATGGGGAGGGATTTTTTCAATTGTGTCATGTCTTGGGCCTTTAAGGTTATGTATTGGGTCATGTATGGGCCTTGTACCTTGGACATGTTGATCATGTAAGGGTTCTCCTTCAACCCTTAAAATGGGGATTATCCAAAATAAATAAATAAAAAGAAGTCCTTAGGGCCATTCAATGGGGAGAACATAGGGGTTCCAAGAATGTTGTATATCTTCTACATTAAATGGAAACTGAAAAACCATGCAACTTTGTGGTTATGACAACCCTGCTTTTTATTACAACTTAAAAATGATTTATTACATAAAACTTCACTTGATACAATAAATAAGATCAAGAGGTTTAGTGTCTTTGGGGATTATTATCATTACATAAAAACATAAAACATGAAATACAACATCTTTATTGAAAACTTCCTTTACATGATCACTACATTCCTTCGTACTTAGCATTGAATGGGATAACCTAAGAAAATGCATAAGAAAAGGGTGAGCTATAAAGCCTAGTAAGGGAGTACACATGGAATAACATGAGGGGTACAATAAATGTTAGAAAATAGGCATATCAATATAGCATAAGAAAAACATGAACATAAAGGCATGATAAAGCATGATAATCATAACATGGAAATGTGGCAACAACAATTAACATGGAATTTGCATGAGCCAAGGCTCATTGCACATGGAGAATGTGTAAACCCTCATTGCACATAAAGAACGAGTAAACCCTCATTGCACTTGAATTAGCATGAGTCAACACTCATTTCACATGACGTATAATGATACTATACTTTACCCAATACATTGGAGCGCTATAAAGGTTCACCCACTACGGGAAAAATGGGTATTTGTGACGGGGGTGTTTGCCCGTCGCAAATAAGTAGCCTTTTGCGACGGGATAGCTTTCCCCGTCGCAAAAGAACTTGCGCAGTTTGCGCGCCAAATCGCGGGAAACATATTTGCGAAGGGCGGTTATTGCCCGTCGCAAATAACCGGCAGCGGTAAACGGTATTTGCGACGGGAATATTCCCCCGTCGCAAATAGTGTGTCGACAGGTGGTTATTTGCGACGGGACCCGTCGCAAATAACTATTTAACCGTTGACCGTAATAAATGATGGCTAAGGTATTTGCGACGGGTACCGTCGCAAATAATATTAGTTGCGACGGGATACCCGTCGCAAATGGACCCGTCGCAAATAATCTAACCTATAAATACCCCCCATCCGTTTTTTTTTCAATTCATTCTCAAACTCCATCTTCTCCTTCTCTCAAAATTCTATTTCTAGAGTTCAGCGTTTCTCAAGTTTAATTTTTTTCTCCGGAGTTGATATTGAAGTTTTCAAGAACGATCAGAGATCAACCTCAGATCAATTTTCAAGGTATTTATGTTCATTTTAATTTAATATTTATTTTAAATTTTTTATTAGTTTCAATTATTTTTAATTAGTTGTAATTTAATTATGTTTACATTGTTTTGTTACTTAATAAATTTAAATTATTAGTATTGTTCATAGTTAATGGTAATTAGGAATAATTAGTAATAATTTTCAATAATTAAGAATAAATATTAATAATTAGTAATAAATATCAATAATTAGGAATAATAACATTATTAAATTATTAGTATATTTTATTATTAATATTAAAATAATATAATTTTTTATATTATATATACAATTCTCTTTTCATCTGTGTGTTTTCTGTCTCCACATGTATTATTTGTATGTGGAGACAGAAAACACATAGATGAAAGGGGAATTGTATATAATATAGAAAATTATATTATTTTAATATTAATAATAAAATATACTAATAATGTTATTATTCCTAATTATTGGTAATTATTTCTAATTATTGGTAATTATTCATATAATTACTAATAATTAGGAATAATTATCAATAATTAGCAATAATTAGGAATAATTAGTAATAATTAGTAATAATTGCCAATAATTAGTAATAATTACCAATAATTAGTAATAATTACCAATAATTAGGAATAATTACCAATAATTAGTAATAATTACCAATAATTAGTAATACTTACCAATAATTTGTAATACTTACCAATAATTAGTAATAATTACCAATAATTAGTAATAATTAGTAATAATTATCAATAATTATCAATAATTAGTAATAATTAGTAATAATTACTAATAATTACCACTAATTAGTAATAATTAGGAATAATTACCAATAATTAGTAATAATTAGTAATAATTAGTAATAATTAGTAATAATTAGTAATAATTAGGAATAATTAGTAATAATTACCAATAATTATCAATAATTACCGATAATTACAAATAATTAGGAATAATTATCAATAATTAGGAATAATTACCAATAATTAGGAATAATTACCAATAATTAGGAATAATTACCAATAATTAGTAATAATTACCAATAATTTGTAATAATTACCAATAATTAGGAATAATTACCAATAATTAGGAATAATTACCAATAATTAGGAATAATTACCAATAATTAGGAATAATTAGTAATAATTACTAATAATTAGTAATAATTAGTAATAATTAGTAATAATTACCAATAATTAGTAATAATTAGTAATAATTAGTAATAATTACCAATAATTAGTAATAATTAACAATAATTAGTAATAATTACCAATAATTAGTAATAATTACCAATAATTACCAATAATTATCGTTAAATAGTAATAATTACCAATAATTAGGTATAATTACTAATAATTCGTAATAATTAGTAATAATTCGTAATATTTACCAATAATTAGTAATAATTAGTAATAATTAGTAATAATTAGTAATAATTACCAATAATTAGTAATAATTACCAATAAGTAGTAATAATTAGTAATAATTAATAATAATTTCCAATAATTAATATTAATTACCAATAATTAGTAATAATTACCAATAATTACCAATAATTAGTAATAATTAGTAATAATTACCAATAATTAGTAATAATTAACAATAATTAGTAATAATTACCAATAATTAGTAATAATTACCAATAATTAGTAATAATTACCAATAATTAGTAATAATTAATAATAATTAATAATAATTACCAATAATTAGCAATAATTACTAATAATAACCAATAATTAGTAATAATTACCAATAATTAGTAATAATTACCAATAATTAGTAATAATTAGTAATAATTACCAATAATTAGTAATAATTAGTAATAATTAGTAATAATTACCAATAATTAGTAATTATTAACAATAATTAGTAATAATTAGCAATAATTAGTAATAATTAGCAATAATTAGTAATAATTACCAATAATTAGTATTAATTACCAATAATTAGTATTAATTACCGATAATTACCAATAATTACCGATAATTACCAATAATTACTGATAATTACCAATAATTAGTAATAATTAGTAATAATTACCAATAATTAGTAATAATTAGGAATAATTACCAATAATTAGTAATAATTAGGAATAATTACCAATAATTAGTAATAATTAGGAATAATTAGTAATAATTACTAATAATTACTAATAATTAGTAATAATTATTAATAATTACTAATAATTAGTAATAATTAGTAGTAATTAGTAATAATTAGTAATAATTACCAATAATTAGTAATAATTACCAATAATTAGTAATAATTAGTAATAATTAGTAATAATTACCAATAATTAGTTTTAATTACCAATAATTAGTAATAATTTCCAATAATTGCCAATAATTAGTAATAATTAGTAATAATTACTAATAATTACCAATAATTAGTAATAATTAGTAATAATTACCAAAAATTAGTAATAATTACCAATAATTAGTAATAATTATCAGTAATTAGTGATAATTAACAATAATTAGTAATAATTATCTTAGCTTGAGTGTTTTTTCTAAAAAATTATTCAAAACCAGTAATGCTTTTATATTTTATAGAAAAATATGGAACAACGAGGTCATCAAAAATCATTATTAGGTGACCGCATATGGATAAATCAACGTAGAAATCCAAACGGTTCTGGTTTAAATCCAGTATATGTAGAGGGTGTGGAGACTTTTTTATCATTTGCGGCATCAAATCCAGAATTTGTTTCAGAAGACAAAATAAAATGCCCTTGCAGAAAATGTGCATTGAGAACGTTTGACACGTTTGACAAAGTGGGGGAACATCTCTTGCGTTTTGGTTTTCAACCAGATTATGTTTTTTGGTATCAACATGGTGAACGCAGTTCCAGAGCAGGTGATACCAACTTGATTCTGGATCCATCCCGGTTTCAAGATTTAGTACATGATGTTGCAGGTTCATCTGTTCAACATACAGAAACTCCGGCTGATATAGCTTCAAATCCTGAGTTGGCACCGTCTGAATTTTATGAGTTGTTGAGGTCTGCTGAGGATGCATTATATCCTGGCTGCAAGATGAGCAAATTAGAAGTAGTTGCAAAATTTATGGCTATCAAATCAGATAACGGAATGTCAAACACCTGTTTTGACCAGATATTTTCTTTGCTTAAAACACTGTTACCCGAAGGAAATGTTTTGCCTGCAAATTACTATGAGAGTAAGAGGCTGGTTCGAAATTTGGGACTTACTTGTCAGAAGATTCATGCATGTTCAAATGACTGTATTTTGTATTCTGGGGAAAATGAGTCGTTGGATAGTTATCCCACATGTGGGAAACTGAGATATAAAGAAGGACAACATGGGATGTCTGGTTTGATTCCTGTAAAACAGTTGAGATATTTTCTGTTTACATCCAGACTTCAGCATTTATTCATGTCTAAGAATACAGCGACAATGATGTCATGGCATAAAGAGAATATTTCAACCGATAAAAGCTTGAATCATCCAGCCGATAGTGATTCATGGAAACATTTTGATAGAGTGCATCCATCCTTTGCTTTAGAAGCTAGAAATGTTCGACTGGGCCGTTCCATTGATGGTTTCTGTCCGTTCAGATCTTATGGTAGTCAATATTCATGTTGGCCTGTTTTTTTAACTCCGTACAATTTGCCTCCATGGATGTTGATGAAGGAGCCATATATCTTTTTGACTTTACTAATTCCAGGACATCCGAAGAAAAATATTGATGTTTACTTGAAACCATTGATTGATGAATTAAGTTTATTGTGGAGTACTGGTGTCAGTACATATGATGTTGCAATGAAACAGAATTTCATACTGAGAGCAACATTGATGTGGACAATTAGTGACTTCCCAGCTTATGGGATGTTATCTGGCTGGAGTACACATGGTCAGAAATCATGTCCTTACTGTATAGGAGAGAACAAAGCATTTATGCTCATTCATGGAAAGAAACCTTGTTATTTTGACTGTCATCGCAGATTTCTTCCAGCTGATCATCCTTTTCGCAGAAACAGATCTCATTTCAGAAAAGGAACAGTTGAAAGGGATGGACCTCCAAAAATGCTATCAGGTTCGGAGTTAAAATCAGTTGTATTTTCATTACCTCCCATCACTTTTGGTCCCACAATAAACCAACAAAAAATTTATGGTTTTGGGAAAGAACACAATTGGATTAAACGTAGCATATTTTGGGATTTTCCATATTGGTCTGATTTGTTGGTCCGACACATGTTAGATGTCATGCACATTGAGAAGAACTGTTTTGATAATTTGTTTCATACAGTTTTGGATACGCCAGGAAAGATCAAAGACAATGTAAATGCACGTTTAGATCTTGCCCAAATTTGCAGGTGTCCAGAACTGGAACTGTTTGAGAATGTCAGAACAGAAAGGTTACTGAAACCAAAAGCATCTTATACACTGTCTAAAGAAAACCGTTTATTATTTTGTCAGTGGATTGCAGATTTGACACTTCCAGATGGTTGTGCTTTCAATTTGGGTAGATGTGTAAAGAATGGTCATGTTACTGGATTAAAAAGTCATGATTGTCATGTTATAATGGAAAGACTTCTACCCATTGGATTAAGAGGTCTGTTGAATTCTGTGATTTGGGATTCCATAACAGACATGTCTCATTTTTTTCGGGAAATTTGTGCGGCTACAGCTGATTATGATGCTCTAGGAAAACTTGAAGAAGATGTTGTTGTAATTATATGTAAACTGGAAAAAATATTTCCGCCGTCTTTCTTCGACTCAATGGAACATTTGATGTTACATTTTCCATATGAATCCAAATGTGGAGATCCAGTATAGTTTCGATGGATGTACCCATTTGAAAGATGCATACAAAAATTGAAAAGAAAAGTACGTAACAAAGCATCTGTTGAAGGATCTATTGCATAAGCTTATTTGCAAGGGGAAATATCTTTTTTCTGCTCCCGTTATTTTGAATCTGAGTATCCTTAAAAACACAACCGAATGGGACGTAACGAGAGGAATATTGATGAAATCGACAATCAATTATCTGTTTTCAACCAGCCAGAGCTTGGTTTTGGTGGAGTTTATGAATGCTGGCTTTCAGATGATGAACATCATAGAGATCATACGTATGTTCTGCTCAACTGTGAAGAGATGACATCAGTTGTACTGTAAGTGTTTATATCACTTATTCTATCATTTATGTTAGAGTAAATAACTTTGGTTTTTCTAGGTTGTATGATAATCATATCAAGAAACAAATTCCACAAATTACAGCAGCTGCTCTCGAAGAACGTCGACTGAAAAATTTCTCTCAGTGGTTTCAAAAACTGGTAACATAAATTCTTTATCTTTTAGCAACTCATTCAATGTATAGTTTACTATATTGATAATTATTTCAAAAAAAATCAGGTGTCTCGACATGTTGATAAAATTGACAAACGGCTGTGTGTATTGAGTAACCCACCTTCCAAACTTGTTAAAACTTATAATGCATATGTGGTGAATGGATTTCGATTTCACACACATGTATATGGGGAATCGAAAAAAACAATGAACAGTGGAGTTAGCTTGAGAGGATCTCATCATCAAGAAAATGAAGTTGACTTTTATGGCATACTTGATGAAATCATTGAACTCTGTTATCTTGGACAACATTACATAACCATGTTCAAATGTCGGTGGTTGGATACAGAGAGAGGCGTGCGTGTTCATCCGACTCATGGAATCATCGATATTAAATGTAAAAGTGTTCTCGCAGTAAATGAACCATTCTTATTGGCTCAACAGGCACATCAAGTTTATTACGCAAAGTAATGTGCTACATCAAGAGACTTGACTGATTGGTGGAGTGTAATAAAAATCAAAATTCGAGACAATCAGTTTAGTCAAAGTGAATGTGCTTTCACTGATGTGCAAAGAATTGAAGTTTTTCAAGAGAGTACTCAAAATCAATCTTTTTTACAAAGAGACATGAGTATCGATGACGACACCCCACATTTAAGAGTCGGTGATGACGATGATGTTAATGATGTCACATATGAATTTGAAATGGTAAGAGAAGAAGCAACTGTAACTCGAATGGATATCGATGATGTTGAGGAGGAATATGAAGATGACATTGACATATATGAAGATGATGATGAAGATGAACACTGATAGAATTCCATGGTATTTATATACAATCATAATATGTATATATGTATATATAATAGTAATTATCAATTATTTGCTAACAAAATTAACATTTTCTGTTTCAGATGGACGACGCCACATTTTGTGAGTTGGCGGATGCTGACCTGTCTTTCGATGCAGATGAGTTGCTGGCAGATGACCCTCAGCCTGCAGGCGCTCCAGGGAGTACGCGGAGGGGGCGCGGTCTTGCATGATTGATGATTCTTGACCCTGTCCCCGAGAGACGTCCACGTATTGGGTTTGATCCACGCACACGGAGGTGTAATAACCTGTGTGATAACCTGTGGATTTGACTAAGATTTCATTAATCTATTCACATAATAAATGTTTATTATTTTTACAGTTTTCCGGCATATAGCAGTTGGACAGGGCAGCGCTATTTTGCGAAACTATTTCTCTCAGCCATGGACCACATGGGAGCAGATTCCCATTGACTTGCAGCAGGCCATGTTCAGTCATTTGTTGGTACGTACGTAAATAAATAATTTTTATTTTGAAAATTATTTCATTTCTAACTTGATATTTTGATTTATTTGTAGGGTTTATGGTATCCGATCGAGGATATCATGCGTGACACCATCCACGAGGCATGGGAGGTGGCCATGCGTGATCGCCTTCGTCAGATTTTGCACAATTTAAGAAAAGCTACCATGAAGAAAGCAGGAGTGTCATATTTTGACGAGTCATGTAGAGCACACTGACCAGAGTACATTTCATCCCATGTATGGGATGGATTATGTGCGCACTGGTTGAGTGGTACCTTTCAGAGGAGATCATCGGTGGGGAGGCAGAATCAGGGGATACAGGAGGTGACTCATCGAGCTGGGAGTCGTTCTTTCAGTACTCATAGACAGCATCTGGTACGTACATTATTTATAAATATTTTATATAACTATAAATATTAACAGTTTATTTTTTATTCTTATAGGCTGTCGAGCACCCCGATATTACGGAGTACGACATATATCGGAGGATGTATAGTGATCCTGCTACTGGGGAGCTCAGAGGTGATCGTCAGCATCACATCGTGGTCAGTATTATTTGTTTTCAAGTTTAAAAATTAACTGCATATAATATATTCACAATTTTAATTTTAAATTTCAACTACAGGAGTCATATGAGGCTGCAGCGTCACAGGCCCGGCCTGAGAGTCAGGCCGAGTCATCAGATCAGACCACTGGCCGTCAGTTTGATGAGGCGGCATGGATGCAGGCCACCCAGTATGCCTTCGAGAAGGGCCGGGTAGTTGGTATCAGCTCTCGACTGACTCCCGGAGATTATTATGGCAGTTCTGCGATATCGGCGTCCAACTCGAGAGGAGCTCGTGCATCTTCTTCTGCTACATAGTATGAGGATCAGTTGCGATCTCAGACTGCACTGATAGAGAGTCTCTGACAGGAGCAGGAGCAGATGCGTCAGCAGTATGAGGAGGAGCGCCGACGCCAGCAGCAGCTGTACGAGGAGCAGACGAGTCGGTGGCAGCAGCAGCATCATGAGCAGATGGAGTACATGCGCCGACTCACTCATGCTTTAGGGATGGAGTTTCCTCCACCACCATCTGCAGATCCACCCCCCCCCCCCTCCTTCAGATTAGAGTTTGTTTTTATGTTATAAAATTTGTGAAATCAAAATATGATTTTTTTTTCTATTCGTAGTTTCTGTCTCATTATAAAATATTAATAATATTATATTTTGAAATAACAATATTAATATGAATAATAATATTATTTATATTTTATAATATTAAATTTTATATATATATTAAAATTTTATAATATTATAATTTAATAATATTTTTTGTAATACTTGAATTATTTTAATATTTGAATGTAAAATAATTCTATTATTTTTATATTAATTAAAATAACTTATTAATATTTTTTTTATTTATGAATTATAATTCTAATATTATTATATTAATTAAATCATTTATTAATATTCTATTATTTTTTATTTTTGAATTGTAATTCTATTATTATTATATTAATTAAAATAATTTATTAATAATTTATTATTTTTATTTGTGAATTATAATTCTATTATTATATTAATTAAAATCATTTATTAATATTTTATTATTTTTTATTTTTGAATTATAATTGGATTATTATCATATTAATTAAAATAATTTATTAATAATTTATTTTTTTTATTTCTTTTATAGTATTTGCGACAGGATACTATGCCCGTCGCAAATAGTATTATTATTATATGCATTAAAATAATTTATTAATAGTTTTTTATTTTTTTTAAATAGTTTTTGCGACGGATCCCGTCGCAAAAAAAAGATTTAGCGACGGGCCCGTCGCAAATACCTGTTTTTCTAGTACTTAAACATTTCATTTCATGCATAAGTGTGCCACATGGATCATAAAACATGGATTCATAAAACATAATAATTTATTCCACGATAAAGGAATGTGGAATTCATACATGAAACTTTACAATCAATAAGTAAATGATCATAAAGTTGAATACACTTAATGGAGAAATAAGCATGGTATTCACTACACAATGACATTGGCTTAGAAAATCTGTGCGATTTCGGCAGCGTAACGGCGTGACATAAGAATTCATAAAAATGGTTGATGAGAGAAAAAGGGGTTCCTCATCATATTTACATGTAATGGAAAGTAAGGAGGTCATATAGATACATGTCCCAACAATTGTAATTGAATTTAGATTCATGATACAAAAGTATTGCTTTAATGTAAAAGAGGAGAGAGAAGTTCCTTTCGGAATTTCGGCATAGTAACGGGTGTACATAGGAGGCATTTAATGTGAGAGAAAGGGGTCTCCCATAATTCAAACAATAAGAGGGCGGTATGGGGGAGGTGAGAAACTATACCCCAACATTCATAATTGAAATTAAAAGGGCAAAACAACTTAAAGAAAATTGGACAAAAAAGGGAAAGGAAGAAAAAACTCTTACTTCGAAGTGTGCTTCCAAAGGATAGAGAAAGGCTTGTGAGAGGCTTATTGGGAGCTTGGGGCACCTTCGGAGGATTCTAGAGAGAGAAGGTAAGAGGTTGGACGAACTCCAAAGGCTTTGAGTGATGAGGAAGTGGGAGCTTGGGTGGGTTTATATAGGAAAGGTGAGGGAATTCTTTATTATTTAGGTTTCGGACCCCTTATATTAAATTAATCTAAACCACAAACCATCCCATGGTTTTTTCCCATGGTTTTTTGAAAAGGGAAGAGTAAAATAATATTTTATAAGTCCAAGGTCCTAACCTCTTAAAATATTAGGGTTGCTTATGTGGAGGTGAGTCACACTCCCATGGAAATTAATTTAAAAAGACAAGGTGTTTAATAATTCTTGAGGGGTCCATTAATGCTTTGAAAAGTAATCCAAACAAACCCAAAATCAAATTATTTTAATGGTAAAAACATATATTGGCCGAAAATAAAGATTATAGTATTTTATTACATCACTATTGGGTCATTATGATGTTATAAAACACATTATATATTTAAACGGTATTTAATTTTTACTCAAAAATTTGACTGTCTCAGAAAATTATGAAAAACTCACCGTTGGATAATTTTAACATCCTGATTACAAAAATAACATTTATTTTATCTAAATAATTTTCTAAATATGTTAATTTTCACTTTTAAAATAAAAACCGACATTTATCAAAAATTCATGGGTTTTGACAAAAATGGCTTTCAAACCTTAATAAAAATTATAATTGCATTCATACAATTACATGATCATTTATATATAATAAAATTAATATAATAATAATAATAATAATATTTTATTAAAATATTATTTAATTAAAAAATCCATTATTTTAATAAAATATATTTCTTAATTAAATAATAACTAAAAACACCATTTGTACTTTAAAAACTATTTACAATGTATCAATAATGACAAGAAATTATATTCATTATTATATAAAAAAATAATGTACATGAACATAGTACTATCGATTAGTTACATAACCCCTTAAAACAGCCGCATAAGACCTAAGGGTAAGGTGTGCGATGGTGACAGACTCTTGGGGTGGCTCGGATAACATCGCTCGAGTGGTAATTTCTATCAACTTCCACTTCTCCCATAGACGGTCCCGTTCGAACTTGATATGGTGAAACTCAGCTTGGTCTTGGTCAAGAGCGAAGCCCAAGGATGCCACCTCTTTTCTGAGCTTCGATAAATGGGCTTCGTATGGGGAAATTCTACTGCATGAGGTCATCGCTTCCTTTGTCTAAGTAAAATTGTATGTGTTAAAGCCCTATATTTATACTAATCATGTGATCACTGTTCAACGGCTATAAAAGTAACGGTCACAATTCTTATCATAAAACCAATGAAGTTGGAATTTTATAAAAACATTTTATATAAAGAGACATTTAATTATATCAAGAGGAATTTTCCATTAATGAAACTTTGGGTCGTTACAATATTCCCCCCTTAAGAAATTTTGCCCTCGAAATTTTCATTTTCCCACACTAAAACAGATGTGGGTAACTCAACTTCATCACTTCCTCCGATTCCCAAGTTGCTTCTTCAAACTTGTGGTTTCTCCACAACACCTTGACGAGGGGCATTGTCTTATTTTGTAGAACTTTTTCTCTATGATCTAAGCTATTCACTGGTTGCTCCTCATAAGAAAGATCATCTTCCAATTATACCACCTCAGAAGAGAGTACATGTGAAGGGTCCGATATGTACTTCCTTAAGAGGGATACATGAAAGACATCATGTACTTTGGCCATAGTAGGCGGAAGTGCTAGTCGATAAGCCACAGCCCCGACACGATCAAGAATCTCAAAGGGGCTGATGTACCTTGGACTTAACTTCCCTTTCTTTCCAAACCTCATGACCTTCTTCCACGGAGATATGCGTAGAAAAACCATGTCTCCAACTTTAAACTCAAGGTCTCGTCGAGGATTATCTGCATAACTCTTCTGTCGACTCTGGGATGCCTTGATATGCTGCTGAATGGTTTTCACCTTCTCCACCATTTCCTCAACCATTTCTGGTCCAAGCAGCTTTCGTTCACCGACCTCATCCCAACATGCTGGTGTTCTGCACCTTTTCCCATACAGGGCTTCATATGGTGCCATTTGGATGCTCGAGTGGAAACTGTTATTATAAGAGAACTCAACTAGAGGAAGATGTTGATCCCATCCTCCTTTAAATTCCATTGAGCACGCTCTCAACATATCCTCAAGTGTTTGGATAGTCCGCTCAGATTGGCCATCAGTTTGAGGATGATAAGTCGTACTAAAGTTCAGTTCAGTATTCATAGCATGTTGAAGACTCTTCCAAAACTTAGAGGTGAATCTTGGATCTCGGTCAGACACAATAGATAGTGGTACTCCATGAAACCTTACCACTTCCCTGATATATATCTGTGCCAGTTGATCTAATGAGAAATCCTACCTAATAGAAATGAAGTGTGCAGTCATTGTAAGACGATCCACAACAACCCATATTGCATTATTGCCTTTGGATGTCCTCGGAAGTCCGGTGAAAAAGTCCATGGTGATGTTTTCCCATTTCCATTCTGGTATGGGCAATGGTTGCATCATCCCCTTAGACTTCTGCCTCTCTGCCTTCACTTGCTGACACACCAGGAACTTTGATGTATATTCAGCAATCTCCTTCTTTATATTATCCCACCAAAAGTTTTCTCATAGATCTCGATACATCTTTGTGCTCCCTGGGTGAATAGAGAAATTTGAACTATGTGCATCATCCAAAAGTTCCTTCTTCAGCTCCAGACTTGATGGAACACATAGTCTTTTCCCAAACCGCACAATTCCTTCTTCATTAACATTAAACTCTGAGGATTTCCCTTTTTCGATAGCTCCCACTTTTTCTTGAATTCCCACATCATCATTTTGAGCATCCTTTAACCTTTCTAAAAGAGATAGTTTAGCAATCATTTGTGAAAGTATTGATGAAGTTCCCTTCTCTATGATTCTCATGTCCATCTTCATCAAGTCTAAGAAGATTGGATCCTTATCAATTCTCATCATTGATAGAATCGTTGGATCCTTTCTACTTAGGGCATCTATCACCTTGTTCTCTTTCCTAGGGTGGTAATGGATTGAACATTCATAATCCTTGATGAGCTCTATCCATCTTCTCTGGAACATATTAAGCTCCTTCTGTGTGAATATATATTTAAGACTCTTGTGGTCAGTATATATCTCACATTTCTCTCTATAGAGATAATGCTACCAGATTTTCAAGGCAAAGATCACCGTAGCCAACTCCAGATCATGCATTGGATAGTTTCGCTCATGGATTTTCAACTACCTTGAGGCATAGGATATCACTTTATCATTCTGCATCAGCACACATCCTAAGCCCTTCTTCGAAGCATCACTGAATACCACAAAAATCTCCCCACTTGTGGGTAAAGTGAGCACAGGTGCAGTGATAAGCCTCTTTTTCAACTCCTTGAAGCTTTCTTCGCATTCATCACTCCAAGAAAACTTTAATCCCTTTCGAGTTAGCTTGGTAAGAGGGTTGGACAATCGTGAGAAATTTCTCACAAATCGTCGATAATATCCAGCTAACCCCAAGAAGCTACGGATATCTGTTACCAATGTTGGCCTCATCCATCCCTCAATTGCATATGTTTTGGAGGGATCCAAAGATATCCCATTGCTTGTGATGATATGGCCCAAGAATGAGACCTCCTTCAACTAGAACTCACACTTTCTGTACTTTTCATAGAGCTTCTCCTTGTGCAAAGTCTCTAGTATAGTTCTTAAATTCTCCTCATGATCCTCTTTGGTTTTGGATTATATTAGAATATCATCTATAAAGACTACCATAAATTTGTCTAGGTAATCTCTAAAGACTATATTCATTAAGTCCATGAATATTTCTGGAGCATTGGTGAGTCCGAAAGGCATTACTATGAATTCATAGTGCCCGTATCTTGTACAAAAACCAGTCTTGGGGACATTTTCCTTCTTCACCCTTACTTGATAATATCCCGACCACAAATCTACCTTGGAGAATAATTGTACTCCACGCAGCTAATCGAACAAGTCATCAATTCTTGGGAGAGGATACTTGTTCTTTATCGTGATTTTGTTAAGTTCACGATAATCTATGCAAAGTCGCATTGACCCATCCTTCTTCTTGACAAAGAGGACTGGTGCACCCCATGGTGAAGCACTTGGGCATATAAACCCTTTATCCAGATTCTCCTGTAGTTTTTTCTTCAGCTCTTCAAGCTCTACAACAGCCATTCTATATGGAGTCTTGGATATTGGTAAAGCCCTGGGTATAATTTCAATTGAGAATTCAACATCCCTTCTAGGAGGAAGACCAGGCAGTTCCTCGGGAAACACTTCAGCTAATTCCCTCACAATAGGCATTTCTTCAAGGATGATTTCTTCCTCGGACTCAATCATCTGAGCCAAATACATG
The DNA here is from genome assembly GCA_963277665.1 of Viscum album. Lineage (NCBI taxonomy): Eukaryota > Viridiplantae > Streptophyta > Magnoliopsida > Santalales > Viscaceae > Viscum > Viscum album. The sequence goes on along the minus strand of OY728148.1, from coordinate 479,288 downwards.
TGCTCATAAGGCAGTAATATCCACGCTTGAGATGATGGAGCTAAAGGAGATTCATCTTCCTCCTTACACTTGTAAAGAATTGGGGGTTGATTCTCTATATGGAGTGTGATTTCCCTCTCCCAACAATTTATGTTGGCTCTATATAAGGAAAGTCAATCCATGCCAATAATTGCATCAAATTACACTAGAGGGAGTATGACGAGGTTCTCTAGGAAATTCAATCCACAAATTATAACAGGGGAGGACTTATATTCATGGGATGCAATGATTACCCCATTTTTTGTACTCACCGACATCTTCACTTCCATGATTTTTAGTGGTGCTGGGATTGTTCTACTAAACTTTCGAGATATAAAAGAATGCGTAGAACCTGAATCAAAAAGTACATTCGCTATTCTTGAATTATTAACTAGTGTACCTGTCACCACTTCGTTGTCAGGGTTCACTTCGGTAGAAGTGATGGCAAAAGCTCTTCCTTGTTTCCTTGGAGGTTGTTGGTTGTCTCCAAAAACCCTTGGATTAGGGCACTGATTTTCAAAATGACCTGGTTCTTTTCATTTGTATCATTGAACAATGCGTTGAGGTTCGAATGGAGCGTTTCTCTCCTCTATCACAGCCACGGGTATTTCTTGCCGACAATTAACAGCTAGGTGCCCTTCTCTTCCACACATGAAGCATTTCCTCATCCCCTTAAGGAAATTTCCAAGGTGCTTCTTTCTGCACTTTTGGTAAGTGGGGTGCTGGATCTTCTTAGCACCGTTGGATTTATCCATTGGCCCACCAGCATTGAATTCCACCTTACGCTTCTTATCCCCATGATACCCCCGTGATTCTCCGATCTCCATTTCGACCTTGAGAGCACATCGGATAATTTCCTCATAGCTGTCGAAGTCACGGATCGCTAATGTTTTCTGCAGGCTAGGCTTCATCCCACCAAAGAAGTGGTCAACCTTGCATTCGGGGGTAATGACAATGCCGAAAGAGTATCGTGCAAGCCTTGTGAAGTTTTCCTCGTACGCTCCAATAGATTCTTCGTCTTTTTGCTTGAGGGAAAGGAAGTCCCTTTCCATCTTAAACCGAAGGGTGCGCAGAAAATATTTATCGAAAAACATCTTCTGGAAATCCTTCCATTCCAACGCCTCGATCTCCTCCTCAGGCTTCGTATTTTTAATCAACGCCCACCATTGATCAGATTTACCCTCCATACGATAAGCTTCCAGGATAACCTTCTCTTGTTCAGAACATTGAAGGATGGAGAAGATCTTTTCAATGGATTTGATCCATTGTTCAGCGATCGTGGGATCCGATGATCTACTAAAAGTAGGAGGACTTTGTCTCAGGAAGATCTTGATAGCGACTTATTCTTTCTTAGGGGGGTTTTGACGTTCCTCTTGACCTGTGTTTCTATTCAATGCTTGAGTTATCTGAGAGAGAATCATGACAAAGTTCACGATTCCCGCTCCCATTGGATTGGGCATCTCATTAGTACAGTCATCACACTAATCTTCACATCGGTTGTTAGCTCGAGTCCTCCTATTACCGGCCATTGGCTGGAATAAAAGGAATGTTAGGGGTAACACATAAAGGGTAATCCAAAGAAAAAAGTTGATGAATTATAAATAAACTTTCATTTCCTTAACTCATGAGTCTATAGGCTTCAATCTAGTATTTTCATGATCTACTTTCTAACATATATTCTTAGGGGCATTTTTTTAATTCCCTTAATAAGGGTTTATACTAAGCTTGTGAATTTACCAAAGCATATCCCTCGGGAGTGTCGTAACCAAGAGTGCAGCAAGGCTCATTGTCGTTCATGAGTTCCCGTTCGATTCTAGCTCAAAGCGGTGTTTTCAGGTTTTACCCCTAGGATACATCTGTGCCAAATCCGCCTCTACCTGCTCGTATCTAGACAGGGATGTATTTTCTTGATAACCCACTTACTCAATACTCACCAAAACTTAGGGAATTTTTTATTGTACTTAGTCTTGTATCTAAGGCTTTACTATAGTTTTCTAATCCTAATCCCAAAAATAACCAAACCTATCCTTTCATACCAACTATGACAACCCTACTTTTTATTACAACTTAAACATGATTTATTACATAAAACTTCACTTGATACAACAAAGAAGATTGAGAGGTTTAGTGTCTTTGGGGCTTATGATCATTACATAAAAACTTAAAACATGAAATAAAACATCTTTATTGAAAACTTCCTTTACATGACCACTACATTCCTTCGTACTTAGCATTGCATGGGATAACCTGAGGACATGCACAAGAAAAGGGTGAGCTATAAAGCCCAGTAAGGGAGTACACATGGAATAACATGAGGAGTAAAATACATGTTAGATAATAGGAATATAAATAGAGAATAATAAAAACATGAACATAAAGGCATGATAAAGCATGATAATCATAACATGGAAATGTGGCAATAACACTTAACATGGAATTAGCATGAGCCAAGGCTCATTGCACATGGAGCATGACTAAATACTCATTGCACATAAAGCATGAGTAAACCCTCATTGAACTTGAATTAGCATGAGTCAAAACTCACTCCACATGAAGTATCGTGATACTATACTTTGCCCAATGCATTGGAGCACTATAAGGGCGCACCCTTCTTAATCACTTCATTTCATGCATAAGTGTGCCACATGGATCATAAAACATGGATTAATAAAACATAATCATTTATTCCATGATAAAGGAATATGGAATTAATACATGAAACTTTACAATCAATCAGTAAATGTGCATAAAGTTGAATACCCTTGATGTAGAAATGGTCATGGTATTCACTACACAATGACATTGGCTTAGAAAATCGGTGCGATTTCGGCAGCGTAACGGCGTAACATAAGAATTCATAAAAATGGTTGATGAGAGAGAAATGGGTTCCTCATCATATTTACATGTAATTAAAATTAATTAGGTCATATAGATACATGTCCCAACAATTTTAATGGAATTTATATTCATGATACAAAATTATTTCTTGAATGTAAAAGAGGAGAGAGAAGTTCCTTTCGGAATTTCGGCATAGTAACGGGTGTACATGGGAGGAATTTAATGAGAGATAAAGGGGTCTCCCATAATTCAAACAATAAGAGGGTAGTACGGGGGAGGTGAGAAACCATACCCCAACATTCATAATTGAAATTAAAATGGAAAAACAACTTAAATAAAATTGGACAAAAAGAGAAAGGAAGAAAAAACCCTTACTTGGAAGTGTGCTTCCAAAGGCTAGAGAGAGGCTTGTGAGAAGCTTCTTAGGAGATTCGGGAACCTTGGGAGGATTCTAGAGAGAGTAGGGAATAGGTTGGAAGACTTCAAAGTCTTTGAGTGAGGAGGAAGTGGGATCTTGGGTGGGTTTATATAGGAAAGGTGAGGGAATTCTTTATTATTTAGGTTTGGGACCCCTTATATTAGATTAATCAAAACCACAAACCATCACATGGTTTTTTCCCATGGTTTTTGTAAAAGGGAAGAGAAAAATAATATTTTATAAGGCCAAGGTCCGAACTTCTTAAAATATTAGGGTTGCTTATGTGGAGGTGAGTCACACTCCCATGGAAATTAATTTAAAAAGACAAGTTGTTTAATACATCTTGAGGGGTCCACTAATGCTTTCAAAAGTAATACAAAAAAATCCAAAATCACATTATTTTAATGGTAAAAACATATATTGGACGAACATAAAGATTATAGTATTTTATTACATCACTATTGGGTCATTATGATGTCATAAAACACATTATATATTTAAACGGTATTTAATTTTTACTCAAAATTTTGACTGTCTCAGAAAATTATGAAAAATTCACCGTTGGATAATTTTGACATCCTGATTCCAAAAATAATATTTATTTTATCTAAATAATTTTATAAATATGTTAATTTTCACTTTTAAAATAAAAACTGACATTTATCAAAAATTCACGGGTTTTGAAAAAAATGGCTTTCAAACCTTAATAAAAATTATAATTGCATTCATACAATTACATGATCATTTATATATAATAAAATTAATCTAATAATAATAATAATAATATTTTATTAAAATATTATTTAATTAAAAAATCCCTTAATTTAATAAAATATATTTCTTAATTAAATAATAACTAAAACACCATTTGTACTTTAAAAACTATTTATAATGTATCAATAATGACAAGAAATTATATTCATTATTATATAAAAAAATAATGTACATGAACATATTACTATCAATTAGTTACATAACCCCTTAAAACAGCTGCATAAGACCTAAGGCCAAGGTGTGCGATGGTGACAGACTCTTAGGGTGGCTCGGATAACATCGCTCGAGTGGTAATTTCTATCAACTTCCACTTCTCCCGTAGACGGTCCCGTTCGAGCTTGACATGGTGAAGCTCAGCTTGGCCTTGGTCAAAAGCGAAGCCCAAGGATGCCACCTATTTTCCGAGCTCCAATAAATGGGCTTCGTATGGGGCAATTCTACTGGATGAGGCCATCGTTTCCTTTGTCTAAGTAAAATTGGATGTGTTAAAGCCCTATATTTATACTAATCATGTGATCACTGTTCAATGGCTATAAAAGTAACGGTCACAATTATTATCATAAAACCAATGAAGTTGACATTTTATAAAAACATTTTATATAAAGAGACATTTAATAAGATCAAGAGATATTTTCCATTAATGAAACTTTGGGTCATTACAGTGGTCACACACTATGTGAGTATCCAACACATCATGTACCTTATACAAATCTGTAGTTGGCAACACACCCAGTCCCTAGGCATGTGTCGTGGACATAGGTAGAAGGTAGTACACACCATGTAATCAAGTCAACATCGTGTAGTCTATTACAGACAATGTACTTAATTTAAAATGGAGAGAATAATTAATTACATAATTAAACCTATTCATATATGTTTTGTGTTCCATTTATTTGATAGTAAAAACCATATCATAGGATTTTTAATTATATATTGAACTAATCTCCATATTAAATTCTAAAATTGAAATTTTTCTATGATCTTTACTTATATGTACTCTTCCTGTATCAAGAACATCACGTGCAATGTAATTAAAATTTTTTCTATGTGTCATTTGTTTGAAAATATATTCAATGTAATTACCTATCACACATGTATTTTTGGATGCTAAGGTAATGCACAATAACAATGGTAATTCCAGGTATTTCAAGTGAGTACATGTCGTTTCCTCCAAGTACACTTGTGTAATCTATTAATTTTCAACAAAATTAATTTATGTAATTTTTTTAAAATTATGAATGGTGAAATTTTAAATATTCTCAGATGGTATTAAGATAAATTGAATTAATTGGAATAATTTGTGATGTGTTATCTTAATTAAAGAATGAATTGAACTAATTTAGGGATAAATTAAAAATGAATGTTTGTTTCATGCTATGTAGATGATCATGATATTTTACTAGACTTTTGTATGTGATTTTTTTATTTTAATTTAGTATTTTCTTTAAATTAAAATTATGGCTTGTGTGTCATCCCCATCTCCTTATTATGTAAGGGAATGCAAGCTCATGGTTTATTTTATGTAAACCCTCTAATCAAATCTATTATATACCTTCACCTACATGTGAGTAAAAGATTATGTGAGGATAGATCTCCTAGGTGAGAGGATGTGGTCCAAGTCCCATAGATGAGGCAAAACCAATCAAGGTGATACATAAGAATCGAGGTGTAATGTTGTAACACAAACCAAGCTATGGTTCTACGTGATTTCCCCTAGGGTCAAGGGTTAGTTTATCATCTGCTGGATAAACTAATCATTATATAATCTCAATATCATTCCACTTGTATTTTATTGCTATCAATTTCTTGGTTTATTATTTATATGTGTGGGCCTAACATGGTCACTTAGAAAATGAATTAATGAGCATGCAAGATGGAATAAAATAAAACTATATTACGCATAAATTTTATTAGATATGGTTAATAAATTAAGTAGGATTCACTTAATATTAACAAGCCATTTAATAAGATAAAAATTGGGTTTTACACATGAGGATAAAAATACCCCAACTAAAATATTAATTTGGTATAACCTTTCATTACATAAGTTAGATTTGAAACCATATTTTAAATTGATTGACCAAACCAAGTCGAGGTACTTTCAATTATCCATGAACTTTATCTTGAAGTTGTGGGTTGAATTAACTTGGTTCATATAAAGGGTTGACTTCTCAAGTAGGAATTTGGGTAACTGAGAGGCAAGAGTTGAGGAAATATTAATCTGAAATTTTAGGAATCAGGAGTCTTCTCAACATATCAAGGAATTTTGAATTAATGTAGTTCACAAGTTACGAGTACCTAAAACCCTTCAATTAACTTTTTAGGCCCAAGTATGGGTTATGATAAGGGAATATGGGTCCTTTAAACTAGAATATCCATACAATGTGATATTTTGAAACTAATTTGATGGTTATTTGGTTTTGAAAAAATAGTGTGAGATTAATGAAATTTAAATTTATTAATATATTTTGGTAATCAAGAAAGTACTAATAATATGATCTTAAATTTTGAAGAAATAACAACATCACTTTGAAAATATCATTATGTTCTATAATAGAGAAGGATAACCTTCTCACTCGTGTGAATTTATAGGAATTCTATAAGTGATTACTTGTAATACTACACCATAAATAGAAATTATATATGTTGGAAACCCCACTTCCTAAGTTACTTATGAAAGAGGATAGTGAGGAAGAAGTATATCTACACCTGAAACATGAAAATGATATAATGGATGTCTATTGTTTCATGTTATCCTTCATATCTAGTGATATTACAAATAAATATGAGTACATAGATTAAAATAGAATCATTTATCACCTTTATGATCTTTATCAAGAGAAGGTGATACAAGATAGATTCTCTAATGCACAATTTCTTTGCAAGCTTGTAGATTCGAAAATTGTTGGGCCTCATGTGGTCAAGATGATTGGATACATATAATTCTTAAGCATATTAGGTTTTAATATCTTTAATGAGTTGATCATATATCTCATGTTGTTCTAACTACCTAAAATATTCTCCAATTTCATAATGAATTATAATATGAGTAATAGGAAGGAGACTCTTTTAGAACTTCTTAATCTCATTAAAAATTTTGATAAATACATGGGGTATTAAAAAATAATATTCCTTATAATGAATAAGAAAATGAATAAAAAGGTAAAAGGGATGAATTCTCATCCCAAGTATAGGGATTTATATAACCATCTTTCCAAGAACAAGAGGATCCAATGGTATACAAAGGAGAAGAATACAGTGTGTTTTTCATGTGGTAAGAAAGGCCACTGGAAGAGGAACTATACCCAGCCAAAGAAGTATGGGAAAGCTTCTGGTGAATTTTCTATCAAGTTTAATCTTTCTATATCTATAATTTTGTTATTAGATACTACATTTTATGCTCATTTTTGTATCTAAATATAGGAACCATGTAGATTTCAGAAGGTTTCTAGAGGTAATGTGGATCTATGAGCTGCCAATGGGGTGAGGTTGGCCACTCTATCCATTGAAGACTACCACCTCACACTGAAAATAAGATTGATTTTTGTTTTAAAGAAATATTATTATTTTCCTAGTGTTATCAAGAACATAATTTCTATTTCTTGTTTAGACATGGATGGATTTATTTTCAAATTTGGGAATAAGATCTTCTAATTTTATAAAGATAGGATACGTTATGGTATAAAAAATCTAAATAAAAATATTTATGTATTAAATTATGAAAACCTAATATTGGTAATTGATAATGAATCAAAATCAAATGAATCATTTCACACCTAGTTATGGAATCACTGACTTGGTCACATAAACAAAAATCATTGATGAAGCTCTGTTAAGATGGTTTCTTAGACTCTTTTGAGATTAAACCACTTGAAAGATATCATGTTTGTTTATAATGAAATAGGAGAAAATCACCACTTTGTGTTCAAGGTGAAAGAGTAATAGAGCTTCTAGAATTGGTATGTCCCAGGGTGTATAGACCTTATCAAGTAAAATCTTGAGGTTAATTCTCATACTTTATTACTTTTATCAATGACTTGAGTAGGTGAGGTTACATTTAAATGATGAGGTATATGTTTGAATCCTTTGTGAGGTTTAAGGATTTAAAGAATTAATTTGATAATCATATTGATAAAAAGATAAAGAAACATTGGTTGAATTGAGGTGGTGAATATCTTATCTGAGAGTTTATCAACTTTATATGAGTGTATGGGATTTTATCTCAACTCACTCTACCTAATAAATTATAGTGGAATGGTTTTAGTCAAAGGAGAAATTGTAACTTTCCAGACATGGTAAGATCAGCGATGAGTCATGCAAGCCTTACATTATCTTTTTTGGGATATGCATTATATATGGCATCATACAAACTAAATTAAGTACCAACTAAAGCAAAAAATAGTATTCCCTTTGAGTTATGGAGTAGAAAAAAAACTTTTTTTCACATATTCATGCATGGGGGTATGTGGTGTTTGTTAAAACTACCTCAAGAAATAGACTTTCACTCTGAATTATAAAGTGTATATTTATAGGTAATCCTAAGGAAACAAGGGGATACTATCTATATGATCCCTTAGATAAAAATTTTATAGTTTCTAGGAAAATTTTATTCCTTGAGAGGGAATACATCCACTAGGGGGATAGTTGGAGAAATGTTGACTTTGATGAAGTTGATGCTCAAGATACACAAGAGCTAGTGCATGAACAAATTACATAGGTTATCATGGAATAATTTGTTCCTAAACACAAGTACTATGTAAGAGAACTAGATAGGTAAGAGAACTGGAGAGATATGGTTTTCTAGTCACAGAAGATGGTGAATCATTATTAGTTAACAATAGTGACCATATATCCAATAAGGAGGTACTAGAGATCTCATAATCTACAAGATGGAAATAATCCATGAATTATGAGATGCATTCCATGTATCAAAACCAAGTTTGGGTTCTGATCGATCTGTCAGCAGATGTAAATCCCATTACATGAAAATGGACATTCAAGAGAAAACTATACATGGAAGGTTGTTTTAGTACATATAAAGCATGTATAGTGGCTAAAGGGTTTAGATAAAGTCAAGGAATTTACTATGATGAAACTTTTTCTCTAGTTTTTATGTTTAAATCCATCAATATTCTACTTATTATCAAAATTTTCCATGACTATGAGATTTTGAAGATGGATATTAAAACTTATTTACTTAATAGGAACCTTTAGGAAGATATTTATATGAAATAACCAAAAGGGTTTGTAACTCTAGGAAATGCTAAAAAGGTATTCAAGTTATAGATCCATTTATAGATTAAGGAGAACATCCAGGACATGGAACATTCGGTTTTATGAAGCTATAAAATAATTTGGTTTCATTAATAATGAATGAGAAACATGTGTTTACAAGATATTTATTGGGTGTATGGTTGTTTTCATAGTAGTATATATTTATGTCATGTTACTAATTGGAAAAAATATAATGTCCCTAAAATGGGTTAATTCATGGTTGATCAAGTGTTTCCCCATGAAAGACTTGGGTAAAGCAGCTTATATTTTAGGGATCAAGGTCATGTGTGATAGATCAAAGAGGATTCTTGGACTAATTTAAAGTTCATACATTGACCAGATAGTAAATAAGTTTAGTATACAACAATATAAGATGGGATTGGTTCCATCGTTACATAGTATACATCTTTACAAGAAGATGTTTCCTCAAACACAATAGGAAAGAGATATAATGGGTAAGATCTCATATGCTTATCTGATAGGATCTATCATGTATGTAATTTTTTGTATGAGGAATTATATTGCCTCTTATTTTAGCATGGTTTTCATTTATCAAACTGATCAAGGTGAAAGGCATTGGACTTCTATTAAATCAATCTGTAATTATCTAAGGTGAACTAAGAATATGTTCCTAGTGTATGGAAGAGATAAAGAGCTAGTCATTAGGGTTTGTATAAGTGATATCTTTTAGATAGATCATAATGATCTGAAGTTTCTATTAGGGTATGTATTTTATCTCAGTTGATGATTTGTGAGATGGAAGAGTTCAAATATTCTATTTCTTGTCGATTATACAGTGGATTTCAAGTATATTATAGCTTCTGATTCATCCAAGGAAGTAGTTTGGATTCATAACCTTGTCTTAGAGCATGATGCGGTGCCTATAAGTCAAGACCATTTCATATTTTACTATGAAAACACTATAGTGGTGGATCACTCCAAATATCTAAGGTAACATCAAAGGAAAAATCATATACATTGGAAGTTTCATCTCTTGTGATATTTTTCTCAATGAGTTGAAGTTGTAGTGAGAAGAGTATCCATAAAGGAAAACATGGAAGACCCCTTGATAAAGTCTCTATCACAATATAGGCATGAGTATCATGTGAGTGCTAGTGGAATGAAGGTTGTTAACAGTTGGCTCAAGTACAAGTGGGAGTCTGTTGGAGTTGGTACCCTCAAACCAACGTCTAAGTAGTTGGTGATTACTTGTACTCATTTTTTAAATATAAACAAAGTTTCTTATCATAACATTATTATTCTGATTCATTACATAATATGTGATAATTTCATAAGAATATATTCCTCACTAAAAGTTCATATCAGTTCTTCACTATGATGAGAACCTAGAGGTGGTATTATGGTATTATTGAATAAATGTTCTATGTTTAGATTATATTTTCTAACATGGAATAGATGATACAGGCTATCAGGGGTAGGAGTCTTATAAGACATTGAGATGCCTCATCATAGTGTTTGACCATAGTAATATTTCAGAAGAGAGGTTATGAGAACAGACCCACTAGTATGAAATCCACATTTTATGTGTCATTTGATGTTCCTATCTGCAGACATGTATATTGATCCATAAACTTTAATATTATCATTACTTAATACCATAAGTCTTGTACTTTGATTTATTAAAAAACTATGATGTAAGATCCCGGTTTTTCATTGAGGTATAGATTCTTTTAATTCTATTATAAACCTATTTTTTAAAATGTAAGTCCCTAAAGGGATCATAGAGGTTTCTAGAGAATTCGGGATTGGTTTGGGGCCCAAAGTAAGGGTTTTTAAAGAAATGGTCTAAGGTGCATAGTTATCCAGGGTTAGTATGAACTGTACAGCTCAACTGTGCATCCCAAAAATAGAGGAGCATGGTTTTTCAAACCGTGCAATAGGAGTCCCACAAATGTGAAAAAAATACAAAAAATTACGAAGGAACCATACATGGTTTTTCTAATCATGTTCCTAGACTATGCGGGGTGTGGTCTTTGTGATAATGATAAATTCAAAGTTTACGCATAGTTTTTCTAACTGTGAACATGAACTATGTGAGGGGTGTGCTCTTGGACAGTGGTTATCATATGGTTGGTGCATGGTTATCTAAACTATTCGACTAAACCATTTACCCTTTAAAATTATGAAAATGTCCATTTTTATAGAAATCATATCATTTTACACATATTATTACATTATTTTAAGCATAATTAACCATTAAATAAAAATAAAGGATCATAAATTCTAGTGTTATTGGAGGATTTGGTACATAAAACTGAAAACATGAAACCAAAATAAAAAAAAATATTTTATATATTATTCATAATGATATCATAAAACCCTTTGATCCCTTAAATTTTCATATGATAACCTAGGGAATACATAAACAAAGGTATGATCTAAAAATCCCAATAAGTAAATAAATATAAGAATAATACATAGCACATGGGTTAGAAGGAACAACATCATGACATAAAAAGGCATAGAAAATGAATAAACATATATAACCATAACATATAGAACATGGGATCATATAATCATGGAATCATAGTAATTTCTTAGCAACATAAAACATGACATAAGCATGAGTCAAGGCTCATTGCACATGGATGAGCATGAGTTAAGGATATCCACCAAGACCATTGCACATGGAGCATGAGTCAAGGCTAACCACCAAGAACATTGCACATAAAATCTCATGAGACTAAATATTACCCTATGAATTTGAGTTCTATCTAGGTGAACCCATCATAAAATTTTCTTGAATATGTGTGCCGAATTAATAATCAAACATAAACATAAGGGTTACCCATAGAAAGAAATATTTATTGTAATCATTTCATAAGGCATAACAGATGGGTTTATCATAAAGGTGTCCATGAAAGAATGTATCTAAATAATACATGGACATTTATAAGGTAAAATAGGAATAAAAATTATAAGTGATGTCCAATTGAAGTGAAAACATTTAAAAGGAGTGTTTCTGATGCTTTTGTCGGGGCGTGCACATCCGTTTGTGGAGGACGCACATCTGTTGCCCTGCATTCCCACTTTCCAAAGGCAGGCAGCATCCGTCACTTTTTCAGGGATGTTCTCTCCTTGATCGAAATGGGATGATGGGATGTCAGTTCTTCCTTCCGTGGAGTCCTCCTTGGAACTCGTCACCTAGTCCGGGTCTCCCTTATAGATTTAAGACGTTGTTCGTGAAACTCTTCCTAGCACTATATCTTTATGGACACTAGTTAATTACATAGATTTTGTCGGGACATTCCAAGGGGTACGGTCAGGGCAGCAACCTTCAGTCAGGGGAGTAGTCACATTGGGAATCACTGGCCTGTCTGGGCACTGAGATACTGGCGTGTCTGTCTTCTGTCCCTTATTATAGGGATTCTCGAAGGCACGGAAGCCCGATTCATCCCACATCAAATGCAGGTAATCATATTCCATATGCATGTCTCTGAGGTTTTTCTCAGCTTCCCATGTTTAACACGGGGTATGCCGCAAGTTTAATGTTCGGCGGAGATGGATCGGACTAATCAGAACACTGACTAGAGTGGATCAGATGAGTGTAACCCCTAGAGGACACTCTAATGTAGATGGGTTGACATAACCTCGCCATGATGTGGCATCCCAAGAAATAATCAAGATGGATGATGGGGTTCTGAGTGAAATGGACGGTGAATGGGATGGAACCACCGTGAGGATGACGGTAATGTTGGGTTTGAGTCTCAGGGAGACTTCCTACGTATCCCCATGGAAGGGAATCAAAGTCTGCATAGTTCGAGAGGATGATGGGATGCCTGAGGAGGCGGCCCATGAGAATGGATGCGTGGATGGGACCCAGAGTAAATTGAACCTCTGTGTTGGGGTATGACCTCCCTGAGACACACAGGACAGAGGGAAAGGTCAGGCGATGAACTTGAATTGGGGTGTACACATAGGAAAACAACCTGATGTTGTGTATGGGGATTATGCATGGTTAGTATCCCAGGTTTGTCTGACACCACTAGGATGGACCAAAGATGTGAGTCCCAATGAAGGGGATTACAATGGCTTGCTGCTGAATAGGGGGTGAAGCACCTTACTGCTGATCAGGATGCAACGGCTTATCGCTGATTGAGGGACACATCGGCTTTCCACTGCGTGTGGTTTAGAGTTTAACGTCATGTGGGACGAAGGTGAACCGACATGAATAAGGACCTGGGGTCCATATGGATGGTGTGGGAGAACCGGCATGAAGGGGGTCGGAACGACCAATCGGTGGTGGGCTTGAACCTCATGGAGGCTTCCTACGTACCCTACCTTGGCAAGGATCAAAGATCTCATAGTTTAGGTGGGGGAATTGGTGTGCCGACGTGAAATTAGTCCGGAGAAAGTAGGAGTTGGTCTTAAACCTCAGGGAGGCTTTCTACGTACCTTGACTTAGGAAGGATCAAAGTCCTCGTAGTTCAGAATGGGGCAGTGGGGCTTACACTCAAGGAATTCCGAGGTGTTGTTGGACCAACGTGAAGATGGTCGAAACAATCGAGGTGGTGGGCTTGAACCTCGTGGAGGCTTCCTACGTACCTCACCTTGGCAAGGATCAAATACCACGTAGTTCAGGTTGGGTTGGTGAACCGACGTGAAGGAGGACCTGGGGTCCAACGGGTGGTGGGATTGAACCTCGTGGAGACTTCCTATGTAACCTACCTTGGAAAGGATCAAAGACCTCGTATTTCAGGTGGTGTTGGTGAACTGACATGAAGGAGGACCTAGGGTCCAATGGGTGGTGGGCTTGAACCTCATGGAGGCTTCCTACGTACCCTACCTTGGCAAGGATCAAAGACCTCGTAGTTCAGGTGGTGTCGGTGAACCAACATGAAGGAGGACCTGGGGTCCAATGGGTGGTGGGCTTGAACCTCGTGGAGGCTTCCAACATACCCTGCCTTGGCAAGGATCAAAGACCTCGTAGTTTAAGTGGTTAGGCATGGGGCTTACACTTTAGGCTGCCCAAAGAGGATGTCATGGTCGATGCTTTCTCTAAGCCCACGTGAGTCATGCTTGGTGTGAGAAACAACAGACAACAAATACCTGGCGATCATGTCGCAAAAGGTGTGTCCATGGGAGATAGAATGGGGCTTACATGATATCGCATCCCAAAGAGGAAACAGGGGATTATGCGTTGTTAGCAGCCCGAAGAGGTTAGGACTTACTCTAGGATGGAGGCCCGATGGTGAAAAATCCTAGTGGGAGAGGGATTCATCACGAAAGAGAGGAGGATCATTGTTCCCCACCACACCCTTTGCTAGCCTTGAGCACCAGAAAAGAAAGTAGGAGTAGGGATGTTGCCTCCTTCAAGAAAATCTTGGGGATTACTCCAGATTGGTTTCCCTTTCCCCACATAGGATGCATGGGGGGAAGTCATGGTTTAACATCATGTAATGAGGACGATGGTGCTTGGAAATTTAACTTCCTGTGACTCAGACGAGGTGGGTTCGCTCCACACCCCTAGGACTTACATAACTGGAACCCTCTGCACCTTGGTGAAGAGAGGGGACAGGCAACGCCATGTCCTACGGGTGTCATGGAGCGAACCATTGGGGGGTCCACGTTAGTGTGGCTATGCAAAGAAGAAATATCCATTAGTGTGCCTATGCGAAGAAGCATGAGGCGAAGTAACACAATGGGAAGTGGTGTCTAGGGGACTTTTAAGTTGTTTCGTGCGAACCTAGGAGGTTTCACGAGAGAGGGAGTTGCAAAGCAAAGGAGTTTATGAGTAGAGACCTCGTAGAGCTCTGGTTCTCCATCCAATGGAAGGGCTTCGTGAAGGTGTGGGCTTCACGAAGTGAAGTGGCCTATCCTAGGCATAGGGCATAGGTACATAGAAGAAGTGATTCACGAAGGGGAAGGGCATTCACTAAGAAAAGCCTTACGAAACATGGGTTCCTTGCGAAGCAAGGTCCTGTGAAGCAATGTGCTTCGTGAAGCATAGTGACTCAGGCTTAGCATTCGAGTCACATGTGCATGGGGGGTGCTTCGTGAAGGATAAATGATCCATGATGACTCAAGTCCCCCTGAGGATCTCCTTCCTTAGCAAAGGCCTTTGGGATTCACGAAAGGAATCTATCTCGAAAGAGGGGGGGAAACAAGGAAAAGGGGAGGCACTTCGTGGAGAAAAAGTACCTTGAGAAGCTCATGTTTTGCAGAGTAGAAAGTGCTTCATGATTTGAGAGTCAGGAAGAGGAAAGGTAGTATGATCCGTGCTTTGGGCCTGGGGGGAGGCTGGTATTTATAGGCAAGAGGAACCGTGGAGCAATTCACGTCCGGTGTGAAGATGGATTCCACTCTGCGATGGGCTTGTGAACGTCAAAGGGGCTCACGGAGCATCCCGCCTCTTGGCTTTGTGGTGGGCTCACGAATTTCAAAGGGGCTCATGGAGAATCCTGCCTCCTGGATTTGTGGAAGGGTTTCGAACATCAAAGGGGATCGTGGAGCATCCTGCCTCCTAAATTTGCGGTGGGATCGCGAATGTAAAAGGGGATCGCGGAGCATCCGGCCTCCTGGATTCACGGCGGGCTTGCAGGCATCAAAGGGGCTCGCAGATCATCCCACCTCTTGGCTTCGTGGCAGGCTCGCGAACGTCAAGGGGGATCACGGAGCATCTCACCTCCTGGCTTCACGGTGGGCTCATGGGGACATGGTGCTCCGCAAAAGGGCTTTACGAGGCAGCTTCGGAGCCTTTCTTATTCTCCTTCTCCCTTCCTATTTTTGGTGCCAACAAATTCCCCCCCTCAGACTTGGAGACAAGGAGAAATCAAGGGTCAATTTATGAGGGTCAATTTCCAAAATCCCTCAGTCATTTTGTGAAGCTGGCTCGCAAAGGAGGATTGCTGAACGGGAAAGAGAATGGTCGTCCAGGTGTGTCGTGAAGCTCACTGCGGTCAAGATGCGCCATGAAGAGGCAAGGGTCGTTGCCTATATATAGAGGGGATGACTCTTTTTTTCCTTTATCTCCTTCATGATTTCGGCTTTTAGCGCTCTCGATTTGTGAAGCTCTGTGTACTCTGCGACTGATCTCAATGAATCGGGCCTTCATCTTTACAGCGCATAGCGAGTCTTTGACTTCACATATGTGCACTTCACGACTCCGCGTTCGGAGGCCAAGGCAGGGCTCCGTGACCAGATTTCACAAACGTGCTCCGTGAACGATCTTTGCGACCGAACCAAAACAATCTCCCCAACCTAAAAGACTGAATGTCTCATCAAGAAGCCTCCCAGGGGGTCCTTGCGGATGCTAACTGAAGGGACGAGATAGAGAACATCCTAGGTTTAGGAGAGCTAGTTCAGAGCCACTCTGACCATGGTTCTTTGGTAGAACTTCTATCAGAGAGCCAGATGAACTACCAGTTGTGCAGGAGGTTGCCTTTTTATGGCTTTGGGCTGAGGGATGACGTCTTCATCCCAGAAGGGAGTCAGGACGAACCAGCTTACTGGTTTAGGAGCACGTCGTGCCAGCGCCGATGGTTTAGGGCGGATGACGGTCATGCCCTGGAGGACTTCACACCCATCATTTCTGACTGCTTATACAACCACCTGAATAACGTTGACGGGAAATAATTGTAGCTCGAGACGTCTCCCCCCATACATCGGACGATATTGAAGGCGGATCTAGGGAACCCAGAGAATGGGTGGTCTGAAGAGTGGGACCAACTCTAGGTCAGCAACTTCACAGACGATTGGGCCTAGGAATACTAGGTAGGCATCTCATGTGAGGAGTTTGGGGTGGAGCTGAGAAGAGTGGGCGTATGAGGCAGCTTGGGCCTCCCAGTTCCACATCTACCAACCGAAGCAGCTGATGCTGGAGATGTTGAGGAGGTGGTCATCGAGGACCAACACATTCCATTTTCTCCACGGGGAATTCAGCATCATCTTTTGGGACATCCACCAGATATCGGGGGTCCCAATACTGGGGGATATGTATGAATAATTCCTCCCCATCATGAGTGTGTGGGAGGACTTGGAGAAAATTCTACCACTTATGATTGCTTTGATGGAGCTTGTGCTAGGATAGGACAAGGAGGTGGTGAGGGACGTCCATTTCAAGCGGTGGTTCAAATAGTTCCTGAGATTCTTAGAAAATAGACAGTTTCCAATGAGGCCTTGTACTTTCCCGAAGGGGGACAAGAGTAAGGAGCACTCATACTGGAAACTTTTGGAGGACAGTCAGTGGAAGAAGTGGGGATTTTGCGTCATCACTGAACAAAAACCGATAGTCAGGCTGGCAGCGTTCAGCGCGGCTCTCATCTGTGGTTGGATCCTACTAGTGAGGGACACCAACATGGGAGTGCGGCCAAGCACATTAATTATAGCGTCCGTGTTGGCGACAGGATGGTGGGTCAACCTTGGGATCTCGATGTTAGCCAAGATGTATAAGATGTTGCAGCACATTAGCGAGGGAAAGAGGCCACATAGAATATGTGGGCCATTCCACCTTCTGTATGGGTGTATGGCATCACACGTCATGGGGGTTTATGAATACCTAAACCCTATTTCCCCTCCAGCATCAAACTTCCACCCATCCATCATGAACGCTTTCAGGGGCTTTCCAGCCAAGCTGACTGCACCGTCGGTTCTGAACCGAGTGTGGAAGGTGGAGGAGTTCAATTTCTACCCATTTTCATTGTTGACGGGGGTGTTCACTGATGATGTTCAGGGAACAGAGGAGCATTGTGGCTATATCATGGCCTTTATAGGTGGATTTTGGGTGGCATGGGTGGATCTTGAGCCTCTTTGCGAGCCGTATACCCCACACCAATTTGCTCGGCAATTCCGGTGCATGCAGCGACTGACCCCGTAGGCCTGTCTGGGGGTGCATTATGAGGAACACCCATGTGTGATGAGGTATATGTGGATTATATTCACATGGGAAGATAGGAAGATGCGGAACTAGCTTCCCCCACCGACCGATGTCATCAGGCTCGTAAAGGAATATGCCCAGAGTTGGGAGGCGGCCTACCCATGGGAAATGCTAAGAAACCAACCATTCTAGTTGATGATGGCATGCCTCCCAAACCCTAGGGTCGAGGTCTGAAGGCGGAAAGGGCATCTTTCATTGGCAGGGCTGCCATAGCGGCGGGGCCCACACCAGTTTATGGAGAGGCAGCAGTGGCGACTGACCCGGCGGTCCAAGAAGAGCAGAGCCATCCTGAGGGGAGTCCACCTAGAGTGTTCCGTAGAATATCCACTCAGGCTCCAGGGAAATGGAAGTGCCACATTAATATGCCATACAATTCTGTCTTTCCAAAGGCCTGGGACATTTGGGAAGTTAATAGGAAATTCCTCAACCCGTCAGAGATGTGGCAACATATGAACCATTTCAGGATGGATTTGTCGTGGATAGGCCCTATCAGGGTCAGCTTTGCGGTATCCCAGGTGGAGGCGGAGCAATACCTGAAAGATCTGGAGGTCTTTTTGCACTCCTGAAGTACCCCGTGTCCAATGACGGATCGATTCAAGGTTTTTCTTGATCGCACCACTCCCTCGCAGTTGTCAGCTGCTGACTTAAGGGAACGGTTCCCTCTGTCAGAAGAATCAGATGAATCCTCCTGGGTAGATGAGGCTGGGAGAGGGAGCCTGTTGGAGGAGGGTGAATTTGGGGATGAAGACTCGTATCTTGAAGAGTTCGCTGAGGCCCTTGAGGTAAATATTCCACATCCCTTCTTTAGGGCCCACTTTCAGGTCATTCTAAACTCTTTGCTAAAATCTAAATTTTATAGGAGAGCCTTGTGCACAGATCTCGTTCTCGCCCTTTGAGAGATATAGACGAAGGACCTTTGGGGTCCAAGCCTGCTTCTCGGGAGATCAGCATGTCTGGTGAGGCCGGAATATCCGAAGCGGCTCCCAAATCTTCAGACCTTCCAACAATATATGGACGGACACGCTTCGGGGTCCCGACGACATCATCCTAAGAACAAGACTGAGGATTCGATATTTGTAAGTCTCCTATATCAAATTAAGTGATTTCATCCATCAACCATGTTAACTGACGTGCATGCTTCCTTTTTCATATGCACAGTCCTCCAAATGGCATGGTTTTCCTTGGAAAGGTCGTTCAGTATCCCTGGCAGCACCTTTCCCTGGGGAATGCTGGTGACCGTGGAGGTGGAGGTCCAAATTGATCGAATAGTGGCGCTCACGATATCTAGTGGGACCGTCAGGGAGGCCGATCCAGAGATCATCGAGGTGGGGTCCGACGATGATGATTGGTCAGACAGCCCAATTCCCATCGTGCCTGATCCAACACCAAACGTGAATCTGGCTGATGAGTTCTTAGAGGCATTCCCCGTGTATGAGCATGCCAACTGCACTAATTGGGATGAGACGGCCTCTAATGAAGAGGACAGCAGAATAGTCTGTCACCGGTCATAGAAGCGGATCAAGCGCTTCATTGATGACACCCCCCAAACACTATGGCTGGATGAGATGGACAGTCTTCACTCACAACTGCACGAACTGTGTGTTGGGGGAGTGGATGACCAAATTCCTCACATGTTCGTCCGAAATCTTATGGAATAGAAGATTTGGGAGCATGATTGTGGCCTTGGTGTGGGTTGGAAGCGAAAGAAAGCATTGAACATCAAGAGGCTCCATGAGGCTGAAGATGAGGTCCAGCGGCTGTAGAATCGGGCGGACAAGCACTCGGCCTCCCTCAATGCGCAATATGAGCTAATATTTCAATTTAAGGCCCAGATAGCGGAGGCTGAAGAGGGCATGAAGCGAGCCTCTGACGAAATGATCGTCATCCGGACCATCTTGGAGTGGTCCCAGATTTCGGCTGATGAATTATGCCCCATAGCTGCTAAGGAGGAGCGAGAACTGAACAGGCGGCAGCACATCCTGGAGGCCACCAACCAAAGGGTGGTGGAGCTGCTATGCTCTTTTAATGAGGTCAGCCCATCCATGGGAGGGGTTGATCCTAGGGTGTTGTTATGCCTGTAACCTTTGAACGCACTTTCATGCTTTGATTATTTTATGCCATTTTCATGCATGAGTTCTGTTATTTGTTTTAGTTAATTGCATTCTTGTGACATACGTGGAGCGTCCAGCGGTCAATCCCTAAGCTCACGTGGGTCGGGCCCGATGTGAGAAACAAGGGATGACCACCTCATTGTCCCGTTATAATGTAGGGGTGTAAACCAAGCTTCGGGCATCTGGGGGTTTGAACAACCAATCTAGATTCTTGTGAGGAAAGGGGGAGACCTAACCATAGAATGAAGCTCTCAGAACAGCCGAATTACCATTTTCCTAGCGTGCTCTTGTGCATGAGCAGGGTAACGCCAGGGGTGCTAGAATAAATACCAACATAAGGGAATGGAAAGTGTGAATTACAGTACCCCAAATTTGGAACATTGTGGGGATGGCACTACAATAAAAGATAACTATTTACTGCGTTAAAAACACATAATCTATATTGTGTTATCCTGAAATGGGGATGACAAATGAGGGCCAACCATAGACCATGTTCGAAATATGGCACCTAACTCAGAATTTCATTGATTATCCTTCTAGAATGTTGGCTCAGGATAGTAGGTGAGCCATAGGTCGAGTATCCATACTGTTAGGGGGTTCCTTTAGATGTGAGAGTGGACGAGGGTCTGAATAAAGAGCACGCAAAGCATGGAGAGTGGAGTGATGGGTTGTTCGACTAGATTCCAACACTCTTGAAATTACGCCACTATGGTGGAAGCGCATTAGGTGGATACACCAGCCTGATCAGAGATCAAACATACTTCTGAAAATGACCTCTCTAACAAGGAAACTATCACCTACCAATTTTTATCATGGGGCATCCCGAACTTGTTTAGGGTAAAGCTGCAATTTCATGGTTCCCCCAAAAGAGATCAAGTCAAGGGACCTAAAAAAAGGAGGGGGAAATAGGAATTATGATTCCTGGGGCTACACCTAGAGACAGGATGTCTGGGGGTTCCTACGTATCCCATGATAATGGGAATCAATCCATATATAGTTCTGAGAGCGTAGTTTAATGTCATGTGGGACGAGGAAAGGCATGTGTGGTAATGGATGCACCAGTACACGTCCTACCAGAAATACTAAGCCCATGTGAGTCGTTCTCAATGTGGGAAACAAGAAGTAGTGATGATACTTTCCTAGCACAAGGAGTCACATGTTAGTGATGATGGTTCATTAGATGACTGACATCCCATTAATGCTAACTTGCCTATATAACGCACCTAGATGTGCTGAAAAGTAAAGCTGAGCATGTTGGAATTCCACATGAACATAAGGGAGTGGAAACATGTGAATCATGATGCTCGAGATCTGGACCACAATGATGGTGGCATGACGATAGGGGATAGTTGTTGACCATGTACAAAACACAGCATCCATATCGTGTTAGCCTGGAATGGGGACAGACAAATGAGGGTCGATTGTTGATCGTGTTCGAAACGTAGGACCTATCGCAAATGTCATCTGGGATCTTTAGGGATGTTGGCTCGAAACGATAGGTGATCCAAGGAGGCATGAGACGAGGCCATGAAGGGGGTCCCTTCAGATGTGTAAGAGGATGAGGATCCAAATAACAGGCTCACAAATCTTGGACATGGAACGAGGGGAATGTCCCCGTGAAATTTCCACACTTCGGTCTCTTTGTCAAAACGCATTTTAGTACAACTATAAGACGTGTCAGATAGAGGGAGTCGAGTACCTTCCCAAGGACAAGGGTCCTGGGATAGCACGATTTCAACTTAAGGTCCTAGGGTGAACCATTAAGGGGGGCTTGATTTAATGGACTGTGCGCAGGGTGGTGAAATAGCCAAACGTGATGCGTGGTTCCCATAGGGAGATATTAGTTTAGGGTCATAGATCTCGGACCATGTTGTGAAAAGATATGGGAAGCACATGGTGCGGCCATTGAAAGACCCAACGTGAATGATAACCTAAGAGGTACTTTCCACACCACATATTCCCAGATGATTTTGGGCCAAGGGGCCAAGAAAGAAGGGACAGGATTTGTAGATTCCTGGGGCTGGACTCGGAGACAAAACTTCCTGGGCATTCCTACATATCCCATGAGGATGGAAATCAAGCCATATGTAGTTCTGGAAGATGTCGTTCAGTTTAACATCTTCCAGCAAGGATGCAGAGTGGTCTTAGTTTATGGTCATGGAGCTCGGACCATGGATGGTAGGAAATGCCGGAGACACGTGGTGGGGTAATTATAAAACCCGACATGAATGGGAACCTGGGGTCCCGACCACCCTATGTTCCTTGGAAAGGTTTTAGGTCGAGGGAACAAAAATGGAGATTTGGCTGGGCCTGAGACAAAGTGCATGGCCTTTCCTACATACCCCATGAGGATGGGGATCAATCCATATGTATTTTTGAGGGTTGGAACGGTAAGGTACCAGTGCCAGGGATAAAAAGGGTGTGTGGGTCTGGCCCTCGCACCTAAAGAAGCGGCATTTGATAAGTCTTGTTTGTCCTTTAGGGTGAATGGAGGTGTTTTTTTTTGTGAGGAGATGGGCCTAGAATAGAGAATCCAAGCATCGCAATAAGAATCAAGACAAATGAAGGCGTTGAAAAATGGTACAGTGTTTGACTGATACCAAACGTGATGTCCCTTGAGCAAGGGCGCCACAATGTTGCGATGTTTTTCATCATGCGGCCAGGGCGATACTGTCACAGTTTTGGGCCATGTGACAGGACCAACCACGTACTTTAACATTGTGTGGAACAGACGTAGTAAAGACGAGGCAAAAGGGAAAATGTGCATAGTGCAATAGAGCAGACCTGACATGAGGACGAGGTCCACACCACACCGTGCGCGATTCTGAGAAAGAAACCTCAGGCCAAGGGGGGAAAAGAGGTAAGAGGGTAGAAAGTAGGAGATACTCGCTCTCAATTAAGCTGGACCCATATCTCCTACTTTCTACCCTCTTAATTGAGAGCCAGTATCTCCTAAGAGGGTAGAAATTTCTAGGTCTTTGTGCGTAGTTCTACAAAGGGGAAATACGAAAAGATCTTAGTTTTAGGTCTTAGAACTTGGAACATGGAGAAGCGGGACTATTCCAAGTAAGTGCGGACATTAATTCGATCCCTAATGTAAAGACCTAGAAATTTCAAGGAAAATTCTTTTTTCTTAATTTTCTTTGGAATTTTACAAGAACGCAGTTTCTGACGGCACCTGATTCTGAGGCCCAGTGTGCCTGGAATCATTTTCCGATGTTTAACTCGGGTACTTTCAGTGAACGAACGAGCGGGTTTTCCTAACTTTTGAACCGGTGCTCAGAATCAAAATCTGAGGGCACCGATGAAATCGCAGCACCGGTAAATGCTTAGAAACACCTTTTCCGGAGTTGCGTTTTCTTGATTGTGGTTATTAAATTTTTGGGTTAAGTAAGGGAATAAAATAAAAGTGGTGCAACCAATTTTATTTTATTTAAAGAAGTGTTAACCTAAGCTAAGTGGTTGAGTGGGACCCACATCCTAACTTATCCACTAGGTAGGATATTAGTGGGGTGGGGCCCACATGAGCCCCACTCTTTCAACTTCCTCAACCCCTCCTTTATTTCAGTAACGCACCCGCACCCCCCCCCCCCCTCAATTAATGAAAGTAAACTCGTGCGTTTATTTAAATATTAAACGCCTCTATTAATTGGGCAGTTTAAACGTTGCAATTAAATTCAATTAATTGGTTGATTCAATTTTGAATTTCAAAAACGTTGGCTTGTGTGTTAATAAAATAAGACAAGTCTTATTTTATTATGGTTGGGCTTGTTGTGTTGAGTTTTTGGGAGAAATAGGGGAGCCTTGAAGTTCTTCATCCTCAATTGAAGAACACGAAGAACGCCGACCTCCGACGACGGACGACGGTGAGAGACGCCTTCCTCAGAGATCGACGACCCGACGCGCATCTCATTGTTCCTTCTTTATGCATCAAAGGAAGGGAGACACCGTTCCCCCGTGACGCGACGATCCTCTTCTTCTGCGACGGTCAAATCCACAACGTCCCTTTCCATGACAAATCTCGTTCGGCAACAACACTTGAGGTAGGGGTTTATTGTTGTTGTTATATGTGATTATTCCATTGCCGTTCTTCGTGAAACTTTGCCGCTTACTATCGATTAATGGGAGGGGGCCGGACCGTACAAACATGGCCAACCCTCATCCCTTGTAAGTTGTGTTGATGCGGTTCGAAGGAAAGCGGTGCGGTGCAACGGCACCGCGCGGGATCATATGGCAAGGGTGTGCGGTGTCGTCGCGTCGCGCCGTTGAAGTCGAACAATGGTGTGGTGCCATCGCGCCACGCCGGAGAACCTCGAAGACACCGCGGCCGGATCGGGGTCGCGGAGGAGGGGCGTGGTGCCGTCGCACCGCGCCGGACGGACCAAGGCCACGGCGGAGCAGGGACCGGCGGCCGGTTCTGGGCCGCCGGCGTCAGAGCAGGGGGACCGGCCCATGCCGGTCCCGTGGCAGCAGCAGCCGGCCGGAGCGGGCCGGCCGGTCAAGGGAGGAGTCGGGGATTACGACCCCCGTCTAGATGGACAAGAGCGCCCCCCCCCCCCCTCCCACATGGGGTCGCGTTTACGAATAGGCGGGGGGTAGCACCACCCCCCCCCCCCCCACCCCCGCACCCCTAACGCTCGGCCATTTCGGCCGAGCCGCCGGGCCGGGCCACCATGCTGGGCTGGGCCGCGCCCAGGCCGGGCCACCATCCTGGGCTGGGCCGCGCCCAGGTCGGGCCGTGCCCAAGTGGGCTGGACCCAGACCCGGGTCAGGTTGACCCGGTTCGGGCCGACCCAGGGAGTCTCAGGGCCGGATCGGTCCGGGCCCGAAACCCCCACTTCCGGACCTCTTTCGGTATTTTTCTTATATCTTGGGCCACAGACCTCTAATCGACGCACCGTCAGTTGAAATGCGATACTTGGATCGAGACGGTCGTTTCGGTATATTACACTCAGGGTTTTGGAGAACTTTGGGTACAGGCGGGTTTGTTCGAACAGGAAACCAACCGGGCCCTCAGAGCGGAAATGCTTATACCTTGAGTTCCAGACATCTGATTGACGTGCCGTCGACTTTATTGGATTCCTCTTGATGAGATGGAACTTTTGGAATACTTATCCTGAGTTTTGGACGCAGTTGGATAGTGTCCGGGTTGGATTGTACCCGAAATCCAACCGGGCCCCTGGAACGGAAAAACTGATAACTTTCAGACCGAACGTCCATTTGACGAACCGTCAGCGGTGTTGGTGATCACGTTGAGAAACGGTCCCTATGAGTATACACTATGAGAGTTCGGGGTACAGTTGAGATATGGCTTGGTTGGTTCGCTCACGAAACCAACCGGGCCCCTAGGATGAAAAGGCTAATAACTCACAGACCGGGCGTCCGATTGACGTGCCATCTGTTGTGTTGATATCCCTATGATGAGGCGGTCCTTTGAGATACTTCTTCATGGGACTTTGTGATACTTGGAGTATCGACCAGTATCTCGTGGAGTGGACCCTCCCGGAGACGAGCGTGCGGAGTATGGAGACCGTGTAGTCGGCTGAGACCTGGGGACTGCTTGACCGACTCGACTTGGAGTGAGTCGACTAGCCTAGTGGATGGAGCACTACTTTGTTTGGGTGAAGACCCATGGCGGACGGAGCACTATTGAGTTTAGGTGTAGACCTGCGGTACTCGTCTGGAGAGTACCTCTGCAGGCTATTAGGGGGTGTGCACTACTGTGTTTGGGTAGCATACCCCGGCGGGAAGCACTACTGTGTTTGGGTGGCTGATCCGCGGTACTTGACAGGAGGAGTACCTCAGCAGTCTTAGGTTAGTGAGCAGTACCTCGGAGTCGTGACCGGACCACTCTACACTCCAGAGACAGGGTTCTTCAGCAGTTATAGTTTCGATAATGAAAATCCTGGTTTGAGTTGAGTCTATGACCTTTGTGTTTACCTCGTGATTGAGATGGGTCACTTGATAACTTAGGTATATGTATGGGCATATACCTGGGAGGTGGTTATCCGTTGATTTCATAACCCTTGTGTTTCCTCATGATTGAGATGGGTTACTTGATAACTTAGGTATAAGTATGGGCTTATACCTAAGTAAAGGTTATCTGTTGAAATCCTTCTTTGTGGTTATCCTTGTTGGATTTAGTGAGACCTTGAGGGTCTCGGGGTCCCTACTGAGTATCGTATAATCACCCCTGCATGGGCTATGCCCGCACCTCGTTGTGTTGGTTGCAGACGACGGGCAGCGCTGACAGAGGCCGAGTGTTCGAGGACTGGACGGTACCCGGAGGTGGACCACACGATGAGTCAGTATCCGGAGGTGGACTTCACGGCGAGACGACACTCGGAGGAGGTTGACGGGCGAGAGCGCTGTGGAGGCTATCTGTACCTACCCTCCAGGTAGGATCCATGGTGGACGATCCAGGAGTTACGCTATCTGTACCTACCCTTCAGGTAGGATCCGTGGTGGACGATACGGGAGCTATGCTATCTGTACCTACCCTTCAGGTAGGATACGAGGAGGACGTCCCAGGAGCTACTCCCTTTCTTCCAACTATTTATCTTTTTCTGTTGTACTTTCGTTCAGTTGTAGCTGTACTTTAAGTTGGGTTTGTATTCTGGCCCATTTACCTTTCATCACTTACTTTTGTACTTAGTGTTTCACTTCCGCTTGTACTCTGTGGTGTTTTTTTTACTTTTATAAAGGCAATGCCTTCCCAGTTATCGGGATTTACGCCTTTGGTGCTAGTCGCCAGCCCCTGGCCTATGGAAGGCAGGCTTGGGGTAGTCACGACACGGGCCCCAAGGACGGGTCGTGACAAATTGGTATCCGAGGAGTTCGGTTATACCGTAGAACTAAGGACTCTGATCTTTTTCTATGTGAAGTAATAGTTTTAAGGGTACCGATTGTGGTCTTCAGTTCAGGGAGTCCAGTGTTGGTGCGGCGGCCGACGTATCCGTACACCAGGACCCTGACTTCTGATTTCCGACTTTGTGCATGAAAAACACTAATTGCATGTGTGTTTCCAAAGTTTTAAAGTCAGCTCAAACTAGGTCAGCTCACCAGGTATAAATCATTTGACCGTGTCACGTATGTTCCTTTTAGGATGCCTTTCCATGGACGACCAGCTAGAGCCCAGAGGGAAGTGCATACTGACAGCCTGCCGAGCGATGAGGCTTTAGTACAGGGCCCACTTGCAGTAGAGGCACCAGCGGAGGCACCAGCGGTACTACCATACGTTGGGCCACCGATGTAACCAGCCCTAGCAGTAGACGATGCACGCCGCTTGAGCGCGCTGCACGAGTTCCAGCGCCAGAGGCCACCCAGGTTCTGGGGAGATACGGACCCACAGGCAGCTGAGGATTGGCTGGAGGCTATGGTGAGAGTCTTCAGGCTAGTGGGGACGCCAGCAGATTTCATGGTGATCTTTGCTGCCAGCCTTCTTCAGGTAGCATTAGGCAGGTGGTGGAGCCACTTTTTCCAGTTTTGCGACAAGATGACCTTCACATGGGGAGACTTTGATACCTTCTTCAGGGTGGAGTTTGTACTAGTAGCTCTGCACCCCAAGCGCGTTCAAGAGCTTCTGCCTTTGCCGCATGTTTTCCCATCAGTAGTTGAGTCATCTGTAGGCAGTAGACAGATGATTCTTAGGTCCAAGAGGACCAGAACAGCAGGTGGGAGACCTTAGGTTATAGGATCGGTAGTGCAAGGCACCCGAGGTGGAGTCAGAGCCAAGCATGCTAGAAACGGACAGTGTTTCTCATGCGGCAGGAAGGGTCACATGGCACGTGACTATCTGACTCCTCGCACAGTTGATCCGCGGGTGTTGGAGGAGCCACCGAGGCAGAAGTAGCGGCGGGTTCTTGAGCAACAGCTGAGCAGTGGACAAGTCAGTAGTGCTCCGGGAACAGGTGGACAGAAGCGGAACTAGTGGATATGTCCCTTGTACTTCTAGTTACATGTTGTTGTTGTGTTCGTGTCTTTGTAATATGATCTGAAATAATAAAAAGACACTTATCTTTGTGATGTTTTATTTCCTGTCCATTTGTTTGGTTGATATTGAGTGGTCCCGGTTAAAACTGTTGACTTGACCATCACTTTCGATATTTCTACTGGAGGAGACCCAGTGACCTCACACTGATTCCAACAGTGTGACTCGACCCTTGGAGGCGAGAGTGACAGTTGGATCTCTTGGTAGTAACGTCAAGGCCTTACGACGTCATCCATGGCATGAATACATCATTCATGTCAGGATTGACTGTATTAGGCAATGGGCGTGGTCCATCCAGAGGATGAGACCGAGTTTCTCTTTTCAGCAAAGGAGAAATCTTAGCAGCTCTTATAGATCGTAGGCAAAGAAGGTGCAGATCATCCAGGAGTGGATGAAGACTGTACAGTGTAGTAAGAAACAGGAAACTGGTGCCAGTCTTAGAGACTCGGGCGTGTTAAATGTTTCAAGAAGAGGGATCTTTAAGGAGAGATGAATCTGCAGAGCAGCAGACGTGGAGGTAGGGCTAGGAGAGTAGCATGAGGTGGTGTACATTTCAACATGCTACAACCACCCGCCTTAGCTGTCCCCACCAGGCTCAGGGAGCTGGAGGGCAGGGTAAGAGTGCAGCTGCATGCGGTCAAGGAGTGTGACCCAATGGCTCCAAAAATGATTCAAGGGATTGTCTATGTCCACTACTAGTTGCCATAGTAACAGACGTTGATATGAATCATTCCTTCCTTCCACGAATCTTGTCCCAGACCTAGAGTTTCCGGTAAGCCATAGACTTGACCCTCACGTCTGGAGATACCTTGGGAGGAGACTCGATGATCACACTTACGCCGACAGTGTGGTCTGACCCTTGAGGTGGGAGTTTCGGTTGGAATCTCTTGTTGGCAACGTCAAGGCCTTACGACGTTGGTCTTGGTATGGATTGGATTCAAAATTCATGCTCAGATTGACTGTATTAGGCAAACGGGTTGTGGTTTAACTACAACATCGGGATGGTTTTTCCTTGGTCGGTGAAAAGGAAACCCCAGGCAGCACCAGATAGACTCATGCATAGGAGGGTGCGGCCGATCACTCTTGAGTCGGTCAACCTTACCCTCATGGCAACAGGAGTTTTGAGTTTCAGTTCTAAATGAGAATTGGAGGCCTCTTGAGTTTGAGGATGACGATCACGTCCTTATATAGGTCTCACCTCGACGAGGTTTACAGAGATGTGGCCGAGGCGACAATTTATCTTCGAGGTTCAATGGACCTTTCTAGGTCCTCAGTAGGTTAGGTGAGGTGGTTTACTACTTGACCCATCCACCTTAGTTGCACCAGGTGCATGACGACTTCCACATATCTCAACTGAGGAGATACGTGCTCGACCCTTCGCATATAATCAACCATGAGAAGCTGGACGTTGGCGATGAGGTGACTTTCACGGAGGTTCCAGTGGGGATTGAGGATCGACAGGAGCGGATCCTACAAGGACAGTCGATTCCTCGGGTGCGCTTTCACTGGCAGTACGGGAACCTCCAGGTGAGCACATGGGAGCGGAAGGCTCAGATGTGTGCTCAGTACCGTTTTTGTAACCCTAGTTTGTGTTAAAGATTTAAGAGGACGTAAATCCCTGAGGTGGGAGTAATGTAAAGATCCGGAAATTTCAAGGAAAACTTTTTTTTCTTAATTTTCTTTGGAATTTTACAAGAACGCAGTTTCTGATAGCACCTGATTTCGAGGCCCAGTGTGCCTGGAATCATTTTCCGAAGTTTAGCTCGGGTACGTTCAATGAACGAACGAGCGGGTTTTCCTAACTTTTCAACCGGTGCTCGGAATCGAAATCTGAGGGCACCGATGGAATCGCAATGCTGGTAAATGCTTAGAAACACCTTTTCTGGAGTTGCGTTTGCTAGGATGTGGTTATTAAATTTTTGGGTTAAGTAAAGGAATAAAATAAAAGTGGTGCAACCAATTTTATTTTATTTAAAGAAGTGTTAACCTAAGCTAAGTGGTTGAGTGGGACCCACATCCTAACTTATCCACTATGTAGGATATTAGTGGGGTGGGGCCCACACGAGCTCCGCCCTTTCAACTTCCTCAACCCCTCCATTATTTCTGTAACGCACCTGCACCCCCCCCCCCCCTCAATTAAGGAAAGTCAACTCTTGCGTTTATTTAAATATTAAACGCCTCTATTAATTGGGCGGTTTAAACGTTGCAATTAAATTCAATTAATTTGTTGATTCAATTTTTAATTTCAAAGACATTGGCTTGTGTGTTAATAAAATAATACAAGTCTTATTTTATTATGGTTGGGCTTGTTGTGTTGAGTTTTTGGGAGAAATAGGGGAGTCTTGAAGTTCTTCCTCCTCAAACAAAGAACGTGAAGAACACCGACCTCCGACGATGGACGACGGTGAGAGACACCTTCCTCGGAGATCGACGACCCGACGTGCATCTCCTTGTTCCTTCTTTCCGCGTCAAAATAAGGGAGACACCGTTCCTTCGTGACGCGATGATCCTCTTCTTCCGCGACGATCAAATCCGTGACATCCCTTTCCGCGACAAATCTCGTTCGGTGACAACGCTTGAGGTAGGGGTTTATTGTTGTTGTTATACGTGATTCTTCCATTGTCGTTCTTCGTGAAACTTTGCCGCTTGCTATCGATTAATGAGAGGGGATAGAACCGCACAAACACGGCCGACCCTCCTCCCTTGTAAGTTGTGTTGATGCGGTTCGAAGGAAAGCGGCGCGGTGCAACGGCACCGCACGGGATCATACGGCAAGGGTGCGTGGCGCCGTTGCGTTGTGCCATTGAAGTCGATCAAAGGCGCGGCATCGTCGCGCCGCGCCAGAGAACCTCGAAGGAACCTCGGAGACACCGCGGCCGGAGTGGGGCCGTGGCGGAGGGGCATGGCACTGTCACGCCGCGCCGGACGGACCAAGGTCGCGGCTTAGGCCATGGCGGAGCAGGGACCGGCGGTCGGTTCCGGGCCGCTGGCGTCGGAGCAGGGGGACCGGCCCATGCCTGTCCTGTGGCGGCAGCAGCCGGCCGGCCGGAGTGGGCCAGCCGGTCAAGGGAGGAGCTGGGGGTTACGACCCCTGGCTGGCTGGACAAGAGCGCCCCCCCCCCCCCCACATGGGGGCTACGTTTATGAACAGGCGGGGGGCAGTGCGCCCCCCCGCACCCCTAAGGCTCGGCCGTTTCGGCCGAGCCACCTGGCCAGCGCCAGCGCGCCGGGCCGAGCCGCCGGGCCGGGCCGCCAGGTCGGGCCGCGCCCAGGCCGGGCTGAGCCATGCCAGCTGGGTCGGGCCGCACCCAAGCGGGCTGGACCCGGACCCGGGTCGGGTCGACCCGGTTCGGGCCGGATCGGTCCGTGCCCGAAACCCCCACTTCCAGACTTCTTTCGGTATTTTGCCCATATCTTGGGCCACGGACATCCGATCGATCCACCGTCAGTTAAGATGCGATCCTTGGATTGAGATGGTCGTTTTGGTATATTACACTCAGGGTTTCGGAGAACTTTGGGTACAGCCGGGTTGGTTTGAACACGAAACCAACCGGGCCCTCGGAGCGGAAACGCTTATATCTTGAGTTCCGGACATCCGATTGGCGTGTCGTCGACTTTATTGGATTCCTCTTGATGATACAGAACTTTTGGAATAATTCTACTAAGTTTTGGATGTAGTTTGATAGTGTCCAGGTTGGATTGTACCCGAAATCCAACCGGGCCCCTGGAACGGAAAAGCTGATAACTTTCTGATCGAACGTCCGTTTGACGAACGGTCAGCGGCATTGGTGATCACGTTGAGAAACAGTCCCTATGAGTATACCCTATGAGAGTTAGGGGTACATTTGAGATACGGCCGGGTTGGTTCGCTCACGAAACCAACCGGGCCCCTGGGACAAAAAGGCTAATAACTCACATACCGGGCGTCCGATTGACTCGCCATCTGTTGTGTTGATACCCCTATGATGAGGCGGTACTTTAGGATACTTATTCATGGGACTTTGTGATACTTTGAGTATTGACAAGTAGCTCGTGGAGAGGACCCTCTCGGAGATGAGCGTGCGGAGTACAGAGACCGTGTAGCCGGCCGAGACCTGACGACTGCTTGACCGACTCGACTTGGAGTGAGTCGACTAGCCCAGTGGACGGAGCACTACTTTGTTTGGGTGCAGACCCATGGCGGACGGAGCACTACTGAGTTTAGATGCAGACCCGCGGTACTCATCCGGAGAGTACCTCTGCAGGCTATTAGGGGGTGTGTACTACTGTGTTTGGGTGGAATACCCCGGCGGGAATCACTACTGTGTTTGGGTGGCTGACCCGCGGTACTCGACAGGAGGAGTACCTCAGCAGTCTTAGGTTAGTGAGCAGTACCTCAAAGTCATGACAGGACCACTGTACACTCTAGAGACGGGGCTCTTCAGTAGTTACAGTTTCGATAATGAAAATCCTGGTTTGAGCTGAGTCTATGACCTTTGTGTTTACCTCATGATTGAGATGGGTCACTTGATAACTTAGCTATATGTATGGGCATATACCTGGGTGGTGGTTATCGATTGATTTCATAAACTTTGTGTTTCCTCATGATTGAGATGGGTTACTTGATAACTTAGGTATAAGTATGGGCATATACCTAAGTAAAGGTTATCTGTTGAGATCCTTCTTTGTGGTTATCCTTGTTGGATTTAGTGAGACCTTGAGGGTCTCGGGGTCCCTACTGAGTATCATATACTCACCCCTGCACGGGCTATGCCCTCACCTTGTTGTGCTGGTTGCAGACGATGGGCAGTGCTGACAAAGGCCGAGTGTTCAAGGACTGGATGGTACCCGGAGGTGGACCACATGACGAGTCAGTATCCGGAGGTGGACTTCACGGCGAGACGAAACTCGGAGGAGGTTGATGGGCGAGAGCGTTGTGGAGGCTATCTGTACCTACCCTTCAAGTAGTATCTGTGGTGGACGATCCAGGAGCTGCGCTATCTGTACCTACCCTTCAGGTAGGATCTGTGGTGGACGATCCGGGAGTTGCGCTATCTGTACCTACCCTTCAGGTAGGATCTGAGGAGGACGACCCAGGAGCTACTCCCTTTCTTCCAGCTGTTTGTCTTTTTCAGTTGTACTTTTGTTCAATTGTAGCTGTACTTTCAGTTGGGTTTGTATTCTGACCCATTTACCTTTCAACACTTTCTTTTGTACTTAGTGTTTCACTTCCGCTTGTACTCTGTGGTGTTTTGTTTACTTTTATAAAGGCAATTCCTTCCCAGTTATCGGGATTTACGCCTTTGGTGCTAGTCGCCAGCCCCTGTCCTATAGAAGGTGGGCTTGGGGTAGTCACAGCATGGGCCCCGAGGACGGGTCGTGACACCTAAGCCTACATGAGTCGAAATCGGTGTAGGAAACAAGGGTGGATAAGGTATTTTCAACACGTGAAATACATGCTAAGGGGAAATTGGTGGAGCCCTGAATGATTATCCTATCCCAGCTTTTTCCTCCTAACGTGCGGATGCACATTGAAGAATAATACCAAGAGTAATGAAATTCAACTTGGAAATGATGAGGGGGAGAAGGGTGTGATTCATCTAACCGACATTTTGGAATTAATGGGGTTGGCGTGACGATGGAGGATAACTATTGACCATGTTCGAAACACAGCCTTTATATCGCATTAGCTTGGAATGGGAACAACAAATGAGCATCGACCGCTGACCAAATTCACAATATGGGAATTGTATCAATTTGTTGCTCAGAACCCTTGATGATGTTGGCCCGTAATGGTAGGAGGGACCTTGGTCCGAGAATCCATGCCATTCGGGGGTCCCTTTGGATGTGAAAGGTGATGGAAGCCCTAATGAAGGGGAACATGAATCTTCAAAAAAATGGGTGAAAGCATGTCCGGGCAGAATCCAACATTCCAGGTGCTAAACTAGAGTACCCTTGGGCACATTGGTGAATCACTGAAGAGGACCGAGGGGCTCATCTTGATAATGGCCGAATTGAAAAAACGAGGATAGCACAAGGGGGTGGAAAACTCTCAGGAGGAGGAGGTAAATGGCATGGTTGTTACAACACCCAACATGAGTGAGAACATAAACCCATACCACACTGTATAACTTTAAGTGAGAACCTATTCCAGGGGCCCGAGAAGGCTGAGGGGCCTGTGGCTGGGCCTCAGACGGAAAGGCCCAACCGGTTTTTAGTTTAACGTCTTGTAGTGAGGACGAAGAAAGGGGTAACATACCCCAAACAAGGGAGATGTTCGGCATGGCGAGTAACCTGATGTGAATGAGGA
The DNA here is from genome assembly GCA_963277665.1 of Viscum album. Lineage (NCBI taxonomy): Eukaryota > Viridiplantae > Streptophyta > Magnoliopsida > Santalales > Viscaceae > Viscum > Viscum album. The sequence goes on along the minus strand of OY728148.1, from coordinate 444,680 downwards.
CATAAGTTCGCTCCACACCATACAATCCCTTAAGAATTAGGACTTGGGATTTGGCCCAAAATTGAGCATGTGAAGTGCGGCAGGGCTTGTGCTCGCGGTATGGATGATAAATGATGGGAGGGTTGTCTCAAGGGGATATGTGTGGCATGGAGAAATAACCCGACGTGAATGAGGAAATAAGTCCGCTCCACACCACACAACCCTAAATGAAAACTTGGGCTAGGGGCCAAAGAAGGCCAAGGGGCCGGAAAAGGCCAAGGGGCCTGAGGCTGGGCGTCTCGGCCAATGGTTTCCATACGAGATCTTTTGTGGCTATCGCCTCATCACAGCTCCTAGTCACATGTGAGCATTAATCAATGCGGGAAACAAGGAATTGGACTCATCTCTCCCTGTCATATGGGGGCTAATAGCTGGCATCGCCCGAAGGGATTTCGTCGCTTGGAGATGAAATGGGGAAGAATGAACCACTACACACAATGTTTGGGACATCTTGGGGTGGCTCTAATGACAAAGGATATCTATTGACCATGTTCGAAACACAGCGTCCCTATAGTGACCTAGACCGGGAACAACAAATGAGCATCAATCACTGACCATATTTTCAACACAGGACTTGTATCAATTTGTTGCTGAACATCCTCGAGGGTGTTGACCTGGAGTGGTAGGAGAGCCCTTAGGCCTAGAATCCTGCCGTTCAGGGGACCTTTTGTATGGGAGAGATGATGGAGTCCCAAACAAAGGAGTGGGTGAAGCATGGCTGTACCCATCTGTGAAAGAGGTGGACACCTCTGGGTAGTGGGATGTATGGCGGGTCGAGATGAGCTCGGCGTGAATTGGGGAAAAATCCTGCACCATACCATATGTCTTGACCCGAGGGGAGATTCTGGCGTTTGGGGTTGTGCCAACAGATGAAATTTTTGGGCACTCCTACGTATCCCATAAGGATGGGAATCAAGCTGTACGTAGTTCTTTAAGGCAATGCAGTTTAGCGTTGTGTGGTGAGGATGTGGGAGGATAGAAGAGAAGAGAGTGGGCACATGGTGCGACCGTCATAATCCTGGAATGAGTGGGGATGAGGAAGCCTACACCATACAAATTTAAGGATCCTATGAGAGAACTATACCCAGGGGGGTAGTCAAAGAGAAGAGTTTGGGGATGGGCTCAGGATGAAATGTTTGAGCATTCCTACATATCCCATGGAATAGGAATCAAGCCACACGTAGTTCTAAGGGTGCAGTTTAACATCTTGCAGGATGACATATAGTTTAACATCATATAGGATGAATCAATTTAAGGTCATGCAGGACCAGACACTTTAGGGCCATGCAGGACCTGATAGTTTAGGGTCATGCAAGGAACTTGGCTTTGGCGGGAGGAGTTATGCGTTCACCATCCATGGTCACCAGGGAGTATGCACCATTGTACTAAACCCTGTGAATTATGTAAGGTTCTTTCCATTTGGGCTCCAACTTGGGTGGTTTCCTTCCAGGGATCATCGGTGTCCGTAGGGCCAATACCAAGTCGCTTTGTAGGAAAGAGCGGAGGAGAACCCTCTTGTTGAAGGCTCTAGCCATCTTATTTTGATGCCTTTCCAGATTGTACAGGTCATGAAGCATGTTCTGGTCAAGTGCTTCCAATTCATCCAGATGGATTTCGGCTACCTTATTTGGCACCTGCTAGTTATAGACCATTGTGCGTAATAAAGGCAGATAGATCTCGATGGGCAGGACGACCTCAGCTCCGTACACCAGGGAATATGGGGTCACCTTGGTGGAATTACAAGTCGTCGTCCGATAAGCCCAGAGGGCGTTGGGGAGCTTGTCCGTCCAACACTTCTTGTTCTGAACAACCATTTTCTTCAAAATTTTAGAGAGGGTTTTGTTGAACTCCTTGATATGTCAATTTTCTTGTGCTTGGTAGCAGGAGGTATGGTTTGAATGGATGTTGTACTTGGCGTACAATTTCTTCAGCTCGGTTTCTCGGAAGTTTTTGCCGTTATCGGTGAGGATGGCATGAGTGAATCCAAACCGGTAGATGATATTGGAGCTCACGAAGTCAATGATATAAGGGGCATTGACCACCTTGAGCAGAACCGCTTCTTCCCACTTGAAAAAGAAATCTGTGGAGGTCAGGATAAACCAGCACTGGCGAGCTGTCACTGGTGGATATGGTCCCATGACATCAAGTCCCCACATCGCAAACATCCAAGAGTACTTGGCGAAGTGGAGAGGTTCTGGCTGCCGATGCATGAAGTTAGAATGAATTTGGCATGCGTAACATCTCTTGGTGAACTTGATGCAATCATGGATCATGGAGGGCCATAAGTACCCCAGTCTCTGGATCTAGTGAGAAAGCTTCAGCCCAGTCTGGTGGGTGCCACAGGAACCAGCATGAACCTCCTACATGACCTAGGAAATCTCGACTCCTTGGATGCAATGGAGGATAACACCATCGAACCTGCTCTTGTAGAGGGTCTTCTCAAGACAGGGACCACTCTGGAGGGTAAACTACAGTGTGCGGTGTCGGATTCACTTGCGCTCGGCCCAATCAGTCGGGAGGTGACCTTTTTGGAGATACTCGATGAAAGGGGATCTCCGGTCAGGGGTCAATTCAACCAATGCATCTGAGGAACCTGAAGGCCCTGACATGGAGGCTCCATTGGTAAGATGGCTTACCCGAAGGTCGTCTTCATCATCTGGGGTGACAGGAGTAATGACTCTCCTGTGTGCCATGTGTATAATCAGGTCATCCTACTCAGGTTCTGCAAGTGATGTGGCCATGCCATCCAAGGCATCGGCTCGACTGTTCTAAGACCGAGGGACATGAGTAACTTATGTCCGTGATGGAAACTGGGCTATTAACTGAAGATTGTGCTCCAATAATGGTACAAGTTCTGGATTTCTAATGATGTGGTCACCATTGATTTTCTTGATGACTAGTTTAGAATCCCCTTTTATATGAAAATAGGGCACATTGATCTCGAGATCCAGCTCAAGGCCAGTGATAAGAGCCTGATACTCTACCTCATTGTTGGTGTAGCCTTCTGACAACAGGAATGAGTACGGCAGAATGGCTTACGCTGGGGTGATGAAGACAATACTAGGCCTACTCTGTTGAGTTTGGGATCATTGAGCCTCTTGTTGGTGGGGCTCTGGAAGCACCATCAAAGTGCATTTTCCAACATGGTATGGCATGATCCACCAAGAGGATTGCCTCGTTGGGAAAATCCAGGTTTAGGGACTGGTCTGCGGGGGTTGGATGAGCGGTAAGAAAATATACCAGTGCTTGTCCCTTGATAGATTTCTGAGGGATGAACCTGATGTTGAACTACTGGATGATTACTACCCATTGTGCTAGATGGCCGGTTAACATGGGGCAGTTCAGAATGTACTTCAGTGGTTCTACCTGAGACACCAGCTGTACAACAAGGTGTTGCAAGTAGTGTCGCAATTTCTGTATGGAAAATACCAGTGCAAGGCAGCTCTTTTTGAGGAGGGAGTATCTGGTATCCCTATCGATGAGCATACGACTAAGGTAGTAAAGACTTTTTTTCATCCCCTCATTGTTCTTCTGGGTGAGAAGGGCACCAAGGGATCGTTCTAGGGCAGTCACATGTAGGATCAATGGTTTTCCGGAGACGAGTGGCATCAGGACCGGAGGTTGGAGGAGATACTGCTTGATTTCCTTGAACGTGGTATTTCACTCTTCCTCCCATTCGTAGGTAGTGCCTTTCTTCATAATTCGGGAAACGGGATTACACTTTCTGGCCAGATTCGCAATGAATCAGCGTATGTAGGCTAAGTGGCCTTGGAAACCTCAAAGCTCCCGAATGTTGCTCGGGGGAGGCATCTGGATAATTGCCTTGATCTTCTCTGGGTTGATCTCGATGCCCCGACACCTAAAATCAAATCCAAGGAACTTCCCAAAGGTGACCCTGAAGGCACATTTCAATGGGTTCATCTTCAGGTGGCGAGAACGGAGGTAGACAAAAACTTTCTCAAGATCCTTGAGATGGTCCTAGCGCTTGAGAGATTTGACCACCGGGTCATCCACATTGAATTCCACCAATGTCCCGAGGATTGGATTGAATATGTGATGCATGGCCTGCTGATAGGTGGCACCTGCATTCTTTAATCCGAAGGGCATGACCTGGTAACAAAACGTACCTTGTGATGCCCTGAAAGCTGTAGAATCATCATCCTCAGGGTCCATCCAGATCTCGCTGTATCCGGAATAACTTCCCATGAAGTAAAGGGCTTGTAACCCAGTCGTGGCATTGATCAAAAATTCTTTCACTGGAAGTGGAAAATCATCCTTCGGACAGTGACAGTTAAAATCACGGAAGTCGATGCAAACTCTAATCTGCCCATTCTTCTTCCTGACTACCATAATGTTGGCCATCCATTTGGGGTACTGGACCTCCTTAATGAATTTGTCTCTAATGATCTTGTCAACTTTGGCCTCGACCATGGCACCGTGAGAAGTGTGCATCTTTCTAGGAGGCTGCTTGAACCCGCGATGATTTGCCAGAATATCGAGTCGGTGGATGGCTACCTAAGGATCTAGCCCTGGAATCTCATCATAGCATCAGGTGAATACATCACGATGTCATTTTAGGAAGTCCACGTACCATTGTTGCTCCTCGAGATGCATGGTTTCACTGATCAATGTGGGTCTCAAGTCCACCTCACTACTGAGGTTAACCTATACCAATTCATCGAATGTAGCGGAGACGCCCTCTTCAAATGTGGGGAGAGTATCTTCCAAATCCTATTCTTCTCTTGAAGAGGAGGGATCCCTAGATGGAGAAGCTTCCTTTAGGTTGGAATATTCTGATAGGAGGTTGGTACTAGCCTGAGCAGCAGTGGTCATCGCATCGGAAGATTCTGGTACTGCTGAAACTATAGCAATGAAGGTTGTCGACCCGATCCCATCTGTTCTTCGGTCCAAGGGGCCACACTTAATGATATCAAAGCAATAGTGGTGTGTCACCTTGAGCTGGTTAATTCCAGCCCGGTGAAACAGACACGTAGGACGTACTACTGTTTCCATGGGTCGGACATCCCGGTACCTTATGGGGGTAGGAGGCTCCAGGATCACCTGAGTCTGATTTTTGTAGGATTACGAGGTGATTTTCCGCCATTGCTTTGACTTGGGAATATGATTCTCCCTTTTACGATAGACAAAAAAACATTGCCCCATGTTGGGGGTCATATCCTCCAGTCGATGGATTGGAAAGACATAGACGTCATCCAGACCTACCCACAGGTCAGTTGCTACCGTGACGGATTTAACCTTACTTGCCTAAATCTTTTTATCCTTGCTCTTGTAATAGTTGGCATCCAGGTAGCGGGCTTCACAAGAGGCGAAAGGAGACGCGTCACCTTGGTGTACACCTACTCGACCATTGAGGGAGTACTTGAGGCATTGGTGATACGATGAGGGGGTCGCCGCATACAGGTGGAGCCATAGTCTGCCCATCAATGCATTGTACGTGGTGTCCTGAGAGACAACTATAAACTCGATGTTAGAAACTAGGCCACCAAACTGGGTCTTTAAATAGATCTTACCGACTGGGGTATACTCTTTCCTGTCGTATCCCTGGATTCTTAAATCGGAGGGAGTCAAATCATCTTCGGATAACCCCAGCTTTCACAGTGTCTGTGTCAGGATAAGGTTAATCCTGAATCCAGTGTCAAAAAGACAACAGCGAACCTCCACACCATTAAATTGGTCGGTGATGTACATTGGATGGATGTGCCCCTGCATAGGAGAGCCTTCATCTTCTCTAGAAAACGAAATGATGGCCTGACATTTGGCATTCTCAACAGTTTCAGCATGAAAGACTTCTATAGCTTCTACCTCCGTCTCAAACTGGAGGGGGCTTCTTAAAGCCTCAGTGAGGGCCTCATGCATATTTAGTGACAGGTGAAGGGCCTCGAGGATGGAAATCCTTGCTGGGATGCTGGAAAGGTGCTTTAGAACATCATACTTCCATTCCAAGCACAAGCTTCTGCTTGCAGGGGCGTTCTGTGACAGGAGGCATGGCGGGTTCTGTCGGCTGGGTTGGCGGCTGACTGGTGTTGGGCATATCCTACTGCCCACTAGTTGAAGCTCATAGAGTAGATACCGGATGAGGGTCGAATGACTAATACCGGCCTATAGTGGGGTGAGGCTGGTCACGGGATGGTCGAAGTGGCTCTGCCTGATCCATCAATACAAACGGCGGTGGAGGCGAGCCTGATGACACCGGATGAGGAGGATGCGTGTGCTGAACTCTACGCTGGGCCTGCTGTCTGGTCTCAGTGGCATACATGGCCTAGCTGGAGGGTCCAACTGATGTGCCTCGATGACCCACATGGTTGCGGCTCCACCGACGTTGGTGTTGGCTGGGGACATTAGGGAGGTTCTCCTGGCGCTCCCTGTCATTGGAAGTCATATAGGGATTTACCAACTCCACGGTATTAACCAAAGCGTACCATTGACTATCACTTGAAGAGTCATCCATTACTGGGAAGATTCTGGGAGGAATCCCCATATCTGGAGGCATGAAATCAATGAGATTGCGGGACGATGATGGCATTGGTGGGGCGCATTGCTTTTCCTTGTGCCACTGATGCTTGCTCTTATCAGAAGAGGTCAGCTGAAATGATGATGCAGAAGTAGTGGTTGTAGCTTCCAAAGGCTCCAGCTAGCTAAGGTTTTTAAGAATGATACCATGGGAATGAGCAACTGTTTTGCGATCCATCCAGTCGTCATACTTCTGGGAATTGCGGTTAGAAACCTGTTACCACTCGCCCTCACTGTCGTTGCTACTGTCTAGTCTTACGGAGATGCATGCCACTTGTGCCAGAGTCGGGACCAGCCTGAATATGTTCTTATCAACCTGGTCTTAAAATCAGTCTTTGAACACATATCATTGCTTAAGGGTGTGCCCCAGGATCTGGTGTTAGGGGAAGTAGTTGGGGTAGTCAGTGAGGTTTGCCTCTTCTGGCCTTCTACACTCTGGAAAACGCACAATCCCCTATTCCAAGGAACATCGGAAATAGCGAGGGAAATAATTCTCATTGAACGAGTAGGTCCAATTTCTTATATCTGCACAGGGGGGCCTTGGAACCTAGCCCTGACGAGGAGATGGAGGAGCCTGTCGAGAAGTCGGATCCCAGTTTTCCCGCCTAGGCGGTGGCGGTGCATTCTACGGCAGCAGCTACCGATTCTGAGGAAGCCACTGATGAGCTGGAGGTTATGCCTGTGGTGGAGGGCCTCTATGAGGCCGGGGAGGTGACTCCACCGGTAATAATTCTAGCTGTCTGGGGGCCTCTATTTGGGCCACCATGGCAGGCTCAGCTCTAACATCCCTTCTTGCGGGAATTACAGGGGGCAACGGACGTGCCTGGTTGGCCTGTTGCAAGTCTTCTTCTAGGCATTGGGCCTTATCAGAGAAGTCTTGAAATCCCCTGAGGTAGTTCTGGGTTATTATAAGGGGAACCAGTTCCATCTTGACATTTCCTACACACATCTTCAGTAATTTCTCCCGAGTCAGTGGCATGTCAAGGGAATATGTAATCCCTTTCCACCAGGAGATAAATTTTGTGACACACTCATCAGGACTTTGTTTTCACTTGAAGAGGTTTATGATGCTCATTTTCTATGTTTTGGAGCTGAACTGGTAATGGGATTGCCTGAAAAGTTCCTCCCAGCTGGTTACGGATCCGATGGGAAGCTGGTTATACCATACGAATGTCAGCCCCTCTAATGTCTTAACAAAACTGTGGATCTTAGCAGCCTCCTGCTATGCTGGAGTCCCTAACATGGGCTCACACCTTGAGTTGAAGTGGTTCAAGTGCTGCGACGGGTCCCCCATCTCATTGAATGGGGATAAGGTGGGATTCCTAAATCCTGGAGGTGCCGACATGTCATCCACCCATGCTGGATATGGCTTGCCATCAGGAGGGATCACCACCTATCATGTTTCCAACACCTCTAGGCAGCAATGACCACCGTCATTAGATCATCAGGTTGGGGGTCCCTATCTTGATGGGGATCCCTAACCACGATCACGTTGGATGGTTCTTCAACATGGTAAGCAGGCCCAATAGCTTGTGGAGTGGCTGGCGGCACGACCCTCGGGGTGGCTGGGGGAGCTGGTGGTGCAGGTACGTGGCTTACCTGCTCCTCATCTAGCAAGGTCGAGAAGCGGTGCTGATGCAGCCAGGCAGGAGCCCTCGCTGGGAGCCCCTAGAATGGGACTCTGATCAGGTTGGGTCGGACGTCACCTACCTCGTTAGCGTAAGGTAGGGAGTCGTCAAAGCATTCCAGGGAGAGGCTCCCAAAACGGTTATATGTCGGCGTGGGGAGAAGCGGCTCCCTGCACGGCCCTCAGGGGCGGCATTAGCGACGAGGCACAGACACCTCCAGATCCAAGTGGTCCATATCCCGAGTTGGGATTATTCCCTCCTCCTCATAACGGCACACAAGGTCGTTGATTACCCTTTGTTGGATGACATCATATGGAGAGATGGGGCATGGGCACCCCAGGGCCATGGGAGTAGAGGCTGTTGCAGAAGAGGTGGAGCTGCGTGAGACTGCCGCATTGGTATTTCCCCTACCCCTGTGTTGGTGTGCAGGTGGTGATCGTGTTCTGAGTGCAGTAACTTGATTCCTGAGGATCAGGGAGATTAACTCGTCAGTGCAGAAAGAAAAAGTAATCGACGACCAATGACCCAACGCCATTCTGTCTTCTATGACCGGTAAGAGGGATCCACACTAACACGTCACAGAATGGGATGTCCAACATTCTACTACCCCATTTTCTGGTGAGTTTCATGTCGGGCTTGCTAATTGCTTGGAAGGACCCAGCGCCGGATAACTGGATCCGGTGACACATCAATATATTGATGCCTTGAGCGCTACTAATCTCCATATTTGAGGAGAATAATTTCACATCAGGTTCACCAATTCTGTTTCCGATGCTTTCTCCAGGGTGCACGCATCCTTATGTGGAGGATGCGCAGCTGTTTCCCCGCATTCCGGCTTTCCAAAGGCGGGCGGCATCCATCACTTCTCCAGGTACATTTTCTCCTTGATTGAAACAGGATGATGGGATGTCGTTTCTTCCTTCCGTGGATTCCTCCTCAGAACTCATCACCTAGTCCGGGTCTCTCTTATAGATTTAATACGTTTTTTGTGAAACTCTTCCTACAACCATATCTTCATGGACACCAGTTAATTACACTGCTTCTGTCAGTACATTCCAAGGATTTCAGTCAGGGAAGCAACCTTCAGTTAGAGGAGTAGTCGTTTTGGGAATCACTGGCATGTCTGGGCACTGGGATACTAGCGCATCTGTATTTTTCCCTTATTATAGGGCTTCTCGAAGGCATGGAAGCTCGAGGCATCTCACATCGAACATAGGGAATCATATTCCATATGGATGTCTCTAAGGTTTTCCTCAGCTTCCCATGTTTAACATGGGGTATGCCACAAGTTTAACGTTCGGTGAAGACAGATCGGACTGATCAGAACACTGACTAGAGTGGATCAGATGAGTGTAACCCCTAGAGGACACTCTAATGAAGATGGGTTGACATAAACTCACTGAGATGTGGCGGCCCAGGTAAGAATCAATATGGATGATGGGGTGTTGAGATAAATGGGTGGTGAATGGGATGTAACCATCGTGAGGACGACGGTAATGTTGGGCTTGAGTCTCAGGGAGACTTCCTACGTATCCCTGTGGTAGGGAATCAAAGTCTGTGTTGTTCAGGAAGACGATGGGACGCCTAAGGAGGCGGCCCGTGAGAATGGACGCGTGGACGGGACCCAGAGGAAATGGAACGTTTGGTTTGGGGCATGACCTTCCCGAGACACACGGGCCCAAGGGAAAGGTCAGGCGATGAGCTTGAATTGGTGTGTACACATAGGACAACAACCCGATGATGTGTATGGGGATTACACGTGGTTATCAGCCCAAGTTAGTCTGACGCCACTAGGATGGACCAAAGATGTGGGTCCAAGTGAAGGGGATTATAACGGCTTGCCACTGAATAGAGGGCACGGCAGCTTACCACTGATCAGGATGCAACGGATTACCGCTGATTGAGGGACACAATGGTTTTCCACTACGTGTGGTTTATAGTTTAACGTCATGAGGGACAAAGGTGAACCAACATGAATAATGACCTGGGGTCCAGACGGATGGTGTGGGATAACCGACGTGAAGGGGGTCGGAATGACCAATGGGTGATGGGCCTGAACCTCGTGGAGGCTTCCTACGTACCCTACCTTGGCAAGGATCAAAGATCTCGCAGTTCAGGTGAGGGCACTGGTGCACCGACATGAAAGTGGTCGGGACCAAGTAGGAGTTGGTATTGAACCTCAGGGAGTCTTACTACGTACCTTGCCTTATAAAGGATCAAAGTCCTCATAGTTTGGAATGGGGGTGTGGGGCTTACACTTTAGGCAGCCAGGGGTGTTGGTGCATTGACATGAAGATGGTCAAAATGACCGAGGTGGTGGGCTTGAATATCGTGAAGGCTTCCTACGTACCTCACCTTGTAAAGGATCAAAGACCACGTAGTTCAGGTTGGGTCGGTGAACCGACCTGAAGGAGGACCTGGGGTCCAACAGGTGGTGGGATTGAACCTCGTGGAGGCTTCCTGCGTACCCTATCTTGGCAAGGATCAAAGATCTCGTAGTTCAGGTGGTGTCATTGAAACGACATGAAGGATGACCTGGGTTCCAATGGGTGGTGGTCTTGAACCTCATGGAGGCTTCTTATGTACCCTGCCTTGGCAAGGATCAAATACCTTGTAGTTCAGGTGGTGTTGGTGAACCGACGTGAATGAGGACCTGGGGTCCAACAGTGGGTGGGCTTGAACCTATTGGAGGATTCCTATGTACCATTCCTTGGAAAGGATCAAAGAACTCATAGTTCAGGTGGTAAGGAATGGGTCTTACACTCTAGGATTCCCAAAAAGGATTTCATGGTCGATGCTTTCTCTAAGCCCACATGAGTCATGCTCGATGTGAGAAACAAGAGACAGCAAAGACCTGGCGATCACGTCGTGAAAGGTGTGTTTGTGGGAAATGGAGTGGGGATTACATGTGATCATAGCCCAAAGAGGAAATTGGGTCTTATGTGTGGTTATCAGCCCGAAGAGGTTGGGACTTACTTTAGGATGGAGTCCTAATGGCAACAAATTCCATCGGGAGAGGGATTCGGCATGGAAGAGAGGAGGATCACCATTCCCAACCATACCCTTTGCTGGCCTTGGGAACTGAAAAAGAAAGGAGGAGTAGGGATGCTGCCTCCTGCAAGAAAATCTAGGGGCTTACACCAGATTGGTAGCCCTTTCCCCGCATAGGATGTATGGGGGGAAGTCACAGTTTAATGTCATGTGTTGAGAATGATGGTGCTTGGAAGTTTAACGTCCTGCGGCTCGGACGAGGTAGGTTCACTCCACACCCCTAGGACATACATAACCGGTACCCTCTACACCTTGGTGAAGAGAGGGGATAGGAAACGCCATGGCCTGGGGGTTTCATGGAGTGAACCATTGGGGGGTCCACGTTAGCATGGCTATGTGAAGAAGCAATAGCCATTAGTGTGCCTATGCGAAGAAGCATGAGGAAAAGCAACGCAACAGGAAGTGCTATCCTGGGGACTTTTAAAGTTGCTTCGTGTGAACCTAGGATGTTACACGGGAGAGGGAGTTGCAGAGCAAAGGGGTTTATGAGTAGAGACCTTGTAGAGCTCTGGTGCTCCATGCAATGGAAGGGCTTCGTGAAGGTGTGGGCTTCGCGAAGAGAAGTGGCCTAGCCTTGGCATAGGGAATAGGTACATAGGAGCAGTGCTTCACGAAGTAGAAGGGAATTCATGAAGAAAATCCCTACGAAACATGGGTGACTCACGAAGTAAGGTCCTATGAAGAAATGTGCTTCGTGAGGCACAGTGACTCAGCCTTAGAATTCGAGTCACGTGTGCATGGGGGTGCTTCACGAAGCATAAATGCTCTATGATGACTCGAGTCCCCGTGAGGATCTCCTTCCTTCTCGAAGGCCTATGGGCTTCGTGAAAGGCATCCCTCTTGAAATAGGGGGGGAACAAGGCAAAGGGGAGGCACTTTGCTGAGAAAAAGTACCTTGAGTAGCTCATGTTTCGCAGAGCAGAAAGTGCTTCGTGATTTGAGAGCTGGGAAGAGGAAAGGTTGGATGATCCGTGCTTTGGACCTAGGGGGATACCGATATTTATAGGTAAGAGGTGTCGTAGATCAGCGCTCGTTTGGCATGAATATGGATTCCACTCCGCGGTGGGATCGTGAACGTCAAAGGGGATCGCGAAGCATCCCACCTCCTGGCTTCGTAGCGGGCTCGCAAACATCCAAGGGGCTTGCAGAACATCCCGCCTCCTGGATTCACGGTGGGGTCGTGAACGTCAAAGGGGCTCATGGAGCATCCCACCTCCTGGCTTTGCGGTAGGCTCGCGAACATTAAAGGGGATCATGGACCATCTCACCTCCTAGATTCTCGATAGGCTGGTGGGCGTCAAAGGGGATCGCGGAGCATCCCGCCTCCTGGCTTCACGGTGGGCTCGCGAACGTCAAAGGGGCTCATGGAGCATCCCGCCTCCTGGCTTCACAGCGGGATCGCAGGGCCATGGTGCTCCGCAAAAGGCCTTCATGAAGCAGCTTTGGAGTCTTTCTTATTCTCCTTCTCCCTTCCAATTTTTGGTACCAACAAGAAGTGTTTAAGAAACACTGCAAATGAAACACTTTAATGTGGTTTAAGGAAAATATTGAAGATAATTTAAAGTGAAAAAAGGAAATTTTGTTTTTATAAAACCAGAAATTAAGGAAGATATTTTTTATGATTAAATGATATATTTTATAAAAATAATGGTGGATGAAAATAGATTATGGATTTCACTTGAAAATGGGTAATAAAGGAGGAAGTCCTCTTTAATCGGGTGTGCTTATTGGGAAGAATTGAGCAGGGAATTTTTTTTAAAACATGTATTTACCCATCAAAAAATGATGAATAATCTAGATACATGAGTTTGGAACATATAAATAGAATTTAGAATAATTATATAAAAATAAATAAGATTTACATTGGTAAAAGAGAGGGAAGTGTAATCTGAAGGAAAAATGAGGGTTCTAAGAGAATCTCTCGCCTTATGTCTGAAACGGTTCTGTACTTGATCTTAATGTCCTGGAAAATAAAATTAAATCCATTAATTAATTAATTTAGAACATTTTATAAGTTTATTTTATTTATTATAATTTTATTACTTACATTTATGGCCTTTTTTATGGGTTATGAGATTCAATTTCATTGTTTGGGAGTATTGGTTTCCTTGGTTTTCAAGATCAGTTTACTAGTATACGTGTACAGAAAATCATGTAAAATGAGAATGGTTGTCCAAGATTGAAGTTATATGTTATTAATGAACATAAAAAATATTAAATTTTTACATAATTCATTTGGTTATTTGGGTTATGATGAATCATTAGATTAGATGTTAATGATAATCGTTTGGATTAATTTGGCAATTTCTCGATCATCACAGGCTAGTTTTGTTTTATTAATTAATATCATGTATATATATAATGGTTCAAGAAAATAAAATAGGATATAATAAATATATTATAATCTTTTTTAACCATAAAAATGGTTTTATGAGCATCATTTAAAGTGGTAAAATAAATTGAAAACTCTTCATCCTAGAATGTGATAAAATAACAAATCACGGACGATGTTTTCATTTTTAGACCAACAAGGGGAGGGGAAAGAAATGATGATGGATTATTCCATTAACATAAAAAAAATTATAGTGTATTTGAGATACTTGAGATAACATACTACTTGGATAAGGGTATGTAAGGATATAATAATAAAATAAAATAAATTGGAAAGAAGTTAAAAGAAAAGGAAAGAGTTTTTTACCTCTGGAATTCTTCTCCTTGAGAACCTCCTTGAGGCACTTTAGTTTGGTCTTTTATTGATATCAAAGGCTCTTGAATATGGGGGAGAGTATTGGTAAGATTATTTGGCATAATTTTTACAAGGATAAATTCTTTCAAGGTGTGAGAAAAATAGGTGTTGAGGGGTGGTATTTATAGTGGATGAGAGGGGTGTTTTCTCATTATTTTATTCATTGGTTTATTATTTTTCCTCAAGAAAAGAAATAGTGATGATTACATGAATAAATACAGTAAATATATAAGTATAATTAGATATTATGGTTCTAACATCATAGATGACTCAAGGAATAATGTATTTAACTTATAATGTATATATACCGTAAATTATAGTATTTTAATATTCACCAAAAATTCAACTATTTTAGAAAAATCACAAAAATTCAACCTAACCATTCTTAGACATGTAGAATTAAAAAATTAACTCCATTTTATAAAAAATATTTTTTAAATATGATAAATTTAATTTTTAATTAAAATCATCATTTACTTGGAAAATACCAAATTAAAAATTATAACTGATTTTATAATACTTTAAAAAATTAATTAATGTCTCATAAAATTATCTTATAATCACAAGAAAACAAAATATTAATTTATGGATACATTTTATGAAAATTAATTTTCTTTTCAATCATTATATTAATTATAAAAATGAAAATAAAAATTTATGTTTTATAAAAAGATCAACACTTAATTAATAATTTCTAAAAAATTATTTAATTATACTATTATATAATTATATCATATTACCAATTATAAGACGCCTAAATTTTATTTATTCTTTAATGGGTGAGTTTACTATTTTATTGGCTGGTTTACTATTTATAAGGGTTATATTAATATTCCAAATGTCAAGTTACTATTCCACTGGTTTAGGTTCCTTAAATTCTATAAATACTTCTTATTCCATTAATTATTCATTTCTAAAGTTTTTATTGTGTTCTATAAGTGATTCTATATGATTTATATTATATGAAGTAATTATAAGAAGGGAATTTTCATTGATAAAATTTTGGGTTGTTATAGTTTTTCCCTCCAAGCCTTTAACCCTTTCTCCCCCATTTCCCCTCATTCACCCAACAGCTCGTTGGGAGCTCTCCTTTATTCCTCAACTATGATTTTAGATATATCCTCCATCAGAAATCTAATTCAAATGTTGTTCGTCATGTTGAATCACCCTCCATAAGTATATCACTTCGTTATCTTCCTTTCTCAATTTATTTCATCATATTTGGCATTATCTTCATGCAAGTTGATATGCCCTTTTTTTGGGCGTTTGTCTAGTTCCTCATTTTCTCTAATTCCATCCCATATTTGACACTAATACTGGATTAGGAGTCTATTAATGATCTAAGGTGGGTGGTACACTACTTTTCCCTAAAATTATAAGTGTTTATAAATTGTGACATTGTGTCGCATATCAGACCTTCCATACATTGCCTCTAAAATTAGTATCACCTATAATAAATTACCTACACCTTAGACATGATGTTCCATGAGACACTTGAAATAATTGGAGGTTTAGGACCTAAACATGAACTGTCCCTTGGTTGTGTTATCATAAATTCTCTTTACCACTTGTAATGAAAAGAACCAATGGAAATTATGGAATCATTAATGGCTTGGCCACTTAATTTCCCTTAAGACTGAAATGCCACTAAGTTGTGTTTGGATTGTTATGTGATTAAGAAATGATCCAATGGAATGAAATGAATTTATAAATGGAATATATAATTAAATATTCCTCTATTCACTTATAAATATATTTATTGGGGTATTATTATAGACTTGGATCGCTATATAGGCATGGACTTTCTTGATTAAGATTTAGATTCCAGACCTGGAATGCCCTGTGAAAAATCATAGGATGCCAGCTAATCCATTTATATGAATTATAAGTGGCACACCATCCTTTAACTTAGTTAGAGTCTTATATACATAAATGTTTTGGTATGACACCAATGATTCACCTTAAAACTCCCGAAATTAGAATGCATTGGATTATCTCTTTAGATTCAACTTGATGTCCCCATACATGAACCACCTTGGATTATCTCCTTAGGATCCAATAAAGTCTATACCGAATTTACCTTGGATGATCTCCTTGGACTCAATGAGGACACCTTGGATATGGGCCTTGGGTTCCAGACCTACTAAAGGTCTTATAATCAGTGATAACCAGTGTCAATCAAAGATGATTGTTTTTATCCATTTCACCTTTTCTATACATTTATCCCTCATTATTAAACTACACACTAATACCTTTTATATTCTTGTACTAGATTATGTTATACTTTCACTTTAAAGTTTCTCCTTTTATATGTACATTTATATTTCACACTTCTGCATCTTATATTAATAAATTGGATTTGTATTATACACCATTGGTGATGGCCTACTGAGTTTTACTCACCCTATTTAGGCCACCGTTTGTGGCCTGGGAAGATTACATGGATATAGGTAAAGACAAAGGAAAGTGCCCTGACATGGATGCTTGATTTTATTTAGGGTGGGATCATGGGAGAATATGACCAATCCAGTACTCGAGATGCCCTTAGAGATCACTTTTTGGTCTTTTTGGTTTCCTTTTTGTATATGATAGCACTATATTTTATGTTCGCAACCATATCTAACTACTTTTACTTTTTATCATCATGAAATCATCCTTTATAAATGATCTTTCATATGTTATGTGGGTTTATTTTATATAGATGATTTACTTATGTTACTTTATTATTTTCATTGTTTTTATTATTACTCTGTTGCTTATTTATTATCTGCTGTTGTGATTCACTTTGATAAAGAAGGTATAGTCACCTTGCCATACCACTATAGACCCTCATTTCTAGTTGGTAGCCTATGGATTATAGTGAGGCACGCTTGAGGACATGTGGACAATTGGGTTCAGTTAATTATTAGTGAATCAAGACTAGGACATGACAAAGTAGTATCAGGGGTTTCTTTTCCATTGTCTTAGTATTTAGGGTTGGTAGACAGGAGACTAGGATGTGTCAAAACTTGGTAATAATCCATTTCTGAGATTAGCTAACCCATATTTGAGATGAATCTGAGTTTATAGGGATTGGAATTTTTATTTTGGATTTTTCCTATTATAGTTGCATTACTTTCACTTTTGGGTGATGCACCTGACTTATGATGTTTGTTGATTACTAATTATTACCATTAGACCAGCATGGAAAGAGATAATTGCCTCATACATCATAATAGGCACGTGGGGATTTATATTTCATCCATATTCCATTCCTTTAATATCCCATTTCTTGATTACCTTTTTCTATCATATGTTCCCAAGTTGTTTTACCTTCAATTTTTGAATGTTTATTACATGAAAAAGGATAAAAAATAATTTTTTAATTAAGGTGTCTACATTAACCTAAATAGTTTTTACCCATATATATTAATGGTGGAAACTTATCTAGCCACTTTTTGACATTATTGAGTTATGGAACCTTGGTTAAATGAGCTAGAAACTTTATTTGGTTGCAATTAAATGGATTCTAATTGTAATTTATAGAGTTTTGTATCTATAAATTGGAAATGGTGATCCATATAATAGAACTATTATACATGGTCTTATTACATTCTGATACTAGATGTAAAATGCTGGTTGTAGTTAAATTAAATTCTAATTGTAACTTAAAATGTTTATGTCTTTAGAAACTGGGAATGCAAACTCGTATAACAAAACCATTAAATACAATTTTATAAATTTTAAATTTATAATATTATGAATTATGGTTTCCATTAAGTAGAGAATCCAATTAAAAATTAAAGGTTATTTTCATTTATAACTTATAATTGACACTTCATATAATGAAACCTTCACAATTAAAGTTGAATATCACCCTTAACTAGGACTTAGTAGTGGGTAGTTGGGTTGGTGTTTTCATTGGATATTGAGGATTTTTACCTATATTGTTACCTATCAGTATACCTTGTTCCTTGTATCTTGTTTTGAGGAATTTGATTGGAATTATAGATATATTCCTCCACGATGACCTCAGGTCAAATGCCAAGATGGTGGTAATGACCATGCTCTAGAGGAGGTGGGACCTGAACCACCTATAGTGCCACCTACGGCACCACCTATAGTTCCACTTGTTATTCCTAGACTTGGCATTGATACTCGTATTCAAGAGGTTTTTATATGTTTAGTGAAGTCTATTGAGGAATATTTTCAACTTTCATTGTCTATGTTAGATTTGACTGGAGAATTCCAATAGCAGTACCCTCCTACCTTTTCGGGGGAAGGCATCCCCCAAGATATTGAATCTTGGTTAAAAGTTATACTCTCTATCTTTGAGCATCTAGAAAATCCTAATAAAAGAAGGGTGAATCTAGTAGTTTTTATATTTCATGGATCCTCCAAGAATTGGTGGGATGTTATTAAATATATAGAACAACATCGGGCTATGATCTGGAGGGAGTTACAAACTAGTTTTTATGATTAATTTTTTCTAGAGACGTTGAGATATTATTGAGATGGATATTTCATGAATCTAGAGTAGGTTTTTATGTATTTCCTAGATTAATCATTCCATTTCACTAATCTTCAATGCTTCATACCCACTATTTTTTGTGATGAGTTGACTGGGGTGTGAATTTTAAAGGATGGGATTAGGTATGCCATTTGATCTCAGGAGAACATCTTTTGATTGACTATAATCTCTGAGATAGTGAACCATGCTCTTATCTCTTAGTGTAATCTGAGAGAAGATAAATGTACAAAGCATGGTGGTTAAACTTTTAGGCTAGGTAGTACCTCTTATAAGGGGAGGTAAGTGTTTCTTTGAGATTTCTCATAAGGGTAGTGGTATTCATATTTTTTGCACTAGCAGTTATGTGGTATACCATATATTCGGATGTTATGGTCACATCAAACCCCAGTGCAGTAGAGACCTAGTTGAGTGCCGATATTGCAGTAGAATGGGCCATCTTATGAGATTTTTTAGGACCTTTCCACTAGTTCCAAGTGGGAGAGGATTTGAACCAGCTCCAAATTATAGGGTGAGATCAGAATCTCAACAATAGGAATGAAGCTAGAGTACCACTACTTGTTTAGGATGAGATATAATTTATGTTCATAGAATCCAAATTTATGATGTGCAGTATTAGTAGATTGGACCTATTCAAGACGGTTAGGATATGGCTCAAGGCCATTTATCATGCCAGTTTCATGCATGTAATTTGATACCAAATGAGTAGAGTATTGGTACATCTACAGTGCGAGGTATGATTTTAGTATCCTCTACTTTAGTATCTTATTTATTTTACATTGACGGCTCACACTCATTCTTATTTGTGGCTTTAACATACAATCTTGGACTTGGGATTTATTAATTTTTGGGGTAATGAATCTTGATACTTCGTTGGGAGTATGGTCATAGGGTGTATGTCGATGTATGGGGTTTCACCTAAATATCAGCAGTTATCATTTATTATGGAACCTTTTAATCCTTGAGATGATAGGTTTTGATGTAATCCTTAGGATGGACTAGTTTGTTCCCTATAA
The DNA here is from genome assembly GCA_963277665.1 of Viscum album. Taxonomy (NCBI): domain Eukaryota; kingdom Viridiplantae; phylum Streptophyta; class Magnoliopsida; order Santalales; family Viscaceae; genus Viscum; species Viscum album. The sequence continues at coordinate 425,162 of OY728148.1, read as the reverse complement.
ATCCTACATTGATTGTTATAATCATAGGGTGTCTTTTATATCACTTGAGGTTAGTAGCTATGTTCAAAAGGGAGAATGTGATGTCCAAGCGAGTTGAAATGGACCTAAGTGTCATGAACTAGGAAGAGTGTTAGCCTATATTTCTAGTATTTTTCTATATGATCGAGGAGTAGGATAGGATTTTTTTCATCCAATGGTAGAATAATATATATATGTTTTCCCTAATGAATTTTTGGAATTACCTCTAGATATAGAGGTGGAGTTCACCATTGAACTTATTCTAGTATTGGAACCAGTATTTATTCCTCCATACAGGATACCTCCTACTAAGATTTAGGGACTCAAAAGAAAATTAGAGGACCTGGAATCCAAAGGGTTTAAATAACCCATTACTTTTCCTTGGGATTATATTTTTCTTTTCATCAAGAAGGTAAATGAAACCTTGAAACTTTTTATGGATTACCAGCAATTGAATCATCTTACTATTAAGAAATCATACCTAATACCTCATATAGATGACCCCTTCAACCAGATCCAAGGAACTAGGGTATTCTTGAAGATTTATTTTAGATCGAGCTACCATCACGTGTGATTTAGGTCCTTAGATATACCTCATATGGAATTATGAATTAAGTATTTCTTGTAAAATTATTTGGTTATGTTTTTTGGCCTAACCAATGTAATAACTATTTTTATGGCCTTGGTGAATAGGGTTTTCCACCCATATCTAGATTATTTTGTTGTATTTTTTCTGGAAGATATCTTAGAGTATTCATAGACTATACATGATCATGCCAAACACTTTGAATTCGTACTCAATACACTAATAGATAATAGGTTCTATTAAAAGATCACTAAATCCCACTTATGGATTGATAAAGTTCACTTTATAGGACACATTATATTAGAAGCAGTTGTATTTATGGATCTAAAAAAGGTGATAGATTTTGTTTCATGGGAGTATCCCAAGAATTTATTTGATATACAAGTTTCTTAGGGATAGTTGATTACTATCAAAATTTCATTTTGAAATTTTCATGCCTTGCAGCACCACTTATAGGATTATACAAGAAAAGGTATAAATTTTACATGTTTTGAATCTTGTGGTAAATATTTTCAAAAGTTAAAAGGAAGTATTACCTCAGCACTGATCTAGATTCTACATGATCCTGGAAGAGGATACTCAATTTATTTTGATGCATTAGGCATTGGTCTGGGAGATGTTTTGATGATAGGAGAATGAGTCGTAGCATACAGATCTCACCATTTGAGACCTCATGAATGTAATTACTCAATTCATGATCTCAAGTTAGCAGATATTGTTTATGCCTTACATTGTTGGATACATTATATGCTAGGGGAACATTTCATGGTATACATGGACCATAAAAGCCTCAAGTACATATTCACTTAGTGTAACTTGAACCTCTAGAAGAGGATATATTTTGAATACCTAAAATACTTAATCATTAAGATTTATTATATTCTAGGTATAGACAATGTAGTTTCTAATGTTATGAACCAAACTAATTGAACTCAAGTTGTTTAAGAAGCTAATGGTGAATAGAAGTTAATGGATATTTTTCCTAAATGCATTTGAAAGTTCAAGAAAGTCACGAGTAGCCTATCCTTATAGATATAGAGGTGACTTAATCACTACTAGATGGGATAATGAGGAGTAAAATTTCATATCTTGAAGGTTTGGTACTGAGGTAAAGTGTTTCAGGTGATGAACTATAGCCTGGATGGCTTGTTGATGAGGATTAGATCCTACATATTCATAGATGTGTCTGGGTATCTGTAGACATGTTAGAGGGGATGATGCATGATTATCATGCTTCCAAATAGGAATTAAACCCTAGTATTTCCATGATTAATTGTGGTATGAATCACCGGTATTGGTGGATTGGGATGAAAAATCATATTATAGGGTTCATGGCTCGGTGTTCCGCCTTTAAATAGGTGAAAGCAGAACACCAGTGGTCTGCTAGCCTCTTACAGTCATTACCTATTCTAGAATGGAAATGGTATGAAATAACTATGTATTTTGTGATAGGATTACCAAATTCATCTCATGGTGGTAACACTATATGGTCGATCATGGAAATGATGATGAAGGTTTCCCACTACTTTCCTATCAAGGAGACATTCTCAATGGATGGGATTAGGTGACTCTATGTTCAAAAGATCATATGCCTCCATGGTTTTCGACATACCTTCGTATTAGATAGGGATTCTTGGTTCACTTCCCTATTTTGGAAGGGGTTTTAAAAGGCTATGTATTCACAGGTGATTTTGAGTACATCATACCACCCTTAAATAGATGGTCAGTATGAGCGTACTATATAGGTGTTAGAGGACATGATTAGAGAATGAGCCCTTGATTTTGGAGGTTCTTGAAAGAAATGATTAACTCTTATTAAGTTCTCTTACAATAATAGTTTCCAAGAGACTATCTAGATGGATATGTACGAGACGTTCTATGGTAGGTCATTTCATTCATCTCTATACTGGTTAGAGGCAAGGGAGGAAGCACTACTAGGACCTTTGTATTTTTCAGGAGACATTGAAATATGTACAAATGATTAGGAAATATATGGTTACACCTCAGTCTAGGCAGAAGTCTTATGTTGATCATAATTTCCAACCTTTGGATTTTGAGGTGGGAGATTGGATATTATTGTAAGTATCACCAATATTGGGTCATCAATGAATTCATAGAGAGGGGAATATGGCACCTAGGTTCATCAGGACTTTTGAGATCTTAAAGAGAGTTGGGTCGATAGCCTATCGGGTAGCTCTTCCTCAGAGGTACTAGAGAATGCATCATGTTTTCCATATTTTTGAACTTTGCAATTGTTATTCCAACCCATCTCATATTCTTAATTCTGAGTAAATTATGTTGGAGGTTGATTCTTCTTTTGAGGATTATCATGTTTGTATCATTGATCATAGAATGAAGACTCTCTGAGGTAGGAAAGTTACTCTAGTACGGGTGTTATGGCAGCATTCTCATGTGCAAGAAAATACCTAGGAGCGAGAGTCTAATATACAGGATTAGTGGCTGGATTTATTATTGGATTTTGTTCAACCATCCTCAGAAGGGAAACTCGAGGATGGGTTATTTTAAGGAGGCGAGGATATAAGATCATGGTTTTCTATTGAGGTATTAATTATTTTTATTCTAGTCTAAACCTATTATTTTATCTAAATAGAAGTCCCTAAATGGGTTATGGTGGTTTCGAGAGGGTTCAGGCTTGGTTTGGGGCCCAGGAAAGGGATTTTTAATGAAATAGGTTGAGGTGTACTGTAACACCCCAGGTAAATAAAGAATATGACATTTTCACATTTATCCATATTTGTGAATAAAATATTAATATTACTTTAAAGGGGATTCTATGCTCAATGGCGTATCCAATACGCAACAATGAGTTTCTTGGGAATCTTACGTTGCACTCTAATAATAAAATAATATTATTTTAAATGGTAGTTAACGCCTAGCCGTTGTAATGGCGGGAATGAACAGAACTAACTACAAATGATTATATATGTTTGTCAAATATTTTTAATCTTTACAATAAATTTTAGAGGATTAAAAATGCGAATGAATCCAATTTTAAGCGTAAACATTCTAATATTCTTTAAAAGGTCGATTAACCGCCTTTTGATGGCAAACCTCTTTTAAATCCACTTTTTGACAATTTTATGTGTTATATTTGACAAAATAAAATTCTTCTTTATAATCACGACATCAAAATTTACTTTGTGTAAATTTTTGGTATTTTTCCGATAAAGTTCATTTTTTAATGAATAGTGAAAAATGTTGTATTTTAATTCAAAACCACTTTTTAATATAATTTATTTATATGATTAGATTATTTTTTTAATTGGTTTTAAAGTGAAATTAGAATATATTTTTACTATTTAATCCAACAGTGGTTGTTGGAATTAATTTCACTTTGAAATTGGACTTAAACTAGTGTCAATCTTTTGATATATATTATTTCATAAAAACATGCTATTTGTCATGACAGCGGGAATTAATTATTAAATTAATTAATGTAACTTATATGATTTGAATTTTGTAAAATATACATCATTTTTGAATTCAGAATATCAAATATATCTTAGGGTGAAGTTTTGGTATTATTCTGAAAAACTTCAATTTTTGATGAATAGTGAAACCACTAAGTGGTACTTAAAAAACCGATTTTTCGTTTAAATGAAACTTTACCACTTCTGTGTTTTGAATTTAAAAAATCCGACATACATGGTTGTCATTAGGAAGTAAAATGTGGTTCAATGGGATTAAAATAATTTTTTGGTGAATAGTAACTTTTATGTTTTTAATCGCGATTAGAGGTAATTAGTGTAATTTGAGGTAAAAATAATGTTTTAATAATATGAAATGAACTTGAAACATGTACTACCCTCATTGGATGTGTCATGGACGACCAAGAAAATCCATGGGTCAACTTAGGGACCCCATGGAGCCACTTTGGTTGGAAAATGACATAAATACCTTTTTATTTAAAGTTAAAATTAAAATGTCACAAACATGAGTTGTTTTACTAAAACAATTTTTAAATGGGTTATACAAGTCATATTTTTTACTATAAATATTAATTAGAAATATAAAAATATTTCCTACATCATGAAAAAAAATTATAATTTTTAGACATTAAATAAATAAAATTATTTATAACATCATGATGATGCAGCAATTACCTCATTAATAAGGGATTTAAATAAAATGAAAAGATAATGTCAAAAATATAACTTAAACTTGTCACAAATCTATTGGATGGGTGTATTTAGAAACCTTATCACCTTATCCTTGAAATATATCCTTTTGGGACCTTTGAAATCCGAAAATCATTTTATAATAAAGTAATATTTTATAACTTTCCAAGAGTGCCCCTCCTCTCCTCTTATAAAAGGCCCCCACCTCTACCACGTTACACACACCTCTCAAGCATTTAGCTCGGCCAACCCCTGCCCATTTCATCTCTCCACATCCCTCTCTTCATCATTGAAGCCTCACTTTGGGCATAATCCTTTCCAAGGAAGCCTTTGAGCTCAAATCAAATAGAGTTACCCGATTTAAAGGTAATGTCTTCCCTTGTGTTCTTTTGTTTTATTTTGATTCTCCAACCCCATGAACTATTTTTATTATTTTCTTTTGTAAAAAAACCAGTATCTTAAATATACTATGATGTTGTTATGTGAAGGATTCGAGCTACACTTACAAACACCTTCGTCTAATGGTTAAAGAACATACTGTTTCTGTGGATGGCGAATTACTGCCTCACGAAACGATGATTGTTCAATATTCTTTTAACACCTTCAAAGGTGGCCATTAAGATGTCACTATATTTATATATGATATATAATATTTTTATGTTTTCCTTAAGCTTCTGTATTTTTCATTTATGGCATACCTTTATGGTTTCCATTATGGGTAAACGTGATATCCTCATTTTAGGAAGTGCGGACTACCGCCCCCTAAAAGTGATTTGATTTGTTAATGCCATATGTGGGATGTATAAAGGATGGAATTAATGGTATTACATATGTTATCCTACTGGAATTATAATATACCTTTATATCATTATTATTTCATTCCATTGAATACAAAAAAAATGAAAGTAGCGTTCATGCGTACGTACGGCTTACCATCTCCATGAACGGTACATTTCATTTCTTATCTCCAAATGTTATGTACTATTATAAGTACATATATATAATGGATATATATGTAATATATTACATCTAAATGATGGATATCATTCTGGAATTATAATATATATATCTCCCATTTTGTTTTAATTCCATTAATATGACAAAAAATGAAAGTAGCGTTCATGCGTACGTACGGCCTACCGTCTCCATGAACGGTGCTTTTAATTTTTTATCTCCAAATGCTATGTAATATTATAAAATTAATATATACTGGATATATATGATATTTAGAACATCAATACTATTCTGGATATGATGTACCTATAACTACATGGAAAATTCTTTTCCAACAAGTTCAATTTTTACTCATGTACTGAACATCGACAAAAACGTCTGATATGAACTCACTTTATTAACCAATTATTATAACATTATAATATGTGATATGAACTGAATAATAATATTTAAATTAGTTCCTTAAGAAATTATAAATTGACCAAATTTTATTATTCAGGAGATTAAAGAACGATCGAGTCATGTCGGACACGAGGTAAGGGAAACCTACCCCTCTCTTTCTTTTTAAGTACACTCTTTTATGTCATTACTTTTAAGCTCATATTTCTTATGATTGGGTTGTTATTTTATGTTACTCTTACTGTAATTTTTATGTTCATATGATGAGAGACCCTATTTTCTCTCGTCTATCCATTTTGGATGTTTTGATTGGCGCCGTTAGGCTGCCGAATTTTTGTAAGGGATCCAATCTCTCTCTTTTTAAGTACTCTCCTTTATGTCACTTCTTTTAAGCTCCTCTTTGTTATGATTGGGGATGTTCTTTTATATTCCACTTTCTGTACATTTTATGTTAATATGATGAGATACCCTATTTGATCTCATCAATCCATTTTTGGAAGTTTTAAGTGGCGTCGTTAGGCTGCCGAGTTTTCGTAAGGGATTTTTCATCTCACTTTTATTCCTGTGAGATTTATACTACATTTTCCACAATTTTCATTGAGTGGTATATGTAATGACCATTATTATACTCTTTGTGTAATATAATTTTGTTTATGAGTATTTACATCAATGTTGTATTGTCCTTCTCTCATGGGGTGTATGTTTCGTAAGATACCCAAGTCGGTAAGGGAACCTTTCACCCTCTTTTTTTAAAAGACTTCTTTTTGTTGGGTCTTTTAATTTACATATTATTATATTTGGATATGTTATTCTCTATCCTTATTTATGTAAATTTTATGTCCAAGTTATGAGATACCATTTTCTCTCTCATCAACTCTTTTTCTGAATTTTGAAGTGACACCGTTAGGCTGTCGAATTTTTTGCAAGGGAACTTCTTAACCCAATTTTGATTCTTTGGGATAAACTTGTACTCCTTGAATATTTCATTCTATGAATATGTTTGAATGACCACTTATTGTTTTACACTTAATATCCACTTATATTTGGTGTATTCTTTTGTCACACATAATTATGTAATTGATTTATCCTTAATCCAATGATATCGTCTTTGTAAGGGACTTCATCTCAATCTCCTTTCATTGAGGAATATTTTATTTTATACACAACCTTATTTTTTACGGTGTATAAACACCTTTGACTTTTATGTTTATCCAAAGGAATATTTTTTCTATACAAATCATTTTACAAAATGACAAAAGGGAATGTTTTGTCGTATGTATGCGGCGACAACAACTTCTCTGCCGCCGTGACCATTATTTGAGTTTCGGCTTCCTCTACAAGCCATACCTTTTTTTAAAATGAAAAATAAATAACATGTTTTACTTTTCTTTTAATTTGGTATTGAAAATGGTTTTCATAATGTTTTTATATCAATGTGTGTTATTGATATCTTGTGATTGAAAAGTGGAAATGTTATGTTTCCTTTATGCATGTTTTATATGATATGATTATGTTATGGTTCTTGGGAATTATTATGAAGATGGGTGGTTCCGTGATAAACTAAGGGCGGGTGAGCCCGATATAGCTCTCCAATGCATTGGGTAACTCGAAGGGGTTAAACGTTAAGGTTTCTCCGAAAAGATTTAGGGAATATACTGTGATGGGTATTCCAAACGTAACCAAGAGGGTTACTCCCTACGTAAGAATGTTATGAATGCCTCAAGTTACCTTTATGTCTTATGATTTCTATGATTTATTCATGATTTTATGAGGTATGTTAAAGTGCTTATGCTTTATGGGTAAATTATGATTTCATTCTTATGTATATATGTACTAATGTTTCATTTCCATACTTTTTGTAACCCTTACTGAGATTTTTATGATCATCCCAAGTTTTTGAAATGTTTTTCACAGGTCAAGGGAAATGTACATGATGTGATTATAGTGTCAAGGAAGTGTCAAGAAAGAATCCATGTTTTATTTTAAATATGTTTCCGTTGATGGGAAAAATAAATATTGTCTTTTATGTAACCACTTTGTTTAAATGTGGAATGTAATGCAAGTTTCGTGATCTAATTCTCTAAAACTCTAAACCTGAAAAGATACTAAATGTGTAATCTTGTAATAACTCAAGATTAAGTAAGGTTTAAGGCTGGGGCCTTATAGTTGGTATCAGAGGTCGGTTTAGATAACTTTAGAGGTTAGGGTATTCTTTAAGCATAAGTGACATTACCATAATGGTTAGGATTTCAGAAAGAGTCATAGTTTTTAGATAAATTGAATGAGTAAGTATGTATTCCTCATTAGTACATGATGGTTTTGTTGATATACTCACACTGACATTTCTATTTTTAGTTAATGGATGGATCTAGCAGGCACCAAAGTGACAATAGGTTTGAAGGAAACTGTGGTGGTTCTCTGATTAAGAGACTGGATGAAATGGGGGATTCAATGAGGAAACTCGTGGTTGTTCTAAACCAACTATCAAGGAGTCATGATCAACCACTTGTACCTTGGTATGTTCTTTAATGCATCATGTACGAGATGACCAATCTATGTGGAAGTTCAGGTAATAATTATAAAGGTAACCATTAGGGTTTATATGATCCTTACTTTTGAGGTAATTATGGGTTATTATATGTTATGATGGAAAATGAAAGGCATGAGATAAACTTGAGGTTAAAATATGTTATGATTATTTTTGAATATTTTATCTCGTTTTGGGGAATGTTTTAAGAATTATATAGTTTTGGAAAAAGTACAACACGCAGACCGTGTGACAACCCATCACGTCTGACAAAGCTGTGGGAATCGAACCCGCAACCAAAGTACGACTGGTATTTATCGCCTACCACTGGACTACGTGAAGTCCCTGGTTAGTTTGACTAATTCTTTTTAGTTATATGGTTTTAGGAATCAAGAGTAAGTTTATTTTGGGTTATCTATGGAAATGATTAACCTATCATGGAGGATATGTGATTTGGTTAATTACTTTTCAATATGAGAATTTAAGAGCAACTGATGTTATTTGGAGATAAAAGTTAATTTGTACCTTGGAAGACTATGTGATTAAATCCTTTAAATATTTGGGTTTAAATCTTAGTTTGTTTTACTTTGAATAATTTTATGGACAATTGTTTATCGAATGGTCTTCGTTGAACTTTGGGTTTTTTTTTGGACAAATTTTGGAGATTAAGAATAGATTTTCTTTTTATAAAGGATTATACTTTTGTGGATTATCTGACCTCATACTAACAATTTTGGTTTTGGATTTTGTCTAAAGACATGGGAAATATATATTTCTATTTTTTGGATTAGGTGATTCTCAAGAAGTTGATTATAGTACTCTTAATGCGAACAAGTCTTCCTAAATACTCGTCTTTTGGAGAAAATATGAGTTTGATTAAGGAATCTAGTAAAAGTTGAAAGTCTACGTGACAAGTAAGTATATTTCATTATGATTTAGTTAAGCTCAAAAATAAATTCCTCAATGAAGAGTAACTTAAAACAAAAATGTTGTCTGTTAACTTTTCCTATTGGGGAATTGAATACCGTTTGACCCATCACAAGTTTGTGATTTTCTTGTGGTTAACTTTCTCCTAGACAGGTTTACTATCACTCTCCATCAGAACATGACCCTTTGTTTTCTCCTCCATATCCATATTTTCCTACATGGAATCCTAGTATGGGTTAACTCGGGTGACCTTTGTACTTATCTTTTTTTATTTTAAAGTGATTGTTTTACTGACTCTTGTTCCGATGTGGTATTTTCAATGAAGTTTCCAAGCCCAATTTTAAAATTACGAGGATTCAATCCCAAAAGGGGGGAAGAATGTAACACCCCAGGTAAATAAAGAATATAACATTTTCTCATTTATCCATCTTTCTGAATAAATATTAATATTACTTTAAAGGGGATGCTATGCTTGATGGCGTACCCAATACGCAACAACAGGTTTCTTGGGAATCTTACGTTGCACTCTAATAATAAAATAATATTATTTTAAATGGTAGTTAACGCCTAGCCATTGTAATGGAGGGAATTAACAGAACTAACTACAAATGATTATATATGTTTGTCAAATATTTTTACTCTTTACAATAAATGTTAGAGGATTAAAAATGTGAATGAATCCAATTTTAAGCGTAAACATTCTAATATTCTTTAAAAGGTCGATTAACCGCCTTTTGATGGCGAACCTCTTTTAAATCCACTTTTTGACAATTTTATGTGTTATATTTGACAAAATAAAATTCTTCTTTAGAATTGGGACATCAAAATTTACTTTGTGTAAATTTTTGGTATTTTTCCGATAAAGATCATTTTTTAATGAATAGTGAAAAATGTTGTATTTTAATTCAAAACCACTTTTTAATCTAATATATTTATATTATTAGATTATCTTTTGAATTGGTTTTAAAGTGAAATTATAATATATTTTTACCATTTAATCCAAAATTGGTCTTTGGAATTAATTTCACTTTGAAATTGGACTTAAACTAGTGTCAATCTTTTGATATATATTGTTTCATAAAAACACGCTATTTGTCATGACAGCGGGAATTAATTATTAAATTAATTAATGTAACTTATATGATTTGAATTTTTTAAAATAGACATCATTTTTGAATTCGGAATATCAAATATAGCTTAGGGTGAAGTTTTGGTATTATTCTGAAAAACTTCAATTTTTTATGAATAGTGAAACCACTAAGTGGTACTTAAAAAACTGATTTTTCGTTTAAATAAACTTTACCACTTCTGTGTTTTGAATTTAAAAAATCCAACATACATGGTTTTCATTAGTAAGAAAAATGTGGTTTAATGGGATTAAAATAATTTTTTGTTGAATAGTAACTTTTATGTTTTTAATCGAGATTAGAGGTAATTAGTGTAATTTGAGGTAAAAATAATGTTTTAATAATATGAAATGAACTTGACACATGTCCTACCCTCATTGGATGTGTCATGGACAACCAAGAAAATCCATGGGTCAACTTGGGGACCCCATGGAGCCACTTTGGTTGGAAAATGACATAAATACCTTTTTATTTAAAGTTAAAATTAAAATGTCACAAACATGAGTTGTTTTACTAAAACAATTTTTAAATGGGGTTATACCAGTAATATTTTTGAATATAAATATTAATTAGAAATATAAAAAGATTTAATACATCATGATAATTTTTTTATAATTTTTAGACATTAAATAAATTAAATTATTTATGACATCATGATGATGCAGCAATTACCTCATTAATAATAGATTTAAATAAAATGAAAAGATAATGTTAAAACTATAACTTACACTTGTCACAAACCTATTTGATGGGTGGATTTCGAAACCTTATCACCTTATCCTAGAAATATATCCTTTTGGGACCTTTTAAATCCGAAAATCAATTTATAATAAAGTAATATTTTATAACTTTCCAAGAGTGTCCCTCCTCTCCTCTTATAAAAGGCCCCCACCTCTACAACCTTACACACACCTCTCAAGCCTTTTTATCGGCCAAACCCTGCCAATTTAATCTCTCCACATCCCTATCTTCATCATTGAAGCCTCACTTTGGGCATAATCCTTTCCAAGGAATCCTTTGAGCTCAAATCAAAGAGAGTTACCCGATTTAAAGGTAATGTCTTCCCTTGTGTTCTTTTGTTTTATTTTGCTTCTCCAACCCACTAAACTCTTTTTATTATTTTCTTTTATAACAACACCAGTATATTAAATATACTAGTATGTTGTTATTTGAAGTATTCGAGCTAAACTTACACACACCTTCGTCTAATGGTTAAAGAACATACTGTTTCTGTGGATGGCGAATTACTGCCTCACGAAACGATGATTGTTCAATATTCTTTTAACACATTAAAAGGTGTCCATTAAGATGTCACTATATTTATATATGATATATAATATTTTTATGTTTTCCTTAAGCTTCTGTATTTTTCATTTATGGCATACCTTTATGGTTTCAATTATGGGTAAACGTGATATCTTCATTTTAGGAAATGCGGGCTACCACCCCCTAAAAGTGATTTGATCCGTTAATGCCATGTGTGGGACATATAAAGGATGGAATTAATAGTATTACATATTTTATCCTACTGGAATTATAATATACCTTTATATCATTATTATTTCATTCCATTTAATACAAAAAAAATGAAAGTAGCGGTCATGCGTACGTACGGCTTACCGTCTCCATGAACGATACATTTCATTTCTTATCTCCAAATGTTATGCACTATTATAAGTACATATATATAATGGATATATATGTATTATATTACATCTAAATGATGGATATAATTCTGGAATTATAATATATATATCTCCTGTTTTGTTTTAATTCCATTAATATGACAAAAAATGAAAGTAGCGTTCATGCGTACGTACAGCCTACCGTCTCCATGAATGGTGCTTTTAATTTTTTATCTCCAAATACTATGGAATAGTATAAAATTAATATATACTTGATATATATGATATTTAAAACATCAATACTATTCTGGAGATGATGTACCTATAACTACATGGAAAATTCTTTTCTAACAAGTTCAATTTTTACTCATGTACTGAACATCGACAAAAACGTCTGATATGAACTCACTTTATTAACCAATTATTATAAAATTATAATATGTGATATGAACTGAATAATAATATTTAAATGAGGTCCTTAAGAAATTATAAATTGACCAAATTTTATTATTCAGGAGATTAAAGAACAATCGAGTCATGTCGGACACGAGGTAAGGGAAACCTACCCCTCTCTTTATTTTTTTAAGTATACTCTTTTATGTCATTACTTTTAAGCTCATCTTTCTTATGATTGGGATGTTATTTTATATTACTCTTACTGTACTTTTTATGTTCATATGATGGGAGACCCTATTTTCTCTTGTCAATCCATTTTGGATGTTTTGATTGGCGCCGTTAGGCTGCCAAATTTTTGTAAGGGATCCAATCTCTCTCTTTTTAAGTACTCTCCTTTATGTCACTTCTTTTAAGATTCTATTTGTTATTATGGGGGATGTTATTTTATATTCCTCTTTCTGTAAATTTTATGTTAATATTATGAGAGACCCTATTTGATCTCATTAATCCATTTTTGGAAGTTTTAAGTGGCGCCGTTAGGCTGCCGAGTTTTCGTAAGTGGTTTTTCATCTCACTTTTATTCCCGTGATATTTATGATACATTTTCCACAATTTTCTTTGGGTGGTATATGTACTACCCATTATTCTAATCTTTGTGTAATATACTTTTGTTTATGAGTATTTACATCAATTTTGTATTGTCCTTCTCTCATGGGGTGTATGTTTCGTGAGATACCCAAGTCGGTAAGGAAACCTTTCACCCTCTTTTTTTAAAAGACTTCTTTTTGTTGGATCTTTTAATTTACATATTGTTATATTAGGATATGTTCTTATATAACCTTATTGATGTAAATTTTATGTCCAAGTGATGAGATACCATTTTCTCTCTCATCAACTCTTTTTTTGAATTTTGAAGTGACACCGTTAGGATGTCAAATTTTTGCAAAGGAACTTCTTAACCCAATTTTGATTCTTTGGGATAAACTTGTACTCCTTGAATATGTCGTTCTATGAATATGTGTGAATGACCAATTATTGTTTTACACTTAATATCCACTTATATTTGGTGTATTCTTTTATCACACATAATTATGTAATTGATTTATCCTTAATCCAAGGATATAATCTTTGTAAGGGACTTCATCTCAATCTCATTTCATTGAGGAATATTTTATTTTATACACAACCTTCTTTTTTACGGTGTATAAACCCCTTTGACTTTTACGTTTATCCAAAAGGAATATTTTTTTTATACGAAGCATTTTACAAAACGACAAAAGGGAATGTTTTGTCGTACGTATGCGGCGACAACGACTTCTCCGCCGTCGTGACCATTATTTGAGTTTCGGCTTACTCTACAATCCATACCTTTTTTTAAAATGAAAAATAAATACCATGTTTTACTTTTCTTTTAATTTTGTATTGAAAATGGTTTTCATAATGTTCTTATATCAATGTGTGTTATTAATATATTATGATTGAAAAGTGGAAATGTTATGTTTCCTTTATGCATGTTTTATATGATACGATTATGTTATGGTTCTTGGGAATTATTATGAAGACGGGTGGTTCCGTGATAAACTAAGTGAGGTTGAGCCCAATATAGCTCTCCAATGCATTGGGTAATGTGAAGGGGTTAAACGTTAAGGTTTCTTCGAAGAGATTTAGGGAATATACTGTGATGGGTATTCCAAATGTAACCAAGAGGGTTACTCCCTATGTAAGAATGTTATGAATGCCTCAAGTTACCTTTATGTCTTATGATTTCTATGATTTATTCATGATTTTATGAGGTATGTTAAATTGATTATGCTTTATGGGTAAAGTATGATTTCATTCTTATGTATGTATGTACTCATGTTTCCTTTCCATACTTTTTGTAACCCTTACTGAGCTTTTTTATGCTCATCCCAAGTTTTTGAAATGTTTTTCAAAGGTCAAGGGAATGGTACATGATGTGATGATAGTGTCAAGGAAGTGTCAAGAAAGAATCCATGTTTTATTTTAAATATGTTTCCGTTGATGGGAAAAATGAATACTGTCTTTTATGTAACCACTTTGTTTAAATTTGGAATGTAATTCAAGTTTCATGATCTAATTCTCTAAAACTCTAAATCTGAAAAGATCCTCAATGTGTAATCTTGTAATAACTGAAGATTAAGTAAGGTTTAAGGCTGGGGCCTTATATGTACGGTTAGTACGAACTGTGCATCTTAACTATGTGGCCTAGAAATAGAGGATTATTGTTTTCAACCCATCCAATAAGAGCCTCATGAACATAGAAAAACCTAAAAAAATAGGGGCACCACACATAGTTTTCACATAGTTTTTCTAATATTTAACCTAGATAGTGTGGGGGTCTACTTCATGATAGTTCCAAACACACAGTTTATGCACAGTTTGTCTAACTGTGTACATTAACCATGCAAGGGGTGTGCTCTTAGACAACAGATATTACATAGTTGGAACACGATTAGATAAATTGTGCATCCAAACCATGAACCCCTTTAAAATTATGTAAATGACTATTTTTTCCTCTAATCCTTTATTTGTTTCTCCCCACTTTCACATCCTCATTCACACATCATCTCATTGGAAGATCTTATTCTTCCTCCTCTATGCTTTGAGAGATCTACTTCCTCTTAACTCTAATTCAAGTGTCGTTCATCATGTCGTATCACCCTTGGTAATTCTAGAACTCAATTATCATAATTTTTTAGTTTCTTTCTCCATCTTCAAGGTTATCTTTGTGTGGCCTAGTGTGCCCTATTTTCAGGTTGTTTGTATAGTTTCTCGTTTTCTATCATTCTTTCCTAGATCTAAGGATGATATTGGATAGGAGTATACTTCTAAGCTAAGGTATGTATGTAGGTTTCAAGCACAGCAGAAGTGCATTGGTGGGTGTACCAAATTTTAATTTTTTTGTTAAAAACGATCAATCTAAGATCCTTCATGATAATAAAACATTGGATCTTCAGAATAGAATGAAGAAAAAAATAAAGGGAGTCCTGGAACCATAGAGATGATAACCATATGTTGGTTATAATTAATTTAATTAAAAGATGAGAATTAACTTGATGGAATTCTCTCTCTGTTGATGTTTCTGGTCACGATCTGATGTGATTCGTCATTGCATCGTAGAAGCCAAGTTTAGTATTCCTATAGCAGTTTTGCACACATGCTCTACATATCTATGGACATCACCGAAGGGATCTCCAGGTTCTAGAATGGAAGAGTCTTCAATTGTGATGTCTTCCTTCAATCTCCCTGAGAGCTACTTCCGAAGTGCTCTCCTTGATCCGGTGGAGGGGGACCTCTCTCGTAACTTAAGAGCGTTCTTTGTATAAAAATAATTCTCTCTTGGTTTAAGAGATTTTTTTAGATATGTTCTGCACACACACTAAAAATGGCTAAGAAAATGAGAATTATATAATTGGGATTTTAATTACTTAGAATAATAAAATGAATTAATTACCTGAAAGCATTTATTCATTTTATTTAATTCTTAGTAAGACCCCATGTCTAATAATAATAGTTGACTATTATTATTACTTGATATGCATTCAGTGAATTACACCTAATATTATTTAATTAAATAAATATTATTATTTCATACAAATCCCTAGAAAAATTACATGGCGTGTATATTAATATACATGGCCTGTACTTTTGTTTTTCTATTTTCTTTATTTCCTCCACCACATTTATTAGACCTTGAATAATGGCTATTTATTTCTCATATAAATATCACTGCATTAATCACTAATAAATATATTATTTCACCCACAATACATTCTCTCAAATAACTAGTGTTGAAATAAATGCGATCAGGCATCCTTGAATAATTATTAAACCACAACCAAGAATAATCTTTATTCAACTTGTTAAATTTATATTTAACTGAGATACTTGGACACACTTAGGGTGTGACCATCTAGGCCTCTTTCTCAGTGGAATTAGGTGGATCCTACCTAAAGTTCAAGGTTAGTATCTAGCAACATTCCGAGGAACCCATAGAGAAAGAAGTTAATGTCGCAATGATGTGTCACCTCCTATGAATGCTTACCATGTAATGTAATCCCTTTGTATCGATATCTCCAATAGAGAGGCTTGCATGCTAGTGACATAAACCCATGTGATCGATTATTCTTTATTTTAATTTCTGGAATTGAACTCGCTCATTCCTTACCATGGCCATGGATTTATTTAGGCTATATCAATTCCATCAAAGGGCCTGAAATATCTACTTATGTTATGGAACATAAAGTAAAAATTCTTTCTCGCATTATATATTAATGCAGTATTACTCATGATGCACCCAACATATCCTACCTCCCCGTAAACAGTGTGTCATCATAGTTTTTTTCAATACATCTAAGTGCACGAGTAGTAATACCCATTAATAATAATTGTAAAGTATAATTACCAATACACATGTTCGTAGATAGGAACATCCAATGAAACTATGAAATATGGATTTCTTGCTGGCGGGTCTCGTTCTCATAATATCCTCCTAGATATTACCAAGGGTGCACACCATGAGAAGGTGCCTCAAAGTTTTATGAGTACTCACCTATAATGGCATGTATTATTTGTGTCCCTCAAATAACATCATCTGGATATAGAACATATATTCAATAATAGTGTTATGGAACTTTCAGGTTCTCATCATAGCATGGATCCGCTATGACCCTTTAATGAAACAGCTATCCTTGGGACATTATCCCATGCATTTTCACGCAGAATAATAATCAAGATGTGATGAGGTATTTGTTAAGGAATAAAGTACAAAGTAGTTGGTTCTAGGACACCAACTCCAACAATGTAGTCTATTACTTTTCCCTAAAAGTCTAGGTGGTTATAAATTGTTTCATTGTGCCACATTTCATACCTTTCGTGTGATTCCCCTAAAATGAGTATCACCTATAATTAATTATCTATACCTCAACCTTGATATTCCACGAGACCCTTAAAATAGTTTGAGGTTGAAGGCCTAAACATGAACCACCCCTTTTTTGTGTTAGCATAAATTATATTGGCATATTATAATGAAATGACCTAATGGAAATTATGGAACTATTAATATCTTGGCCACTTAACTTCCCTTAAGACCAAAATACCACTAAGGTGTGTTTGGGTTATTACATTCTTATGAAATGATACAATGGAATGAAATGAATTGACAAATGGTGTGGATAATTACATGGACCTCTGATCACTTATAAATATATTTCTTGGGGTATGATTATGGACTTGGATCGCAATATAGGCATGGCCTACCTTGAGTAAGACTTAGATTCATGATCTGGAATACCTAGAGAGAGATCATAGGATGCCTGCCGATTCATTATTATGAATTCCTAGTGGTAAACCATCCTTCTACTCGTTCAATGTATTAGATACAGGAATGCCTCGGTATGACACTGATAATTAACCTACAAACTCTAGAAATTAGAATTCCTTGGATTATCTATTTGGATCTATCTTTATTTCCTCAGACATAAACAAACTTGGAATATCTCATTGGACTCCAATAAAGGATATACAGAGTTTACCTTGGATAATCTCCTCAGAATCGATGAGGATGTATTTTCTATGGGACTTGGGTTCCCAGCCTACTAAAATTCTAATAATCAGTGATAACTCACGTAAGCATAAGCTGGTGGTTTTTACTTAGCACACCTTCTCTATATAGTTATCCCTCATTATACTACACACTAGTGCTACTTATATTATTACACTAGACTATCTTAGACTTTTACTTTATCATTTCTCCTTTTATATGTACATTTATATTTCACACTACTACGGATTATATTCACAAACTAGATTTGTATTAGACGCTATTGGTAGTGGCCAACTAAGTTTTACTCATAGATTTTTTGGTCCTTCATTTGTTACCCGAGTAGATTACATGGATGTAGTTAAGGAAAAATGGAATATCCCTGCTATGGATGCTTGATTTTCATTAAGATGGGACCTTGGGAGTTCATGACTGAGCTAGTACTCAGGATTCCCTTGGATATCTCTTTTTGTTATTTTTGGTTTCTTTTTTGTATATGTTTGTACTGTATTGTATGCATGATGTCATGTATGTCTACTTTTAATTTGTATCATCATTACATCATCATATTTATAATATCATACGGTTGTTATGTTGGTTTATTTTACCTGGGTGATTTACTTTCGATGATTTATTATTTTTTTTGTACTTATTATTACTCTGTTGCTTATTTATTATCCACCATTGTATTGAAAAATGATAAAGAGGGTACATTATACCCAACACACCACAATATACCCCCATTGCTAGTTTTTATCCTCTGGAATGCAGGGAGGAGTGCTTAAGGCCATGTTACGAACTAAGTTCAGTTACTTAAGAGTAAACTGGGTCTGACATGTCACACATGATGATATATGTTTATGAAGAAGTAGGATATGTTGGGTGCATCATGATAGATGTTTTATTAATGGATAATTCAATAAAATATTTATCCAATAATTCTATTAATGAAATTTGATATCTTAGGCCCTTCGATGAAAATAAAATTTCCTAGATAAATCCATGATCATGGTGTTCTATGGGCATGTTCATTTTTAGAAATTCAAATAAAGTGACATCAATCACATAGGTTGATGACACCATTTTGAAACTTAATTGATTTGAGATAATTCATTAAAGAGATTATATTACATAATAAGTGTTCGTAGTATGTTATATATCGTTGTGACATTAACTTCTTTTTCTATGGGTGCATTGGAATGTTGTTAGATGTTAACCTTGGACTTTAGGAATCTCCACCTATTTCCACTAAGAAAAAGGCATAGAGGGTCACATACTGAGTGTATTAGAAATCTTAGTTAAATTCAATGATTAATTTAACAAGTTAGAATAAATATTATTCTTTCTTTTTTGGTTTGATAATTATTCAGGTTTGGTTGATTGCTAATATTTGATCACAAATTATTTGAAAGAATAAGTAAGTTAAATAATAATAATAATAATAAATATTTATTTACAAGGTTTTGTGAATATAATATTAATTATATTTATTGATGAATAATGCAGTAATATTTATTTATTAAATAATTAGTCATTATTCATGGTTTAGTAAATGTTGAGGAGGATAAGCGGACCGAGTTTAATGGTATGATTAGAAATAATATAAATTATATTTACTTATTCTTAGGTGATGCACATTTCAGAGTAATAATAATTATATTATTATTAAGACATGTGTTTCACTAAGAATTAAGGAATTGGAAAGTGGCTTGTACACAATTTTTCAACCCTCAACCTTCCATAATAAATGTCTAATTATATTGCTTTTCAAAACACACTAGTTGTGCACAATGGATACAGAGAAGCTCTCTCAAGCCCTAAATAGATTTATAGAGATATAAAGTGTTCTCTATCCTCTTATTATCTAAAACCATCAAGAGATCATCAAGAGTTCTTCATCCTTGTAGAAGGATTTTTTTGTGACCAATCATGAACACTACTAGAGATCGTACTTTTAAAAGCATTATAAAGAGGCTTTTCCAGTGCTAAAAAAGCAATAAAATTCTAAGTGTTGTAAAATTTTGTGACCTTTATCAATGCTAAAAAAACTTGATAACGACTTCCTTTATTAGTGCTAAAAAAGTACTAATAAAGGCAACCTTTATCAGTTTTTTTGTTTTAAAGCTCATAAAGGCACCCTTTATCAATGCTTTTTTAGCACTGATAAAATTTGAAGAAAAAATATTTCTTTTAAATTGTTCCCCCCCCCCCCCTCATTTTCATCACTCCCACTCTCACCCACCACCTATTATCAGCACTCGCAACACCCCTTTATCAATGATTTTCCATTGCCCAGCTACTTGTTCACCCACGTGCATGCCTGGACTTGATCATGTGACCTCCCTTATGCAAGTCGAACCCCTTTACCACTGACCCAAGATTATTTTATTCTATATTTAGTGATATTTATATTTATTTATATATATTTACACACATATTTTTCATTTATATATTTATATAATTATTTTTAAATGCATTTATAAAATGTGTGTGTGTGTGATATATATATATACTTATATTTATTTAAATATATTATATATTAATATTCATTTACATATATTAGAATATAAATATAAATATATATATTTTTATTAATACACACATATATGTATATATAAACATTATATATACATTTGTATAAATATATATATATATATTCATATATTTTTATAATGTAAAAAAATGGTTAGATGTCGTTTTAAAAAAAATGGATCATAATTATTTTCATATGATTTATATGATTATTTTTAAATACATTTTTAAAATATGTCTATGTATTTTATATTTAAAAATAAATTTTATAAATTTCATATATATTTATATTTATATTTATTTATATATATATTTATACATATTTATATATAATTGTATATTTAGATATAAATTTTTTATAACGTATTTATAAATATTTATTGTAAATAAATTTATATACTATATTTAATGATAATGATATATTTATAAAAATACATTTATATATGATGTATTTATACAATATTGACACACACACACATGCACAATTATTTACACACACATAAACATTTATATTTTGCACATACATATACAAATATTTTCATATATGTATTTATTTACATATATTAAAATATACACGTAAATATGTGTATTTTTTTGTTGATGCGCACATATTTATATATAAACATTACTTGTATAAGTATATATATAAACATATTAATGCATTTTTATTAGGTAAATAAAATGGATGATTTTTTATTTTAAATAAAATGAATAATAAATATTTATTTTTATATGGTTTATATAATTAAAAATACATTTTTAAGTGTATATTTTTGAATATTTATTTATAAAATTAATTTATTATATGTAAATATAAGAAAAAAAGTATATATTTAATTAAAAATAAAACTACAATATAAAAAATGATAAAATTGAAAAAACATAATATCTATATGTGTAGTGCCCAGATTAGTGTGAGATCACTGAGAGGGGTGGGGGTGAATAAGTGGTCCCTTTTCTTTTTACAAATTGTTCCTTTTTAATTCAACCTATTTGGTTGGTTAAAGACTCAATACACTCTTCTTGTGTTACTCAGCCTCACCTCAAATAATGTTTTAAAGAAAATTCATAGAACATGGGGATTTAAAAGGTTTGGTACAAATAAATACTCCTTTTCATGTTGGTCGATTTACCAAGATAGATTCCCACTAGTAAAGAAAAGTGATTACAAGTATAAATAATCTCCTGAAATTCCTAAAAGACAAAACTCCTGTAATGCAAGATCACTAATGATTACTATGGGTCGTCTTCTGATGGTTTCTTTAGAATAGAATCCCACTTGTGTTATTTATAGTGACTCCCCCATTTGAGATATCTTTCGAAAATATCTGGTTGTTTATACTGGAATCCCACCAGTTCTTAAATGATATTGAAGGTAGATCCACTGTAGGATGATTATATGATCTTTCTTCACAAGATTTTAGGATCGTACTTACTTGTGTACTCCCACAATAACTTCACAATATAGGTCTTGAGACTCCTCTTCGAATGTTCGGGTTCATGTGATCACCTTCTTGAAGAATTACCCATATTTGTCTCCTTCTTTCTAATACAAATTCTATATCAGGATCTCCAATAGATATTGCAATTTTTTGTACATATAATCACCCATATGCACTTATTTAAACTAAACAATGTGGTGAATGGGGATAAAAATTAATTTCATGATTTAAATTATCCATTTAAATCCTCATTTAAATGTGTTTATAAATAAACATATTTATTTTTCCTCTTTTAAATATTAATACTTGAAGGTTCTTATGTATTATATTTCTCAAATTAAATACCTTTAAACTATGGGTATTGTATCTCTTCATGAATACCCAATTATTTTGTGGGTATCCAATCTGCATGAATCATATTGAAAACACTCTAGGGATTTAGGTTTATACTTCTTCACATGGTTTACTTATCATCTGCGGCTCTCCTTTCACACATGGAACTCGCTATTAAAAACACCTAAAGATTTTGTGTTTCCCATTTCCATAAGTGGCCTCATAATCACCAACGTCTCATTTCTATATGCAAGTATCTTAAACACACAATAGACTCGAGTTCTTCATTCTTTCTTCTTTATATGGGTAAGTGATCAACCAAGAATTACCACCGCATGCATGTATATCTCATGCACCTCAAGAGGAATACCTAAAGGTTTCAAGTCTTCCTTATTCTTCATGTGTGACCACCATTATTTAGGTAGTATAACTTCTATCTTTAAACACCCAAGGGATTCAGGTATTTCATTTCTTATTCACATGGGATCATTAATTTTGAATTTCTAAATGTTATACATGACCCATAGCTCACCATGCTTCTTAACACTATAAATTCCTAAACACTCGGGCTCTATTTATTATCCTTTCATTATATAGATAAAAAATATCATGCAGCTACATGATCATAAAAAGATCCTTGTTCAAAGATTTCATTCCGATGATACATACCACCCTTTTAATTTCATTCTACATGCATACAAGTGAAACTAGATGCATGTACACTCATTTCAAACATACCTCGTGTATATATCAGTTTTAGTTTTCATCTGAAATCCTAGATTCATCAATGATAGAATCACAGCTCAAGTTTCTACTATTCATTCCTTTCCATGCATGAATATCATACGTGATATGTACTTGGATCTTGCCTAGATAACAGGATATCATTATGAACTTTATATTGATTTGTAGAGGTTCTTCCATGATCTCCATAATTCGAAAATAGTAGAATAACCTATGCTGCAAACACCCTGGATCATTAGAGGAAGAAGACACTCACTTGTATTGATCAAATGGTCCATATAAGTTTCATCGTGTAGCTAGTGAAATGTTTGTGCTTTTTAAGAGTACGAATAGTACCACTACTACTTCCATCCCACATAGATTTCACCATATGTCAAGGATGCAGTTTATCAATCAACTTCTCCCTTTTACTAGGTAGAATTGAGTATTGGGGTCTGCTCCCAAACCCACTGGAACCATCCCATGTTATATCTCTTCATCATCGTTCCACCTTGAATGGTGGTGTTTTCATTTTTACCATGCTCTTGTGGGCCTTATACACAAGCCTACCCCTATTCCACCCACAGGCATGCTTGGGATGGTTCCCTTGTGCTTGGTAGACTCTTTTCCCACATGTGCCCCCTTAGTTGATCCTGGACTATGATATCTTGTGGGATGGATCTACTTTTTTATATGAGGCTCATTAAAAATAATTAGAAATAAAATCTAAGTATATTAATTCCAATATTTTCTAAATGAAAATTACTACCCAACCTTTATTTATTCTCTTCATGAATTATCATGCAAAATAACATTTTGCATGGACTTCGTAAATCATCTTCACATACTCATGTAATAAAATACTTTCCATGGACTTCTTTCAATCATTGATTCTTATTATTCACTTCATGTAAATAATCATTTTCATGGTATTCCAGTTATTGTATGAAATTTTCTCTCTTAAGAACATGTCTTTAACATTTAAATACCACTTCAAAAAAAATCATATTTAACATGGAGAATTTTCCAAGCATGGAATCTAATTTGATTTCATGAATCCATAGAAATTCTCTAAGCATCACCACTTCATCCACCAACACATATTGACTTATGGACAAAAAATGAATCTTAGGCCCAAAAATTGAATCTTTTGTATTTTTTTCAATATCAACACATATAATTTAAGTCAATATGTGGTGTAATCCTTCTCCCCCTTATTAAAAATAAAATGTAAAGGATGAGTGGGATCTTTTTATTCTCAAAAGCATGATCTTATTCCTTATATGAAATTTTTTTGATCAATTCAAAGAGAGGAATGATCTCACATGGTTTTCTTAGAAAAGATCCTTTATATAATAAACTCTAGGTATACATGGTCTAAACCAGTGTAGAAAAAAATAGATATTAAACCAAGTTTATCTAAGTTGTCCACAATAAAACTCTTATGTGATTCTAAGCTCAGAACATATTTATTTATGAAATAGGAGGTCGTATAAAACAGATCTATCAAGAAATATATTCTCTAGCACACTTCTGAAAAAAAACATTATAAATTTAAAGTGCAATAATATTTTACTCCCCATTAATGAACATATTTTATATAATCAAGAAAAGATAAAGAGGTGTAATTCGGTTACCTCTATTTTCAACTTCTCTAGAGAGGACCTGAACTTTTAAATATTCATGAAAAAAGACTTGTAGCATATCCTTTATGTTTTATCCCCCTAAAGGGGGGTACTCCTTCATCATTATATAAATTGATGAACTTTATTATGGTAAATACTTATATTTTAACTCCCTTCATGTTATCTTATAAAACATAAAAATTATTGGGGAATAAGTATGAATCTTAATACTTCTTAGTTATAGAAATAGAGATGAGAGTTAATTATTATCCAAGTTTTCTTTTTTATAATGAGTAGGTTTCTTACCATTTTCTAGAAAAATAGTTTTAGTTCTCTGTACTTGCTCCATATTTTTAGCTTCTTCCAACTATTCTGGCCATATGATCAAGCATTGTTTAGGAACATGCTCAGAATTTACTTTGCGTGTAGACTCCTTCTCAATATTAGGAGTCAAAGGTGCTTTCAAGAATTTATTTTTTCCAGGAAACCATGTCAATAATTTTTTAGTTGAATTCCCAAACATACCAAACCTTTTACACACATCTTTAGCCTTTACCAAGTTACCCTTTTTAGGAAACTTTTCACATTCTTCTTGAGAGTTGTATTTCACTGAATTAATCATGTTGTTTTTAATGGATTGACACTTTATTTTATTTAATATTTATTCATTTAGTGTTTATTTTCCTAGGAAATTCACAATGGTCCATTTTGTGAACATTACTACCATAATAAAAGCATCTTCTCTTTGGTGTAAAACTCTTCACATTATTATTCACAAGCTTCTTGGGAGTTTTTTGTTTAATAATTTTCTTCTTTTGTTTACCTTCTAAGGTTGACATATCATCTTATTTTCTTACTTGCTTCCCATTTTGTGGTCTTCTGTTTACATCAATGAGTGGTTTGTGCATGATCCATACAAATCAACACTCTTCATAATAATGACCACTTTTGTTGCAATACTTATAAAAATCTTCAAGATATTCATATCTATTCTTGATATAATGATTCATTTCCCATGAATTATACTTCTGTTTTGCATGTTTCATACTCTCTTCCTCTTTTCTACCCCTAAATGTAGGCATTATTTATTTTTCAAACAATGAAATATTGTGCCAACAATTTATTTCATGATACCCAAACTTCTAACAACACCAACAGTAGCAAAAAAATATTAATTTATTATTTTGTGACACATTCTAGATTTTTTTTATATCTTTCTGATTTTGGACAATTGTAACATCCTGACCTGGGAACCACATGACGATGCCCCAAGACAGTTCATTGTGTGACCTCAAGTGTACCTCCCTGTATGCTAGAGGCTGTCGACTAGTAACGAGGGTCTGTTAAGTCATTCATATGGATACTATACCCTCATTTATCATAGTAAAATACCAATGGAAATAAATAAACAAACGCAGAATCATATATAACCAGAACAATAATCATTTCACAAGATAACCAAACAAGAAAACCATACTCAATTGAAAGGAAAAAATATTTTATACTAATATAAGTGTAAAATGTCTATAATTCAACTAAAATTAAAGACACTACAACTCCCAAAATGGGTTCTGAATCATGTTTGGTCCCCTTATCCAAGATCCATCTCAAATCAGCAATCTGTCCCAGGCCCTTTGCCCTTATCCTATCCTGTAACAATATAATCTAGTTAGGTACCGATTAGGTAACCCGAGTAGGGTGTGAGTACAACTTAGTAGGCTAGCATCAATGGTGTCTAAAACAAGTCCAATCAAAAAGGTATTGTATTCAGTTCTATAAGAAATAAGTGCAATTTATAAATAACTAGTTATTACATTATCATTTATTCTTATCTAACTACATTAACTCTAGGGTTTGTAAGGATACCCTTTCCCTAATACTAGCTTTGTCTCGGGTCAGATCCTGAAGTATTCCCTAGGTAATATCATATCCTAATACCTACTTCTTTCTAGAGCTTGAAGTATTCAAAGGTGCTATGATATCTCAGTACCTAATTCGACTCATGCCAAAGTTTGAAATATTCCCATGTGAGGCCATAACTCATAGTTCCATTATTTCCATTCTTTAATTACACATTTATAATCCACATTTCCAAAGTTACCAATATTATAAATGTAAGTAAGATGACCATGTTACCATCCTTACTCCTTAATAGAATGACCATGTTCCCATTCTCTTTACTCATAAGTAAGATGACCATGTTACCATGCTTACTCCTAAATAGAATGACCATGTTCTCATTCTCTTTACTCATAAGTATCATGGCCATGTTACCATGTATATTTCACAATTTACAATGACCATGTTACCATTCATTCACACATAATTAATTTATAATTAATTATCCACATCAATCCCATTACTAATCCAACAATTAGTTAAATACATCAAATCTATTAGTTAACACAACAATTAACTAAATGCCTCAATCCCATTAATTAATACAAAAATTAATTAACCAATATCATAATTCATATCCCATAATTAATTTTCTAGAATTAATTATATCATTCTAAATCTCAACTCTTCATAATTAATCACATAATTAATTATCTAGATCATAATATCAAAGCACATAATTAATTTAAAATTAATTATCTCAACTTAACCAACTGATATCTCATAATTAATTTTCTATAATTAATTATCTCATTCTAAATATCAACTCTTTATAATTAATCCCACAATTAATTATCTAATATGGCAGCACCTTAGTCTCATGATTAATTTCTCAACTAATCATTTAATTCAACAATGCTTCGATAAATCAATTGGCCAACCTAATTAACCCAATTTAAGAAAATAAATTGATAAAGGATTATAGAAATTCTAAAAAAATTCATATACGTATAAAATCCATGACTATGGGAGTTATATTATAGACCACCTACCTCAATTCATTGATGGATGTTTGTTCAATGGAAATCCTCAAAAATTTGAGCAGCACAACAATGTAGATCTGAGTTCCAAATCTAAATCCCTAAACAAAGATCAAAGATATCAAGATCTAACAAAACTAGATCTAGATCTACAATCATAGATCTATATATCACCAATTGGGTTTAGATATAAATAAACAGAGGATAAAATTCACCAAACGATCAAGGAAATATAGAGGAATGTTCAGGATAGGTATCAGGATGAGATCCACTTACTGAGAGAAGAGAGGATCTTCAATTCGGGCAATGAATCTTAAATAAAAGAGGTTGGATGGCCTTGTAACCCCTCTAGAAAGATCTGGAATTCCCCAAAAACATTTATTCCTAATCCAAGGTCGAAATAGAGGATTTTCATGGGTTTGGGGGATTTTGAAATAATTTTTTGGGTAATTAAAAACCGCACACACAATTTCTTGGGAAGGGGCACACTGTTGGAAAAAAACTATGTGCCAACCATGCGAACCTCACTATATTGGGTTGTACGGTTACCAGGGTTTCAGCACATGGTTTTTCAAACCATTTTCCATTCATGAAGATCCCCTTTTCATGGGTTCACACGGTTAGCTTTGTTGGGCGCACGGTTTAATCTAACTGCGTTACAACTGTGCACAGTCCCATTTTTCTAAAAAAATTATAAAACTCCTCCCAAACGCACCCCAAGTCATAAATCTAACAAAAGGAACTTCAATAAAACAAAAATTACCTAAAATTTTACCCGATATAACTCCATAAAAATTCAGGATCGTATAATCTTCCTGCCGTATAATAGCTCATCCTCGAGCTTCACTTCCAAGGCTTTATAAGATTCTGATCTAAAATGATCGAACCATTGAGCCCTCATATCTACTTCTCTTTCTCATGTTTCCTCTTGTACACATCCATGTTTCCATAACACATGAACTATCAACATGGTATTTCTCTACAACACCTTCTCACTACAATCCAACACACGTATCGGATTCTCCTCGAAGGAAGAATCTATCTCAAGGTCAACCTCATCCACATCGATCATATGAGAAGGGTTAGGGTGATAATTTTGAAGTTTTGATACATAGAAAACATCATTCATAGCATTGTAACTCTATGGAAGATCCAATTAGTATTCCGCCAAATTGATTCTCTCCACTATCTCAAACGGTCCAACAAACATGGGTTCCAACTTGCCTTGCCTCTGTATCCTACGGTGACCCAACCTAGGTGACACCATAATGAATACACAATCACCATCTCTAACTCTAGGGGTTATATCATTCTATCTACATATGACTTCTTTATACTCTGATTCGTAGCCATACATTTCTGAATCAATTGTACCTACTCTGATGTCTCCTACACGAGACTCGGTCCCAACAACTTTGACTCACCTGCTTCCATCCAGCATAGCGGTGATCTACATGCTCTACCATAAAGAGCCTCATATGGTTCCATCTATATAGTTTCCTGATAAATATTTTTATAGTAAAATTACATTAAATCTAATTTCTTTTCCCAAGATCCACCAAAGTCAAGCACACATGCCTGTATCATATCCTCAAGCACCTGTATAGTACATTTCTACTACCCATCTGTCTGTGGGTAGAAATCCGTACTCAATAATATCTGTGTGCCAAGAACTTTCTACAAGAACTTCTAGAAGTGTGAAGTTAAGTGTGAATCAAAATCTAAAACTATAGTCTGTGGCACTCCATGGAGATGGACTATCTCCCAAACATACAGTTCTCCCAACTGTTCTACTGTAAAGGTTACCCTTATAGGTAGGAAATATTATACCTTTATTATTAGATACATAATGACCCAAATAGAACCATTCTTCCTAATAATTTTGACGATACCCACCAAAAAATCCATGGTCAGGTCGTCTCACTTCCATTCTGGAATGGGCAATAACTGTAGCAATCCCCAAGGTCATTGATGCTCCACCTTCACCTGTTGACTGGTGATGCATCTTATCACAAACCCTGTTATCACCTTTTTCATTCCTGTCCACCAAAACTGTCATTGTGGATCATGGTAAATTTTTGTTACACCTAGATGCACCACCCATTTTGAGGCATTAAGTTCCCTTATGAGCTCCTCTCACATGCTCATAGGTACCACAACTCAATTAATCACATATATGATCTCATCTTTATCTATCATTCAATATGAAGGTGTCTCCCCATCTTCAAATATTTCCATCAAGGATAATAATTTAAAATCCTCATACCATATATCTCTGATCCATCTCAATAATGTAGATTTTACTACAATTGAAATCAAAGTCATATGTTCCTAACTCTCTTAAACAATCACATGCATTTCAGCCAGCATAGTCATCATCTTCCACTCTTCACTCAACTCCTAAACCATGTGAGTCTGAGTTTTCCTTATCAAGGCATCAGCCACACTATTTATATTCCAGGGAATATATTCCATTTCAAAATAAAAATACTTCATATACTCTACCTATCTATACTATCGAAGATTCAAATCATGCTATGAAAAGATATACTTCAAACTCTTTGGATCTGTATAAACTGTATACTTTTCTCCCAAAAGATAGTGTCACCAACACTTAAGAGCATAAACCACTACATCCAACTCTAGTTCATGCATAAGATAATTCCGTTCATGAGACCTCAACTACCGAGAGCCATACACCACAAATCAATCTCCCTATATAAGTAAAGATCCAAGTCTAATCCTAGAAGAGTCACAATAAACCTTATACTCATCACCTGACTCAGGTAGGATCAAAATTGGTTTCCTCGTAAAATGATTCTTCAACTTTTGAAAAAAATTATCACATGCTTCTGTCCACTCAAACTTTATCCACTTGTTGTTAAATCCTAAAAGAGGCACTTCCAAATGAAAAAATCCTTGGATAAACCTCCTATAATATCCATCTAATCCCAAAAAGATTCATATGTCAATAACATTCTTGGGATGCTCCCAAGAAACCACTTCTTGAAATTTATCCTGGTCCACTTCTACACCTTCCTCTGAGATGATATTCCCCAAGAATCATACCTGATCAATCCAAAATTGAAACTTATATAGATTGGTGTATAGACGATTCTCTCATAGTGTACTCAGAACGATGTCAAGATGTTGGGCATGATTTTCATGAGTCTTCGAGTACAACAAGATATCATCAACAAATACTACCCTGATCTAAAGTCAATCATTGAGAACACACAAGATACCTTCAACAAGTCAAACAGATCATCGATATGCAGAAGAGGGTATCGGTTCTTCACAGTCATTTCGTTCAATTTTCGATAATCGACACACAAATATAAACTTCTTCCATCCTTCTTTGAAAAAAAATAGGTGATCCCCAAGGCAACGTACTTGGATGGATAAATACCTTATCTTCTAACTCCTAAAACAGAGTCTTAGACACTTGAAGCTGAGTCAGTTTCATTCTATATGGTGGAGTAGATAGTGGCTCAGCCCCTGACATGAGCTCAATAGTGAATTCTACATCTCTCTCAGGTGGTATTCCTAAGAAGTCTTTAGGAAAGACATCCTAAAATAGTTCCTCTACTAGTGGAATGAAATTTTTCCTAACACCCCCATCATCCAAAAATAGACTAGCAACTTGGGGTGTGAGTTCTCCCAGTTACTGAGTAATTGGACCTACTCGGCCTTCCTATGATGAATTTACTAGTCATTATTGGGAGACACAAAGGTCATTCTCATGTGGTAACAATCGATATGGGCTCAGTATGCGACTAGACAGTCCATACCCATAATTAGGTTGAAGCCTGTCATATAAAAAATATAGAGATCCCATAGAAAATGATATTCCTCAATATCTAGTGAACATCCCTTGCATAGAAATACATATCTAGACCACATTCCCAATGGTGTATCTTTATTCATTACCCCACTCACAAAATCAACCATTAGGCTTGAACTATCAAAAACTTTTGCAGGTATGAAGGAATGAGAGGCACCAATATCAAATAAGGTACTAGCTAAAGTAGAAGCTACTAGAATAGTACCTCTCACTATCAATGGATCAGCCTCTCTCTCCACAAGTTTAGGTTAAACTGCATGTAACTGTCCTACCCCTCTTCCCCATGGTGTTTTCTGAGTCCCCTGAGTAGAACCACTCTACTGATAAGGGCGCTCTAGATCTGTAGAACCACTCCCACTACCTCTTCCTCCTCGTCCAGTAGAACTCCATATTCTTAGCCGATATGGTGTAGAAGACCCCCTTCCCACACTCTGACTCTGCCCAGCTACTCCCTCAACACCAGTATGTCCTTTTGACCTATAGAACTTATGTAGGTGTCCCATCTTTCTATAAGACTGATACTCTAATGGTGGTCAGGGAAAATGTCGTTGATAGTGCCATGGCCTACCACACTGATGGAAGATCACCCCAGTAAGGTCCTATCCAAAAAACCCTCATATCTGAGTACCCTGTTTCCCACTGCCCTGGCTAAAGTTGTCATAACGATGCTTCCTACTCTCAAAAGTCGCACCTCCTAATCATCTAGTAACAACTATATATCTATTACTAGAAGCCTTCCTTAGGTTCCCTTCAACTATGAGAGCATGAACCACCACCTTCATAAACTTCTTCAGCCTAAAGATATTCACTTGGGACTTAATATCACACTTAAGTCCATCCTGAAAATGTTTCACCATAGCTGCCTTATCTCCTGCTAACATTGGAGAAAAGAATTATAGATATGTATAGCATCCAGCATAGTCCATCACCGACATTCTCCCTTGTGTCAGATGAAAGAAATCAGTTGCTTTCTCTTGCCTCAGCATCTTTGGATAAAAGTGCTCCAAGAACCTCTCCAAGAAGTCCTTCCATAACATATCGTCATTCTATCCAGCTCACGCCTAAATGTCCCACCAACACTTCATTGATCCCCTTAGCATATAGGCATCCATCTTAACCCTCCTCTCAGCCAGAGTCTCCAAATGGTCAAGTATTGTCCCAATGGACTCAACCCAGAATTCAACTCCCTCGGGTCCACCCTTTACAGTAAAATTCAGAGGGTGTTGTAACTAAAACTCCCTTGTTAATTCAGACATAATTTTTAACAACACGCCCTAGGTCTCTTTCCATGAATTAAATGAAACGAGCAAAGTTCTTTCAAAATTTATCCCCTTCATCTTTAGCTGGTATCATCGGTGCCTCAAGTTCCCTGACTGGAAGATTATTCCCAAACATTCCCCTTGGTTTTCCCCTCAACAAGCATTATGGAGGAATATTCTATAAAATTCCAAACACACGCCTTAGGTCTCATAATACAACCTTATAACATTTATGTAAGTGGAATAATCACAATAGGTCACAACATGATTTTTCCCTATATCTTTCCACACAGTCAGAACCGAGGCTCTATCACTACCCTTAACCATCCTACTCCTAGGTTTTGGTTAACAAGGGTAAACACACTATCATAAACAAATTTATCATTTACACACCCAATTATTCCAATTATTCATCATTTTACAATCTTTCTCAATTCATGCTAGGCACCATTTTTCATTTTAATCTCACAAACAAGGAAAACAATTCAAGTTCATAACTTACCCATAACTCGTTTTATCATGTGTGCCTAAAATGATGCATGTCACAACAACCCCAATGGCATAGAATGATGCATACATACTCAGCTATCAAACCATTTTGGGCCACGAGTCAATACTCAAAAATTCTCAGAAACAATAATC
Organism: Viscum album; assembly: GCA_963277665.1. Lineage (NCBI taxonomy): Eukaryota > Viridiplantae > Streptophyta > Magnoliopsida > Santalales > Viscaceae > Viscum > Viscum album. The sequence continues at coordinate 391,622 of OY728148.1, read as the reverse complement.
ACATCACACCACAAGTGTGTCACCCAAGGTGAAATAATATTCAACTGTAACAGAAAAAAACAATAACAACAATCCCACCCTGAGTACTCAGGTTTTCCCTCATACATGGGTTTGCAACTACCATGCATGAACTTATTAACAAGCCCCAAATCTTCCTATTCTCTTGTCTACCTTTCCCTAAACAATAAGACAAAAGAAGAAGAAATAAAATCGGTCCTCTGATACCACTTTGTAACATCCCGACCTGGGAACCACGTGACGGTGCCCCGAGCTGATTTGCTACATGACCTCAAGCGTGCCTCCTCATACGCTGGAGGCTACTAACTAGCAGCGAGGTCCTGGTAAGTCATTCATGGGGAGACTATACCCTCATTTATCAAATTAAAACACCAACATAAATAAATAAACCAACACAAAAGAATATACAACCAAAAAAAATACTCATGTCACAAGATAAGCAAATAAGAAATACAATACTCAATAGAAAGGGAAAAACATGTTATGCCAATATGAGTGCCAAGTGTCTATAATGAAACTAAAAGTAAAGACGCTATGACTTCCCAAGTGGGTTATGAATCATGTCTAGTCCCCTAATCCAAGATCCATCTCAAATCAGCAATCCTTCCTAGGGAATTTTCCCTTATCTGGTCCTGCAACAATATAATCTATTTGGGTACTGATCAGGCAGCCCGAGTAGGGTGTGAGTACAACTCTGTAGGCCACCACCAACAGTGTCTAAAACAAGTCCAGTCAAAAAGTTAGTGTATTCAATTATATAATAAATAATTACAATGCATAAATAACCATTTTTTACAATATAATTTATTCTTATCTGTCTACATTAACTCCAAGGTTCCCAAGGAGACCCATACCCCAATACTAGCTTTATCTCATACTAAATCCCAAATTGATCCCTAGTTAATATCATATCTTAATCCTTGCTTCTTTCTAGAGATCGAAGTATTCATAGGTACTATGATATCTCAGTACCTAATTCAACTCATGTCGGATTTCAAAATATTCTTGTGTGAGGCCATAACTTAGAGTACCATTATTTTCATTCTTTAATTTCACAATCATAAGCCACATTTCCAAAGTTACCAATATCACAAATGTAATTAAGATGACCATGTTACCATGCTTACTCATAAATAGAATGACCATGTTCTCAATCTCTTTACTCATAAGTAAGATGACCATGTTTTCATGCTTACTTCTCAATAGAATGACTGTGTTCCCATTCACTTTATTCATAAGTATAATGATCATGTTACCATATATACTTCTCAATTTATAATGAACATGTACCCATTCATTCACACATGATTAATTCATAATTAATTATCCACATCAATCCCATTACTAATCCAACAATTAGTTAAATACATCAAATCCATTAGTTAACGCAACAACTAACTAAATACCTCAATCCCATTAATTAATACAATAATTAATGAACCAATATCACAATTCATATCCCATAATTAATTTTATGCGATTAATTATCTCATTCTAAATCTCAAATCTTCATAATTAATCTCGCAATTAATTGTCTAGATCATAAACTCAAAGCACATAATTAATTCACAATTAATTATCTCAAATTAACCAATTCAATATCTCATTATTAATTTTCCAGAATTAATTATCTCATCCTAAATATCAACTCCTCACAATTAATCCCATAATTAATTATCTAATATGGCATCCCCTTAGTCTCGTGATTAATTCTTTAACTAATCATTTAATTCGACAATGTTTTGATAAATCAATTGGTCAACTTAATTAACCCAATTTAAAAAAATAAATTACTAAAGGATGCTAGCAATTCTATAATTTTACATATATGTATCAAATCCATGACTATGGGAATTAGATTTTAAACCACCTACCTCAATTCGTTTATGGATGTTCATTCAACGGAAATCCCCAAAAATCCGAGCAGCACAACAACTTAGATCTGAGTTCTGAATCTAAATCCCTAAACAAAGATCAAGCATATCAAGATCTAATCAAACTAGATCTATATCTAAAATCTTAGATCTAGATATCACAAATTAGTTTTAGATCTAAAAAACAGAGGATAAAATCCACCACAAAATCAAGGAAAGAGATAAGAATGTTCAGAATAGGCATTGGGATGAGATCCACATACTGAGAGAAGAATGGATATTTGATTCGGGCCTTAAATCTTGAAGTGAGGAGGTCGGATGGCCTCGGAACCCCTCTAAAAAGGTATAGAATTTCCCAAAAATATTTAGTCCTGAGCTAAGGTCGAAATGGAAGAGTTTTGAGGGTTTGGATGATTTTAATATAATTTTTTATGTAGTTAAAAACTGCACACACAGTTTCCTGAGAAGGGGTGCATAGATAGGAAAATCACGTTCCAACCATGCGGACCTCACTCTCTAGGTTCACACAATTACCTAGGTTTGGGTGCATGTTTTTTAAAACCATGCGTCAGCTCTACGGATCCCCTCTACCTGGGTCCGCACAATTAGTTGGGTTGGGCGCATAGTTTACTCTAACCGTGTGCCAACCATGCACAGTCCCCTTTTTCTCAAAATTTTCTTAAAAATCCACCCAAACACACCATGAGTCATAACTCCAACCAAAGGCACTTAAATAAAATAAAAATTACCTGAAATTACACCTGAGATAACTCTAGAAAAATTTGAGATCTTACAACAACACACTTCTTCTTTTGTTCTTTCTTTGGGGAAAAATAATTCCTATAATTCTTTAGATCTATCTTTGAAGATATACTAGATTCCTAAGAATCATTCTTTACCCATGTTTGTCTAGATTTTAAATTTTAATCTGCACTAATAGTAATATAACACCCCAATATTTTATGGTATGTTTTGTCTTAAATAATTTCAGTTCAATAGATATATTATTATGCAACAACACTAAATCTCTATGAAACAAAACTTTGTTATAGGAGATAGTTATAACCTAATAGTTAAACTTAATTTTTTCACTTCTGTGATTTGAATTTTGAAAAACAGACAAACATGGTTGCATTCAATAAGATATTAAGAGACCGATGGGATCGACTTAATTTTTATGAATAGTAACTTACCCTTATGAATAGTAATGTTACCCTTATGAATATTAATGTACCCTTATTAATAGTAATATGACCCTTATGAAATGAAACCTCTCCCATGAAAGTTTAAATAAAACTTATGCACCTTATAAATGAAAATGGATATTTTAAAAATTAATAATTAAGTGTTTGTATTTTTGTGAGAAATAAATATTTAATTAAAATTTTATAATTAATAAATTTATTTAAAAGAAAATTAATTTTAATAAAATCTATTCCTAAATCAATATTTTGTTGTTTTATGATTTTAGGATAATCTAATGAGACCTTAGATAATTTTTCAGGGTATTATAAATTTTTTTATAATTTTAAAAACTTATTTTTTGAGAAAATAATGATTTTAACTAAAAATTAAATTTCTCATATCTATAAAATTATTTTCATAAAATGGAGTTCATTTTTGGATTTTACACATTGAAAATGGTTAGGGTGAATTTTTGTGATTTTTCTGAAATACTTGAATTTTTGGTGAATAGTGAAATTCGATAATTTATGAAATATGCTAAATAAATGAATTTTTGCATCATACTTGAGTAATGGGTGATGTAAATGGACATTGTTTTAAACTTACATGAACTTATTACTATTCTTGGCCACAAGAATCAATATATTTCTTGTCTTGAGCCAAATAATAAAATAATGAATAAAATATTAAGAAATCACTCCTCTCCTCCACTAAAAAACACCCCTCACCCCCCTCTTCTCCTCACTCCTCTAAGCCTTGAAGCTTCTAAATGATCTACCCAAATACTCTTTCCTAGTCCCTCCCCAATTCTAGGATCCCTTGTTCTTACGAAAATAACAAAACCCTTTCCCTTAAGGAGGTTCTCAAGGAGGTTATTTCAAGAGGTAAATCCACTTCCTTTTTCATTTAATTTCATTTCAATTTATCTTATTTTCTTATTATCTCATAACCTCCTATATTCAATTGATCATGATAACTACATTATCATCTATATATTTTAATTATATCATGTTAATGTTATAACCATTATCAATCTTCTTACTCTCCCTCTTTTATTTTATAAATGAAATCATTATCCGGGAGATGCCAATTTATAACCTTCATAGACAACAAAGTTTCACTCTTAAAATTCTTATTCAAATATGTTCATGAAATAATTTTAATGGTTGATAAATATTTTAAAATATATAATATAACTCTTTTTATGTTCTATAGCTAACATATTTACATAATACTAAATGATAAAACAAAATGAGTTTATTATGATCAATAATTGTAGTAATAATATAAACGATTATCACTAAATGGATTATCTAATGATTCATCCTCATACCATGTAACTAAATGATATAAATAAAAATTTACACTTATATATTTTAATTAATAATTTGTAAATTCAATTCTAGATAATTATATCCGTTCCACATGAACTTTTATACTCATACACAAGTATGCTGATCGTGAAAACTAAGGAAACAAACAATCTCGAGCGATAAAATTGAATCCTATAACTCATCCAAAAGGACATAAATGAACTTATAAAAATTATAATAAATAAAATAAATGTATATATGATATTAATTAATTAATTAATTAATTTAATCTGATTATTCAGTACATTAAGATCAAGTTAAGAACACATTCGTGCATAAGGTAAGGGATTTCTCATCTCACTTTTATTTGCATAAGATTTACATTGTTCGCCACTTATTTCTTGTATTTGGTATATGTATGATTACACTTGATATATATAATATCATGATTATATTTATATTCATGGTATTAAAAGATCCATTTGATGATTATTAATTTTTGGTCATGCAATTCAATTGATTACGATGTGGTCAAGGACTTCATCTCAATTTCTATTTCTTTGAGACTTAATTGCTATTATACACCCAATAATTTTTTATGTGATGTATATACTACCCCTTTGAGATAATTTTTCATTTTAAATTAAATTCCTATTAAATATTCATATTCTTTTATAATGGATATGATTATTATCTTAGTCTTATACCCTTTTACATACGGTGTTTATTTTGAATGTTGTTTAACTGTGGAAATATTGATAAATATGTATCCTATGCTCAATAAAGAAATTGATAAGGCATATTTTTTGGGAATTAAATATTTTTATAATAATTATTTTGACTTTTAGTGATGTTTGGGGCCCACTATAGCCCCTCTATGCATTGACGGGTCTCATGAGACAAAACAGTTGGCGATAGACCCTTCGAGTTTGTTTCCAAAACATAATCAAACGAGTTTCTATACACAGACTTAAATTGTCTTGATGGTATGATGGTTCATGTGATATATATATGACATCCAAATAATAATAATTCTATTTATTCATAATTAAATTATTACTTTCCATGATTTTTTCACTATGATAAAATCTGTGGAATCATTTTCATTCTCAGTTTATTGATGGTGTGCATTTTTCAATTCTTCACCATGCCATATTGATTATGTCTAATTGATTATGATTCAATTATTATTATTTCATGATTAAAATATATTTAACCCTTACTAAGAATTTTATCTCACCTCTTTCATTTATTTTCCTTCCATGAGTTATGAATAAGAGATCATCTATTAAGTTTTCAAGGATGCATTTTATTAAATTTTATTGTGTATTGTGTGTTGTTTTCTTATCCCAATGTAAAATGGGTTCCATATATGTATCTAGTTTCTCCAGGACTATTAAAATAATCAGTACTTTGGGATTTTATTCCTTATAATAATTCCAATGTAATAAAATAATTCACCGGCTCTGGGTTTCTGGGATTGGGGTGTTATGGTTGGTATTAGAAGAAGTTTAGTAGAAACCTTGGAAACTGGATTTAGAAAACTTATATTAGGGAGTGCAACCCTAAGATAGACATTAAGGATAAGTATAGAATAAAATCCTAGAATTTTGTTAAGTTAGAGATTATGTGGGTATTCTTAGAAATACATCTTTGTATGGATACTACAAGTGGACGTGGTTCTAGAATAGATGTACCTAGGAGTAACAACTCCAACAATGTGTTATGGGCTTGACTCGGGGTAACCTGGTACACAAAAATGAGCAATACTGCACACCCAGTTTGACACTCCCAGGGGATATGCTTAAGATAAATCCAATTTTCTTTACAAACCATTATGAAGGATTTAAAAGTAAATAGAAATAATGTATATGATTATGAGATTAGTTGTGCATAAATTTTTAGATTATGTAAAGTGTTTTCTAGTTCAAAATTATGTATTATGATTTATAATCTAATTTAGTGTATGTCATTGTTTAGTTATGGTGTCTAATGGAAGAAAGGGAATCAATACCCATAGAAAATTTAGGGATTTCCCAAATGAGCAATTCAACACAATTATTGTTGGAGCTAAGCAGATCTTGACCATATTAGCAAAACTTACTCAGGTTATGATGAATAACCATGATACACCTGTGTTAGATCATTTAATGTGATAGAATCTCCCATATTTTAGTGGGACTACTAATACAGTGGTATATGAGTAGTGGATCAATTCCCTTGAATAGATATTTCTGGCATTAAGATGTAATGAAAATGAAAATGTGGTACTAGAAGTATATTATCTCAAGGGAGATGTGGATCAATGGTGGTCCTTATTCCAGAATACCAGAGGAAGATTAAATATAATATATGAAATGGAGAACTTTTAAGGAATTATTCTTCAATAAATATTTCCCTCATGAACAACAGGCCGAAATGAAGAGAAAATTTCTTAGCTTGAAATAAAGTTAATAATATATTATTGCGGAGTATATCGCTACTTTCACAAGACTATCCAGGAATGTTATAGATTACATACATAATTCATAAAACAAGATTGATTATTTCTTTGATGGTCTTAATCCAAGTCTTTAAAGGGAACTGTCTTCTCAAACTTTTTTATCATATGATGAAATGGTTTTAAGTGCCATAAAAATGGAGAAATAATTTTCTAGATCAAATTTATTCAAGGGAAATCAATAGAATAAGAGTTCTTTTGATAATCATGGAAAATGTGAATCTCTAAATAAGAATAAGGAAGAAAATCAATTCCCATTATGTAAGAAATGTGGAAAGAACCATCCTAGAAAATTCTTGAAAGACATGGTAGTTTTTTATAAGTGTGGAGAAAATGGTCACTGATCTAATGAATGCATGGGGAAGAGACAAATCAATGATTTTCAATGCTATAATTATAGGTATATGGGACACTATGCGAATGATTTTCCTAAATGTTGAGGAAAATTTCCTCAGAAATGGCCATGGGAGAAAGGGTAAGCTTATGCGATAACAAATGTATAGGTTTAAGTTCTTAATGTTGTTGTGTCATGTACTTTAATCATTTCCTAGAATTTTTACAATGTTTTATTTGATTTTGGACCATCACAATGTTTTATATCTTCCCAGTTTTCCAAGAAAATTAGATATTTCCAATTTGATTTAATAAAGGAGTTTTCATTCAAAACTCTTAAGGGAAGTATCATTGAAACAAATATGTGTCATTCAGTCCCCTTTGTGACACATAAACGTACTTTAGTTATTGACTTTATCATCGTACCTATGATTGACTTTGACATAATTCTAGATAAGAATTGGATTTTAAATTATGATGCAAAAATGTATTGCAAGAAGAAGGAAGTTACAATTTTTGAGAATGATGTAGAATCCCTTATATTTAGAGAAGAAACGTCATCATATGGATCTTATCTAGATCCACCTTTAGTAGCTCTTCTAAATGAAATTCTTAGGGTGGAAGAGAAAACATCATCTATAGATCTTCAAACTGAAGATGTACCTATTTTGCAAGAATACATTGATGTATTTTCATAGGATTTACCTGGACATCCTTTAGAGTGTGAAGTTGAGTTCTCTATTGATTTAATTACCAGTGGAAGATCTATATCAAAGACTCTCAATAGAATATATACTGTGGAATTAGTAGAGTTAAAGAAACAACTAGGTGAATTGAGTGACAAGGGATTTATTCACCCTAGTGTTTCTCCATGGGGAGCCCCTATTCTCTTTTTCAAGAAGAAAGATGGATCCATGAGGATGTGAATTGATTATAGATAAATCAATGTTATTACAATAAAGACCAAATATCCTCTACCTCGCATTGATGATATATTTTATCAACTATATGGAGCTCAATATTTTTTGAAGATTGGATTTTAGTCTAGGTATCATCAGTTACATGTGAGAAAGAAAGATATTCCAAATACAGCATTTTAAACCAAGTATGGGAATTAAGAGTTTACAATAATGCTATTTGGGATGACTAATGCACCCTTAGTTTTCATGGATCTAATGAATAGAGTTTTCAAATAATATCTTGATGATTTTGTTGTGATATTTATTGATAACATCTTGATATTTTCCAAAATCTATAAGGACCATGAGAACCACTTTCAGGTTGTTCTAGAGACTCTTAGAAGAAAAGAGTTATTCTAGAATTTTAGTAAATGTGAATTTTGTCTTCAATAAGTCTCTTTTCTTGTCCATATTGTCTCTAATGATGGAATCTCAGTTGATCCTTCAAAGAAAAAGGCAGTTCAAGAATATCCTACGCCAATGAATATAATCGAGGTACGTAGTTTCATTGGCTTAGCAGGTTACTATTGGCATTTTGTATATAATTTTTCAGGATTGTCTAACCCGATAACCAAGCTAACATGTAAAGGGGTTAGGTTTATATGGAAAAAATAATGTACAGGATGCTTTGAATAATTGAAAAGAAGATTGTTCAGTGCTTCAATTTTGACTCTTCCATTTGGAAATGATGGGTTTTTGATATACAGTGATGCATCAAATAATGGATTGGGTTGTTTCCTTATGAAAAGTTATAAAGTTATTACTTATGAATCAAGGTTGTTGAGGACTCATGAGAAAAATTATCCAACTCATCCTCCAATGGCCCGAAGTCCTTCATTTTTTATTGATTTTTGATAATCCACCTTTCAAGGGGTGAGGTGGAACCCTTACAAGTCCTGTAGGCATAAGTATTACATGGCTCGTAGTCCTTAGAAAAATTCAATGCTCGTAGGCTTCAAACATTATATACAACCCAGACGAACTACTTGTAAATGCTCCTCCCCATCATCTTCATCATGAAATCGTCTCTCTACCTTCGCATGGCTGTTCGGCTAGGCTTTCCCATGCATGCACAGGCTTGTCCCGATGGCAGGTTTCATGCCCTCTCATTCTTGCAATCCATTTAGCTTCTGCTATGGTTAAAGCTTTTTGATCCTCCTCCTTTGAAGTTTGTTCCTTGTAGGTTGTCTGGTGAAAGCTCCTTGCTCCTCTTGAGTTAGAAGCCGTAATCTTTGCTCTAAAAATATAGAGACACTATCTATATGGTGAAAGATATGATATATATACATATCATAATAGTTTGAAATACATTTTTACATAGAAAGAACTCAACATGAGGAAAAGTGGATATCTCTAGTTACTCAAAGATTATGATTGTTCAATACACTACCACCTAGGAAAGGCAAATAAGGTGGAAGATGCATTAATCAGGAAAGATCATGGACTTCTAACCCAAATGAGAATTGAGATAGATACTATATTGATGGATCTAGTAAAGTTGGATATGGGAATTGTTAAGGAATAGAAACATCATTCCTTTTTTATATGATTGTAAAACTATCTTTACTAAGGAAGATAAAAAGCTCTCAATTTGATGATGAGAATATAAAGATGGAAATTAAAGCTATTAAGGATGGCAGATTGGTAGAATTTGTGTTTGAGGATGGAATTATGAAATTTTGAAAGAGGTTATGCATTCCATAAGTACCTGAGATAAAAATGGAACTATTAGAGGATTCTCATAGCTCAAATTTTTCTATACACCCTGGTATCACAAAGATGGATAGAGATCTGAATGAACATTTTTTGTGGGATAACATGAAGTGAGAAATTATTGATTATGTGTCAAGCAGTCTAGTTTCTCAAAAATTGAAGGCTGAGAGAAAACATCCTAGAGGAGTCATGCAACCTCTACCTAATCCTATGTGAAAGTGGAATGAAATTATGATGGACTTTGTCACGGGACTACCAAGGGAACCTAGAATAAATGAAGCAATATGGATAATTGTTGATCGTCTTAAAAAATCAGGACATTTCCTTGATATAATAGAGGATTTACCACTTGAGATCCTGGAAAGACTCTATGTTAATGAAGTTTTAAGACTTTATAGGGAACCTCTATCGATTGTGACCAATCGAGATCCCCAATTTACATCAAAATTCTGGAAAATTCTTCAATAGTCTTTGGATACTAAGATTCATATGAGTACTATTTATCACCCCCAAACTAACGGACAATCTAAATGGACTATTCAAACACTTGAAGATATGTTGAGATCATGCTCACTCAACTTTCAAGGTATGTGGGATCAGTACTTACCTTTGGTGGAATTTGACTACAATAATAGTTTCCATTCTAGTATTCAAATGGTGCCATATGGAGAATTATATGGAAAGAGATGTCGATCTCCAACTTGTTGAGATAAATTTGGTGAGAGGAAACTTATAGGTCTAGAACTTATTGAAGAGACAACAATGAAGGTAAAGAAAATTCAGGCCCATATTAAAGCTACCCAAAGTAGGAAAAGGAGTTATACTGACAACCATAGAAATGATTTGGAATTTCAAGTGAGATATCATGTGTTTCTAAAAGTATCTCCATGGAAGGGTGTCTTAAGGTTTGGTAAAAAAGGGAAACTAAGCCCCAGGTACATCGGACCATTTGATATTATGGAAAGAATTGGAGTTGTAGCTTACTGTTTAGTGATGCCCCCAAGTCTATCAAAATTCCATGATGTGTTCAACATGTCATTGTTAAATAATTACATGACAAACCCAACACATGTACTCACCTATGAAGAAATAGAACTTGAACCTGATTTTTCATACTGTGAAGAGCCTATCATGATTCTTGACACAAGAGAGCAAGTATTGAGAAATCAAACAACTCGACTGGTGAAGGTTATTTGAAGAAACCATAAAATGTAGGAAGAAATTTGAGAACTTGAGGATGTTATTAATAGGAACTACCCATTTTTATTTATAGGGTTATATGCATGAAAATTTTGAGGACAAACTTTTTGAAGGAGGGAAGAATATAACACCCCAAGATTTTATGGTATGTTTCTTCTTAAATAATTTCAATTAATTAGATATATTATTATGCATGCAACAATGAGTCTCTATGAAAAAAAACTTTGTTATAGAAGATAGTTATAACCTATCCATTAAACTTAATCTTTCTACTTCTGTGATTTGAATTTCTAAAAACAGACATACACAGTTTTGTTCGGTAAGATATTTAGAGACCAATAGGATCAACTTAATTTATGGTGAATAGTAGCCCACCCTTATGAATAGTAATGTTACCCTTATGAATATTAATTTACCCTTATGAATAGTAATATGACCCTTATGAATAGTAACATCACCCATGAAAGTAAAAAAAATAAGCACCTTATAAGTGTAAGTGAATATTTTAAAAATTAATAATTAAGTGTTGGTATTTTTGTGAGCAATAAATATTTAATTATAATTTTATAATTATTAAATTTATTGAAAATAAAATTCATTTTAATAAAATTTATTCCTAAATCAATATTTTGTTGTCTTGTGATTTTAGGATAATCTAATGAGACCTTAGATGATTTTTTAGGGTATTATAAAATCAGTTAAAATTTTAAAAACTTATTTTTTGAGAAAATAATGATTTTAATTAAAAATTAAAATTATCATATATATAGAAAATTATTTTCATAAAATTGAGTTCATTTTTGGATTCTATACATTGAAAAAAATTTAGGGTGAATTTTTGATATTTTTCTAAAATACTTGAATTTTTGTGAATAGTGAAATTTAATAATTTACAAAATATGCTAAATAAATTAATTTATGCATCTTAATTGATTCGTGACTAATTTAAATGGACATTGGTTCGAAATAACATGCACCTATTACTATTTTTTGTCACAAGAATCAATACTATTTCTTGTCTTGAGCAAAATAATAAAATAATGAATAAAATATTGAGAAATACTCCTCTCCTCCACTCTAAAAACCACCCCTAACCCCAATCTTCTCTTCACTTATCTAAGACTTAAAGATTCTCAAATATCTACCCAAATACTATCTTTGAGTCCCTCCTTATGTCCAGAAGCCCTTGTTCTTTCCAAAATACCAAATCCCTTTCCCTTAAGGAGGTTCTCAATGAGATTATTTCAAGAGGTAAATCCTCTTCCTTTTTCATTTAATTTCATTTCGATTTATCTTCTTTTATTATTATCTCCTAAAATACTTTGTAAAATTGATCATGATAACCCTATTGTCATCTATATAATGTAATTATATCATGTTAATGTAATAACAACTATCAATCTCCTTACTCTCCCTCTTTTATTTTATAAACGAAATCATCGTTTGGGAGGTGCCAATTTACAACCTTTGTGGACGAAAAAGTTTCATTCTTAAAATTATTATTCAAAGCTATTAATGAAACCATTTTAATTATTATTTCATATTTTAAAATGTATAATATAACCCTTTTATGTTTTGTAAGTAATATATTTACATAATACTAAATTATAAAACCAAATGAGTTCGTTATGATCAATAACCACCATAAAAATCTAAACGATTATCACTAAATGACTTATCTAATTATTCATCCTCATAACATGTAACAAAATGATATAAATAAAAATTTACACTTATTTATGTTAATTAATAATTTATAAATTCAATTCTAGATAATTATTTCTATTCCACATGAACTTCTATACTCATACACAAGTATGTCGATCGTGAAAACCAAGGAAACAAATGCTCTTGAGCGATAAATTTGTATCTTATAACTCATCAAAAAGGTTATAAATGAACTTAATAAAATTATAATAAATAAAATACATGTATAAAAGGTTCTTAATTAATTAATTAATGTATTTAATCTGATTATTTATGACATTAAGATCAAGTGAAGAACACATTTGGGAATAAGGTAAGGGGTTTCTCATCTCACTTTTATTTGTGTGATATTTCCATTGTTCACCACTTGTTTCTTGTATGTGGTGTATTTATTCTACCACTATATATATAATATCATTATTATATTTATATTCATGTTATTCAATGATTCATTTGATTATTATTAATTTTTGTTCAAGTGATTCGATTGATTGCGATGTGGTAAGGGACTTTATCTCAATTTCCATTTCTTTTAAACTTACTTGGTATTGTACACCTAATAATTTTTATGTGGTGTATCTACTACCACTTTGAGATAATTTTTCATTTTAAATTATATTCCTATTAAATATCCATATTCTTGTACAATGGATATGATTATTTTCTTAGTTGTATACCCTTTTACATACGGTGTTTATTTTGAATGTTGTTTTAACTGTGGAAATATTAATGAATCTGTATCCTCTACTCAATGAAAAAATTGATAAGGAATATTGTTCAAGATTTAAATCTTTATATAAGAATTATTTGTACTTTCAGTGATATGTGGGTCATGTTATATCCCCTCAATGCATCGACGGGTCTCATGAGAGAAAACAGTTGGCGACAGAACCTTCGAGTTTGTTTCCAAAACATAATCAGACGGATTTATACCCATAGAATTAAATCGTATCGATGGTATGATGGTTCATGTGAAAAATACATGACATCCAAATAATCATAATTCTCTTTATTCATAATTCAATTATTACTTTCCATGAGGTTTTAACTATGAAAAAATCTATGGAATGATTTTCATTCTCATTTTATTGATGGTGTGGGTTTTTTAATTGTTCACCATGCCATATTGATTATGTATAATTTATTATGATTCAATTATTATTGTTTCATGATTAAAATATATATAACCCTTACTGGTCATTTTATCTCAGCCCTTTTATTTTTTTTCCTTCCCCGGGTTATGAAGAAGAGATCATCTATTGAGTTTTCAAGGATGCAGTTTATTAACTTTTGTTATGTATTCTATGTTGTTTCCTTATACCAATGTAAAATGGGTCCCATTTAGGTATATAGTTTCTATAAAACTACTAAACTAATTGGTAATTCAGGATTTTATTTCTTGAAATCATGCCAATGTAATAAAATAATGCACCGGCTCCGGGTTTCTCGGGTCGGGGAATTAAAAGTCAAAACAAAATTAGTAATCACAAATTTATCAAGACAAAGGGTTACCTTTTTCAATGATACTATAGTAGATTTATCCTTAGATAATCTTGGTTTTACTTATAATTCAAGACATTTTAAGTTAATAGAAATATTCTCATATTCAACTAATCTCATTCTTTTTTCCACTAAATCTTCATTATATGACTCTCATCATTGATTGAAGAATCTTCATTTCTCTTAGATTATGCTATGAAGGTTTTATGATTTTTAGTTATACCTTTACCTCTGATTCATTCCATGTTGAAGAGTCTTTATCAAATTTTATACTTATTAGATTTCTTTGGTTTAAACAGAAAAATGAAAATTTTCCAATTAACTCACTGTTAAAACATTTTAAAAGAATCAAACCATTAAATTTTCCTTTTCCTATTTTGTTGACTTAATTCAAACACTCTATAATTAGTCCTTAGTAAATATTGTATATTTTCAAAGTGAATATATGCTCTGATACTACTTGTAGTTCCTGAATCAGTGTGAGATCACTGAGAGGGGGAGGTGGAATTTTAGTGATCCCTTTTCATTTTACAAATTTTTCCTTTTTAATTAAACCTCTGTGACCGATTAAGGCCTTGATCCACTCTTCTTATGCTACTCATAATCACCTCTAATAATTCTACAAAACAAATTCATATAACATAAGTATTTAAAAGGTTCGATACAAAGACCTACTCCTTTCCATATTGGTTAGATTTACCTACATGGATTCCCACTATTAAAGTGAAGTAATTATAAGTATTGACAATATCCTGAAATTCCCAAAAAAAATATCCTATAATGTCTAACCACTAATGATTATTGTGGTTCACCTCCTAGTAGGATATTTAGACTAGTATCCCACCGGTGTTATTTATGCTAACTCTCTCTAGTTGAGTTATCTCCTGAAAATATTTGGTTTTTTATACTATAATCCTGCCAATTCTTCAATGATATTAAAGATAGATCCATTGTATAATGATTATCTGATATTCCTCTACAAGCTTTCTGGATCACACTTTCTTGTGTACTCCCTCAATAACTTCATCAATGTTGATCTCGAGACTCCTCTTAAAATGCTTAAGTTCATGTGATCACTTTCTTGAAGAATTACTCGACTTTGTATCCTTCTCTTTGATACAAAGTCTATATCAAGATTTCTAATATATATTGAAAAATTTTGTACATCTCATTGACTACATACACTTATTTATACTAAACAATATGGTGCATGGGGATCTAAATTAATTGCATGATTTAAATTATCTATTTAAATCCTCATTTAAATATGTTTATAAATAAACATGTTTATATTTCCTCTTTTAAATATTAACACCCAAAGGTTCTTAGATATTATATTTATAAAATTAAATACCCCTTAAACTGTGGGTATTATATCACTTCATGAATAAAAGATTATATTGTGGGTATCCAATCTACATAAAACATATTAGAAACACCTAAGGGATTCATGTTTCTACTTCTTAACATGGATTAGTGATCATCTGTAGCTCTCCTTGTAGGCATGAAACTCACTACTAAAAACGCTTAAAGGTTTTGGGATTCCTGTTTCCATACATGGCCTCATAATCACCAGCAAATCATTTTTTATGCAAGAATCTTAAACACCTGATAGACTTGAGTTCTTCATTTATTCTTCTTCATGTGATTAAGTGATCACCCATGACTTACCACTACATGCATGTATCTCATTCACCTCAGGAGAAATGCCCGAAGGTGTTAGGTATTCCTTATTATTCATGTGGGATCACCATTATTTAGGTGTTATAACTTCCATATTTAAACACCTGAAGGATTTATGTATATCTTATCTTCTTCATGAGGGATCATTCATTTTGAATGCCAGAATGTTATTCATGACCCACGAATCACCGTGTTTCTTCTTGCTGTAAATGCCTGAAGACTTAGGTTATGTTTCTTATCTTTTCATCACACCGATAAAAAATATCACATGGATACATAATTAGTAGTGGATCCTTATTCAAAGATTTTATGTTTTTGAATCCACTGCCACCCTTTTAATTTTTTTCTATATGCTTGCAAGTGAAACCCCATTCATGTCCACTCATTTCTAATGTACCTCATGTGTATATCAGTTTATGTTTTCATTTGAAAGCTTGGATTCATCAATGAAGGAATCATGGATCAAGTTCCTACTATTCATTCATTTCTAGGCATGATATATTCTTGTATATTTTCTGGATCACAAGAGATCATCGTGGCCTTTGGATTAATTTGTAGACATTTGTCCATGATCTTTAGAATTCAAAAAATGTAGAATATCTAGTGTTGCAAACACCCTGGATCATCGAAGGAATAATTCACTTGCTTATCTTGATTGGAAAATACATATAAGCCACATCATGTAGCCAGTAAAATATCTATATTTTTTAAGAGGATAAACAATACCACTACTTCCTCTTTTCCACATCGATTTTTCCATTTTCGGGGTTGCAGTTTATCAATCAATTGCTCCCTTTTACCGAGAAAAAGAGGGTATCGGGGTCTGCTCTCGAACTCCATTGGCACTACCCCATTTTGGCTCTCTATGTCATCATACCACCCTGAATAGTGGTTCCACCGCTACTCTCGTGTTTTTGTGGGCCTTATACATGATACTACCCCTCTGTCACCCATAGGCTTTCCTGGGCTGGTTCCCTTGGGCATGATAGACTCTTGTCCTACATGTTCCCTTAGTCAATCTTGGCCTAGGCAGGCTTGTGGGATGGCTCTCCTTTTTCATATAATGCTCATTCAAAATAATTATAAATAAATTCTAAGTATAGTAATTTCAATATTTCATTAATTAAAATTCCAACCCAACCTTTCTTCATTCTCTTTATGCATCATCATGCAAAATGACATTTTTTATAGTCTTCATAAATCATCTTTACATCTTCACATCCTCATGCAATAAAAGAATTTTCATGGAATTATTTCAATTATTGATTCCTCTTCTTCACTTCATAAAAATAATCATTTTAATGGACTTTCACTTTTTTTATTTAATATTCTCTCCTAAGAACATGTCTTTAAAATTTAAAGATCACTTCAACAAGCATCAGATTTAACATGGATAATTGTTCAATTATGACATCTAATGTCATTTCATGAATCCATAATAATTATCCAAGCATAAAAATTCATCCACCAACACATATTGAAATATTTACAATAAATTTAATTTAGGATCAACAATATGAATGTAATAATTGAGAATAAATTCAGTATCCATTAAAAAGGGACAAGAAGACTCTCTTAAATGAAGCTGAAATACCATCAAATATTTAAAAACTAGAGTATACCAACTAAAAACTCTATTTTGGATAACATTTGTAACTTTTTTACATTGAAAAACTATTAACAGGGTTTTCCCAATAAATATGTAATGGATATATTCCCAAGCTTCAATTTTATTTGTGGTAGAGCCCAAACTGACACCCAAGTCAAAAGTTAAGGTCGTTTGAAGTTCAAGTCATGTTTTCAACATATCTTAGATAGTTTATTAATTTATTGAATTTTTATGTCATCCAATTGTTATCAAATAATTATTAATCAATAATAATTAGAAAAATATTACTTTATATTTAATTTTAATTATTTTATAAATCATTTTTCACTGAATATATTTTATATTAAGTGTAAATGTATATTTAGTCTTGTATAAATCATATTTGATAAAATATATTATATTTATATCAATATAAATATATTTATATATTAATATGTGTTTTTTAGTGATATATTATGAAATATACCATTTATTGGTGCTAAAATAGCACTGATAAAAGTTTCTTTTATTCAGGATGGAAAAAAATGCTCATAATGGGTACTTTTATTAGCACACAAAAAACACTGACAAAGGGGTGATTTATCAGAGTTTTTTAGCACTAATAAACGTACCCTTTATCAATTATAGCTAAAATCAATGATAAAATCACTCCTTTTTTGGTGATTTTTTTAGCGTTGATAAAACTACCCTTTATCAATGCTTTTTACTAGCGTTGATAAAGGCATTGCCTTTATCAATGATTTTAGAAAGCGCTAATAAAGGGTAGCACTTAATATTTTGAAATTTGTAATATTAGAAGGATGTAAGAAATTAGGATCGATCATGTTAGCATCTAGTGATTCCATGAAAATGTTAAGAGATTTTGGTGCACATGCAGATCATCGTTAGAAGGATTATGCACATGGATTGTGTAGCGAAACGATGGTATGAAGAGATAAATTCAATCAGATCATCAATAAAAAAAGTATGAGTTCATATGATTTTAGATTTTAATATAAATTAATTATAAACTACATGTAAAGATCATCCTATTCTATCTCAAGCATTCAATTCAAGTAATATATGAATTTCAATGGTCGTGATGACATTCATTATGTACAACAACAATTGTTCATAAATTAAGACTAAAAAGATGAGTTGTCCATGTCATAAAAGTGTTTCCATTGTGGTTGGAACCTACAATAGATCCATTCAATGAGTAAGTGTAGATGTTAAAAGGGACAAAAACTTAAATTGGATTAAATGTACACTAACATTAATTCAGTCCCCCCCCCCACATACACTCACACACATAGTGCGGGGTAGATTATTTTGTGATCCTAACACCACCACCGACACAAGAGAAAAGATGAGGACAGAGATAGTGATAATAACAACATCTAAGACAAAAACTCTTGAGAGAGGATCCTGTATACTAGAGATAGAATCTAACACCACAAACATTTATTGATGCATCTGATATACTATAATCATCTCAGACACATCTTGCAGTTGATGTTCCTGTAGCTCAAGAGGGGTGGGACCCGGCTATTCTATAATTGTTTCTAAAATATTTAGGAGATATTCTTATCAATGACGTGTCTGTTGTGTCTGTGTCATTGTCATCATCTTGATGTGGTCCAATCGAAAACTCATTCTTGTTAACATATTTGTATACATCTTATATTAGGTAATCCTATCCATAGTATGTTGGGGAGTCTTATAATTAGTGGTATGAGGAGGTGGAAGCATCACAACATTTTGAGATTCCAGTAGAAACACAACATTATGAGGAGTAGTCATCATCATAGTAGTACACAGAGGTAGGAACTCCATAACTATATGTTCCCCCTGTTGAGGTAGAGGCATCACACGAAGAGAAAATTATTCTTGTATATGGCACATCGAAATGGCCTAGACATCAGACCAGAAGTGGGCATACTGCTCATAGGTCGAGTTGTGGAACAAAGAGGTGACGATGATGATATTTCCGGTTGTAAAAAAAATTTACATATAAAAATATATAACTTCCAAAGTTATTAAATGTATTTTCATATATAGTTACATATATCTTTTTTATTCATATATTTATATATATTTACTAAAATATATTTATAAAATGTGTGTGTGTGATATATATATATATATATACACACACACACTTATACTTATTTAAATATATTATATATTAATATTCATTTACATATATTAGAATATAAATATAAATATATTTTTTTTATTGATACACACACATATGTATATATAAACATTATATATACATTTGTATAAGAATATATATTTTTATATTTATATATTTTTATAATGTAAAAAATGGTTAGATATTTTTTAAAATAAAATGGATAATAATGTATTTATATATTTACACATATTTACCTATAATTGAATATTTAGATATAAATTTTTCATAATGTATTTATAAATATTTATTGTAAATGAATTTAAAAACTATATTTAATGATAATGATATATTTATAAAAATATATTTATATATGATGTATTTATACAATATTGACGGCCACTTTGGTGGTGGCATAGTGGTGGGTGGTCGAGGGCCATACAACAGGCGTTCGGTGAGGTCTGGGGTTTGATTCCTGGGAGCCCGCTCTTGGGGGAATTTCTGCCTCCCATGTACCACTCGTCTTACTGGGTCACCCGGTGCCTCATCGGGTGGGCAGAAAGGGCGCACTTCACCTGGATGACGGATTGTTGTGTCGAACTATCGCTGATCGAGGTGTAACCCCGTGGGGATGCTCTATCATCTCGGCTAACAACGGATGCTCCCTAGCTGAGGATTCTCCGAATGACTTCTTCGTGGGGAGGGGGTTCCTGGGTGTGCAGGGTTCGAAAAGGCCACTCCTAGTAATTCCCTTTCAAAAAAACAATATTGACACACACACACATATACAAATTTTTTTATGGTAGAATGAGAACTTTACCAAAGGGACCATCCTCCTTTATTGCATAAAAAATAAAAGCTACATTAGTATGAAAAAATATATTTTACAAAAATCCCAAAAAGAGAAAATTTCATCAGGAAGGTCATCAAACGAGGTGAATTCCTGAGCAGTTATCCATTTATTAGCAATTCCATCAGCCAATTGATTTTCCTCACGATAAATATATGTAATGATGCAGTTCATATAAGAAAGAGAGTCAATACAATTACTCCATCAAGGCGTTATCTTCCAATAAATATGAACAATACCATTTCTAACAGATTGTACAACAGTGGTGGAGTCACATTCAAGACACAAATTGAGATAGGCTTATTTCTTTTCAAAATACACCACATTGATAGGTCTAATAATTTCTGCATCAAGGGATAAAGTGTAGACACAAGGACCAAAACAACATTCCATTTCTTAACCTTTTTCATTATTAAAAATTGATCCATAACCAGAAGGACCTGTAATTCCTCAAGAGGCACCACTCGTGTTGCACTTGATCCATCCCAGAAGTGGATGAATCCACAAAACTTCCAAGTTTCTAGAAGGAGAGCAGCAATTACCTGAAATTCCAAAAATCATGAGCACAGTTAGATCATGAATCAAATTGTCACAATCACCATTCTTCACACCACTTTCTTGCTCCACAGAAGCAAGCACACCCACAAACATTACTTGTATAGGTATATATATATATTAATGCATTTTTAAATGGTAAATAAAAATGATTATTTTTTATTTTAAATAAAATGAATAATAAATATTTATTTTCATATGATTTATTTTTTAAAAAATACATTTTTATATAAATATGTTTAAATATTTATTTATACAATTGATTTATTATATTTAAATATAATAAAATATGTATATATTTAATTAAAAATAAACTACAATATGAAAAATGATAAAATGATAGGTTTGACGTGTCTATGTCATTGTTATCATCTCAATGTGGTCAAACCAGGAACTCATTCTTGTTAACATATCTCTTTGCATCTTATATTGTGGAGTCTTATAGTCAGTGATATGAGGAGTTTGTAGCATTACAACATTTTGAGATGTCAACAGCAACACAACATGATGAGGTGCCAGCCGCATCACAGTAGTGCACAGAGTCAGCAGCACCACAATCGTATGTTCCCCTATTAAGGTAGAGGCGAGGCATGAAGAGAAACTTACTCTTGTAACTGGTACACCGGAATAGCCTAGACGTTAGACCAGAAGTGGGTGTGAGGTTCATAGGTTGAGTTGTGGAACAAAGAGGTGACAACGATGATATTTCCAGTTGTAAAAACATTTTATATATAAAAATATATAACTTGTAGAGTTATTAAATGTATTTTTATATATTTTTTCATTCATATTTTGTATTCGTATATTTTTATATATTCATATAATTATTTTTAAGTAAATTTATAAAAATTTTGTGTGTGTGATATATATATACATACTTATATTCATTTAAATATATTATATATTAATATTAATTTACATATATTATAATATAAATATAAATATATATTTGTTTATTAATACACACATATGTATATATAAACATTATATATACATTTATATAAGTATATATAGATATATTCATATATTTTTATAATGTAAAAAATGGTTATATATTATCTTAAATAAAATGGATAATAATTATTTTCATATGATTTATATAATTGTTTTTAAAAAAAAATTAAAATGTTTCTATGTATTTTATATTTAGATGTAAATTTTTTACATTACATATATATTTATATTTCTATATATTTGTGTATATATTTATACATATTTATATATAATTGTATATTTTGATATAAATTTTTTTATAAATTATTTATAAATATTTATTGTAACTGCATCTATATACTATATTTAATGATAATAACATATTTATACAAATAAATATATATATGATGTATTTACGCAATATTGACACACACACGTATGAACATATTTACACACACGTACACATTTATATTTCACACATATATGTACAAATATTTACATGTATTAGAATATACATATAAATAAATATTTGTCTGTTAACACACATATTTATATATAAACATTACTTGAATAGGTGTGTGTGTGTGTTAATGAATTTTTATAAGGTAAATAAAATGGTTGTTTTTTTATTCTAAAAAAATGAATAATAAATATTTATTTTCATATAGTTTATATATTTAAAAATACATGTTTTATTTAAATATGTTTAAATATTTATTTATAAAATTGATTTATTATATGTAAATATAAGAAAATGTGTGTATATTTAATTATAAGTAAAACTACAGTATGATAAAAGTACCCTTTATAAGTGCTGGAAAAAAGCACTGATAAAATCACTCATTTGTCATCACTTTTTTTAGCTCTGATAAAATAACCCTTTATCAATCCTTTTTTCTAGCACTAATAAAGGCAACCTCTTTATTAGTGATTTTAACTATAACTAATAAATAGTAGCACTTAATATTATTCAATATCTAGTAGTATAAGGACATAAGCGATTGGGATCAACTGTGCTAGTACCTGATGATTCAATGGTGACTTTCAGAGATTATGATGTGCATTTGGATCATCGTTAGAGGGATTTTGCACATGGATCATGTAGTGCAAGGATGGTATGATGAGTTCGAGTTAATCGGGTCATTAAAAAAAGGAATTAAGAATTCTGGTGATTCTAGATCTACTTATAAATTAATTATAAATTAAATTTGAAGATCATCCTATTTTTGGTTCCGGTGTTCAGGTCCAGTAATCTATGAATTCCATTAGTCATGATGACATTCATTATGTACACAAATGATTATTAGTAAATTAAGACTAAAATATGAGCTGGTCATGTCATATAGATGTTTCCCCTACGCTAGGAACCTAAAATAAATCCATTCACTGAATAAGTGGATATTTGAAAATGGATAGAAACTTAAGTTGGTTTAAATTTACACTAACATTGATTCATCCCCCCCCCCCCACCCCACCCTAGTGTGGGAAAGATTTTTTTATACATCTCATCACCTACATGCACTTATTTATACTAAACAATGTGGTGCATGGGGATTTCAATTAGTTGCATGATTTAAATTATCTATTTAAATCCTCATTTAAATTTGTTTATAAATAAACACATTTATTTTTCCTCTTTCAAATATTAATACCCAAAGATTCTTTGGTATTATATTTGTCAAATAAAATACCGCTTAAAGTGTGGGTATTATATCTCTTCATGAATACAATATTATTTTGTGGGTATCCAAACTGCATGCAACATATTAGAAACACCCGAGGGATTTGGGTTTCCACTTCCTCGCACTGCTTAGTGGTCATCTATAGCTCTCCATGTATGCATGCAACTCACTATTCAAAATGCCTAAAGTTTTTGGGATTCTTTTTCCATACACGGCCTCATAATCACCAATGGATCATTTCTGTATGCAAGCATCTTAAACACCTGAAAGACTTGAGTTCTTCATTTATTCTTCCTCACATGGGTTAGTGATCTCCCACGACTTAAAACTACATGTGTATGATCTAGGATTTTTTTTATTAAGGTATGTTTGTTTATGTTTCAGTTTAAGTCCGTTATTTTGGTCAAATAAGTATTTCCAAAAGTTAATTAGAAGGATATAGGGTATTCTGGGGGTTCGAGGCATGAAAGAGGAGGAAGAAGGAGTTTTTTGGGCATGTTGCACAGTTTGTGCATGGTTAGTGCAAACCATGCAGAGCATCCCAGGTAACCATGCATCCTTGAACAGAGGCTTACGCACAGTTATCATACAGTTAAGCTAACCATGTGGAATTCTTAAGAAACAATGCGAAGGGGTGATTTTGGGATAGTGGCTCATGCACGGTTTGGAAAAATGTGCTGGTAAACCGTGCAGCCCAGTAAATTTGAGAAATTTACAAAATTTCCACTTCAGGATTTTAAAGCCTCGCTCGGGATTTTCCTCCATTATACTCCCCTAAACCCTAGTGATGAAAAATATATCACAAGAGCTTGCAAGGGTGAATCTCCTTCATCTCTAATCTATTTGGAACAATGTCAGTTGCGGATCGAAGCTCTGGGTAATTTTAATTTCCTCCTTACTTCCTCTTCTCGATTAGGGTTTTCATATTTCCCCTATCTCCATATAAATTTCTAAAACACTTATTTTACATAGAAATCTAGGTTGAATCTTTAAGAGGTGTTTGAATCCGGATCTAAGGCCACGTTTGGGAGTGTGTTCGTCAACAGATTTGATGTATGTGGTTTACAAGTATTTTCCCATAGTTTTGTTATAGTTTCGTGCATGTGCGTTGAGATATTGTCTCTCTCTTATTGTTCATTTGTTACCTTGGTTAATTTTTGGTGATTTGGGTTTCTAAATAATGATTTGGACCCCTTACGGTCCTTATGGGATGCATTGAGGAATAATATAACATTTTTGGGCCACCCATGGGGTGATCCAACATTTATGAACCAAGGAATTGAAAAAATCAAGGGTGGAGTTGATGCCTAATACCATGGAGCCCTTGTGGAACATGATAATATGGTTAGTTAAGTTGAATATGAAATATTTATAGTTGTACCTAGGTTGATGATGGCTTAAGGGGTTTTTAGAAATGGCTTGCATGTAAACAGGTTGCATAAGGGAATTGATGAATATATTGAATGGGTTAGTACATGGGAATTATAGGGTATACCTAATGGGTTAAATGTAATAAAGTGGTTGTGTTATGTGGTATAAGAATTGTACTTGAAATGCATAAGCAGAAAAATTATTGAAAAATGATAAATGGGTTAAATGGGATAATGTATGGTAATTGATGAATATTGGCTAATGTATGGGAGTTATTGAATATACTTTATGAGTTAAGGCATGAGAATGGGGATTTGGATAAATGGATATGAATTGTAAATGGAAAATGTGTTAATGGGTTATGGCATAATATGATTTATCATATTTATTGTTATGAATTATGATTGTTATGTGTATTGGTTTTGTTTGGTTGTGATATGGTTTGTGTGTGGGGAACGTATGGATAAGCATGTTCACATGTCTTGAGGTTTGGGATAAAGGACTGAGTCTCATCCCATGGTTCAAGTTGGACTGATTCTCTAACTCCACCTACAATGCACGGGTTAGGTAAGGGGAGGGATCTCTATTCCCCTAACGGTTGCATTCCACCCAGACTGAGGCTTCAAGGTGAAGATATTGTGATATTGTGATATGTTATTCCTAGTGAGTTATGGAATTACTTATTTCCTTCTGAAAAATAATGAATGCCATGAACCTTGTGAGAATTATGTGAATGCCTAACTTATAAACTTTTGGATTTATGATGAACTAGTAATAAAAGAGACATAATTAATTTTCACCTGGGTTAGTAATAGCTAAGTAGAGATTATTAATTAGTGGCCCCAAATTGTCTTTCCTTTGCTTGTAATTTATCTATAATTGCATGAACTATCTATTAAACTAGATATTTGTATACACCATTGGTGGTGGCCTACTGAGTTGTACTCACACCCTGTTCGGGTTGTCGTTGGGTACCCGAGCAGACTTCATGCTTACAGGTCAGGACAAGGGTAAGGGCCCTATGCTAGGAAGTTGAGTTGGATATGGGACATGCATGGATGAGGTTCCAGACATGGATTCAAGACCGTTTGGGGTTTACATTTTTTGTCTTTATTTTTGGGTTTTGTTCACTTGGTATTGTGGAATGACATGACATATTTACTATTGGTTGTGGTTTGTACCCAATTTTAAGAAATTGTTATTTATGATCACACATTGATTTGTTTATCTTGTTCAACTATTTAATCATCTTTTCTATTGTGGATTACTCTGGTAAGAGGGTATAGTCTCCCCATGTGACTAATACAGACCCTCAATTCCAGTCGGAAACCTTTGCAATACAGGGATGTGCGCTTGAGATCATGTGATGACCTGGCTCGGTGTTGGAATCAATTTGTGTATAAGGTTGTATTTGTTGTCAATAGTTGTCAATGAAGATCACAATGAAGGAGATCAAGAAGTACTCCAATGAAATGGAGGAATGAAAGATCAAAATGAAGGAGATCATGAAGTACTCCGATGAAGTAGAGGAATGGTGATTCAGACGATTGTTATACTGATCGTAAGTTCAAAGAACATGTGTCAAAGGTGATACATTGTTTACAACAATAAAGAATGTGAGGTGCAATTCATCTGAGGATGATTAACGAAGAATGGGGTTTTTGGATGAAGACCATGCAATTCCTCCTAATTGCATGAGAACCATGGGCTTTGATGAAGACCATGCAATTCCTCATTATTGCATGAGAACCATGGGTTTTTATGAAGACCATGCAATTACTCATGATTGCATGAGAACCATGAAAGAGACTTCTTGAAGAATTGAATCACATGGTTTGCATGAAGTAGATCATGACGGTTGATGAAGAAGATATTGTGCCAATGATTGGAATTCTAAGAAGGTCGTGCAATGATTGGAAGTCTGCTATAGCCATTAACATCACATTGTCATAGAAGATGATGATGCTGAAGCTATGCCTTCAAAGAATACATATCACAATAGTGGAGTTTGTGATAAAAGCATAAGATTTGCTGAAGGATACATATCACCAAGAAGAAGTGTTGTTGAGGTAATCGTTCTTGTTGACAAAGAAAACAGACGACATACAAATTTGTTGACAAAGGATATTCCATGGTGGCATGTCGAGTTCGAGGACTGTGGATAATGATCCATGTTTTATTCATGGAACATCGACAAAGGAATGGATTATCTGGAGGCGGACTAAAAGAGTAGATACAAGGTGGCGCCGTTTTCCAGTGTTTACCAAATTTTTGGGGTCCAAATTTTGGAGGTTGGCGAGCATCATGAAAAATGGATTTCCATGAAGATCATAATTAAATATGGCAAAGGCATGAATCTCGTGAAGATGGGATATATGTATTGGATTTCGCGAAGATCAGAAGAATGGAGGCGGTGATTCTTCGCGATTACGTAAAACTTCACAAACGGCAGAGGCAGGAGAGCTTCGCGGCGATGACGGGCTTTGCAAGGGAGCTTCGTGGTGATGAAGGGATTTGCAAGGGAGATTCGCGGTGATGAAGGGCTTTGTGAGGGATCTTTGTGGCGAAGGCACGAAGGAATGATGACGGTGATACTCTGTGTTTACGACGAGCTCCGCGAATGGAAAATTGTCATAGTGCTTCGTGATTTTGAGAGAATTTCGGCGGGAACTTCGGAGCTTCGCGATTTGAGCTGACGTGGCGCTGACTTCGCGCGGAAGGGTCGAGGGTCGGTGGAATCGCCTATAAATAGAGGCTGACCCTCTCAAGAGAAATAGATAGAGCTCTCAATGAAAATCCTTTGCTCTCGGTTCGCAAAGGTCACTCGCGAAGGTAGTCTGCTTCGCGAAAGAGGAGCTTCGCGGCGGCTATTCTAGCTCCAAGAAAGTCTTGCGCCCCGCGTTGGCTTAGTGAGCTTCGCAAAGGGGCATGAGCTCCGCGATAGCCCAGCATTGCGAAGGCTGGAGCATCGCGAGAGTGCTTCGTGATTGAGCTTCGCAAAAAGGCAGGGACTCCGTGAAGGCTTGTTTGAGCTTTGCAAAATTGGGAGCCCTGTGAAGTAGGGTACTTTTTGAAGGCCCTTTCCAAAGTTTGTTCACCCTGTGGACAGGGGAAAAGGGGTATTCATCAGTGGATGAAATTTGGACTTCAACAGAGAATCATTTATTGAGAAATCACACAAGTGATTGTAATTCAGGAAAACGAAGACAAGGGGATCTAGTGCATTCAGTCATTGCACTAAAGTAAAAGGTCTAATACAAAAGAGCATCAACTCAGGACTCTGATGCAAGAAAAGTCTCATGCTTAACAGGAGACAAAGACTTCAATGAAAATCTATTGAAGAGACCATCACGTCTATAAACTGAGTGAGACTCCACCAACGGCAGTGAGCCAGGGGGAGTCAACGGGAGTGACCCGAGGGAAGCAGTGAGCCATCCCTGAACTTTTGTGAAGGCAGTGAGCCTGGGACAGAGTGACTATACCCAAACCTATGTAATCTACAGCTAGTGAAGCATAGTAGATTTAGGTACGACCAACAACCTGTCGGCGTATGCTCCTTGGACGTAGCCCTTAGTGGTGAACCAAGTAAAAATAGCTGAGTCATCTCTCTGCATGTGAATGTTTCATTGCTGATCATATCCATCATACAGGTTTAAGTAGTTCCTACCAACGTGGGAACAATATCCACAACTTTTAGAAGAAAAAGTTTACACCCTGATTCACCCCTCCCCTCTCAGGGTGTCCCGGGGTCCTACACTCGGGGCATCGGTTTAGTGGAACCCGGGTCAGGGATATTGAAAATTGTTATCAGAGGAGGTATTTTTTTTCTTACTATTTGGGAATGGTGTATTGGAGGTTAGGAATGTGTCAGGCCTTGGTAATGATCTCATGCATGGGAGTAGCTAACCCAAGTACAAGGGAAAACCCAAGTCACCCAGGGTGGGGAATTTTTGTTCTTGTTGTGTGTTGTTACATTTGATGATATTTCACCATTGGGTGATGCACATGTGGTATGATGTGACAGTTTTATGATATTTTTCTTATGGATGGAATGGCACAAGGTTTAGCATTCATGCATCATTCTAGGTACCTATGTATATAAGTGACATGCATCATGATAGGAACACACAGTATGGATGTGTGAGGTATATAGAGTAGAACAGATTTTATTTCCTTGAAGAATTAGTATGCCCAAGTTAAAATTTCAAGTGGTGATAAATTGTAAAGATTTAACGGTGTCTAGGAGAGAAGTATTTGTGTAGTGATGGTAAAATGATTAATGTATTTTGCCTCATGAAAGGTGTAAATGTGTTAAAATGATGATTGTAACAAGTTTTGGAAAAGGGAGTTTAAAATGTGAATGTCTGAGTTCAAAAATGGTGAAGTTAATTATGAAGGATGTGTAATGGTGGAACTTTGGTGTGAATCGGGTAATAGGTATTCCTTTTATTGTCAATTTAACCCTTTTTATTGGTGGTTTGGGTAGTGAGAGTGACCTAGTTTGAGACCTTGGATATGAGTTGTGAGGACTCATTGGTTATGATATGGAATAGGATTTGTGCTTATATCACCCTTGGTCGGTTGTGGCCTTTGGGTTGTGAGGTGTTGTTCGGTAATGTGAGTATGGAAACTCTCATGGGCTATGACCAAAAATAGTGTAGGCCTAACCTTAAGTATGGTGCCTGGGTGTTAGTGAACTTGTGAGTAGGGACCTTGCAAGTTGTGTTTTGTATCCCAGATAGGGTGTTTGGCTTGTAGTGTCAATATATATGTGTGATTTCCTTTGATACAGAACCTAGAGTAAATGGTCGTTAGTGTACTAGGTATAGTGTGTATTGGAACGGGGGTGAGAGTTCCATTTGCGAGTATTGTTTTGTTCGTATCTAGATTTCTATGGTTGGGGAGAGGACCAATGTTTTTTCTTTTCGTGACTTCAGTTGGGAAGCTTATGTCATTCGACCTCCAAGGTGACCTATGAGAGAGGTCGGACAATATTTCTATTACTTTTGGGTGTGTGTCATACAGGTGGATGTTTTTACTTTGACAGTGGGATGTGGAAGATGTTGTCTAGTGTGGTTTGGATTAAAGGGATAAGTGGGAGTAATGATAGTATGTGATGCGACTCGAGTTTTGGTTATGCATTGACAGTTTTGGGAAAATCAAGGGTAACATCGTGGGAGGCTAGCCTCGCAATGTAGGTGCTTTGGAATATAAAGCATGGGAGATTCTTCAGAGGTGGAATTGAGGAATAATGAGTATTATCCAGCTTCGGTGAATGGTATGGTTGTATTGTGGTCCTTCAAAGGGGCACCTGAGTGCTAGTAGTAGGTTTTAAGGTTTTTTTCAAAGGTTCGTATCGTAAGAATGCCTGACACATCTATTTGGATGATGATCAATGGATGCCTCAATGTTTTTCTTGGTGGGAAATATAAGGGTGACTGGAGCACGGTTAGATTATTTTGTTTCGAAGGTGACACTTAGGTGAGTGTGGTCACGTGGCTGAGATTTTTTTGTGAATGGTTTGGTTGTTGGGTGAAGTTTTGAGAATGTATTGAGGATGAGGATGATGACTAACCAAGAGGCATGGTTTGGGTAAGTGAGTAGGTGTTGGGCTATGCTCAGGTGATATTAACTTGTTGGGACTAAACTCAGTTAAGTTTGGATGCAGGAAAGTGTGAACTTGAAGGCCCTAATGAGGTCCAGATGTGGGTATGTGATGGTAAGGAACGATTTTGATCGGGATAATCGTATGTTGTTCTCTGCAAAACCAATGTGTGAATCATGGATATGCAAGATACCATTGGTTCGATTGTTGTGTTCTACCATTATGTTGGTCGATGTTCATCAAGGTCATTCTGGAAGAGCTCAAGTGGTGTAGTGGTAGTATCATCAGAGGAAAGTTGGTTCATAGCTGCTTGTAGGATGGTCATGGAGCGGTGGAAAGTCTCAGTCAGAAACTATGAATGAGTGGTGATGGTTACATGTTGTTGGGATGTGATGAGAAGTTTGTAGCAGGGAATCCTGAGATCTAGGAAGGTCATAGTTTCCCATAGTGGGAGGTGACATCAGTAATGGATAAGCTGGAGGTGGTGTTCTTCAAAAACTTCTTAGCATACCTCGTCTAGCGACAATTATGCCCAACATCTTGACATCGTCCTAGGTACATTTAGAAGCTCTAACTTTATTCTAACATACTTGAAGTTGTTTTGGTTGGTTAAGGTAAATTATTGAGTTTATGCTCATGGGAGCAGTATATGTGTAATTAGATGATGGTATTTACACCCTCGATGGTTTTGAGTGAGGTCCTCGTGATGGACCAAATGTTAACGAATGTAGTGAGTGTCATTCATGGTGGTTGGGAATGAGCCTTAGGTGACATTCATTTTTTGGTTCCAAGAAAATCTATCCATCCAATTCTATGTTTTGGGGTTCGGCTTGTGATTGAGTATGAGCTGTGGTGGTTGGAATCCCTCATGGAGAGTAATGGTAATGGCACTCCTAATGTGGTGAGTGATAAATCAGTCCTGTATATGGAGAGTAGAACATTTAATTGATGTAGTAGCATCGTGATGTCGATGAGGAACCTGATAGGTGAACGTTGGGTCTCTCAAGGAGTCCATATGGACTGTGATTATGGTGGATAATTGAGCCAAGCAGTGGCATTAGGATCAAGGTAGTTCCAAATGAATTGTAAAAGCTTGTTTTAATCTGTTTATGGGGGTGGAATGACATGGAAAAAGTCATGGAAAAATAAGTTGGGTTCTATACTCCAACAAAGAATGGGAGTAGACTCGGGTCAGTGTCTTCGGTGCTCTGGGGAAATCCAGTTGGGTGAGTTCCGACATGTTATGATGAATAGGAATGGGTGTGGTGAGAGTGACCCACCTCTAGTTTGGTTTTTTAATGGAAAGATCCATGTGTAATCGAGGTCATACTTGAGTGAGGTTAGGTTGATCTTAGTCCTCAAATGGATGGTGTAAGAATTTCCTCCCGAATAGTTTCAACAGTGAGGTTGGATTCCAATGTAGGGTAATGTCCCTATAGACACTCAGGCGTGATGAGTTCAGACACGTCGGGTGATGAGAAAGTTGATTTTAGATTATGGTGGTCTTTCTTCGATAGTGGGGGTGAAAAAAAACAGAATATAGTGGATAAAACCATAAGGTAGAAGTAGTTTGTTGATGAAGTGATCGAAGTTTTGGGTTGGAGGAACTCGAATGATCACCATTTGGGTGAGTGACCCTAATGGTGAGTGTTGGCCTGAATTCGGATGGTTGAGTGCTCTGAGAGTTTTGGTTGTGTTCGTATGTACGATTATGTAATGGGATCACTAAGATATGATTGGTGGATTGACATTATTTGGGAAATGTGATTGGAAGGACCGTGTGTTTTCCTTTGGGTCATATTAGGTTTTGGTCACTGCTAGAGTTTTGAAAATAGAGAAAAAATAACACGAAGTGATTTGGGTTATGAGTTGTGAAAAGAATAGAACCATTGGGGTGTCGAATGATTTCCCCATTAGGATATTATGTTGTGTGTGAATTTTACTTGTGCTTTGAATTGAGAACTATTGCCTAAGTTTTCCCTATGAAGTTCTAGTGGTTGAATTATCATTGAAGTTGATTTGTCCTTTAAAGAGAATTTGGTTTATGTTGTGGGTTGTGGTGAGGGATCCTTGTGAGGAAAGACCATTCCATTAGTTCAAATTTTTTGGTAATGTTGTCATGTTCAATGTGAAAATTGGGAAATGGGAATGGATAGGCAGTCCTAGTGGCATGATCTCTTGTTATGAAAGATCAGTGATGCTTGGGAAGAGCAGCTCGAGGACGATCCATTATAAGGTGGGGAGGTTGTAAGATCTGGGATTTTTTTCTGAAGGTATGTTTGTTTATGTTTCAGTTTAAGTCCTTTTTTTTGTTAAATAAGTGTTTCCCCAAGTTTATGAGAATTCTTGGGGGTGTTCCATGGGTTCGGGTCACGAAAGAGGAGGAATAAGAAGTTTTTCAGGGCATCTTTCATGGTTTGCACATGGTTAGTAAAAATCATGTGGAGCATCCCAGGTAACCATGCAGCCTTGGATAGAGGCTTGTACATGGTTATCACATAGTTAAGATAACCATGTGGAATTCCTAGGAAACTGTGTGAAGGGGTGATTTTGTAACAGTGCCTCGCGTATGGTTTGCACATGATTTGAAAAACCATGTGCGTAAACTGTGCAACCCAGTAAAGTTGAAAAATTTTAAAAAAAAGTCACTCTGGGATTTTAAATCCTCACTCAGTATTTTTCTCCCTTATCATCCCTTAAACCCTGATGATGAACAATATCTCCCAAGAGCTTACAAGGGTGAATCTACTTCATCTCTAGTCCATTTGGAGCGTTGTTGGTTGTGGATTGAAGCTCCGGGTAAGTTTAATATCCTCCTTACTTCCTCTTCTTGATTAGGGTTTTCATATTTCCCCCATCTACATCAAGATCTTGAAACCCCTTCTTTTTCATAGAAATCTAGGTTGAAGATTTAAGTAATCTAAATCTAAGGCCACATTTGGGAGTGTGTTCGCCAATGGATTTGAGGTAGGTGGTCTACAAGTATTATCTCATAGTTTTGTTATAATTTTGTGCATGTGCATTGATATCTTGTTTCTATCTGGTTGTGAATTTGTTACCTTGGGTAATTTTTGGTGATTTGTGTGTCTAAATGATGATTTGGACCCCTCACGGTCCCTGTGGGATGCGATGAGGAAGAATATAACGCTTTTGGGCTACCCATGGGGTGCACCGACATTCCCAAACCTAGGAATTGATAAAGTCGATAGTGGAGTTGATGCATAATACCATAGATCCCTTGTGGAACATGATAATATGGTTAGTTGAGTTGAATATGGAATATTTATAGTAGTACCTAGGTTGATGATGGCTTAAGGGGTTGTTTGGAAATGGCTTGCATGTAAACAAGTTGCATAAGGGAATTGATGAATATATTGAATGGGTTAGTACATGGGAATTATGGGGTATACCTAATGGGTTGAATGTAATAAATTGGTTGTGTTATGTGATATAAGAATTGTACTTGAAATGCATATGTAGTAAAATTATTAAGAAATGATAAATGGGTTAAATGGGCTAATGTATGGTAATTGATGAATATTGGATAATATATGGGAGTTGTTGAATATACTTGATGGGTTAAGGCACAAGAATGGGGATTTGGATAAATGGATCTTAATTGTAAATGGAAATGTGTTAATAGGTTATGGAACATAATTATTTATCATGTTGATTTTTATGAATTATGATTGTTATATGTATTGATTGTGTTTGGTTGTGATATAGTTTGTGTGTGGTGAATGGATGGATAAGAATGTGCACATGGCTTGAGGTGTGGGATAAAGGATTGAGGCTCCTCCCACGGGTTGAGTTGGACTGATGCTCTAACTCCACCCACAATACATGGGTTAGGGAAGGGGACGGAGCTCTATTCCCCTAACGGTTTCATTCCACCCAGACTGAGGCTTCGAGGTGAGGATATTGTGATATGTTATCCCTAGTGAGTTATAGAATTACTTATTTCATTCTGAAAAATGATAAATGGCATGAACCTTTTGTGAATGATGTGAATGCCTAACTTATTAACTCTGAGATTTATGATTAAATAGTAATAAAAGAGACATAATGAATTGGAACTTGAGTTAGTAATAGCTAAGTAGATATTATTAACTAGTAGTCCTAAATTGTCTTTCCTTCGCTTTTTACTTATCTATACTTGCATGCACTATCTATTAAACTAGATATTTGTAGACAGTATTGGTGGTGGCCTACTAAGTTGTACTCGCACCCTGCTCAGGCCACCATTGGGTACCCGAGCAAACTTCATGCTTGAAGGTCAAGACAAGGGAAAGGTCCCTA
Organism: Viscum album; assembly: GCA_963277665.1. Taxonomy (NCBI): domain Eukaryota; kingdom Viridiplantae; phylum Streptophyta; class Magnoliopsida; order Santalales; family Viscaceae; genus Viscum; species Viscum album. The sequence goes on along the minus strand of OY728148.1, from coordinate 356,617 downwards.
TACTAGGGAGTTGAGTTGGAAATGGGACATGCATGGATGAGGTGCCAGACATGGAGTTGGGACCACTTTGGGGATTATAATGTTTGTCTTTATTTTTGGGGGTTTTCACTTGGCATTGTGGCATGAAATGACATATTTACTATTAGTTATGGTTTGTACCCAGTTTTGGGAAATGGTTATTTATGCTCGCTCATTGATTTTCTTATCTTTTTCAGCTATTTATGCTTGTTACCTGTTGTGTCTTACTCTGGTAAGAGGGTATAGTCTCCCCACATGACTAATCTAGACCCTTGATGCTAGTCAAAAACCTTTGGTGTATGGGGAGGTGCGTTTTAGTTCATGTGATGACTCATCATGGGGCATCGGTTTAGTGGCACCTAGGTCAGGGATGTTACAACATGCATGTATCTCATGGACCTGAATAGAAATACTCAAAGGTTTTGGATCTTCCTTATTATTCATGTGGGATCACCGTTATTTAGGTGGTATAAATTTCATATTTAAAAACTGAAAGGATTTAGGTATTTCATTTCTTATTCATATGGGATCATTCATTTTTAATTCTTAAATGTTATTCATGACCCATGGCTCACTATGTTTTTTCATGTTGTAAATGCCCAAAGAATCTAGATCTTATTCTTCTCCTTTCATCACACTGATAATAAATATCACATGGATACATGATCACCAGTGGATCCTTATTTGAATATTTCATATAGATGATGCCACTTCCACCCTTTTTATTTTGGTCTACAAGAATGCAAGTGAAATCGCAAGCATGTCCACTCATTTTGAATGTACCTCATGTATACATAATATTTTGTTTTCATCTGAAATCTTGGATTCATAAATGGAAGAATCATGGCTCGGGTTCCTATTATTCATGCATTTCTATGCATTAATATCATGCATGATATGTTCTTTAATATCTCATGGATCACCGGAGATCATCGTGTCCTTTGGATTGATTTGTAGACGTTAGGCCATGATCTTCATAATTCGAAAATGGTGGAATATTCTGTATTACAAACACCCTAGATCATCAAATGAAGAAGGAACTTTCTTGTCTTGATAGGATGGTCCATATAATCCACATTGTATGACCAACAAAATATCCATGTTTTTTTAAGCGGATGAACAATACCACTACTTTTTCCATCCCACATTAATTTTTCCATATGTCAAGGTTGTAGTTTATCAGTCAATTTCTCCCTTTTACTGGGTAGAAGTGAGTACTGAGTTCCACTCCCTAAGCCTGCTGGAACCACCCCATGTCGGTTCTCTCTACCGTTGTACCACCCCGCATGGTGTCACCGTCACTACTCCTATGCTCTTATAGGACTTATACATTGGACCTCTCCTCTTTTGCTCATGGGATTTCCTGGGCTATTTCCCTTAGGCGTGCTAGATTGTTGTCCCACATATTCCCTTATTCAATCCTAGCTTAGGTGGGCTTGTAGACTGGCTCTCCTTTTTGTATATGAGGCTCATTCAAAATAATTATAAATAAAATTTAAGTATAAGAATTCTATGATTTCCTTAATTAAAATTTCAACCCAACCTTTCTTCATTATCTTCATGTATAAACATGAAAAATAACATTTTGTATGGTTTTCATAAATAATTTCCACATCCTCATGAAATAAAATACATTGCATGGACTTATTTCAATCATTGATTCCACTTCTTCACTTTATGAAAATAATCATTTGCATGGCCTTTCACTTGTTGTATGAGATGTGATCTCCTAAGAACATGTCTTTAACATTTAAAGATCACTTCAAAAAATGTCAAATTTAACATGGAAAATTGTCTAAGTATGGAATCCAATTTCATTTCATGAATCCATAACAATTATTCGAGCATCACAACTTCATCTACTAATACATATTGAGTTATTGGAAAAAAATTCAACTTAGGCTTGACAATATGAATGTAATACTTGAGAATAAATTCATTCTCCACTAAAAAAGGATAAGAATACCCTCTTAAATGAAGCTGAAATCCCATCAAATATTAAAAAATTAGGGTATAACAACTAAAAACTATGTTTTGGATACCATTCTGACATATTTTACCTTGAAAAAACAATTATTGGGTTTTTTTAATCAATATGGAATAGATATCTCAAGCTTCAATTTGATATGTGGTAGAGCTCAAACGAACACCCAGATCAAAAGTTATGGTTGTTTGAAGTTCAAGTCATGTTTTCAACTTATCTTAGATAGTTCATTATTTTATTGACTTTTTATGTCATCTAATTGTTATTAAATGGTAATTAATCAATAATAATTAGAAAAATATTAATTAATATTAATTTTTAATTATTTTAAAATCCATTTTTCACTGAATATATTTTATATTAATTGTAAATGCATATTTACTCTTGTATAAATAATATTTAAAAAAATATATTTTATTTATATCAATATCAATATATTTATATATTAATATGTGTTTTTTAGTGATATAATATGAAATATACCATTTATCAGTGCTAAAATAGCACTGATAAAAGTCGTCTTTTATTCATACTAGAAAAAAAATGTAGATAAATGATACCTTTTTTAGTTCAAAAAAATGATGACAAAGGGGTGATTTTATCAGCATTTTTTTAGCACTGATAAAAGTACCATTTATCATTTATAGCAAAAATTGATGATAAAATCACCCCTTTGTCAGTACTTTCTTTTAAAGTTGATAAAACTACCCTTTATCGATGCTTTTTGATGATGTTGATAAAGGCACCCCCTTTATCAGCGCTTTTAGCTAGTGCTGATAAAGGGTAGCGCTTAATATTACACAACCTGAAGTATTATAACGATGCTAGTTATTGGGATTGATCGTGCTAGATTACGACGATTCCACAGTGATGTTCAGATATTTTGATGCACATGTTGATCATCTTCATAGAGATTATGCACATGGATTGTGCAGTGCAATGATGGTATGATGAGATCAAGTTAATTGAATCATCAATAAAAATAATTAAAAGTTCATTTGATTCTAGATTTTCTTATAAATTAATTATAAATTACATGTGAAGATCCTCCTCTTATATTTTGGGCATTCAAGTCAAGTAATCTATGAATTTCATTGGTCGTGATGACATTCATTATGTACAATAATGATTATTCATAAATTAAGACTAAAAAATTGAGTTATCCATGTCATACAAGTGTTTTTGTTGTGCCCGGAACCTGCAATAGATACATTCACTAAATGAGTGAAGATGTGAAAAGGGATAAAAACTTAAATTGTCTTAAATGTACATTAACATTGATTCATACCCCCCCCCAAACACTCACATACAGTGTGGGGTGGATTATTTTGTGATCCTAACACTAGCACTGAAACAAGAGCAAAGATGGGGACAGATACAGCGACAAAAACAACTTCTAGGACAACGATGCTTGAGAGAGGATCATGCACGGTAGAGAGAGAATCTGACACCACAAACATTTAATTATCCATATGATATACTATATTCATATCATACACATCTTGCAGTCGACATTCTTGTAACTCAAGAGGGGTGGGACCCATCTATTCTATAATTGTTTCTATAATATTCAGGAGATATTCTTTTCAATGACATGTTTATTATGTTTATTTCATTGTCATCATCTAGATGTGTTCCAATTAGGAACTCATTCTTGTTAACATATTTCTCTACATCTTATGTTGGGGAATCCTCTACATGGTACGTTGGGGAGTCTTATGATCAGTGGTATGAGGAAGTGGCGGCATCACAACATTTTGAGATGCTAGAAGCAACACAACATCATGAGGTGCAAGCAGTGTCACAGTAGTACACAGAGCTAGAAACACCAAAACCATATGTGCCCCCTATTGAGGTAGAGGAAATGTATGAAGAGAAACTTATTCTTGTAGCTAGAACATCGGAAGGGCCTAGATATTGGACTAGAAGTGGGCATATGGTTCATAGGTCGGGTTGTGGAACAAAGAGGTGACAACGATGATATTTCCAATTGTAAAAACATTTTACATATAAAAATATCTAACTTTTTAAGTTATTAAATGTATTTTTATATATAGTTATATACATTTTTTTATTCTTTTTTTTTTTGAAGAAAAATGAGTAACTTGTATATTAAGAGATCGAAGATCGGGTAAAACAAGCGAAGACAACCAACTAGGGAAAATATCTAGCTAGACATGTGGGTGATTCGAGAGGCCTCAAGTGGATAAATGATAAGCCACCAAATTAACCTCCCTTTTGGTAAAGGAGAAGGAGAAATCCAAAAAGTAGAGCTAAAGTGACTAAATCTTTGAGATCAGGAGGCCAAAAGGTTGAAGGCCTTCCTCTAGAGTGGAGATAGCACAGATGATAGTGAGGCAATATAATTCCAAATTTATGGTTTTCCACCCTTGCTCCAAAGTGAATTCCAATCTAAGAATTAACTCTTTAGCTTCAGAAATTGTGGGTGAGAGTTGTGCCAAGTAGGAAGAGTGAAGATCTAAAATGATTAACCCATGAGAGTCTTGGGAAATAGTGCTGAAGTTTGTGATGCCTCTTTCCGAAGGTGATGTATCCACATTAATTTTTAGGGTTCCACCAATGGGGGTATCCAGGTATAGGGATCATTCTTGAAATTAGGGTCATCTAACAAATGCTTGATGTGGTTTCATGCTGATAGCTAGTGGGATACGTTCTCGACCCAAAGGGAGAATGGATTGGAGACTTGGTTAAAGAGAATGTCGTTTCTCCTCACCCAAATGATCCATTCCATTGTGTAGTTTGAAACCAAGTCCTTGGCAGTGAGGTGAAAAGACCATTTTGTGAGAAGCTTCACGGGGTTAGGATCCATATCTAGGAGGTTGTCGGCATGAGGGTTGAAGGTGTACCAGACATTCCTTGCTCTAGGGCAGTGGAAAATGGCATACCTGGGATATTCAGGTATGGATGGGAAGATATGACATGTTGGGTTGTCTAATGCATGGAGAGAGGGAAGGAACCCCATAAAAGGAAGGATTCTAGTGTAGAATTCCCACCAAAAATAGTGAGCTTTATGTGGAATACAAAGGTTCCAGATAGATTTCCAAAGAGCCTTTGTATCGAGAGTCGGAGCAGTTGAGGTAAGAGCACACCCATATTTGACCATAAAAGTGATAGAATTTTCCCCATTCCATCATAAATGGACAAGCATCAGATCCCTAGAAACCAGGATACTAAGAATTTTAGGATCGAAATAATGATGTAGATGCCCAATATACAAGAGGGGGTGAATTTTATACTTTAAAAAATTGCTTTGGAACTTTTAAAGATTTTAATGTTTAACAAAGTTAAACAAGGTAAATTCACAAGACCTCTTAGTTATACAAACTTACTTGATTCCAAAAATATGGTTTCAGAAATGAAACTTAAGAAAAGTTTACAAGAACAAAGATTCTACCTTAAAGCGTATAGAATCTTACAAATTATAGTATACAAATATAAGAAATTATAAGATAGTTATACTTTCCTTAACAATAAAAATGCAGCGGAAAACAAACTTGAAACACTACAAGTAACAAGTAGTAAATTTTTTAACTCAAAGAGTAGGGTATCCAACAACCTTGGATAAATGTCCCTTGATTTATACTTTCAAGAAAGTTTGTCTTACCCACACCAGGGTAAGCCCTTGATATGAATATCGGAGTATGTCTTACTATCCCCACAAGCCCTCAAATTTCAAGGTAGTCGAAACCTCTGTCTTCCTATCCCCAGAAGCCCTTGAATGTACTCAGCAACATTCAGAGTCGCACGAAGTAATTCTGAATAAGATGTTCAGTATACACAAATCATTAAAGTCTCTCTCTCTAAAAATCACTTAAGCAGCATGTAATCTCTATATTTATCAACATATTGATCTCATTTAAATGAGCTATTATTTATAGGCACATTTCAGATGGTCAGCTCCCTCCTCCAATGGTCATATTTTTCCTTGAATTTCAGAGGGACCTGTACACATGTCACTCAAAAAATGGTTAGTAAATAACATAATGCACGACATCGTTTTATATCTATAACAAAGGTAACCAAAATAAGTTTTCTTAATAAAATCTAAATTTCTAGATTCTAAAGTTCGGAGTCTAAAAACATTTGGATTCTATATTGCATGAATATTCGAATTTTGTTTTTCAAGGAATTTGGAGTCAGAATTCTATAGACTTCGAAGTCTGAATTCTGAGGAATTCAGAACTTGAATTCTAAGGAATTTGGAATCTCAATTTTAGGGAATTCGGAACATGAATTCTTAAAAAATCAGAACCTGAATTCTTAGAAATTCAGAACCTGAATTCTTAGGAATTCAGATCCTGAATTTTGAGGAATTCGGAACCTGAATTCTTAGGAATTCAGATCCTGAATTCTTAGGAATTTAGATCCTGAATTCTGAGGAATTCAAAGTTTTAATTTCAGGGAATTTGGAGTCTGAATTTCAGAGAATTTAGAGTCTGGATTTCAGAGAATTTAGAGTCTGAATTTCATAGAATTCAGAGTCTGAGTTTCAGAGAATTCAGAGTCTAAATTTCAGAGAATTAAAAGTCTAAAAATAGAATACCCTATATCTAAGTATTTATAGACTTTCGAGGTTTCAGATGTGAAACTTAATTTTACACTTAGGAATAAAAAGAGTTAGATCTTAGAGAAACTAAAAAATGAACAATGAAAACAAGGTAAGGATAAATTTTTCGTGGGGAAGGAAAATTTTCCTCATTAAGGAAAATCTTAGGGAAAAGGAAATTTTTCTTAAGATAGGGTGTTTGTGATTTTCAAGACATGAAGGAATAGAAAAGTCATAAGGAAACCTTATTGACTCAACAATCTCTCCCAAACATGAAGGAATGGAAAAGTCATAAGGAAACCTTAATGACTCAACAATCTCCCCATTTTTGGAAAGCACAAACATCCTTACGAAAAAGAATATAAGGACTTTAGAAATTTTATTGGCTTGTAAATAAAAATTTATCTCCCTTTACTTATGAATCAAAGTGAATAAGACTAACTCCCCCTTATGCTTTGAAATCTCTAAGGATCGTATTTTGAATTTCTTGAATGAGATTTTTCATTTTCTTGCATATGGAAATCTTCATGATGAAAACTCCCCCTTAGATGAACTCTCCCTTAGGGAAATTTCTTCTTTACTAAGTATTCTTTTTAGTCATTCCTTTCTCCCCCTTTGTAATTTTCAAAAATAAATATATGGAATGGAAAAGAAATTTGGTACCTGAAAGATTAGTACTAAACAACCAATAAAAAGGCAACAAGAATTTTATTAAGATTGGAAGAAATTGTACAACAAGAAAATACAACAAAAAAATGGATTTGAAAAATATCATCCTTCCTTCTCCTTTGGCATAAACTTCTTCACTATGGTTTTCAACTTCTTAAGATCCTTGTGATCCTCTTCTTCACGCTTGAGCAACTGATCCTGATCTTCGGTTTTCTTCTCTAAGGATTTTATTTTCTCTTCCTGAGCCTTAAGAGATTATGTCTGAGCCTTCAGAACTTCTTCTTGATTAGCAAGCTTTTCTTCAATCTCAATTCTGAGATCTCTTTCCCTCTTCCAACTCTAAGCAACTGAATTTAGCTTCCCATTCAAATCCTTAACTTCTTACTTCCGAGAAGTCTGTTCAAGAGTCATCTTTTCCTCAAAACTATTAGTGAGATCCTTGATCTTCACATCTTCGGTGTCAAAAGCATATTTGACACTATCTTGAAATTCATCAAGGATTCTCATCTCTTCTATTGTTTTCCTTGACCAACTTTTCATCTTCTTACAAGATCTTTTATGAGCTTCGTATCCAATGAGAAAAGTCTTGAAGTTTGCCTCGAGTTTGACACATTTATCCATTACTATGGATACTAAATCTGATTTTTGATTTAATGAATGTTAAAGCATCTGGAATCTCAAGTTTATACTGGGAAATATTGGAATAGTCCCAACCAGATTTTCAAAGACTGAACTACAAAGTCATGTCCAAGAGATGACAATTCTGAATATGAGACTTTGGTTGGTGAGGATTCCTTTTCTAATTCAACTGCATTCCTCTTCGATGAACCACCAATTTCTTTTTTCTTTACAACGGATTTTCTAGGTGTATCTACAACCACCTATTTTCCCTTATCATCCTTCAGAATGATTTCTTCTTGATCAAGAGATTCTTATTCACTATATGACAGCTGAACAATTTTTTCTTCATCAACTTCTTTCTTTTCGGCTCCTACCTCAACATCCTCTGGGGGAATGAAATATTTATTGATGCTTTCTTCCCTAAATAGTTTATTTACTTTATCTTCACCATTCTCTTCATCCTTCCCAGGAGTAGAAAGCTTTGACGATTCGGCTTGAGATGTTTGGAATGATAATTTATCAGAAGGGATTTCCTTCTCATGATATTCCTTTATTTGATTTAACACATCTTCGGAGTCACCACTTTCTTATTCTTCTTCTTCTAATTCTTCTTATTCAACTACTTCTTCTTCAACTACTTCTTCTTGATGTTTTTTCGGAATTACAAACTTCTTTCCCGGAGTCTCAGGCAGTGATTCTTGAAGAAATGACTCTGGTACCTGAACTTGTTCAGAAGCTTTCTCGGTTGCCTTGAGAAGGTATTGGACTATTTCAGCTTCAAACATCTTCTTCTTCTACTTCTTCTCTTTCTTTTGCTTCTCAAGATCTTCAACAACCTTTTCTTTCAAAGCTTTTGCTTCAGCAGGGTCCAAACCAAACTGAGGGTCCCCTTCTTTCTAGTTCTTCTTATCTTCTCTCCACATTGTATCCACTTCATCAGTCGAGAAAGATTAGATAGTTCATTCTTAGAATGTTCACTTTCACTTGACTTAGATAAAACAGTAACCTTCTTAGACTTAGATCTAGTAACTCTTTCAAGGGTATTGGATTTTATATGATTATAGGTAGTTGTAAAAGCAACACTTCCATTTTCATTCTTCTTATTTAGATCAGCATCTCTTTTCATTATGGTTTCATGTTGAAGAAGATTTCCAAAAAGCTCATCAAGAGTAATCTGTGAGACTTTTCTATTCTCATCAATAGTTATTCTCTTTGATTCCCACTCATTAGGCATGATGTCTATAATATTTTCCAAAAGTGCCTCATCATCTAAACCTTTTTTACCCATAGATTGTAAATTATTAATGATAGTCATAAATCTCTGTTGTACCTTATATATAGGTTCTCCATAAGGAAAGAAAAAAACCATGATACTCAGCTCTGAGCATAGCTATTCTAGTTTCAATAACTTTAGAAGTTCCAAAATGAGTTACTTCAAGCTTCTTCCAAATACAATTTGCAGCTTCACAAGAAGAAATCTGGCTATATATATTCCTTGTCATGGAACACAACAAGGTATTTCATACCTTATAGTTTAGTTGATATTTTGACTTTTCTTGATTATTAAAAGTTCTGACTTTCTTATCAGGAATCTTGTAATCTTTAGTAGGCATAACAAAGTTGTCAACTCCAGTGTTAATGAAAAAAGTCTTCATATAATCTCTCCAATATTCATAATCATTCCCATCAAAAATAGGTGGTCTAGTAGGGTTAAGATTATTAATCGAACCAACATTCATTCTTGTCATCTCAAAGAAAAATATCTTTCCACACAAACTTGTTAGTAATAAAAGTTTGTAAATAAGGATAAAAATATCCTAAGCAAGGAAAATATAGAATAATGAAAAACTTGAGCAAAAAAACATATATGTGAATATAATTATTTCAGAGACCAACCCTCTGATACCAATTGTAGGATTGAAATAATGATCTAGATGCTCAATATACAAGAGGGGGGTGAATTGTATACTTTAAAAAAATTCCTTTGGAACTTTTAAAGATTTTAATGTTTAAAAAAGTTAAACAAGGTAAATTCACAAGACCTCTTAGTTCTACAAACTTGCTTGATTCCAGAAATATGGTTTCAGAAATGAAACTTAAGAAAATTTTACAAGAACAAAGATTCTACCTTAAAGCGTATAGAATCTTATAAATCAGATTATACAAGTATAAGAAAGTATAAGATAGTTATACTTTCCTTAACAATAAAAATGCAGTAGAAAACAAACTTGAAACACTACAAGTAACAAGTAGTAAATCTTTTAATCCAAAGAGTAGGGTATCCAACAACCTTGGATAAAGGTCCATTGATTTATAATTTCAAGAAATTATGTCTTACCCACACCAGGGTAATCCCTCGATACGAATATAGGAGTCTTTCTTGCTATCCCCGAAAGCCCTCGAACTTCAAGGTAGTTGGCACCTCTGTCTTCTTATCCTCAAAAGCCCTCGAATGTACTCAGCAACATTCAGAGTCGCATGAAGCAATCCTGAACAAGATGTTCATTATGCACAAAGCATTAATGTCTCTCTCTCTATAAATCACTTCAGCAGCATGTAATCTCTAAATTGATCAATGTATTGAGCTCGTTCAAATGATCTCCTATTTATAGGCGCATTTCCAACAGTCAGCTCCCTCCTACAACAGTCATATTTTCCCTTGAATTTCAGAGAGACCTATACGCATGTCACTCAAACAATGGTTAGTAAATAACATAATGCACGACATTATTTTATATCAATAACAAAGGTAAGAAAAATAAGGTTGCTTAATCAAATCTAAATTTCTGGATTTTAAAGTTCAAAGTCTAAAAACATTCAGATTCTATATTGCATGAATATTCGGATTTTGTTTTTCAAGGAATTCGGAGTCAGAATTCTATAGACTTTGGAGTCTGAATTCTGATAAATTCAGAACCTGGATTCTGAGGGATTCGGAACCTAAATTCTGAGAAATTTGGAACCTGAATTCTGAGGAATTTGGAACCTTAATTCTTAAGAATTGGGAACCTGAATTCTTAATAATTCTGAACCTGGATTCTTAGGAATTTGGATCCTGAATTCTGAGGAATTTAGAGTTTGAATTTCATGGAATTCAGAGTCTGAATTTCAGAAAATTTAGAGTCTGGATTTAAAAGAATTTGGAGTCTGAATTTCATAGAATTCAGAATATGAATTTCAGAGAATTCAGAGTCTGAAAACAAAATACCCTATATTTAAGTATTTATAGAATTCCAAGGTTTCAGATGTGAAACTGAATTTTACACTTAGGAATAAAAAGAGTTAGATTTTAGAGCAACTAAAAAATGAACAATTAAAACAAGGTAAGGATAAATTTTCCTTGGAGGAGGAAAATTTTCCTTATTAAGAAAAATATTAGGGAAAATGAAATTTGCCTTAAGATAGGGTGTTTGTGATTTTCAAAACATGAAGGAATGAAAAAGTCATAAGGAAACCTTATTTACTCAACAATCTCCCCCAAACATGAAGGAATGGAAAAGTCATAAGGAAACCTTAATGACTCAATAAGAATAATTTTTTTATCCCTTTCATTTAACCAGGAGGATATTTTCTTAGGGCACCATCTGCTTTCATCCTCATTAAATAGGGAGAGAAATTTTGCATCTTTGAGACCTTCAAGGGTGAGAGAAGTTGCTTTGATACCATTTCCATCAACCATCCATGAGTCCATCCAAATATTAACGGAGTATCCATTACCAATTCTCTAGTAAATTCCCCATAAGAGGGTCGCGCACAACCCCCATGGTCTATACTAGAGGAAACTGGGTCAGGGGCCTAATGGGGCACTGCAAAAATCAGCATGAGGAAAATATTTATCCTTGATAACCTTTGCGCATAGAGAATGAGGTTGTTAAATGAATCTCCACCCTTTTTTGGCAAGAAGTGTGTCGTTGAAGAGGCGTGGGTCCCTAAACCTCATTTCCCCATGAGGCTTGGGTTTGTAGAGTTTATCCCAAGTGATCCAGTGAGCCATGTTTTTTTCCTTTATTGAGACCCCACCAAAAAAATTTGAAGAGAGAGTGGAGTTGATTGATGATGAAGCTGGGGAGCTTGAATAGTGTCATAAAATAGGAGGGAATGGATTGGGAGACTGATTTGATGAGAATTTATTTACTTGATTTGGAGACACTTTTATAGCTCCAGACATATTTTTGTATCCACCCTCTCGAGGATGTTAGAGAAAATTTATTTTTTTTTTATCAATTGAAGACCGTAGGAAGCCCAAGGTATTTGTGGTTCTTATTAACCATTTTGAATCTAGACTCTCATTGTAGCTCATCCTTTCTAATTGGGGGAACACCCACGCTATAGGAAATTTCCAACTTAGAGGGGTTGATAGATTGCCCTGATGCATTCTAATAAAAGTGTACGAGGAGGCTAATATGCTTGCATTCTTCCAATGTGGCCCTGGAGAAAAGGAGACATTCATTGAAAAATAAGATATGGGAAATGGGTGGGCAGCGACATGCCTTCTCTCCATGAAAAAATTTATCCTTAGCTGATATAGGAATGAGATTTGAGAAAACATTAACCATTAAAATGAATAGAGAAGGGGAAAGGGGGTCTCCCTGGTGAAGTCCACTAGAGGGTGAGAAGCTCCACAAGATTCATCCATTAATGCATATCTTGGACGAGATTAAGGTAACACATTTTATAATGATGTCAACCCATCTTGAGCAGAATCCCATTTTGTTTAGAATGAACTGGATAAACGGTCATTCTACTCTATCAAAAGCTTTATTCATGTCTAGCTTCCAAGCCAGGATGCCTTATTTTTCCACATTGTGGTTCTTTATAGAGTGAAAATTTTCATGGTAAATAATCATGTTGTCCAAGACAATCCTCTTGGTGATAAAAACACTTTGGTTTTCTGAAAAAACAAAAGGAAGAAAGGTGTGAAGATAGTTGACCAAAAGCTTGGAGAAAATTTTATAAGTGGCATTGCATAGGCTAATGGGGAGAAATTTGGAAACCTGAGATGGTTTCTGGGTCTTATGAATAAGAGTGATGAGGGTTTCATTGATGGAGGTGAAATTGGCCTTCCCGTTCCAAAGGTCCCTTATAAGGCTCAAAACATTAGGCCCCACAATGTGCCAGAAGTTTTTAAAGAAGATGGTGTGGAATCTATCTAGGCCTGGGGCTTTTTTGGAGTGGATTTGTTTGAGGGCGGAAAGGATTTCCTCTTTAGTAATGTCCTGAGTGAGCTTGTCGTTCATATCCTTAGTAACAACAGGTATAATGCAGGAGGGCACCGTAGTGGGGATGGAGGGCTCACCAACTGTGTAGAGATCTTGAAAGAAATGAAGGACAAGGTCATGAATTGCCTCTTATTTTGAGACAGTTCTTCCATATGATGAGGTAAGACATGAAATAAGGTTTTTTTGCCGCCTTCCAGAAGATTTTTGGTGGAAATAATGAGTATTTAAATCCCCTTATTTGATATGAATATCTTGATCACGCATAGACCAATAGCTTTCTTTTCTCCTGAGAGTTTCATTGAGTTCAGACTCAAGCATTACAATTCTAGAAATGGACATGAATTGGGGTGGGAGGGAGTGGAGCTTGGCGAGCCTTTTTTCAATGGTTTCACACTACCGATCTAGTTAGTGGAACCACTGACCACTCCATTTTTTGAAATTATACGTGACCTGGTGAATTTTAGCATGAATGTCGGGTCCACTCGCATTTCATCCTACTTTAATCACTTCTCCATAGCCCCTTTCCCTCATCCAGTAGATTTCAAACATAAAAGTTATTTTACATATTGTCTTTGTGTAGACCGTATTGAGTTGAATGAGAATTGGGCAGTGGTCTGACATGGTGAGGTGAGGTGGGAGAACTAAAAGAGGTTAAAGATGGTGCGTCAGTCAGAAGATTCCAAGAATCTGTCTAGTCTCTTCTTAATTCATGTGTTATCTGAACAGCCATGGTACCATGTAAAGGGGTTACCCATGTGGATCAAGTCAGTAAGACCTATGCATTGAGTCGCCTAGAGGAAGTCTCTCGTATAGGTAGAGGGCATGTCGGAACCCCCTCTATTTTCACTTTGAAACATGATCTCGTTAAAATATCCTCCCATGAGAAGAGGTCATGGGGTGTCATTCCTAATTGTTTTGAGGAGGTCCCACAACTTCCGTTTATAATTTTGTGAGGGTCATCCACAGAAACCAACAAAGAACCAAACAGTCATGTTAGATTGATAGACTAAGGCAACAATATGGTTAAGTGATAAGTTCTTAATTCTGATGTCCACATCCTCCTTCCATGGGAGGCAAAGGCCGCCAGCATGGCCTTGGCGTGGTATGGGGAAACATCCCGTGAAACCTACTTTGGAAGCAATACCGTGCATGTCCTTGTTTTTTATAATGGTTTAGGACGGGAAAACCACACTATGGTGACTTAGAGCACTCCTATGTCGGAGCATATGAATTGTGCATGGGTTGCCCAGCCCACGATAGTTCCAACATAAGATTTTCATTGGGCTATGTGGGTTTGGGTTAGACCATCCTCACCTCTAAAATTTTAACAAACAATCCATTACCTGCATTCTTCTATCTTTTTGGGAGCTTCTCGCTTCCCAAAGTTGAATCTATGCTTCGCTTATATCTACAATGTTCTGTGGGAGGGGGTCAAATCCTGAGTCCCCTATACTTATCCTTCTCTATTTACTTTGTTTTTTTTGCATCAGTTGATGTCATCCCTTGCATGTCATCTCCAACCTGGAAGGTGAGCTGTGGTATTTCTATGTCTGGGGGAGGAACCGGGTCTGGGGGTTCAAAGCCTGGGGAAGGAATCAGGTCTGAAGATTCAAAGTGTGGGGGAGGAACCAGGTCATGGGGGGTCGTACATATTTGTTTTGGGATAGATGGTGTTTTAAGAGTATCCTTCGGCAGTCGAGGCAGGGGTGAAGTCAAGGTTTTATTTTTCCTCGGGTCTTTATTTAGGATGACAATGGCGCTCCCAGAGGCTCGAGGGTCAGCTTGAGGGGGTAGGTTTCCTGCCTCTTTTGGCTGAACTGTATCATCGTAGCCTGTAGGAAATCATGGCGGCCCCAGTAAAATGGTCCTTTCATGGTCAATGGTTGTGTGCTTGATTAGGTCCTTGGAAAGTTTCTCTTTATCCATATGTTTTTCAAACTCTGGGATAAATACTTTCCCATAATTTTTAGTGCGGAGCCAAGGGCCATAGTGCATGACTACATTACCTTCACCATAGGTTTTCTTTGAGGTGCACTCCTTCTCTGTGTGCCCGATGTGCCCACAGAAGAAATAGAAAACCGGTATCTTTTCATACTCGAACTCAATCCAAGTTTTTGATTTATCCGTTGATAGGAAGGTACCCATTAGGAAAGGGTAATCAACATTAATTGAGACCCTTATCCATGTGAAAGGACCCATAGAATAGGGTCTGATCGATCTCATTCCATGAAGTCGCTGATACGCAATCTAATTTCTCTCATGATGCGCTCAGATTTGGTCCAGTAGGGGATCCTCGAAATCTAAACCCATTAGGGTGATTTGGAAAGGATCGTATTTAATGCATCCTCGTGATTTACCAGATCCTCCATGAGGATTATATGGTTATCAAATGACTAAGGCCTTCCAAGAAGGACCTTGTGTTTGACTTTTTTATTGAAGAACTCGAAAATTAGACGTCCAGATCTGATCTCACATATGGCGACTGCGTCATTCAAACACCATATTGATTGCAATGCGTTCTTCAGGGTAGACAAATTGATTGACCAGTTTGAGATAGCTTTCCCTGTAGTAAGAAGATTCATAAGGTGAACCAGAAAAGATTCTTCATTCTGTGTTGCAGTGATAGCTGATTTTTCCTTTTCAAGGAGCAATAGGTGTTTCCATTGAGATACCAATTCATTCTCTATTGTCACGTGGGTCCGCAGATGACCTTCGCAAGCAAAGATCACCGCGAGCAAAGCCATTCGCAAGCAAGCCCTTGGTGAGCAAAGCCTGCTTCGTGAGCAGTAGGGGATCCCCGAAGTCCTCTGCGAGCAAAGCCCACTCCGCGAGCGAGATCTCTGCGAGCTAAGCCTTCACGAGCAGAGGACATACAAGTGGCAGTCCCTCCACGGGTAGAGACCTTCACGAGCAGAAATCTTCGCGAGCAAAACTTCAGCGAGCATGAATTTTTGAGTGCTAAAACTTCCACAGCAGAGACATTCGCGAACAAATAATTTCATGATCCAAGATCTCTCTGAGGAAGGTCCTCTACGCACAAACACTTCCGAGAGACATTTGTGAGAAGAACCTCCGCCAACAAGGGTCATTCCACGAATAAGGATCACTTCGTGGCCAGAAGGCAAACCAGCCGCAGGGTCTTTCACCGTAGAGAAAGGGAGAAAAAATTAGTCGTGAGTAGAGCCTTCGCAAGCAGGAGCCTTTGCAAGCCAAGTTCTCTACAAAGACCGAAACAGCACAGATCGAAACCGCAAGCCGTTGTTGGTGCAAATCTGGAAATCTGGAGATCTGGGAAACCGTTGTAGTCACGGTTCAAGAACATCGGGATCAAGGTGGGCCGTCTTTGGCGCAGATCTGAAAATCCGAGATAACACCCGGTAGGATGAAGAGTCGGGGGGCCGATCGTCGCCATCATAGACGCTGGAAGGAGGGATGTCGGTTTGCAGATCTGAGAATGGGGGAATCGGAGAGACGAATCTGAGAAAGAAGGAATTGGAATGCAGATCTGTGGGTGGAGGACGTCGTTGAAGCTCCATCAC